>JANEYF010002799.1:0-1313792 GCA_029963845.1 Rhamnusium bicolor | reverse complement strand
TTATTACGTTCGAGGAAATGTATACAGTTTTGACACAAATCGAAGCAATACTTAATTCCAGACCTTTAACCCCTTTGTCCGATGATCCATCTGACTTAAATCCTTTGACACCCGGTCACTTCCTCATTGGGAATTCACTGGTAGCAACACCCCAAGCAAATGTTCTCGATATACAATGTAATCGGCTAACCAGATTCAACAGAATGCAGCAATTAGTTCAACAGTTTTGGAACCGCTGGACTAAGGAATATCTTTGCAATTTACATGTCCGAACAAAATGGAAATTCACCAAGGCAAATAAGATCCAAATTGGAACCATGGTTATTGTGAAAGAAGACAATTTACCACCTCTCAAATGGCAGATTGGTCGAATCGTCGAACTGCACCCAGGTCCTGATGATGTGATACGTGTAGTGAGTGTTCGTGTAAAAGGTGGTATTCTAAAACGATCTATCACAAAAATTTGCATTTTACCATTGGATACAGACAATTTTGCAGGATAACTATCTGATTTTCTTTCTTTGAACAGTTAAAAGATAGATCTTTTAAAGTGGGCGGCATGTTCACAATTACTATGATTGTTCTATTATTTTATTTGTTCTATTATTTTATTTAGAATATTTATTTTTATGTTTTATATTTTGTCTGTAAATTCTTTGCCACAGAACAGTTTGGCAACGCTGTTTATTTTCTGTATGTCATGTGTGTAAGCGACGACTCAGTAGCATTCGCATTAAAGCTGTAAACAAGTAAGCATGTGTTTTATTAAAACATAATCAAAATCAAAAGCTAAATGAATATCACATTAAGAGAAATTAACAAGTGGGAACAACAAATTATTATATACAGTCCATTAAATCAATCCCCAACAAAATGTTTTGGTACTTATTTCTTTATTTAAAATACAACTACTCAGACAGATAAAAACCACTTACAGGGTGGTAAAGTCCAAATATATTAACACGAAATTACATACAATAGTTACACAGTGAATTCTGTTTTTATCCAGATAACATGCGATGGGTGTTCTACGTTTTAATAAAAAAAAAAGAAAGAATTTAAACTAATTAAAATATAGTAATAGTATTTGAACCAAGAGAGAGGTCTTCACAGAGGGTATCCGAGAGCTAGCTCAGCTCCAGTCGGTGAGAGGTAGGTTCTAGTTTCATTACCATACAACTTTATTTATTCATTTATTTGTATATTTATTACACTTGCTTATTTTAAATGGAATACTCCATATATTTTAAGGTTTTCGAAAAGAGCATAAAATTCTGAGTTATGAACATGATACCCTATGCCTAAACCTAGCCGTTTCAGAGATATTTGACATTTTAAAAAAAATTTTGACAAGTGTAATGTAAAATAATCTTTATAACTTTCTTCATGTAAAAGATACTTATTTGCTTTTAGGCATACAGAAACACCATAAGGTTAGCTACGCTCTACAATTTAAAGAAATTCAATAATAGTATACCAAGTGTTCCATTTTTGACGTTACATTTTGCAAACTTCAAACCGCGAAAACTTGCTTAAGTCAAATGGAACACTATGTATTTTTTTACATCAAGTACCTCTAATTAAATTCCTTTTTTTCGGATATCAGCATTGTGGGGGTTTAAATTACAACTTTTTGAAACATTTGCGAATTTATTAGAAACTTAAGAATTTTTAATAAAAATTTTATCAGATTTGAAACAATTAGTAATGTCAATCATTCTCATGTCAAAAAATGCCACCGCGTTTAAAATACACCCACGAAGACTTTTTGATTTTGTTTATTATTTATGGAGAATGTGATAAAGTAATATTAAAAACTTATAGTAAATTTGCTACTCGATATCCACAAAAACGGAAAATAACACTAAACACTATATCATGCCTATTAATTGGATTAAAGACACTTTGAATTCGTCATTGAATTCGCTCCAGATTTCGAGTATGTATATAGTAATTAGGGGACCAAATTATTGAGGTATATTCAAGATGTGATCCAACATACGTTGTGTACAAACGTATTAAAGTATTAAGTTTAAGTTTTGTAAACTGTGAGGAATTTCTTATAATAATGTCGAGCATTTTATAACTTTTAGAAACAGTATGGTTAATGTGTTCCACAAACGAAAGTTTTTTGTCGAATATCACGCCCAAGTGTCAAAAATTATCAGGACGGGAGAGTGCATGATTGTATACATTGTAATCAAATATTACAACATTACGTTTGGTTTTAAATATCATAATATTATATTTAGCTTTGTTTAATAGTAATTTGTTTCTCATGCACCAGTTATTAATATTACTGATGTTATTCTGCAATTCGATACAGTCATTTTCAGATGTGATTTTACAATATAGTTTCAAGTCGTCTGCGTAGAGAAGGCAATTTAAAGTCAGATTTTCTAGTAGGCCAAATTTAATCCTTGTGGAACTCCTGATGTAGCAAGTTCTTCGTTAGAGTTAACACCGTAGTGTACAAAATATTACTTTCTATCACCAAGATACGAGATGGAAAATGTGATAAGAGCGTTAGAGGAATAGAATGTATTAAGCTTCTCTAGTAGTATTCTGCGGTTCAGCCTATCGAAGGCCTTGAAGGACTCAATATAAATGACATCTGTTTGTACACCCTTGTCTATAGAGTCTGATATGAATTCTCTGATCTGGAATAAATTAGTAACTGTCGAGCGGTCGCCTCTAGAGAATCCCTGTTGTAAATATGTTATCTGATGTTTTACATGGTTGAAAATGTAATGATGTAAAACAATTTCAGTCATTAGTAAAGTTGTTATTATCACAAGTGGATGATAATTGCTAAGTTCAGATCTATCCCCTTTCTTAAAAATTTAGATAATTTTTGACATTTTCCGTTGTGATGGAAATTTGGAAGACTTTAGCGATACATTATATAATATAGTAAGAGGTTTTGCAAAAATGGCAGCACAGTCACGTAGTAAGAAGGCAGGGATGCAATGAGGTCCAGAAGTTAATTTAGGTTTTATTTGTTTTAAGGTATTTAATATTTCAGTCTCTGTGAAGTGGATAAAGTTTAAATTCATGTCACATGTCACATGAGACTTATAATCAGATAGGTGACTCTCAGGTAATGAATAAATTTGCTGAAAAAATCAGCAAATGTGTTTGTGATAAGAGGAGGATCGGGATGTTCATTATTATAACACATGGTTTTAGGTAGATTCGCATAATTTCTATTATGATTAACAAAGCGTCAAAAAGTAGAGGGATCTAAATTTATATTATCCTCAGTGTATTTACTATAGGTATATATGCGTTATTTGGATCTAGTTTATTTTGCACCTTGAACTTTGAATAAATCAAGAGAGAGGGCGCCACTAGCAATACAACCCTCGCTAGCAAGCTCCCGTGGACTTAGTGGGTTTTCAAATACTGGCTTAAATCTACAACAAAATCTATAATTTTATGTAAATGTATATTGCAGATCAGGTAGGGATAATTGTTGCTTGAGAATCAAAAAATAAAACACATTATGTTTCAAGAAAGAGCAGTTAGGATTTATTGCTAACGTTAGAATACCGATGGTCTAGTGGGAATACCACATATCATCATTTTTAGCTATATTGTTATTTATGTACCAGGAGTAACTTCTGTGTGTTTTTGTGCATTCCAAGTAACATTTTAGCCAATAGGAACCGATATTTTGAAGGTTTTTACGTATCATCATTACCAATTTTCTTGAATGTAATAACATATATCATTAGTCAGCTGATTGTTTATTATGGCAGTTTGTTATGGCTCTAAATTTTTTGGCAGTTTTCTATAAATAATCAGATATGTTGTTTAATTAACTATGGATCCACTTAATATAGAAATTATATATATTGATATTAGCATGTACATTTTCCATTAAATTATAATATTTAAATAGAGAAAACACGATTATTCTGATGATTCTTGATAATTTAAAGAATTAGATGATACGTATTAATGTTACGATTATATCGGTGTTTAATAATATTATTTAAAGGGGTTTTTAATTATTTTCAGAAATATGAATTCCAAAGGCAAGCGAGTGTTAGGGTTAGCTTTGTTTGTTTTTAATTAAAAAATGTGTTCTTCAATTCTTAAATTATTACATAGGTGAGCTCGTATTTGATGTGATAAACCATAACTTGAACGCTCGTATTTGACGTGATAAATCATAACTGGTAACCTGTGACCCGCTACCAACCATATATTTTCGAATACATCGGAGTCGTCAGAAATATCTCGAATCACGTTAGGGACATTTTTACTTCCTTATACCTAATAATATAAGGAAGTATAGTAATTGCGATTTTTTTCGACCTCGAGATTTTGATTGATTTATACGTTTTGAATCTTCTGAATCTATTCTGACTATTTTCCGAATGATGTCTGTCAGAGTGTGTGTGTCTGTGTGGAAGTGTGTGTGTGTATGTATGTATCCGCGAATACTCAAAAAATACTAATGGGAGACCTCCCAAATTTGGCAGTTAAGATTGTCAACAACATTTTAGGTACCACATTAAAGTTGGTGAATGTGGTCTACCAAAAGAGACATAATGATTGAAAGAAGAAAAAAGGTACCATTTCGGGAAAAAATATTAAAAATTTTTATTGCATTTCTGGGCGAATCTCAACGAATTATAATGCAAAAGCATAACTTTATGGAAAAAAAATCTGTCGGCATTTCTGTAGTATCGCGAGAGCAACCACAGTTTTTGAGGTAAAACTTTCAAATTTGGTACACTTGTTCTAAAGGTCAAAGACAATGAAAAATTCGGCGATGATCAAAATTGGCCAGCTGAGAGGGGGGTGCACTAGACTCAAACATTAATGTATTTGACTTTACAGAAAAATATATTCTTAATGAAAGATTATAAATCATGTCTACTATGTCAACCGAATAAAATATATTTTCCAAGTACTTAAATAAAGCTGCTGTAAACTGAAATATTGTACGCATTTGACCTCATAATATGAGGTTAGGATAAATCTGGCAGTTTGACATTTGAAATATCTAATTTAGTTACAAAAATGTCAATGTCAATAAGATTTTTAAAATATATGCCAAGAATTATTATTGACAGTATCGAAGGACGTTAATAATTAATTATTAAAAAAATTTTTATGAAACATTTCAACGAACGTTTTTAAAATTTAATTGAGGTAAGTGAAGCATTAAACAGAATGATTTTTTTAGATCAGGATGATATATACCGGTATCAGAAAGTTATGTGCTGGCCACATCAGATATTTTTTATTTAATAAGATTAAGGTGCTATCTAAACTACTAGACGATTAGACGTCCTTCGGGAATAGTCGGTACTCATTTGATGTTTTGTGATACTATACACCGATTGGATTCTAGTGTAACTCATTTGAGGATAGAATTCGATTCCAGTGTTATAGTTAGACCAACCACTAGCGATATTCTAGTGCCACTCGCTCGAAGATAGAATCTGACGAAGTGGACCGCAAATTAAAACAAAATTTTACCCCAATCAGGGACATTAGGGCCAACCTAGCTATATAACACAATCGCGATTAGAAAGTCTCATCAAATATCTAACCCTCGCCGTAGTGTCACGCTTGTACAACTTAACCGAGGTACGAAATTTACGGACCTCGCACCTAATAATAATAATGATATAACAATAATAATATTTTAGTGCTAATAATACAAAGAGTATTTACACAAGTCAAAAATGGAACAAATACAATATAATATAAGGAATGTAAAAATATGCAAACAAAAATACATACATACATACATACATATACACATACAATATATATATATATATATATATATATATATATATATATATATATATATATATATATATATATATATATATATATATATATATATATATATATATATATATATACGGTGAGCCACGGTGGGTGGAGTATTAGAAGTATATGGAGAATGGATCAACCGATTGCTTTGCAATTTTGGTTACTAAGATAATCGAGTATGATCTCTCCAACTAAAATATTTTCGAAAGTGCGGTGTTGCCACTTATACGTAAAACTGGCAACATCTTCGTTATTTTAAATGGAATACCCTGTATATTTTTGCATTTTTTGGATTGTCGTCTCTTTCTGAGTAACTTTTATTAATATTTCCCTATACCTATCTCAAGTAGTTTTCGAGATAATAATTCTTTTCTGAATTTATTGCCAAAAATTTGACTTTCAGTAAATCGTGTTTTCTCCTACCTACGCAGCAATTAAAAGATAATTTTTTAGTTGCGGCTAAGCAAGGCCTGGGGGCATCTCCTCCATTAATCAAATGTTTCGAATATCATACAGGGTGAGTTAGAGAACGCTTTCTACAAGTCACTTAGAAAAATGCACGACAGTCAAATTTTTTAAATGGAATGCCCTGTATATCATTACTTATTCGGAAAGGCGATACATTTACCTCTTTAAAAAGGTAATATACTCTATACCTAATGCACACCGTTTTCGATTTATGGGCACTTTTCTGTAACCTTACCAAGAATATTAGTCTTTTGGTATATCATAACGGGTGGGCCATGAAATGTTTGTTTTGTCATTTTGTAATGACAGCAGATATTTTTCTAAATAAATTTGACGTTAGTGATATTTGCACCTAATTTGAATAGCTATGTAGCACAAATATGGCAGAAAATAATTATACAAACACAGTTTTAATTGATTTGTTTATTATCCATGGACAGTGCAATAAGATTATCAGCAGAACTTGTAGAAGATTTAATGAGAAATATCCGAATTTGCCGCAGACAGAGGAATTTCATAAATTTTTGTTCATCATTAAGAGAACAATAACAGTGTGAGTATTAGGAAAAAATAATAACTAAGCAGCAACAACAGTAACAAAGTCTAAGTAGAAAAATAACATCTGCTGTCATTACAAAATGACAAAACAAAATTTCATGGCCCACCCGTTATGATATACCAAAGACTAATATTCTTGGTAAGGTTACAGTAAAGTGCCCATAAATCGAAAACGGTGTGCATTAGGTATAGAGTATATACCTTTTTAAAGAGGTAAATGTATCGCCTTTCCGAATAAGTAATAATATACAGGGCATTCCATTTAAAAAAATTGACTTTCGTGCATTTTTCTAAGTGACTTGTAGAAAGCGTTCTCTAACTCACCCTGTATGATATTCGAAACATTTGATTAATGGAGGAGATACCCCAGGTCTTGCTTAGCCGCAACTAAAAAATTATCTTTTTAATTGCTGCGTAGGTAGGAGAAAACACGATTTACTGAAAGTCAAATTTTTGGCAATAAATTCAGAAAAGAATTATTATCTCGAAAACGGCTTAAGATAGGTATAGGGAAATATTAATAAAAGTTACTCAGAAAGAGACGACGATCCAAAAAATGCAAAAATATATAGGGTATTCCATTTAAAATAACGATGATGTTGCCAGTTTTACGTATAAGTGGCAACACCGCACTTTCGAAAATATTTTAGTTGGAGAGATCATACTCGATTATCTTAGTAACCAAAATTGTAAAGCAATCGGTCGATCCATTCTCCATATACTTCTAATACTCCACCCACCGTGGCTCACCCTGTATATATATATATATATATATATATATATATATATATATATATATATATATATATATATATATATATATATATATATATATATATATATATATATATATATATATATATATATATATATATATATATATATATATATATATATATATATATATATATATATATATAACAAAGAATAGAAGGTTACTGCGGGATGAGACGCAATAGGAAGAAAAGGATAATGGGTATTGCCCGCAAAAAAGGATGAATCGGTCGACACGTGTTTCTGAGTCATTACTCGTAATCATGACGGCTATAAGTTGTAAGGATAGGCACAACTTAGGTTCAACAACACAAAAGGAAACCACTGGCAGGAAGCCAGTCGCACATTTGTGGCTGCAATTGAAAGACCCTGTGTTTACAGGGCATCAGACAATATTGCCACGGAGGCAACTATAGCTACCTGCGTGGTATTCCCTACCCAGGGTTCAGAGTAACAAAGAATAGAAGGTTACTGCGGGATGAGGCGCAATAGGAAGAAAAGGATAAAGGATACCCATTATCCTTTTCTTCCTATTGCGTCATATATATATATATATATATATATATATATATATATATATATATATATATATATATATATATATATATATATATATATATATATATATACATAAATACACACAAGGTAAAGCACTTAAAATTGCTTAAAATAAATAATAATAAAAAGTAGAGATGCGGAATAAAATAAAGCAAAATGTTGTCTCATAAGAGCAATATTTTCTATTGAATGACATTAAAATCGATAGGACATTGTTGCACACAACTCTTGCTGCAATACCGTGTCAACACTAGTCACTTAGTGTGGTGTTATACTATCTCGTTTTGCGGGTCCCGCGAAACATGGACCGTTTGGGGGGTTTAACTTTTTCATATGTTCCTACAAAACAGAACAAACTGCGGTAGTTGCCGATGAACGGTCATCTTGATCATGTGTGTCTACAGTGCGTCATTAGAAAAAATAAAATGAACCGTAATAAAAGTAAAATAAAAATTGTCTGTACTCTTGAAGTTGAGGGACTGTTGAAAGAGCCCAAAACTCGGAAATATTGGGTGCATCCTTTCCACTCCAGTGTTTCTCACGAATATTTTTATCTGAGTGTTTCTTTTATCCTTTCTCCTACAGGGATGGTCTCCCATGAACGTATTGTATAAACTTATCCACATGGAACATTTTGGAAGTCTTAAACAAATACCACACAATGGGACCATATGACTGCCAATATTCAGCTGAACGTATTTTCGTTGTGCTCCCGTCGCGTCGTGGCATTTTCCCGCTAGGCGGTAGCAAGATGTCGCGCGCCAGCGGGATGCCATTGTTGCGTGCATAGAGCGATTCTGCGGCACAAATGTGACAGCTCTTATTTGAAACATTTTGTTTATTTCGTTCCAACATACGGCACCCGTTTCGCGGAACCCGCAAAACGGAATAGTATAACAATGCACATAGAGTTATTTACCTGCTTGTATTATCATATTGAATTTTAGTAGTAGTATTGTCCGTAACTTAGCTGTACTTGATTTACCTGCTTGCATTATCTTAATTTCTTGGCTTGCTTTCTTGTAATCTGTATTACTAGTTACGCTGTTAAATAATGTATATTCTTTTTTTTTTGAGACAAGTCCTATATAAAATAGAGTACGAAAAGTCTCATTTTTTTTAAAGCGTAGGTGCAAATAATAAATCTCGTTGTAAACCGAGAATCATTTTGGCTTGTAAAGTTGTTAATTTCTACAGACAATCTTAGAAATCGATCCCATGGACATAAAGTACAAAAATCCAAAGTACATCACATCGTCTATCAAACCCTACAGACTCATCACAAAAAGTGTCACTTTTACTCCTAATAATATAATATACTATTTTTCTTAAACACTTATGAGAAACTAAAAATAAATTTAAAAACAAATTAAGTTCCTCTTCTTGATAAAAGTTAAAATATAGAGTGGAATGAAAAATAATATTAACTGAAAATTTTTTTGTTAATTATTATTTACTAACTTTTACAAATCTTATCACAGATAAGTATAACATATATCTTTTATCTTTTATCAAGAAGAGGAACTTAATTTGTTTTTAAATTATTTCATTGACCCTAAGGGGTATTTCCACTATATAATTTCAATTATTCTGTTCTCTGAAGCCATTATTGTTTATTACATTGGGGTTTACAAGTTTCGTTACTTTGGATGCTTTAAATGCGCTGGCTACCCTGATGAGCTAAGGCAAGCAGAAACACGTGTCGGTAGATATTTTAAAGTTTTTTAAAGTGAGTGTCAACTGGTGAGTACCTTGTGTTTTATTTATTTTTGGTTTTATTAGACAGAATAGTTGAAATTAAAAATAACATTATTGAGTCAGTAGTACTGAACATAATGTGCATATTATCTTTTTTTGTAATCCAAGTTTCAGCGTTTTGGCAAATAGCCGGGAAAATAATTGTTTAAAAAGATATATGTTATACTTATCTGTGATAAGATTTGTAAAAGTTAGTAAATAATAATTAACAAAAAATTTTCAGTTAATATTATTTTTCATTCTACTCTAAAAATAAATGTCTACTTCCAGTCACTCTGCGAAATTCCAACATTAAATCGCTATTTCAAAAGTTATAATAACAATTACAGGTTTTTCAAAAAAGCCATAAAATCGAATGGGACACATAAATTGATCACCCGGTACATTTTTTTCCTAGCAAATGCAAACAAAACAGAAAACAAAAGAGATAATGGTGTCCAGGAACAAAACAAAATCTAGGGGCATATACCCCGCATTCGTGATTAATAATTCTGTTAATCAAGTATTATTGTTAAACCGTATTTGTAATAATTATAAAACATACTTGATCAGGGATTAATTATCGATGTGTTGATCTAATGGATTTATCAGTGGAACCGGGAAGTGTCACTTCCATTAAGATCTAAAGATAAAATAAATCATCCGATAAACCGACTTCCTACACAAACTTTCTCGGGGATATAAGCCTCTTAGGGAACAGCCTAGTAATTATTTGAACAGAAATATTTTTTCTCCATTGTTGTTTAATTCACCATTCATCAATATTGAATTATTAGAAAGTTATCACAACTCTTCTGTAAATCTAACATTTTTTATAATAGAAATGATGAAGAAATAAAGGTAATTCACTTTCATTTTCACTTTAAACAGAATTTTATTTGCTAAAATATCGCTGAAGTTTTGCGGCCTCAATGCCAACAGCATACAGGGTGTTCCTACAGTAACACATAAGTTCGATGAAATTCTGATAAGAAATTTTTCGAAAACAAGATCAAACATATCAAAAGGTGTTTTTCAAATGTCAGTTTTTGAGACAATAAATAAATATCATAATAGGAGAATATTTTAAGATCATATTATGAACAATGAGTATAAGTTCGATTGAAATTTATTACTAGGATATACAGGGAGTCTCACTTTTTATTAGCTAGACTTCAACAGTCCTTAACAGGTGTCATTGTGACAATAAAAGTTCCTACATATTAATATGAGTCATAGAACGCTTCGTTTCTGAGACACAGGGCTTGCTTTTGAGAATAAAATTATTTCAGAAAAGGCCGGCCAGTCAGGACTCGGTAGGAGTCAAATTCGTTTTAATTATTTAAGTGGAAAAAAATCCAATAAAGAAATCAGTAACAATAATTTAATTAGCATGAGATGTTCCAATCAACGTTGGTGTAAGTTATATATATATACCAAACAAAATGGATCTAATTTCGAACATTTACTTTAACTTATCATTTATTATCTCGTTATTATTTATCATTCCATGTTACTTTGCTTTTTTCACAGATAAATCCCCGCGCCGTCTGCACTGCGATGTTTGCAGGTAAATCAAATAGTGAATAAACATGGTCTACTATACGTGCTTATACTTACTGTCATTCCTATGGCAGCTCAAAGAGGCTGATTGGAAAGCCGGTCCGGATCTCACGGAAATTGTCTTATGTCTAGTGATAATTATGGAAATTGACACAGTGTATACGTTATTTAAATTTTAATCCATCTGGTAATTAATTTAAAAGTTATTTTATCACAGATCAATTATCTGCGTTAATGCTCAGAAATGAAACAAAATATACAATTTTTAATCTCGACAAGAATAATTATAAATTATCCGATATAAAAACAAACTGCGACGCATACCTCAGTCCTTTATTTAATAAGAATATTTAATTAATGGTTATATCATTTCAGCATGAAGCGAAAGTAATAAAAAAAATTGTCAAAGGGTCGTGTCAAATGAAAAAGATGAAGGTTTGAATAATTTTGTAATTAATTAATCCTAGCGTTTTCTCACTGGAAATGGAATTCAATTAAAAATATAGGTTTAATTAAATACAAATATTTACCTGATATGAGGACGTAATTTTTCCATGTGTTAATAAATAAGTATTACATAATTACTAATTACATTTTCAGGTTATTTAATTGTTTATTTAAATTTTTGAAACAAAATGTTTGTACATGTTGTACTTAATACAAGAAGTTTAATTAATAAAAAAAATAAATTTAATGTTATATACGGTTAAAAAGTGAAATTTGTGTCCCTGAAAAATCTTCTACAGAATAAAATTGTCGGAAAACAAGACAATTGATTGATAGATAGATAGATATACTTTATTTGTTCACTTGTAGCGAAAGTACATAATACCCATGGGGTGTTGAACATGTCAATATATAGAAAAAACTACAGAAAAAAATACATATTATAAAATACTTAAAAATTAAAATAGACATAATTTACCTATGAACAGACTTGGACACTACACGTTCAAAAGTAAAATTTTAAGTAATACCGTATAATAGAATGGTTAAATATTCTAAAAAAATCACATATTAAAAACTAAGAACTAAAGCTAAAACGTTACATACAGAGTTTTATTAGATAATATTGTTATCATTTAAGTATTCACCCAGTGTAAGCTTTCTCCAGAAGGATATTTGTTAGTTTGTTTTTTAGTTCTCTGTGTGGAAGACTTCGTATGTTTATGGGCAGCTTATTATAAATTTTAATAATAGAAAATGGTAAATATTTTTGAATAAACGCATATTTTGGAATGTTCGTGCATAGAAGATCATTTTTATTTCTTGTACTGTACAGGTGAGTTCTGTTGTATGCTTCAAAAAGTGAGCCATTTTCTATAACAAATTTTATAACCTCGTATATACAGGGTGAGTCAATAGTGTGTTCTCCTTCGATAACTTTTGAACCGTTAGACAACAATTTATTAAATACAAAAGAATTTTGGGTCGATAAGATCCATCATTTAAAATTATTGTGAAATCTACAGGGTACTTAAATTTTCTGTTACACGCAAAAAATACTTTTTTTTAAATGGAACATCCTGTATGTTTTGTACCATTTTATTAAATGAAAAGAGTATTATACACTGATATTTTGTTTTTTGGATTTGCATGCAACGTTGCCAAGTTATTTAACATTTTCTGGAAATTGAAGTATTTATAAGGGTCCGTTTAATAATTTTTATTTACCTATGAAAACAAGCTGGGTAAGCAAATATTATACTATTCTTAATTTATACTATACGCTAAGTATTAGTACATTTTTTACATTATTCTATTTTACAGGGTGTCCATGACGGCATGTCAATTTATGCGAATTTCAAATGGGAAAAAATGTTTTTTTAAATCGAACAGCCTGTATTTTTTCACGTGGTTAGATTCCTCCTTCAAATTGCTTTATTTTTTGTATAACACTTCCTATACCTAACTGTTGAAGTTTTCAAGAAAATTAAGGTTTTCTCATTAACTTTGGGATCATAGTAAAAATTAATACAATTTTATCAAGAATGGCTTTGGAAAAACAAAAATTGTGCTGTCAAACCGATATTTTGTGGTTTACACGTAATTAATTTTACTTGGTGGTGATTTTTCTGTATTTCCTAGTTGAGTGAATTATTTTTGTTAAATACATTATGAATTTTTCACATGGAAAGTTGATCGACATGGTTTATGCATTGGGAGAAGGGGAAAGAAATCCGCTATTGGCATCAAGAATTTATATTCAGCGTTATCCAGAACGAAGACATTTTCACCATTCTGCATTTGAAAGGTTGCGAGAAAGGTTTGAACGAACTGGACCTGTAAATTATGAAAAACATGAACGTACAAAGCTAGCAACAAATGAAGAGAAAGTGTTTCAAGTTGCATTAAGTGTCGTTGAGGATTCGCATAAAAGTACGAGAGAAATTAATAGACAACTTGATATGTCAATTCTCTGTAAAAAGAATATTGAGGACACAAAACTTTCATCCATTTAGTGAGTGGACACTCAATAAGATTCACCAACAGCCGCAATTTCTTGATTTCGTGCTATTCACTGATGAGGCCACATTTCATGAAAATGGTTGTGTTAATAGACATAACTTACACTACTATGATACCATGAACCCTCATTTTACGAGAACTGTAGATAATCAACACCAATGGTCACTCAATGTGTGGGCAGGGATAATAGGTGAATATGTAATTGGACCGCATTTCTGTAATGGTCACTTAACTGGGAATATGTACCTCGATTTTTTACAAAATTTACTGGGAGGATTGTTAAACGGGTGTCCTCAAAATGTCTTACAGAGACTGTGGTTTCAGCATGACGGAGCTCCACCCCATTATAGTATTGCCGTAAGAAACTTTTTAAATGTTACATTTGGTGACATTTGGATAGGTCGAAGAGGACCAGTTCAATGGCCACCAAGGTCGCCAGATTTGACAAAATTGGACTTTTTTTGTGGGGGTGCAAAACATCACCAACTACAAGAGAAGACATGCAGCAAAAAATTCGACTAGCGTTCGACATCATCACGCCTATGTTGCAAAATGTAAGTGACTCATTTCTTCATAGAGTCAGAATTTGTAATTTACAACTAGGAGGTCACGTTGAGCATATTTTTAACTTGTTTTATTTTTTCTCTTCTATTTACTGTTTACGTTCAAAATTACTTTTTTATTTTGTAATGTACATACCTAAGGTGAGGTGTAAATATTGTCATTCTAGTTCAATAAATTTGCTACTTTTATTGTTTTCTTTATGATTTTATAGAAAATAATTTTTGCCTGACCGCAATTTTTGTTTTTCCAAAGCTATCCTTGATGAAATTGTATGAATTTCTAGTATGATTGTGAGATTAAAGAGAAAACCTTAATTATCTCCAAAAAATACAACAGTTAGGTATAGAAAATGTTATACAAAAAAGAAATCAATTTGAAGGAGGAATCCAACCACGTAAAAAATACAGGGTGTTCCATTTAAAAAACAGAGTTTTTTTCATTTGAAATGCGCATTAATTGACATTCCGTCATGGACACCCTGTAAAATAGAATAATGTAAAAAAGGTACTAATACTTAGCATGTAGTATGAACTAAGAATAGGATAATATTTGCTTACCTAGCTTGTTTTCATAGGTAAATAGAAATTATTAAACGGACCCTTATAAATCCTTAAATTTCCAGGAAATGTTAAATAACTTGGCAACGTTGCACGCAAATCCAAAAAACAAAATATCACTGTATAATACTCTTTTCAGCTAATAAAATGGTGATAAAATATATAGGATGTTCTATTTAAAAAAAGTATTTTTTGTGTGTAACAGAACATTTAAGCACCCTGTATACTTCGCAATAATTTTAAATGATAGACCTTATCAACCCAAAAAACTTTTGTATTTAATATATTGTTGTATCACTAACAGTTCAAAGGTTATCGAAGGAGAACATACTATTGACTTACCCTGTATATAAACTTGCTATGGTATGTTTTTTTCAATTATAATTTGTTTGCAGATTTCTATCTGACTAAATTTTAATATATTACTAATACACTTTTTTTGTAGCTTGAATATTCTTTCGGCATCACAAGAGTTGCCCTAAAAAATAGTACTATATTTTATTCGTGATTGTATACTGGGTGATTTTTTTTGACCGGCCATTAGAGGTATCTTAAGAAAGAGAAACATATTAATCTGACAATTTGGCTGCGGACATAAATGGCCAAGATTTATTTAATGAAAATATTTTGAAAATGGTGGCATTTCCAGGTACCGAAAGTTGACCTCAACTTCGTTATTTTAAATAGAATGATCCTATTTTTATTTTATGTTTTTTTGGATTCCACATAAGATTCAGAGGTTCTTTTGTTTAAGGTTCCCTATGCCTAAAATTAATATTTTTCGAGATACAATTTGTTTTCCTTAAATTTAGCAGAAAAGGTTCATAACATAAAAATCATTATCTCATTAACGGTTAACAGTAAAACGTTGAAATTTATATGCAGGTACGAGAGAGTATTGAGATTACCTATCATTGGATATTCAAGGATTTTTTTAATTATCCATGAAAATTGAAATATAGTAGCCTCTGACAATGCTTTGACATCAGCATTAGTGACAAAACTATCTCTGAAAAATATGATAGATCGGAATTATTAAGAAAATGACAAATATTTACTCAACATGTAACGATTTATTAAATTATTTTTTAAAAATAGCTAAAAAACAAGATAAAATATTAAATTAGTTGTTCAAAATGTTGTCCGTTAACTTCCAAATACAAAACAATTTTTTTATTTATTACCTGAGTAGTAGCGCTATAAGTTTCATTCGGATCTAAGGCTTCAAATGCTCTAGTGACCCTATCCAAAAGTTCTTGTTTATTATTGACCGTGGATCGATAAACTTCATCTTTTATATGACCCCAGAGATAATAATCCAACGGTGTCAGGTTGGGAGATCGTTAAGGCCAACACCATGGACCCAATCGGCTTATCCATCTGTCTTTAAACATCTGAGTAAACTCATGACTTACTGGTCCACTACAATGAGCTGGAGCTTCATCGAGTTGGTACCAGCATGGAAAATATTGGTTTAGCGGTAAATTTTCTAAAAAATTACTGACTACGTTTCTTAAAATTTTCAAATATTTTCGACCACTCATTAGCAAACAAAACGCATTAAAGTTGAAGGTGTATTGAAAATTTGACTGTCGTACGGTATGTGGACTTTGGTTGCTCCAATGATGGGAATTTCTTCGATTAAAAATACCTTCCTTGGAAAATTTTGCCTCGTCCGTCCAGATTAATTTTTCCAAAAATTGAGGATTTTTTTGCGTTCGATTCAATATTGTTACGAAAAAATTCTATCCTGTTATCTGGGTCACGAGGATAAAGCTCTTGGACAGTAGTGAATTTATAATAACGGAGTTTATGTTTCTTTAGTATCTTCTATATAGGATAGGAAAGGCCCAAATCGACAGCTGCTGAACAAATCGATGAATTTAGATAAGCATGAAAATATCCCAAAACATTAATTTCATTTCCTTATCTTGATTTGATGTGATAGGTCTGGGTAAAACTTTCTCTGCATGTAGGCTGCCAAATCTGACAAAATTGCTTTGTAGTCTTTTAAATTTTTGTCAGGTCATTGGTGGTAATTCAGGATACGTTTAAATAAATGTTCTGCATGTTCTGCTAATTATTTTCTCGCACTGTCGATGAATGTTAAATAAATTAAAAATATCGGAATTTGAATAATCATTTGCCATTTTCTTAATAAGACAGCAACGAATGCACTTTGAAATACTAAACACAAATTATGCGTATTATTATCTATCACACTTTTTGTTGAATATTTTGTTTTGTCAATAATTTTGTTATTAAGTGAAAGCCTACCTACTAAAAGACCCATTCTTTCTACAGTTTTCATCCATAATATAAAAGAAACTCAAATATCTAAAAAACTATACATTTTGGGTATAGAGATACCATACATGGTTAGAAGAGCATTTTTTTCTCCGTCTACTGGTGTATTTAAATAGGTAGCATGCTGTTTAAAAAAAATTACTTTTTGCCGTTTTAGTGTTCTTGACAAATGACATCATCTAGAATCTTTGTTGTAGGAAAATTTGATTTTTTTTTACACAATAGGTTACCTCAGTACTCTGCCTTACCTGCAAACAAATTTCAACGTCATACTGTTTACCGTTAATGAGATATTAATCTTTACGTTTTGTACCTTTTCTGCTAAAATTTTCGAAAAAAAAATTATGTCTCCAAAAATATTAATTTTAAGCATAGGTAACCTTTAATAAAATAATCTCAGAATCTTACGTAGAATCGAAAAAAAAAAATTAAAAATAGGGTAATTCCATTTAACATAACGAAGTTGAGGTCAACTTCCAGTATACCCGGAAA
The DNA here is from genome assembly GCA_029963845.1 of Rhamnusium bicolor. NCBI lineage: Eukaryota > Metazoa > Arthropoda > Insecta > Coleoptera > Cerambycidae > Rhamnusium > Rhamnusium bicolor. The sequence goes on along the minus strand of JANEYF010002799.1, from coordinate 1,295,943 downwards.
TGCCACCATTTTGAAAAATATTTTCATTAAATATATCCTGGCCGTTTATGCCCACAGCCAAATTTCCAGATCAATATGTTTTCTCTTTCTCAAGATACTTCTAAAGGCCCGTCAAAAAAAATCACCATGTATATGCATGGTATGCTATAAACGCCATTGAAATATTGATATTTTGTGCTACGATTTTAAGCGCATAGCAATATCGAGCCCCGTTTTGTGCAAGATGATCTATGTATGGTCTTCAATCAAGTCTTGTTTCAATTTTTACGCCCAGGCAAGACGTTAAAGCATTACTGACTTTAGTAAGTATTAGTTCATTATTTATTTTTTGATATATAAAATTGATTGAGTTTTCTCTTTATTTAATTTGAGGTTTAGTGAATGAAAATATTTTTCTAAGGTTTGCGTGCTTGTTTTCTTTATTGTTTTCACTAAATATTAACGAAATGTCATCTGCATACATTATGGTGTTAATATTGCTCACTACGGCTAAATCATTGGTGTATTGTATATACAACAAGGGACCCAGTATTGACCCCTGTGGCACACCTCTTTGTATTTGTAATGTGTCTGATTCTAAGAGTTCTCCAGTTTCATCTGTCTCTATTACACATTGCTTTCTGTTATTAAGACATTATACTATTAATTGTAAGGCAACTCTTCGAATGCCATACACTTCAATTTTTTTGCTTAAAATAACATGATCTACAGATCTACATCAAAAGCTTTTGACAAGTCTAGCTATATAGCCAGAATATTTTCATTTTTGTTTATTGAGTTCGTTATTTTACACAGAGCTTAATATATTGCCCTAATTGTTGATTTATTTTTTCCAAAACCATTTTGAATATCAGATACTAAGTGGTCTCTTCCTAGAAAGGTGATTAGCCTATTGTAGATTATTTTTTCGAATATTTTACTAATATTTGACAGCATGGAAATAGGTGGACGATTACTTATAACATTTTTTTCACCTTTTCTATAAATGGCTTTAATATGGGAAATTTTCAGACTGCCTGGAAATGTGCCAGAACTTAGAGTTAAATTAATATTGTGAGAGAGAGGGTGTGATATTTCATTGGCTATTACTTTTAGCAATTTACGGGTATCTCATCAGCCCCTAGTGAATTCGTATTTTTTTTAAATTATAATTACATTATACACTTCAGTTGGATATGTAGGCTAAATATTCACGTTAGTGGGCTGTACATATATTTGCATATTATCATTATTAGAATTAATTTTGTAACACTGATTTATAAAAACGTTATTAACATTATTCAGGATATTCTTTTTATTATTCTCGCCCATATTTATGTTTTTTAGAATGTGGTCTTTATTATTTGTATCTGTATTGGTATAAGTTTTGACTACGTTCCAGACAGCTTCTCCTTTGTTTTTGGATGTTTTAATATATGAAATATGAGACTATTTTTTTTGCTTCACGTATTACTTTTATTGGAATACAACAGTATTGTTTGTATCTGTCGGCAGATAATTCACCATTTAATTCTTTTTTGTATGCCCTAATTTTTTTTTGTTTTTACACGAGATTTCTATGTCCTGTATAATCCAACTTCGTAGTTGAGGTCAACTTCCAGTATACCCGGAAATGCCACCATTTTGAAAATATTTTCATTAAATAGATCCTGGCCGTTTATGTCCACAACCAAATTTCCAGATCAATATGTCTTCTCTTTCTCAAGATCCTTTTAATGGCTGGTCAAAAAAAATCACTATGTATATTCATGGTATGCTATAAACGCCATTGAAATATTGATATTTTGTGCTACGATTTTAAGCGCATAGCAATACCGAGCCCCGTTTTGTACAAGATGATCTATGTATGGTCTTCAATCAAGTCTTGTTTCAATTTTTACGCCCAGGCAAGACGTTAAAGCATTACTGACTTTAGTAAGTATTAGTTCATTATTTATTTTTTGATATATAAAATTAATTGAGTTTTCTCTTTATTTAATTTGAGGTTTAGTGAATGATAATATTTTTCTAAGGTTTGCGTGCTTGTTTTCTTTATTCTTTTCACTAAATATTAACGAAGTGTCATCTGCATACATTATGGTGTTATTATTGCTCAATACGGATAAATCATTGGTGTATTGTATATACAACAAGGGACCCAGTATTGACCCCTGTGGCACACCTCTTTGTGTTTGTAGTGTGTCTGATTCTAAGAGTTCTCCAGTTTCATCTGTCTCAATTACACGTTGCTTTCTGTTATTAAGATATACTATTAATTGTAAGGCAACTCTTCGAATGCCATACTCTTCAATTTTTTTGCTTTTGAGTCCGTGATTTTACACAGAGCTTGATATATTGCCCTAATTGTTGATTTATTTTTTTCCAAAACCATTTTGAATATCAGATACTAAGTGGTCTCTTCCTAGAAAGGTGATTAGCCTATTGTAGATTATTTTTTTCGAATATTTTACTGATATTTGACAGCATGGCAATAGGTCGACAGTTACTTATAATATTTTTTTTCACCTTTTCTATAAATAGCTTTAATATGGGAAATTTTCAGACTGTCTGGAAATATGCCAGAACTTAGAGTTCAATTAATAATGTGAGAGAGAGGGTGTGATATTTCATTGGCTTTTACTTTTAGCAATTTACGGGTATCTCATCAGCCCCTAGTGAGTTCGTATTTTTTTAAATTATAATTACATTATACACTTCAGTTGCATATGTAGGCTAAATATCACGTTAGTGGGTTGTACATATATTTGCATATTATCATTATTAGAATCAATTTTGTAACATTGATTTATAAAAACGTTATTAACATTATTCATGATATTCTTTTGATTATTCTCGCCCATATTTATGTTTTTTAAAATGTGGTCTTTATTTTTTGTCTCTGTATTGGTGTAAGTTTTGACTACGTTCCAGACAGCTTCTCCTTTGTTTTTGGATGTTTTAATATATGAAATATGAGACTATTTTTCGCCTCACGTATTAATTTTATTGGAATGTAACAGTATTGTTTGTATCTGTCGGCAGATACTTCACCATTTCTTTTTTGTATGTCCATTTTTTTTTTTGTTTTTACACGAGATTTCTATGCCCTGTATAATCCAATTTCTTGGGTTATAAATTTGTTTTACTCTTTTTTAGTGGAAACAATATATTTAGGATATTTTCGCTTTAAGCGACAGTAATTATTCTAACGAAAATTATTATACAAAATGTATTCAAATAAGTGGGAAATTGACATGTTCAAAAAAACACTCAGCGCTGCGAAAATTGGCCGGTAACGCTTTGGGTGAAAAATATTCTAATCGATAAATAAGGACCTTATGGCATTATCGTGAACAACTTTGTTTTTGCTAATATTTTTCTCATATATTATTTTGGAGGTATATCTAAAAATACATGGTTTCACGTTTATACGTAATTATATTTTTTTTCGTGATGTACATTCGCCAATAAAAATTAAAATTTTAATTAAAACAAATAAGCAAATTAAAATTCGTACCTTACATTCACACAATGGAAAAAATTAGGGTAATATTTCAAGTACAAAGATATTACCATCAACCAAATGGGTTTAAATAAAACTTCATTGTTTTTTTTGCTTACAAATATTTACAAATCTGAAAAAGCCTTCTAACAGGAAAAGTTTCCACTGTAATCGATGGCCGTCTGTTTACCTTTGTCCAAAATATACACCGTGTACAGAAAGTTAAAAAAGATATTTCATGTTTTCATGAAGAGATTGCACTAAAAAACCGTTATGGGGTAGGGGGGATTGATAACTTTTTTATTAACATTTTTGCATAATTCGATTGTGAAAAATCGAGGAGAAACAATTTTAGTTTAAGAAGTGTTTAGCCGTGTGGAACCAACAATGTCCTAAACCTATCATCAATACCTCGTACTCTGGCCCCTCACTATAATATAAACTTTAAGTATACGTTTAGGCATACTTTTGATCACAGTAAACAATAAGCAGTAGCTTATCTCTTTGGCGGTCCCTTTGATGATTCGCTCGACGCTCGGTGACCTTGGCCACAGGAAAATAATACCTCGACCAGGGATAAAACGCAGTTCTAAAATATTATTTTAGTTTTATGTAGTTTATCATCCTATACATATTATAGAATGCATACAGGGTGTTCTAACATAAATTGCATTCTAAATAGGCATTTTATTATTGAAGAAACAATCATAATGGAGTAACATAACTGTATGCGACATAGAGGTAATAGCTGTTGAGTTAAATTAGCATTGTTTTTAAACACAACTTATATTATTACTTCATTGATAATTTATTGTAGACATATAGACTTGATTTAACTTTGCTTTGCAATTACCCCAACAAATCATGATATTTAGATAAACATTTAACATAGTATGTAACATTATGAAATTAATAGATGGACGAAATTTAATTTTTGCAAGCAGCAATATCATTTAAAAAATGATTAGACTTTTCATATAACTAATTTGTAATTCGTCTCCAACATGCATACATTCTAAAATTCATTCTGTAATATATTAAAAAAATTATTCAAAATAGATTCGTCTAATTGTAAATACAAAAGTAAAGATTTCATTTTTTTATTCCATTTCCTATTTCATCTATACTTTCAATTTATAATCTTAAAATTACTTCATTAATGGTTCTTGTTTTTGCAAATTTGTACACCCTTTACAAGATCAAACCATTCCCCCTTTTTTCTTATCGTCCCCTATTTTAAAATAAAATAAATGCATGCAATTGCCACAGTAAACAAATTTCGCGTAAAGCACTGACACCACGAGTTATTACTTCCTTACCCCTCAAAGTGAGGAAGTTGTGTATTCATGAAAAAAATTTTTGAAAATTTTTATTACATTTCCGGACGAATCTCGACGAAATATGACAATACACAAAATTTTAGAGAAAAAAAAATGTTTGTTTGTATGTCTGTGTGTGTGTGTGTGTGTCTGTCTGTGTGGTTCGTGATAACGGCTACAGTTTTTAACATAAAGCTTTCAAATTTGGTACACACATTCTAGAGGCCAAGGAAGAGATTGAGGTCGTTGATGAGGAAAATCGGTCCCAATGTCTAAAAAAAATATTAGTGACATTCCACCGATGTGACTTTTTAAAACGTCAAAATATGACTTTTTTTAATTTCAAAAATGTGACTTTTTGAAACATCAAAAATTACTTTTATTACAACCTCCACCACACGTCGAGTTTTACTACGGTGAGGAAGTTCTGATCCCCAAGTAATTGGCAGCGGTTTTTTTTATTTTGCCGATAACATACACTCCGATCTGACGGCCACTACTAACTGATGATTTCAGAGAAGACTTCAGAGTAGTGACTCTTAAAGGTCCCTGACGGCGAGGCCTGGCAACAAGGAGAGATAAGCTAATGGTTTACTGTAGTTTTGATGATGCGATTCAACCACATCTGGTGAGATTTGTGCCCATAAAATAGGAAGATTATCTAACAGTTGTCGAATAGCCTCTGAAGCCGGTTGAATGCTTTGAAGGCCCTACCCAATAAATTTCACAACATGTTCAATGGGATTCAAGACAGAGAATACAATGGAAGATGATCGTGATCACTTTCATGAGCTTCAAGGATGTTGATTAGTTGCTGTGTCCGATGACGACGAGCATTAGCATAAATTAAAACTAAAATTTTTGCCAATAGCAGTTTGACAAGTTAACACAATGTTACTAACAATATCATTGGCATAAACTTGTACACTCATTATCTTCCTGTAGATGTACAGATCGGTGCGTCGTCCAACACATATTTCTCCCCATGCTATAACACAGCCTCCTCTAGAAGCTGCTGTGGGCTGAATAAATCTTTGGCTATATAAATCCTCTTATACAAAAACAGACTTTTGAAAAAACCGGTTTTCGAAATCCAGTATTCCAAAAGAAAAACGTTTAAACCAGTTTTCGAATTAATCAACAAAAAATGTAATTAGATCAGTAAAAAAAATGTTTATATTTATATTACAATTTTTCAGTTTATTTAATATTTATGGAACTACAAAATAAAATACTCTATCTATACCAAAGCAAATAAATTAAAGGAACCTAAATTAACTAAAATCCGTACAATTTTTCAGTTCATTTAATATTTATTCACCAGTTATAAGGAAAAATATATTGTGACGTGACCCTCAAATTTGGCTAGTGTACAAATATTACTTTTTTGTTTTTTGTCATGCGTTTACCGATAGAACTAGTTTACATATTAGCATTTTAAAATGAAATAAAATTCACTTTATCATGTAGGTATGAATTTCCATTTTTTTGTTGTTTGGAAATGTTTCAGTAGGTGTTGACAATATAATATTATGTCTGTAAAAGCCGCCACTGCGAGCCGACACCTCCATACGAGCTCTAAGCATAATAATTCGTTTGTGGATTTTCATGTCAAACATTCGCCTGACTAATGAAAATTTGTTTTACCGTAAACTTTTACTACAATATGCATGTGCCCGAGGCGATTTCAAGTTAAAATGTTAATGTTTTTTTATTAAATAATGATTTAATTCTAAATTTTAATTCTAGTATCTAAAAGCGGTTTTTAAATTTAAAAACTGGTTTACGAATTGTACAAATTTACCAAAAAATACGACGGCTTTTAAACCCGGTTTTTAAAAGCCATCAAATCCTTGCTGTATCTCTCCCTTTCGTCATCCAAACTCGTAGTCGTCTGCTATCGCTGTGAAGCCAAAACGAGATTCATAGCTGAATAAAACTGAACCTTAATCAATATCCCAGTTTTGTTGATGATCTAGCATTCCAGTCAGCTAGACTGAACCGAGGGGCTCTATATGACAGGCCAAATTCCTTGAATGTACTAATTGGACAATTACTGTAACCCCATGTGCTTCACTTAAAGTGCTTCTTACTTGAGAACCATGAAGAAAATAATTCCCTCATACTCTAAGTCGAGGATAATAATCTTGTCGCATCGACCACTTCTGCGCCGATCTCGTACAGAATCAGTTTCCAAAAACCTATTCCAAATTCTACTTATGACGCTTTGGCGTACTTCTAATTGTGTAGCAACATGACTTGACGAAAGCCAGCTTGGAGCTTATTAATGGCACCATTGGCATCAGGTTGTGATAAATGGCACCTTGCGTAAATAATTGTCCAAAACTCCACAGAATACGTTTTAACCAAACTTGAACGAAATAATTAACACTGTAAATTACAGTTTCATATGGATGGAACTTTTCTTTTTAAAGAAATTTATACATTGAATGTAACGTCATTTGGGTACTGTTTTTAATTTGATCACTACTCGTTAACATTTCAATTATCTTTTTTTTCATGATAAGCATTTTGCTTTTGTAATACCCTGTATTTTTAGATTGGTACAATTACCATAGAGAAAAAAATTACTGATAAATCAAATTCTGTCCGTTCTTTCTTTCAGGAATTGTAACAGTTTATAAAATACCTAAAATAAATAGGTACTGACGATATATAGAACATTAGTTAAACATTGTGATTATATTGATTACCACAGGTGTGATTAAAATTTACAACGGAAACAAATCTGTTAATCAGCGCTAATGTACCTAAATACACAACACGCTCATTATATTACATATTATTATATCATCTCTATTTAATGAGAGAACTATATGTTGTTTCATTTAAAATAATTCCAGTTAAATGTTAATTATATTAATATATCAATGGATTAGTTTCCAGTTGCAGAAAGGATATGTGGATATATTAAGAGATGTGTTCTGACTAAATGGGTGGGTGGATTCTTTTTCTATTATTTTAATAACATCTACACATAAACATAGCTGACCTGACGTCTACTAAAGTCAAAAAAATCGTAAATTTTAAACTCAATTTATACGATCAGAAATTGCCACAAATTTACAAACTATTCTATTGACTCGGACATAATAGAGAAATTGAAATTTGAAACGTTTAGAACACAGAACAGTAAAGTTTGAGGCATGTAGCGCTGTCGGTCAGTTGTCAAGATTTTAATTGAATGCGCGCGTTAATTTCCCTATTACGTCATTCCACAACTCGCAATATGCTATGTTTAAAGTTAGTGTTTATTTTAAGTATTTTCATTTTACAGTTAAATAAAAATAGTTGTTGATAAAATTACATTAAAATTACATGTGTTACATATTTGAGGATTGTATTATATCATCATATTCTTATCTTTTGTAATTTTTGTTGCTGTACGCTCACCTATTAATAAAATTTTGGACAATTTTGTTAATACATTAAACAATATGTAAATTTTTGAAATCATGATATCATGTCCAAACAAAATTGCATTACTTAAATGAAATATATATTGGAACACAAAACAACAAATGTTAATGTTTTGTGCTAATAAATATAATAAAATAAATACAAAATTTCTTAAAAAAGACTGTTTGAGAGACGATTAACTCTTCAAAACACTTCTGTATTTACTGGAGTTGATTACACTATGGTTTTTAATGTGCCCCATTAAATGACATGGCATCAGGTCAGAAGAACGTGGTGGTTTTTATTGAAGCATCATGTCCTCTTTTGATCTACCTATTCTTGATTTGTCTTGGCTTTAAAGAATTGTGTAAAATCAAACATGTTAAAGAGGTGAAAGAAAATGTGCTGATTGTCTATTTTAACAAAAAATCAGTAAAACTAAAATCCTCAACTTTATGGTCAATATTTTTTCTGTTCATCGTTAAATATAAAGGATAATATTGATATAAGTAAAATAACAAAGGTAATTGCTTTCAATAAACAATAATCAGAAAGTTACAAACCGAACAAATACAACTTTTCCTAGAAAAAAGAAATTGAAACGGTTGGAAGGTTTGCCCTAACCGACGCATGTCAATTTCTTAAAATGAGCCGGGTTTATGGATTCTCTTTGATCATTAAATGCTGGAAACGAAAATAAAAATTAAGAGAATTTTTCTGTTGTCGATTTGGAGCTATTCCATCTACGAGTAGAATCAATTCGATTGTTTAAGTAAATTAGAAACTATGTAAAAGTGGATATTAAAAATAATATACGTCAAGAGCTACGACAATCCATCCAATGACCTCTACGTAGAGAGTGGTGTATTTGAACCTACATAACTTTACTGTAAAAAATATTAACAAAAATAACAAGAATAGAGATGACAAAAAAAAGTGAATCATAAGTATGGAACCAGACAGAAAGGAACATTAATACATGTTCCAATAATGTCAAATCAATAGGTCAAAAATGTTACAAATAAACAGGATCGATAGTGTACAATTTACTACTGGAGTATGTAACAAATTTGACGTCATACATTTTATTTAAAAAGAAGTCCAAAGCCTGGATAAATAATTAACAGCGGAACAAAATTCACCGGTTAATTGATATGAAAAACAATTAATAACAATTAAGAATTATAAGCAGTAATTTACAATTAAAATTATATTAATTACTAAATTTCTGCTTCAATAACGTTTTCCCTGTTATAATATTCCTGTTACTGGACAGTTTGAGCTACAATAACGTCCATGAAAACTTATTAATAAATAAAATTTTGTTTAATTTTCTGTAAATTATTCTAAATTACATACCCGTAAAATAGCATTATTTAAATTATTGTAAATAAGTAAATAAATAATCACAGAGTTATTTGTTTTAAGCAAGTTACTCCGTCTCTGCCAAGAAACTGTACAGTAAATTAGTAATCATTGCAATTTTTTGGCTTAAGTTTTTTAAATCAAAGAAGGTTTGGTGCCATTTCCCCAAAAAAAAAAAGAATTATGCAGCAACGGACACGTGTTTTCGGAGTTATTGCCCCTCATCAGCGTAGCGTGGCTACGGGAATTGAATCTAGGATGGGATAGATCAAAAAGAAGAACTAAAATAAGGTTAGAAAGTACACAGTACTCTATTAGTGCCTTCATGTTCCCATGTACCACAAATGGGACTTCGATGAGCACAATCGACATGCAGAGCTCTATGTGTACTGCTCGTTTCCACCTGGCACATACAAACAAAACTATATAGATTTATTGGGGTTCAAAATAAAACAAAGAATATTTAGTGCCATATCCCCAAAAAAAATAAAACGAATTATGCAACTACGGACACGTGTTTCGGAGTTATTGCCCCTCATCAGCGTATCGTAGCTAAGGAATTGGATCTAGGATGGAACAAGAAATAAAATAAGGCTGGAAAGTACAGTACATAGTTCTCAATTAGTTCCTTCATGTTCTCGTGTGAGTGCTATAGTGTACTGAGTACTAATTGAGTACCGTATGCTGTACTTTCCAGCCTTATTTTAGTTCTTGTTCCTGATCTATTCCATCCTAGTTCCAATTCTTTAGCTACGCTACGCTGATGAGGGGAAATAACTCCGAAACACGTGTCCGTAGCTGCATAAATGTGTTTTTTTTGGGGATATGGCACTAAATCTTCTTTGTTTTATTTTGAAGCCCAATAAATCTATCTTGTTATGTTTCTATGTGCCAGGTGGGAACGAGCAGTACATATAGAGCTCTGTATGTCGACTTTGCTCATCGAGGCCACATTTGTGGCACATGGGAACATGAAGGCACTAATTGAGTACTGTGTACTATACTTTCCAGCCTAATTTTAGTTCTTGTTTCTGATATATCCAATCTTAGATCCAATTCCTTAGCCACGATACACTGATGAGGGGCAATAACTCCGAAATATGTGTCCGCAGCTGCATAATTTTTTTCTTTGGGATATGGCACAATGCCTTGTTTCTTTTATTATGAACCCCAATAAATCTGTCTTGTTAAATTTTTTTACTCGTATTATTCTGAAGAAAAGTATTTTTATGCTATTCGACTCTCTTTAACGGCCTTGTGATGTGTTCTAAACAATATTATATTGTTCTAAAGCGAGTTTCTTATCACTCTGCTTGACTTTTGCAATAATTTTTGTGTAAACTTTACCAAAATATAACTCCGAAAAGAGCAATTAAAATTTACATCTTTCAAAATGCCTAGGGTCTAATTATTTTTCTACGGCTTCACAACTCCTCAAGATTTATCGCAAAATACATTTTGTTTTCGTGAATAAATTGCTGCAGTGTCGAGAGGACAATAAATATTGATTGTTCCTTATATTTTCTGCCTGACCTAGAAGCAGAACCGAACAGAGTAAGAAAGGGGAGATAGCGTGAGAAGTATCCTAGAGCCCTTGTCACCAGTCACCTGTCACTGCGCAACATCAGAAAAAAAATAGTGGTAAACCTAAATGTCTTATAGTATGTCCTAAATGTCTCACGTCCTCAAGATTTTTCTAGATATACATTATATGAGGTGGGACAAAGTTAATTTTTTCCAAACGGATTAAATAGGAATTTTAAAAACGATGTTACTTTCCCATGAATGTTATTACTAGAGATAATAATAATAATAATAATAATAATAAGTAATTTATTTCCTACAGGTTAAAGCACCCAATTACAGGAAAAGCTTAAAACTAAGTATACTGTGATATAAAATGCACAAATTTGCAATATACATAGTCATTAACATTACATTAAGAGTTTACAAGAAAACTCATACATAAAAGTAAAATATATTATAGTGTTATGAAATAACCTAATTTAAAAAGCACAGTTTTCTTCATATATATGAATTATTTTAGCTAAACTATCATAGTTGACATCACATAAAGATGAAATGGTGTTAAAAGTTTTACACATATTAAAGATTGGTGACTTTATCATAAGGAGGAGCATCGCAATAAAAGAGGTTGTTTTGACGGGATTCTAATCTGGAGACTGATAGGTTTAATTTACTTAAAAGAAATGAACAATCAACATTGTGACTAATTAATTTATAAAGAAAGGATAAAACCACAACATCTCTTCTGAATCTGAGAGATTTAAGGTCAAACATATTAAGCAGTATATTGTTGTCTGTACCTCGGGGAGGATAAGATCCATTACATTTGAAAAACATAAATTTCAGACATTTGCGTTGAACTGATTCAATGCGTGACAATGAATATTGATATATGGGAAACCAAATAATACAGCCATACTCCATTTACTTCTTATAAATGATATGTATAACAGTTTCAGGGTGTCAATATTCACAAAACCGCCCCAATTTCTTACTAAAAAACCTAAGGCTCTAGATGCCGATTTGACCATTTCATCGATATGATTGTTGAAAGTAAGTTTTGGGTCAAAAATAATTCCTAGATCCTTATAATTCACACAACGATCTAAAATGTTATTATCTATTTTATATTGAAAGGTAACTGTAGTGTCCTTCCTTGTATATGACATAACCTTACATTTGCCAATATTTAACTTTAGAGAATTGGCCGAGCACCAGTTAGAAATTTTATTAACTTCATTTTCCAGTAAGATACAATCCTCTATAGACCTTATCTCTAGGAAAATTTTGAGATCATCAGCAAATAGTAGGTGGTGAGGATTAATATTAGCTGTTAGGTCGTTAATAAAAATAAGAAATAAAAGAGGTCATAAATTTGATCCTTGCGGAACTCCCGATACTGATGTATATGATTGAGAACGATAGCCTCCATATTCAATCGGCAGATAGCGATAAATGACATCAATTCCAAAGTTGACTCTAACTGATGTGTCATCACGTAAATATGTTCATATAATTATGATGCATATCTTCTTGCCTTGTAGTTATTTTGGCGAGTTCCATAAAATCAAAAGTTAATAATACCAAGAGGTCTGAAAGTATTGGTTAATGTAACACTAACACACAAAAGCATTTTTAACTAGCGAAAACAGGATTAAAAGTATACTAATAATTAAAGTTGGCAAGTCGTGCTACTATTCAGTGGTGTAACAGCAGGTAGATAGGAAGCGAGCCGCGAGACTAGTCCGTTGTTGTGTGTTGTAGTGTTTACACGCTAATTTATTCCTCTTCGTTGTATTGTATGTTGTAGTATTGTTGATAATTTCGTTTGTTGTATTTATTGTTAATATTAATTTAATAATGAAATATATGGGGTACAAAACGGTTATACGCTGACAGAGTGAATAAATTTATCGGTGAATTTCCGGATTTATTTTCTAATGATGCTATAATAATTTGTAAGGTGTGCGAAACAGACCCGATGTGCTGGGATAAATATAATTGTAGACGATACGTAAATACTGTGTAGCATAAAACTAAAAAAAAAAAAAAATGACGTGCCTTCGAAATCACAGTTTATGTTCGATTTACTGTTAATGCTGATTGCCTGTGATGTTCCACTGCATATACTTAGTAAACAACCATTTCGGGAGTTCTGGAATAAATATAATGCCTAGGTGACGTTACCATATCACGCAACGTTGCTTAACTATGTACCAACTGTACGCGAAGATATTGTAAATAAGATCAAATATATATTAAAAAATATACGGCTGTGGTTATGCGTTGACCAGACGACAGATCATAAAAAAAATCTATTGTAAATGTTGTAGTACGTGTACTGGACCTTCTTAAATTAACATTTCCACTATTACTAGCTAGCAAAAGACAAAGTACTGAGTGTACTGACAAAACAATTACGCGGGTGGTGCTGGAAACGTTAGAAAAATTTGATCGGTCAACAAGTCAAGTGTTGATATTTGTGACCAATGGTGCCACGACAATGCGTTTGGTAGGCTGTTTTCTTCAAGAACATGGTTGTAGGTTGGTACATATTACGTGTAAAGTGTATGCTTTCTATCTTATGGCAGAAACTATTCGACAATATTTTCCAGAGAAACATTAATAGTAAGTACAAAAAAAGTGTTCTTTAAATCTGCTAAACGGCTTCACACATTTCAAAGCAAGTGTCCTGGTATTCCTGAACCAATACAGCCGATTCTTACACATTGGGGAACATGGTTGAAGTCAGCTATTTCTTATGCTGAATATTTACAAGAAATAAAAGCTGTAATGCTACAAATCAATCCTGACGAGGCTGTAGCTATTAAGGAAAGCCAGACAAAATTCGAAGATGTTTCCGTTGAAGCAGCTTTAAAAAATTATTCACAAAAACTATAAAGGATTACATGACGCCATACAAAACTTATAAAATGCTGCGATAAGTGGTCGAAGTAAACTGACTACTACACTTTATAGGTGCCGCAAAGCATGTTAGAGAAAAGTGCACACGTATATTAAAGAAAGACACCGGTTTTACCAGATTAAGACAAATTTGTGATGGTACTGATGGTGCAGCCCCAGATCTGTTAAGTGCGTTCAAAGACTATTTTAAGTATGCCTGCATTATGTCAATAGATATCGACACTCGTTCTCAAATTATAAGCATATTTTTTCACCAAAGCGAACATCACTCACGGAGACAACCTGATGCTGTAAAGTTTTGCAGATCTTCTCCAGTTTGTGATAACCAAGCTAATTTATCAAGCTAGCAGTAGTGTAAGACGTACATACATTGTTATAAATTTTAACAGTTTATTGCTTTTGTTACTAGTTAATTTCTTTTATTACGCATATTATGATGAACATTGTTTGTTCTATATATGCAGTAGCCCACCAATACACTTTTGCAAAAGTTGAATGAGACGTTTTAAAAAGTTAACCTCCGTTGTCTTTAATTTTGCACTGTTTTCGTATTTACATAGACAATTTATAAATACTACGTATTTAGAGAGTATTATTCATTCATTCACCATGAGGCAGTGGGCGTAACGTTACTCAAGATAATTTCCTAGGAAATGAGAGTATGTGATCATGAATTTTTTTTCAGAATGACAAGTGGTTTAGTGTTGGCTTTAGGATGCTAACCACGCTTGTCATGGGAGTGAGCTAATGCCGTAACAAACTTGAAATTCGCCTGGCACGACCATCTGATATCCCATATATTGACGTAAAAGCTCTATTGCACACCTCCCGCATCTTTTCAGAAGTCATAATAAAATATTTGAAAGTGAAATCTTTCAAGCTTGCCCAGTCTTTACGAGGTCTATGCCATTTGACAGCGATTTTCTCCATGATTTGTTGCAAAAAGATGTCCTGTTCATTTTCAATGAGGAACCCATTCATTTTATTAATACAAAAAGTAAGATCTTCTTGGGAAAAATGATCAAAGCATGCTTTTTTTTTAACTGCAACAAAGAAAATTATTTAAGACTGTAAATAAGGAAAAGAGCCTGCTTATAAGCAAACAAAACTTACTTGCAGTTAGATCCTGTACTCCTTTCTGGGACAATATTTCCCTTATAATTAAAGTGCTCAATACCTTTCACTTTTGTATTTAGTGTTACATTTCTCTTATAAATCTCATTGTTTCGTCTTCTCTATTTTGTAGGAAAAACATCATTTTCGCTTTCGTTTGAACTAAACATTTCCGACAAACACCTTAACGCAGATAAATAACAATACCAACTGTTGAGAACTAAATAAGTAAGCAAGCAGGTGTATGTCATTATATCTCATCCCCACCTATATGGCGGCAAATTGTAGCGCTCGGAGCAAAAACATCACGAGTCCAGGACTTCAGCTGTTTTAGCATAGAACGTAAATTTTTTGGTCTGATAACTTAGTAACGAATTGTAGGACTGGTGTTGTTTTTACTTATGATGTACGTCTACACTAGAAGTACCGATTCGTAACAAAAACTCACTTTTGACAAATATGGACTCGTCCTGTTTTTGAAATGACCGATTCAAATGATTACACAATGATCAGAAATCCTACGCAAGTTGATTACTCTACTACTATTGACACATTCATTATCGGAAGTAATTATAACATCAATTAAGGTTTGCGTGATTGCAGTGAGTCTAATGGGCTAAGCGATGATTTGATAGAGCCCAAAAGATACAATAAAATTGTCAAAATAAGTAACACCGTGACTGGCATTTAATAGATTTATATTTAAGTCTCCAGCCATACAGACTGTATCGCAATCAGGTAATACAATAGACACTGAGTTTTCTACAGAATCAAACATTTGTAATACATTAGAATTAGGTGGTCGATATAACACCCCTATAGGTGCAATGCAATAGGCGAGGGGACTGTAATCAAAATTACAAAAAGAAACATCATGGTATTACAGTAGAGACCTTTAATTCACTATAAATATTACTAAAATATAATTTTAGTAACCATATTTTGTTTAATTGTGAAATGAAAATGCTGGAAATGAGGATGTATTTCAAATGAAAGCAATCGGCGGTCTCATAATGACGTAACATCGTAGATACGACGCGCGCATTCCAAGGTTAATATTAAAAGGTTAATATTCAACTAGCTCCGTTGCCAAATTTCTAAAAAAAGAAGCATGTTCCCTGAAGTTTAATATCTGGCTTTTTAAAATAATTTCTTTTAACACAAAGCATGTAAGCATTCCCTATATTTAACCATCGATTAATGTCTAATGGTTTACTAATACTGAAATATAATACTATAATAAAGGATTGCTTTACATCAACACAATATTATCTTAATTATTTAGAAACATGGCAATGCAGCATTTGTTTCCTCGCTGAATCTGTGCTGTCTACGCTGTTACGTCACGGCGAATACTAGCCAATACAATTGGCTTGGGAAAATGCGGGAATATCTGACCGTTTAAAGAGCGCTTAAACTTTACGAATTTTTTTTAAGCATAAGACATTTAATAAAAAAAAAAAAAAATACGGGTCAATTATTTTAAACTGTAGATGTTATTAAAGTAATAAAAAAAAAATCGTCCCCTTGCCTATTCATGGAGGCACTGCAATATGGTGTTTAAGAAAGTATAATTGTTCTCCAATTCCAAAAATAAATAAACTGTCTGATGAAATTGACTGTGAACTAGCGTCTGTGATGACGATTTCCAAATTCTAACTGTCTATAGGTCTCTCAGTGGAGATTTAAACCTATTTTTAGAGAAAAATTCTTATGCTTTAAATTTAATTACAGAGAAAAATAGAAAAAAAAATCGTTGTCTCTGAGGACTTTAATGAACATTTTCACAATCCAAGTAAGCAAGCTTTACAACTTCTTAATTTATTTGCCTCATTTGGTTCTTCTCCTTTAAACAAATCTGCCACGCGTAATTCTAGTTGTCTAGATAACATATTTGTAACTTTTTCAAAAGATATTTGAATAACGAATATTATTAACCCAAGATTGTCTGACCATTTAGGTATTAGTCTAAATGTGCAAAGTGGAAAACCCAAAAATGCTTTTAAGAGAGTTAACTTCAGACATGTTACGGATATGGGCTTGTTCCAAATAAATAACTATTTAAATTGTACTGACTGGAGTTCTATCAATAACTCATCTATAAAGGTTGAGCATAAGTTCGAAGCTTTTTTAAAAAAACATAATTACTTCTGCAATGTAACGCCTCATATGTAGGTCAAACAGGTAGATCGTTCGGAATAAGATATAGAGAACATATTCAAACACAAAAACAACATTCCAACCTTTATAAACATCTAACATATTCTGGTCATACAATAACTGACGACCATCAACCTAAAATATTACTTATTTGTGGGAAAAGTAAAAAACTTAATTTATTAGAAGTGTTAGAAATTAATGAATTAAATAGGAATAAAAATTACAACATATTAAATGACCAAATAGATTTAAATAATTCTCCGTTATTAAACTTATTCAGATAAACTGCTGCTAATAAAAATCACACCATAATATAATTTACTAGCTTGAAAAAACCCCTACATTTAAAAACATAACATCTGTACAAATTTGAATTATATTATCAACCATAAAGTGACCCATCCCTCTATTCAGTTCAGTTTATATTTAAATGAAAGTAAAATCTTTGTATAATTTAGTTTACTTGAAAATGTCCGAATAGGATGAAACTAGTTGTAAAATAACAAATAAAGTGAAAATTAGACAAGTAAAGAAAGTGTATATAATTTTTTAAATCAAAATGGATTTTCACAAAGTAACTTCATCTTTAATCAACTTTTAAAATATGTCCTACTCCCGACTTAAAATCTCGGATTAATACAGAAAAAACGGTATACAAATCTGCTTTGTATAAAGCTAAGAAAATGCATATGATAAGTACATTTCTCAAAGCAAGAACCCTAAAAAAGCTATGTGGAATATCATTAATAATAAGAAAGACTTGTCACATAAATCATTTTCTAATTCTTCTGATATTACCTCCAATAAATTCAACAATTTTTTTGGAACAGTTGTTGAAAAAACAATAAAGTCGTTATCCTCTTCCAATAATAATTTTGAGGACTATTTAAGTAACGTCACTCTAGAAGCACTCAGGCTGAATTCATTTTTACGGAAATTTCTTACATATATATTTTAGATATAATAAACAACTCAAAAAATACCAATAGTAAAGATTCTTATGACATAAATCTCAAAATATGACATTCCATTAAATACATAATTTTAATTCCATTAACTAATCTTAAAAACCAATTTATCAAAAGTAACATATTTCCTAAAATACTCAAAGTTGCAAAAGTTATTCCCGTTTATAAACAGGGCAATATTAATGATACTGCCAACTATAGGCCGATTTCAATTATACCTTTCTTGGCAACAATTTTTGAATTAGTTTTAAAAGTACAAATTACAAATTATTTTGATTATTTTAAAATGTTTAATAATTCTCAGTTTGGATTTGTGTCAAAAATGTCTACGTCATTAGCGATAGGTACTTTAACGAAGATAATAAATAATGGATTCGAACAAAAAGAAATTTTGTATGCCCAATTGTTGGATTTGAGCAAAGCTTTTGACTGTCTGTCTCATGATATTGTATTAAAGAAATTAGGCTTTTATAAATTTTCTTTCGACAGTCAAAAGCTACTAACATCCTATCTTGAAGAAAGATCCCAATTCTACAAATTTCAGAATTTGAGTTTTGACTTCACAAATATTAAATTCGAGGTACCTCAGAGATCTGTACTGGGCCCAACCCTTTCCTCACTTTCCTCAATGACTTGCCCAATAACACCTGCTCAGCAAAATCTGTCCTCTTTGTAGATGATACAACTCTAATTCACAATAATAAGGACCTTAATGCACTTTAGGACAATGTGCGTGAGACCTAGACGACTATTCATGATTGGTTCTTAGCAAATAAATTAAAGCTAAATGACAGTAAAACGGAAACAATGATTTCTGGTTTAAGGTATCAAACAATAGAAGATATAAATTCCACTGATTGTGTTAAATTTTTAGGAGTTTACTTGGACAATAGACTAACATGGGAAAACATTTAAACACCATTAATAAAAAAAAGTGTCTAGAATTGTTCTTTTATTGCGTAGTCTTGTGAGTTGTGTATCACAAATAACTTTATTAGCAGCCCATCATGTATTAATCCATTCTGTAATCACCTATGCAATTTTGATCTGGGGTCATTCCTCACATGCTGCAACCGTATTTGCTATGCAGAAAAGAGTAGTAAGGATGATTGCGGGATTGGGTTATAGGGCTGATTGTCCTTTAAAACATTAAAAATTCTAATATTAGTTAGTACTTACATATTGTAGTGTCTCCTCTACATTAAAAACAATGAAACGAATCATACACCACGAGATCAAGTTTATTAATATCCTACCCGTAATAACAATAATTTACATTTTGACTTTTTATGTTTATCCCGGGATGGGACAGGGTATTATGGAATAAAGGTTTTTAATATATTGCCTCATAAGGTCAAGAGCTTGATTATAAATGTTTTAAAACTTTAATGAAACACTTTTTAACAGAGAATTCATTTTATGATTTTAACGAGTATTTAGATGCTGACTTTTCAATCTTATGTGTGTGATACTTTATTTATCTATGTGTGTAGATATACAAATCTTATATTTTGTATTCAACCTGCGCATATATTTCACATAGAAGCACTAGAATACATATAATTCAATTGATGGTAATTTTGTTTGTTCAATATTGTACTATATGTGTATAGTATGTTAATCTCATTTTGTGGGTTATAATTACTCTCTGATGATTCTATACTGTTTTTTTATATTGTGTCCTTGTTTTCTGACTCAAAACACAATATTTGTGTATTTATGATCAGTAAAAAATCTATCTCTCAATCTATCTATTGCAAAGTGCTTACCTAGTATTGCTGTCCTAATTCATAATTGTTCCAAAGCTTCGTCGATTTCTTGAAAAATTATTTTATCTGGAACATAACCTTAATAAAAATACCTGCCTCTGCTGTCTCTATCTAAACAAATAAAGTTATAACCAGGAATTGTCAATAGCTCAGTGCTAAGCTTTGTATTTAACCAAGTTTCTGTCATGGCAAAAATTTCAATATTCTCAGTAATTATATATTGTTTTAACTGATCAAATCCTGTAAGAATAGATCTGACATTTAAATAACCGAACTGCGTTTTAAAACAAATTTACGGAAGCTAATAAAAGTTAACGGTATTTTATAAAACTCTTTTACAGTTATTAACAATTGTTAGTATCTAAATTATGTATGAGTACTAGAAAACAATAAGTAATAATAATAATAATATATGAATCGTATAATTTTTATATCATATGACATGAAAAGGATTAATAAAATGAGAAAATGATTGTTTTATTTCTTCAGTTGTTGATTTCTGTTAGAAACTTTGTTTACTGGTGCAACTTCTGATTGGCCCACTTCTTTTTGTCGTTTTTTGCTGAAGTATTATCTAAGACCTGTTTTTCCTTACTATCAGCTGGTTCATCCTCAGAATCCGGAAGTATTTGTGTGTTTTCTTCAATTCAGTCAGCAAATAGATACGCTACACCTGCTATGAAAATTTTGTTTCTAATTAACTTTGCGGGGATATTAGAGGCTTTGGCTGTTTTTAAATTGTCGTTCAAAAGTTTTCTTTTCTATCTGTCCTTGTAGGGAAGATCATCAGCAAACGAAACTCCACTATCCTTGAGTGTCGAGAGATTTTTAAATATTGCAGACTTCTTTATGTGAGAAATCAGTCCTAATAAAGTGGTCGGTTTGGTGGAAATACTATTAAGTTTGTAACAGTCGTTTATATCGCTAAGGTTTAGCTGGACGTTTAGTTTATCCTTTATAAAGTTAATAACAGTATCTAGGGCAGAATTATTATTAATATCTAAATCAAATATTAAAATGTTTTATTCTTGATATTTCTTTCGCACTTAGATTTTCAATTTTAGAATCAAGTTTTTGAGAAGTTTGTGTTGAATATATTTTATTACTCCTATTGGCAAACAAATCGCTATTATTATTATAATTCCGATTTACAGTTGTGAAAAGTGCAGGTATTTTTACCAACAGCGACGTCAAATGTAAAGAATTTTCCCTTTAATAGGCTTAGGTGATGAAATCTGAACGAATATGAACATTCATTATAGATAGATAATCCTACTAGTTACTGAATCTTAGTTATTTTTTTTGTGCAGAAATCTTAACGAATACCAATATTTAACAAAAGAATATAGACCTCTTAATACTAAACGTAAAAATATATACCATTGCCTAACCATTATTATTTAGTTTTGAGGTTACGTTTGACAGTATATAAAAATGTTTCTGTTATAGAGCTATCTTATTTAAAATACAGCAATGGATCACAATTTTAAAGCTATTTATTTAAAGATACTACTAGTATGGAACTAATAATATTGTCACGAAGACCGTTCAGTTCTAACAAAGCGCAAAGTTACTTATTGGCATATTCTCTGTAGGTAGGCTTAACCCATTCCCAAATCTAGTAAAACAATTTTCAAATCTTTCCCAAATCAATTTAATTTATATTATTGAACGTACGTTATATTGCAATTTATCACTTAATTAGAATATATAAAAGAAGTCCAGTTTCATATTTCAAACATATAATAATTCATAAAACTAACAAATATAAATTATATTCTACCTATATGGAAAGTGCTGATTAAGCAAGTAGCATTTACATAAATACGCGAACATCAATTATGGATGGGCAGTGCACTGGCGTCCGGGCACAACTCCTCCACAAAGATGAGTAGGTAAGAACACTTATTTTTCTATTTAATAATTCTTAATTTTAAATTTTTACCATGTTTTTTGGGTTAAATAAAAGTTTGTAAGTGATAATAATGAATTTATTTAAAAAAGGGTAACCTCTCCTCACCAAGCTCCCCCAGGTCGTGACAATATCAGTAAGAAGGAGCAAGTACTACATCATACCAATGTAGGTAGATTTCGGAAAATTTTACAGCCTACTTAGTCACCAACGTCTAGTTAAATGGCTAAAATGAACTAACCCTTGTATCAATTGTTTACCAACGTTGATAAGTACTCCATAGCAGACCTGACATATTCAGGTAACTATCAAAGTCCAACCGACATTGGTAAATAATCGTTAGTAAACAACGCAACATAACGTATCTAAAATTGCCAGGTTGTTTAAAAATTAACCAAAACCACTTAATTAAGTCATCAACATCTAGTCACCGTTGAATAATAATTTGAAATCACGAACGTGACTTAATATATGTTTAGTCACGTTCTTACGTCAAACCAACATTGGTAAATGATACGGACTAATGGAAGGTTTGTATTGTTCCAACATCGTGACATCTCTATAAAAAGATAAATTTAAATTCGTCTACTATTTGTAATAATTCTCACGTTGGTATCAATAAAAAAGTAGTTGTTAACCAGTGAGACATTGCTTGAGTATGTTTTCGTTATATTTGTTCAAGTATCATCAGAGAAAATTATTGTTTCTATGCACTGTTTTAAATGAATGCATATTTGAACTGTCGCAACTCAAGTTGCGTTCGTACACTTACATTGAAAAACTGAAAAAACGTCACCAATTTATTTTAATAAAAAAAATTAACTATCAATTTTATCAACTAGGATAGCATCTGATTTAGCGGGTTAAAAATACCGTCCCTCTGTAATATTAAACTTAGCCGAAGTGAAAATTTCTTTTTCAAAAACAGGAAATAATTTGGATAAAGTGCCTCAAATTGACGTAGTTTTTGACATTTTTAATTCATGCTTTGAAAATAGAAAACAGCACGACCAAAATTGAAGATGAAATCAGCGACGATAAAATAATACCTTACGGAGTACCACAGGGGACAGTGTTAGGCCCAATTCGTTTTACCATATATCTGAATGATATGTACCGTAAAATCCCCTGGAAAAATTACAAAGTTTGCGAATGCTACAATGATTTTGTAAGTCGCTGACACTTGCAAATGTTTAAAAAATATTCTGAAAGATGACCTATTAACAATTAAACAAAATTTTGACAGCAACAAATTAACCCTAAATCATAATAAAATGTTTACTTATAGTCATCTCAGTGTAATTTACCTGCTTTTCAAAAGCTACAACTAGAGATATGAATGTATATAAATAAGTTCTGTAGTGAAAACAAAATATTTAGGCGCATATATTGACTGCCATTTAAGAAGAAAGAAACAAAAATTTAATACAGTTGCTCAATTGTAAATTCTAAATGTTAGGTTTTTAAATAATTACATTTACAGTTGAAGTAGAAGTTTGTTTTTCACAACTAAGCTACTTTTAAATATTTATACTACACAACGCAAATTATGTATAAGTAAACATTGTCACTTATTTTTGAATATAAATTTTCATTCATTTTATCAGTTTATTGCATCTAAAAAAAAAAAAGGAATTACAACTCTCTTCCCAAAAAAACTTTACTTTTCCATAAAAAACAAACGAGTAAATATTTTTGCACGAAATTTAACACAAATACGTTTCAGAGGTCGGTGAACATCATGATGTATTCAGTTTGTCAATAGAAAATTCACTAACATGATTTCCTGATTTTTGGCTCCTACAAAATAAATCATAGTAGGCCAAATTTTTTTTTTGATAGATAGATGGGAAAATTAATTGGCCACCAGATAGGGAAAAGCCGATTGCACATTCTCAAACTCAATATTCGAGAGAAATAGAATAGTCAAATTTTATTTCGACACCTTGTACATTTCGAGATGTGTCAAAATTTTATTTTTTAACTACGAAAATTTGTGCTACTCATTTCGTATTTACAGACATTAATAAATTCCTAAAAAAAGAAAAACGAAAAATGTAGAAAAAGAGAGGGAAATATTTTAAAAAATTTCGAAAATAAATTTTGGCCTTATCTCGAAAAATTTGGAACACACTGTATATGCTCTCTGGATGCCCCTATGTGTATTTAAAATTACTTGAATGATATTTTTATTTCTGATGGATACATAAATTATATCCTTATTTCTTTTTTAACCTGCATTGTGACTTAAATTATTATTATATACTTTTATATACTTGATTGTTACCCAATGAAAACAATCTTTCGAGAACTTTTTACACCAGTTCGACCCTGCATAAAGTAGCTAAAAGAGAGCATAACTTAGCGTAAGCTTTTCATTGTAAATACATCAAATTTTCCATTGTGTAAAGTTGAGCAATAATTATTATAATAGAAGCACCGTACTTTTACGAAGACACTTACGTCATCTGAGTGATGCGAGCATTAATTACTCTTCAAGAGAGCAAAGAGAGGCCATAAAGACACAGCTGACAATGACAACCACTAGTTTCATTGTTCGGGGTGGGAACAGCTTGAACGGTTTCACTGTGAATTCTCACAAAAAGAAAAATATCTGTAGAAAGGGTTCGTAGGCTATCACTTACATCCAGTTTCAGATAATAGTCAAGGGGCTTCTTCTCGCTGGTGAATTATCTGCGGAAAGCGCCATGGGGATTAAATGTAAAATTAATCAACTTTTAGGTGTTAGGCGAATGGTCTAAGCGACCGCAGTCAATAATTCAACACACACAGGCACTTAATCAACTTTTTAAACTTCCAGTGACCAGAAAATTTTTGTTATTGTGGTTTAGATGAAAAATAAGTACCTGGCGAGCCATAAGATATCCGAATTTTTAAACTGCCTTTAACTTATTTAGATTGTGACCAATATAATATTTTTGTTCATTTTGTCATTTCAAAAATGGCGGACAACACTGAACTGAAACATTGTATATGCACTTCAGGGAGTAAAGTTGTTACATCTCTTTTTCGAAGACTAAAGTGGTACTTTTAATCTCCGGGAGAATAAAAAGTCATTTAATCCTCGGGGGATTAAAACTTAATTAACACCCTGGGGATAAATAAACAAGTCTTTTCATTAACTGAGAAAATTTTGCGAAGAAAAACCTGTAAGTATAACAAGCGCCACGCGTTCGCTTCAGTTAATTGCGCCATGACTTCCAAAATTCCTTTAGTTATCATAGAAACATTTTTTTAAATTCATTTTGAATTGAAGTTGATAGTTATATTAATATTATTACAACTAAAGAAATAAAATAAACGATTAGAATCATTTTCAGCTTTTTCAGACATATTTTTACTGAATCTAATGAGTGGATGGAAGAGGTTTTGTACCTTGATATACCAGTAGGTGCCTAAGTTATATCGTTCACGGTTGTATTATTCTATTCCCGTGGCCTCCGATGCCTCACGGGAGTCGCGCCAGCGCATTAACTAGAGCTACTCCCTATATTCCGTAGGGTTAGTGACTGTAGATACTAGAATCGTGTGACCTAAGCAGACGGATAGAGCCCAGAATGACCACCTTCTGCATTTGGGCTAAGAGCCACTCGGCTGATGTTTGGCAGGCTGGTCTGGTCTTCAGTTCCGAGAACAGCGTAGGCTTTTCCCTCCGAGTACACCTATTATTAGGACATCCATTTTGATCGAATAGCCTGGGTACAACTCATGGAGCTCGTACCTCTCTCAAGGTAATGTTTTTCTCCGCTGGTACTCGATGACATACATCACCTTGAGTTGATGGTCGAGGAGAACTATGTCAGGCTTGTTGGCTTGGATTTGCCTGACCGTCAGGAACGAGTAGTTCCAGTAAATCTGGCATTTGTCATTCTCGACTGCGAACTCAATATCTCCGGGCACTTAAGGCAGCACTGGTGTCTGGCCTACCCCGAACGAGTACCTTAGATGGTAGTATAGCACTCGTAACGCTGCGTTATGTCGATGGATGTAGGGCGAAATCGCGTATACGCGGCATGAAGATAGTATGTGCATGAGCGATTCCGGCGCCTGACGGCAAGTCCTGTAGTTGATATCAGGGACCTCTACATGCCACACGTGGCTGCGGATTTTTCTGTTTGGCAGCTTTAATTGGGGCTCTCAGGCGATTTGGCTGAAGTACAGTGACTGATTCTACATCAGCACCTCGCCGGCCACCTCCCTGGTGTCGAATGCGAGACCGATTTCATCTGCTGCTTTTTTGCTGCCTTGAACAATCCTGCTCCCATTCCTACAGTTTCGTGATGTTTTACAAACCGTAAGAGGGATATGAGCTTCTGAGGATGTTACATGCCATATTCAGTACTACTCTGCCATACGTACACTCCGTCGACGTGGGAAGCATACACGAGGAATGGAACAGGAACGGCAAGCATGTTAGTAGAAGACATCTTTTTCTCCCCCCGAAAGTTCAAAGAACCAAATCTTTCGGAGGCGATGTCTGTACTTGCCGCGGAGAGAATCCTTTATTTGTTTTACATCCTGGATGTGCCTTTGTTGCATACCCAGATATGTTTAGGACTCTCCGGCATCCAGATGTCTTAGGATACTTCCGTCTGCGAGCTGCGCATCTTCAGAGAATTTTCCGCATTGTCCTCTCTTGAGGTGGACGACTGCACATTTGTCCAACCCGAGCTCCATACCAATTACCCTCGTGTATTCTTCGACCAGCGCTTTGTAGTTCGTGCTCCTCGGAGGCATTAGGTTTAATGTCATCCATATAAAATAGATGGGGACATTACAATTCTGGTCGCTGGGTGGTCCACATTGATAACCGCGGGTTTGGCGGAGCCCAACATACAACGATAGCAGTGAGATGTAGAAGAGGAGAGGACTCAGGGAGTCACCCTGGAAAATTCTTCTCCTAAATGTCACCAGTTCTGTCGTGACCCGCTGTGTATTTAATGTTATAGTGAAGCGAGTCTTCCAGAGAGGCAGCAGCTATACTATGCATTTCACAAGTGGTACCGCAAGACATTCTAGCAAGTGCGATGTTGTATCAAATGCCTTGCGGTAATCAATCCAAAATATCGATATTTTCCGATTGTATTGCACAGAATCCTGTGTAATACAGCGATCTATCAACAGGCTGTCTTTGCAGACTTCTATGCCCTTCTTGGCACCACGCTGTTCGTGTATCTGCCGGAAGACCGAATCAACAGACCTCAGTGTCCTAGCATACAAGATACGAATAAATATCTCGTAGGATGTTCCCCATTAGCTGGTAATTGCCGCAGTGGGACTGCAGCTGACAGTTCTCCCAGCTGACGGGGTGCCCTTACGTAACTTGTCCTGAGCAAGAAGGATACTTGATCTCTCAGATGTTGCTGAGAGATCAAGTATCAAAAAAATTCAAATAGCAAAGGGGATCGAGTGACACATCTTTTGAAAGGTCTTTGAATTCTCTACATAACTGTGTATTTTTTAAAACTTTTATCTAATTGTTCCTGAGAAATAATTGTTTCATTATTTTAGGTTCGGGAAATAAAAATAAAAGGAGTTTAAATTATCGTATGTATTGTTCAAAATGACCCCCACCGACTTCCATACAGTAGTATAATCTGTCTTGAAATTCTGTACGAACATTTCTGAACACATCTGGAGTCAATAAACGGCATTCTCGAACAATTCTTTCACATAACTCTTCCAGGTTTTTGTTTTTTTTGCAAATACCTTCGATATCAAATGTCCCCACAGAAAGAAATCCAAGGGAGTTAAATCGGGTGACCTAGCGGGCCACTCCACAGGACCTCTTGTTCCAATCCATCGCTCAGGAAATCGATTATCCAAAAATTGACGGACTGCTATAGCAACATGTGGGGTGCCCTATCCTGTGGAAAAACAGTTCGCTCTCTAAAAGATTATCGCCTTCTTCGAGGATCTGGGTAATCATTGGGTCGATGTTATTTTCTAACAGATCGAGGTACCTTTCGCTATTTAAATTGTCAGGAATAAAAAAATGGCCCGACAATGTGATCCGCTAAGATGCCAGCCCAAATATTTAACTTCTGAGGCTTTTGGGTATGAGTTTCCATGAACAAATGTGGATCGGTTTCACTCCAATACCTACAATTGTGCCTGCTTACCTCCTCATTTAACTGAAATGTCGATTCATCAGAAAAACACATATTGTACAGTATAGTGGCATTACCGTTTAATTGTTCACTAAAAATCTCACAGAATTCAAGCCGACAATCGGGATCATCTTCGTTTAATTCATGTACCAATTTAAATTTATATGGATGAAATTTGTGGGCCTTTACAATTAAATGAACACTGCTTCGTGATACACCGGAAGCCTCAGCTAGTTTCCTGATCGATTGAGTATTATCCATCTGCAAATGACCCAGAACTGCCACCTCGACTGCTTCATTCCTAATCGGTCACTAAGGTTCATGCTTTTTGTTTCCTACAAAACCTGTTTCCATAAATTTTGTCAATAATTGTCAAATATACTGAGAACCAACCCTTCTATCTGGGTGATTTCTATTGAATATGCGCTCCGTAGCTATAGTACAATTATCGTTTTTAAAATAAATGCTGACAATTTCTTCTAGCGTAGAGGGATGATAATAGGTATACAAGTATTACATTAAAATATGTCTCTCTTGGAAACAAGGTCGACGTGTTTCACCAATTTTTCAAAAAAAATTTCATCTCCAAAGTTATTCAGGGTAGGTACTTTTGGTTGGGACACCCTGTATACTACTAAATATTACTCTCCCATTTTAGCTTGGCAGTTGGCGGCGCAGAGAGGGAAGAAACATCACCTATGTGGGACAGAGACGAATGAGCTGCTTTACAGTTAAGGGGCGGGGTTGAGATCACTCTGCATTAAAACTTTAGTGCTAGGCTAGAATCGTGTATAGAATTTATTTAATTTCTCTACTTGGTTCCAAAAAATCTTTCTGCATCTTTTTTTTTTTTAGCGTGTTCTCTTATAAACATCTTAAGACATCCTTTATCAAAATCAGTCAGTTATTTTTGTAGATATCCATAAATTAACATCGATTTCTTTTAAGTTTCATTTCCAGGTTAATTTATTAGATGTGACAGTTTTTTGGAGAGGCAAGAATATATTTTTTTAAACCAATCTCTAACTAATCCTTTTAGCGCAGAGCTTCATTTAACAATTTTTTAAGAGAATTTGTAAGCGGCTTAATACCCAAAGAAGTTGCAAAGAAACATTATAGTATGCTACCAATAAATAACTATAGCAATGATCGCAGATAACATTATGGTGTATTTTAAACAAAACAAATAACATTTATAGCTCGAATGTGTTATATAGTAATAACAAATTTAGAGCCAAATTAAACTGACCAATGACAGAAACAAATAATAAATTACATTCCTAGACACTTTAATTAAAACGTAGAAACACATGAAATTAATATAGTAGAAAACAGACCCATACGGACATTTGGAAACAAATGATATGAAAATGATTTAAAACGATTTTTAGATATCAGAAAATAACTGAAGGGGCGATAGATAAAGGTGTTAACTGATACATTTTCAAAAATTTGAGTATCCTATTCTATAAATGTGTTAAGTGGTATTACAACTTATTATAACCAATGTTTCATTACGTTTCTGACTAGATGCTTAGATACCGAATGGTTTTGCCTAAACGTAAAATGATATGATATATGACAATCAAAATTTCAAAAATAATATTTATAATTCTTCATTTTACTGTGATTAAGTATATGTAAAACAAAATAAATATTTATTGTGTTGCTTCCTTTCTGAAAACAAAAATATATAATAACATAGTTTAGGCTAAAAAATAAAACAGTGGATATCATAGATTACTTTAACCGGTATGCACATGCACATCACTGACACAGTTTCTGGTATTTTATTTACTTGATGGATCATCTGCACTCGCTAAAATCTAAGCAAGTTACATCCACACAGTATTTTTGAAATCATTTTGAAAATCCCCGCGATATTAAAAACCTACCTTGTCTCCCCCATATTGACCCTATCGATTGAGCATGAATTGAGTGATGAATCTGGTCAGTTTCGTGTTATACATCTACATAAGAATTAGGGATTTTTTAAAATTTAGTTTTCTCATTTTGTTGACCTCAATCCTGCCAATTAAACTAAGTCACAAATGAAAATGGGAGAAATGAACATTAACTTGGTTTTATACATGTATGTCATACTCTTTAGTATCAGGATAATTATTTTTTTGTCCTACGAGGTGTGTCTGAAGACTAATGAGATGATTCTAAACAATTTTTTATTAACAAATAAACCATAAATCAACATCTCCTTCAAAGTAGTTCCCTTAGAAGGCCACATACCGCCGCAATCGCTGCTCCCATTCCCGGTAGCAGTGCTGGAAGTCTTCATCTGAATTACATTCAGCTGATCTGTCACTACTTGCAAAATTTTACTGTCTGTATCACTTTGGGTACAAATGTCAAATATCCGAAGAATTCATAAAAATTTTCGGTGAAAAATGATTGCTGCTTAAACCGGGACATGTAACATTTTTACAAACGTTGAGAAATGTTACAAATAGGTGTATCTCTCTGATAAAAAACATCAAACCGTTCGGATGGTGCTCAAAAAAAATTAGGAGTAGATTTGTGTGGGGGTTCTAATATTTCCGACCCTTAATACATAGAAGAAAAGCAACAAGTACATCTAAAAGTAACGTTTACAATAGAACTCTTGCCAAGTTTCATTCAGATGGTAAAAGTCACTCGGAAATATTTGGACATTTTTTTTACTTTTCTGCCCAACTTCAGAGCCTTCTTACGCCAAAATCAAGTGACTTTGTATACAGTTAAGTTTGAGTAAACCAAATTATTGCAAATGCAACCGTAGCTATTCTGAGATTAGATTAAGGTAACAAAATGCAGCAGAGATTCAACAAACAGTTCTCAATCCAAAACCAAATTTATATTTGAAAGCAATATTTTATTCAGTAGTGGTGATAAATACAAATTAGCCAATATGAATCCTCGTCCATCCTAACTTTATGGTGTTATTGAAAACCATAACGAAAAGCTCCCGCGTGCATATATATCAATAGTCCCACACAAAAATTAAGTAACAGAATTATTCAAATCCCGAAAAACCTAACAAAATTGCAAACAAAACATACAATAAAAGATTCCATCGAATTCACAAAATTTTTATATAAAGAAAAAATTCCAGATAATAGATTTTTTGGTACCTCAAATACGTTTTCAAATATTCTTACTGAAGAATGAAATACCGGATCTTCTAGACAAATTCCATGTAAATGCCATAATAAAAAAAGCGAATTATCATTAGTCTTAGATCTATGCCTAAGTCAAAATTATTGTCAATATAATAAATACTACACAGAAAATATGAGATTGTCAATGGGTATCCACTGATTGCCCTTTTTTGCAGATATCTTATTGTCACATTTAGAAGAAATGAAAATAAATTCCCAATTAACAGAAAAACGTATATTTTGGTATAGATATATGGACAATGTATTAGTCTGCTTTACAGGGATTCGTAGATAGTTAAAAAGCATTTAAATTATATAAAGAGTCTTCATCTGAATATTATATTTACAGTTGAGACAGTAAATGAAAACAAAATCGGTTTCCTCGAACTTTCTCACATAGTAACAATAAAATTTGCTTCAATATTTACAGAAAACCCACATTCACAGATACTATAATTTCATATTACTCACTGAGCCCCAAATCTCATAAACTGGTAGCATATAATACCTACAGCTTTATCGTT
Organism: Rhamnusium bicolor; assembly: GCA_029963845.1. Taxonomy (NCBI): domain Eukaryota; kingdom Metazoa; phylum Arthropoda; class Insecta; order Coleoptera; family Cerambycidae; genus Rhamnusium; species Rhamnusium bicolor. The sequence goes on along the minus strand of JANEYF010002799.1, from coordinate 1,264,177 downwards.
GAACTTTATCACTACCCCTATCAGAAGATCATTTAAAAATTTAATTGTATACTATAAAAACAATATCCTTAAACAACGGTTTTCAGGAAATTACTATAGAAAATTTAATTAATAAGAAACAATTTAAATTGGCTTGTTATAGAATTTATCCGGACATTAAAAACCATGATAGGTACTAATAAATATGCATCTTTAACATACTTTGGCACATATTGTCAGACATTGCTAAAGACAAAACCAGCAAATTGAAGAAACTAGGAGTTTATAAATTGTTTTTCTTTTTCTTTGACACGTTTTCTTAACCACCTCTCAAATTACCAAAGTAACTCCCTGAACATCTTAGGATTTTGTGTTGAGTCAAGAGAGATCTACAGTTTATTGTGGAGTCCGAACCACATCTAGGGCATCGACATTCCCTCTCCCATCTTAATCTGAAACAAATTACAAATAAAATTTCTAATTTGCTCGAGGATGGATTTGATTGTATGGATTGTAATGCCTTATATGTGGGTCAAAATAGTAGTTCGTTTGAAATTAGATATAAAGAACACATACACGCTCCTTTAGACTCCAAAAACAGATTCAACTTTTTTTAAATCAAGTTTTAAAGTGAGGTAAAAAATTTCTATTTAAATAATCTTAACATATTACATATAAATGAAAAAAGCTTTAAACATAATTTACTAGAATCCATAGAAATTCTTAAATTAAACAATAGTTCCGGAAATTACTTACTGAACGACCAGTTGGATTTATATCATATTTACTACACTTTTTCATATAATAAAGTATTAACCATTTTGTCTAAATGTCTGCATTTGTTAATTTACTGCTGTAACTGTAACTGCAGTAACGTGAAATTGCAATAAATTACTCATAAAAAAACAAAGAAAAATGTATTTTTTTTATATAATCAAATTCTTTTTACCTTGAGAATATTAGATTACTCTATGTGATCGTTTTTCTGAAACATCCTGAAAATCTTTACTCTTCTTAAAGGATAGAAACTATTATTAGAAAGAAAGGAGAACAAATATTAATAAAATTGTGTAATATCATATCTAGATATCATGTATACAGTACACCACAGTTTTAATTAAGTACTTGTTACAAAGTTACATCCTATATCATTCTATCAGGTGGCTTTCGATTCTAAACTACAATAGATTATGGTACTTTCTGAATACATTTCATCTTTACGTGATCCGAAAGGAAAGCAATACCAGTTTCTTAGATTTAGATTATCTTTGCACAGAGCTTAGAAAGAAGATTTAAAGGGAATCTCTACATAAAACACAGTAGAGTATAAGCATTAGATCGAATTTATATGTAAAATATGTTATAAAGAGCGTTATTTGTCTAATTAATTACGTATTTTAAAAGTAAAAATAAATTGATATTGACTATCCATCAATATACAGGAAAAACAAAACAGTCACAACAGAATTGTTTTGTTAGCTAGCTCAGAATTTTTATTTAATTTAACACCACAGATAATAAAAATAATAATGGATTACAAATTCCTTCAAATTTATTTTGTTCCAAGAACTAAATAAAGATGGCAATGATCAGCGTTTGCAATTTTGTTAGTAAGCGCGCGGAAAATTAATTCGAACTTTCTTTCTGTTCGCTTTTCCGATGAATGCTCACTTTCCGTAAACGCCGTAATTATCGTTTATGGGCAGATTCTAATCCGAGAATGTTCCAGAGTAGTACGAAAAAGGCATTCTGCATTCCTCCACTCTGCTCACCTTATTGCTATATAAATAGAAAGGCTGACTCTGACTGGTCGATCTAAAACCTAAAAGTTCTTATAACTGAAGATCGACAATAGAAATTTAAAATTTTAAAATGATTTCGTCATAAAATTCATATACACAAAATTAATTACGATAATAATTATTCCACTGTCTTATAAAAATATTAAATGTACAAAAATTAATTGCAATTACAAAATTGTTTACAATTCACATAATTTTATTAGCGAAATATCCTTATAAATGTCTTTGCCGTATTATTTCAAACATGGCCGTTGTTAAATCGTCGTTGGCTTTATTTTCCAATTTTTTCTTCAAGATGAATTCCTGTAAAGTGTAGTGTATCTGTGTTGAAAGTGTATACAAATAATGCTATAAACAAAAACTGTAACACCATTTTACGTCAATGCAGTTAAGTTATTCCATTTTATGATTAATTAATGTTTCCAGGAGAAGCATGCTACTGAAGCTTTCTTCATTTAATATAATATTAATATCCACGCTTTTGGCGATTATTTACAAAATTCTTTCACTCGATTTCTGTAAATTTCAAAATGTAATTTCCTATTTGAATGTTTTCCGACACTCCTCAACACTAGTAATTGAAGTAAAATAGTCCAAGTGAATAGTTTTCAGCTTGGAAAACTCAGAAAATTCAATATCAGAAAACGAAATGGCACTAAAAAAATGATTTTTACAAAATTAATGATAATAATAAAAATGAAGGATTAAATAAGTATTTTTAGTTCTTTAAATATATCTACTGCAACACCCCCCGTCCAATTGTTGGCATAACACAATAAGCTGGGGGTTGTACTTATTGACCGGTAGCTCAGTGAGCAGGTCGTGAATTAGGGCTTAGATTGATTTGAGTTATCACCAAAATCTAGGCTGGGCGCCAGGACTTTTGCAAGTACCAAATAATTAAAATTTTACTTTAAAAGGTAAAGATAGCGTTAAAACTTGAATTCGGTTGGTAAGGAAGTGGAATAAAAAGATATTATTTTAATAAAAGTATAATCAAGACTAGTATAGGTATGTACAATATTTACATGTCAATATAAATTTACGTGGTTGATGACCAAAAACAAAAAAAAAAAGGATATGAAAAATTAGAGTTACTGATCTCTCACAACACAAATTTCTTCTGACCAAATAAAACTTTACTGGGGACGAAGATCTTACGTATTTCCAAGGGGTTAGTCCAGCGAAGAATCCACCAATGGCTTAGCTTTTAATGGATTCGGTGTCAATTTGACGCACCACTGTCAGTACTGCAGTTACCCTTGAGAAAAATGCCAGTTGTGTAAAATATAGTTTTTCTGCTTCACCCTGTATATAATGATCAGTTCGATCCACCAGTTATCCTCTTCTCTTGGTCCAGGTATTTACATAAAAAGGGGAGAGTTTTATGAGATCAGTATTATAGGCAAAACAAAATTAAAAGCTGTGACGTTTGAACTGTCCAGCTACGTAGACAAAATATGAGTTAACACAAATTTACAGAGTAAATTGCAAACTAAACAAACTAGGATCGGTATCCTACAATATGTTAGGATGTTGAAGACTTCAACTAACTTAAGTATTAATAAAAGTTACGTTAAATGGAAAAAATACTAGTCCAGCAAATAAACTAGGTGTAGCTATGATAATAAACAAGTGAAATAGGTATTCACTAAATGTTAAGATATTTTTGTACTAAAAGAAGTTAAGCTTCCAGAAAATAGAATTTAGAATGTCTGTATACAGACAGACAACTAGAAAGATAACGTAAATAGATATTTGCTAAATATAAAACAATATGATAGTTTTCAACTTGAAGGTAACGTTAAATTAAATTATTTATTAGTTCCTCCGAGAGAGGTTCTAAGGAATTGCAGATAAAGTTAAGTAAAGATATATACTTGACTATATGTTTACTTTAGATAATTAAAAGTTAATCAAGTGCCAGATAACTAGGCAGGTATCTTTGCCAGAGAACTAGGCAAGGTTCCACTAGAGTAGCGTTCCTGAAGAAATACTAAGGAAACGTTCAAGTAAGCATTCGATATTTTAAATTTAGAAAAACCTTACGTTTCTGAGATCTGGTTGATAAATATATGCACTGGTATAAAATAATCCACCACAAAACAAATGCACCAAATTAGATAATTTTCACAAAGGTTATAAACAAATAGGTTTAGTCCAACCAGGTGTACCAATCTCCAAATGTCACCAGTCACCACTTTCAGAGTGCTACCAACGTGGCTAAGTGACCTAAAACATCAACAGGCAAAGACAGAAAACAACTAACTACGATACAAAATGGCGACATACGTTGCCAAGTAAATCTAAAATTTACAATAACCGAAAGTTAGTTTAAATTAACACCTGAAATTATTACAATATCAAAGTAATATTAGATAAATTGCCAGCAAGGCACGATAAATTGATACTAATCAATATTAATAATGGCTGTTCCAAAGAACAACCAAGGTGAGCTGATCACCAAAAGCAAATTCGCCCAAGGCGTAAATTAAGATAATTACGGTACAATATTATTATGAAAATTACCTCAAAGGTACTTTAAATCAATATAGCAACTTTTTAAATAATGATTAGCATTAAATCACAAGATAATACCAGAAAACATATAAATTTTACCAGACCGCAGAATTATAGATGGTTTCAATCTGAACGCTGCACTAGTAAGAAGAAAGTAGCATCGTAGTATTCTGCTACCTAAAGTCGATTATAGTTTGGAAAGAGACAGACATTTGAGAGTAGAGTATGAGCAATAAAGATAGATAGATATTTAGTGCAGCAATCTGCAAAACCAGTAGAAATCAGTGGTGCCATCTGGACTAGACTAGCAGAAACTTAATTCCTCGCGGAACACAACAAACTGGAATGAAATAGCTTGCAATTTCGTTACACTACATGAAGTTTAACTAGAAGTATTTGTAATATCTAAAAGGTCTTTTCAATATCTGAGTAGTCTTCCCCAAAATATTATGTCAATCCAGCCAATTATTTCTATCCGAAATATATCGTCTGTTATTTTAGTCTGTATAGAGCAAAACAGATCGACATTTTTTACAAACTGCGTTAATGTGAGGTTCCCTATTGAGCCTGTTATGAATATATAGAAATAGAATGTCGTGCTAACCTGTGAATGCTTTTCCGACTACATTTCAAACGGTAATATTAGTAGATTAGTTTTCTATTTCTTGTCGTAAATAGCCACATATAGAACAAGTAAAAAAACATGGGTATAATAATTTAAAGTGCAGATTATAAATTTCGAGGTAAAAGCAAAACGACTTTGTAAAATGTTCAGTTACTTTTAACTAAATATGACCAAAGTAAATTTTATACGTTTTCTAGATACATTTTATGATAATAATTCCAGTTCCATAACTAACTTGTTACTGTCCTAATTTTCTCATACATACCTATTTCTCAAACACCTTGTTTTAACTTCGTTTACATAGACAAGGATGTTTGTTTTGTTACAATTCAGCTCATTATCATATAACATCCGGCTGTTCATTTAAAACAAAATTATCATATAGCGCCTGCTTCTAAAACTTAAAGTTACTCTTGCCTATCTTAAGGGAAATGAAATATTGATAATCACCTACAGTGAGAAACTCTGAACTTTATTTAAAATATAAATATTCTAATTCAATTATTAATGAATTGTCAGTTCTTAACTAAAATTTTAATCAACGTTTCAAATTTCTGGAACCATCATCAGAGAAAATAAAAAAATTTGAAATGCTTAGAATACATAAAATTGGGTTATTTATCTCTCTTTTTCTCTTGTTTGCTATTGCTGTTTCAAAAAAATGTGCACTAAGCTCTGACCGTTGCTGACACCATGTCAGACCATCACAGTTTCTCATGACTTCCTGCAGTGATGGTAGGCTTTGCCATATCCATGTCGTCTCCACACTGTTCTCATTCTTCTTATGGTGGCGATATAAACCGATTCTTGAGTCCCCGGCCTTTCATTTATTCTAATATTATTTTTTAGATAGCCTAAAAGTTGCTTTCATTTATTTTCCTATGTATACGCTTTTGAAATTTATATTGGTACCACTGGTAAACGGTGTTCGTATTGAATCGACATAAATTATAAATTTGCTTTTTGAAATTGGGAAGTGTTCGAAGAGGGTAATTTATGGACTATGGCAAATTCCATTCTGTCGCAATTTCCGTGAAAGAGACTTGTTGACACTTTTGATAATCAGCAATTTGAAAAAAGAATGTCTTCCCGCGGGGCGTTTTGACTTTTTTCTCCGTATTTTAACTCGTTTGCGAGAAATTAATTTTTTCTTGATAAATTAAAAATTTTAAATTAATTTAATTAACTATCGGCATTAAAACAAATTTTTTATCAAATCAGAAATTGTGTATACAGAGTTAATGATTATGTGGCTAAATATTACGTGACAGGCACGCACCATGTGTGAAAATTTATTCTTTATTGTTATTTCAATACATTATTGGTGATAAAATCGGCTGCAGGCAAAAAATGCACGTTTTCCATTTTAGCTTGTATTATTGCTTCTGTGCATGAGAAGGTACTATGAAAATTTCATTGCGTTAAACCATAAATTACATGAATCTTTCTCCGTTTTAAAAATCCGTTAAACATTGAAATTACGAGACTTTAAAATTGAAGTAAAATTTCTACCTTAACGTTTCAATTTAACTAACAATCTAATTCAATTAAACTTAATAAAAATGTACCTAACGTAACAGAACACAATATGTCCAAATAGAAAAACTTTAAATGAGTGAAGTCAGGTAGAATTTGGAATTCCATAGGACACAGTGCTAGGACCGGTTCTTTTTCGATATGAATGTTATATAAAATCTACACCACTGTGTAATAATTTATAGAATACTTTGACTTCATTTCATAATATCTCAGGATATCATATTACGCCTACGTTGCAAATAACAAACTCTCTCTTATTAATTATAAACTGCTTATTTTGCATTTTCTTTGTTTTAAGTTTGTGAACCATTATTTATGCTGACTAAGTACAGCCTTCCAAGCTTACAAATTAACTCACCAACCTTTGTAAACGTAGTTATTATACTCACTTCCTGTTATATCATATTAAAACATATAAACTAATTTCTGTATTTTCATCAACACTTAAAGTTGAGTCTATTTAAGTAAACATATATTTTTTTAATAACAAGTTAACGTAAACCATAATATAACAATTGGCGCAGTCGGTAGGATCCGCAAACACTCCAGAACAAGAAGCCTAACCAATAGCGAAACCCGTTAGAATAAGGAGAACATCTAGAGGTGCCTAACTAGTCCACTGGAACAAGGTGCCCTTTCTCACTGTGGTGGCGGATTCTAATCCCTAGACGGAAGATCCTATTCCATGAAGAAAACAATGGAAAGAAAAATGTTAATACGAGATGATTCTTATAAATACTTCTTACTCAATTCTATTTTTATTAATTAAACTACGTGTATATTTCATATACAACTACATTATTTGGCTCTGATATTTCTAACTATATTCACTCGGTACATATACGTGTGTAGAGGTGAACGTGAAGTACAGTTCGACTTGAAGACCAAATTCGTTATATTTTTACATATTAGTTGACTTATATTTCCAACTGTATCCACTCGCTACATATATGTGTGTAGAGGTGAGCGTGAAGTACAGTTCGACTTAAAGACCAAACTAATTTTAAAAGAAGTGCATAATTATTTCTATTATCCAATCCCATTTACAATTTATTCAACAAATAATAAAAACCGCAGTATATTGTTAATGCACCATTAAAACAAACAAACCTTAATAATCGCATATTCTTAATTAAGAAATTTACTTAATTTACCATACCTTACCCTAGTCTTTGGAGCGACATAAAATCTTTATTAGAAGCATACTCACGTAACCTAATCGCATTGATACAAGATTTGCAAAAAATCCATCAGTTAAGTAACGAATCACCTTTAGCATTTATTGCCAGACACAATCGCATAACGCCAAATTGCATGCCTGTGTTCAAAAGCTGCATGACAACCGAGGAGAAAATGGCGCAATACATTGCTTTCAGCTGCAATAAATCGAGAATCCTACAATGCAAAAATTTAGTATTAAAAATAAAAAATAAAAATCCAATCCACATTAACGGAATTAATCATTTGAAATACTTAGGAATAGAGATTGACAGACATTTAAAGTGGGATGTACATATCAAATTATTAGCAAATAAATTAAGGACAATTCTCTATTGAATTTAAACAACTAACACGGGCGTGATTTTCCACAAAACACCAAAAAACCACATACGCGCATTTTGCCAACCTAGTTGGCATTATCTGGAGATAATTAAAACTAACCTTATGCTAACATCCTGTTTATACCTAAAGTATTATCACCGTTTGGTGAACCGTGAGTCACTAACCAATAGTGCGGAATATTTGGGATTGCTCCTTTGTCCACTACTCATAATATTTTTACAATTTGTGATTTTCAATGTATCCAGGTATCTAGAGCACTTGTTATACTCTTAATTAGTCTTAAATTGCTAATATCTATTTTATAGTTGTTTTCAAACACATGTTGAGTAACTAGTTTTATCTGTTCTACCATATTTGAGATGAGCTATATGCTTCCTGAATCTAGTTTGAATTGATCGTCTAGTTTGTCTAACACACTTTTAGTTATGGTCCTTACAGCTAATTTCGTAAATTCCCGACTTTTCGTTTGTTTCAATTTTGCCTTTTCGATTGCTTAAAAGTTGTAGTTATTTATCGATGAATGAACCACTGTCATACCTATATCTTTAAAAATCTTACCAATATCCAGGGTGAATCGACGATCGTATGAAATTTAAACAAATTTCGGATTTTCTCTTTCATTTTGAAAGTCGAGGAATTTTGAAGTGTTTGGTAAAATTTACGTTTTAAACAACAGAATAATTCAAAATCTTCCCCCAACCAAAAGCAACTTTTTATTCTTTGGCAGAACCTCACATTCAGTATGGCATAATAGTATGGGGTAGGACATAGAAACATCTCTTAAGCAGCTAGAGATATTAGAAAAATTGTTTACAGAAATTATGCATAAAAAGAATAATATTTTTCCCAATAACCTTCTCTATAAAATTAGTAACCTCTTGGATATAAAGCGAACCTATTGGTATAAGATTTCGATCCTATAACATAAAAAAAATAATTAGTAGTTATACAATATGCACATTATAAATTACCCACCTCTTATCATCGTTATTATTGCCTATAGAAAAAAAAGATTTAAATAAAAGTTGTGTGATTATGACTGAATTTTGATAAAATGCTAATCAAAAGTACAATAACTTGCAGATTTCAGATGTTGCAAAAAAATATATATTTTTTTTAAATGGGATATTATTAAATTTCTGGAACGATCCTTTATTCCTGATTTCAAAAATATACCATATGTTATCCCTACCATATACCCTTTTTGAGTTATTATACGTCGAATACCAACTAGTTAGGCTCCCGAACTGCAATGTTTTCAGATCCTACCGACTGCGCCAATTGTTAGATTACGGTTTCCGTAAAGTTGTTTTTTAAAAAATATTTATTTAATTAACATGGACTCAACGTTGAGTCTTGGTAAAAATACAATGAATTTAATTTAGTATAAGTTTAATATGACATGTCGAAAGTGAGTATAAGAACTGAGTTTTGAATATTTCATTAAAAAAAATGTCACATCAAATATAATAATTGTCATTTTCATTGCTCACTTTAATGTTAACTTTTCCATATTTACAGTAACTAGTTTAACTAAGATATTCGACGTTTAATGACTCAAAAATGGTATACGGTATATTTCTGAAATCAAGAACAAAGGATCATTCCAAAAATTTAATAATATACAGGGTATCTCATTTAAAAAAATATATTATTTTTTTTGTATGCTCTGAAATCTGCACGCTACTGTATTTTTGATAGCGTTTTAACAAAATTCAGTCATGACCACACAATTTTTTATTTAAAACTTTTTTTTCTATAGGCAATAATAACGATGATGAGGGATGGGTAATTTATAATGAATAACCCTGTACAAGGCATAAAAAAAGAGATAAAACTATACAAAATACCCTATATTTTTAATAGTAGTAATTTCTTATCATTTGTCTTAGATTCATTTTATATCAATTCCTACATTTTATGTATACAAAACATATACATAAAGATGGAACATTTTAACATAGATTTGGCAAATTTTATTTCAAGTTCTTGAAGTCAAATCTACTCTAGCTCCATGACTATACATGCAGATTTGTAAATCCAGTTCAGAAAGTAATGCGATGGGTTCTGAGTTTGCGTTTTTTGGCTTAACAACAATGCACAATTATTCTTCTCGGGAGCATCAGACAAAAGTTTGCCGGTTTGCAGGGCAAAAAGGGAATAAATGTGTCTCTTTGTACGCTGTTCAATGGTTATTGCTTCCTTGAAATGTGTATCTTATAGTATTTGCTGAACTGCGAAATGTTGAAAATTGAATTTCTTAATAAAAGTGTCCGTATATATTTAAATTTACTATTATTCTTTTTGTTTTATGTGTTTTGATGTCTTTGGAGTTTATTATTATAACACTGAAATGCGGATTTATGAACTGTTAAAATAATGCTTCTCTGCTTCTCTGATGATAGGATATAAAATAACAACGTTATGATGGATTAATTCGGCGTAAAAGTATTTTACAGCACTAATTTAATTTCTAATAATTTGCGAGAAACTTACTAATAAAGTACAAGCTCGAGTCAGAGAATTGAGGGTAAATTGAGGGTAAATTAATATATTTTTTTTTACTGTTAAGGAGTATTATTGTTGTGTACGTCGGTTTTCGTTCTATCATATTAATTAAACTTTTTGGTTCTAATGCGCTGAATACTTGGGTTTCTAATTATGTATAATATTTATTTCATATTTTTAATTTTCATTTTCTGGTTGTTTAACGCATGGTAAATGTATTGAATATTTTTATTTTTGGGATTCATTCGTTCTGGTTGGTTAAAGATAGTTAAACAGACTTACTCATGTATTTATTATTTCGTCCAACGTAAAGTTTCAGTCCTCCCAATTACATGCAGATGTGCAATATAACACCAGGTGCATCCATTAAATTTGGTAGTGCCATATATTTACTTTATCAACTATTTCAAACGATTGAACTAAGGAGGCAGAACTATCTTGCAATTAATTAGTAGCTGTAGTTCTCTTGTACTCATATATTGCATACATCTGCTTTGACTTGTGGATTTTAAAATATACAATTTTTTTATTTCTTTGATAGCTTTGAACTCCTTCGGATCGAATTTGAAAATTTCAGATTTAACTGCGTGGACATGTTTATTATAAATAACGGTCATCAAACAACTAACCCCTCCAATGGGACTCGTGCCGTATCCCCTACGCTGCACCTGCCACCTGCTATAGAGGACTCAATTTCAGCGTTCTAGATTTAGTCATTAATCCGACACTTTTTTATAATGTACATAAGAATTGTACTGAGAGTGTTCGAAAAGGCCATTTGAAATTTTTAGCTTTTAAAATCTACCTGTATTTATCCTGAAAGAGAATACACTCATATTGATTTGCTTTTCTAATTTAATGTTCCGTCTGTGGAGCACGGAAGAATTATGTCTAGCTTCATTTTTTTTTCTATGAGCTGTTGCATAATCTAATTGATTCACTAACTCTACTTTTCTAAATTTATTTCTACGTTTCCAGACTAAATTTACGTAAAGATATCAAATATTATTGTTTTTGTTGTAGAACCAACATTCTCAGAAATTATCCGGACATGCGGCGGAAGGGCGCATACGAACCCCAACATCGTTATAGGTGGTGTTGTTCCAACCCATTTCAGGAAAGAAAGTAACGTATTTTACAAAAACATGTTATTAAATATGATTTGAAGGAAACAACTACTCAGCGGGCGAATACCTCGACCTGCATTGGATTACACCTTCAAATCATGATAAATCGATAGCCAATATCATTTGTCGATTCCTAACCAGACATAGACCGGTTTCAAACTTATTTATTCTCCTCAGTATGCCATTGGTTATGGAACAGACAAATGATAGTGGCCAACCTGCTAGTCATATACTAACTAAGGTAAATTGAGTAGTGGTGAGAGGTATGAAACTTCTCGTATGGTCTAAATGCTACTATCCGACCGACATCATAGATGTCTTTGTGGCGGATAGCGACTTGCGAAGCAAGTACCGAGAGCGGTGACCTCTAGCCCAGGTGGACTAAAATACTGTTATTAAATATGATTTGAAGAAAACAACTACTCAGCGGGCAAATACACCGACCTGGATTGGATTACACCTTCATATCATGATAGATTGATAGCCAATATCATTCGTCAATTCCTAACCAGACATAGACCGGTTTCGAACTTATTTGTTCTCCTCAGTATGCCATAGGTTATGGAACAGACAAATGATAGTGGCTAACCTGCTAGTCATATACTAACTAAGGTAAATTGAGTAGTGGTGAGAGGTATGAAACTTCTATCACCACTACTTACAAAAACATGTTGGTTTGATATTGATCTCCGTCTCGTTTTTTTTGGGGAAAGAATTCTTTTTTTCTGCAAATTTACTCTACTAATCACATGGCATTTCTTAGCCTTGAGAACTTCTGGCTGTTGATTTTTTTTTCCTTTTTCCTATATTTTTCCACTTTTCAGAAGTCTTTATTTATTGAATAATTGAATAATTAATTATCTTAACAGTGATAATTTCAGCTTTAAGCCTATTGACACAGGAAACGATAGCTTTTGTTTATTTGAAATTTAATGCTGTTTAACAACAATGATTATTTCAAAATTTCCTCGTTAGACATCAGAAGGTACATAGTTACACATAAAATAATTCTGTATCTTTGTTCAAAATTGATAATCATTTTTAATTGGGGTATGACTTTTTTTACTAAAACTTGATTGGGGTGCGTCTTTGTTTTTGTTTCATTCCTACCCAGCAAACATTTTCCATAAAATTACCTATAACTCGACTTGATAAAAGACGAATTTATCTATTGAAGTAGTTATGATGTAAAATTGACTGGAAAAAATACAATTCCCATAGAAATTTACCTATTGGTTTTACTATATATTTAAATTTACATAAATAATACCAATAAATCTACCTCATACACTATTTCGCTTAAAAGTACTTTTATCTAAAGCGGCAAGGGCAAAATAACTAAAAAAATCGACCACAAATTACTTTAAATTTCTCATAAAGTCGAAATAGGTAGTAAAGTCATATTTACCTTTTTGGTTACTGGAAATCGTCATAATGGTAGAATATTCTAACTAGGTAGATTTTGTTGGAAATTCTACGTAATTTATACCCACAGAGAAATCTATTTGGTCGCCTTTATTATGCTCCTTTAGAGTAATATTAAGTCGACAACGTCGATAAATTCTACCTAGCTTATCTACCTGACTTCAACCATTTAGTCAATTATTTTTTGTAGTTACATTTTCAAAAGTAGTTCATCTTAAGATCAAATTAGAGTAAGACGCCATATTCTTTTACCACAGTTGAAGTACGATATGACATTGAAATTTTATAATTGAGTTTGTATGGAAACGAACTGATAAAAAAGTTAAAGCACCCCAGCCCTGGGCTGCTTCATCGCGAATAAATTTCCTATAATTTTCACATAAAACTAAATTATTTCCAAACATTTATCTCATTAAATTACAAATTAACTATTACATAAAAATGTTAAATCATGTTCTTATAATTTTGGCAGAAAACGTATTCATTCAAATTATAGTCTAAATTATTCAGCTACGTAAAAGAACAGACAATATTCATTTAATTTTTTAAAATATTGACAAAACTGTACAAAATCTCAAAGAATTCTCCAGCCGAGAACCGATAACATAAACAAACCGACGTAAACACGTAGGGTTGTAAGAGTTTTACTAAGAATAGGGCCAAAGGCTAATAAATAGAGTCAGTCACCTAAAGCATCTTGAGCTAAATTTCGTTGGTAGAGCACAAGTTGGCGTTTGGCTATCTCCGTCAAATTTGCAGGCTTGGACAACGAACTCACTCACGGAAAATTATATAAATACGCGAGATATCCTACGATCTGAGTAACACCTCTGACGACCCCAAGCTATAAGCTTTGGTTCTACGGAATCGAGTATGAAGAGATTGTCCAGCTCTCCGTGGCAAAGTCGTGCCACATCTCTGACAGCACCAAACTTTACGCTTTGGTTCTACGGAATCGAGTATGAAGAGATTGTACCACTCTCTATGATATAGTTGTGCTCCAGGTCAACTCTCTGACAGCCCCAAACTTCACGCTTTGGTTTTTCGGAATCGGGAAATAAGAAAGTGGCCCTGTCTCGGAGTTATAGCTAGCCACCAGCATTGAGAGTCGCGCTTCATTAACGTGCGATAGTCGCCGCAGCTGCAGCTGCCATGGAGGTGGATAACTCTGAGTGTACTCAAGATCTCGGGGGAGTGGGCCCCGCGGAACTCTCCGTGTGTCCACGAATTAGTAAGGACTGCATTTAAATAATTTTTATACTGCGTTGCCATTTTCTACGTACTTGAGCTCACTAAAATTCATTAAACTAATTCAATTTCTTTGTTACAAGTGAAATGGCAACGTTAATGAAAGCACGACTCTATATGCTTGGGTTTCGCGGTTTTCAACAATATTTGACCGGTGGTACCAAATGATTTCCAGATAGGGTTTTTCTGTTATAATGAACTGCTCAATACATTTTTATTAATAATAATTAGTACAGCCTATATTAATTCAGATAGGATCAGTAATAGTAGTTGGAACTTTCATTCATTTTTTCAAATCAAGTTAGGTCAAAATAAGAAAATGTACATAATACATAGTGTTCAGTTGAATCTGCAATGTCGATAAATTAATCAAATTTCACTCCTTGTGAGCGGATCTCGGCAGATTAGTCTGGCCAGATATCGATGACGAAACATGCAGCTTCCTTTGACTTTCTAAGAGTAGACCTTGCCTCGCGACAGGGGATACGGGGACTTTATAAACGTATCTGGTAGGTTACAATAACACAACAAATTTGGGGTCCTACCACTAAAACTAGACGATCACGAAAAAGGCCAATTAATTAATTAAGTATTACCTGTCGCTTCACGACAGGTGAGACTCAGTAAAAGGGGAATAAATTAAATACTAAATATACGAGGGGGGTTGGGTCGTCACAAAGTTAAAAAAAAACACATAATTATTCTTGGTAAGTCATATTCAACAAGTGTAACATAATTTTTGCTCAAACTATAATTATAATTTTTTTACTTGATAATGAACATTTTAATATTAATGAATATTTCGGAGGCGCATGGTCGAAGTACAGATGCTATATACGAAAAAATTTTCGGCGCATTAATTTCAACAACCGGGAACTTTTGATAATACGAAATTAAATTGGACTTATTTTTATCACCAACATTCACTTGTTTTCTATCTTACTATGAAATAGGTGTCTATTCAATTTTGTAGATAACTGTCAACAATGTTGCTGCTACTAATAGAGAAAAATACCAAATAAGTATAAAATTTTCCTTATTTTTACTAGGAGTCATTTGCCATTTGTACATAAATTCGTAGATTTTTAAAACTAGTCAATTCGATGTCGAATTGACGTCGAAATGAAGTCAAATGTACCTAAATACATATTAATAACCAAACATATTGTGCAACTACAAGGAATAATTATATATAATTTTACCCATCTTAGTCAATTTAACTAAATTTCGTCGTCCTCTTATTCTCCACTTATGTCGATTCCACTTCGCGTCAACATAAATTTTACTTAAATATGATTAATTCTAATTTTGCGACTAAATTTATTATACCTAATTTAGGTCGTCTCGATGTCAAATTAAACCAAAATGTTTGCTAGGTACAAGAATTGTATTTCATTATCAATATCATAATATTTACTTTAAATAGCATTGTGTCAATTATTGCAGAATTTCGAAATAGATTTAGGAATTAGACCTCACAGGTAGCAATAGGTAGTTCAATATATAAAAATAGTATTCATACGGTCCGACATCGAGAAAACGTACACTTTCAATTAATCGTAAATAAAGTAAATTTATGGAAGCCTTAAAGGAATTTTAAGCAAGCTATATATCACTCTAGATATGACTAGAGGCACAATACAAGTAAATAAATCATGGAAATCATTTTATGGTATATGAAACTAGAAGTAAAGTGTTGTAGCGTGTTACAGAGTGTTATGAAACAAAGATAAAAATAAAAGAGATTGCGTCTGTTAAAAGTGTCCCATTAAAAAGTCTAACATGCCCTGTACGTGAAGAGCTTCCGCATTATATTGCACGAAACCACACTCTAGAAATGCGATGTGGTTTGTTTAAAAGTATATTTGAGTTAAGTGTACTTATTGTCAAAAGATTTATTTCAATAATAATTATCTTTTATTGATTTTTTGTAATAGGAAATAAAATGCTAAGTTACAACTAACATATTTTTTAAATCATATAATAATATCTTACTAAAGATTATGTTAAGGAAAATTATCTGATGTGGCCAGCACATAACTTTCTTATACCAGTATATATCATCCTGATTTAAAAAAATCATTCTATTTAATTCTTCATTTACCTCAATTAAATTTTAATAGCGTACATTGAAATGTTTCATTAAAATTTTTAAATAATTAATTATTTTCAGCGTCATTCGATACTGCTGTTAAAAATAATTCATGTCATATATTTTAATAATTTTTTGTTATTGACATTGACATTTTTGTAACTAAATTAGACCTTTCAAATGTCAAACTGTTAAATTTATCTTAACCTCATTTTATGAGGCCAAATGTCTAAAATATTTCAGTTTACATCAGCTTTATTTGAGTACTTGGAAGATATATTTTATTCACTTGATACAGTAGACATGAATTATAATCTTTCATCAAGAATATATTTTTTTGTAAAGTCAAATACAAGTTTGGGTCCTGTGGACCCATTTAGCGTACCAATTTTGCTCATCACCGAATTTTTAATTGTCTTTGGTATTTAGAACAAGTGTACCAAATTTGAAAGCTTTATCTCCAAAATTATTGTGACTGCTATCGCGATATTACCGACATGCGGACAGATTTTTTTTTTCATAAAGTTATGTTTTTCCATTATAATTCGTCGAGAGTCGTCCAGAAATGCAATAAAATTTTTTAAATTCTTTTCCCGAAATTGTACCTTTTTTCTTCTTTCATTCATTATGTCTCTTCTGGTGGTATCACATTCATCAAATGTGTCACCTAAAATGTTGTTGACAATCTTAACTGCCAAAATTGGGAAGTCTCCCATTAGTATTTTTTGAGTTATCGCGGATACACACATACACACACATCCGCATACACATCCACGCCATCCACACATTAAATTTGGTGAATGCTACCAGAAGAGATATAATGAATGAAAGAAGAAAAAAGGTACAATTTAAGGAAAAAAATTAAAATTTTTTATTGAATTTCTGGACTGATCTCGACGAATTAAAATGAAAACCCAACTTTATGAGATAAAGCTTTCAAATTTGGTACACATGTTCTAAAGGCCAAAGAAAATGATAAATTCTATGATGAGAAAAATTGGCCAGCTGAGAGGAGGTCCACGGTACCCAAACTTTTTGTTATTTGCTTTTACAAAAAAATATATTCTTGATGAAAGATTATAAATGATGTCTACTATATCAAGCCAATAAAATATATTTTCCAATTACTTAAATAGAGCTGATGTAAACTTAAATTTTTCATACATTTCACCTCATACAATGGGGTTAGGATAAATTTAACAGTTTGACATTTGAAATGTCTAATTTAGTTACAAAAACGTCAATCTCAATAAGAAGAAATTATTAAAATATATGACATGAATTATTATTGAGAGTATCGAATGACGCTGATAATTAATTATTTAAAAATTTTAATGAAACATTTCAAGGTACGCTATTAAAATTTAATTGAGGTAAGTGAAGTATTAAATAGAATAATTTTGACATTAGGATGATATATAGTATATACTGGTATGTGCTGGCCACATCAGATATTTTTTCTAATAAAAAAATTTTCCGCTGATACAAATTGAGAGTGACATCAACAAAAAAGATTAGGCTTTGGAAATTTACTGACATAGTTGTCAATTAGTTAAACCAAAGAGGCCGTACCACGTAAGACCATTTTAAGATGGGTTCATAAATGGAGACACGAAGGAACTGTAATAAAAAAAATCAATGGCAGACAGAAGATGGCATGTAATCCCGAAAATGATGAAAGTAAGGAGTCATAGCAAATTTTGTCAGGTGAACTTGAAAACTTTTAGCTGCATCAACTTGCACTTTTCCTTTGGGGTTGGCTGAAGAGCAGGGTATACGTATGAAAGCCCCAAACTGAAAAGAAACAACTGTAATGAAATTGAACCTATCCCCGAGGTTAGGCTTCAAAGAATCATAGCAAATTTTGTCAGACGTTTAGAGGAATATATTGCAATGAATGGA
Source organism: Rhamnusium bicolor (assembly GCA_029963845.1). NCBI lineage: Eukaryota > Metazoa > Arthropoda > Insecta > Coleoptera > Cerambycidae > Rhamnusium > Rhamnusium bicolor. The sequence continues at coordinate 1,245,847 of JANEYF010002799.1, read as the reverse complement.
GATAATTTGACTGACACAATATTTCATTCAAAAGCTCCTATTGCTCCTAGTTTGAATATATTTTTGTTATTTTCTTATGTTAACCAATAAAAAATTATTAGAGAAATAAAATTGGTCATTCATTTTGGAACTGGTATTTGTTTTTTTACCCCCAAATTAAGGCTTGTATTTTTATGTCATTATTTCCATTTCATTAAAATCTGAACCCCCAAACCAATAAACCGCAGTAAAATATAATATTTGTTGTATATTTAAATTTTAATAGAATAAAAATCTAGATATACCATTAATAATATTATTTGTGTATCGACTAACTCAGCCTTTGTAATCAAATAATGTATGTACTTTGTTTTTACTGTCGTATATTTTGCTTTATTTGATTTTTATTAAAAAATCTGTCAGTAATAACAATATTCTTTTGTATCTAAGTTTGATATTTGTGTTTTTATAAATAGAAAAGACGATTGAAAAAAATTCTTTCATTATTATTATATCATTAATTTTTAGATTTAGATAGGATAGCACTAAAGTTCATAATTAAAGTTGTTACAGTAAAAGTACTTCTTTCATTTCAACAATTTTATAGACAATCTAAAATAAGTACTAAATAAAGACGGACACTAGATCAAAATTTATTGAATTGTTAGCAGTACGTAGTTTGGGAGTTTTAAAAATATATACTCTCAAAATAAACGGCTCATCTAAATAAGTATTTTTTGATCATTCAAAACTTTTATAATGCTTGACAGATTTGACGCATTTTTTTTGTTAATACCTCACCTCTTTAGGAAAAAGATTCGTGTTAGATATAGTAATTTAGCTGAGACCGAACTCATCTGCCAAGATCATCCCAAGGATGTTCAATGGAGTTCATGTCTGGAATACGTGCTTTTCATTGTATTGTTTCTATGCTGACTTTATTCAAATATTCGAAAAAAATTGCATCTGTCTCTGGTCGAACATTATCATGCATGAAAATGAAATTGGATCTTAAAAATATAGTTTAAAAAAACTAAAAAACACGCTTTTAAAGCACATCAAACTAAAAAGTGAAAAATAATTATTAATATAAACTGAAAACAATAATGAACGAAAAATACTAGTATTATTGTGAAAAAAGCGTGGGTTGCTCGATATACGAAAAATATGGCACAAAGCGCCCCACGCTTTTTTCACAATAATACTAGTATTTTTCGTTCATTATTGTTTTCAGTTTATATTAATAATTATTTTTCACTTTTTAGTTTGATGTGCTTTAAAAGCGTGTTTTTTAGTTTTTTTAAACTATATTTATTTTTCACTTTTTAGTTTGATGTGCTATGAAAGCGTGTTTTTTAGTTGTTTTAAACTATATTTATATTGCTTATTGATGCTGATATTATAACATATTACGATCCAACAGAATTTCTGAAAAAAAAAATATTTTTTTATTTCAGCCGTGGGATTTGAACTCACGCCCGAGGAGTCTGTCGTTTCGCGTCGACTGCCTTAGCCCGCTCGACCACCGCGACCTAGCTGACAATCGCCGAATGTATTTACATATTAAGCCTTTGCTCTCACGCAGAGGATACGTGAGGAAAGGACTGACGATCCTGATCAGGATAATGATATAAACTTATCAAATTATTGTATTGTTACCGGTTCTTCGTAAGTGTACAAAGTTTCAATTAAATCTGTCCGTTTAAATTGGGTCAAAATCGAGTCCAAAGAGTCGGTTACAAACAAACAAACAAACAAGCAAACAAGCAAGTAAGCAAACATACAGGTGAAGCTAATAAAAGCGTGTTAAAAAAGATGCAAGTGGAATCACATGTTACTCTAAAATATTGTGAATATAAATATTCGCATTGATCAAACGTTTGGGAAAAACAAACAATTGAGTACGAGCTTCTCGCAAAATACCATCCCATACCATTCCACACCCCTTCACTTCCTCTCTCTTCCGCTAATGACACACACATTTCTTTTGCCAACGGAACTCTTAGTTCGATCTTCTTTGAAAGCCTTTATTCTAGCCACTAATATAGAACTATCTGATCGTTTAATATGTTAAAATTTGTATATACCAGTTGTGTATTGAACAATTAGACATGGGTCTCTTAAATAGCAATGTTACAATGTAAACCCTCCGTCATCGCACGTCAACAACAGAAAATTAATTTTCTATCTAGCTGTCGTGCGGTCAACAGCGCATACTGCATACGATATGACGCCAATTTTCAGTCTGCTTTCAGTGTACTATATTCTAATACATTAATTCACATAATATATATAAAAATTAAAACATATTAAACGATCAGATAGATACGAAGGCGTAGATGGGCCAGGTAAAAGAAAATATTTTTTTTGCTCCAATTTCCAACTTTAATACTCAGAATTTTAATAATTTCCGACATTAAACTAGTAATTTTACTAATCTCCGACTTTGAACTATGAATTTTACTAACTTCCGACTTTGAACTCGGAATTTTAATAATTTCCGACTTTAAACTCAGAATTTTATTAATTTTCGACTTTATACTTGAAATTTTATTAATTTCTTACTTTAAATTCAGAATTTTACAAATTTATGACTTTAAACACGGAATTGAACTAAATTTTATTAATTTTCTAGTTAGATTCTGGATTTGTATCATTTTTCAGTTATACGCCTGTGAATGTAGATATGCAGTAATAGTTCGCTATTTAAAAATGGACGTAAGTAGTAGTGGCGGAAGATTTAACAAGAATTAAAACTTGACCGTAGTGTATTTTCGAAAGTAGTTTCCTAAAATCATCAAACAAATCCACCATTAAAATATTTACAGTCATTTCAGTCACACCTTGAATTTAACTAGGCAAAATCCGGTAGTTGGTCACCATAAACTTGGATATTAATAGGAACAAGAATCCCGGGGACTACTGATTTTTGTAAGAAATAACTTGTAGGAAGTACATTTATTTTATTTTTCTAAAGTAGAACTGAAAGCAAATAAACGAGAGTACGCAGAGTTCCGCTACTGCTTGTTTGTTAATTGTTTTACCTATTTAGTCCAAAATTATTTTTCTCTATCATTTAAGCAAAATCTGCAAATGACTTTCATTGGCATTAGGTAATAATGTAGTATTAAAACTGTAGTATACTAGTTGGATACATTTATGTTCCCGTATTGATTATTTAGTTTTTGCACACAGATTAAAGCTAATCATTCATATGACTATGTAGCATTCAAAATGCTACAGTTAAATTTACGGTTTAATTTTTTTATAAGGTTATATTTTTGTTTGTTTTAAAAAATGAATCAATCACATTGATTGAATGTTAAATACAACCCACAAAACACCTTAAGTGTATTGTTGGTTGCCGTTAAATTTTTAACGAAATGGGAACTTTTTAATGGAAGAAAACAGTTTTTTTATTTTTTTTTATTATCACTAAATACTGCCAATATCTAATTAACATAAACAACATGCAAAGAAAACATTATAACACCTACTTTGCAAACTGGTATAATAATATATTTAAATAATATCGACTCCTAATCACGATTTGGTCATCTTGAGATCCAAACAGTAAACAGTGATTTTCCTAAATGAGTGGTTATTTGAGCTGTCCACCACGTTCTAAAAGTTTTCTCAACACTTTCCTCTATCTATTTTGAAACATTCCTACTTGCAACATTAAATTCTGTGGAATTCATTGAGAAAATATCCTGAAAATAAATAAAGGTTATAAAGGACACTACTTGTTTTAGGACTTGTATTATTAAGTAGTACATTAATTACTTAAATGTTGGTACGTGGCTAGTTCTTTCAGAACTTCTTCGAAAAGTATTTCTTGGCGGATACTTATATTTGATTATTATTAAGGATCTTTTCTTTACATGGTTGTATAGCTTTCGAGTGACATTAGTATAGGTTTTATAAAAATCCATTGGTACCAACAAAACTACAATGAGAGTACTAAATAATGTCCTCTCAGGAAGGACTTTTTTTGATATACCTTCCGGGTAGACATGTTGTTGGCGGATGACTAGTGATTAGCTGTGGGTTCAGGTGTGATACATATTTTTCATTTATTTCGCTCTTCATAGAAATTCAAAGCTACACATTCCTTGTTCGAGTTATTGTGTCTCGATTTGCTGCAACTCTGGAAGTTGGATGGTATCAAAAATTTTTTTTTTTAAAATCCAGAAAGTGTTACCAAAGTTTTTTTCGTAAGTAATTCATTTACTAGATAATTATTTATAATGAACGTTTTTTTTTATTGTAGTCACACAATTGAGTACCTGAGATTTAATCTCCTACGTGGGTGTTTTTTTGTTCCCACAATTGTTTCTTTTGTAGCAACCCTTCAGAAGAAGGTGAGTGTAGGGTTTTTTTGGGGCTAAATTCAGATGATAATTTCTGCTTTAATTTTAGGGTGCTAGGTTACAGTGCTAGGTTACCATACTAGGTTACCGTTCTAGATTACTGTGCTTTTTGGCGAATAAGCTGATTAGGATTTCACCCTTCCATGAGGGGATATTTTTTTTTATTTTATGAAATGGTATACACTGGGTGAACAAAGGAGAGGACTGACTAACGTTACTGACATTGCTAACCCGCATTTAGAGAGAGAGGGAGAATCCTCGAAAGTGAAAGGCCAGATCTTTAATTTATTATTAATTTTTTTATTTACTTGGACATTTTTAATTGCTCTGCCAGAGCGCATGTTACTTATTATATTATATTACCAACTGCTTATGTGAGCTGATGAGCAGACACATAGTACTATGGGGGATGCCTAAAGCATAATTAGTTAATAATCAAAGAACCAAATATTTTTTTTGTACTTTTTATTTATGGGAAAAAATCAGTGTCAATTAGAAAGATTGGTGAACAGATTACACGAAATTTTGTTTTATCAAATTTTTTTTATTTTGCTCATTCATGTTTAATCAACCTAACCTTCCTTTACACATGTATAGTGTTATATAATTCTTTAACACCGAATTGGAACAAAGTTTTGTATTCCGTAACTTTTGCAAGACTAAGAAACAATCATTTTTTTTTAAGTTACGTGGCGCCCTTAGTTGCTACCATGTTTTTGTTTGAATTTTAACCCTCCTTACTCCCGACTGCTCTTACCGACAAAAAGCTGCCGTAAGCAAGAAGCTACACTGCACTCCGAGAAAATTTAGGTGAGTAAGCACATGTTTATACATGTGCCAAGTATTTGATTATTTCCAAATTTCTTGTTGGAGAGTGTACCTGTGGCAACTACCTGCCAATAATTAATAATTTTATGTTTGAAGTAGGTTTTTCAACTTAATTTAATATTTAGCTAAATTAACTACATTGTATGGTTGTACTCAAGATATTTCATTTCATCATCTTGTAACCGTAAAAAACTTAGGATGGATAAAAACCTGCGTAAAAAGAAAACGTATTTACTCCATTTATATTTGGATCTTACCTTAGTATCACTGGAAGTAGAATCTGCACGAAGCCAAATTACATGTCGAGAAAATCCGTCAATACAGTCGTTGATACATATTCTATATAGTTTCAATTTGTCGAAAGGGTCCATGTGCTAAAGATAGTTCGGTCCTTTGTTGGAATATTGCTCTTACCTTAATCTCTTTCATTTTCAAAATTCAAGACTCTCTGGGTCTAAATATCACAGTAATTCTCTAACTGTTTTCTGAGTAACTGTCAAATTATTCTGAGGATATTTAACATACATCCACCTATACCCATCTAGTTGGCCAGATTTATTTATTTCACCTTCCAGAAACTTGAAAACATCCTCCATATTTGAATATTTTGTTCTTCTGTACAACTTAAGTGAAGCCAAAATTCTCTTCAATGTGCGATACGAGATATACATTATGTATATGTTTTTAAAAACCAAGAATTTCTTTGTACTGGAGCTCACAGGAAAAGTATTTACGAACTAATTCTTCGATAGTTTCTTCCTAAAAATGAATTAAATATTTTCTGATTGTACCAGGAAATCTGTTTTAAATAATAAGACATAGGCGTATTAAACATCTTTTTCAACAATATTAACAAAATGATAAAAATGTTCGAATAAAATATATGTGAAAAACAGGTGCATTATGAGCCATAATTTCGGGTTCTCGACAGTTTTACCTTACACATGTTCCTTCAGGTACATCTTTTAGAGTCTGACACTGCATAAAAAATTTATTTTTACTTACGTCCATTTTTACATAGTGAACTATTACTACTCATTCATATTCCCACACGTATAACTGATACATGAAAATAATTCAGTATCTAACTAGGAAATTAATGAAATTCCGACTTTAAAGTCGGAAATTAGTTAAGTAAATTCAGAGTTTAAAGTAGTAAATTAGTAAAATTCTGAATTTAAAATCGAAAATTAATAAAATTCCGAGTTCAAAGTCGGAAATTAATAAAATTCTTAGTTTAAAGTCGGAAATTATTAAAATTCCGATTTTGAAGTCTGTAACAAAGTGATTTTATTTTATAGAATTAAGTTAGATAACTGGGTGCTATTTGTCTGTTTCGAAAAATATTTTAACCATTGTAGTACTGCGCTTTTAAGTGGTATTGTCAGCTGATCATTAATAACAGTTTAATTGTTAATTATAGATAGGTAGTATTGATATGTTTTTATGATCATTCCACATATGCCGAGTGGCCGGCAGTACGTGAATCGCGAAACGCGAAACGCGCATTGTGGCCCCGGCACCCTTGTGCCCGCGCTACCGTGAAGCAGCCCGAGACTGGAAACAATCAAGTTAGTTCCCGTCTGACCGCCAACCGAAGCACCACGCCGATTTGGATAGTAAGTAAGCTCGTGAGTATAAAGATATAGGTATTTAAATTTAATGCGGAATTATTCTAAGTCCGTAAACTGGTGACGTAGTTGTAATATACCGCGCATAACTACCGTGTCTCATTCTACTTCTGCTTTTGGCAGTGTTTAGTAGCATGAGGATTTTGCAGACAAGTTAGTCCCCGTCTGACCGCCAACCGAAGCACCACGACGACTAGGACCGTAAGTAAACTTGTGTGTATAGAGGTACATAGGTATACAAATGTAATTGCGAATTTTTCTAAGTTGGTAAAAGGTGACGTAGTTGCAATATTCCGCGCATGATTAGCGCGCTCATCCTACTTCTGCCTTTGGCAGAGTTTAGTAGCTTGAGGATTTTTCGAACAAGTCAGTCACCGTTTAGCTGCTGACTGAAGAACCACGCCGACCAGCATAAGCATCCAGGACAGTCCGTTGCTGCCACCCGTACCGACCAGATTTGCCGACCCCGACCGCTCCAGAGAGGAAGCAGCCCAGGATACGGAAGTAGGTATTAAGGTTTGGTAAATAAAGGTTTGGTAAATAAAAAGTATTACTTGGCTGATGTGTATTTTCCGGACCTTGTTTAGTGTGCTTGTATTAACGCTTGCTTCCCCTCCTGGTATCCGTCCGCCGTCTGCTTATGGCCGATTAATTTATTGCTGTGTACCTTTTCACCGCGTCATTCACCGGATTACCGTATCGCACCGCTTGACCGCCCGCTTACTGCCCCCCGCTCGCCCGTAGTTAAGACCGTTGTAGTATAAGTTGTAGTTACTAAGGTGTATATAAAGTGTAAATAATAATTAGTGTGTAGAATAAATGTAAATATATTGAATAAGAGTCGTTTCATTAGCTGTAGTGTGTAAGTTGCCTTTTTTCCGACCCCTGGCTTATCCGTTTCTTCACTGTAGTTGCCCGGCCTCTATCGTCCCGCCGATAGAGTAAAGTGGTGTTTCTGCACTCTAAACAGAAACTGGCGCCCGAGATATCCGTACCGTGAGCACTGCCGTAGTGTTGGGTGTCAAAGTGACACTTCTGCTCTTGTGTAGTGCAGCGAAGTACGTCACAAGTCAGACAATAGTAAAATTCTGAGTTTAAAGTTGGAAATTACAGCAAACAAACTTTTTCTCCTTTGCCCTTCTACGAATTCTTAGATAGATTTAAATAATCCCCTTTATTAAATTTATTTCAGTAAATTTATTGCTGTTAAATAATAAATATTTAACTTGAAATATAAATTTACGGCCTCCCCAAAAACCCTCTGTGCTTTTAAGACATAACATATATACACATCATGAAAATCAGCCATAAATTTAATTGCTGAAATTTCAGATTTTATTTAACTTGACACAATTTTTGTTTTCTTTGTTTCAATTTAGGAACACCCTGTATGTTAGTTAAAGTCCAATACATATATAAAAGTGACAACCGGTTCTCCCGATATGGTTTAATTTTCGTTTTACTACAAAACATTGGTTAAGTTTCAAGTGTGACACATATAATAATAATGCTGTAATTACTCTGTGGAGAAGCATTTATTTTGAGAAAATGTAATGTTTAATACTGACTGGGAATTGCTCGAGGGAAAAACGGGGCACGCGATCTGCAAAAAATAATGCCGGTCGCTTACAACTCATAAAATTTAATGCATAATATTTCCACATAATTTTATTTTATGTGCCGCTAGTTGGCACTAGTCGAGTTAGTAATGTACATATGTGTATATATGATCAAGTCGGTTTGGGACAAACAATCTACATAAAGTAAAACAATTGCTGCGATTCTCCATTAGAACAGGCCGCTCTGATGATGTATGAAATATATGTGTAGATAATGGCGGGGCTCTATCCAGAGAATGCAATATGCATGGCCTGCTTGATTTATAACGTTTCATTCTTCCTCGCTGATGGCTGATCCTAAACTAGAAGCGTATGTCGCATGGTATATTACCGAGCAATATTTATCCCATCTATTTTTCTTCATAGTAAGGGCTGTAATGTAGTCCAATCCCTCTCATAAAATGACGCAACGGCCTTTTTTTATTTATACAAGAGAAATTGGTGGTCAGCAATTTGTGTGAATTGTAGGAGGGTTTCCTTGTATTATTCTTTTTATTATTTATGAATCCATTATAAAGGTGGGTAAAATGTCTTACATGCATCATTTAGTACTTTGCAAAGGAGTTATGAAAGAAAATGAAAATATACTGTTATTCAACTGGAAATAACATCCGTTTAAGTTCAATATTTTATTGTTTCTGTACTTTTAATTTTATTTGGTATTCTGAAGTAGATTGGTAGCCTTTGATATGACAACAGTAGAGTCCTGAAGTAATTTCCATAAACACCAACACACTCAATAATGTACGCGCGTTAAGCGTTTCGCCAACCATTAGCATCATCGGGAGATGATTAAAACTGAGTTTCAATCATCTCATAATGATTGCCAGATTTCAGTTTATTGTGTTAATAGTTCGTGTGACGTAAAAAAGTAGTAATTGCATGTTTCAGTTCTTATTTAAATTGCTAAATAGTAATGAAATTATTTATGGATTCATGTACAAGGCGATTTAAATTTGACTACCACGCCTCATTTCTCGGAAATTATAGAGGTTAGAGTTACAGCTTCAGAAACATAAAAAAACCAAAAATGAATAGGTGTCTCAACATATAATACTAAAAATTAAATTCTATGGAATAATCTTTAGAGAATGATACCAGTTAGAGTTTATTTCAAACTTATTTGCAAGATAAAAAATGTCGGCTTCTTTGACGGCGGTAAAGGGAACGAAGAAGCCAATATTTTTTATTCTGCAAATAAGTCTGAAATAAACCGTACATACAGTATGTCTCACTTAACAGTGTAACAGGGTAATAATTCTTTTTGTTTTTTTGTCCGATTTAAATCAAACTGGTCTCAAAACGTAGAGATCATCAAGGTCTATTTAAAACCACAAAATCACTTTCCATCTATAAATGCAAGGCCATCTACGATGCTAAATTATATGAAAGAAATTAAAAAATTGTAGTAGGCATTTTTTAATCAAAAAATTTTATTGACAAAACTTGTTCGAAATCATTCAAAAACTCCGAATCTGAAGTTTAGTTAAATTCTAAAAAAAAATGGGGCTTGATGAAAAAAATTCCAGTCCCAAATTTCTCGTTTTGATAATAAGCATGCTCTGACTCCTTTGTTTCTACTAAAACACAATTTTGTAAATATCAGATTAGTTGTCAAGTAAATCTGCTGGCATTCTGTCTGATCTTTTTTGTATTTATTTCAATTAAAATGCTTACAACTGCAGAAAAAGTGGAAATGGTAGATTAGTTGGTGATAATTCTCATACAGCGAGGAAAGCTGCTACAGAATTTAATAATCGGCATCCAGATCGACCTCCAATAGACCATGTAAAAGTTTGGCCAGTTAATAATTTATTCAATAGAACTGGTAAAGTGTGCTACAAACAAGAACAACGTGTGAGGGATCATGTTAGAGATGCAGAAATTCTTCAGTTTGTGAGAGATAATTCAAGGTGTAGCCTAAGGAGAATGTCCACAAGTTTAAATGTACCCAAGGATACAATTTGGCGATGCTTCCGCCGAAATAAATTTCCCTCTAAGCCGGTTTTCTTACACACATTAGAAGAAGGAGATGAAGAAAGGCGGCTCGATATTGCTTTTGGTGTCAGGGAGAGTTTTAGAACAACCCTAATTTTTTTTGAAAATATTTTATTCTCAGATCAAACGACATTTACAACTAATGGTACAGTTAACTCTTAAAAACTCGAAATTGGTCCGTTGAAACCGTCATTGGGTTGTAAACTGTCGACGCCAGTATTCAGAAAAGATGAATGTGTGGTGCGGTATTTTGAATGAACAAATAATTGGGTCATATTTCTTTGAGGAAAATTTAAATGCGGAACGTTTTCAAATTTTTTTTGCAAACTGAATTTTCAATCGAAATTGAAAACTTGCCCCTTATGCATACAACAATCTGATATTTCAACTTGATGGAGCCCCAATTCACACTGCAATGGTAGTACGGAATTGGCTAAACGACAACTTTCCCCGGAGGTGGATTGGAAGAAATAGCCCTTTTTTTAATTGGCCTCCGAGGTCACCTGACCTTATGCCTTTGGACTTTTTTTTATGGGGGTTCTAAGGAATGAAGTCTACAAAACGCAACCACGAAATAGTCTACAAATGACAAACTGGATTAGGCAAGCTTGCGCTGAAATTACGCCTGCAACCCTCCGAAAAAATATGAACAGCAACAGAAAGCGAAGTGAGGCATGCATTAGGGCTGATGGAGGTTTGATAGAACATAATATTTAATTCTTTTGGTTGTATTTATTATTCATTTGTGTAAATTGTGTTTCAAAAAAAATAAATTTAGAAATATTTTTTATCAAAATGCCTAAAATGATTTCTTTCATCAAAACCTCATTTTCTTTAAAATTGAACTAAACTTCTGATTCAGGGTTTTTGAATGATTTCGAACAAGTTTTGTTGATAAAGTTTTTTGATTAAAAAAATGCCTACTATGATTTTTTGATTTCTTTCATATAATTTAGCATCATAGATGGCCTTGCATTTAAAGATGGAAAGTGATTTTGTGGTCTTAAATAGACCTTGGTAACCTCTATCTTTTGAGACCGGTTTGATTTAAGTCGGACAAAAAACAAAAGAATTATTATGCTGTTACACTCTTGAGTGAGACACACTGTATATTTTTAATTACACTGGCGGACAAAACTATATATATTTTTTTGTAACATGTACCTAAATAGCATAGGTATCCCACTGGAATAAAGCCTCCTGATTACAGAAATGACAAGCAAAACGTCGTAGTAATACGTAAAGTTTTCTTGTTACATTAATAAAACATCATGGGCAGGAATAACATTATTGTTAATTTTACTAATCTATTTATTGCTATATATCAATGATGTAAATGACATATATTAGGCTTACATAGATATATCTACAAAGAGAATAATTTTGAAAACATATGCTCAGTCCTTTTGTTTTCGTTAATGGGAGGTCAAATCATCTCGCTTTAAAAACCAACAGTATCAACTGTGATGGCTGGATCCCATCGTCTTTGCTAAAGAATTTCCATTGTCCTGATATCTTGATGAAAATTTTCCTTGCTCGTAACTTCCATGTCCAAATTTTCAGGAAAAAAATTTAAATAAGAATGCAGAAAGTGAATTTTTAAAGATATACGGCAACAAAGCGTTTGGTAAAAATCTAAAAGCTCGCTTACTACTTACTTATAGTTCTCATATTTCTTGTTCCTTAAAAGTGCCCTGACTATGCTTACAAATGAGTTCCAAGCTCTGAATTTCTATCAGTTGAGTGTTCCTTTAAAAGCTGCATCGTCAAGTAATTTTCTAATCTGAGGACCAATAAAAATGCGTTTTTTAAGTTCGACGTATTTAAATCCTTATTCTCTTTATTCATAGCCTTCAAAAATTTGATCATTAGCCCAAGTTTAAAATGAAGAGGTGGCAAAAGAATATTTTTAGAGTCTACAAAAGGCGCATATTTAACATTACTAGTTCCTGATTCAAATTCTTTCCCTTCAGGCCAAATTCTTTTTACATAATATTCTTTTATTGCACGAGTATCCCATAAACAACAAAGAAAATAGCAATATTTTGTAAAGCCTCCTTGAAGCCCTACTAAAACGGCTATTACTTTTAAGTCCCCACATATTTGCCATTTGTATTTGTTTTAATTAATTTTATTTAAAATGGTGCTCATATTGTGATAATCCTCTTTCATTGTTACGAATGAGTAATTGGTATAGATGATTTTAATTTTCCATTATGTAATACAGTTATTAAACTGCATTTTGGAGAAATCTATGAATCTGTGAAAAGCTGCTCAAATGAGGAATGCGCAATAATAAGTTCCTGCATTAAACGATCAATACACCCGTACAGTAAATTTTTCGTTTTATAAAATGCGAAAAATGTTGCATTTCTTTTTCTAAAAGTCGTAATCTTTGTTTCTTTAGCCAGTAAGTTCCACTCCTTAAGTCGGGAACTAAGAAGTTTTGCTTATTGTTTTGGCAGCCCCAAGTCACATACGAAATAATTCAATTCATTTTGAGCAATTAAGTGAGGATCACTAATATTTTCTGGAATATATAAAGGGTCGACACTGAAAAGTCGTTATTATTTCCATTACCTCCCAAAACAATATTTTGCTAATCTAAAGACGCAGTTGGTACTGGTAAGTCTGATGCTGCTTGGTAAGGAATAGGTCTTAGGGCTGATGGTAAATTTGGATATTGGATTTTTCGTTTTTCTTTTTTGGAATATCTCTCAGTACTTGTTACACAAAAATAGCAATTATCGAAATGATTTGTCGGTTCCCGCCATACCATTGAAACCACAAAAGGCATGCTTTTTCTTTTCCCTTTCATCCACTGTACTGGCGACACACTACAATTTACATAACAAACGTGGGAAGCCCATTGCTTGTCTTGATCTCCGACTAAAACTTCAAAATTTAGAAAATACACTATTTTCACATTTTCAATGTCCTCGCTTGTGACTTCACAAGGCATTTTTATTGGTCTTCAAATTAAAAAATTGCTTGACGATGCAGATTTAAAAGGAACACTCGACAGACAGAAACAAGAAAGATGAGAACTACACGCAACCAGTAAGCGAATGGCCTCGCTTATGACTTCTCAAGGAGTTCTCATAAATGTAACAAAACATGTCAGGTGAGGTTTTGCAATTTCGACACGTTTGACTGGATATTTTTGTCGTAACAGAGTTATGTAGACAAAAGAAAACACTTTCTAACAGACAGAATTGGGCACTTGGAATTACTTATACTGAAAATGTCCCACCTTACTTTAACTTGTTCTTCTAAAATTGCCGACCCCTCATAAAATTTATTACTTCTCATAATAGGGTCTATTGTGTTCACACAAAAATGGTATGTATTAGGACTTGTTGGATATTTTTTCAGTTAATAGGGTGGTATTAAAAATATTAAAACAATAGTGTGAACTATGTTAAAAAAATTTATCGGCTAGTGTTAGCTGAATATTATAACGAATTTAATTTCTTTCGCTATTTTAATTTACTTTAATTATTCCAATAAAACGCCCAAAGAAAATACATACATATATTTAAAATGTAGAACACAAGAGGGTCAGGGCGTGGTTAACTAGGTACATACAATGCCTACAAAAGTATACAAGCTTCAGAAAATATTTACATTATTTTCAACTAATAAGTCTATTTTAGGGCGCCACCCGCCTTTCTTTTTTTTTTTCATTTTATACCAAAGTCTAAGAAAGTTACATATTTTAAACATCCAAAAAGCTACACGCACTAGGGCCGTTGAAAGGGGGAATGAACGGTTACTTTTCATAACATTATCTCACAAAGTTCAGGAGCAAAATTAAAACTCTAGGGGTCTTTCTCCACCTCTAGATAGATCGGCAAATCAGCCTGTTGATGCAAATTTTAGTTTTCAAATTTTCAGTTCGCACTCAAAACGAAGCCGTCTGGTTTATACTTAATAGGTACCTATTTTAATAATAATTGGAAGGAAAATAACCTTACCATCTTACATAGGTTTCTTAGGTTACATGCCTCTTAACTTCTTAACCATAACATCTCAACCAGACATAATCTATAATGTAGTGCCCATAAAAGCAACGTACAAAAACACACCACTAACTGTCTCGATGCACCGGTCTTGTCTTCAAACGTAAAGGTAAAGGTAACGTACATCAACCCATCCACTCGGTGCCGAGGCCTCCGAGTTTTAAGGTTGACCTCAAACTAAATTATGCAATTAGCATTAAATAAAACGCAAGTTAATTATATCTAAGAATGGACCGTTACTATATTCTATAACAGATTATATTGATTATTTCATTCAACATAAAATAAACGTTTTGGTTCCAATACGCGTCTTAATAAACGAATACTATGGTGTTTTTATTTTTGTATTTCGGCTACTGATTGGATATAATCCAGTGTTCTCATTTTTATATTTCACTTTGTTATTGGTAATTTGAATCAATATTAACTATATGTTCCGTAAGCCAACCAAGCTTACCAGAGCGGTAATTAGCGACAACTGAAAACAGTGACAGTGGTTGTTTCTTGGTAATTGGTTGCAGCATTATTTACGGAACGCCAGTCATCATTCATTCACCATGATGTTTTGTGCTGTCGTCAGTTTTAAATGTAAAATATAAATGTTATTTACAATTTACATCGTATTACCTTAAAAACGAATGAAGCTGCTGCATTTGTTATTAATGAAATATTGTTTACTAGTGGTAGCCACTGACCCACTTTCTTATCTCTGATTAAATTTTAGATAATAATAGATAAACACACAGGGAGCAAAATAACAGATGACAGAATGAAATAAATTCTCCAGAAACTTACCAGCATTACCGACTAAAAAACGTTGGTGGTTTTGGTGACAGCTAAAGTTTTTAGAAATGGCGTATCGTAAGTTATACATAAATAACCATGCTTTCAACAATTTGAGGTTTACGGAATGCTAAAACAGCAACCAAAAACCAAATTGGCTTACGAAACATATCTCAAAAAGAATTATAGCTACGATCTTGTTTCTATAGTTACCAAATGCATATTAATACCTACATCAACTGAAATATCATTATTTGATACAATGAAAAAGGAATTAAATTTAGATGATACTACATTTAACAAATGCAATGGTGGATGGATAAAGGTATTAACTGATATTGTTTCAAAAATTGGATTATCCTATTCAATAAAGGTATTTTCAATAATCATTATAAACTTGATATATTACTTGCATAAACAGTTTTATTGAAATTATTAACAACTTACAAAATCTAATATTTAATGAAACTACAAAATTAATAAATGCATTAAAAATATTTCTGTAGTAAAAAATACTTAAAACCTATTTGTAATACATTACAATATATTAACTTATTAAATATTCTACATATTCCCATTCCTCTGCATATAAAGCCAACCGTTTTCTGACCTCATTTGTTGTCACTTTTTGGAATGTTTGGAATTTAAATAAAGATAATAATATTTTTATTAAAATATATCGATTTACAAAACATTTTGATATTATAAATACATAATGGTGGTAGATCAATTAGATCATATATTAATATTGTTGACATGCTATATTTAATGTAATGAATTTATAAATACTGATGATGCAACTATATAAATAGGATAGAATAGTGTGACACAACAAGGTTGTGAGCCTGGGATGTAACTGATCTAAGCTTGTTGTCTGGGTCGTTCCTTTCAGTTGCACTGAAGGAAGCTATGTCCGCTGACTAAAAATTTATGTTAGATGGGGCATATAAACCAAGAGTAATAAAAAAACGTAAAGAAAAATGTCATGTAATTTTAGTTTAAGATGCGCATTGTCGCTCTAAATGATATAATGATCTTTTTTGCTAGCTGTGTTAACATGACTTAATATGTGAAGTGACCAATAAGCTCGTTGTCACCCTTCCCAGCTATGCCTTATTGATGCCAAAAGAACATGTATGAAAGTCGATTAATTTAGCAGATAACTAAATTAACGCATAGGTTGTAGCAAGAATGTTGGCTAATATAAAACATATCAGAATGAGACACAGGTCACAGGAAATAACTCAGGACTTAAATATTCCTCTTCTGTCTTGGTTCAGGAATAATGGAATACATCACGAGGGATACTGTTATATGTTCGCGGACAATCACGATAATTATCCGTAATTTGGCTTAGTGCATTACTTCTTCTGTTGTCATCCATCTTCATTTTTGTTGTAAGCTCTAAGTTGCAATTCTGTTTTTTTACCAGTACTTGTTTATTGTTTCGTATAACATAAGATTCTTCCGCAATTTCTTTATTTCTTTTGTTCAGCCGCAAATGAACTTGTACCAACCACCTTTATGTCGTTGTCTATCAATTTTTGTTAAAGTTGTTGTAATAAACACCAAACAAATACATTCACGGAGCAAGTGTCACATACAGAACAGTAGGTGGTTGTGTTATGCAAATAGCATGTCGGACACCAAACGCCATAATTTTTTTTGTAATTTTTATTCATATTTTGTATAAAGATTCAACTCCGTCAGGAATTTCTGGACACCCTGTTATAATAAACAAGACTTCTTCATTTTTAGTTATGCTACTCAATAATTAATTATAAAACTTTTGCTTAAATTAATTGTATTATGAAACATCTCTGTATCTTATTCAATTTATTACGAAAATAATTATACTTAACACTGTACGGTTTATTTCGTTTTATTTCAATCTCAAAAGTAAAAGATGATTTTTGCACTTTTTAACTGCACTTACTCCACTGAATCCGAGTTTAAGCTCAATACATTAACATGGTTTTACAGCAAAATCAAGACATTAGCAATCCTTTTTATATTTCGTACGGTAAACCGTGCTCAAAATGGGAATATTATACTTTCATTGGATTTAAAATGTAGAACTATTTATAGTTTTTTGTAAGACATCATTATCTTTTATTGTTATTACGGCAGTTATACATTTTATAGTTACATTTCTTCTCATTGTATTGAGATGAAGTTGTATTGGAAAAACGTATTCTAAGAGACAAGCCTTATTACTATTACAAAAGAAATCTTTAGTTAATACAAAATTTACGTAAATATGCAAATAAGTACTAATTAAATTAAATTTGAAAATAAAATTTACGCAAATAAGCAAGGGATACTTATTAGAGTTATTGGTGATTACTTGGGTAGAGATAGAAATGCATTTTTTTTATATCACTTGAGGAGCAACTGTGCAAAAGGAGATAAATCCGAAATATAGTATTTTCTGCAAAAAAAAGAAGACCACTAAGAAGAGGCACATTGAAAAAAACTATATTATTTCTTTTCACAGAATAATAATTAAAGTAATGTTTCTCTTTAAATAATATATATATATATATATATATATATATATATATATATATATATATATATATATATATATATATATATATATATATATATATATATATATATATAATATATATATATATATATATATATATATATATATATATATATATATATATATATATATATATATATATATATATATATATATATATATATATATATATATATATATATATATATATATATATATATATATATATATATATATTTCAAGATTAAATTTATGCTATTTATTTTAATATTCTGATTTTTCGTTTGGATTTGTGCTTTTTTGTCAAACCAGAGTATGGATTTGTTTCATTTTGCCCAATTGCTAAAACAAAAAGTGACTTTATTTCGTTCTATTCAAATTGAAATATATTATAGCTTTAAATCAAAGGTCGATTTTTCTGTAATTATATTTATTTAGCGAAGACAATATTTCAGGATGTATAATGGGTTGTCTCGCTTAAAAATCAACATAGATATTCAGTAGCTACTGATAAATGGGTTGCTCCATATCATATCCATGATAATTTATATAGTTCGTTCGATAATGCAAAGATAGGTGTGTAGTCCAGTGGTCAGTTGTTCTGATTGTCCTGTTTTTGTTAAAAAGAAATTCTAGAAAATATTAGGAGGATTTATATATGTAATATGGAGTTAACAGTAGTTTTGCGAGGGTTAAAAATAATCTTGGATTTTGATATTCTGGATGGGATTTAACTATGGGGAAAGTATTATAGAGTTATTCAGTTGACTAGTTTTTGATTCATTTTTGTATTTCTTCACAATTTAACATTGTATGGATTTTTTTGCTGTAAATACTATAAAGTTTCTTTTACAAAGATGGAAATTACAACATAACTGGCATTTAAGTCAATGATAACCGCCGTTGTCGCATTCCTTCTAGTCACTGGGAAGCCTCTACGTCTACATCTTATTGTATTTGTGAAAATGAAAGTGCTAGTGATTACAGTGATAAAGAAAATCAAAGTTCGTTAGTGTTTTCAGTAAGAAAAAATCGGTTAGATTTGGACGAGCAAGCGAAACAAATTTACCTTAATGTTTACAATAATCATTTGAAGCGACCGACGAGCCAATGACCCTAATTTGTAAGATCTAAATATATTAGATGAAACAGCATGTCTGACTAACGTTCCTCGTCCCACAATACACAAACTGGTGAAAGAAAGTGGTCTCCCAAGAAAACAACGGTCCGACGCCGGTCAATCAAAAACTCTGGACCCATTGTTAGCAAAACTTTTAAGAATTTTAGTTTACGACGCGTATCAGAAAAATGAAATTGTAACTATTGACGTGGTAGACAGAAAATTAAAAGAAATGGATTATTATCTAAAATATACCAAAAGAACTTTAAGAACATGGCTGAGAAAAATTGGATTTAAATATCAAACTATTAATAAACGCATGGCGAGTATGAAAAGCACTTAGACCTTCACCACCTAGAGCTACATAGTTCATCCTCGCTTTGTCCGATGATCCAGATGACAATGTGTCAATTGACACTTTATGTACTGGCAGTTAATCTCAAGTCACAGAATATCCACACAGTCCCTGACAGACAGATGACAACCCCCGGGGGTGACAAGCTGGCGAAGAAAGAAGACGCCAAAAGAGCGCCAGAAGAAGCCCTAGCCAGCAGGGTTCATCAGCCTGGACCCAGGGAGGTTGGCCGAAATCTTCGGCACCGCTCACATTTGTGAGTGGGGTCGTTCGTAAACTAAGCTAACCCGCCCTGCACGAGGCCGGTCCAGGTCTACAGCGATGACTAGGGTAGAAAGGCAATAGTCCTGCCTGGCCCTAGCATCCGAGACCGACATCAAGCCAAATGGATATCGGCGCGCGGCGAGTATGGAAAGTAGACGCATAGTGGATTGATACTCATGACACCATAAAAAAGAATGGACTGATGGATCTAGGAAATGTCCACCAATCTCATTGTCCCCTAATAAAGGAACTGGGTTGATTATATTACACTGTGGATCAGTTGATGGATGGCTTGATAATGCATTGAACTGTGCTGAAAAAACATGGAAGACTGTAACGTGGATTGCCACAAGAATATGGAGGGAGAGATATTTGAGGGATGGTTTAAAAATACCCTAATTCCAAAATTAGAACCGAATAGCATTACTGTTCTTGAAAATGCGAAGTAACATTCCAGGCAACTGTATAAAATTCCTAACAAGAGTTCTACTATGCTAGAGTTACAAATTTTTTAGTGGAACATGATCTCTATTATGAGGAAAATTACAATAAAGCACAACTGATGGAAGTTATGCAAACGAAAATTTATGAAATAGTTATTTATGATACAAGTGTTAAAAATGACTTTTTATTTTATGAGTGGAGAAGTTTGTGAAACGAGCGTAAGCGAGTGGAGCAACTCCACGAACAAAATAAAGTCATTTTTAACACGTGTATCATACAATGTTTTTTCTACAAACACCATTAAAAGAACAATAAAGTTTCTTTAAAAAGATTTCAAATCCTTTTAATGGTTACCTCATAATTCTAGTAGTTTGTAGGATTTGTTGTTTGACACATGCTTGTCAAATGTGAAAAACTATTGCAATATGATGAGTTCCAATATTAATTGTAGTCCAGAAGGAAGCGAATCGTAGCTTCCTCACAAGGGATAAATATTACTAATTGCTCCAATTGTACAATTAATATAAATATTTCTAAGTAACTTGTAATTTTTTGTTAATAGATATATAAATGTCATTATGACAAACAACTTGTCATTTTACTTTTTGCACTAGTGTTAAAAGTAAATCATGTGATCATTTTTAACGCGAGTTTATATACCTAATATTACATTTTTAATTCAAGTATGCCGTGTTAAAAATTTAGTTTTTAATGGTGTTTGTAGAAAAAGTATATTATAGATAATGTAGCGGAGATATATGGCCACAAAGTGTTGAGATTACCGCCATATTTCTGTATTTTCAACCCGATTGAATTAATTTGGAAAAATGTCAGAAAATGAAATCAGGTATCAGGAAAGTAATTACAATTGAGGATGATTACTTAAAAATTGCCAAATCTCATATAAACAGTGGAAATAAATTTATTATAAATTTGAGCGAGGATAGTAGTTCATCTGAAAAAGAAGAAAATGGTGAGAAGAGCGAGGATTCAGAGAAGAAGCAATGTGAGCTGAGATAAAGTGAAGTGATCTGAAGTGAAGAAGTGAATTTTGTGATATCAACTGCATTATTTAATTCCGTTTTTTGTGATTTCGTAGTTCAGTACCTGAGAAACATTCTTTTTCAGGATGTTATTATTCATTAATGCTATTATTTTCTTCATTTTGACAAAAATATGTCTTTCTGTTTTCATTATAGTAATAATTTTACTATTAGAATTTATTTTTAGTTTATTTATTGAGAAAAATATTTGTTTCTGATACTATTTTGAGATTATATTGTTGGCTGGCCACAGACGCTTCAATTACTAGTTACGCTTCTGCAGTAATGACTTTGATAGGTTCCCTCTTAAGGGCTACTCAGAGATATCGGTTTTAACCGCGTTCCTAATGCCAACCCTGGTTTTAACTTCATCAATATCAAAATTCCGATCTCTAATCATAATAGATTCTTTGACTTCTTTAAAAAGAGTTCATAAAAGAGTAAGAAAATACTCAAATAGTATTATCAAAATATTTATTTATTTTATCGTATTATACGAATGAGTATAAATCCTTATTTTGTGGTGAATGTCAATAAATTTGCATATAAACTGATTGGATACGGCTATTTTTTTCTTACAAGATATAAATTTCACATTTTATTTGGCTCTATGACGCAAGCTATTTTTAAAACTAAAAAAACACAAATAAAACAGTACTTAATGTAGCAAACGAAATGTTTCCTCGGAGTTGTGTTGTTTACTGTCATTGTCATTTTGTTTGCTGAAAGTTTGAAAACAACCCTTAAACAGCGATTTCCATTCCTGGAACAACCTATATGAAACTACTTAGATTATTGTAAGACTTCTCAACAGTCACATACACGCAGTATTATGGACCGAACAATACGAATGTCTCAACATTCATGTAATATCTTGAGGGACTTATTTTTACAAATAAGTTACAATGTGTTTCATATTGGCTTACAATATTTGAAGCATGTCTTTATACAGTGCATTCGTAAAGCAATGTAATAAAATATCGCTCTGTGAGGTCGATTTTCAAAAACATTAATCTATTTCTGATAAGACAAACAGAAAAATTCTCATAAAATTCCTTTATTGGTGTGACCCGTTTCGTGAACAAGTAAATTTACTTCACATCATCAGACACAGGACTACAATAATTAAAGAAAATGAGTATGGTGGTTACATACATAAATATAAATGTTAATAAGTTAATAAAACTTAAAAACAATAATACAGAAGACAATTATTTCCACTTTTATGTACTTGTAAAAACTTATTGGTAAAAGAAAAATTTGTTTACAAGAAAGACTGAAATTATTTAAAATAATAAGGATTACGTTAGTTTGAATTATAGAATTATGTAAAATTTAATTAATTCAGTTGTGTAAAAAATAGAGGGTCATTTTTATATAATACTTACATTTTTATAAAATAAAACCAGGGTATGTTGCAAAATTAAACTAGTTTTGCAACATAGTCAAAAGGGGTAAGTAAATGTAAAAATATATAAATTTTTGTATCTAATAAATTACTTTCTAATAAAAATTATAAAATTAACGTGCTTTTTTTTTAACACATACATACACTACAACAGTTTAAAATCTAATAGGGAATAAATATTTTAATAATGAAAATTGATTAAAATAGTGCCCTCTATCGAACTATCTAAGAACTAACGTTAAATAAAAAGTGAGATTGAAAACTATATGTGAACCAGGTTTTTTACAATAGTGGAGTTTATTATATTCAACTGCAGATGGTGATAGTGGCGAAAATGTACTAAACATGTTAGTAATATTCACTTCTAAGAAAATGAGGTTATATTGTTATAATATCGAGCACATGGAAACAGATTTCAGTAGAGAAAAAACCAAAATTAGACAACCACAGAGAAAGTCAGTGAAGATTAAAATTGGATTTGTGAATTCAGAGATAATGTATTGGAATTTCTTGAATCTTTCAGGATTTCTAAACTTTCAAGGTTATTAATCAAATTGCATTTGCCAACAAGATGTAATATTCTAAGAGTATTGTCAAATGTGTGGTTGTTATCTACTAGATGTTTGGCGAAATGAGAAAAACCTGAGGATGAGCTGATGCCCAGACGTGCTCTTTTAACCGTGTTTTAAAATTTCTATATGTGCAACCAATATATGTGCCGTTGCATGTATTGCAAGAAAGTTTATAAACCCCACATCTATCTAGTGGATCTATTTGGTCTTTACCATTAACAAACAACTTTTCTATAGAGTTAGTTGATTTAAAGGAGATATGGAAAATATTCTTAAAGCAAATGGAAATTTTATATGAAACAGGACCTATGAACGTAAGAGAACGGTATGGAATTTCAGAGGGAACTTCTCTGTATGTATTTATGTAGACCGTATTTGGGACATATTTATTTAATATTTTTGTTAGTAAGATATCAATTAAAGTAGTATTGTAGTTATGAGTGACTGCTATTTGTTTAATAACCGAAAGTTCCTGATTATAATTATTAAGAGATAAAGGTACTTTTAACAATCTATTAATATAACAATTAAAAGCTGTCACCTTATGTGAAAAGGGATGCAGGGAAGTGTGATGGATAACTACACCGGTGTGTGTAGATTTTCTATAAATGTTAAAATAATGTTTGTTATCTTCTAATGTAATATTTAAATCTAAAAACTTTGTTGGACGGTTATTTAAATATTTTTTACACAATTCAATTAATTAAATTTTACATAATTCTATAATTCAAACTAACGTAATCCTTATTATTTTAAATAATTTCAATCTTTCTTGTAAACAAATTTTATCAAAAAATTTTTTACCAGTAAGTTTCTACAAGTACATAAAAAGGAAATAATTGTCTTCTGTATTCTTGTTTTTAAGTTTTATTAACTTATTAACATTTATATTTATGTATGTAACCACCATACTCATTTTCTTTAATTATTGTAGTCCTGTGTCTGATGATGTGTAGTAAATTTACTTGTTCACGAAACCGGTCACACCAATAAAGGAATTTTATGAGAATCTTTCTGTTTGTCTTATCATGAATAATTACTCATATGAGATTAACCTACCTATATTTATCTAGTTTTTCATGTATAAAAAATGGGTCCCGAAAGAAAAATGATAATTTGATATGAAACTGTTCCATTGTTGATATCTAACACCAAAGTTATTGAATGATTGAGGAATATGGAACAGCATAAAAAGATCCAGGAAAAAGCTTTGCGGTGACCCAATTGCCAATAATTTCTATAGGGAGAGATTTGGTATGAAACTTTTCGAAGATGTCCGTTTCATACATTAAGGATTTAACTAAATTTTGTACAGCAAATTGATATTCTTGTGAATATTTAAATTTAATTTTTCGTTATTAACATATGTTGAAATAAAAATGCATTGGTAAATATACTTACACGATATTAATAATTTTAGCCCATTAATATGAGTGAAGATAAATTTATATTTAATAATTTAATTAATTAATCAAAAGATCAGTTGATGCTCCTAATTAATTTCGTAAGTAGATGTAGTAATTTAATTAGTTGATTAATAAAAAGTTATAAGTTTAGTGGAAGACTTTCAATAGGGCATTTAAAGAAATAGGTTTTTAAAATCATTGAAATCTTACAGAAATTGATATGTTTCTTCGTAATGTACTTAAATGCTAGATATGAGACAGTGGCACCACATACCCACTGCGTTTAAGTTTTTTGTTCTCATAAATTTTCAGTAGTAATTTGTCCTCTTATAGGTAATCAGCTAAATTGCCAGATTTGTCAATTTAGTGATTTTCCAATTCAACTTTTCTCATCTATCTCTGGGATACAACCGGCTTTTTAGGCGAAGATAAACGTTATGAAACAAATATTAACTTATGAATAACAAAGAATGAAAAATAACAGTAACATGGAATAATAATAACATATTAATAGCAACAAACATAAAATAAGGTGAAGTGGTTAACTAAAATATATGACGACACCAAATAAGTTTACATTAATATAATAAAACATAAAAAATAAAGACAAAACAAAACAAAATCGTAATAAGCCACAGAATATTATATTTCGCCCAATAAAATTGATTTTAATCTACAGCAAAACATGCTTATTTTGTATACTTTAAATTATTTCCCATTTTGTTATGTATATTGCTGGAGTTATATGAAAACGGTGTCTGAAATGTAGAAGTAGATTAATGTGGCATGTAAGTTAACATCATGGATTTGATTTTGCGATGTCAACTTTTCCCTGAGATATAAAGATGTGGAAGTAATAAGCAAACAATGTAAAATAAAAGCGAAATGTAATTTCTAAGTAGCTTCAGGCTTTATCTAACGTAAATCAAAAAATTTAGGGGTTACAAGTCCACAAATGAACCAGCAACACGTATTTTGATTCCTCTGCAATCAATTTTTTGCGTTACGTCCCAAACAGAAGTAAAAATTATATATTCACAAAAATAATGTATTCACAAAAATTTATTCCAAGTATAAAGTTTAAGATATATCTATTTGAGAAAAGTTTTATTAGAGAAACATTAGTTTTTAAACATGCCGCATAAATCTTATCAAAAATTATTCCATGATTTTTGAATCTTCTAAAATTTCAATATTTTCTTTATTAAAACATGTTCATAATTTTTTATAGTTTGATAACTTTCTTTAAAACCACTTAAATATGATTGCTTTTGATTTTTTAGGTATTAATTTGCAGATTGTGCCTTTTCCCGTAAGAGTTCATATACTAAAGGTCATTATTTATTAAAGTTGAATCATGATGATAATCAACAGGCTTGAAAGTGTGACTAAGTTGACTATCATTTGCATGAGATTGGATATCGCAGTTTGCAGCGACATAGTGAATATCTGAAATGTAAATAATGAAAAATAGTGGTCTAGGACCGAAATTTGTGGCAGGCTTGAAATTATTTTCTGCATATCTGCATTCCAAGAAAAGATTGAATTAAAGCTGTCTCACAAAGACCATAATAACTTGATTTTACGCATAGCAGTGAATAATCAACCAAATTATGTGCCCTGGAGAAGTCTAGAAGTATCAATTCCATATAGTGGAGATGTTAGATATATAAATTTATTTATTTATTTATTGATTTATAGTTACAACTACCAAAGAGGTGAATCCAATTACAGAGCAGGAAATTACAAAACATAATCGATACTAATTAACTTAACAAAATAACTTAAATATTATATACTCCACAGAAAGAACATGATTTTTTTTACCCTAATAATTCAATTAAAAATATCAATGTTTTCTTAACCAACATATAGTTTGAACACAAGGTCAAAATTTTAATGGATTTATTCTAGCAAGTGGCAAATAAAATAAACTACGAGAACGAGTTTGAAAAGTTGGTACATGGAGAGAAAAACAACTAAGTAATTCTGGACAGTCAATTTGGTTATTTAAAATTTTATGTAAGGTTACTATTGAATACTATTTCCGTCGAGTATTCAAATCATTCATGTGAAATCTTTGTAATAACATGTTGAAAATGCCTTGAGGGGGATGAACACCATCCGACTTATGCCAAAGAAACTTTAAACTGATAACATTTAGTTACATTAGCTGCGTTAATTAAATATGTGAATTCAATTGGCTGCAGTTTTCTCGTAAAGCTCATGCAATTGCACTTACTAATATTGAGAGGTAATAAATTTTTTTCGCAGCAAAAATTCAATTTATTTAAATATTCCTGCAATCTAATATAGTCCTCAAAGTTGAAAATCGACGAATATAAGTTTATATCATCTGCATATAATAGAGCATTATAACAATAATGAACAAAAGGGCCCTAGAATGGATCCTTGTGGAACTCCTGAAGTTATTGTAATTTCAACAGACTTAAAACCCTGGTACTGCACGTAAAGGCTTTTGTTGTTTAAATAGGGATATAAAAACTTGAGGAATCCATTACTAAGTCCCACATCTCACAGATTATGTAGCAATAATCCATGGTAAAGTCTGTGGAATGCCTTTGAAAATCTAAATGCTGCAAATTGTGATAAGAATATCCCAATAGGTAAGAACGTAGTTTATGATTATACAATGAAAATAAGATTGAGAGGCATCGCTTAAAGTGATGGGAATCTAAGATGTTGGCTACATTTCTAAATGGCTACATGTGTTAAAATTTTAATACAACCTTTTTTTCTTGTAAATCATACAAAAAAGTTAAAATTTTGTTGTATTTGGTACGATTTAGGCATTAATAAATACACATATTTTGTTTGTAAGGGGATATATCGATATATTTATTTTACTTTGCCCACTGTACGGAGTATCCCATAATTAAGTACTTTCCTTCAAGGGGATGATACAACTAGAAGAAATAAATTGAGCTTTGTATATGGACATTTGCAAAATTTCATAGAGAAATATTGTTGTTATATTGTTAAAATGTCATAATAATTTAGTGAATATTTATTTAATATTGAGTGAATGGAGGATCCATTTTAAATTATTTCGATGATTACACTTAGATTAATTAATTGATACAACTTTAGTTCTTAAACTTATGATGTTTCGAATTTCTTAGCAGATAACGCCAAATCCGTCGAAAATATTTTTAAAAGGGCAACTATTTTTTTATTCTTAATCATCTTCTGAACTTTTGCCGTTTTAAATGACTAAAAAAAATTAAACGAATGAATTATGGAGATTTACCCACACACTCTCTGTAACTATCCCAATAATCATGTTATTTAGATACAAATTTGAAATATATGTAACGTATTGATATTAATAAAGAGTCAAAATTAAATTTTTGCTGTTTAAAACGTTCGGAAATTATTGGCAAATAACTAAGTCATACCTACCAACTTTAATGGGTTGTAACCCTTATGAACCAATTTAAAGCAAACGTTTGTATGCAATTCTTAGTTTTCCTAGATTTATCACCAACTTAAAGGAAAGTACTTAACACGGGGACACCCTGTATATGCCACAAAAGTGCACCAATATTCTTAGCCTATTTTTAACATTAAAATTGAAATTTTTAATCTCAAAAACATATAAATCGAAACCAAACACTCATTTGTATAATGTATAAAAAAATTTATATACAAAACTCAACTTAGTTTTCCTAGATCTATCACCCTCTTGAAAAAAGATACTTAATTATGGGACATAATTAAGTATATACGATAAAAGTGCACATATATTCTTAGCCTTTTGTATGATGTGTCAAGAAAGTTTGAATTATAGTCGCGATCTTGGATTCCAATCATTTTGGGCGATGCTTCCTTTCCTTATTTTCATTGAATAATAATAAACTATATTCTTACTAATGGTTATCACCATCTTATCAGAATTTGCAGTTCCTGAATGCTTTCTGTTGTGTAGCAACTTTACTAGCAGCTCTTTTGTATTATCTGAGATGTTTAATAGAGCCGCAGTTGTACTGTGCCCTTTTATATCCTGACTGAAAATTTGGAAATAAATTAAAACTATAAACATATTTGGGAAGAAACACACTATCCAAGAATTTTACAAAAAATGTATAAAAAACTTACAGGTCTAAAATTTCCACAGACAGAAATCCGTATATATATTGTTCCAATATCAATTTATGCACAATACAGAGTCATTTATTAATTTTGGGTTTAGAAAAAAATACTTTTTCAGCGATTTATAAAATTTCGTCGAAATTTTGAAGGATGGTAGAACCTTATGAAAAACGTTATATTTCTTAATTTAAAATAATTTCCACATTTCTATTCCGGCAGCCAATTAAGTTATAGAAATAAATTCTCAAGTGATGTATGCGGATAAAAAATTTTACCTTCCATGTAGGTGTTCACAATTCTATGTTAAACTTTTTTATGCAGAAGATACTAATAATGAAATGAAAAACAAGAGTCCTAAATAACTTTGTTTTTGCCTTTTATTAAATTTAAAGTATTCTACAGATAAGTATTGATTTTGCCTTTAATAATTTTATCTGCATTCCTCCAGAATGGGCAATAAATTCAGCTTAATAAAAACTTAATTTGTTTCCATGTATTATAACGAAACCCCAAAAGCTATAAAAATGTTTGTTAGAGTATTCATAACTCGAGAATTTCTCAATTATATTCTAAATTGTAGAGTAGTTATAGGCTTGAATATTTTATTAGTGGTGTTTAACCACATATGGAGTTAATATAGGGGCATTTAACTCTGTTCCCTAACCCATAATATTGGCTGTACCGTGTTAATTACCTTGCTATAGTCGTGAAATTTATAGTTAGTGAAACGCATTACTTTGAAAGTTATAAATAACAATGGAGAGAATTAAAGGGCATTATATACCTTAGACTTGGCGGGATTAAGAGTGAGTTGGTTGCGTGTCGGATAAGCCCGGTGCTTTTGTGTGAGGGACAATGAAAGCGCCTTTCAATTTTGAGGTCACACACCACTCACGGTATTCGACATTCCGCAATATATTCACTGATATTTCCGATTTCTTATTGCCGGTTGTAAATTCTTATCAAGAGGGTATAAATTCTCCATTTCCATGTCAAAAAGTACCTCAGCTTCTTGTAATATACATGGTGTCCCGAAATAACATGAAAATCTCTTAATGGTACATTCCTTATAAAAAATAAGGGTAGTCTTTTATGTATAGTTAAACCATGAGCAGCCTCACAGGGCTGCTAGACCTCCCCAAAGGGGGACACTAAATAGTCTTTTATTTTTTCCTCCAAAGCTAGTGGAATATAATTTTTGCAGGGCTTTGCAGTTATGGAAGGTCGTTTTGAATGTAATTTTATTTTTTTATTTATTTTTGAAGTTAAATGAATAATCCCAAGTGAATTTTCAATTACAATTTTTAAATAGATGAAATATTTTAAAGGTATATAATAATTATGGAAATTAAATTAACTATTAATTATTAAACTAAATTATATACTACAGGTAATACAACACCCTGTATCCCTGAAGATACTTCAAGGTACCTTGTGTGGAAGGGGGCTACACATTTCATATTTAGAGACAATGGACACACACCCAATGTCCGAGTATGCTAGAATTAATTTCTTGTTAAAAAAATCCTAGCGCCTCGACCGGGACCAAATCCGGGACTCCAGGGTGAGAGGCAAGTGTCCTTACCATTCGACCATGAAGCCATGTATTTGACTACTTTCATTTCTCTGAAAACTTATCATAATTCTCATCAATTTCAAAAAAAGAATTCTTGCACGATAGCTTTTTCTATTAAATTGAAAACGAATGAATGATAATTAAACGTATATCACTGGTTTTAGTTGAGATCGGGAGGTACCGATAAATTCCAGAGACGAATTACGTATAAAGGGATAATCAAATTCGAGCATCATCATTCGATCTCGTAAACCGTAAGAGATACAAACAAGCTTAAATTAAGACAAAGTTGCAGAATTCTATACTGAGTAATATGACAAAAAACATCCGAGGTATTTTGTTTCGTTTTCGAGATTTCTGTAAAAATCGGAAAATTTGAGTTTTTGTTTTTCTTTGATAATTCGGTTATAAAGAGACTAATGGGAAACAGTATTCAGAGTGAGTGTAATAAACATTATGTGGGGAGTCATCCACACCTCTCAGTGTAAGGTTAGGTGAGCATAAAAGTTAAATTAGAAAGGGTGAAATTGAAAAATTGAAAATTTGAGAACATGCTTGGGAAAATGGACATAAACTGGGATTCGGTAAAAATTTTAATGAAAGAAGGGGACAGAAAAAAAAGAAAAATTAGGGAATGGGCAATAATATTATTGAATGAAGAAACGTGGTTACCGATGTTAAAAGAAGAATTGAACAAAATTAATATTGTATAATTTTAAACTACTATTGACAGTTCTATGTAAGTATATATGGATATTACATAAACAAATAATATATGTCAAGTTTGACCCTTAATATATTTTCAAAAAGATAAATAACTTTGAAAAAGGAAACAGATTCGTTTTTCGAAACATTAGGGAATTATATTATTTTTGTATCTCATATTAGTTGCCAAAAAACACTCATTGACGGCATGGGGTAACTAACTTTATTTTTTTAGGTAACGAAGAATTATTCGTGTGGTAGTGTCTTAAAAAAAGACAGAGAAAAATTTAGAGAATGCCATAAATAACGTTGAGACAATATTTATAAATGTGATGTTGCTCTTCATCTGAAATGCTGTTTTTTAACGATCATAAAATTATTTTTATAAAGATCACGTTGCAGTGCATAGTTCTACGATCTTTTTAAAGGAACATCGTGTTCTGATCAATTCAAAACTGCTTTTTTAAATTTCTTGTTTCTCCAGATAACATTATGAATAACTTGATAAATTATAAATAAGTACTTATGTTTTTTAGATGAAAAAACTGTTTTTTTGAATAAATTTGGGTATATTAGCAATTACCAGAGTTAGTAGTAGTTTATATATAAGTACTACTTTGTTATTATATTTTTATTTAGCTCCAGTTATTTATGTACAATTTCCACATAACATAATTGAATTTTTTAAACAAAAAATGGAACATTTATATGTTTTAAAAACAATTTTTTACTCACAACTCACAATTACATCCTAGTATAATTCTCATTGCTCGGTTTTGTATTATTTTTTTTTTGTTTTGGATTGAATAAAACTGTTGAACAAAATTCTAAATGAGGCGCAATCAATGCTTTGTATAAAATTAATTTTGTATATATACTAAGAGATGAACCTATTCTATATAAAAAGTGACATTTCTTTGACATTTTATTCATAATAAAATGTTCATGACTTTTAAAATTCAAATTTTGATCTATTAATTATGACTCCTAAATATATCATTTCGATAGTTTTTCCAGTGTTATTATCTTATCGATATATTTAATGAATCATGAATGTTGTTTTTTATATATTTTACAGTATCATTTATATATTTACAGTATCATTTACATATAATAGTAATAAAATAGGTCCCAAACCGTACCCTGTGATACACCATTTAAATTTACTAGTTTATCGGATACAAAATTTGCATATTTTACTTTTTGATAACGACTAGATAAATAAGATTTATAAAATTTTCTAAAGTTCTCTTACCAGTAATTCTCTATTAACAGTTTCAAAAGCTTATCAAAAATCCAACAAAGCTCTCATTATATATTGTCATCATTTGCCTTAACACATTTATCACTTATATTTAATATTATCGATTTACAAGAATGTTGTTTATGAAATACTGACTAATTTAAGACTATCACATTTTTTCTATCACAATATTCTAAAAGTTGGATTTTTACTACAATTTCCAAAAGCTTTTCATATATTGGCATAGTATTTATTGACCTAAATTGAGTATTAAGGTATGCGTCCACCAAAGCAACATAGAGAAACTTTTGTGTTGGTGTATGTTGTCGTCTGTTCCAAATTGTCGAAACACAAAGCAACATAAATAAACACTTTGCCTCCATCAAAGTAACAGAAGGTAACAGCGTTTGCAGTTTCTTTTGTTGTCTCCGCAAAGGTAACTTAGTTCGTCAAACAATGTCTACCGACGAAAACCGCCTTGCTCTAGCAGTAGCAGCGTATATTATTTTAAGTCGAAAAGAGACATTTGAATCCCACAAACACTCAAAACTCCTGTAGGATTCAATTAATTGTATTAATAAATCATTATTCAATTTAAACATGTTTTTTTCTTTATTTCTTCAAACACTTCCACTATATACAATTATAAAACAGTAACTAACTGTCTCCACCGCATAAACAAAATGTCGCAACTTATATTTGTTCCGACTTGTTGCTGCTTTACTTTTGAAGTTTGCCGCTTCGAATGAAAACACGCAACACAATGGAATATTTACTTTTTGTTGCGGCAACAAGAAGCAACATACTGGAATATTTTAATAAACATGCAACAGAAACATAAAAGTTCTTCTATGTTGCTGTGGTGGATATGTACTTTTACATACTTTGGGCACAGGTATAACACATGAAGTTTTCCAGGCACTTGGGAAAATTCCACTCTGTAATGATAAATTACAATATCTAGAAAACGATTTCCGGTAACAATAAACGCGTCCTTAATTATTTTTTTGGATATTCCATCTTCTGCTTCAGCAGTATCTTTTAATGTGCACACAATTGTTTTTAATCCATGCACATTAATGACTTTAAATGAACTAAATAGCTCACGACTGTCTATGTTTGCTATTATTGTTTCAAAGTCTTTTGGAATTATTATTTCACTTTCACTTTCTGAGAAATATTTATATTAAATTTATTTGCTCATTTGAAATTTCCACATTCTCAAATATTATATTTTCTCCTACAGCTATCCTAGCATTGGGTAACAGGGTTTTTAAATTCTTCCACATTAGTTTGCTGTTATTTTTATTTCCATCTAATAATTTATTAAAGTGTTTTCTTTTTAATTTCTTATTGTCGCTGTTACATTGTTTCTTAAGCCTTTGTATTCTCTCCATATATTATTATCATCTGTAAAAGTTGCCTCTTCACATTATCTGTCTCTTTCTTTCATTAAATTAATTATTTTATAGTTAATCCATTTGTTGTATTGATATTTTTCTGCTGAGGTAAATTCAATGGTAGGACAAATTATATTGAGTGTGTCATAGACATCATTTATTGGTGAATTTGACAATCTATTACCATCAGGATTATCGTTATTCCAATCTCTACGTATTAGCATATTCTAAATGTTGGACGCATTATAATTTTTAAAAGAATGTTTTATGATTCTAACTTGTTTAACTTTTTCCCTCAAATTTGGTATATTAATGGACAGTATTAAATAACATTTTTCGGTGTTACATATTAACTTAGCAAGTAATATTTTTGTTGTTTTTAATGACGTAATCTATTATGGTTGAACTATGGTTTATTATTTTAGTAGGATTTTAACAATTTGTTGGAGACTGTTTTGATAGATAATATCACTAAATTTTTTTATATAAAAGTTACCTGGTCTTGTTAAATCCAAATTTAAATTCCAACATTGTTCCATTAAAATCAAAAATATTCTCAATATAATTTTGAAAGTATTTTATAAACAAAGTATCTTTCACTTGGGGGTGGATGGTAAATCACACTTATGAGATAGTTTTCATTTGATATTTCAACTTCAATGGATAAATCCACAAACAAGGCTCCAGGCATTCATTTTTTCTCATTTTGTACCGATATCCTTGTACAAAAATAAGCACTCCTCCAGTTCTTCTATTTGTTGTTACACAGTTTTCCATTTTGTATCCGTTAATTTTGGGTTCCATATCAGTAACACTTTGGCCCACATGAGTTTCTGTTAAAGATATTGGTTTCCAATTTACTACTCATTGTTGTTAATAAAGCCCTGACAATTAAAATAAACCATACTGTTAACAATAGGTATAGCTACGTTATTGTTGTTTAATTGTTATTCGTTGTAATTTGTTGTTACAGTATTTTTCTAGCATTCTTATAAAGCATGGGCAAATTTTATTTATTCTGTGGTAACAATCAGTTTAATCTTGAATTCTTCTACTGCGTTTAAACAATTTATACAGCTTTCGTAATCAATGTTACATTCTCTTCCACTGTGGTTACTTGAACATTTAAAACATGTAATATTATTTTGGCAGTTCTTAATAAAATGATTGTATCTGGCACATTTATACCAACGAATTGTATTATACTTCAGGAAAATTTAGATAGAATTAGTCACTGGTGTGCAACAAACAAGTTGCCTCCAAACGTCAATAAGTGCAGTGTCATGTCCTTCACCTGTAAGGTTCAAAACATTTCCTTTGATTACACACTTGACAATATTATACTTACTAGACCTGAATTTGTTAAAGATCTTGGTGTAACATTCGACTCAAAATTAACATTTACTGAGCATATACAAACTATTATAAGAGCTGAACACAAAAGTTTGATATTCCTATTACGTAATTAAAAATATTTCTTCAACATCAATACATTTAGACTGTTATATATAACCTTTGTCCTCTCTAAGTTAGAATAGAAATCTAGTATATAATATTCATACTGTTGGTCTTGGTTTTAGTTTAGCTGTCAACGAGTACGGACGTAAAAACCAGTGCTCCGTTGTTGGACCGTAGCGATCAGTAAAAATATTATAAGTTCTAAATGTGCTAGTGCCCATCATAAATAAAACAATACGTAATTGAAGGGAAGTCCCATAGTAGTGCGGAGTGAACATACCATTACTGCAACCAATAAAAGTTTATTAGGAGCCTTCACAGCATATAACTACTAGAACGAATTCAACAGTAATGTTATAAAAGAGGTGAATAGATAATAAAATAGATGGAGGGTCCTTGTGACAAATGTTCAGCAGATGTGAAGCTGGAGAACTTGCTGAAATGTAATGGACCATGCAAAAGAATTTTTCATAATAGGTGTATGAATATTACCAATAAAGATTTTCAAGTGATTCAAACTATCCAAGGACTGAGATGGTATTGTGAGAGATGTAACGACAGTGTACGGGTAGAAACAGACATAAAAAAAGAAATGAGTGAAATGAAAGAGTCTATCATGGGAGAAATTAATGAATTAAAACATTTAGTGAATATAGATGGGAAAAGTAAACAGGAAAAAAATAAAGAAATCAGTTACGCGAGGGTGGTATCGGGGGAAGCACTAAGTATTAAGCCCAAGAATAAACAAGACAGCAAGAAAACCCAAGAGGCAATAAAAAAAACTTAAAACCAGTAGAACTAGAAGTTGGAATAACACAGATAAAAAATATTAGAGACGGAGGAGTGATTATCAAATGTAAAACTAAAGAAGAAGTAGAAAAAGTAAAGAAGACAGCGGAAAAAAAGCTTGGAAAGAATTATCAATGCAACATAACTGAACAAAAAAACCCACGATTGAAAGTCTTGGATTTCGAAGATAATTTAGAGAGTGATCAGTTGATTAATTGTATTGTTACAGTCGTTTTCACGGCCATGTAACTTTAACTTAACATAAAGATTTATCAAGGAATAACCTCCGCGGAGCCGGGTATAAATTAATATAGGTTACCGTTAATTACAAAGGGAAGTATTACTGGTTGTCGGAATTCGCAATTGCCTGGAGCAGTACTTATTGAAATGCCGTCGATAGCTTTCTTGTGAACGATTCGTTTTTTTGACGTTTTTTTTATTAGATTAGAATAACTACTGTTCGACCGATTGTGGAAATAAATAGACCTTTCATCGAGCTTGTATTTTTTTTACTCACCCAGTTTGGGGATTTATGGTGAAATTGGTCCTAAAAGGGGATAGTGAATTATCTAGTGAGATTTGTGTGATCTGTTGTGATTTTGTTTTTTTTCCTGTCCCGTAAGCAGAGTTATCTGGATTTTAATTTTTTTTCTCATCGCGCCGAATACGTCAATCGATTATTCCTCAGGACAAGGAGGCTACTTCAGGCCGTTTAATAACTTCAAGTAAGTCCCTTTTTTTTCCCTATATTTTTCCTTGTATGTATAGTATTTTAGTCCCAAAATTACTCTCTAAAATTTTCTTTTGGAATGAACGTTGCCTAAGGCCATTTACCTCATTGCAGGGCTTTTTTTTTCCTACTCCAAATATCGCCGTGGAGTGGACGTCTATGTATACGAGGTGCAGCAGCGAAGTTTTTGGAGACGACTGAGACACATTGGAACACCGCAGGAGAGGGTACACCACCCGCGAGGCGGAGAACAACAAGCCTATGTTTCCAGGTTTTTTTTTCCAAATAATTAATTTATATAAGATACTCGATAAACATATCAATTTAGTTTAACGTGAACCACGCTGTAACAAACTTCTTTTGTATCTGAGTTTTTATTAATCATAGTTTTTTTGTTATTTTTAGTTGTGGAAGTTTTTTTATTCCCTTTTGTCATTAAATAATCTTACGTCGATTGTTTGACATTATTATTAGATATATTAGTAGTATTGGGTTATGTATCAATATGGGGTTGTTTTCTACTGTATGATTCGAACAGAGGATTGTGAGAATTCCAGGTTTTTGATCCGTATATATACATATGTAACTTCGCCCTTAAAGTTACGACTGATTTTTTTTTGTAGAGATTATTTAATATCATTGTGGGTTTTTTGGGTGTAATTTATATGCTAATTGCACGAACAGTCTCCCCTTTTAAACCCGAAACGCATTGGGTTCATTTGGTAAATTCATCATTTCATTATTTATCATTGCCGTATTTATTTAAACGCAAAAATACGAAGATTGTTCTTGCAAATACGCATATCGAATTTTCTAGCAACTTTTTAAATATATACTTTAATTTTGGATAGATTTTATGGTAATATTTGTAAAAGGACGGCGTCGCAAGGCGTGATCACGTACTCGTGCGCCGGATTTGAAATTTTGGATATCATACGTTTGATTTTAAGCCATTATGGAAATTGTCATGTACATATTTTCAATTAATTATATTCATATTTAAACTTCACACTTCTTTAATAAACCGTGGAAAGTACAATTCCGTTGATTGCGTATCATTATTATCCAACACTTCCTTTACCACCATTAAACGAACCACGACCCCCGCAGAACACGCTAGCCAGTGGGCCTATCTCCCCCAAAAATTTAATCTCGAGGGCTCTACAGAGAAGGCCCACTATAAAAAAATATTTTGATTTCAGCCACTGTACAATTTTTCCATTATATCTGGATAGAGATCTTTAGAGCCCGAATGGCTGTTACAGTATAATCAATCAGAATTCGCGATTGTTGATAGAAAAAGAGAAGTTGAAGGTAGTGGTAATAAAGAAGATGAAAACGCGGTACATGGCTATTATTGAATGTCATCCGGATACATTTAAAACGATTATGGATAATGGATACTTGAGTATTGGATGGATACCAAATTGCAGAATTTTTGAATACGTGAGAATCTTCCGTTGTTTCCGATGTGGAGGTTTTAATCACAGAGCAGAAGAATGCAAGTGTGACAAGTGTGTAAAATGCGGCGAAGAAGGTCATAAAAGTGAAGAATGTGTTAGCTTAGATAAAAAATGTGTGAATTGCATGCAGGTTAATATAACTATGAATCAAAGTTATAATGTGAAACACTCAGTTTTTGACAATGGTTGTCCCGTATATCAGCAGAAAATCATGACAGAGAAACAAAAAATTAAAAACATAGGGGAATAGCAATTAAGTAAGGTGAGAGAAATAAATAAGCAAATAATTATTCATGAAAATGTGATGACTAGCATAATTGTCCTTAATATTCAGAGTTTAACTGCTCATCTAGATGAAATTAAATATTATATAACAATTAACAATCCTGTTGTAGTTTGCTTAACAGAAAGTCGGGTAACAGCAGATATTGAACATTATGAAATCCTGATAAATAATTATAGATTGGTACGGTTAAATTCGGAAACCAGATTTACAGGGGGGGTTGTTTACTATATTCGAGAGGATGTTGAATTTAAAGAGATCTTGCCACAATGTATTGAAAAGAATGTTTGGTTCCTAGTACTTAAGGTTAAAATAAACAGTAAATATTAC
Organism: Rhamnusium bicolor; assembly: GCA_029963845.1. Classification (NCBI taxonomy): domain Eukaryota; kingdom Metazoa; phylum Arthropoda; class Insecta; order Coleoptera; family Cerambycidae; genus Rhamnusium; species Rhamnusium bicolor. Next base: position 1,207,382 of record JANEYF010002799.1, on the reverse strand, counting down.
ACAATTGGTGGAATATATCACTCCCCCTAACGAGTCTCATTCAGTATTCCTTAACTATCTGGAAAACTGGATTGAACAAAGTGTAGATGTAGAAGGTACAATTATAGTCATGGGGGATTTTAATATTAATAGGCTCTCTAATAATTATACATATACAAGGAGATTAAAAAGATGTTGTAATGATCATGGGTTGAAGCAAATTGTACAATCCCCAACGCACATATTTGGTGAGGAAGCGACAATGATTGATTTAGTCATCACAAATGATTATGAAATCACAGCTACAGTTGTAGATGAGCCCAATATTTCAGATTATTGTATAATAAAAATAGATATCGCAGGTAGTTCATTTAATAAAAAATGTGTGATCAGAAGTAAACAATATGATGTTGATCTGTTAAGAAATAAACTAAATAATATACAAATTGATTACAGAGAACCTGATATAGATAAAAAATATGACTCATTCCACAGTAGTATCGTAAAAATATTAGACGATGTCAATCCAAAGATAGAAATGATTATACAAAATATGCATAAGGGATGGTTTAATGCGAGAGTGTTAGAGGCTATTAGGGACAGGGATAGAAAATATAAAGAATTTAAAACAAACAATAGTGAAAGTAATTGGTCATGCTATAAATCAAGCCGCAACAATGTTGTTAACATAATTAAACAAGAAAAATATAGTTATTATGAAGATAAAATAGATAGATGTAGGTATGATACAAAAAGAATGTGGAAGTCGTTAAAATCTCTAATTTCAAGTAAATACGATGACCCATTTACAGAAATTCAAATAGAAAATCAAATATATAAAAACCCGAGGGTGGTGTCGGAAAAATTTAATGAATACTATATATCTAGCATAACGGATATAGTTAGTAGTATTCCAGATAACGATCATAGCTTTGAATTTACCAGAGTGGACGAAGTACAAATGCAAAACCTCAAAATGTTAACAAAAATGGAACTAAAAAAATATTGTTCACGAGTTGACCAATAAGGCTAATCCAGATGAAATTGATGTGTCTTTCTACAAGGATCATTTTGACGTCCTATCAGACCCAATGCTAAATCTAATTAATAGCTCCTTAGAAAGAGGTATAGTGCCTAGTTCCCTAAAAGTGTCGACAATAATACCGGTAAGAAAAGTACCTAAAACTATAAAAGCTGAAGAATGTAGACCTATAAATATGTTGCCAGCCTTTGAAAAAATATTGGAAAAAATAGTATACTTGTAACGGTATATTTTTATCGTTAAATAAAAGGTATATTTGTAAACACTATTAGCTAATTTTTATTCCGAGATTAGACACGTTTTCATATAGTTGTTGTTTTAACAGACTTTAATAACAAGTTTCAGTTCAATATCGCTTAAGGTTCCGCAGCCTTTCTTTTTGTCTTGGTTACGTTCGTTAGCTTTTATATCTCTCGTGTTTTCCAGTTATCTAGAAAAAAAAATAATAAATTAGATTGTATATTTTTGTGTAGAATAGTTAAGTAATGTAAGTATTAGTAGGTAAATATTGAGTGTGAATAATTTATGGACCTGGACGTGCATGTGTGTGTCTGCATGAGGTAAACATACTCACCTTTTTGGTAAAGAACTTCTGTACTTCTGCATTTATTTTGGCTCACATCTACGGATAACATTAGTGCTAATAAGTCTTGAAGTCGTTGGTGGTCCCTACAAAATATTTTTATAAACATCAGGTTATTCCTACGAATTTAGATTTAAATATTAATGTCAAATGTTATTAGGGGAAAATAAGTATTACTTACCTTACGACGTTCGGTTCAGTAAAAGGTGTTTTCTATGTTTCTAGTATTAGCAACGTAATAGTCCTTGCTATTAATTTAAATAGCCGGTAAAATATTATTATTAACCTCTATCTCTCTCTTTGTACTTACTTTCTGTGAATCAGCTGTCAGAGGGCACTTGAGGTCATGATGTTCATGCGATACATGAAACCTTATGATCTAAGTTTAGACATACGTACCTGAGTCAAGAACCTAATAATTAATTCGAGCTGGTGTGTTATTAGTAATAAATTGTATAATGTCGATTATAATTATGAATTAAACGTTGTCTGTCGAATTTTTGGTAAAGTTCTGTAGTAAAATAATATTATGCAGTTAGCCATTTAGCGTCTGGTAACTAAAGCTTGACGTCACATTGTGATCTCTTGTGATGAATTTCATATTTATTTAATTCAAATTGGGCCAATAAACTTCAAATTTTTGTTTTCCATCGTGAGATACTTTCTATCAGTAGGTTTTTCTGGAGGTAAGAATTTTCCAAGAAAGTGAAATTAGTATTTTGATAAAAGTACAGTGACATCTGTGGTAAAGATATGAGATGTGTCTATGGAGTTTTTGTGCAATTTTCAAAAAAAAGTGAATTCGTGACTGGTTCATTTTGATATTGGCGTTTGACGGTGAAGAAAGGAAAATTGATTTACAATCATCCATTTCGGGACTAGTCCTTTCACCGTTATAAAAGTGATTTTCTGTTTGTTTCAAATTGGAATTTGTAGTGTTGTTGATATTTTGAGAAAATCGCTCCTTTTTTGGGATTATTAGCTATATCGTAAGTACCACACGTGTTGTTTCGTTATATTCACATTTTCATTAGTTTTCTTTTTATTCAGTGAAAAAGAAAACCTCCACTTATTGAGCCAGACAAGCAGATACTGGGTGTTCTAGGAAATTCGTCAATTTCTTGGAAAATATTTGAGAAAAACCCTTTTTGGGAAAAAGGTAATATATGTTTTTTTTATGTACAACCAGAGTCCTATCGTTGTTTAAATATGTTGTAGATAATAATTTAAATGTTGTGTTGTCCATTTCAATTAGTTATTTTGGGAAAATTAAGTGATTTTTGGTATTATTTAGGGTTTTTCTGGTGGGCTAAAATTTCCACCTCAGCGGCGTTGTGCACACACATTGTGCCGACAGTTCGCCTATCTAGGATCCTGTGTTCTCCATCAAGAACGAATTTTCATTGGATTGATTTCCTGCCTGTTGATTGTTTGGGGATTTTCCGATCGGACTTTGGGTTTCCGCCATTTGCAGGGAAATCACCAGACACGCAAGTTTTAAAACCAAACTATTTACCTATTATTTTTTTTTTATTGCTTAACATTATTGAGCCAGAGGAAAACCTCCTTGGAAAAATTATTGCTAGTGTTTTTAGACATAAGTAATTTGATAATCAGTTTTCATTATTTTTTTTTAAACATATAAACTGTAATCTTTATTATTGGCCTATACAGGGCGATAGTTATTTTATTTGAAATAAGTAAGTTACCAGTACGTGGTGGGTTTTATTTAGAGTATATTTCCGAGTTATCTGGATACTTAGCCAGCCATAAGATTTCTGTACGTGGTACCTTATTTAAGTACTGGAATTATTTGTTTAATAGCTACTGTGTACGGCGGAACTTAGTAATTTTTTTTTGTACTATATTTTCTTTGAAACATATTACCTACATTTTTATGCTGTTGTTTCGTTTTATATAAAGGCGCTTAAGCTTAAGCTACACAATATAAAACTGCAGTATTTACGTACGTTTTTTTTTTTTTTGATGAGTTAATCTTACTGAATTTCTGCTATCAAATTAAACTAAGTATTATCTGATTATTTTGTTCTTTTTTTATATATAGTTCTGGTAGGAGAAAACCCTCTGCGTTTTGTTATTTAATACTTATAAGTTTGAAAACTTTACATATTGCGAATAATTCATATATACAGGGTGTCCTCTAATTGGATAGGTATACTTACCAACAAGTTAATAGTTTGCGTATGATAGTGTATATAGGTATAATAGACCAGGTTCCTACTATAGCACAACTTATAGTCATTTAAGTATTTTTTTTTTGTTTTGGGACTTATAATTTATTTTCTTATTTTATTTTTAATTTTTTTTTTTTGTGTAAAGTAAACAGAACACTGTTCATCTTGTGTTGACTTTTTAAAATATTATAGTTATTAAAATCTTATAGTCCGGTCAAGTTTATTAAATAAATTGTTGCCTTTTAGTCTGGTCAACTTATACTGAAATTGTTACGACCCGTATTTCGTTTTTTTTTTCATATAGTCTGGTCATTTTAGGCTATTTTTAATTCTACACTTATAGTCAAGTTTATTTATGTTGGAAAATTTATTACAATTTTATTTAGTTTTATGCGTCAATATCCACGCGTACTTGGGAGTTAATTTCACGATTCTTTATATTTGCTGAATACTGCTGTACTTACATTTTACTAGTAGTAATAAACTGTTTTTGTCTTTTAAGGTGGACTTGTCTTTTATTTATATATGATAATCCTTTGTTTAGTAAATTGGAGGGATTACTAGAGACTTTGAGGGTATTTGTGTAACAGTTAATTTACTTGGCGCCCATTTAATAATATCTTACATTGAACCACGCCCGTCTCCACTGTTAGTGTGGCCGGAGAATACCCGATTGTCAACTGACAGTCGCTTTTATTGTTGCTTACGCTTAGTGGTAGGTAACATACTTACAATTTTTAGATTTTATTTTACAAAAACAAATATTGAGTAAATTTCAGTCGGGCTTTAGAGAAGGTTATAACTGTGAAAGCGCATTACAGTATGTTATTAATGAATGGAAGGAAACGAAAGATAAAGGGAAAATGACAGGAGTAATATTTTTAGATTTGAAGAGAGCATTTGAGACGATAGATAGAAGGATATTGTTAGATAAACTCGGAAAATACGGAATAAGTGAAGTGGTATGGAAATGGTTTGAGTGTTACTTAAATAACAGGAGGCAGAAAGTAAAGTGTGAAAATGTTATGTCGAAAGAACGAAATATAGGTGTAGGAGTTCCTCAAGGAAGTATACTAGGGCCCCTGCTATTTATAATATATATTAATGATATGGCAAAAATATTTAAGTACTCTAAATATCATTTTTTTCGCTGACGACACCATAATTTATACTGATGATGACAACCAAATAGAACTGGTAAGAAAGTTAAATCATGATTTAGAACAGGTTTCTAAATGGCTCGAAAAAAATAAATTGAAGCTGAATATTACAAAGACTAAAAGTATGATAGTAGGCAATCAACAGAAAGTCAACTATTTTAAAAATAATAATTTGTCGTTCAATCTTCAATCAGTAAATTTAACATTGGTATCTGAAATTAAATATCTAGGAATTATCGTTGATAGTAATTTGAATTTTAAAAGCCATGTAGATTATGTATGTAAAAAAATATCAAAAAAAATAGGGGTGTTTAAGCGAGTTAGTTGGTATCTATCCATAAATACAAGAAAAACGGTTTATAACTCTATCATACTATCGCATTTTAATTATTGTAGCACAATATTATATATGGCTAACCAAACGGATTTGGAACGGTTACAAAAATTACAAAACAGAGCTATGAGAGTTATCTTAAAGTGTGGTATATATACTAGGAATGAGGATATGTTAAAAGCGTTAAATTGAACATAAGGGAGTATATCAGGTATAATGTTCTAATATTCATACATAAAATCAACAGAGACACTACCACTGATTACTTAAAAAACATACTGATAAAACTAAGAGCAGTACATGAATATAACACCCGAGGAAAAGAAAATTTTGTAGTCAAACGAGCTAATAAGGTAACTACGCAATCTTCTGTATTTTATAAAGGAGTAGTTGAATATAACCGTCTGAATATCGAGTTACGTAATACAAGTCTAATTATTTTTAAGAGACTGCTAAAAGCGAATATGATGAGGGATAACCATTGAATAAAAAACGGCTATTGATTACTTTAAGATCAAGTGATTTTAATTATTACAAAATATGTTAGAATAATTGTTGTGTATTATATTATAAAATTGTATTGGTTTATATAAACGTATTATAATAGTCTATTCTAATATACGCAATGTGTTATAAGTAATGTAATGTATGTAATGTATTGTCTTTGTATAGCCTAGGGCTAAATAAACGGATTACTACTACTACTTGAAAGGGTACAGCGACGATTTATAAAATCAGCTAACTATCTTAGCGACAACACATATGTGGCGAGAGGTACACACTGGTAGTTCTTCTATAGGGTCATTTGGTCAATGACCTCCCACATACAAATAAAAAATTAGAGCTATTCATTTTCTGAAGTTTAAAAATATATAATATATACATATATATTAAATATTTTTAAACTTCAGAAAATGAATAGCTCTATTTTTTTAATATTCTTAAAAATATATATATATTATATATTTTTAAACTTCAGAAAATGAATAGCTCTATTTTTTTATTTGTATCTGGGAGGTCATTGACCAAATGACCCAATAGAAGAACCACCAGTGCTGAGCCAATGACATTGCTGCAATGTTTTAATCTAGATAGTCTAATAGTTAGAAGAGCAAATTGCTCAATTATATTTTTACATACAATTTTACACTATATAGTAAAATCGGAGGAATTGCTATCTAAAGTTTATTTTAGGGTACCATCATTTAATTCCAGAAATCATCACATCATATTTTTTATTTGTAAACGGGGATCGCACAAATTCTTTTAAGTGGTTTTTTACTTCATAAAAATACACATAATGTCTGTTATAGTTCTAAGAATTTAAATGAATATGGATCCGTAGTCATCGATTCATGTTATTTTTATACAGTAGTGGTAGTACATTATTAGCAGTTTAGTGTTATTTTCTACAATTCGTCAAGATTTTGTAGTTTTTCAATGAATGTAACTTTAACTTTAACCTCACTTTGGTAAGTATTTTTTACTTTTTACATATCTTAGTTTAATTAATTATAATTTATTGTAGAGTTCCTGATGAAGAAACGATAAATGTTTCGAAAGCTTGAACAAAAAAAAAAGAGTTTTTCTTTTATTATTTGTCATATGATTTCTATTTTATATTGAACGTTATATGGGCTATTTTTCTTGAGGATGTCGATCCTTTGTAGTATCTTTTGAAAAGTTCTTTACGTAGGCATTTTATACGAGATCTAACATTTTCTCATACTTCAAAAAAAGAAGCTTGCAAAACTGATCTGCCTAGGGTGTACTTAACAAGCATTCATGTATGGAATGGAGAAACTTTTTTGTAGGCCTTGAGTTGTATCTTCCTCCCAAAGACTTAAAATGTTTTTATAATCCGCGTCTGTAAACGCGGATGCACTCACCTTTCTCTTTTTCAGGCCTAACTTGCAAGGCTCCCCGCATAACAGCCCTCGTATCCTCACAGATTTAAAATTAATGTCAATATCAATTGAAATTCCATATTCTCGATGATATTTTTTCTAAGCTGCTTACCTATATTCCACATATTTTTAGCAACTACCTCTTTAGTAAGAACCGTTTTTAATTTCTTCAAACTCCTCTGCTAATCTTTTTGTTTTTCCAAGTAGCTCTACTGATGTTATTTTCTATATGACGTAGTTTTTGTCACTACAAAGCTCTTCAAACTACCTTCATAAAGACGCTTTGGACATTTTTTATTTTCAGGCATAAGATTATCATTTCTGAATTTCTTTTTTATAGATTTTTTTCGAAACGTGACATGGTTTTAAATTTTTTGAAGAAGATTTAGAAACAATGATTGTATGTTTATTTTGATCTTCGCAACGTCTAAGCATTGTAGCAACAGAAATTTACTCGCTTGATATGTGGCTAAATAACGTCAAAATTGCATCCAGAATGTCTAGTTTTATCGTGTTTTATGAAATTTTCTAACAAAATGTAATTCGTGTATGAGGTGCCGTTTAAGACATATATATTTATTGTTAGAAATATTTATAATATTTAATAAAATATGTATTTGTCAATCAAGTATTGCAACTGCAAAATTGGCAATTATTTTAACAAATGTCTCTAAATGAGCTGGTAAAGATTATTCATAATTCAATATTATTGTGTTAAACAGTACAAGCGTCTCCACTGTGGAAATACACTTTCCAGCCCACCCCACAATTCATGAGAAATAACTGAATTGTTTGAAAGGAAAAGGAAAGAATATGTTCCTTGTCCTTTCAAAGATATGCATTTTCAATTAAATTCAATTCAAATCATTTATTGACTTTAAAATTCAATTACATTATTTACTTACATTAAATTATATTATCACACTATTTTAAATTTAATTACTCAAGTATCTGTCTGTCACATATGTGTCTATTATAAATTCTCGTTATATGTGTATGTCTATACAAATATATTTTATCCTAGTATATTTCTCATGAAGGATTAATCGCTTATATTTAGTTTTTATGTATATAAATAATATGAGAAACTTTTATGTAAGCTCCCTCAACCTGTAACTGGGGTTTATCCCGTGGGATGTTGTAATATAAATAAATAAATAAATAATACTCTTCTCATATATGATTCTGAAAATATCCGATTCTACTTGCAAAATTATATTGCCACAGTTTCTTTTCTTTTTAATCTTATATTTACTTATTATTTTAATATTTTCAGCAATATTTTTATGAATCTAATAATGTTAATTTTGTTCTATAATACATTCTGAACTCTGCGTTACTTCCAGACAAAACATAACTTGAACTCGTAGCGCCTATATATTAAGCAAAATAAATATATGTTGTACATTAAAAAACATTAGAGAAATGTACAGAAAAACGTGAGCTGAACACAAATATATATGGATAGGATATTCTAGATGCCGCAGATATCACCATCGTATTAGGGTGAGCTTATATCGTAAAGATAAGTTGTTTTATTTTATATCCAAGTTTTATTATACAATAATAAATAATACTAACATAATTTTAATGTACAGATCAGTGGGCGAAAATCATTATGCAGCACGAAAGAATTAAATTTTATTATAAAAGCGCTAAAGGTGCGTTATAATAATAAGATTATAAACTTGAAAATATTATTATATACAGATTGTTTTATTTAAAAAATGTTGCTTTTTATTACAGTCTGTGTATGATTACGGATATAAAATATGAGAGCAGATTATTTGGATTTAAATCTGTAATATTAGGTACAAAAATTTGTAAGAACAAGAAGCCTTGCTCAGGAAAACAGTTTGTTCACAATTAGGCAATTATTGGTTCTTTTTTATATTACTCCTGTTTATTTCTTCTTTGCGATATTGTACACAAACTTTTATAGTTTAGGCGTATCACAGTGAAAGAACACGAAGGGAGAGAGGAGGGAACACAAAGGAAAACACAAAGACAGACATATACATGAGTAATCAAATTTATAATAGCGTGATAATGTAATTTAATGTAAGTAAATAATGTAATTGAATTTTAAGGTCAATAAATGAATTGAATTGAATTTAGTTGAAAATACGTATCTTTGAAAGGACAAGGAACATATTTTTTCCTTTTCCTTTCAAACAATTCAGTTATTTCTCATGAATTGTGGGGCGCGCTGGAAAGTGTCTTTCCAGTGTGTAGACGCTTGTACTGTTTAACACAATAATATTGAATTATTAATAATGTTTACCAGCTAATTTAGAGACAGGTGTTAAAATAATTGCCAATGCCGCAGTTTATTACGGGCAATTTACTTAGATAGAACTATGTGCGCCATCTAATAGACGATGGCAAAAGGAGAAATTTATATTTATATTGTTTTCTGCATAAAATATATATTGTTACGCCACTGGACTGTGTAGACTGAATACATGAGACTGGACTTGTACGAGAACGGCCGGGAATGTTCTGGAATGTTCTAGGCCGCTCGAATGAATGTATAAATAAGACGCACGGTGGGCCGACACTCAGTCTGAAAGTGAACGAGTAAAGAAGAAATAAGATAGACTCTTAAAAGTGTTTTATTGTGATTATAGTTAAGACAGTAATTAATATATTGTTGTTAATTAGTAATTAGTTAATAATGTAGTAAGTAAGTGTTACCTGGACTTTCAGTCAATGAATTTACGAGTAGAGATGCGTAACAATATTTTCTTATAAGATTGTATATAAATATTTCTAACAATAATTATGTCTTAAACGGCACCACATACACGAATTACATTTTGTCAGTAAATTTCATAAAACACAATAAAACTAGACATTATGGATGTAACTTTGACACTATTTACCTACATATCAAAGCAAGTAAATTTTTGATGCTATAACGCTTAGAAATTGCGAGCATCAAAATAAACAATCATTGTTTCTAAATGTTCTTCAAAAAATCTAAAACCATGTCGCGTTTCGTAAAAAAATCTATAAAAGGAAATTCAGAAATGATAATCTTATGCCTGAAAATAAAAAATGTCCAAAGCGTCTATATGGAGGTAGTTTGAAGAGCTGTGTAGTGACAGAAACTACGTCATAGAGGAATATGAGGAAAATAAAAACGGTTCTTACTAAAGAGGCAGTTGTTAAAACCATGTGGAATGTAGGTAAGCAGCTTTAGAAAAAATATCATCGTGAATATAGAATATCAATTGATCCTTTCCATGATATTTATTTTAAATCTGTGAAGATGTGAGAGCTGTTATGCGGCGAGCCTTGCAAGTTAGGCCTGGAAAGAGGAAGATGAGTGCATCCGCGTTTACAGACGCGGAATATTAAAACATTTTAAGTCTTTGGGAGGAAGATACATTTCAAGGCCTTCAAAAAAGTTTCTCCATTCCATACACGGAAGCTTGTTAAGTACACCCTAGGCAGATCAGTTTTGCAAGCCATTTTTTTTTAAGTATGAGAAAATGTTAAAACTCGTATTGTATAAAATACCTACGTAAAGAACTTTTCAAAAGATACCACAAAGGATAGACATCTGCAAGGAAAATCGCCCATATAACATTCAATACAAAATAGAAGCCAAAACAAGTATAGAATTTGTCCACTGAAGAGGCTTCTGTCAAAAGCTAGGAACCGATATGGACTGAGAAATTATTTAACAAAACCTTTAAAAAGTGGCTGCAGATTTGCACAAGAATTTTGTTAATACTGTTCCCACTAATTTAAAAATTCCAGAAAATTTAGAGATAAACTAATTGTTACAATACATAAATTTGCAGATTTGATCTCTGACTAGTACAAACGACATCACGTTGATATCTGCTAAATATTCATTTATAAATTCCATTCAACTTCAGTACTGCATATTGAATTAAACAGTTTTGTTTCATTAAAAAAATAATAGCTAGAGTAACTAGCATCAAAGGCTTTAGCTTTAGGAATAAGCTCATTAGTAGTGAGCTTTTTAACTAAAAGAAATTGCATTGTCTGTGCCATTTTGTTAATTTCTACTGCTATAGCGCAAAACATAAAATTCTCTAATAAGAAAGACTAGCTATCGCAACAAGTAACCCATGGATGTTGATGACAAAGTTCTGGAAGCTCTCGAATCATTTAAAACAGAAATCATTTAAGAAGGAACGTACAAAATTTTTTAGGAATACCTTCACTCCGTGTACTTGCGTGTTGCCAAAAGTAAGTTTCGATAACTTTTTACAAACAATAGTAGAGAGCGCCTGCAAACGTGTCATAGTAATCCAACTAGATAGCTATCTCTCTGTCTATGGCAAATGTTCGATTGGCTAAAGGTTGCACTTTTAGCAATTTATTTGTGCTGTTTTATCTTTGTTTGTTACTATACTAGGGATGCATAAATGACAATGGATTATGACAACTGTTAAATATAATCAATAGATCATTTTCAGCTTTAGGCTTCAAGTTTTACCGATGAGCCCACGGCATATCTAGACGGCTGCGTTTCTCTTTCAATATCCATTATCAGGGAAACAGTCCCTAAGGGCCGCTGTCCTCAAGAGGCATTCTTGACGTTCAATCCTCGGAACAGCTTCTATACCTTCACGACGTACAGTTAGCCGACATCTTCACGTTCACAAAAAAAATGTATTATACTCTTAATAAAGTAAGGCATTCTATGAAAAAACTTGACAAATAAATTAGGTAACATTTTAAAAAGATACTCACTCTCCCCTCTCCCTCCATTTCAGTCTCAAATCAGAGATATCGACCATCACCTTTATGATTCTCTATACTTAAAGAAGGAGCAAAATGCTATCAATCCCAATCACTAAATTACCCACGAAACATATTTACTGAACCCGCTAATTTGAAAATTACAGAAAATTTGTGTTACAATACATAAATTTGCGCATTTGTTTCCTGACTAGTATAACCGGCATCACGTTGATTTCTGCAAAATATTCAATTATAAATTCAATTCAACTTCAGTACTGCGTATTAAATTAAACAGTTTTGTTTCATAAAAAAATAATAACTAGAGCAACTGGCATCAAAGGCTTTAGCTTTAGGAATAAGCTCATTAGTAGTGAGCTTTTTAACTAAAAGAAGTTGCATTGTCTGTGCAGTTTATCTAGAAGCATCTTAATGTGGATCTCGTTCTCGTGGATAAGGGAAGCTGGGATTGAGAATTATATCATCCAAGAGAGCTGAAATAAATCATAAGCAAAGGCTTAGAAACGTCCACATTTCGACAGATATCTCATATTTTCTTTACTTTCAGCCGTTTGTTACACAGATAAAAATATAAATATGCCTTGTCTTAGGAACGGCGGATGACTCAGTAAACTTATAAATCTCGAGGATTTTCTAAAATAAATCTCTCTTTGAATTGCTGCTTGATACCCGTCCTTTCAAATGTTTCATGTTTAATTCAGATTGGATATTTTCTTTATGAGCGAAAGTTAGGCACGCCTGCTCCGTGACTTGAAAATATATGTATCGATTATTACTTTATTGGCACCAACTATAAAACATGAATAAAAAGATTTCATCATAACACTTACAATATATATAGACCTGTGGAGGTTTAGCCCCTATTTAATCATTTACTTTATGTCGAACCATCGATAAATAAAGTTGGGAGCAAACAGCCTTAATAAATATAAATAGCCTTTAGCTACTGCGTAGAAGCTTACTCAAAATCCATTTCTGTTCCCTAAAATAAGATAGAAGTAAATCTGCCCGGCAATTTGATGTTTCTGCTTGAATATTTTGTCGCTCTTATAAGGATTGTTTTGGGTTATTCTAAATCCTACCGACTGAATTAATAATAATATATTTTTTTATCGAATGGCATATCAAATCTCCATTGGCATTGGAGCCGCAAGTATAGGAAGATTGCATGAGATATGTGTTAATCCTGAACTTAAAAGTCTGAAGAATACACTGAAAACATTGCTGGATAATAAATGCCGTAACTCCATTGTTTGTGGTAGAAAATATATAATAAATAGCTATACGACAAGTATACTGCTTTAGGGTTTAAATTATACTCAATTTGTTTTATATTATTTTACGTACATGAAAAATTGTTTATCTGGGTTTGCAGAATGACACTTTAGTTCTCTCAAGAGGCACGCGTTGAATTATAAATACACAAAATGTATTTATATTACATACTACCGTACGCCTATGATAAATATTTTCTGTGCTCATATGCAATGAATAGAGTATTGAGTTACTAATATCTATTTACCGGCACGGATATAAGTCGCTCGTGAGGATATCAGCTATAAATTTCTCCTAGGCAATCTTTATGAAAGCAACGATAGGAAAGACTGAGATAATCTGCAATACAAAGATGTTTATATCGAGAATAAATAGCTTTCTAAATACGAGGTGACTAGGCATGATGGTATTCTTGTTACATTTTTTGGAGAACACAGGCCAATGCGTGTTAGATGGATTGATGCCAACCAGTACTAGCGTGTAGGGGATTTGATTCTGACAAAATTTCTAGAAAGCTAAAAATTGGTAAACATGTAGAGTTTGGCTTCTTGATTAACATACTAGTCGGAGTGTAGTTTTTGGCGCCATTTGGAAAAAGTATTGGTCGAACAATTTTTCTGCAGATATCGCCATTTTCGTAGGTAGTACAAGAAAAATTAAAGTATGCGAAATTAGAGCAGACAAGTTTCTCTATAGAAAAAGATTCAATAACAGTAGTTGTTATACACCGATTCTGGCGCAAGCTGGCCCGTTGGGATTGCATTGTGTACGTGGGTAGTACTAGAACCTGGAACTTCGATGTTGGTATCGGAGTATGGGGAACTCCCAGGCCAATGGTATAGAGCTAAGATTTTAGTATCAGTGGAGGGGAGATTTCGGCCAATGGTATAGGCTAAAATTTTAGTATCGGTGGAGGGGGAGATTTTGGCTAATACTATAGGCTTATATCTAAGACTGTAGCTAAGAGGGTGGAGACTGATGACGTGGATCTGGGGTTAAAAAATGATTGCTACTTGTAGGTGTGACCAGTGAGAACTTTTAAAAAAGTAATAAATTATATAAGTCAAAGATGGCTGCTGTAGCTGTAGCTACTGGATGTCTCGACCAATGAGAGCTTTTAAAAGAGTAATTAATTATATATGTCAAAGATGGCGGCCATATTCTTAAATATGCAGGTTAAGATAGGATAATACTAGTCATTTTAAAATGTAAATACATGATGATGTCATATGTCTTTCTAGCTAAAAAAATATTTTATATAACTTTACAAGACTTTGTTAAAGCACGACCAATGAGGACGTTAAGAAAGTAATTAATTATGTATATCAAAAGATGGCTGCATGAGATTTAGATGTCCCGAACAAATACTGCGTTAAAAAAAAAGTTATTAATTTTACGTCAAAGATGGCTGATATATTCTTAAATCTGCACATTAAGAAAAGCTAGGACTTGTCGTTTTAAATACACATATAGGATGAAATCATATATCTTTCTAGTTAAAATTATTTTTACAAGTGTTTTAATATTTTTTGCTACAATCTCTGTCAATTAATTATACGTAATATAAAATCCAATATATGAGAGCGACACACCCTGTATATATCTAGGTAATAATATTAAAGACGACTACTTAGGCTAAAATCTAATATATGAGTGTAATACACCCTGTATATATAATAAAAATTAAAGACAGCTATTTGTTTTCTAGTTACTACAATTAAAGCATATATTTCTTAATAAAAGTTCTTATGGTTAACAAAAGCGCGTGGAATCATATGTTTAAATGATAATTTATTTTATTGCTGAAACGCCTATAGTAAAAATTCGACATTCAGGCTACAACAGCAAATTATTACACACATCATCAAAATTTTCAGCACATACATGTACAGTACAGATATTTTTTAGAGTATAAATGTACAAGATGAACCATAATTATTATTTTTAAAAGTTTCTAGCTGTTAGACGGATGTTTCTGTACATAAATTATAATATAAATACTTAGGCTTTATTTTAAAGGATTTGCGAATGGCTTAAGTAGAAAAAAAATATATTTCTTCCAGCATAACCGGAAACAGGAAATAAAATGCACATTAATATTACATCAATATATAAATAAAGAAATCATTTTCCACATAATCAAAGAAAATAAAAATATATAATATAAACAATTAGACCTAATATTAAAAATGGTATTATATTCTTTTAAATGGAAAAATGTATTCACATCGAGGCTTCATAGAAAAAATTTAGCAAACAGGAAGGTATCACGTGAATTTATGCAATATTTAAACAATATTTCGCAATAACGCTAGTAACTAAAAGGATATAAAGAGTATTATAGGGAAATAGAATTCCACAAATTTGAACATTTTTCATATATTTTTAATTTAAATTTAATACTCTATGCGCATGCGCAGCTGTTTACCATTTCGGGCATTGAAAAGAGGCAGTTATATGTATAGGTGATAAATAATAAGATTAAAGATGGCAGTATTATTTGTAGGATTTAGAAAGGTAAGATGCGTTATTCAGAAATAATGTAAATATGTTATTCTTATTATGCATGTAGAGATGTCATTCTAGATAAATTATTTAATATACCTAAGTGTCCAGGGATTTGTTAATATGAACATAATTTTTCGCAAAAAAAAGCTAATATACAAGATCTGCAAATGAGAACAATTAATAAGTATAGGTAATAAATAATTAACGATAGTCGAAGTGCCTGTAGGATTTAGGAAGGCTATTTAAAAATAATGTAAATACATAATAACGTCACGAGATGCAAATAAGAGAACCTAAAAATCTAGAAATCAATCATGGAATGAAGAGCACATCACTTCTAAAAAAATACCAAGGTGTTTTATAGTAATAAAGTTTTTCACTAAAATTAATTTTGAAGCTCAATTCAAGCATGAGACTAATAGAAAATATAAAATACTTGACAGGTATAAAATACTATCATAGTTTGGTATACAAGGTATTGTTACGCCATTTTTAGAAAAAGCTGAAATTTGCACAGTGAAAAATGAATCTAAAATATAATTTCAAAACGGTGTAACTTTATAGAAAACCAATATTTTTTTATGAAATTTGAAATCTGTTGTTATGTTTTCGACCTAATTCTAAAAAAAAATATTTCGCAAATATTTTATAAATCGTTTAAAAAATAACCTTGGAAGCTCACAATTTTTCCAGCTTTTTTTTTGCAAATTTCAATCGCAGTTTTTTTCTGCAAGACTTCTTCATTTAGTCTTGATAGTTACGCCTTAAAATATCACTTGGGTCCCAGCCTCCAATACTAAGATATGGATAGCCTAAATTTCATCAGCCGCCACTGGTTAAATGTAATAGCTATTTACGATTTAAGTGTGATAAAAATATTATTAATGCAAGCATTGTGAAGAATTATTGCCCCACGGAGCCGTAGGCCGAGTTGGGGGTAATCACATACGAGTTGTGCGTTAATAATGTAGTATTCCACGTATGTCGTACAAAGTTTTATCTATCACCGTTAAAATTCTCTTAAAATAGGTTCACTTTGATAGAATAATAAATTAATCAAGGTGGCAATAGGATCTAAGTATTTTCAATATGATAGCAACGCGTAGTGGTTTATGATCGCGTCTTAGTTACCGAATAACAAATAAATAACAAATTGGAATTCTAATAATTAGACTTCTGATGAGAATAAGAAAATTGCAGTCCAGATTTTAACGGAGAATGGATCTGTTTAATCAGAAAAATCTGATATCACACTCACGGTAACCATTTCCAGTTGCACAAGCACACAAGTGAAAACGGCCAATGTTAATGAAGATGTTAATTTATATTACTGTTCAAATTTTGTTATATTTATAAAAAATAAATATATTTCTTTTTTTTTGAATTTAAGATTTGTCAATTCCATCACGGCACTAGTGTGGTAATATTTTTATTACCACACTCACTGAGATAACAAAGACAATTATACAGTGCGTCCATAAGGTAACGCATAAATTCGGTAAATAAACAATATTATTGAAAATTCCCGAAACAGTCGATTTTTGATTTTAATTTACTATTTTTTCAAATAATAATTTAATATACAGGGTGACCTACCTTCGAGTAATGACGTCATCACCGGTCTTTTAAATGGAACACCCCACTTTTTTCCCAATTTCCGGATGTTCCTTGCAGAGCTGATTCCAAAAATGTATCACAAGTTGTTTCAAATTGGTACAGGGTGGGCAACAATACCAAAATTACAAGTTATTTAGAAATGAACAAACGTAGTAAAAAATTAAATGAAATTAACGTATTGTGATACAACTACTTTGATAAACTATTAAAAAACACCCCAACAACATTTATTAGTGATCTTTGCCCCTCGACTATACAGTACTATTTTTATTGTTTGTAGGTAATTTTTGCCATTTGTTTTATTAATTGACGTTAAGAACTGTCATAAAAAGTTCACTTCTGTATTGTTAACGCTTTAAAGTAGGTACGTTTACGTGAAATCTAGTTTATCATATTAAAACTGTTTTTCGAAAATGCCTTTAACTGACAGGGAGAGGATTGACATTTTAATGATGATTGGTGTTGGCGATAGGATGCGGACTCAACAAGAGGTAGGCAGATTATTCCATGAAATGCACCCAGATCGTGAAACTATTTCACAATCTGCGGTAAGCAGAATAGAGCGAAAGTACAGAGAATTAGAATATGTGAGGGATGCACCAAAGCAAGATAGACCTAAAGTTAATGAAAATAATCAACAAGACGTGATTTTGTCAGCAGTAGAAAATCCACATTGGACAGTGCGGGGAGTATCTAGAGATTTGAATATTGGAAAGTCTTCAGTGTCGAACATTTTTAAAAAAGGTAAAATACCATCCTTATAAAGTACAGTCGTGTGCATATTGTCATTAGCAATTTTCAAACAAAATCGTATGCAATGGATTTGCAGGTTTCCGCCCACTGGCGGGGATGAGAATGTCACAGGCCTATCCGCGGTCATCCAGTCGTTTAGTGTGCAATTTTGTATTAGAGCTAACAGTCGCAAAGAAAACAAAAAAATGCAAGCACCCATTGACGCGAATACCCGACATCAAATAATATTTTTGAAGGGCTCAATATATCCCAAATAGGAAGGGAATTAAACATTTCTGTAAATATTGGTATTTTTATGCTGTTATTTTATATATTCTAAATTTTAAACATGAAACATTTTAATTGAACAGATTATTACACCCAAACTCTAGATTTTATTTATTTTTTAAGATGTTGGTTCTTATTATCTTAACAAGTATTATAAGGCACATCGGGTTCACAAATGTTAAAAAGAACAGGCTTTTGATATCATTGTTTTAAATAAACTGGTGCACAATTTAAGTGGATATTGGAAAAATATACATACATATTTATTTCATACGGTAAATGACTAGATCCCAATTCATTTGCACATTACAGTATCTGATACCGTAATGTGTTGCCTAGCAACGCTATTATACTATTGTTATTAGGAAGCAATTCTTTTGCAGTTTTGACTTTTGACATTTTCACTTAAAAATAAAATAAATAAGATATTTAAATACATAGGTATAGCAATTATTTAATACATTAAAAGTTAATTTTTACACTAACTACAACAATCGTATTCAAAATTTATGACAAAAGTAACTGTCATAATTCAAAGAAACACATAAGAATGAAGTCAAAGCCAACTATAAAAATGCAACCCGACAAGTATTTTAGTGAAGAAAATCATCCACCGCTATAGAGCGTTTTTTTACTGTAAAATTATTTTTCTACCAACTTTAGTAAATGAAGAATGTTAGATAACTATAGATTACGTTTCTACTTACAAAATTTTTAATATTTTGCTTAACTAAAGTTAGTAATTTTTATTTTATTTGGACCTATATTGATCAATATTAACACAGTTGTGAATTAAACACTTTGGTCCTTACCTCTACTTATAAAACATACTTTTCTACCAACTTTAGTAAATGAACAATGTTATACAACTATATAGATTAGGCTCCTATTTACAAAATTTTTAATATTTTGCTTAACCAAAGTTAGTAATTTTTATTTTATTTAGACCTATATTGGATTAATATGAACCCAACGAGTCAATAATTATAGTTTTTTATTCATTTTAAAAAGAATTATAAAGACTGTATGAAATAAAATATTATTCGATACACGTCCGTTAAGGTGTTGTTACAGTTTCGTACCGGACTTGTAACGAAAATTACTATTTTGAAACGAGATGGTTATAGGTATTTCAAAATCTTATGAACCGTGAAATACGCAAAAAGTAGAGTTTATTTTGCGTTATAAGTAGTATACAGGGTGATTAGCGACCCTGACATCATAGGTTGATAAAACCTAGGCAGACAATATTCCACAAATTTCAATACCCTTTATTTAACAATTAGTAAATTACTTCCTCACCCCTCAAAATGAGGAAGGTATGTATTCGTTTTCAAATTTTTTAAAATGTTTATTGCATTTCTGGACGAATCTCGCCGAATTATGACGATACACAAAATTTCAGAAAGAAAAAAAATTTCTGTCTGTGCGTGTGTGTATCGCGATAGCAGCTACAGTTTTTGAGATAAAGCTTTCAAATTTGGTACACACATTCTAGAGGCCAAAGAAAAGATTGAGTTCGTTGATGAGCAAAATCGGTCAACTGGATCTGGGTCTACCGGAGCCCAACATTTCTACTTCTAACTTTACAGAAAAATTTATTCGTGATGAAAGATAATAAATCAGATCTGTTATACAAAATCCATCATAATATTGTGTCCAAATGTTTAAATAAAGCTGTAAATTGAAATTTTAACATTTACGTCATAGGCATTTAGTCTATGTTTACGATAAACAATTTTTGGTATTATTGATAATAAACGGGTCATTGAATTTTGTCATAACATGTGAAGGCTTGAATTCAATGGCATTGGTTAAAAATGTTTCTTTAATACAGAAAAAAAATATTGCACACCAGGCATTATACATATTAATTCCGTTAAGACATAAATAATTTTATTACACATTTTTCGGAAATAGAGTATTGAACTCTTAAAAAATTATTACATTCTTCTTTTTAGAGATCGACCGTCAGTCGTTGGCTGAGGAATCATGCAAACGAAAATCGTTTATTGTCTCTTCCTAGTACGGGCCGTCCACGGCTTATTTATGCGGCTTAAAGTCAGCAAATGGTAAATTCTTACCTTCAAAATGGTTTTGAATCCACACGGATTTTTGCCAATCAATTCGAGGTATCAACATGCACAATAAGAAGGGCGCTGCATAGGGAGGGGTTGCACAATCGGCGACCAGAACATAAGATCTTCCTGACAGAAGAAAATAGGCGAGCTAGGTTGGCATTTGCCCGGGAATATTTAAATTTCGACTGGAGGAACACAATATTTTCCGATGAAAAATGCTTCCAGTCGAACCAGCATGGTAGGGTATCCCTTTGGAGGGTAACCGGTACTCGATATGATGAAAACCACGTCATACCGAACACAGTGTCCGGTCGCATAACGGTAAATTTATGGGGTTGGATGAGTGATGGTGGTCCAGGCGAGCTTATACTTATTCCGAGGCGGGCCAATTCACACAATTACCTTGAGGTGCTAAATGACGTTATGTTGCCCTCTGTGCGCACCGTTTATCCGGTAGATGAACTCCCTATAATAAATTTTGTCGATGACAATTGCCCTATACATCGTACGCACATTGTGAGTAACTGGTTTGTTGAGCACGCAGAACACGTGAATCGTATTCTATGGCCTCCCAGGTCCCCGGACTTAAACCCCATAGAAAATTAATGGGGTTTAATGGTCCAGATGTGGGACCATAGAAATGAACGAACAACTGAGGCGTTACACCAACATTGCTTGGGGAGGATATGAGGAGAAGAAACTTTTGCGGGAATATTGTAGCCTCCATGAATGAGCGTTTGCAAGCTGTGATAGACGCGAACGGAGGATATACACGATATTAAGATTAATGTTAATATCGTGTATATCCGCCGTTTGCTGATTGTTCGTTAAATATGTATTTTCTTTTATATCTCAAAATGGTCGAAGTACCAATTCTATTGTTATTTTCTAGTCTTTATACAGGGTGGGGCACGTAAAACTCCTCCTCCTTTATTTTAATTATTTGTGACATTTTAAAAATCTTGATACACCCCTTTTCCTTTTTATTTGCGGAAGGAAAATTTTGAAGTTTGGTGTAATAAACATACTTGGAAAAGGTCATTTTTTGACTAAAATAATATTTCCGGCCACTTCCGGTTTTACCGAAAAAGACTAAAATTTGGTTGTTTTCATGAACACTTCTTATTTATTTTATTTTCGTTACCTAGAGACGATTCTGAGTACTTTAAAACTAGACAATTGCATATTTGGCTATGATTTTTTTTGGAAATAAATTTGAAATTTTCATTTAGAGTGCCTTAGCTCAAACTTCCCTAATAATGCATAAATAAATAAATAATAATTTCTTATTTCACGTTATTACACCTTGTAATTATTTATTTTTCAAATAAAACGTTAGCTGTACAACCCCTTACCACAAAATCATGTTTACATTATTTCAAGTTGACTGATGGCTTAATAGTTTTAATAAAGTAATAATATAATTGTCAGGAATGTTTCAGCATTTTTTTTTAGGAGAAAGCACTCTAAAATAGAATGTAAAATTAATTTCCAAAAAAAAATCATTGCCAACTGTGCAATTATGTAGCATCAGAGTACTCAGAATCATTTGTATATTACAAAAATAATATAGAAATTAATTCATGAAAATAACTAAATTTTAATAAATTCCGGTGAAACAGGAAGTGGCCGGAAATATTATTTTATGTCAAAAAAATGGGCCTCTACAAATATTAACTAAGCCAACTTTAAAATTTTTACTTAAACAAATAAGGAAGAAATAAAGGGGTGTACCAAGATCTTGTGATATACAGGGTTGGTCAACAACAAGTATGTTATCCCTTATGGAAAACCCTGTATATCTGTACACATTTTGCAGTTTTAATCATCTCCCGATGATGTCAACTTAGTTGGCGAAACGCGCGCCGAGTGTGAGTCCACTGTTTTGGTGTGTGCGGAAAACTAATCCGGCGAGTTGTATTGAGAAGTAGGTTTTGAAACAAAAGTTGTAAAAACTCATCTACAATTTCGACATAAATGTCAAGATATTTGCTGTTTTTGATTGTATTGTAACAGGTGTTTTTTAAAAAAGAGGCATTTACTTTGAAGTGAGAAGTAGATATTTGAACTTTGATTGTTAATAACTTTGAACTTTGTCATTATCAATTTTTGAAGCTCAAAATGTTTAAGAGATATATAAATCGATATAATAATAATAATAATAATAATAATAAATGTCTTTATTTTCGATTATTTTGTACATTATACAATACAGTAAACATAAATAAAAAAAGAAATCGAAAACCTCAAGGGGGAGTTCATTTGTAAAATGCTCTTCCACTCAACCCTTGTTTTATTTAAAAAAAAATAATATGTTATATATCCTGACCTAAAATAGATTGCTATAAATACTTTTAATATTGCATTATTTATATACACATACATAGAAACACATATACATTCACAAAAATAAAAGGCAATAAACATATCATTTAGGAAAAAGAAAAGAAAAAAATGAGACACACTCAAAACATTCATCTGTCAAAAAAACGTCTTTTAATAGCTTTTTTTAAATTTAGAAGGGCTATAACTTTTATATTGTTCTGGGACAGCATTATACAATTTGTATATATTGAATTTAAAACTTCTTTCGAAAATAGCAGTTCTGTGAGGCGGGGATGTAAGCAAGCCTCTGGATCTGATGTTAATATTATGAACATCAGTTCGAAATGAGATTTTTTCAAATAAGTAAGGCGGCTGTTTAGTTAAAATTATTTTATGAAATAAACAAAGTGTATATACCTCACGACGATGTTTCATGTTGAGCCAGCTGAGCTCTTTTAATTTATGTGATACACGGTCATATTTCCTTATGCCAAATATGAATCTAATACAAGAATTTTGAACCCGTTGTATCCTACTTACATAGTCTTGGTCGAGGCAGGGATCATATACAGGTGCGCAAAATGCAAACTGGGATAAAACTAATGTCTCACACATCATCCTCTTAGTATCTTGATCCAAAAATGTCCTATGTGGGTAGAGTAACCTTAATGCTGCATATGCTTTTTGGATGTTTTTAGTTGTTTGCTCCCGAAAACGTAATGAGCGGTCAATAATTAAACCTAGGTTTTTAACAGAATTGGATGGCTCTATCCTAACACCATTGACATTAATATTTAAGTTTTCTGACAAGGTAGAACAGTCTGACTTTTTTCCAAAAATAATAACAGCTGATTTCATAGCGTTTAGTATAAGAGAATGATCTGCAGAGACCCTCGAAAGCTTTTCTAAATCGCTATTTATCTTTACCTCGGCTGTGTCACAGTCTTTAGCATAAAATGAATAGTACAGCTGAGTATCATCAGCATACATATGAATAGTGCAATATTGAATGAACTTAATAAACTGACTAGTATATACTGTGAACAGCAGAGGACCCAGAACAGATCCTTGAGGGACACCCGAATGAAGCTGCCTCGATCCCGATAAATTACCCCTTATTCTAACCTTTTGCGTGCGCCCTACTAGGTATGAATGAAATAGCTCCAAGCCTTCAGCATATACTCCACAGGATCCTAGAATTGCCAATAGTATAGAGTGTTTGATAGTATCAAAGGCTTTGCTAAAATCCAGTAACGTAAGAGCTGTACATTTACCATAATCACTAGCTTGTATAACATCATCAGTAATATGCAATAATGATGTGGCGCAACTGAAACCCGAACGGAACCCAGACTGTACTGCTGGCAAAATATTGTTAGCTTCCAAATACTCCCTTAGTTGGATTTCTATAATTTTTTCCAAAAGCTTTGATAATCCTGGAAGAATGCTAATAGGCCTTAAATCAGATAAATTCTGAGGGCCGTCGAATTTCGGAATGGGTATAATTAGAGCACTTTTCCAGCACGTAGGAAATTTGCAGTCAAGCAGAATGCTATTAATAATGTGCAGTATGAAAGGCAAGATAAAGGGAGTGCATAATTTAATTAAAGTTATGCCCAACCCATCACCTCCTGGAGAAGTATTTTTTAGTTTCTGAAGATTTTGCGCAATAGTCTCCTCGGAGACCAATCTAAATCGAAATTCAGAATTCGATATTTTATTACGTAAATAATAATTTTGTATATGATTATCATCTACCAAATTTTGAGGAACACTATCAACAAAATAATTATTAATATTATCAGGATCTTGAAGATGTACAGGTAAATCACGTTTTTTACTACTAATAATATCAAGAGATTTAAGTTCTTTCCACAACGTTTTTGAGTTCCTGTTATTTGCAATGAAATTAAAATAGGCTCTTTTCTCACGAGTTATTGCATGGTTAACACAGTTACGTAGCTGTTTGTAACTATTGTAGTTTGTCGGGGTTTGGTTTTTTTTGTACTTGGATTTTGCTCTTTCTCTGTCACATATTAGCTGCTTAATGTTGTTAGTAAGCCAAGGCGCTTTTCTTTTAGATATTCTGACTGTTTTTACCGGTAAATGTTTGTCAAATAGTGTAAGTAACAACTTATTAAATATGCTTAATTTTTTATCAATGTCCTCTGCATAGTAAATAGTTTGCAATGGTAATTTTTGCAAATCATGATAAAAAAGGTCTTCTTCGAAGTATTTAAAATCTCTGTAAGTATAATAAAACGGTTCGAACTTCTTGTTAGTACCAGCTATTTTACAGTATATGAGTTCGTGGTCCGATATTTCAGCCCCAGTCACAGCATTAGAAATCACTGAAGACGGATCATTACATATTATGACGTCAATAAGAGATACACCCGTATCAGTAATACGCGTTGCCTCATTTATTATTTGGTACATACCTAGGGATTCCAACATCGAACTGATATACTTTGTAGATGGAGAATCTATGTCGAAAAAATTTATATTAAAATCTCCAAAGCAATAAATCCTTTCACCGTGTAACATAGAGATTGAAATTGATTCTTCTAATTTATCGACAAAGTGTCTATAATCAATACCAGGAGGTCTATAGCATACCCCCACGACATAAGAACTACCATTTATTGATAAAGATAGCCATAGCTGCTCAATATCAGTAGATACATCAGTTACTATCCTCTTTCAAAATGTGTAAAAATATACAGTGTTCCATAAGAGATAAAAAACTTGTTGTTGACCTACCCTGTATACAGTATGTCCACGGTTAGAGTGTATAAGAGGGAAAACTTTTTTTATTTCTTATTTTACGCTGAAAATTTATTCTTCATAAAAAGTTTTGCTTATGTTAAAAATATTACTGCCATGGAGTAAGTAAACATGTCATGTACAGAGTGTTCAGAAAATTAAAAAATCTGAAAATGATGTGGAGTAAAGTACGTTCAATTTTAACATTATGAAAAACTGTTACTAAAGTTGTTTAAAATTAAAATATTTGTCAAAATTCCAATTTGTGAATAAATCTGCCTGATTCTTTTTTTAAAAAATTTATAAGTATCAAGTGGTATCATGCGGTAAAACTTCCGGTAAAATAAAAAATAATTTTCTTCTTACAAAAATTATTAAATAAGACAGTCAATTAACTGTCAACTTTTCAGTTATACAGTTTTTCTTTTCATTTTCAAAATAGTAAAATTATGCCGATTTATAAACAAATTGGAATTCTGACATAAATTTTAATTTTAAACAACTTTTCTTAGTAACAGTTTTTCATATCGTAAAAATTGAACGTAGTTTACTCTACATCATTTTTAGATTTTTTTTGAACACCCTGTATATGACATGTTAACTTACTCCATGACAATTCTATTT
This sequence comes from Rhamnusium bicolor, assembly GCA_029963845.1. Taxonomy (NCBI): domain Eukaryota; kingdom Metazoa; phylum Arthropoda; class Insecta; order Coleoptera; family Cerambycidae; genus Rhamnusium; species Rhamnusium bicolor. The sequence goes on along the minus strand of JANEYF010002799.1, from coordinate 1,181,223 downwards.
TAAACAAAAGCAAAACTTTTTATGAAGAATAAATTTTCCGCGTAAAAATGAAAATTAAAAAAAGTTTTTTCTCTTATCCACTCTAACCGTGGACATACTATAGATAGTGTACTTTTCGTAGAAAATCTGAAAATTTCGGTAAATACTGGGGCAATATTTTGAAATTTTTGAAAATGTCAAAAATAAACAAAATAAAGGGGGGGGGGACTTTCACGTGCCCCACTCTGCATAGTAAAATTTGTATTCTATAATGTGTTTAAATGTGCCTAAATACTACAAAACTATGGTCACGTTTGAGTTCCTTTTAGAATAAATGAGGAGCAGACTTTCTATATGCATTTTGTCCATTATTTGTAATTTTCAGAAATAAAGAAAATCTATGACAGGTTTGTGGATTAATTTATCCAGAAAGTAAATTTCGGAAAAAATGCAACAAAAAATCACATAGTCATCGCACCTAGATGTAAAAAATATCTTTTTTGATCATTTTCCAAATAACTCAAAAATGTGATGGGCAAATTGCATTTAATTTGTCAATTTGAATTTTTTTTGGCTGCACAAAATAATTTTACTAACTTGGTAATGGAGCTGTAAAAAACATAATAAGAAAGAAAAGTATTATTTATTTATTGTAAAAAACAGCGTATTATTACAATCGCATAATATGTGATCTTCTTCGATATCCATTATCTTTTTCAATATTATTTTGGTCATTTTAGACAACATTTTCGTCATTTCTGGGCAGACGACGACAATCAAATGATAGTCAGTCCACATTTAAAGGACAAACTGCTGCTTGTTTGTCTTTCAACGTTGGGCATGCTACACATAGAATGTCCATGACGTTTTCATCAATTACTTTACATGGGAAAAGTGCATTTTTTGTGTCCTTTTCTACAAAAGATTGTCGCCTGCAATTGATAATTTGTCTCTCCACCTTCGCTTCGGTAGAAAACTTAAAATAATGGACAAAATGCATATAATAGAAAGTCTGCTCCTCAAATATTCTTCACTCCGTGTGAATAATTGTGTTGATTTAACTACTTTTTTAATTTTGTTAAGATCTTATTCCTTTGTTGTTCCTTTTATTGTTAAGTAATAAATAAATCTAATTTGCTGTTTATTTATTATTATTATTATTATTTTTTTTTGATAATTTTGAAGTAACAACCTAATATCATTTCCTTGGTTTGGTTTATGTCCATTTTAATAATTTTAATTTAATTACTTCGGTCAATTTCATATATTTATATAGTTCATGGGAGATAGAGGACGTGGAGCCGATTTCAAAACACCCCCATATTTGCTCCGTGATGTCCTTCGTTAATCGTTACTGATGTATAGGGAATTTTCTAAGTTGATTTTTTGATTTTGTACGGTATCATTTAACGAATTAAAAATTACACTGTTCTTTATTTTAAACAAGCAATATTAATAATTTAAAACTTAAAATTTTTTAAAAATTTTATGTAATATGAATATTTGAAATATACTAGAGGCTCATTCATTAAACAAAATTAAAAAATTCAAAATACTCAAAGTGCGGGACTGGATTTTAAAAAATAACATACTTATCTAACGGAATCTTATTTTCTTATTTAATTTTGCATTGTAATTCATTTAAAGCTCCACTTTTTATTGATCTAAATAAGGTCAGTGATTAAGAAAATAAATTTACCATTTGATGTTGCTCAATAATCAATGGTATTTAAAAAAAAATCTGTTATAATAATGCCAAAAATTTGTATTGTATTTTGTTTGTTATTGATACATAATTCTAAGGTTAACTTCGCCCTCAATAAATACATTTTATTATTGTTATTATTTATTATTTATGTAATTTTCGTATCCATAAAATATAGTGCGATTTTTGATAACTTATCAAAACCATAATTTTCCCCACTCCAATTCTGTATTTTTTTAAAACACAGTATTTTTACGTGTACGCCGGAATACCAAAGACATTTGTGCACAATTTTTTTAATTAATTGGATAAAACTGTTAAAAAATATGACGTCTCAAAAATTTGGAAGAAATTAGGAAATCCCCTGTATATCAACGAAGGAATATTGAGGGCACATATGGGAGTGTTTTGGAATCAGCTCGACGTCCTCAATCGCCCATTACACTGTCGGTTTAAATCTGTGATAAAAAAGTCAAGTTGTTCAATTCCTGGTTCTATTTCTACTGGTAATAATTATTTCACAGTGATACCACCGACTATAAGAGAGTTTCTTTATAATAATTAAATTTAAACAAACACATATACACATTTGGGGATGGATTACCTTTAATTTCAGTATACCCTTCTAAAATTTTAAGAAACTAATTTTTATTCCGATTCATATTATAACATCTCGAATAAACAAAACCAAACAGTTTAGCAGAGACAATACTTTCAAACATTTAGATCTGTAAAGTTTTACAATTTGTATCGGCAATCGGCACGCTTTCGACTGCGGTCGGAACATAGCCATCCTAATTGGTTGAGACGCATTAAACGAAATTGAACTTTAAGGTGCTAATGACAATATGCACACGACTGTACGTCTCATCCATGAATTGGCTGAAGACGACTTTGACCGAAGAAATGAATTCTGCGAGTATATGATGGACCATAATAATCGAAATAACAATTTCGTTGCTAACGTTTTATTTTCCGACGAGGCAACGTTTTATTTAAACGGACATGTTAATCGGCAAAACACCAGTTATTAGTCTCAGGAAAATCCACACTGGATGCAAGAATACCATACACAACGACCACAAAAGGTCAAAGTGTGAGCTGGTATTGTGAGAAATATAATTGTTGGTCCATATTTTTTTTTTTGAAAATTTGACAGGAGCATTGTATCTGAATTTCTTACAAAATACATTAATTCCTGATTTCACCCGGCTTTTTCCTGATACTCAAATAGCCAATACTTTAAACAGCAGAATCTGGTTTCACTGCAGATGGACGCGAGTTTGTACACAGAACCTTTCCAGATCGGTGGATAGGAAGAAGGGGAATAGTGGAATGACCCGTTAGATCACCTGATCTTAGTCCACTAGACTTCCTTTTATGGGGTTATTTAAAATCCAAAGTCTATACCAACAGACCTGGCGATATCCGTGAGCTAAAAGACCGAATCAGGCAAGAAATGTTGAATATAACACCCGCTGTGCTACAAAATGTCAGAGACAAATGTATTGCCCGGTTAGGTCATTGTCTAGCGGTCAATAGAAAACAATTTGAACATTTATTGTAAATTGTCTTTTGTAAAAATACAGTAACGTATAACTTTCTAATTAAATTTCTATAAACACCTTTTGCGTTGTTGCCAACCCTGTACGAATTTGAAGGAACTTATGAGACATTTTTGGAAACAGCTCAGCAAAAGATATTTGGAAATTGGGAAAAAAAGTGGGGTGTTCCATTTAAAAAACCGGTGATGACGTCATTACTCGAAGGTAGGTCACCCTGTATATTAAATTATTATTTGAAATAACACTAAATTAAAATCAAAAATCGACGTGTTTCGGGAATTTTCAATAATATTGTTTATTTATCTAATAATGAATTTATGCGTTACTTTATGGACGCACTGTATATCTAAAATGATGCGACATGGTATAACTTATCCCACGGTAATAGATAAAATATTTAAACGAAGTTAATTTTTACTGCTATGTTCATTTTGACAGATATTAATTTGAATGATAGAAGCCTAATAAACTTAATAACATTAATAATTATACTAGAAGAAGCCTACAATGCAATCTGACATTTGAAGTTGATTTTCACGAGAACAGAAAATCTTACCTTCCTTCTTCGAGTCAATATCAGGTATCGTGTGATATGGAAATTAACCTTCCGTAAGTTGTATCGAGAATTACGGCCGTTGTAAGTTTGCAAATTTCATCTTAAATAATTGACAGCGCTTCTCAAACAGTATAATACAATTTACATTAGTGTTTGAAATAATGTAATGTTAATAGGTGTAGCACTCTGTATTTATTATTAAAATATTTCTTTTCTACGTACATTGTTAATTTTAGTAAATACTGAATAAATAGTTAAATGAATTTCAAAATATAAATACAAGTATATTCATTTACTGTTGAGATTCACTGTTAGCCAATCCTACACTACAATCATCCAATAAAGTAATTGTAAATAAGTCGCTTATGCGTATATCTAGGCACAAACTGTCTGCTGACATATGAAACGAATAAAATTATTTATGGCTTTGACTCTTTAAGAAGAAACTCACATCGAAATTATTGAAAAAAATGAATAGTGTAAACCGTTACTTTATGATAATCATGATGATATAACAAGAAAACACAATTTATTTTGCCGGAACTGCAGTAACGGGAAGTTATAATAATTAAAGTGTGATAAATACAATAGCTATTTGTGTGTTAAGAGCGTAAAGTGATATATTGTCGCTCTGAGAGAGAAGTTTGACGCGCGACGCGTAGCGGAGTGTTTTTGTAAAAATGTTTGGTAAAAATTAATAATTATTGATAACCTCAAATTTGACATTTCAGATTTCAAAACGTGAGCATCTATTTGCGCTACACATGTTTTTGTGGAAATGTTTGTTAAAATGGTATTAACTGCAAAATAAAATAAAAAATTGCTATAGTACCTATTAATTATTTATTTAAATACTGTCATCTTATGATTTATATCTATGTATAACAAAATCTAAATGTTTTTGGAATTTTTCTAACACTTCCTCCTTCTTTAGTGGTGAAAAGCAAGGCGAAGAATTAAAGGGTATTAAATGTCTGTATTTGATGACATATGTATATGTAATACTTTGAAACGATTGTATTCAGTCTTCTTCTGGGAAAATAATTATATTTGGTCGACATTTGTAGTAGACTTCTTTGAATCTTCTTAAACAAATCATTCTTTGACATGTCTTGGTCGCAGTTTTCAATTAGGGCAGTTAAGTATATTAAACTGTAACAGCGTATTTGAACAGGGCACAATTTTTTACAAGTATCAGATAAATTATACTTTTCAAATTTTTCCATTATCTGATAATTATAAGAATAAATTTATTTGACACAAATAGCTGTTTTAAGAACGTTTTGGCACATCAAATAATTATTTGTTTATTTTTGCTAACAGCAGCGGCAAGCATGTCCAAAACATAATATTCGTCTGTGCTATGCGAAAGCTTTATAAGTTCATTGAATTGGTAAAAATAGCTATTTCTACCACCTTTAGTAGCACAAAATTGTTAAAAAATAAAAGATGAGTTACTACCAACCAATTTTTGAAGTGTTTTCTATAACTAAAGTTGGTAGTTTGTATTTTATTTAACGCAATAATTTGGGCACCAGTGTGATTTATAGATACTGCGAATGATTTACTAAATATAAATTTCTACGACCTTTAGTATAATTAAAGTTTCCGAAAACGATAGATTACTATAAAAATAGCTAATTTTTTATTACTTTGTATAACTAAAGTTGGTAAATTGTGCTAATTGTGATTTATGTATATTTGAATGTATTTTAAGCTTCTTTTTGAATTATTTACTACAAAACATATATTTATATTCCTACCGCCATTAATAAAATGAAAATATCAGAAAATGGTTTTCATGGTAACTAAGCGTTTACTTTGTCGCTTGGCGAGCGACAAAGTAAAAAAACGCTCGCTCCTCGGAAAAGTGCAACTTTGCGCTTTCTTTTGGAAGCGCAAAGTTGCACTTTTCGCTCGGTTGTAGAAAAAGTAAATTGTGTTTTCTTGTTATATGATTATAATTATATTATAACAGGTGATAAAGGTGTGAAAATACTATCAAGGGTAAATTGAACACCATAGAACTCTTACTATAATAAAATAAAGCTAAATTTCCTGAATGAAAATGCTGTTCAAGGTCAAAAGCAAATTAATAACTTGCGAATAGTTGAGATGATGGTAGATACATATCAATATTATCATGTAACCTTACAGCAACTAAGTGTACTTCGAAAAGCAGTGATTTGGTAGAAAGTTCGGCCCGTTCATACTTGACATCTATAACAATTAGGGCCGTGTCTACCATTGCATGCCAAACATGCAGGCGGTCAAATCTAGGGGTGGCCAATTGCCTTAAGTTAATGATTGAAAAAAATTAGACAGTAAAACAATAAAAGGAGTCTGATGGTCTGACGATATCTTGCTCGAGATAAGCGCAATAATAAATAAAGGTATATTGTAACCTTTGATTCGAAATGCTGTGAAAACTGTGGCAGAAAATATAAAAAAATTCTACATAAGCAAAATTGTAAGAAATAAAATTTCCTAAAATAGAGTCTCTGTAGGTATATGTCTCTCTTCAAGAGTTTAAGCTTAGGGGGCATCCAAAGTCGAACGATATTACACATACTAGCAATGATAAAAAAGGATTCTCTACTTAATCGATTAAATAGTAATACTGTTTAGTAGATTATATTGATACCTCACTACAGTTCATTGTTCTGCAAAACTAACAGGTGTATATTTGACGTCACCCTAATTTAATATTAATAAATTTCATATCACAACACTTACCCATGTGTATATGTGCGCGTTTGCTAATGAATAATTAATGAATGATTAATGAATAATTAAGCTAATAACCAGCTTCCATGTTTTTAGATTTACTTACCTAATATGGAAATAAAAATATACCTAGATGTTTATATTATAATAAGAAATGAATATAAATTTAATTGCCAATAATGAAAATTGTTAACTTCAAAATGTGGATGGTACAACAGTTAATTTCTCTAAAATTACAGTTTTTAGATAAGACCTTCTGTCATAGCAGGACAGATTATCTACAGGAAAATGTTGTTTAAATTTTATTTTATTCTCTTAAATGTATCTTGCTTCTTCATTTTATCATCAATATTATTTTCAGTTTTTACATAATGTCATATTACATCCTAAAAGTCAGTACATAAGTATTAGTCCCCAACTTGAATTGGTGAACGTACTACCACTCGTTTGAAATGTCCAAAGCCAAATATCTAGTAAATTTTAAAGTTGTTGAGTTGACGGATGCAACGTCAGTCATATTATTTTTTGTTAACCTCGTTAGCTGTAAATTGCCAAAGCTTCGAAAAAATCATTCTTTCTTTCAAGAAATTAATAAAGAGCATTTGATATTGCCGAAGTATAGACTTTTTGTTAAAGCATATTTGGTTTTTGGTTACTTCGAGTTAGTTTCGGATAACATTGTGTATTACTTCATTTGTTAATTAGTACACAAGTATTGATTGCTTTCAATTTCTAAATCGGATTTATTAGCAAACTAAACGTCCAGATTTGCTGGGTAAGATGTAATTTATAATTTCTTTTATTAACGACCACGTGTTTGAAGGTTAACTTTAAATAATTTTTGTTCTTAATTTATTTTAGACATTTTTGCCACCGTGCATTTTGCACCGTAAATTTTGGAACTTAAGTTTTGATACCTAAAGTTTTTTGGTATAGTTTTTTTTGTACAGTATAAAACTTATACCTTTTTACTTTCTCACCCCTCAAAGTGAGGAAGTTAGGTATTTGTGAAAAAGATTTTGAAAATTTTTATTGCATTTCTGGACAAATCTCGACGAATTATGACGATACACAAAACTTCAGACAAAAAATTTTCTATCTGTGTGTCTGTCAGGTTCGCGATAGCAGCTACAGTTTTTGAGATAAAGCTTTCAAATATGGTACACACATTCTAGGGGTCAAGGAAGAGATTGAGTAATGCGACTTTTTTGAAACGTCAAAGTGACTTTTTTGAAACGTCAAAATGTGACTTTTTTTGAAACGTCAAAAATTACTTTTATTATAAACTCCACCACACGTCGAGTTTTACTACGGCGAGGAAGTTCTGATCCCCAAGTAAGTGGCAGCGGTTTTTTTGAATTGGAATTTGGGTATTGAATTTTCGAAATTTGGCGAGTAGTTAATTTCTGGAGATTATATTATACTGCTTGTCCCTTGTACTGAATTCATATAAAACTATTGTATTAGAAACTTTTATATGATATTCACTTATTGGAATAATCACGGGGAATCCTAGTGAAGGTTTACGACTCCACCGTACTTGATTTTTTCAACCCAGCTCGAGTAGAATACTTTGGGGCCTAGAGCTGCCGGCGCTGCTGTATTTTAAGATAAGTGTTTAGATTGTTTATTTGCCATTTTTGTTATACTGGGTATTTTATAATTTATATTTAAAGATATTACTTTGCAGCTACCCCAGTAGGTTTATCTACATGTGTCTCACTTAAGGGTGTAACAGCGTAATAATTTTTTTGTTTCTTGTCCGATTTAAATCAAATTGGTTTCAAAAGGTCACCAAGGTCTATTTAAGATCAGAAAATCACTTTCTATCTTTAAATGCAAGGCCATCTACGATGCTAAATTAGATGAAAGAAATCAAAATATCATAGTAGGCATTTCTTAATCAAAAAAATTTTATTAACAAAATTTGTTCGAAATCATTCAGAAACCTTGAATCCGAAGTTTAGCTAAATTCTAAAAAATTGAGGTTTTGATGAAAAAAATCATTTTAGGCATTTTAATAAAAATTATTTCTAAACTTATTTTCTTGAAACACAATTTACAAAAATGAATAATAAATACAACTAAAAAAATTAAATATTATGTTCTATCAAACCTTCATCAGCCCTAATGCATGCCTCAATTCGCTTTCTGTTGATGTTCATATTTTTTCGGAGGGTTGCAGGCGTAATTTCAGCGCAAGCTTGCCTAATCCGGTTTTCCATTTGTAGTCTGTTTCCTAGCTGCGTTTTGTAGACTTCATTCTTTAGAAATCCCCATAAAAAAAGTCCAAGGGCCTGAGGTCAGGTGACCTCGGAGGCCAATTAATAAAAGGTCTTCCAATCCACCTCCGGAAAAAGTTGTCGTTTAGCCAATAATTACATACTATCATTGCATTGTGGATTGGGGCTCCATCAAGTTGAAATATCAGATTGTTGTATGCAATAAGGGTCAAGTTTTTAATTTCGATTGAAAATTCAGTTTGCAAAAAATTATAAAACGTCCCGCATTTAAATTTTCCTCAAAGAAATATGCCTAATTATTTGTTCATTTAAAATACCGCACCACACATTCACCTTTTCTGAATACTGGCGTCGACAGTTTACAATCCATTGAGGGTTTTTAACGGACCAATTTTGTGTATTTTGAGAGTTAACTGTGCTATTAGTTGTAAATGTCGCTTGATCTGAGAATAAAATATTAAAAGAAAAAAATAGGGTTGTTCAAAAACTCTCCCTGACACCAAAAGCAATATTCCAGCGGCCTTTCTTCGTCTCCTTCTTCTAATCTGTGTAAGAGAACAGACTTGTAGTGACGTAATTTATTTCGACGGAAGCATCGCCAAATTGTATCCTTGGGTACATTTAAAATTGTGGATATTCCCCTTAGACATCTTGGATTTTCTCTCACAAACTGAAGAATTTCTGCATTTCTAACGTGATCCCTCACACGTTTTTCTTGTTTGTTGCACACTTTGCCAGTTCTTAAAGAAATTATTAATTTGCCAAAATTTTACATGGTCTATTGGGGGTAGATCTGGATGCCGATTATTAAATTCTGTAGCAGCTTCCTTCGCTGTACGAGAATTATCACTAACTAATCTAACAATTTCCACTTTTTCCGCAGTTATAAGCATTTTAATTGAAATAAAATATGCTAGAATACAAAAAATTAGACAGAATTCCAACAGATTTACTTGACAACTAATCTGACATTTACAAAGGAGTCAGAACGAGAAATTTTGGACGGGAATTTTTTTTATCAAAACCTCATTTTTTTTAGAATTTAACTAAACTTCGGGTTTTTGAATGATTTCGAACAAGTTTTGTTAATAAAATTTTTTGATTAAAAAATGCCTACTATGATTTTTTGATTTCTTTCATATAATTTAGCATCGTAGATGGCCTTGCATTTAACGATGGAAAGTGATTTTGTGGTCTTAAATAGACCTTGGTGAGCTCTATCTTTTGAGACCAGTTTGACTTAAATCGGACAAGAAACAAAAGCTTTATTACGCTGTTACACTCTTAAGTGAGACACACTGTATGTATATATATGTTTATTCTTGTGGCTTAGTTCTCATTTGTAATTTTGTACATCATTTTTTTGCTATTGTTCATTTTTCTTTATCTAATAATATACTATATTGTAAGTACTTTAGCAGTTTTTCGCCTACTCTAATTTTATTAATAAATTTATTTGTATTTAAATTTTCTTCGCTGGTTATTTGTTTTTCACACATCAAGAAGGATCTGTAAGATATTCGGGACCAATTGAGTGTACTCGGTCTTAGTACAATTTAAGATCGTAATAGTCAATACCGACAGTTGCGATGACTGCAGTTTAACACGCAATTTGTCAACACCGTTTATAGAGGATTTTATCAAAATTACAGTAAATATCCCGTGTATTAAATGAATGAATAAACGGTATTTGCCCAAATATTAATAACTCTAATGATATTTGCTCTCTCTCAATGTACATTCCACTCGACAGGTTAATCGCAAAAATTACAAATTCTTTTTGTATGTAACACTTTTCCCTCAAATATCAATTTGATATAGGTAAACATATGTGTATATGTGTCAGATTTGATTACTACATGCAAGGGGACCATTCATCTACATTATGTGCTTTTAATCATTGTTTCACTAAAATATTAATGTAATAATTGGATTTTTTTTACCCCATGTATCCGTAATATATCGTTTTAGGACAAGTTTCTGCTTGAATACCTCATCATATATTCATCAGGATGACTAATAATGTATGACATATTTTGGGACACTCTCTATGTCGCCTTAATTAGTAATACTTGAAAAAATCTAATAAACATTAATTAATAATTACACATTAAGCATACTCAATGTAATGTATTAAGTGATTTAGGTATACAATTTACTGAAAGTTTCCCACACTGAGCACATCAGAATTCACATTGAAAAACAGAATTGAACAGACATCCCCAGAAAGTGAATGTAAGTTTGTGGGTCTTTATTTTCTTGAAAACATTCTTACTAATGAAATTTACTTACAATTTCTTCAGGAGGAATTAATCCTGCCCTAGCAACCTTGCTTTCAGGCGATTAATATCATGATATTTTTTGACATAACAGTGCTCTCCATGCCGAATTATTTAAATGAAATTTTCCTTAACAGATGAATAGGAAGAAATGGGAGTATCGAATGACCAGCTCCAATTCCAATTTCCAATTAAAATTCTTTATTTCCTATTAATACAATAATTCCAATTAGGGACTACTTATATAGCATGGATATGTAGTTCACTTTATAATATAATAACAATAATAAATATCGTCACTTATTACAAAATATATTTCGCCAGGGCAACGGTTTCCACAGCTTCGTGGACGGCCGTCTTGGTGGCCGGTGGTGTGGCCCTTTGCTTCTGATTCATCCCTTTTCTGTTAGTTGTTGGGCGGCACTCTCCTGTAATAAATATTGTGCGTTTAAGTGATATGTGCAGTACTTTTAATAATATAAATAAGATAGTATACAAAATGTATATATTAAAACATATAGGAAAAAATGTACAAAAAATTTAATTAAGATAATTACAACTTAGGTTTTAAGTAGGGAAAAATGGTGTAAGGGCGTGACGTGCCTACTCTTGGTGAGGGGTGGTAGAGTATGGGGATGGAAGGAGTAGAATAGATGCCAGTCATTATGCGTATTATGTTAGGGTTAGTTGGGATCCAGGTATAAGGGAAGGTTTTTGTGTATAAGACGGTGGTTATGTGGATACTGGTGAGGCTGGCGGATATCTGTGATATGTCTAGCTAGGACGGAATACTTGTTTTAGAAAATTGTTGTGTTGTCAGTGTGATATAGTCTCGTATAAGTGGCATATGTTTGTGTCTCAGTGAAGTTTTTCAATTGTGATGTACCTGTTGGCGTTCGTCGTTAATCGTAGTAGTTTGTGTCGCGTTACCTGGAGACGTCTTTACTGTGTGTCAGACATCCGGTTCCAGGCAACGCAACCGTATGCCATATTGGGTCGAATTATTGTTTTGTACAGTAAAAGTTTGTTTTGTGTGTCTAGTCGTGAGCGTCGGTTTATGGGGGGATAAAATTTATTTAGTGACATGTAAACTTTGTTTCTGGTTTTAGTGATATGAGGTTTGAATGAGAATCTTTGGTCTAGGTTCAGACCTAAAGTATTTGACCACTTTTTTCTCTTCAATGATATTATTATTGATTTTTAGGGGGACGAAAGTCTTTATGTTGGTAAATTTCTTCGTGAACGTTATTGTCTCGGTCTCGTTTATCGCAATCTTCCAATCGCTGTGGTATTTAACAATCTTGTCGAGATGATACGGCAATTTTGTCGTTGCAGTTTGAGCGTAGAAAGATTGCGAATAATCTGTCGGGTCATTGGCGTACATTATCGTTTGCATCAAAGGATAGGTGGTAGGGTCTACTAAATATAGGTTAAACAGTGTAGGCGAGAGCACTGTGCCCTGTGGCACACCTGTTCTGATCTCGTGTGTTTCGGAACTAGTGTTGTTAACTTTAATAACAAATTTTCTGTTTTCTGAGTAGGATTTTATTAGTGTTAAAAAGTAGAGTGGTCGGTTATGCTTATATTGTTTGTGCAGGAGACCCCCATGCCAAACAGTGTCGAATGCTTTTTCTATGTCTAATAGCACCATTTTGGTGCTACGTTTTTTGTGAAAACCACTGATAATGTCGTGCACCACTTAACACAACGATAGCGTGGTATTGTGATCTCTTCTGAAACCAAATTGGATGTTAGGTATAAGACCTTTTTTATTTATTATTTTATTGATATTTTCTCTGCAATTTTGCCAAGTGCATTCAGCAATGAGATAGGCCTGTAGCTAGTTACAAGTGTTGGATCCTTACCTGGTTTCAGAAAAGGCACAATGACGACCGTTTTCCACGCTATTGGAAAATATTGTAGCCGGATCGCCGAGTTAATGATACATGTCATTAGCACCAACACTTTTTGTGGTAGTCTCTTGTACAGTATATTGGGAATATTGTCAGGACCGGGAGCTTTTAGATTTGGGAGTGTTTTTAGGATGTTTTTAATCTCGCTGGGCGACGTTATTAATTTGGTTAATTTTCTGGAAGGGATGGGTATATGGGTTGGGATATCTTGTATCTGTCTATCGATGTTCGTTTGTGCCTCCGTAACATTGACCTTCACGCGAAATGTTTGTTCTAAATGTTGGGCTAGTGCTTCCGCTATGTCAGACAAAGCAGAGTGTCCGTTTGTAATTAGGACTGGAATATTAGTACTATCTCGTTTAAGAAATTTGAACATTCCCCACAAGGAGTTGTCTTTTTCAGATAGTTTTGCAATTTTGTTGCTTCAATCGTTACTGTAGAATTCTGTGAGTTTATTATTTTGTAGGTCGCGCAGTCAGATTTTGTCGATCTGCCTCTTGTTATGTTGCCATCGACAGCGGATTTTATTTTTTAAATTTTATTAATTTGATAATATCTTCCGATATTTTGCCTTTTCGTGGCCCTATTTTAATTTGTTTAAACCAGCTAGATTATCGTATCTAACATCGTTGGACTTTTTTCTGTAGGGCTATTTAAAACAAATAGACATGTAAATTTTTCGAAGATTTAAAAGAAAGAATTCGGTAGGAAGTTCATCAACCAAGCTCTGATATTACTAATGTTCAAAGGAAGTTTATTAGTCGATTAAAATGTTGTAGTTATTTTGAACAAAAGTGTCTTGTCTAACGATACTACGGTGAATCTACCAACATTTCGAGAATCGTTAAAATTAAAGTTGAAGAGGCGTAATCGATAATTTCAGTTATGAATAAAGTGGGAATAAATTAGTAAACGTCTAGATCTCATAGTGGAACGTGGTGATATGTGCAACTGCGATTATTTCGACACCTTGGCAAGGTATTTTTTGTGTAACTATTTTTTATTAAAAAAAAATAGTAAACCGAGAATAACATGTTTTAGATGTTTATCAATTTTTGGCTCTCCCGTTAAATTTCGACGCGTTCATTTCAGAACGGCATAAGCGCCAACAAATTGGATATTACGATATTGATATTAATAGAAAGTAGCTTTTATGCTGCATCTCATGGTCCTAAAGACATAAGCGACGCAAATTCACTTAAAATGTTATTTAATATTATATTATAGTACAAGCGACATCTAGTCGCACATGGTTCGACTCGTTTGGCATAAACGCCACTTCATTTTTGTATACCATTTGATTAACACAGTGTTTTGTCAAGTGATTATAACAAGGTAAATATTATTATTAGTTTTTTTTTATTACAATATTAGGTTAGTAGATTCTTGACTTATTCAATGAACATGTTACCACTCAATTGTTCGTTTTCTATCTAAAATCCTTAGTAAATGTAGTGGTGCTTATGTCAATCTGCTATGACTTTTATTTACTTAACATAACACCATCCTCCATTGTTAAAGTAACGGTAAAGTTCTTTAACTGTTATATTAAATTTAGAACTCTTTCTAATAATATTTTTAACATAACAGCTAGCAAGTAATTTAAGAATATAATTATTATAATTTTTTGGTAATTGTTGATCAAAGAATGTATTAAAAAAATTAGTATATTTATATGGCGCTTATGTCAATTTACAGATGTTTGATTCGAGAGGGAAAAAATTTATGGAAATGGTGGTAAAGAAACAAGAAATAGTGATGTATGTGATAAAAATAGAGAAAAACAGATGAAAATATTTTTTTGTGTTATGTTACAAACAGCCTTAAGCAATGACATAATTTTTCAAGAGAGTCAACATGTAGCTGAAAACAGCATTAGTTTCTCAAATAATACCTCGGCTCCGGAAGATGAAATTATACACGAAGACTATATTCCACTTTCAGATATAACCATGACAAGTGACTATATACCTTTTCCTTATGGTTATAAATTTTTCTACTATGGAAGAAGTTATACTGAAAACTAGTCAAGAAAATGGCTTCAATTTCAATACTTGTGTAGAAACTCAGAACAACAGTGTTACTGAACTTGAAAATCCTGTTTTCACGCAAGACACCAATCAGGTTGAACATGATGAAAAAGAATAACCAGCAGAAGATGACGAAGAGGGCAATGAAAAAGCATGGGAAGGTAGAGACTGGAACAAAAGACGACGAAGAAGCAGATGAAGAAAGTTTCAAAGAAAATATAAGAACTAAGAAGATCTCTAAGAAAAGTAAATTAAAGCAACTGAAAAAATTCCGGTCAGGCTTATAAAACTTCAAAAGGAATATTGATCCCTGCTAATACCCTGTTAAAACATACGTGCAAAAAACAAAGCTGTAAAAATCAATGTCATTTGTTTTCTGAAAATGATCAAATGGAAATATTTAATTTTTACTGGAAATTGGGAAATAGTTCTAAACAAAAACATTATCTCCATCTTTGCACAGATATTTCATACGTAAAATGACATAGGAAAAACTACACGTCCTCTCCACGCCTATCGTGCTCTACGAACTTTTTTGAAAAAACCATTAGATTTTTCATGAAAAATATACCGTTTGTACCAAATTTCATTGTTTTGCTCAAAACAGTTTTTCAAGTAAAAAATTAAAAACAGATTTAGAGTGTCTTAGCTCCATTGGCAAACATTTTCGAACACTTGTTTACGTAAAAATTGCTATTGATACTTTAAGAAATAAATATTAAGATTAATTGAAGTAGTTTTGCAAAAAAAAATTGCGATTGAAATTTGTACAAATAGATGTTACTTATACCTTTACTATAAATAAAAGGCAGTATTTCAGCTTCACTTACTCCATTTTATTTCAGACTACTTCACAGAAGAGTAAAAAAAATTATAAATAAATACACAACAGTTATGTTATTATGCAACGTAAATATTAACCTATATTATAAGTAAGCAACCAAGGAACCATACAGAAGTTATAATAATGCAAGAACGTTGATCAGCTACGTCAACTACAGCTAAGTTACAGAACTACTGCTACTGTATTACTATTAGCAGGCAATATTCAAATAATTACTACAAGTATTTACAAAAGAAAGCAAGCGGTGATTTTAAATAAAGCAAAGTTATCGCAACTACTACTTGTTCGCGGATTACTTCCGCAAGTTTTCCAGGCATAATATTTTTAATAAAAGAATTCGGTTTCCTAATACACCAACTTTATTCTTTATACAACGAAGACAGACATGCTACTGGCTCAGACTACCAGATACAACTGAACTAATTGCGCTCTAACAGGTGCGCGTCATGTGCATAATTTACAGCGTTGTCAAGTGTACAAAACTCTTAGATCTAAGTGTTAAAGCAGTTAAATACAGAAACAATTCTTACCACGGTTTTCTATGGAGCGCACTGGATATCTCGAGCGGTTTTGCTGATACCGCTGGCTATTGAGTTGAGAACGACGGAGCTAAAGGCCGAAACATACTTACCCAACCCGACGCGACGCTACGAAACGGCACGTTACGCGACGCAACGCGTTTATTTGCTTGGGTGTGCATACCTGACGTTAGTGAACGTTAGTTTGTGTTTTCTGTTAGTGGAAACAACAATACCTACTAAAATGGAAAGTTCAGACGAATACGATGAGGAAATGGAAGAAATGGCTCCATCTGTTGTGTGCTTAGAAAAAAAATATAGAGAGAAGAGTATGGGTACATGAAATTAACTTAAAAAGAAAACGCGAAGGGGAATATCATACGCTTATGGATATTCCAGAAAAAGAAGAACATAGCGACAGATTTCACATGTACTTCCGGATGAAAAAAGAAGAATTTGAATATCTTCCTAATTTATTAAAAGAAAGAATAAAAAAAATTGATACCCGATTTCGTCAAGCTATTAGCACTAAAGAGCGACTCGCTATTTGTTTAAGGTAAGAAATAACTCCTATGATCATTTCAGATTACTTTTGTGCATGTCTTTTTTTCATTTTATATACCTATTGTACATATTTATTTTCTTTATACTTTTCTTTAAAATAGTATAAACACAAATAAAACATTAGATAAAATACCTATATAAATTAACAAAACCAAACAGAAACTACTTAATAAAACACTAAAATATAACGAAAACTGTTGATTATTTAGTTATAATTCTTCATAGGTAGGATTGCATGAGGAAAAAAAGTGAGCTGTTGTTGAGTATTGTTCGGATGTTGGCGCTTCCAATAGGGATAAAGACTGATGAATACTAGGGACAGAATTTACAGATGATGGAGAGGTCATAGGGGTCCCTACAGAAGAAGTGGAGAACTCACGATTGCTTTCTAAATTTCTAATTTCTGCTTCCGACACGAGTTGACACAGCTGCATGCGTAATTTAGCTTGTTCTACAGAGGGTAGACGTTTTACTGTTTGTGCCAAACTTAAGTAAAACATGTCTACTTCGTCGAATTCTTTGGATTTTAATGGCTTGTCGTATCGCATCTTTCGTGCCTCGGCGTTTTGTTTCATAATTTTTACCATCTCCTGTGCAGGTGTCTCACTTTTCCGAAATCTTTTATTTGAGGTATCCCTCGAGGTACTCTGAGATAACTTCTCTCGTACCGTATTTTCAGGCTGCTGCTAAGACTGAGGCGACTGCTGTGTTCCTTCATCCTCTATGGACCTGGACCTAAGGGATGACTCTTCCGCGTCGTTCTCTTCCTGATTATGTTCGTCTTCGTTTGGCCTCTTTTCATCCAGATTGCTGTGAGTTTGTCTCATGTCTAAAAAGGGCACCAAAAAGACATTTCTGCTTCAAACTTCCATGCAGGAATTTTGGTTGCTCCCTGACCACTTTTTGTTTTTCTTCTTTTTTTTGCAGCAATAAAAGCATTTCTTAGTTTCGTATATACTGCCTTTACTGCTTCCACTGAAAAATAATACAAAATACTTGTTTCAAAAACAAAATACTAAAAAACATCTTGATTTTTTAAATGATCTAATTTTTTTATTAATTTATGATTATTTTAAAGAAGGTGTGAATTTATAATAATTTAAAATGCCATTGGTTTTTAAGTATTATTTGAACTACATATTGCTTTCAGGTTTTTAGCTACGGGGAATTCTTTCCGCTCTCTTGGATTTAGCTACAAAATGGAATACAGTACGGTACGTGAAATTGTGCGAGATCTGTGTAAAGCAATAGTAGAAATATTATTACCAATCGTGATGCCACCGCTTTCTGAGGAACTATGGAAAAAAAGTCACAGAAAGGTACAAGAATGTATGGAATTTTCCAAACTGTATAGGGGCGATTGATGGCAAACACGTCAATATTCGCTGTCCGATAGATAGTGGCTCAGATTATTATAATTATAAGGAAAATTACTCCATCGTTCTCCTTGCCCTTGGCTCCTACGGCAGAAATAGCGACGGAGCTATATTTGCTAATTCTCAACTTGGAAAAGCGTTAGGTAATAAAACACTGAATATTCCACCAGATGCAGCTCTAGTAGAAGGAGGAGAAAAATTGCCGTTAGTAATAGTAGGAGATGAAGCGTTCCCCTTAAAACCCTATCTGTTGCGACCCTATCGTAGACAAAATATTGTTACGCCACTGGACTGTGCAGACTGGTTAGATTAGGCTGGAATTGTACACGAACGGCCGGGAATATTCTGGAGTGCTCTAGACCGGGAGAATGGATGTATAAATAAGACGCACGGTGGGCCGACTTTTAATCTTAAGTTGAACGTGAACGAGTAAAGAAGTAATAAGAAAGAGACTTATAAGTGTTCAAGTGTGATTATAGTTAAGACAGTAATTAATCTATTGTTGTTAATTGTTAATTAATAAATAAAGTAGTGAGTAAGTGTTACCTGGACTTTCAATCAACGAATCTACGAGTAGAGGTGTTTGTGTGGATAGCAAACACGTAACAATTTGGTGTCGGAAGTGGATTGGAAGAGAAATTTCTGGAATATTCGAAAAGGCTCTACAGTGTTCTTCTCAGAAATTAGTGGTAACACGGAGAATTAAGCTACAGGACAGTGTTTGGGGGACTATTTCTGGACCGAATAGTGACTTTAAAGTGGATTTTCGAGAAGTTTCTAGAACATTCGATTTAGAAATAGTTGCAAATACGCAAGTGCCGCTAGTAATAACGAGTTGTAGACTGAGAAAAAAGACTACTAGTGCAATTTCGGGAAAATTCTAGAACATTCTATTTGGAAACTACAGGAGATACGTGAATAGTGTTAACGGAAACGTGTTATAGACTCAAAACAAGACTTATTAGTGATATTTCGTGAAAATTCTCGAACATTCCATTGGACAATTAGTGGAGATAAGTGAATTTTGTCAACACAAAAGAAGTATAGACTCTAAATAAGACTTTCTAGTGCTGTTTCGAGATTTTTCTGGAACATTCCATTAACAAAATAGACGTGATTTCAACATTTTACAGACTTTATAGTGTAATAAAGTTTATTCTGAAATTGATTTACGTGTCGTGAGTTAATGCCAACAACAAGAAGTATGGCAGAGAAGCAAACACAGAACATACTTGCAGCATTGTTACAACGGATGGACGAACAGAGAAAAATTATGGAAGATCAAGAAAGAAAGCGACAGGAAGAGAGACGAACAGAAAAATTATGGAAGATCAAGAGAGAAGACGACAGGAAGACAAAGAAGAACAAGAGAGAAGACGACAAGAAGAAAAGGAAGAACAAGAGAGAAGACGACAGGAAGAAAAAGAAGAGCAAAGAAAGGAACGCCAGGAAGAATTAAGACAAATTATGGAGGGACAGCATCAAGTCATACTCTCGGTCACTGAACAATTGAAGGAAGATGTACAGGCTGAAGTCATGGAAGTTAAAGAAGAAGTTAGTGAAGTTAGAGGAGAAATAACTGAAGTTAAGGAA
The DNA here is from genome assembly GCA_029963845.1 of Rhamnusium bicolor. Taxonomy (NCBI): domain Eukaryota; kingdom Metazoa; phylum Arthropoda; class Insecta; order Coleoptera; family Cerambycidae; genus Rhamnusium; species Rhamnusium bicolor. The sequence continues at coordinate 1,161,331 of JANEYF010002799.1, read as the reverse complement.
GAAGTAGCCCGACTCAAACAACAATTAAGAGAGAAGGGTGGCCAGTTAGTACTGTCGTCTGGTGCTAGGTTACAACCACCTTCCTTCGACGGTCAAAGTTCATGGTCAACATATAAGAGACAATTTGAGGCAGCTGCACGTTCGAATAACTGGAACGATGAGGAAAAAGCAACAGCATTGGTATTAGCACTAAGGGGCCAAGCATTAGACCTGCTCCAAACAATTCCTGCCGCACAGCAACAAAACTTTAGCATTTTGGAGGCAGCGTTAGAACTAAGATATGGAGACCAACATCTCGCCCAAGTATATCAAGCTCAGCTCAAATCACGCAGACAACGAGGTGGAAAAAGCCTCCAGGAGTTCGAAGCTGCGGTAGAAAGATTAGCCCATCTAGCCTATCCTGATGCACCAATGGAATTTCAACAACAGTTAGCAGTTGGTACATTTATTGATGGGGTAAGGGATCAAGAAATTAGGCGAATTCTTAAGTTGGCCAGGCATAAGCGTAGTAGTGAGGCTTTAGTACATGCACTGGAGATTGAGGCTGCCTATGAGGATACCACACAACCAAATCAGAGAATACGAGCTGTGAGTGTGGAGGAAGACAAGCCATACAACACAACACAAAACCTGATATCTGATCTATACAAGATGATGACCCAACTACTGACAAAATCGAACTCCCAGCAGACACAAGACCAACAACAAAGTAGTGGGAGGCGGAATGGAGACATCCGTTGTTATATGTGTGGCAAATTGGGCCATATTAAGAGGAACTGTCATGAGCTCAACATTCAAGATCCGAGACAAACCCAACAGAAAAGTAGTGGGAGACAGAGTGGAGGACGCATGCGCTGTTATAAGTGTGGCAGAATGGGCCATATTCAGAGTAACTGTCGTCAGCGCATCCCTGAGAGGGTCGCAGTAATGGAGAAGCCGCAGGAAAACTGGCGAGCTGGTACTTCGCGGAATATAGCAGATGGCCTTTCCAAAAGACCGTGTCAGAAAGACTACAAGCCTTGCCACCGTAAGGAAGAACAACAAAATGTACAAATAATGAAGACCGTCAAGATTGATGTTCCGGATTATTGGACAAAAGAGTCGTTAAGGGAAGCGCAGTTAAACGGTAACGAGACTGGTCCTATTCTGAAATGGAAAGAAAGAGGGACCCGACCCGATTGGAAGGACTTTTCAAATAAATCAGTGGGGCTGAAGGCTTTATGGGCACAATGGGACTCCCTTATCGTGGAGGATAGACTGCTGAAGATAGCGTGGGAAAGTCCAGATGGGAGGAAAGTTACTTGGAAATTGTTAATCCCCAGGTGTCACGTAGCAGATGTACTTCAGCAAGTGCATAATGGAACGTCTGGCGGACATTTTGGCATCAACAAAATTCTCACTAAAGTACGCGAACGATTCTACTGGGTAAACAGCCGCCAAGATGTGGAGGCTTGGTGCCGCCAATGTGAAGTTTACGCGGCAAGAATGGGACCACAAATAAGAAATAAGCAATATAACACCAAGGCTCCATTTGAGCGAATTATCATAGCAAGTGACCGTATGAAGGCTCGTTATGATCTTAAGGCTAATTCAAGAGGGTTCCAGGCTGGAGATTTGGTTTGGCTATATAACCCACAACGAAAGAAAGGCAGGTCCCCGAAGCTTCACCCGCCCTGGGAAGGTCCTTACACTGTGGTCACCAGACTAAACGACGTTGTATATAGAATTCAGCAAAGTCCAAAATCCAAGATGAAGGTGGTGCACATAGAGAGACTAGCCAAGTATGCAGAGAATAATGAATTGCCTGATCGGGACGTTCAGGCTTAAGGAGGGGGCAGTGTTACGCCATTGGACTGTGCAGACTGGTTAGATTAGGTTGGAATTGTACACGAACGGCCGGGAATATTCTAGAGTGCTCTAGACCGGGAGAATGGATGTATAAATAAGACGCACGGTGGGCCGAGTTTTAATCTTAAGTTGAACGTGAACGAGTAAAGAAGTAATAAGAAAGAGACTTATAAGTGTTCAAGTGTGATTATAGTTAAGACAGTAATTAATCTATTGTTGTTAATTGTTAATTAGTAAATAAAGTAGTGAGTAAGTGTTACCTGGACTTTCAATCAACGAATCTACGAGTAGAGGTGTTTGTGTGGATAGCAAACACGTAACAATATTGAAGGAAACAAGGCTAATAAAATATTTAACTACAGATTGTCTAGAGCCCGTAGAGTTTCCGAAAATGTTTTCGGCATTTTAAGTGCTAGGTGGAAAATATTTTTTGCGGCACTTACAAGTGCAACCAGAGATGGCGGATAATATTATTACCTCTGCCTGTTGTCTCCATAATATGTTATGTGCTAATAACGATTTCGAACCCGCAAATAAGGACTTGAATTCGTGCGAAGGTGGTTTGACGAATCTCGCAGGACTGAGACAAAATTACACCCAATATGCTTCTAACGTAAGAGACAAATACAGAGATTACTTTGTGTTAGACGTGGGCAGCGTTCCTTGGCAATTAGAAAGAGTTCGCAGAGGAAGATAAAATATATAATTTGTCAGTGTAAATTAACTTTGTAGAGTGAAAATCCTATAAAATACTGCAGATTCTTCGAGTGATGCACGCTGTATATGTGCACCCTGTATGTTATTAAATAAAAATTTTCATAATTTTAGCTAAAATTTTATACATACCTGTTGATTGCACCTCTTTGGCTATTTCCTCCCATGCCTCCTGTCTCATTGTCTGATCCCTATAAAACTTGCTTTTAATGTCACATAAGCAAGGATGCTCTCTGACAAGTTCGATGAGCGTGGTATCGTGGTGTCCATATTGTTTGATATAAACAACGGTGCGTTGAGTACCGTCTCCGTGTGCACACTAGCTGATGTGACGCTACACTACCCTACGAGATGGTACGAAAATCTGGACAGGGGGATCTGCATCACGTCGCGTGCCGTCGAGTTTCGTAGAGTAGCGTCGCCTACGGTTAGATGTGTTCGTGGCTACATTCCTATAATGCATTTCTTATGGGAAATTGATTTGCCAGATATGCGTCACGTAGGGTGCCGTTGTGTATCGTCGCGTCGGGTTGGGTAAGTATGTTTCGGCCTCAACTGACTATTCTAGCCGACGCATTTAGTTTCATTTCCTAAGCGGGGCTAGAAAGTCACGTGATTCTGTGCGATGAACAGAGTTGTAGCTGATATGCGTGCGTTGCAAGTGTATTTTAAGCTAGCTTGGCGCACCGCGCTTAAACAAATTTCCTGCGTTATTTAATATAAACAAATATTTATAAAATATTTTGAGGCTGGGAATCGCTGTCTCATAATTTAAACATAATGTTTCTAAAAATAAATAATTGAAAACGTTCACGAATTAATATTAAAAATATATTCGTCAATATCTTATCCTATAAATTATTTAAATAAAAATAGAAAGAGATTTCCTTACCATAAATAAATGCATAAAAGAAACCGGTTTGAAACAATTATGTCTGGAAAATAATTATTATTCCAAATGCTGGATTTGTAAAATAAATTTAACTTTGGTTGAAAACAGTTTTAAGCAAACATAAAATTAGTTGTTACATTCCAAAATCGCAATAGGCATTTATTCTGCATTAATACTCCTTAACTATATGCAACTGACAGTACCTACTGTACTGGTAGTGGTACATTTATTCTGTAATAATACTCCTTAACTATATGCAACTAACAGTACCTACTGTACTCGTAGTAGTACTTGCTCCCAGTTGGCACCCACGGTGAAGATTTCTGGGCGAAATTTTGCTGACGTATTTCCGTCCCCCCTGAAGTTCGCCATTGTTGATTGCTTGACGGTGAAACGCACAAGTCGTAGGAATTGACTCTCGATAGACTAATTTAAAGTCATCCGAAAGAGATATATGAGAAGTCGTTCCAATTTTCATTCTCTTGTCGCAGTAAAGACTGTGTGTATGGTTTAGAAGAGACCGAGTTCTGGTAACAGGATATAATTACGATTTGGGCTAACTGGTAGCAAACGTAATTAAGAAAGTGACAGCTCGCATTGATTTGAAGGATTGTGTTGTCGATACGAAACCGACTAAAAGAGTGAGGTTAAGCTGATTTGGATGTGGTAGTTGTTTTGGAAAATTCCTGTACCCTCTTGGCTAGAGGTAAATACGTAAAATTAATAGTTTCGTTAAGCTCAGCATACCACTGGCTTTCCAGTAAGTACTAGATACGAGTGTGACATCAAATATATATTTCTTTAGGGTCCAAGGTAGAGGGTCTACGGTAGAGGATCCACGGTAGAGGGTCCACGCTCGGGGCAAGATCAAAGCCACGCAGAGTCTGGAGTCCTGCGCCTCTGAGGGCGAAGCCTGCCTAGCAGCTAAGCTAAGTACCGACGTAGACAAGTTAGTATGGAGTATTAAACGGTTAGGAAAACAATCAACGGAAACCTACCCCGTTTATATGCCGCTGGTAGCGGATACGTCAGTGCCATTTAGGAGGGAATATCAACCCCTAGTTTTATAATTATATTTTCTTTCTTCTTCTTTTTTTTGTGTAGTGTAAAACGTTAAACAGAGATAACCTAGACCTATATAAAGTGTACGTGTAAACCCATAGTGTGGCCACATTTCGGGTACTAAAGTTTTAGTATCCTTTTCTTGTTTTGTAGTATAACCTATTCTACGAAATAAAGTACCTTTATTTAGTAAAAAAAACATATAAGTAACAGGTTATCGAATGTGTAGTGAACATAGCGTATGATTAAGTCAGTTTCTTTTGCAATTATTATATATAGTATGTTGTTCTTGTAGCTGACGTTTCCAAGCTGCATATTATTTCTTTTTTTTGTATTTAGTAAATATATTCTGTACACTGAGGGAAATATCTGGCTTGAAATGACTAAGAAGCCTTAGTTTTTTCAATTTAACAGATATTTATTATTCTGCATTAAATTTAATTCAGACAAATAAATATTTTTCATAATTTTGTTATAATAAGCATATTTCGAAGATTGGATTAATTGACAAAACTAAATGATTTATTTCAGGAATTCTCTTGGTATTTATTTTTTGTAATTAAATAATTATTTATAAGAAATAAATCTACTCATGAATAACACATTTGTATCTGCCACATTTATTACATCATTATATTTATTTCTTGGAAAGAAATATTTACTATTAAAGTTTATACCCTAATAGCGGAAATAAATATTTAATTCTACTAAGAAATATTTATTCCTCATTAATAAATTTGTTTCTGAGAACTAAATGTTGGCCCTCTACCGGCGAAACCGCGGTAGCGCATTAGACAAGATTCAACAAGACGCCATTGTTCCCTTTTTCTCTTATTAAGAGCTTTGTGTTAAAAGTGTTGTGTCCCTTTCGGTAGATGTATAGTTTATTAGAAAAATATGGGGGCTGGAAAGCCTCAAAGAGACTTCTAAATGTAAGTCTTTAATGTTTGTACGTGGTAATTTGTTTATCAAAGCATATTAAAGTACCTAACCTAGCCAAAAACTGTTTATTTGTGAAAATTTGTTCAGTTATTTATTTTTGTTATTTTTTTAATAAATATGTGTAAATATTTTTCATATATTTAATTTTGTTTACCTTTAACACAGACATTTGTTTGTCTGTATCCTTAACCTGACACATCAATTAAAAATTACAATAAACAAGCGGTAAAGAAAATTGAAAATTAATCTTTATTTGAACTTTCTACTATTATTTCTAAGTTAATAATAAACTCATTTATTTGGTATTTTTGAAAAGTTCCAGTTAAGCACATTACAGTCAAAATAAGAAAAGACTAAAAGGAAAATCTGTACTCAAATATATCGTGTTCTTTTTTTATTAATTTCTTTCTTGCATAAAAATAAATAGATTATTTTTTTAACTAGGTGTTATTTATAGACTGCATGATTTTATATTATTATTACCATACAATCTATAAGATATTTCGCAGTAATTTTCATTGTATTATTTTTTCTTGTTCGTTTACGTTTTATTTTAAAGATTATATCCTCGCATCAATTCAATGCAAAACTTACTCGGTATAAGCGGTTATAATGGCTGCATTTCCTGATATTTACAATTTTTCTGAATTCTCTAAAAATTTGACATGGAAATCCAGATTTATATATAATAAATTTGAGGTTTAATTGATTCTAATAAGACACACTAGTTTAAAAAAATTTAGAGCTTTATTAAGCATGAATACCTTAACACCTATGTAAGAAGAATTAACATAATAGATATATGTTTAAACGTCATCGTGTCTATGGAGATATTATGAAGTTATAGTTCATGAGAGTAATTGATTATATTGATAGTGATATATTATGTATGTACCTACATCTACGCAAAATTATATAAAAAATTATATGATATCTACCCTATCATTTTTTAGAATATGTTTTATTATAAACAACTCGTGAAGCATACATGTTTTTAATATAAAATACATTTTAATTTCGCAAATATATCCCTACCGTAATGTTGCTTTAATGACAAAACATCGAATACGCAAATTTGCCGGTTTCGACTTTTCTGTTGGAAAATAATATATTCTTTTCAGTCTGCAGTGCCAAAACCGCAAATGCGAATATTGAATACTTTTGAAATATTTTTATACTAGGAACCTTATACCTATAAATAAATTACGTTTGAATATTCAACAAATTGAACTTTATTTCCCTTCTTCTGAAAAATTAGAAAAATGCATATTCGTTGTTTTGGTAGTGGACCGACGATATGCTTTACAACTTGTAAAAAAAAAAAAAAAATATCTACTATAATTTTTAGCAAAATTGATTTTTTAATACATCGTACTGTAGACAAATCGAGAGGCATACATTTTTTAACATAAATCAATTTTAGTTTCGCAAATATAAACCAGGTAAGTTAAAATTTTTAAATATATATGTTTTTACTTTTCTATATTCATTTATTAGTTGTATCCGTATAATTTGTCTTCGAACCTTCTTTTGGTATTAAGTCGCTATTCTATATAAATTGTTTATATATTTTTTTAAATAAACCATGCGTAGCAAAAGGATTGTTCAGATTGTTTTTTTTTTTCAAAAAAACCAACCTGACATCCTTTTGGCGCAGAGATTTATTTAACAAATTCTTTAAATAATTTATAAGATGGTGGATACCCAAAGCAGGTGCGAGGAGAAATAGTTTTTTTACTATAAATAAATTAAACAGCGTTATTAACAAAAATTAACAATTTATTTAATATTAATGAATATACGAAATTTTCATTGCTTTTGAGAAATAAATATTTGTTCACTATAAATAAATTAAAAACGGAATTAATGTATTCATCACCAATAAATCCACGCAATTTTCTGTAAAAAGTCTTATTCCTGAGAAATAAATATTTAATGCTCAGAAACAAATATTTAATGTTCAGAAACAAATGTTTAATGTTCACAAATAAATATTTAATGTTCAGAAACAAATATTTCTCACAAATAAGTATTTTGATTTAATTGATAATATTAAATATTCGGCTTTTAATCAAATAAATGCCTTAATTCTCCCAATTAAATGTTTAGTTCGCCAAATACAAAGAAATCATTTATTTGGTTGAAATAAAATTTATTTCTCCCAACTAAATCATTCTCTCAGTGTACATATAGGTATTGAATTCGATATTTTATTTCCCAGCACCACCCAATAACGAGAACCAGTAAGTAGAGTAAGTTAGTTAAGGATTTTGATTGAAATTCAGATATACTGGGTGTAACGCCCTGAGGTCTGAGCTAGTTTTATTTTGCTGGAGCACTCGCTGACTTATCCGGGCTAAGTAGTGCTTCGGCTTGCTACATCCCCACGCCCAGTAAGTGTTGTGATCATATACTCCTACCTTTTGGTAGGGGGTAGAAAAAAGGGTAGCATAGTTATACTATACAAGGTGTACCAAAGTGAAACAAGAACATAATTAGGTATCATTAAAACAGTAAACCATTAATGGAAAAATCACGTTACAACCTGATTCTGAAAAAAAAACCATATTTTGCAAATATTTTACAAATTGCCTAACTAAAAGATAACCTGGAATATGGCCTACATTTCAACAGCCCCCACTGTCATGAAGACTTTTTAACCGTATTTACCATTTATGGGGAATGTGAAAATGTAATATCAAGAACATGTAACAATTGCTAGTCGATATCCGTAAAGACACCAAACACTCTAAAACGTATATTGGTCAATTTTAGAAACTCTGGCTGTATCAAGATAGGAACTCAAAGGAGGGAACCTATTGTTGATAACGAAAACGTAGAAATAACAATTCTGGGATATTATATGGAGAGATGAAATTAATTAAAATTAAACACCACAGATAATACAACCCCCCTGTATCCCTGAAGGTACTTCAAGGTACTTTGTGTCGGAGAGGGCTACACATTTAGAGACAATGGATACACACTCAATGTCCGAGTATGCTAGGATTAATTTCTGGTTATAAAAAAAATTCTAGCTTCTCGACCGAGGATCGAACTCAGGATTCCAGGATGAGACGCATGTGTCCTCACCACTCGACCACGAAATCACACAGATGAAACTAAATTTTATAAAAATGGAGTTGTTATTCGACACAATTACCATTATTGAAATGTCTCGGATCCTTATTTGTTCAGGGAGCGAACTTTTCAAGTAAATTGTCAGTTGTAATGTCATTGTAATGTTTACTGTACCATAAGAAGTGGTGGGATAAACATTTTTCTTCATTCAATAATATTGTTGTCAATTCTCTAATTTTTCGTTCTTTGCTGTCCGCTTCTTTCATTAAAATTTTTGCCGAATCCCAGTTTATTCTATGTCCATTATCCCAAGCATGTTCGCAAATTTTCGATTTTTCAATGTCACCCTTTCTAATATGACTTTTATGCTTACCTAACCATACACTGATGGGTCTGGATGGCTCTCCCACACAGTGTTTATTACACTTACACGGAATATTGTAAATACAGTTTTTTGAATTTTGCTTACAATTTACCAGTTTTGTTTTTGTTAAAATGAATCTCAAAGTATTACTCGTTTGAAATACTGTCCTAACATGAAACTTATCTCTGACACGACGTAGTTTTTCTGATAAACTTTGTATATAAGGAATTCTTGTATATTGGTAATCAGGTTTTTTGTACTTTTATTAGTCGGTTTGGATAGAAACCGACTAATAAAACTACATTAAGAGATTGTGGATACGAATCTCCTTTTCTAAAAAATCAGGTTTTTGTTGTACTGGGTTATTATGTCTATTCTTAATATTTATTAGAGTCCTATCAACAAAAAATTCTGGATACTCATTACTTATTATTGTAATAAATTTTATTTTTATTGTATTAAATTTGATCATTAGATAAAATTATTTTTGCCCTGTCATACGAACATTTAACAACATCCCTTTTAAATTAATTACCTAGTTAGTACTCCTTGTGTGTGTAATAAACATTATGTGGAAGAGTCATCCAGACCCCTCAATGTAAGGTTAGATGAGCCTAAAAGTTATATTAGAAAGGGTGAAATGGAAAAATTGACAATTTGGGAATATACTTGGGAAAATGGACATAGAATAAACTGGGATTCGGAAAAAATTTTAATGAAAGAAGCGGACAGCAAAAGAGAAAAATTAAGGAATCGGCCATAATATTATTGAATGAGAAAAATGTTTATCCCATTGCTCTGTAGATTTTGGTACAACGTGGTTACCAATGTTAAAAGAAGAATTGAACAAAATTAATATTGTATAATTTTTAAATATCAACAGTTCTATGTAAGTATCTATGGATATTACATACACAAATAATACATGTGTCAAATTTCACGCTTGACATTCTAAAAAGAGATAAATAATTTTGAAAAAGGAAATAGATCTATTTTCCGAAGCGTTACGGAATTATATTATTATTTTTTTTGTCCCATATTAGTTGTCAAAAAACACCCTCTGACTAATCTTTTGACTTAAAGTTATAAGCGCAGAGGTTTATTCTACCAGTAACATACTGGGTAACTATCTATATTCTTTAGATAACAAAGAATTACACAGCCCCACAAAAAAAAAAATTTTGACCTAGCAATGAGACGAGTATATCCTTATGTATTTTTGATCGCTGATTCCGAATCCGGGGTCAAAAAAAGTCGTACACCCCCAAAAAAAATTTTAGAGCCAAAAAACACCCCCTGAATCATTTTGTTTAATATTTTCGGGAAAAATTTAATGTATTACGATAAAAATAAAGGTGAATTGCAGAGTTCACCCTATCGGTATGAAACGCACCCCCATAGCTGGTGAGAACCATCCTCATCTGCCATCAAACCAATTGATAACGACAATGACTGAAAAACATCTAAAAATGTTTAAGTTTCGTTAGGTTTGCAATAAACTGACGTAGAATTCACGTAATACCCCAAAACTACCCCTATAGCGTTATGAAAGACAACCCTTAACTTCAATTACAGAAAAAAGAAAGGAAAAAAACAGAAAATTTGATAACGATATCATTATATGGATGTTCTTATTTGCAGAGATCCTTATGGTTAGGATATTAGATTTGATAATGATATCATTATATGGATGTTCTTATTTGCAGAGATCCTTATGGTTAGGATATTAGATTTGATAATGATATCATTATATGGATGTTCTTATTTGCAGAGATCCTTATGGTTAGGATATTAGATTTGATAATGATATCATTATATGGATGTTCTTATTTGCAGAGATCCTTATGGCTAGGATATTAGCAGTCATTTGTCACCAATCTTAACACCATTTGGGTATAAAACGCATCCCTGAAGGGGGTGAGAAGTACTCTTACGTTAGTAGCTTTTAATGCTTCTTTTTTTAATCTTTTTTTTATGGTATCTCTTAAATTTATTTTCAAACGATCTTCTTACTGACTGTCGTTTGTGTTGTTCTTTCGTGTCTCTTTTCAGAGACCAACAATAGTCTGATATCATGTGTTCGTCCCATCTTCCTTGATATCGTTTTTCCATTTCGGCTATGTCCTGGTGGAAACGTTCCCCTTGTTCTTCACTATAGTCACCTAAATTTTCCGGGAAATATTTCCCGGAAAATATGGATTGGTGACAAATGACTGCTAATATCCTAGCCATAAGGATCTCTGCAAATAAGAACATCCATATAATGAAATCGTTATCAAATTTTATGTTTTTTCCTTTTCTTTTTTCTGTAATTGAAGTTAAGGGTTGTTTTTCATAACGCTATAGGAGTAGTTTTGGGGTGTTACGTGAATTCTACGTCAGTTTATTGCAAACCTAACGAAACTTAAACAGTTTTAGATGTTTTTCAGTCATTGTCGTTATCAATTGGTTTGATGGCAGATGAGGGTGGTTCTCACTCTCTATGGGGGTGCGTTTTATACCGATAGGGTGAACGCTGAAATTCTCCTTTATTTTTATCGTAATACATTCAATTTTTCCTGAAAATATTAAACAAAACGATTCAGGGGATGTTTTTTGACTCGAAACATTTTTTTTGGGTGTACGACTTCATTTAACCCCGGATTCGGAATCAGCGATCAAAAATACATAAGGATATACTCGTCTCGTTGCTAGGTCAGAGAACAAATTTTTTTTGTGGGGCTGTGTTATTCATGTGGTAGTCCCAAAAAAGAGAAAGAAAAAATTTAGAGACTGCCACAAATAACGTTCAGACAATACTTGGTATACTATTATTCATTTATCTTAACTGCAAAGCGTAGATCATCTTACATTCTTTATACTTACCAAAAGGCAAATTAGGATTTCTTATACGAAGAAAGTTATAAAGGTTCTTCCAAACCGTTGTACCCGTAAAATATTTTATAAAACGTAAAATATTTCCGAAGCGGCTGGGTTTAGGTATAAGGTATGTTACATGTTCTACATGTTTTCGACTCAAAATTTAATGCTCCTTACGAAATATACAGGGTGTTAGAGTAATCACGTTGGTATCGACTTCCGGTATAACCGCAAGTATCAAATGCTTGTAATTGTTTTGATTTGATTGGCCACACTGACTTTAGTAATTTCCAACATTTTCTTTTACGTACTTTTTCCTTATATCGATCTATGCAATATATCCGGTGAACACCATGTAGTCCTAAACTTTTTTTCGTAAATTCTATTTTGTAAATAATTTTTTTTTTTTTTTTTTTTTTTTTCGGAATATCCGATGCCGGTCAGTCCTCCCGTGGCCTCCGACTCCTCACGGGAGTCGCGCCGGCGCATCAACTACTGCCACTCCCCACATCCCGCAGGGTTAGTGACTGTAGATACCCGAATCGTGTGCCCTAAGCAGACGGAGAGAACCCAGAATGACCGCCTTCTGCATTTGACCTGCCAGCCACTCGGCTGGTTTTTGGCAGGCCGGTATGATCTTCAGTTCCGAGAGCAGCGTAGGCTTTATCCCTCCGAGTACACCGATAATAAGGACGACCATTTTGACCGAGTAGCCTGGGTACAGCACTTGGAGCTCGTACCGGAGATCGCGATATTTGGTCCGTTTCTCCTCCTCCTTCAAGGTGATGTTTTTCTCCGCAGGTGCCGAGAACTCGATAACATACATCACCTTGAGTTGATGGTCGAGGAGGACTATGTCAGGCTTGTTGGCTTGGATTAGCCTGACAGTCGGGAACGAGTAGTTCCAGTAAATCCGGCATTTCTCGTTCTCGACAACGGACTCAATATCTCCGGGGACGTAAGGCAGCACTGGTGTCTGGTCTACCCCGTACGAGTGCCTTAGATGGTAGTATAGCACTCGTAAAGCCGCGTTATGTCGGTGGATGTAGGCCGAAATCGCATATATGGGGCATGCAGAAAGTAAGTGCATGAGCGATTCCGGCGCCTGATGGCAGGTTCTGCAGTTGATATCAGGGACCTCTACACGCCACACGCGGCTACGGTAGACCAAGGTGTTGATAACACCATCTTGGCAGGCCATAATGAATCCCTCGGTCTCCGACTTAAGCCCGGCTGACCTTAGAAAGGCGAAGGTCAGCCAAGACACCATGCTGGGGTTTATCGACGTGCTGCCGAAACAGATTTTCCTGTTCGGCAGCTCTTATTCGGGCTTTCAGACGATTTGGCTGAAGTTCGGTGACTGACTCAACATCAGCACCTCGCCGGCCTCCTCGCCTGATGTCAAATGCGAGACCGAGTTCATCTGCGGCTCTTTTTGCTGCCTTGAACAATCCTGCTCCCACTCCTACAGTTTCGTGATGTTTTACGAACCGCAAGAGGGGATCTGAGCTCCTGAGTATGTTACATGCCATACTCAGTAAATAAATTATTCATGATAAATCAAAAAGAAAAATTCTCATAAAATTCCTTTATTACTGTGACCGGTTTCATGAACAAATTAATTACTTCACATCATCAGACACATAAAAATTCCTGTGTCTGATGATGTGAAGTAATTAATTTGTTCACGAAACCGGTCACAGTAATAAAGGAATTTTATGAGAATTTTTCTTTTTGATTTATCATGAATAATTACTCATATGGGATCAACCTACTTACGTTAAATAAATTATTATCATTATTATTATTATTATTATTAATTAATGTGGTTCGCTTTCGACTAGAAAAATAGTTTAAAACCATTTTTCTCGCAGCACGACCATTAATCTTTATTTTTCTAGTTAAACTTTACTCGTTTTACAATTTATTGCAAACGACAAATTATTATTTTATTTTCTACTTTAAGTTACTGGTTATTCTAAGGCAACTCGACTTCCGTAGTTGATAAAAGTTTATAGTCTTGATAACAAAATGTCACCGCACAAGATTAAAATAATGTTACAGTGTAATGCAGAAACAAAAGCTTTCAACGTTAACCATGTGCTCTCGAAACTTTATAATTTGATGTGCCTTTTTTCATCTCACAGCATATTACAATTTGTTGCAGTAACTTTTATAAAATAATTAATAACTTTGTTGTGCAACCAGTTCCTTTATCAATTAATACTTTTGTACCATTTTTAATGCAAGGTGGTGTACTGCGTACTTTTAGAAGGAAATAATTAGTAAATAACCACAAGTCTCGGAAGAGCTGAAATCAAGTAATTTAATTGGTTTTGTTTAAAATTAAACGCTTCAAATTGAACATACTGCATGCCGTTGTCGATAGAAATTGGCAGAAATTTGCATTCATTTTTCATTTCGGCTCACATTTTTAGCGCAGTTTTAAAATCCACTTAATTTCATAGGAGATTTTCATTTATTTTTTTTTATAGAACAAAAAATGGAAACGACTGTAAAAATTAGTATTTCTTGGTACACATTTCAAAACAACATAATGAAATTATAAGTAAGCTACGTCCTCTATCCTAAAGAATTGCTGTGAAAATAGTGTTCTTTGTTTAGAAGTTTCTAACGATCGTAACGAAAAAAAAAAACAATATTAATCGGTATTAATTTTTGCCAAAAAAGTGTCTTACAGGGTATTTCAGATTTAAAGTGACATAGTGTAATGGGAGATAGAGCATACCTAGTTTAAACACCTCAAACTTGCCCTTGAATATTAACCATTTTTGAGATACAGGGCGCTTTATGTTTCTTGACTAAAATTGAATTCGGCCATATTTCTTGAATAATTTTGAATATTTTTAATGATTTGTGCAGGGCTGGACTCACTTAAAGTTCCATGATTAAGTACATTTTATTTAAATTTGTTAATCACATTATGAATATAATTTTTGAAATACAGTAATAAAAATTCTTTGTAACTTCATTACAAAATTTGAATACCTTTGAAAATGTCGTATGATTTTGTATGCGGCGATTTGGAAAACGTCTACATTCTTTCTGCAGCTCTACCATTTTCCTTGCAAAAACCATCCACAAAAAATATTGTCGTAACCACATAATAGGACCGTGAGGACACCATGCCAGATTTATTACAAGGCACCAATATTAGGAGCATATAATTTCAGCATGATGGTGCTGGTCACCATTTTCCTGTACCGGTCTGAAATCATCTGGATCAATATTACCCAACAGATTGATTGGTTGAAGAGTTTCGGCTAATTGGCCATATAGGTCTCCCGATCTTACACCACTTAAATATGTTTTTGTACGGCCACCTCAAGCTAGAATTATATAATGAGAAATTCGATACACGAGAACAATTACTAGAAGAAAATATTAATGTACATACTTTAAAGAAGTCGACGATTTTTATTTTTCAGAATAAATTTTAAATATATAATTGAGCACGATAAGAAAATTGGAAATTATTCGGTAAATTATTATAACAATACAATACGTATTGAGTATTTTAAATAATGCTGTATAACCACTCGATTTTGAATGAAAGCATTAAACTTTTTGTGACCTGCTTGTCACTTTTTGATGATTTTGTCATTCTTCTATATGTTACTGGTGCGTTTCTGTGGCCGTACATTTTATTCTTCAAATGACAACTTGATTTTTTCGTTTCATCGTTTGAAATTACATTTTATTTAAGAAAAACCGTTTTGAAAGTTAATAAATCTAATATAAATAATAAATTAACCGAATTTTAATAATGATAAAAAATGTAAAAAAAAATAACAAATATTAGAAATATAATAATCAATGAGTTAAATGTTGAAGTTGAGCCATTTACTGCTAAACAGTGTCCAAGCCTAGCTTTGAAACTTCCTTTACTACTTGTCAACGCTGCTGTTTGAATTATGATACGAATTTCAGTTGTAATTTCATAAACCTCTTTTGTTAAATATTCCCTCAAAACAAATTAGGCAGTTTCAAGTCTGGCGATATTGATGGCATTGCAATAAATCCTCCCAATTCGATTCATGTGCCCAAAATATTTAATTTACAATACTCCCTACATTTACTTCATATTGAGGAGTTATTGTGTCTTGCTGGAATTTGAAACTATATTCGATTAACATTACTTTTCACCTAGAAATAATACCACAAAATCTGAAAAAATGTGGTGTTATAAACGAATTATACTGTCGCCTAATTTACGTAACCCAAAAATTGTTGTAGGTTTTTAGTAAAGTGGGGATTTTCACCCCTTATATTTAGAGTGAAATTGAAAATTGACTAAATAATAATTACAATTTTTCTTATTTCATTTAAAATATTATAATAAATGACGTGTATAAATCTTTAATTTACAAATACATAATTAATTGTTCATTTAATTAACATTGTTATAAAATGTATTCCAGTCTTGTATTTTATGCTGTTTGTCTAATATCCATTATTTGAAAGGCGTATTTATTATAAAGGAAAATAAACTGATATTTCTAATAAATCAGACAACGGAAGCATCAAAACAAAGAAATAAACTAACAAATGACCAGCAACTTATTAGGTAACTGCCAGCTAATATTTGTTTGATTCTTATCTACAGTATATTATTTGTCAATTTTACTCAATTGGTATACAATTGAGATAATGAAAATTGTATAGTCGTTCGAAACATTAATTATACAAGAAAATATATGTCGGTGGTAATAAAAATTAATATATGGGTTCTGAAGTAATAAATGAATGTCATTCCGACTATAATAACGTTAGAATGAGAGCAATAATTAATTTTTCTGTTATAATGATCCCGATTGTCGTTGCCAACTAAATATAACGCAATAACACAGTAGTGTATTTATTCTTTCCACCATTCATGGAAAACAATAAAATTTTCCAAAACTATAAATAGACGTATTGTATTTTCCTATTCACGTGTTATAATTTAACGTTTCTATTAAAAATAATGAGAAATAATATGTAGGTTCGTATATATGTATAAATATAATCCTAACAAAAATAGCAATGCTTTTTTTGAAACAAAAAACTATATACTATACTCGACGCTCGTTTCGCCAACCAAGTTGGCATCATCTGCAGATGATTAAAACTAAGCATATGCTAACAATCTATCCTATTTATACCTAAACTATTGTCGCGGTTCACCGAACCGTGACCCACTAACCAATAAAGCGGGCAATTTGGGATAGGCCCTCTGTAACATTCTTAATTAATTTTAAATTGCCAATATCTATTTCATGGTTGTTCTCAAACGCATGTTGGGCAACACTAGACTTATCTGTTCTACCATATTTGAGATGGGCCATATGCTCTTTGAATCTAATTTGAATTGATTGTCTAGTCTGTCCAACATATTTTTGATTACAGTCCTTACAGCCAATATCGTAAATCCCCGACTACTTGTTTGTTTCAATTTGGTCTTTTGGATTGTTGTAGTTTGTTTCCCGATGAATGATCCACTGTCATACCAACATCTTTCAAAATCCAATATCACGAGTGAATCGTGGATCAACTGCAGTTGATACAATTTTTTTTTCATTTTGAAAGGTCGAGGAATTTCGAAGCGACTCTTTAAATTTTCGTTTTCTAATTATTTTATCAATTAAACTTACAGAATATCGAAATAGTCGGGGATTTACGAAATTAGCTATAATCAAAAATATGTTGGACAGACTAGACGAACAATTCAAACTAGATTCAGAGAGCATATGGCTCATCTCAAATATGGTAGAACAGATAAGTCTAGTGTTGCCCAACCTGCGTTTAAGAACAAGCATTAAATAGATATAGCAAGTTAAAATTAATTAAGACTGTAATAAATACTAGACGGCCGGATACATTGGAAAGCCTGGAAATCACAAAGTGTAAAAGTAGTATGAATAGTGACAGAGGGCCTATCCCAAATAGCCCGCTTATTGGTTTGTGGGTCACGGTTCGGTGAACCACGACAATAGTTTCGGTATAAATAGGGTAGATTGTTAGCATATGTTTAGTTTGAATCATCTCTAGATGATACCAACTTGGTTGACGAAACGCGCGTCGGGTGCAGTATATGGTTATTTGGTGTTCCATGGAAAACTACGTCAGTGTTATCTTCACATCAAAGGTTCCAACCCACTCTAGAACTAGTATCTGTTACGGAAATAGTTGCTAGTAACCTTCTGAGATTTTCAATAAGTTTGGAAGTCCTAAAAAGTGATTTCCGTCCTGGAAAAATGGGCACAAAATAAGGTTTTTTTATTTTTATCGTATGTCAGTACGAAAAAACTACTAGAACATATTTTTACAAAAAGTACATGGTCATGGTTCATATTGTTCTCGTAACTGTTCCGCAGAGAACGAAAAGACGAAATGGACAGCTATTTTTGTGGAAGATGAAAGTTTTGGATAAAAATTCGATACATGTTCTTGCACTAGGAGAAGAAAAATCAATTATTCTAGTAGTTTCTTTACTATGACTGTATTTTTCTGATCCATAAGAATATTTAGTATTTTAAACAACAAATCGGTTAATTGTTGTTTACTGAAATCATATACAGGATGAGGCAATAGTGCGCCCGACATCGATATATGGAGTTCTATGAAAGCTAGAAACTTAATTTAAAAACATAAATAAACTAGACAAAAAAGTCTATAACCAGAAATTATTTTCAAATATACAGGTTGAGCCAAAACGATTCTACAGGGTCAACTAATATTTTTTTAAATGGAATGCCATTTACATCAGAACAATTTTTGAAAGCATTTTGTGGCCTCCTTCTACTCCTGTATTATTATTTACTATTTATCTCCTAACCACTTGGATGTAATGATTTTTTTTTGTTGAAATTATTCCTTTATAGTGTAAATTAAAAAAAATCACTACAGTTACAATTATTGATTTTAAGAAAAAATATGTTAGTACCAGTTATGAGACATCGGCTATTACATGTTTTCCAATAATTCCCCCCAAACGTTTATAGACCATCTGTGCTGGTTATCAACTTGCCCAAAAAAGTGAGAATTTTCCGAAGCATAATAATGGAAATTATGCCTATGAAGAAATCCATTTTTATGAGAAGTTGCCTCATTAGTGAATAAAACATTACTGAAGAAGGTGACATCTTGCATTTTATCTCTGGCCCAAATACAAAACTGTAGACGCTTTTGAAAATTGCCATCAGATAGTTCCTGGTGCATATGAATATGATATGCATGAAAGTTTTTTGTTTTTAAGCTTCTAATGAACTCACTTCTCTCTGACTAATATGGGGACTCTCAACCGTTGCCAGCACCTCAGAAAACACATTTTCTTTGTTAAAAACACGTTCCATTCTTTCACTTTTTTTTTTATTCAAAATTTCTAGTTTCCACAAATCTATCGAGAAGGTTTTGGAAGCTGCTAACATCAAGAATCCTTCTTTCAGGATACCTCTGCTTATAAATTCTATTGGCAAGCAAACAATTTCTGTCTGACTCACCCAAAACAAAAGTCATGTCTACACGTTCCGCTTTATTAAAATTTATTTTGTAAAACTAGAAATATTTTAAATTTAATACAAATGATAACTGATTACCATTAAGTGCGATAAATGTTCGTTTGTACAAGACAATTTATACTAAACTGAGGTTTTATTGCCTTTAGAATAACGAAAACAGCAAGAAAAAAATAATCCAGCGTACTCCGTGAAATAAATATATTTACCCCCCTATATCTCACCCACCGGTTAAAGTATTAAGAGTTTTGCATTTTTATCTTTAGTCAGACTGCTGAGGATATACAGCTAGATAGGTTCTATATTGGAGAAATATAGATTTGTACGTATTGGAACAAAATTTTCGAACATTATATGCCTAATATTCGTTATAATTATTCTGAAGATATATGGATTACATTGATAGCTTACATTGGCGAAATATAGATTTGTACATATTGAGAAAAATTCAGAACTATATGTCAAATATAGGTCGTAAATGTAATATATTGGGCCTATATGATTTGTACATTGGCCCAATATTTTGTACTGCTGGGGTTAGGTCGTATTTGCAATATGATAGTTAATTCTATTTTCAATATTTGAAAATTCTCTATCAAGAAAATTCTCAGGATATTGATTATTTACTAGCATAATTTTAATAAATTACTTTTTATTTATTGAAACGTTGAAAAAATTATTTTGACTATGAAACATACAATATTTTTTTATCGTTGATATGTTGATAAAATTGAAGTTTAAATATGTTTAAAAACATATTAAGTTCCTCTTCTTGGTAAAAATTTAAAATATAGAATGGAGTGAAAAATAATAACTGAAATTTTTTTTTTGCTAATTATTATTTACTAACTTTTACAAATCTTATCACAAATAAGTATAACATATATCTTTTTAAACAATTATTTTCCCGACTATTTGCCAAAATGCTGAAACTTGGATTACAAAAAAGATAATATGCACATTATGTTCAGTACGACTGAATCAATAATGTTGTTTTTAATTTCAAGTATTCTGTTTAGTAAAACCAAAAATAAATAAAACAAAAGGTGATGACGCTACGCAAGCAGAAACACGTGTCAGTAGATATTTTAAAGTTTTTAAAGTGAGTTTTTCAACTGGTGAGTACCTTTTGTTTTATTTATTTTTGGTTTTACTAAACAGAATAGTTGAAATTAAAAACAACATTATTGAGTCAGTAGTACTGAACATAATGTGCATATTATCTTTTTTTGTAATCCAAGTTTCAGCGTTTTGGCAAATAGCCGGGAAAATAATTGTTTAAAAAGATATATGTTATACTTATCTGTGATAAGATTTGTAAAAGTAAATAATAATTAGCAAAAAAAAATGTTCAGTTATTATTTTCCATTCCACTCATAAATATGTTGGTATGAGTACATTTTCTATAAATGCTTATGTCATATTATGTGATCTATTTTTTAAACTAAAATGTCCAAAAAGAGTGCCTAGTTATTAATTTATGTTTTTACAGTAAATTTAATTGATGGTTAATATGATCCAAAAAGTAAATTAAAATGTTGGATGCTGTAAGGCCAAATTGCAAAAACATCATCGATATATCTCCACCAAACAGTAGGTTTATAAGTTAACTTAAAGCTATATATTGCTTTTCTCATAATCTTCCATAAAAAATATTATCTAAAATAGGAGACGATGAAGAACTGATGGCCATACTGAAATCTTGCTAATAAACATCATTTCCTAATCATAATTTAAGCTATTTAGTGTAAGAATGTGTTAACTCTCTTTTTGCCATATCGAGATGAATACAGATAACTTTAAACTATAGAAATATTTTGAACACCTTCTTGCACTAATGGTTTCAATTGAAAGTAGGTTGTTTTAACAAAAAGAGTAAATTAGATCATTATGGTTTCTATGCTCAGCTTTGTTCTATTTACCAAGTTCCTGTTTTTCTATAATTCTATAATATTCATTAGCATTATCTATCGGAAATCTTTAGGCAGCTTGTTCAATAACAATTATAACATCGAATTCATTAATTGATTTTGGGGTTATGGAATGGATTAATCTAATAATTTAATGCTTATTCGATGTTATGAAAAAAAATCACAAACGCTGCTTTCTCCGTATTTTTTTTAACACGTTTTTATTAGCTTCACCTGTATGTTTGCTTACTTGCTTGTTTGCTTGTTTGTTTATTTGTTTGTAACCGACTCTTTGGACTCAATTTTGACCCACTTTAAACGGACAGATTTAATTGAAACTTTGTACACTTACGAAGAACCGGTAACAATACAATAATTTGATAAGTTTATATTATTATCCTGATCAGGATTGCCAGTCCTTTCCTCACGTATCCTCTGCGTGAGAGCAAAGGCTTAATATGTATGTACATTCCATGATTGTCAATTAGCTCGGTGGTCGAGCGGGCTAAGGCAGTCGACGCGAAACGACGGACTCCTCGGGCGTGAGTTCAAATCCCATGGCTGAAATAAAAAAAATTTTTTTTTTTCAGAAATATCTGTTGGATCGTAATATGTTATAATATCAGCATCAATAAGCAATATAAATATAGTTTAAAACAACTAAAAAACACGCTTTCATAGCACATCAAACTAAAAAGTGAAAAATAAATATAGTTTAAAAAAACTAAAAAACACGCTCTTAAAGCACATCAAACTAAAAAAGTTAAAAATAATTATTAATATAAACTGAAAACAATAATGAACGAAAAATACTAGTATTATTGTGAAAAAAGCGTGGGGCGCTTTGTGCCATATTTTTCGTACATTGAGCAACCCACGCTTTTTTTCACAATAATACTAGTATTTTTCGTTCATTATTGTTTTCAGTTTATATTAATAATTATTTTTAACTTTTTTAGTTTGATGTGCTTTAAGAGCGTGTTTTTCAGTTTTTTTAAACTATATTTTTTCATCTGTTCAGTATCATCATATTCATCTGTAGGTCATCTAGTATACTGGGTATGTATTAATTTTCTCTTTCTTGTTATGTTGTGTAAACTAGAGCCTTTTTTCATTTAATTTTATACCTGCTGATTTATTTTTTTTACACCGTATGAAATTCATTTTAGAAGATAAACTGACAACAGAAAGTCGTTTTTGTGACTTTCAGTCTACCCATATTTCAGGAATCCTGTAAATAATCGGTTATTATGTTTGACACTTAAATATTAAAGAATTATATTGCTGATCCCTAAGTCCTTATACTTTCCCTACTTCCAGGATAAATTTGTTTTATGCTACCACAACATTTCAAAATAACCCTGTTTTCTTTAGTATAGAAGGGACTGTCAGGAGCCTGTCAACGAAGATGTACACGGTAGTGCAATTTTCATTGTTACAAATTCAATTTCAACATAAATATTCCAATGCGAGGAAGAAACTATGAAAATGTACTTTTCACGTTCTATAGACACTAACCAACAATACGTACATAAAAAAATATTTTAAATGAAATGAAATATTAATATATTAATATTTTGTCGGAACTGAATTGGACAAAAATGTAAGAAAATCATTTCTTATCAAGTCGACGTTCCTACAATCTTTATTGTCTTCTTCAGGACTACAACAAATGACAAATATTGTCTACATATAATTTAGCAAATCTAATAGATAAAAACGTACGTAAAATTAAAATATTAAAAATACTAACATTTTGAGAAAAATGGAACTGCATGTGTTTATAATTACCAAGTGGTCATGAAAATCATGTTTTTTTAAGTTTATAATATTTAGTAAAGAGGTAAATATTAACTGAAAGGTATTTTTAAACGTTTTTCACCCAAAACAACCCTAATTTGCCGTATTGTTTTTGCTTAGACATTTCGCAGTATACTAATTTTTCTTTTAGTTACAAACATGATAAATCTTAATTGTCTCATTTCGAACTTCAAACTGCAATTTTAAGTCAACTTATGGACCGATTTTAAATTTTAAAATTCCGTTAAAGCTCTTCCTAAGACACGTAAAAAATGTATAGGGTACCTACCATTTAAAAAAGTGATTTTGGCCACTTAATTTTTACAACATATTTATTAAAAAAAACCGCCATATGTTGACTAAATTACCAAGAAGTCATTTATTTTGGGTGACAAATATTTAAAAATACCATTCAGTTAATTCCTAGTTATTTATTAAGTATTATAAACTTAAATAATTTGATTTTTATGACCGCTTCGTAATCAAATCACATACAATTTCTCATTCGATTTTAATTTTGAAAAAAAACAACTGGAAACCTCTATCAGGTATGACTAAAAAATACACAGGGTGCTATTTAAAATAAAAAAATTGCTGTTACCTCCGGTTAAATCGAAAATGTGTTTTTGGGTCTCGTTAAGTCAAAAGATGTGTTTGTATACCAAAAATCCTATTTCCTAAATTTAATTTTTTATGTTGAAAAATAAAGAAAAAAAGTGAGGGAGTACCTAGTTTCGTGAACACCCGATTTTTATGAACAAATCTAATTCGCTTAAAAAATTTTGTTTCTGCCGTGCTCAAAAGTTGAAACATACTGTACAGGAATTAAATGAATTTCAAATTCATTATCAGAAATTAAAGCACAGCATTTTATATCTCCAGTAGATGATGTAATATAATATGCGAAACTAACAACAATGTAAAGATACTTTGAAGTAAACTGTATTATTTCCAATAATATTGCCAGCTCTAATATATTCGACATTTTGGAAATAAGTAAAACAATTCTTAAATCCCTTTCCCATGTCTTTTAAATCACCATGTTGATCTGTATAAATCAAGTGGCCTACATAATAAGCAAAGGTATTAATAACATTGTCATTCTAGTTAAGGTTAGGTAATTATTAAATATGTTTGAGGTTTTTTTATGACAACAGATATTGAACCAGTATACAGAACTATTTTGTTTGAACAAAACACAGGTATAATGAAGAAAAATTATAAACGAGCAAAGAAGCGTTAAAGAAGTGCGAACAGATAAAACAGCAAGAGCGGTAATGGACGTATGTTCAAAAACTCAGACTTAAATGAAGCACAGGTTGAATAATATCATCATATACGAAATGGTTGATGATAAGGGCCCACACTCTGAACTCGCATCATATATTCATTCATAATTCAACCTAAACCTGGATAAACTTATTTCCTTGTCGTTGTCTCCGTAAATCTAAATTTTCATATTTTATTTGCATAAATTGCGGTGGAGAATAAATAAAATTATTCTTGTCTTTTTAGGGTGAAATATGATTTTCCCATGTGTATAGCTCACGAGATCAATATAAATATTAATAGCTGCATCCTAACAAAGTATAGTAAAATATTAAGTATCCTAGTTAAAGTGCCAAAAACATGAGAATTACTCTCTTTTGCTCCTTCAATAAATTTTGTGGTTATTCACTAAATTCGAATAAAAATCCTTGTTTTCTTTTTAATAAATTCACGTCATATAATAACTTGTCAGTTTAAGAGCGTTCCGAAGTTACTAGACAACCCATCATACACTACACATAACCCAATTTTTGCCCATAAATCTTGAAAA
The DNA here is from genome assembly GCA_029963845.1 of Rhamnusium bicolor. Lineage (NCBI taxonomy): Eukaryota > Metazoa > Arthropoda > Insecta > Coleoptera > Cerambycidae > Rhamnusium > Rhamnusium bicolor. The sequence goes on along the minus strand of JANEYF010002799.1, from coordinate 1,136,523 downwards.
TATAAATTTATGCAAAAGCGACAGAACTTCCTACATTTTACAACTTCATTGCCATGTGGACAGATTATTTTAAAATCAAAATTACATTTCGTAATAACGTAATTTTGTATTTGGCTGGATATGAGGATATTGAAAATTAGGTTCTTATGAAATGTAATTATGATTTTAAAATAATCTATCCACATGGCAATGATGTTGTAAAATGTAGACAGTTTTGCCGTTTTTGCGTAAACTTATATTTACAAGATTTATGGGCAACAATTGGGTTAGGTATACGTTGGGTTGCCTAGTGACTCTGGAGCATTCTTAATATAGCAAAATGGGAATTTTATATTTACAACCTCACAAAAATTCAGTAATGCTAAATTTTCCTGCACTGTATTATATTTTAAGTCAAAGTTTCATATACCGGATATCAACTGTATCAGCTGGCAATTTTTTTTTAAATTGAAGTAAAATTTTCAAATTTAAAATTCGCCTACGAGAAGTAGGCGAAATATATATATATATATATATATATATATATATATATATATATATATATATATATATATATATATATATATATATATATATATATATATATATATATATATATATATATATATATTATATATATATATATATATATATATATATATATATATATATATATATATATATATATATATATATATATATATATATATATATACATATATATTATTAAGACCACTTCCGGTTTCACCGAAAGTGTCATCAATTTTGAATTTTGGAATATGTTATAACACATTCTGATTTATGCATGAAATTTTCTATATAATAAATCAACATTTTTGACATTACCCTCAAATATGGCGGACATTTAAATTTTTTATGAAATTCAAAATTAATAATTGAAACTTTTTGTATAATGAAAATTTTCGCAGTAGGCATTGGACATCATAATATGGTTCATTTTTGATATTTGGGTGAACATGAAGCGAATATTTTTGACTGTAATGATATTATTTGAAAAAATTCAAATTATTTTTTCCTGACGTTTGAGCGATAATTACCATTTTTTTCTGTTTAAATAGTAGCCTCTATTTTTTCCTTCCCCATAGGAATCATCATAATTTAATCTTTAAATTGGTTAAGTATAGCGGATTTCATTATAAATGGATTGTTACAAATTTAAAACTTTTGGTGTCGTATGAAAGATATTATTCTAAAACATTAAAATCATTTGCAAATAAACTAAGTTGCCTTTGGAAATAAATGAAATTCACATGATATTATTTGTACTGTCAGTTTTTAAATAACTAATAGATTGTTACACATTTACGTTTACTGTTTCAATATCCATTAAAAATTTAAACACAAAATGAAAAAGTCGATATGTTGTTAATTTACGACGAATTCCGGAAAAATTCAAGACCTGTTGCAATAAACTATGGACAATGTTTTCCAAACAGAAGACACCCGCCACCAAATTATTTCATAAGTCAATTTTGAGAAATTGACCCGGTAAATGATGAAAATGAAGGGGTAATTATAATCGAAGAGGCTGATATAAATGTATTAGCTCTTGTTGACATTGATAGGACTGTATCGCTCCGAAAAATTGATGATGAGTTAAATATTGGCCACGAATATGCAATAATGATTTCAAAGGAAGACAGTTACAAGAACTTTTAATATCAAATAATTCAACATGTAGGTATATGGAAACGATTTTGAAAATTGAAAATACCATTTCCATTTATTTTATTTACTTACATAAAATAATTAATATGAAAATAAACAAAATAAATACGATAAATAAAGATAAATGCAGCAAATTAGACAAATGACAAATTATATAAATGAGACAAATGAGACAAACGGAGACGAAATAAATCAAACGATTGCGGCAAATGAGACAAATGATATAACTGAGTCAAATAAGATAATTGAGAAAAATGAAATAAATGGGACAAATGAGATATGAGACAAATGAGATAAGTGAGAAATGATGCAAATGAGAAAAGATATAAAAGAAACAAATGAGACAAACAACGATGAAATAAAATAAAATAAAATAATTTATTTTTCATTCATTTCAAATTGAATAAATATTGCCGAGATCGACTTTATTTTTTTAATTTAATGAAAGTAAATTTAAATCTTTTTTCTCAGTAACGGTTAGTCTAACGAGAAATAGTCACTAGTTCTATTCGGCATATTTTCTCGTATTATGAACAATTTTTATTTGAAAATTTTTTAATTTGGCGCAGAAAAAAAATTTTGCCCCCGAGACGTGCTCTCCCTGGTGGACCAGTTTCACTTATGTTCATAGGGTTTATCCATGGATATCATAGATATTACATGCAAAATTTCAGATTTCGAAATTGAGATATGTTTGAGAAAATGCGGTCACAACAAATTATCTGCGACACATAGGCACACAGATGGCATGCCAATTGGGATGAATTTTCTATTTTCTGGTCTGAAAAGTTTTTATCATAATCTGGAATTTGGTTTTTCTCACGCGACGCCAATACTTTCTCTATCAGTATAGATAGATGAGAAAGTAAAACTACTAAAACCTAAAAAACTACCCCTATATGTACTTCAAAAATCGCCCGCCATCTTTAAAGTAACAAAATATACAGTTTGTTATCATAATCAAAACTCTTATCGTCTTGTCTATTATTAAAAAAATGTTGAAAGGTGAAAAATATATAATCAGTTAAAAAATCTCGATTTTTTATATGATTCAAACTATTAAAGTGCCTTTAACTTGTATTTGAAACATGGCACTTTTCTAAAAGTTTTGTAACTTTAAAAGTACTTTTTTGCTTTATGCTTTAAAGCACTTTAAGCAAATGTGTTGTGCTTTTTGCTTCAGCTACTTTTTCAGTTAGTTTTCTAAACTTTTCTTATAATTCTTCGCAACTTCAATTCTCTATTCAATCATATGCCTGTCAATAATATATTAAAGGAGTCATATAAAAAAGAAGTGGAGCAAAAAGACATGCTTCCATTTAAAAAAGGCGTCACAAAGACATCAGTTTTAAACTTTTTATAACAAAATTTGTGCAATTAAAATTAAAAGTCAGTGTTGGTGAATTTATTCTATAATTTTGTTACACAATACATTTAACAATTTATTTATGACCAAATAATATGCTTTTCTGTTGCTGGTAGAAAATGTTGTTCTCACAAATACACTGATCGAGATAACTCGATTGATTTTTTAAATTTTGCGACGTTCTATTTGTTAGCAGTATATTATTTAATAAATTTTCTTATTTTCATTCTCGTAGCAAATTGTTTCAAATATTATTTGGAACAGGAAATAAAGTTTTTATTTTCCAGTGAACGCTGTGCAATCAATTCTAATATTTATTTTAAACATTATTTAGTAAATTTTTCTCACAACAGTTTGAAATATTCTGTTCGAGCTGCATTCGATTGGTTCGCATTATTTTCTATTCTATTATTAATTTGCGATTACATAGTAAACCTCGAAAGGAATGCTGTATACATGGATTACCACTCATTTTCTCAAATTACTACTTCCTTTCTGTTTTCGGACAACTTTTGATTCCTCACAATCCTCGTTCAGTACAGTTTGTCGAGCGATACAGTATCCTAGATTTATTTCATCACTGAATAGGATGAAAAAGATCTTACCATCTCGTCACAAAGCAATTCTTTTTGTTTACTTATAATTTGTTTGCTGTCATTAAAAATTATGGGGCTTTCTGTTTTACTATAAAACCTGTTTCATGTAAGATAATCAGAGATAATCATCAGAATTTATAAATTTACAGGGGCTGTTCCTTTTAAATACAGAAATTGATTCTTCGAAAATGAGCAACCTCTATTTCGGGCATTTTTTTGAGTAAAAAATTTGAAGAAAAATTAATGTTTTCTTAATTTTCGAGATATGTACTTAGGTGATTTAAGAAGTACGAAGCTCCAGACATTTTTTTTAGTGGAACACTCCTTTCCTTTCCAATAAATTATTCTTCGCAGAACTTGGTACCTAAATGGGTTAAAATCACTCTTAAATAGGGTTATTTCCATAAAGCCCATAACACTGACGTATTTTTCCAAAAAACATTAAAACACCATCCAAGTTGGCATCATATGGATATGATTAAAACTAACTTTATCTTAACAATGCCTCCTATACCTAAACTACTGTCACGGTTCGATGAACCTTGACCCACTAACCAATAAAGCGAGCTATTTGGGATTGGCCCTATGTCACTATTCATAACAGTTTTCCACTTTGTGATTTCCAAGCTTTCAAATGCATCAAGCTGTCTAGTAGTTATTAAATTCCTAATTAATCTTAAACTGCTAATACCTATTTTATGGTGGTTCTCAAACGCATGTTGAGCAACACTAGACTTATCCGTTCTACAATATTTGAGATGAGTCATATGCTCTTTGAATCTAGTTTGAATTAATTGTCTAATTTGTCCAATATACTATATGGATTGTACACTTGATTTCAAAAAAACTAGTACAACTCTTGTAATCGAAAATCTTAATAGTTTAGTTGTGTGCATATTACTGCATATGTCTGTAAATAGGGCTGGCCAGGCATGTCGAGAGGGGGCTGGAGAAGAGGTGATTTACCCTGGACCTGGGTTTTTTGGAGGAGATGGGTTGTCTTTGTGTTTTTAAACTTATTCAACCTTTCTCTTTTATTTTATTCAAATGGAATTTTAAAAATAATTAGAAAATAACTTTTCAAAACTTTTTCAAGCCTGCCATATTATTGTTTAAAAAAATAATATTTGTTACGGATATTCCTACTAATGGTTGTAATTAAAATACTAACTGAATAATGATAATTCTATTTTTAAAATAAGAACACAAAAATACCACTTGAGATTAAAAAAAAATGTAAACAATCAAACTGAACATAAAAATACAATAAAAAATAAAATAAATGAACTTCAATTACGTAATACAGAATTAACTAATATTTTGTCATTGCTCCATTAGCGTCTAACAGCCTGAAGTCTTGCAGTCATGGACAAAATCAGATTTCTTGCAAGGTCAACTTCTTGCGACAAGTTCTCCCAAGCGTCTTCAATTATCCCTTCCAATTCTTGGGCATTATTTGGATGGTTATTTAATTTTCTTACATGTTTTACCATTAGTCCCCATACATTTTCAATTGGATTTAAATCCGGACTTTTAGATGGCCACGGTAACAACTCTATGTTTTTATTAAGAAACTATTGCCTGACACGATGGGCCGTATGTATCAACCAGTTGTCCTGTTGTTGAAAATAAAATTATTTTCCGGAAACACCTCTATTACTGACAGCAACATAATATTGTCTAATATTTCAATATATTTAATGGAATTGAGATGACCACCACTGTTCCAACACACACCTAACCCATTTAGGCTCATCCAAGCCCAGACATTGACTGAAAACCTTCCTGATATTTGTGAATCGATAGTATATTTTTCGTCGTATCTAGTGGAAGGAGGCCTATATACGCGAACATGTCCATCGTTACAGGATTTAAAAACCTTTTCGTCAGAAAAGACAACTTGTCCCCAGAAGTTTTCATCATTGATTATATAGTTGAGTGCAAAAATAATCCTACCTTGCTTCTTTTCTTCTAAAAGTTTGTATTTTTTAGCCGCTGAACAACTCTTGAAGTCGCTTTGTAGTTTTATTCTTCTGCAAGCAGTAGATACGGAAGCAGGGAAATTTGTCTCTGAAATTGCATTTACTGCAGTCTGAAAAGGGTTTTCTATTAGGTAATTTATAAGATTTTCATCTTCTTGATTATCGCTCTTTCTGGGCCTACCGAAACCAACTTTACGGGATACCGTTTGGTTGGTTTCCCATTGTTTTTTAACACTCATTCTCGTGGTTTTACTCACATTGTATTCAGCAGCAAGTCTTCTTATGGACCAACCATCTTCAATTTTAGAAACAATTCGAAATTTTTGAATATCTGTTAGATGTCGAGTCATTTTTAATAATAACGCCACTGATTAACGTCAAAGTGACATTTGTAAGATTATTAATATCAATCAAAGAACGAATGATTTACATAGCTAAAAGAAAGTGTACCAGTTTTTTTTGAAATCAAGTGTACCATATAGCTAATTTTGTAAATCCCCAAATTTTCGTTTGTTTCAATTTTGTTGTTTGGATTGCCCAAAAATTTAAAAGTTGTAGTTGATTTCGAGATGAATAAACCACAATCATACCTACATATTTAAAAATCTTACCAATACCACGGGTAAATGGGATCCGGTCAGTCCGGATCGAGGATCGAATGAAATCGATAAAAATTTCTGATTTTCTCATTCATTTTACACGGGCGAGGTATTTTGAAGTGTCTCTTTAAATTTACGTTTCCTAATTATTTTATCAATTAAACTTACAGAATATACATTACAAGGTTAGTGCCAAGATTAAATTAATAGTCAGACAGTTTCTAAAAATTTGCAAACGTCGTTCAGTTTAGTTCAAATTAAAATTTCAAAATCATCACATATTTCACATAAATTTACAATATTTACAAAGCAGAAATGGCTGGCTTTAGAAATTAAATATCTGTAGTAAACAAAGTATGCTTGAATTACAAGTATATGGACTTTACAAAAAGCTTACCTATAAGATAAATAATTTATAACATGAACATTGGTGTGACTTTTAGATGAACATATTTTTATCAATTAAGACAAAATTTATTTGTCGTCACAAAATAAAAAACTCAAAAGATTAATCAGTAGTACGTCAAACGAAATTGTTCCTCAAAAAGTTCTCACTGTTGTAGAAAATCAATTCTCACAGTCGTTTAATCAAGAAGAAATCGATCTTAACAAGGAATTCAATTTTGGTTTACCTGCTGCGCCGTATACTCCCTTAAGACTGAACTTGTGTAGAAGTATGCAGAACATTTATTTGTGCTAACGGCTAACTGCTTTAAGTCGGGAGATTTTAGTTAAGAGGCAGGAGCTCCTTATGGTGTTACATAAAATCTCTCTAGGTTATCATCAGGCCACTAACAACCTGTTTCTGTGTGGCAAATAGTTTATTAAGTATTAGTTGTTACCTATGGGCGCCAACTATAGCAAGTTAAGTTTTAAAGCAAAACCTCTCACAACACAGGGTCAAGTTCCTATAGACGAACCCTTTTTATAGAACACAAATGAAAATGCAGTCTTTTACCTTGCTTCACTAATAAAATATATTTAAAAAAACTGATTAATTGTGACACAAAACGAATTTTGAAATTACAGAAAAAATTGGAATTTAATTTTTTAAATTTAAATAAAATACACAATATAACAGCAATAAAAGAAATATGTACAGAATAAAACAGAGGAACTAGCAATTTTAAGTAATGTGTTACAGATACGATATGGTCTCACCACGCCCCGGTAAGTCTCCGTCAGCGGTAGTAACTGTCCAGCGATGCTATTAGGCGCCGCTCTCCAAAAACCTATTGTGTTCTATATGCAATTCAGTCTCGTAGGTATTCTCAAAATTAAATTAGGCTCCTCGTTATACTTTCTTTGGAAACTTATAAACCCAAAGAAATGCTTGATACTTTGGATAAGCCTTATAGCCTATAGTTGTATTTATCATTATAAGTTTAACAACAACACCTAAAATTTCTAACCTTTATGTATGATACGTAGGTTGTAGAAATATTCGAAACTATCAATAAGCTTCTTTATCATAATGAAAAATTTTCAACTACGTTTACTGTAGAAAGCTTAATAGAGTTTTCAATTTACTACAAAATATATGATTTCTAACTGTAAGTTTATTCCAAAATGGAAGTAGAGTTTTAATACAATGTGATGATTTCTAACGAGTTTTTCTACGAGTTTTACTTCGAATTTTACTGGTGTTTTACTGGTGATTTACTGGATTTACTGGTGATATACTGGTGTGAACTGAACTACAATAAGATTAAATAAAGAAAAAACGGTTTTAATACCAGAATGTTAAAATTAAAAAGCAGAAAATAAAACAAGAATAAAAAATAATAATTCTAAAAATTATTATCTTTAATCTAATGTTTGAATAATTCCTAACTTCAACAATAATTACCTCTTTGATGATGAAAGCACTTTATTAAACGGTCATCAAAAATAATATTAATTAAATAACTTATTAAACCGAGTTGATGAGTAGCTATGATGTTTATCAGTTCAGAAATTGAAATCAAATGGTATTTTTCAGCTCTCTAGGTATAAAGTAAACTTTATTAATACAAAAAATGCGTCATAGATGCCAACCTAATAGACCTGAAAAAACCACACACAGATTTATATATAAAAAAGATAGTCAACACCAAAGTACTCATTTAAAAATAAACTTAAGATCTTTATTGAAATTAATCTAATAAAGAAAATGGTTCAATAATTACAAGAAACTATTTTTATAAATAAAATTTATTAGTTGCTTGAGCTTAGGTGCAAACCACACAGAGTAATAAAATCTAACTGTCACGTGTTAATCAATGCTCGTTTACAATCCATGATCAATGTTAGAGGTCGATACTGTTTGACAGCTGATGCTGATGTCATAAATTACAGATTGAAATAAACTTAGTTAACTAAGTTAAACTGAATTAAAAAGAAATGTTTAAATACTTAATCATCAAAGTAAGTATGGGTTACCTACTAATCTAATGTTATTATACATTACATATATGACTGATGGTCGAGAGGCAAGGACACTTGACTCTCACCCAAAAGTCCCGGGTTCGATTCCCGGCCGTGGCACTGGGATTTTTCTGTGAGAGAGATTAATCGTAGTATACTCGGATATTGGATGTGTGTCCGTTGTCTCTAAATATGTAGCTCCCTCCGCAAAACGTCAGTTTAGAGATACAGTGGGTTGTATTATCTGTGGTGTTTATTATTATATATTATTATTATTATTAAAAGTATAATTGAATAAGCTAGCTAGGTTATTTTAATAAAAACAAATGTTATTCCTAATTTTTAGAGAACGTAGAATTGTCAGAGACTGGAAAGCTGCAAAATAATAAACAAAGGCTTAGCAAATCAAGAAATACAAACATTCTAAACTAAGGGAAATTACTAAATATATAAACAAAAGAAATACATAATCTTTTGTAAGGTTTTCATGACAAGAGGCTATAAAACAAAATTAGTTACACCTACTATAACCAAACTTTAATGCTATACAGAGTGTCATAGCTCTAATGGTATTTAGTAAAGTTCATAAATGTGACTTTCACCATTGCATATGCAACACTGCTTCTCTAGGCATTTTAGATGAGATTGTTGTGTTGAAAGTTCAATTCAATACCTTTCTGATTCCTCTAAAGGACTTGCCAAAGAAGCTTGCAGAAATCAGATCCTGCGGCAGTATTATCACATATATTCTGCACCTAGAGCCAATCCTGATTTCGACGTCATCAATACCTAAATTCCGAGCTCTAATTATCAGAGATAAGTAATAGTCTTTGTTAATGATCACACAAATAATAGGAACAAATCTATTTTGTTTTCAAGTGTTTCATTAAAATTTAGCATATCTTTGAAGAGAAAACTGTATAATCTCTGTAATATCCATAATTGCTCACACAGTTTTAATGATGTGGTTTTTGGATGCACATTTATATTGTTGAATTGAACCAAATTATATTTATTACTCACATGAAATATTTGTTATTGCATTTCATATGACTCCTCATTATCATTGTGTTCATGCACTATATGGCGGGGAATTAAATTCAGGACATTGATTTTATGCAAAATGACAAGATTCATCAGGATGCATCACCCGTTCCGGGAATACAGATGTTACAATCAATTATGATAAATTTTATTCCTTCATTTTTTTCATTTAACCCGAAACTTTCCCATTCGGTATAAGTTGAGAAATAAGTAAAACTTTAGAAAAGTTTGTATTGAGGTCAGAAGTAACGGTTCGGTACAGCATTCTTAAATAAAAATCTTTAAAATTGATATTCAGTGTGCTCACTGAATTTTGCCGGATTGTTTTACATAAATAATATTTATACCACTTCTACCGATGTCACCAAGTTCCTCTCAATGCTTTTATAGAATAGAATTATTGACTGTATAACATTTTTATTTTATTTCTTTGACATAATTGCAAAGAAGATACAGTGTTTATCAAAATTCCGGCTTCATAAGGATTTTTTTATACATAATTTAGAAAAAAATCTAATTATGGCAACCGTTTCCACTTGACTTTCAGTGCACTAGTACTATTTTCGAAAACTTGTCAAAAATGGATTTATTCGTTTTAAATTTGGTTAAATATCGTTAGAAAAAAATGTTGTAATAACTTTATAAATACATGTGGAAATTTACACTAAATATAACTTTACCAACAAAATAATTTACGTGATTTTGAAAAAAAGTTTTCCACGTTTTTGTGTTTTATTAACTGTGGTTAAATATTCCAAATAAGTCACATATGCTATAATCTTTTTTATCAGATGAATATCAAATTTATCTGAAAGTTTTCCTTAGAATGTTATTAGTATGAAAAAGGGGCTGGATCCATGATTGCTATCTCTAACTATTACCTGATTTAATAAGTACATTTATATATACATAACTTTCAAACACTATCGAAGTTTTGAATCAATACAAGTTTGTAAGCTCCACCACAATAATAATAATAATAATAATAATAATAATTGGTGCTAAGGGGTGCAAGGTCGGCAACCTCCACGTTGGTGCACCCTGGACAGGCAGAGGCTACTCTGCCTGACTAATGTCGGCCGGGGGTACCAAGGCTAACCACCTGGTACCCCTTCTACTTCGGGTTCCATACAACCTTAGAAGAAGGGCTCCTCACGATCGACCTCAAGCGGATGGGGGTCAGAGACAGGCGGGGAGGGGCCTCACCGGACGGTCTCAATAATGACAGACGCAACGAACAAGGACGCTTTAAGTGGACGAGGGAACTTCGGGATGACTTGCTGACCTGCCGCGAGAGTAGCGAACCTGAGCGAAGAGGATACATGGCGCGATTGCATGCACTTTGGTGCGAAATGCACCCAGAGCATCGCGCCTTCTCTCAACAACATCTGAGAGATCAAGTATCCTTTCTGCTCAGGACAGGTTACGTAAGGGCACCCCGTCAGCTGGAAGAACTGCCAGCCGCAGTACCACCGCGGCAATTACCAGCTGATGGGGAACATCCTTTAGAGTTCACCGATGTAGACTTAAGGACGAGGGTTAGCCTTAACACCAGGGCTAACCTAAAGCCACAAGACCTGGCTAGAATGGACGCGGTCATCGATGAGGAAATTCCGGAAGATGTAGACATCTGGCAAATCAACTGTGCCGTGTACAATGCCGCGAAGCAACTCGTCCCCCGTGAGAGGTCAACCAATCACGGGGTCGAGAAAACCAAGCGGCGTGTACAAAAAATCGAAGGCAAGATACAGTCGGCCAGACAACACGCTTCTCGGATCCAGAGTGTGGTGGAATATAAGACGTCTGGTAGAGTTTTTACTCCCAGAATCCGGCGCATAGCAGCCGGATTAAGACGTCAACACCATACTCTAAATCTGACAGTGATGCTTACCATCAAGCAGCACTGTCTAGATAGGATCCGAGCGCTCATTGCGATAAAGAAAACATTGAAGAGGCGGGTGAGGAGTATGGAACAAAACAATTTGTTCCGTACGAATCCTTCTCGCCTCTTTCAAGAGCCACAGCGTGTTGTCGACAATCCGCCGACTGTAGAAGGTGTCGAAACCTTCTGGAAGGGAATCTACGAAACGATGCGTCCATTCAATAGCGACACTCCATCAATTGCACACTTCGAGGCTCTGTGCCACAGACATCGTCAAGAGCCAGAAGAAGTGTGCCCGGCAATCAGTACGGAGGAAGTCCAACAAGCGCTTGTTGGTACCAAGAACTTCGCTGCCCCGGGCCCAGACGGCATTAACAACTGGTGGTGGAAGAAATTTCCTTCCACTCACCGCCGTCTGGCGCGAGTTTTCAACTTATGGTTGAACGAGGGGCAGCAGATTCCGGACTGGTTCGTCGAGGGACGTACTGTGCTTATCCCCAAAACGGGGGATCTTTCCGACCCGAGGAATTATAGGCCGATCACTTGCCTCAACTCCTGCTACAAGATATTTACACGTATCTTGTATGCTAGGACACTGAGGTCTGTTGATCCGGTCTTCCAGCAGATACACGAACAGCGTGGTGCCAAGAAGGGCATGGCAGGTTGCAAGGACAGCCTGCTGATAGACCGCTGTATTACACAGGATTCTGTGCAATACAAGCGGAATCTATCGATGGCCTGGATTGATTACCGCAAGGCATTTGATACAACATCGCACGAGCTATTGTTGTACTTGCTCGAATGTCTTGCGGTACCAGCACCACTAGTGAGATGCATAGAACAGCTGCTGCCGCTCTGGAAGACCCGCTTCACCATAACATCAGGTGCGCAGCGGGTCACGACAGAGCAGGTGGCATTCAGGAGAGGAGTTTTCCAGGGTGACTCCCTGAGTCCTCTCCTCTTCTGCATCTCACTGCTGCCGTTGTCTGTTGGGCTCCGCCAAACCCGCGGATATCAATGTGGGCCACCCAGCGACCGGAGGCATAAGGTCACCCATCTATTTTATATGGATGACCTTAAACTTTATGCCTCCGGAGAGCGTGAACTACAAAACGCTCTTAGGGTGGTCGAAGAATATACGCGGGCAATTGGTATGGAGTTCGGGTCGGACAAATGTGCAGTCGTCCACCTCAAGAGAGGACGATGCGGGGAATTCTCTGAAGATGCGCAGCTCGCAGACGGAAGCATCCTAAGACATCTGGATGCCGGAGAGACCTATACATACCTGGGTGTGCAACAAAGGCACATCCAAGATGTAACACAAATAAAGGATTCTCTCCGCGGCAAGTACAGACACCGCCTCCGAAAGATTTGGTCTTCCGAACTTTCGGGGAAGAACAAGGTGTCTGCAACTAATATGCTTGCCGTTCCGATTCTGCTCTACTCCTTCGGAGTAGTAAAGTGGAGGGTAGATGAGCTGCGTCAATTAGACAGAGATACCCGCAAGATGATGAATATTCACAGAAGTATTCATCCTAGATCGTCCGTTCCTCGTGTGTACCTCCCACGTCAACGGGGGGGGCCGAGGACTCTTGAGCCTGGAGTGTACGCATGGTAGAGTAGTACTGAGTATGGCATGTAACATACTCAGGAGCTCAGATCCCCTCTTGCGGTTCGTAAAACATCATGAAATTGTAGGAGTGGGAGCAGGATTGTTCAAGGCAGCAAAAAGAGCCGCAGATGAACTCGGTCTCGCATTTGACATCAGGCGAGGAGGCCGGCGAGGTGCTGATGTTGAGTCAGTCACCGGACTTCAGCCAAATCGTCTGAAAGCCCGAATTAGAGCTGCCGAACAGGAAAATCTGTTTCGGCAGCATGTCGATAAACCCCAGCATGATGTCTTCTATAAGAACATCGAAACACTGGGTTTATCGACCAGGCTGACCTTCGCCTTTCTAAGGTCGGCCGGGCTTAAGTCAGAGACCTGCCAGGATGGTGTTATCAACACCTTGGTCTACCGTAGCCGCGTGTGGCGTGTAGAGGTTCCTGATATCAACTGCAGGACCTGCCATCAGGCGCCGGAATCGCTCATGCACTTACTATCTGCATGCCCTATATATGCGATTTCGGCCTACATCCACCAACATAACGCGGCTTTACGAGTGCTATACTACCATCTAAGGCACTCGTACGGGGTAGACCAGACACCAGTGCTGCCTTACGTCCCCGGAGATATTGAGTCCGTTGTCGAGAACGAGAAATGCCGGATTTACTGGAACTACTCGTTCCCGACTGTCAGGCTAATCCAAGCCAACAAGCCTGACATAGTCCTCCTCGACCATCAACTCAAGGTGATGTATGTCATCGAGTTCTCGGCACCTGCGGAGAAAAACATCGCCTTGAAGGAGGAGGAGAAACGGACCAAATATCGCGATCTCCGGTACGAGCTCCAAGTGCTGTACCCAGGCTACTCGGTCAAAATGGTCGTCCTTATTATCGGTGTACTCGGAGGGATAAAGCCTACGCTGCTCTCGGGACTGAAGATCATACCGGCCTGCCAAAAATCAGCTGAGTGGCTGGCAGGCCAAATGCAGAAGGCGGTCATCCTTGGTTCTCTCCGTCTGCTTAGGGCACACGATTCCGGAGCCTACAGTCACTAACCCTGCGGGATGTGGGGAGTGGCTGAGGTTAATGTGCTGGCGCGACTCCCGTGAGGCGTCGGAGGCCACGGGAGGACTGTCCAGCGTCGGGCAACCGAAAAAAAAAAAAAAAAAAAAAAATTGGTGCTAATAATACAAGAGTATTTACACAAGTCAAAAATGGAACAAATACAATATAATATAAGAAATGTAGAAAATATGCAAATAAACATACATACATACATACATACATACATACATGAAAAATATATAGGTATACACATAAATACATACAAGGTGAAATTCTTAAAATTACTTAAATAAATAATAAAATGTAGAATTGCGGAATAAAATAAAGCAAAATGTTGTCTCTCATAAGAGCAATATTTTCTATCTAGTGATTTTAATGTCAAATCACTAGAGTTTGTTGACAAATACTCGTCAAATATGTAAAAAGCATTGGATATCAAAAATGTCAATATTTGTAAAACTTTAAAACCCTGTCTACAATCTTCTCTATATTTTAGAACACACACAATTCGTAATGCTCTTCTTTGGAGGGAAAAGACATTGGAACTATGGCTGGAGTTTCCCAAACCAAGATAGCATAAGATAGAGAGGAATGTATAGGGCCATGGTATGCTGTGATGAGTACTTTCTGCGATACATTATGAACAAGGTTTCTAAGCGAATATATATTTTTAGAAATGTTTTTGCAGAGAAAGTGTGTGTGATTAGATATGATTTGAACGAAATAACTACTCAGCGGACAAATACCCCGACGTGCATTGGATTAAACCTCCAAATCAAAATTGATCGGTAGCCAATATCATTTGTCAACTTCTAACCAGACATAGATCAGTTTCGAACTTATTAGTTCTCCTCAGTATGCCTTAGGTTATGGAACAGGCAAATGATAGTGGCCAACCTGCTAGTCATATACTGACTAAGGTAAATTGAGTAGTGGTGAGAAGTATGTGAAATTTCTCATATGGTCCAAATGCTACTATCCGACCGACATCATAGATATTTCTGTGGCGGATAGCGACTTGCGAAGCTCTCGATACTTGCTTCGCAAGTCGCTATCCGCCACAGAGACATCTATGATGTCAGTCGGATAGTAGTATTTGGACCATATGAGAAGTTTCACATACCTCTCACCACTACTCAAAGTGTGTATGGTTTTCCCACGACAGTTTGCAATCAAGATATACACCCAGAAATGTTACACTATCTTTAGGGTTCATTCCAGTTAAGTTTCTTAGACTTAAGATCATTATCTCAATTTTTGAATTATTTAAGCTAAGTTGGTGTGCAACAAACCAATCCTGGGTTTTTGACTATGTCTCATTTATGTTAGTACCTAAGATATCGGGATCTTTATGTGATTGCATGATAGTGAAATCATCTGCAAATAATTCAAAATCATAAGTTATGGTGGGTTTATGTATAGAACCTAAGTACCTAAAACCGAAGTCCTAAGAACCTCAAACAATTTAAAAATACATATTTAACTGTGTAATGGTGAGAGGTATGTGAAACTTCTCATGTTGTCCAAATGCTACTATCCGACCGACATCATAGATGTCTCTGTGGCGGATAGCGACTTGTGAAGCAAGTACCGAGAGCGGCGACCTCTAGCCCAGGTGGACTAAACTACTGTTATTAAATTTAATTCGAACGAAACAACTACTCAGCGGGCAAATATCCCGACCTGCATTGGATTATACCTTCAGATCATGATAGATCATTAGTCCACCTGGAATAGAGGTCGCCGCTCTCGGTACTTGCCTCGCAAGTCGCTATCCGTCACAGGGACATCTATGATGTCGGTCGGATAGTAGAATTTGGACCATATGAGAAGTTTCACATGCCTCTCACCATTACTCAATTTACCTTAGTCAGTATATGACTAGCAGTTTGGCCACTATCATTTGTTTGTTCCATGACCTATAGCATACTGAGGAGAACTAATAAGTTCGAAACTGGTCTATGTCTGGTTAGTAATTGACAAATGATATTGGCTACCGATCTATCATGATTTGAAGTTATAATCCAATGCAGGTTGGGGTATTTGCCCGCTGAGTAGTTGTTTCGTTCAAATCATATTTAATATTTAACTGTATTTGTTTATACAACTTCGTAGGTGTAGGTTCTTAGGCCCTTAAGTCAAAATGAATGTGCGCATGTGTAACTCATGATTAATAACAAAAAAGAAGTGACAATAATTGACAGATTAAAGAGGCTGTTTTTTTTTAACCTAGATTTTGAGAACATATTTACTTGGAACCAATTACTTAATTTTGAATTACTAAATTTAGGTTATGTATACGTATTTTTTATTCCTTAGGAATATTACCACACATGCACAAAATTACTTAACTAAGTGATCTTGGGTTAAGCATAGACACATTCTTAAACTTCTTGGGTGATAAGTTGTTATGTGTTGGGGGTTTAGGGTTTTAGGGCGTATGCATACACCCACCATTAATTAGCGACAAGGAAAATTTTACTTGAGGCTCGTCGAGCCCTATTAAGAAGCCGTCCGCTCAAAATCAGGGCATAGGTGTTTAGTTTTGAGTTTATTAATAAATATCTTATGCCTTCATTCGTCGTTATGGCAATAAATTTGTTGTTATAATCATATGGCGTCACTGATTTGATTGACAGCTGTCACTGTTGCTACCTTAAAATGCATGCTGATATCTAAGGAGAGCTTAATGAAAATTGGTTATCACAATAATTAGTTGAGGGAGGCAAGTTACTCAGTTAATTTAAGTAATTATTAAGGGTTTTACAAGAGATAACATACTATTGGATAGTACAAAGTGGAAATACCTCACACTTCCTTTACATGAGCCTCCTTGTTATGGCCTAGAACGGTTAGTACTTGGTAGATGGATTGAAAAGTCCCATTGTCTAGAGTGTTGACTCATGTACATTATGTTTGGCTATACGTGGAGGCAATTAGCCAAGACTTTTGTTTTTGGTGCAGTAGGAAAAAAGGGCATCGTTTTTCTGTCTCCCCCCTTTTTACACTCAGTGTCTGAAGTTAACGACGACCTGGGATTATTTTGACGACCACATATTTTACCTGACTTGATTTGGTTTCTTGATCTGGATTGGACGCATCGCACCGTGGCGAGAGATCCTTTGGACTCTAGAACCGCGGCTTGAATATTCGCATTTCCAAGTAATCTGATGCTCTATGACCCTCGTGGAGGAAGCCTGGGACGTCATCATCAAAAGAAGTGGAAGCCAGCGAGGCGCTAAGTACTACCGCCTAAGGGTTGCTTACCCACCCCACTATCCAGAGTATATTAGATATGATATTACCATTTGATTTCACTTGGATTTTAACATCTTTTTTTTCTTGTTGTATTAACTCACATATGTCACCAACTTTTAGCTATTAAAGGATAGCTTCATTCACAAGGTAGTCATATTGGGTAGTTCCCATTCAATTTTTGTTGTTCAGACTTGGAAAGATAATACGAGGGGGTGGGAATTTAATTACATATTGCACAATAATAGTCCTGAGATCAACTATTATGATGCACTTTAATCACATGTTAATAATTAGAGTTACTACTTGCATATATGTTAGTAATAAGCGGGTTATGCACGGCAGGTTATGCTCTATTTCTTTTTGATAGGATCAAGTAGTGGTGTAAGAATATCGAAATATGTTGATTTATTTTCCTCCATATTCTTAACCCTTTATCGGGAGAAATAAATAATACGAAAAATAGCATACGAAGGAACCGGTGTCTAATTTATTCACTATATATTATCCATTGCTTTGGTAGCATAGTTTAGTTAATCCTAGTGTCTAGATTCAATTATTACCTAGTGGGTTCTGGTCAAATCTTGGCAATTTTCTAGCTACTATTGGCGCTCAGAAGCTAGTAACGCCCTTATATAAATTGTTAGTAATTCTTTGAAACCACACATACCGGTTGAGCTTCGAAATATGGTTGCGCACTAGTGAGCAACCCCCTAAATAGTAAATCGTCAATTGTATGATTTGAACATTAGTAGTACGTAACATTATAATAATACACATTTTTGCTTCAACATATTTTAGAAGTTAACAAACTAAACAACAATCTAAAATAAATATTATTAGAGAATCAAATACAATTCACTGTATTTTATATAAAAAAGAAACTGAAATGAAAACATGAAATATTCCTTAACCAATTTCTTCTTTAAACACTTAATTCTATATTCAAAATATTTATTGAAATTCTTGTAAAAATATTCAAAATTTTAAAATTCTATTTTGTTTTCCCTAACTGGATTATAAGGATATAACTTTTGTCATAAGCAATTTATGACAAATAAGTCTATTGCGACCCCATAAGTATCGCCTTTTTCTAGACAATCAATTTTCTCAGGTAGCATATCATGTATTTCTCTGACATAAATTCCCAGTGGCAAGAATTTATAATTAGATGACTATGAAAAGACAGTTTTGTTTACACTGCACACCGAAACATTCGGTGCTATTCTCGTCGCGCATCCCACCAACCAAATTGGCATTATCTGAAGATATTAATCCTTTTTTATCATCTCCAGATGATTCCAACTTGGTAAGTCAATGGCGCGTTAGTGTTTATAGAATCTATTTCAGAGTTAACATCGTCACATTAAAAATTTCAACGCAATTCAACATACTTTTATATAAAGAAACTGCATGAAAAGCCACCTTAGATAAAGAATAACATTATATTCCGTTATACTGTCTAAATCATCACGACTACGGTTGTGTAAAATTTAATTTGGACCAACACAAAGCTTACTCCGCTCTTTCTACAAATTTTATTTATGGCAAATTAAACCTTTTCGAATAAAACGTAGTAAAACAGATGGAAAAAGAGACAGCAATATCCACTCAGGGCGAAGCCTTTTTATAATCACAGTCGCTCATAAAAATAGTAAGTGTCGGAAAGGGCGGCACGAGTGCCACATAAGGGACCGACCGTTGCGGCTGCCTCAGAATGGACCTAAGACCAAATTAATTGCGTCGCGGTTGCCCGCCTCCGGGGAGAGAAGGTTTTTGTTAAGCCACGGCCGCACTGTTAAATGAAGAGGATTTCGTCCTACATCGATTTCAAGTTAGATGAACTTTAGTGTCGGCCGTCACTAGTATTTTCACTTTGTGATAGGTTTTTACGCGGGATAAGAAATTAAATGTTCTTTCTAAGGTTTTCTAGAACAATATTTAATTATGCTTGCGTACAATAGGCTGGACATCAAAGCGAATTAATTGTTTTTAAGGAAGACAAATTAGTAAATTACTTTTAAGTTATTTGTGGATGGTTTCAAATATAGATTCAGCATTTATTTCACTACTTTCTTAATTATTACCCTTACGTACACTGTACAGGGTGGTTTCTCACAGTGATATTTAATAAACCGTATGAATTTATAAATATGCGGTGTGGGATAAGGACACCTTCTGGTTTAATAAGAAAATGCAGGGCTGGCGCCTTATTTTGGGTTCTAAAATGCTGGGGATAGCTGTTGCCGCCACATACTTATTAGTAGGGCTGTCAAAAATGTTCCGTGGGACAGTGGCGTACGCGAAATTAACTAATACGAGAAACAATAAACTATTACAATTTATAACAATGTATGTAAAACTTACCCTCTTAACTAGCTTGATGAACTAGCTTGCTTATCACAAACTGGAGAAGATGTGTAGTCATTTTGCAGCATCAGATATATGTCTATGGTAGTCGCCATGAGTGATGTTCGCTTTGGTGAAAATATATCCTTATATTTTGAAAACGACCGTTAGACATCTACCGATGTAATACAGGCATACATAAAATAGTCTTTGAACGCACTTAAGGGATCTGGGGCTGCACCATCACATGTTTGTCTTAATTTGGTAAAACCGGTGTCTTTATTTAACACACTTGCGAACTTTTCTTTAACGCGCTCATTTATTGCGCCACCTATAGTGTGTAGCAGTGGATTTACTTCGTCCACTATTTGCAGTGACTCCGCTAACGACAACACACTGTTTTCTGATTTTTTCATGCTTTCATGTAATGGTTTATAGTTCTTCGCAATCTTTTTGAAAGCTGTTTCAACAGAAATATATTCGAATTTTGTCTGGCTTTCCTTAATAGCTACAGCCTCATCTGGATTGAATTGTAGTATCGAAGCTTCTATTTGTTGGAAAGATTCAGCATAGTAAAAAACTGCCTGCAACCATGTTTCCCAACGTGTAAGAATCGGCTGTGGTGGTTCAGGAATACCGGGACACTTGTTATGAAATGCACGAAGCCGGTTAGGAGATTTAAGAAACACTTTTTTTGTACTTGCTACTAATGAATCCACCTCTGGAAAACCTTTTCGAATAGTTTCTGCCACAAGATATAAAGCATGCACTTTACACGTAACATGTATAAACGTACAACCTTGTTCTTGCAAAGAACGGCCTACCGATCGCATTATCACGGCGCCATCAGTCACAAATATCAACACTTGACTTTTTGATATTTCAAATTTTTCTAACGTCTCCAGCACCACTCTGGTAATTGTTTCGCTAGTACACTGACTTAGTCTTTAGCTAGCTAGTAGCAGTGGAACTGTCGGTTTAAGAGGGTCCAGTACTCGTACTATAACATTTAAAATAGATTTTTTTTACAATCTGTTGTCTCATCAACAGATAACCACAGCCGTGTATTTTTTACTTCACATTTCATGTCAGTTACCATGTGTACGTGTACAGTTGGTAGATAGTTACATAACGTTGTGCGACTTGGTAACTTCACCTGGGCATTGTATTTATTCCAGAACTGTCGAAATGATTGTTTATCGAGTATGTGCAGCGAAACATCACAGGCAATCATCATTAATAGTAAATCAAACATAAACTGTGTTGTTGAAGGCACGCCATTTTTTTTATTTTTATGGTGTACACTATTTACGTGAAATCCACAATCACGCTTATCCCAGCACATCAAATCTTTCTCGCACACTTTACAAATTATTTTAGCACCATCATAGAATAAATCCGGGAATTCACCTATGAATT
Source organism: Rhamnusium bicolor (assembly GCA_029963845.1). Lineage (NCBI taxonomy): Eukaryota > Metazoa > Arthropoda > Insecta > Coleoptera > Cerambycidae > Rhamnusium > Rhamnusium bicolor. Next base: position 1,115,287 of record JANEYF010002799.1, on the reverse strand, counting down.
TATTCACTTTGTCAGCAAATGGCCGTTTTCTACTCTTGCGTACGTGTGCCGTGCTTTATTATTAAATTAGTATCAACAATACAGTACAATAATTTAAATAAAAACACAAAAACAGTGTGCAATACTCCCAAGTGACTTAACGTGTACACAACTCGAAAGCTAATAATAGACTGGACTGGAGAAAGAGTTTCGCAGTCAAGGTGAATGCCGGCGACAGTAAGTACATATGTACTCTACGACCATGATACACACAAACGATTTACAGCTTTAATTTTTAGTTTTGTTTTAGTTCCAACTCAACATTGCTCTAGGACATTTCCTGTATGCGTAAATTAGTAAATTTAACAGATTTACCAAGCTATAAGGATTAAGAGAACATTTTATTGGAATTAATGTCTTCACTTTAACTAACGAATGCATAGGCACTGGTGAATATATTAGGATATTGTGTTATTAAGTTGGGAGTCATAGTTGTTCAGGAAAGAGAATTTTGAGTGATAAGCTATACCAGTAAATCATTATGTAGCGGGGATCTCGCGACCAACAAACTGAGAAAGTAGGACTGACAGTGGTTTGGGCATGTAAGAAATTTTAATATGTATCTATTAGGAACATAGTTTGATCTAATAAATGATCATAAACTATTTAATGTGATCTTTTCGCCAATTGAAGTGAAACATTGCTGTCTCGATTACCAAAGTTTAGTTATGGAAATACATTTAAAAATATTATTGAATGTGTAACGAAATTGCAAGCCATTTTATTCCAGATTGTTGTTTTCCGTGAAGAATTGTTTCTGCCAGACCAGTCCAGATGGCGCCACTGATTTCTACTGGAACAATTGGTTTGGTAGATTTTTGCACTTTGAAATAAAAAATGCCTAAATAATATCTATTTGTCTTTTTTACTCATACTGTACTCTCAAATGTTTGTCTCTTTCCAAACTATAATCGAGTTTAGGTAGCAGAACACTACGGTGCTACTTCTTTCTTACTAGTGTAGCGTTCTGAAGACTACACCTGTAGTTCAGTGGTCTGGTAAAATTTATATGTTTTCTGGTATTATCGTGTAATTTTATGAACATCATTATTTAAAAAGTTGCTATATTGATTTAACGTAACTTTGAGGTAATTTTCATAATAATATTGTGCATTATTTATCGCCTTGGGCGAATTTGGTTTTTTGGTGATCAGTTCACCTTGGTTGTTCTTTGGAACAGCCATCATTGATATCCCTCTGATATTGTAATAATTTCGTGTGCTAATTTAAACTAACTTTCGGTTATTGTAAATCTTCGATTTACCCTGCAACGGATGTCGCCATTTTGTATTGTAGTTAATTGTCTTCTGTCTTTGTCTGTTGATGTTTTAGGTCACTTTGTTACATTGGTAGCTCTGTGAACAGTGGTGACTGGTGTTATTTGGAGTTTGGTACCATTTCTTGGAGGAAACCTATTTGTTTATAACCTTTGTGAGAATACCTAACGTGGTGCATTTGTTTTGTGGTGGATCATTTTATTCTGTAACGTAAGGTTTTTCTAAATTTAAAATATCGAGTTCTTACTTGAACGTTTACATAGTATTTAGTTAGAAACTTTGCTTTAGTGGAGCCTTGCCTAGTTCTCTTGCAAAAATACCTGCCTAGTTATCTGGCAATTGATTAACTTTTAACTATCTGCAGTAAACATATTAGTCAAGCTATATGTCTTTATTTAACTTTATCTGGAATTCATTATTACCTCTCTAAGAGGAATTAACAAATAATTTAACTTATTGTTCCCTTTAATTTGACAGTGATCATATTGATTTATATTTAGCAAATATTTATTTACATTATCTTTCTATTTGTCTGTGTGTATACAGATATTCTAAATTCTATTTTCTTGAAGATTACCTTCTTTTTAGTAAAAATATTTTAAAATACTTTGTTTATTATCGTAGCTATACCTGGTTTATTTGTTGGACTAGAATATTTTCTATCTATCTTAGGTTCTATTGATACTTAAGTTAGCGGAAGTCTTCAACTTCCTAATATATTGTAGGATACAAATCCTAATTTGGTTAGTTTGCAATTTACTATGTAAATTTTTGTTAACTCTCATATTTTGTCTACGTAGCTGGAGAATTCAAACGTCATTGTTTTACCTATAGTACTGATCTCATAAAACTCTCCCCTTTGTATGTAAATACCTGAACCAAGAGAAGAGGATAACTGGTGGATCGAACTGGTCAGTGGTGATTCAAACTTACACTGAACCCATTCAAAGCTCAGCCGTTGGTAGATTCTTTACAAGACTTTTTGATCAATAACCATAAAGTTATATAATTTTTTTGATTATTTTGGTGGTCTTCAACCACAACCACTTATATTTTTTTTAACTAAAATAGGCCATCTGAGCCTATGCAAATTTTGTACATATATTCATACGTCTATTATACTTTTTATCTAGTAATATATTTTTATTCGTCATCCTTTTAATTATTTGATACTTGCAAAAGTTCTGACGCCCAGCATAGGATTTGGTGAGAACTCAAATCAATCTAAGCCCTCATTCACAACCTGCTAACTGAGCTACCGGTCAGCAAGTACAACCCCCAGCTAATTGTGTTATGCCAGCAATTGAATGGGGGGGGTGTGTTGCAAATTATATGCAAGAATAATATTAGCAGCTTCATTCAGCTTCTATAACATTATACAATTAAAAATTTGATGTAGGTAATTTTCAAAATTAGGAAAAGGTCAAGTTTTTATGTAAAGCATTTCACCTAAACCTTTTGATCGTCCTAGTGATATGAATAGTCCAATTTCAAATTTAAATTGCAAGAGAGAACAAAATTATTTCCTACCTTACACAATTTTTGATGAATTACACATTCACTCAGATTGCAGATTAATTCAACGACACCCAGAAAGTTATGTGGCTTTGTGATTGGTTGGTAAAAACATCAGCCTTTTACCTTGGAGTCCCGGATTCGATTCCCGATCACGTAGCTGGGATTTTTCTAAACCAGAAATTAGTCATAGCATACTTGAGTATTGGGTTGAATTATGTGTCCTATATTTCTAAATATACAGTCTCAACTCACACGCATATACAGTCACAGCACGCGTTCTAGGAACTTCGTTTGTCTTAGGTAAGCCAGTAAGGCACCTGTTCTACGTGGATATGCTAAGAAATAGCATGCACACTAGGTTAGTTCGGAGTAGGAATGTAGAAAATAATACATCGATCGAGTCGGTGGAGTAGTTGGCTTGATGGCAAGTGTGACTAGGTCATCTCTCCATCGCCATGCGGGTTCAAATTCTGCCAGCGGCACTGGCAATATCGTCCTGTGTCCGCGTTTTTCCATAAATGTAACAATCGCCTAGGCATCTACAGTTTTGGATTCGGGGGTTGTTTAATTTCTGTAATATATTTTTTTATATGTTAGCATGAAACGAAATACTGGATAATGAATAACGATGTGGCTCAAAGATTGAAACGAAAACGTTGATGTTTCTAAATATCGATGTTTTTACATATTATTTACTAAATGATTATAAGAAAATTCGACAATATGAAATAAATATAAACAATAATTAATCAGAATATAAATGTTTACATAATTTATTTACTTTTTTTATGATTACCTCTATTACTATACTTTATACAGTGTGGAAATTAAGTAACGCATAAATTCAGTAATTCCGTTGATATTAATTTTTTAGAAAAAAATCCTGAAGGGGTATAGCGATTTTAACTTCAGCAAATATTTTCAATCTCTTTTCAGTTTCTTATGTCATTTATTTTTTTAAGTTATGACGTCATCGACTTTTTTTTAAATGACAACCTTAATTTTTTATTATTGATTTTGGTAGTAGTTTTTATTCTGGTTCCGACCGTATAAAATTTTCAATATGTAATACGGTCGGAACCGGAATAAGATCTACTACCAAAATCAATAATAAAAAATATAGGTTGTCATTTAAAACAAAAGTCGATGACGGCATAACTTAAAAAATAAATGACATAAGAACTGAAAATAGACTGAAAATATTTGCTGAAGTTAAAATCGCTATACCCCTTCGAGATTTTTTCCAAGAAATTAATATCAACGGAATTACTGAATTTATCGTGGGCTTAAAACCAAAAGTGACCAAGTCCAAAATGTTCATTTTTGAGAAACTGGTAATTTTGTTTTTTTAATTTTTAAACATAAGCTTATAAGAATAAAAATTTAAGTAGAAAATCCATATAAATGTTTTTATAAATATCATAATTTAAAGTTTTGAATCTCACTACCAAAACAATTTTTTTTTTGTTCGCATAAAATGTATTATTTTTAGACTTGATCAAAAACACTTGTTTTAATAAAACAACTTTAGGGTTCTCAAAGTACTTGGTCAATTTTTGCAAGAAGAGGTAAGTGAATTTCTTGTTACTTGGTAAAAAAACCAGAAAATGCTGGTTTTGGACTTGGTCACTTTTGGCTTTAAGCCCACGTTATGCGGTACTTAATTTCCACACTTTATATTGGTAATATTTCCCATTATATGTTGTTTGTTAGCAAAATTGTCTATTTTTTTATAAAATAAAAAAATATGCATATTCATGAACTAGTATATTATTTGAAAATAATTCTTACATTTCCTGTTATTTTTAACGAATATGATGAACCAATTTGCTACATTGGATTAGACATACATAAAGGATTATTTAATAAAAAAAAATTGCAAAAATTCAGTACCTTTATTGATATCTCCCTGTAAAAAAAGAATAGTCCCTCAGACTATTATTATTATCCTTTTATGTGCTAAAAATCGAGTGTCTCCAGTTAGGGGGTTAATAATAATAAAAATTATAAACTTGTATGCCATTAACACATTTAATATGAAATTAAATATTACCTTGTGGCATAAAAAATGTGTAGATTTCTTAAATACAAGGTATTTCATAACTTCTCACCACCAGTAAAATATTTTAGTCTAAATAATTACTACTCAAGAAAAAAGTATAGGAAAATAAAAATTAATATTATCTTAAAAGAATGTATTAAAGGAATGTGATAAATTAATATTTGAGGCCCGTAAATAAAATTAATCATGCCTGTTTTTTTCATGTTTGACTGAACATTTTTTGTAAACTTATCTTCAATGAAACAATATATCGAATTAAAAAACTTGTAACACCTAAACTTCCAGATGAGTCGTTTTTTATACGAGAAAGTTCAATGAAAATATAAAATTATTTTTATTGAATCGTTTTTAATTCCGTAATCGTTTCCGAGGGATTATCTTTCTAAAAGTTTTATAAGATTTATTATAATCGTTTTATTGTGGATTGTGATCAGCATATTATTGGGAATAATAATATTTTCCCTCTTTTATGTCGGAATTAATTTATCATCAAAGTGTAGTTTCCAGAATTAAACGACAGTATTTCTTAAATTCCAATATTTAATATTTTTATAGGGAGATCCACAGGTTGGATAATTTCTCATGAGACATTGGCTTAACGCAGTGAAGCATATAATTTCACAAATGTTTATAAATAACCAATTTATTTTTTTTATTCTTGATCATCTTCTGAACGTAAGACACAATATTAATTAGAAAATTGTTTTAAATAAACGTTTTCTTGTCCTTAAATTACATTATTTATTGCCATTATTTTAAATTGCTGTACAAAGCAATTGTTGAAAATATTGTGGAATTATTTTTGTAGAGGTATGTAGTTATCTTCCGTCATTGCATACCTATCATGTATTGTAATATTAAAATACAATTCCAAAACGATAGCTTATTTCGACATTTAGTAAGAAAACCTTTTATATGTAATTTTTAACACGGGTGCCTTTTCCCGTTTAAAATGTAAAAAAAATAAGACAAGAAAATTATAGCGAAAATTCACCCTCACCCTCCGTGTAACTACCCCAACAAATGATATTTAGATAAAATTTGACAAAATATGTAACGTTATGAAATTAATAAATAGACAAAAAATAATGTTTGCAACTTAAGCCGTTTCGCATTTATCAGCAAATAACTTGCGACGTAACTAAACAAAATGCTACTCATATTTGTTGTGTTGTAACGAGTCACCTTGGCACCCTTCAGTACAACAGCAGTATTTTGAACTTTTTATTTCGGTACTGTCTCGAGTGCTAATTCCTGTTTTAAAGTGTAGGAACGTTATTCTATCAACGGTATGATAGAGGCTAGGATTACTCAGTGAAGAAACGGAATGTTCAGGGGTCGGTGTATATGGTTGTCGGTTTCGTAGAAATGAAAAACTTCACTTTTACCTGCCGAAATTGTTTTTTGGTGTACAACCAGATTTGTTCCCTATACCCTTGCATTAAATAAAATTCAGATTATCAACATTACTTCCTCTATTTTTTTAAGACTGGTTTCACAATAGAATAATAATATTAAAAAAAAATAAAGTACACAACAAAAGAAATATATGTATTTGTGCAACGTAATAATAATCTATTATACAGATAAGCAATCAGGAAAACCAAGCAAGAGGTTATGATAAAGCTGTGATCATTTATATAAAGCACAGCTAAGTTACGGAAAATACCACTACGGTATTACTCTCAGCAGAAAATGTTTTTAAATGTTTACTACAAGCAGGTATACAAACAAATAAGCTGTGATTCAATACAAGTTTCCTCTCGAAATACTAGGGATCGGTGGCTTCACTATGACACCGAGATCGGATTCTACTCAAATATGCTAGATACTAGAATCCCATCGATGCATAATATATAACCATCAAAGAATAATAACTGAATATTGCCGAGAGGTATCTACCTATATAGCACGTTTGATTAAGTTGTATTAACTCGGATTGAAAGGCATACTGTCCCTTAAATTGACTAAGCCAGAGATATGCGTGAATTGGTATGTAGTTAACAGATGGCAGCTAAAATATAAGTGACAGTTAATGGTTATCATATCAACTTCGAGCGTACTTTATGACAAATCATTTTTACTGAAATCGAATGTCGGATGGAGCGAATAGTGCATTACATCCCAGGATACTTGGTCAGTTTCCACTCAAATATGCTAGATACTGGAAACTCACTCATATCTCTTCGCGTTTTTCTCGTGAAGTCAGATTCCACTCAAATATGCTAGATACTGGAATCTCACTCATGTTTCTTCACGTACGACACTGTGATCGGATTCACAACCGAGTATTCCCGATGCTCGTCTCTAAATAGATAATCCGTGGTATACTAATGATTCCTGAATTTTTCCGAATATCTCCAGCGGCTCGGATTTGTAGGCATTCGGATACAAACGATAAATGCAAATAAAACAGTAAAATGGTACAAACGGTAAATGCAAATAAAGCAGTAAAGTGGTACAAACGGTAAAAGCAAATAAAACAGTAAAATGGTACAAACCGTAAATGCAAATAAAAAGGTCAAAGTGATTCTTACCAATACCCGGTTGCAGCGGACATTGGAGCTGCTTACTAGTCGAACTGCACACTACGAACTCTCACTTGAGAAGTGATTCTTTCAAGCCCTGTTAGCAGTTTTGTTCCCAATGCGCGAGGAACAGAATTGCGGTTGATGTGGTGGGGCAAAAATTCTTTAAGTAGGCTTAGCGAAATACGGTTAAACAAATTCCCTGCGTTATTTAATTCAAACAATTGTTTATAACATATTCTGAGGCTGGGAATCGTTTTCTCATAATTTTAAAACTGTTTCCAAAAAAAATAATCAAAACGGTCATGGATGAACATCCAAACTAAATTACTTAATTTTTCATATTGCAAATTATTTTAAAAATAGAAATGGATTTGTTACTACCAAATGCTTTCTTTCCTAGCATTAACTATCATTCTACCCACTTACATATTTTCAAATGTACCGGGCGAATGTAAAATAACGGTTGCCTATAATCAAGATAATTATATTAAGTAAACTTGGCTCTCAAATGGATTACGTTAAACGAAAATTCTTTTCTTTTACTTGGCTTACACAAACACAATAATAAGACAACTAATGTTACCCTGAAAAAATAATGAAACCGGATTGAAACAATTACCGTGAGAACTAATTGTTTATCCAAGTATTTGACATAAAATAAATTAACCCTTTGTTCAAAGCGGCTTTTGAAATACACATTAACACAAGTTATAGGATACAGGGTGAATCAAAGTGAAAAAGTGACCCAATTAGGTCTTATTATCAGAGAAAATAGTCTACGGAAAAATCACTTCATTATAAATTATGTTACACTTACCCACTTTAAGGGATTGTAGCTCACTTATGAATGGATTTAAGGCAAATGGCAAAATTCAACTTATTTTTTTCTAGTTCTATCTCCCCCTTGAAGGAAGGCACTTAATTATGGAACACCCTGTATAACAAATTACCTTCACTTGTCAGATGTGAAATTTTAAACACATATCTTTATGTTTTAACCAAAATCTAAATATGGATTCATATATTACGGATTTTAGATATGGTTTTACTATTTTCATTGTCAAAGAATACATTTTCAATCGACTTATGCATCTCAAAAAATAATCAGTGTCATAAAAATTTTTATCATCGGTAAAATATGTTTTCAGTTAAATGACCAGTTGCATAAATAAAGCCGGAAGGGCAAAAACAAAGCGAGCTGAAACAGGAGTTATTATTTTTCATTAATTATTTTTTGCTCTAGGCTATTAGCTTTGCAGCCTACTTCCAAAATAAAATATAAACTTAAAAGCTGAAAAAAATTATAGATAGGTACGAACAAATAAAAAACACCATAGAAGTTGTTTTAAATGTTTATGAAAACTTAGGTGTAAATTCAGCACAAACGTTTAAAAAAATATATAAAATCACTGACAAATGAAATAATTATTACAAACTTAAAACTTTGCTGTAATTTCTGTTGGTCACTTTTAAAAAGTTTTAATGGAAAATAATTTAAACTAAGTAAAATGTACATAATATGTATAGTAATATACCTATACAGTAATAATCTCGAATATTATTTAACTGGAAGTCATTCTGACGAGGAACTTAATTTTAGTGAAGTATCTTATAATTTAGTACTAGACATAATTGTAAACCTGAAAAATACTAAGAGTAAAGATGCATATGACATTAATTTAAAGGTGCCAAACTGTATTAAATATATTTTTCTCATTCATCTCACCAAACCTATTAATCAGTTCATTAGAAATAACGTCTTCCAAAAAAATCTTTAAACTGTCTAAAGTGTTACCTATGTTTAAAAAGGACTGTCCTGACGACTTTGCAAATTACCGATCAATTTCCATTATACCTATTTTTGCATAAATTTTGTATTAAATATACAGATAACGAATTATTTTGAAAATTGTAAATTATTAACTAGCTGTCAATACGGTTTCAGGAAAAACTTGTCGACGACTTTGGCAATCAATTCTTTAATGTAATAAATAAAGGCTTTGAAGAGAAAGAATTCGTACATGTTCAATTCTTGGACTTAAGCAAAGATTTTGATTGTGTGTTGAACAATATATTAGAAAGAAAATTAAGCTTTTACAAATTTTCCGAAAATAGCGTACATTTGATCTTGTCAAATTTCACCAACAAATCTCAATTTGTAACGTTTAATAATACTAATTCAGGTTTGTTAAATATTAAATTTGGTGTTCCTCAAGGTCTGTTCTGGGGCCAGTACTATTTCTTATTTATGTCAATGACTTGCCAAATAGTAATACAGTAATAAAATTCACCCTTTTTGCAGATGACACAACTTTGGCTCTCTCCCATAGAGATGCCAAGGTTTTGTTATCCGAAGCTCGCAACTCGTTATATACAGTTGAGGACTAGTCTTTCACCAATAAGTTAATTCTGAATAAAAATAAAACTGAAATAATGATTTTCAGCTTAAGACGTTACTCCCCGGATATGGATTAATTTCATTGCATTAAATTTTTCGGCATTACTTAGACAATAAATTAACTTGGGATAAACACACAGAATTAATCTGTAAAAATATATTACGTAAATTTTCTTGTTGCGCAGTTTTGCAAATAGTGTATCACAGACAACAATATTTATGGCATATCATGCACTGATTCTGACTTCGTTAACCTATGCTATTTTGGTATGGGGTCATTCGGCACATATTCTAATCATTTTTTCAGTTCAAAGAAAGCTCTGTATGCCAATCTAGCAATGATCCGTCATTGTTAGATTGGCATACAGAGAGGATTGCAAGGATGCTTTTATCGATCTAAATATATTTACTTTGCCTTGTACATACATACTGCAATGTCTCCTTTACATAAAAGAAAATATAAATAATTACGCAACACACGACAGTGTTAGCTCCTTTTCAACACGTAATAAAAATAATATTAATTTAGAGTTTTTGCGGTTAACGAAGGCTAGGCATGGGACAGGCTATTATGCAATAAAGTTTTTTAATGTGCTGTCGAAGGCTGTCCAGGAACATGAACACAAACGATATAAATTTTTACTTTTTTTGCTAGAAAATGCATTCTACGATTTTAACGAATTCTTATTAACTAACTTTTCCCATGTAAAATTGTAATTCTCTTTTAGTTTTTATTATATATGTTTAATATTTTATTTATATATATAAAACCCAGTTACAGGATAAATGAAACAGACATATACAAAAAAACCAAAATAGTGAACAATAGCGTACAAAAATATATAAAAATACAATAGCACAAAATATAACAACTATGTAACAGTATACAAACAGAATAATATAAATTAAAATAAAATATCACACAATAAATAGAACATAAAGACATTAATTAGACATGCATTAAATAAATATTTTTTATATCAGCAATTTTACAGTTAAAAATATCCAGACTGTTCTCGATATTACTATAATTTAAGCACATTTGATACATAGGAGATGCAGTTAAAATGTTTGTACGAGAGGTAGGAACATAACTATATTATTTGTCCTTGCACTTAATCTCGGAGTTTTATATTTAATAAGTGAAGTAATAGGGGGACAGTCAATCACATTATTAATTATTTTGTACAAAGAAATTACTGAGTGCATCACTTGTCTTCTAATTAGACTGCTCATTTCAAATTTATTTAAAAATAATTCTTGAGGTGTTCCTCTAACTGGATATGTACCCTCCAAAATGAAAATTTCAGATTTGAAAAATATTCGTTGTACTTTTTCCAGTGATGTTATGTAAATATTGTAACTAGGATTCCAAAAAATAGAAGCATATTCTAGTTTGAACCTAACGAAACTAACAAACAACATGCGTAGAGTAGACAATTTCTTAAAATTTTTGCTGTTGCGCAAAACAAAACCTAAACTTTTGAAAGCTCTAGATACACGTTCTTCAATATGTTTAGAAAACGGTAGTTTGGACTCAAATGTAATGCCAAGTCATAAACTCGGATCTCTCTAGGGTGGTGTTGTCCAAACTGTAGTCAAATATAAATGGATTTGTTTTCCGTGAAAATGACATGACTTTACATTTGGTAGCATTTAAAGGGAGACGATTGTTAACGCACCAGGTAGTAGAAGGTCAAGATTGTGCTGGAGTCTCAGGCAATCAAGATCAGAGCTTATGCAGAAAGATAATTTTAGATCATCAGTATATAACAAATAATGTACATCTAGGTTATCAACAATGTTATTAATGAATATATAAAAAACAATGGACCGAGTATAGAACCCTATAGCACTCCAGATGTTTCAGTAAATTCAACAGATTGATAACCACGATATTGTACAAATTGAGATCGGCGAGATAGATATGAGTGAAATAAATTTGTCAAAGAGATGCTAAGGCCGACGTCCTCTAATTTTGTTAATATTATACCGTGGTCCAATCTGTCAAACGCCTTGGAAAAGTCAGTGTAAATAACGTCCACCTGACCTTTACGATCTATTGCTTCGGAGATAAATTGGGTCTTGCACACAAGGTTCGATACCGTGGACCGTCCTTGGATAATCCATGCTGCTCTTCAACAACTATACTTTTAGTATGAAATGAAATATAATCATATATCAAAAATTCAAAAACTTTAGAGAAGTTGCATAAGATGGTAATGGGACGATGATTTTCAATTTCGTGCTTATTACCCTTTTTAAATACTGGACAAATTCTGGATTCTTTCCACATATCCGGAAATGTCTCAGTTTTTGATATCAAGTTAAAAATAATGCAGAGCGGTTTATAAAAGACACTAGCACAATCTTTAATAATAAATGCAAGATCTTGATCAGGTCCAGTGGTCATATTTGCTTTCAACTTTTTAATTTACTTAAGTACCGCATTGTCACTAAACCGCCTAATGCGGAGAACATTATTATTACATAAGCTGTTGCCGGGTATATATTCACTAGAATTGATAAAGGCACTGGAAAAAAAATTAGCAAAAGAATTGACAATGTCTTGTTATTTTATCTATGACGACCTATTAGTTTTAGATTGATTTTATAATATTTTTATTATATTTTGTACGTTTCTGACTTGTTAAAACACAATTGTGTATATATGGCTAATAAAGATCAATATATCTATCTATCTAATATGCTCCGTTTACATTATGACAACGTTGTGAATGAGTAATAAATTACCTTTGAATATTAGTAATGATATCAGGGCTTTTTAAATAACCTCATAGTATATAGTTCAATGGAGTTAGATCCAGCGACCTAGCTGGCCTTTCGATACTCCCTCTTATATTGTTCATCTGTACCATCTTATTGAAAAATAATATTGTTTTAAGGGATATCGGGATCTTCTTAATTTGAAAACAGAATTGATAGGGTAGGAATTGACTCTTCCTGAAGAAATCGTAAATAAATTTCACCAGTCACTGTTTTTATAAAAATAACGACCCACAATTCTGTCACCTACAGTACCATACCATACATTCACTTTCTAGAGTCATTGTCGTTGTGTGTAGACTTCCATCACCCAATGTTCATTCTACTTTGTCCAATACCTACAGTTTTATACAGAAAGTCGATTTATTGGAAAGGAGTATGTTTTTAGCAATATCTGACCTTCTGTTGTACATCTCTAATAACTAATCGCAAAACTGAGTCCATCGTTTAAAATCATCCTCATTTAATTCATGTACCGGGTAAACTTTGAGTGGATGTTACATTTACTTATAAATTATTTTTGCCACAGCAGATTTTGTCATAAAATTTTTTTATAGTCTTCTAACTATTGTAGAAATCTACACTCACGCACAGATACGTCACCACCGTTAAAATTAAAAATATTCACGCCAGCGTCGGATAATATCATACATACGTGCATCACACCACTCAAATTTTGGCGGCGCACACCGGTCTTTGTGGTGCGTAATCTTTCGTCAAACCAAAACTGGTTAGATTAATATATTTATGTATTATTTTAATTAGTCTATGACTGAAGCATTGTATAATTTTCTACGGATTATCCAGAGCACCCCAGCAGAGTCACTAAGTCCGAGATTTACTTCTTCGTGTTTTGAAATGAAGGTACGAACAATCCTTGTGCAGTCAAAGAATATAGAATTTTGTGTTAAGAGGAAAGTATGATGTAAAATCTTGATACTCGATACTAATAATTAAGAACATTACCAGAGGCACTATTTTAACTGTTTATTCTCCACATCTATTGGATTTTAATCTCACGTACACAAAGATATTGTTGTTGGTCACATCTACGTTCATTAAATATGTTATCTCTTGTTACTGAGTATAATATCCAGTGTATATGCATCACTACATCGGTTATAATGAACCCTATTAGTTGTGTCGTCATATAATTATGCAACCTATGTGCGACTGTCATAAGATACCTACATGTCACGCTGAAATTAGACCCTTATCGCACATGTTTATAAAGGCGACACTGTCGATCGTAGAATTTTATTTTATTTCTCCCTTGTCAGAAATATTTAAGAACTAATTTACATACAAAAAATATGTTTGATTGTGTATAATGTTCAATGGATTACAAAAACTCAATTACTGACTTAGTAAATTAATATTAAAAACGGATCTAATACTCATCAATGTGGAAAATCAAATTGCACATATCAGTTTATGGCTAATCTAAAGTTGTTGATATAGTTTATAACCTTTTTTCTTTTTATAAAATAGCTTGGGACTGTGTTTGGATTATTTGAATATAATATCCTACAGGTAGGTAATTAAGAACATTTTGGTTTTTTGATTTATAGTGATTTCTAGTTCACTATTTTGCCAATATATCAATATACCCATAAAATAAAATATAAAATCCAGTTGTATGAGTGATATATTTGACTTCTGCAAAGAATGTAAAATTATACATAATGGAGAAAATTCTGTAAAGGTTCTTCTGTTTTTTCTTTTAATTTGGTATCCTTCAGAAAATTAAACGTTTGACATCCACTTTTATTAGTATGATCACATTATGGAGCAAATCAAACCCATAGTTCAAAATAAACACAAAAACGTCTTTTTAAATCCATAATACAACATTTGAACTTGATATTCGAATATTTGAGTATTCAAGTTCGAATTAGTTCTAATTCATATATCGAATATTCGAATATACTCGAATATTCGAATTATTCAAATATTGGAATATTCGAATATATTCAAATATTCGTATATTCGAGTATTCAGTTATTCGAATATAGTCAAATAATCGAATATTATTCTAGTATTCAATATATATTAAAATTTTCAGTACGCATGTAACAAATAACTTGAATAAAATTGGTTTTCTGAGAAGTAACTTATCCACCCTCTGATTTCAAATGGCCTTTTTGGAATTGTTTTTGTTTATAAAATAATACATAGTGTTGTACTTTATAGTAATAGTAGTTGTATTTTGTTTAGTTTGTTTAGTATGTTTAGCTAGTTTAGGTAGTTAACGTATTAATTATTAAATCATTTCCTGTCATCAATTCCCGCAAGTTTTATTTGATTTTATTTGGTGTTCAAAGTCTAAAACCACATTAATTTTTAATAACCCTAATTAAAAAAGAATGCTCCAAAAAGTGAAAACTCTAATACATACCAAAATATTCATACCTATACCGATTTGAATAACTGATCAATTTAATAAAAATGTAATAACATTCGAAGATTCAGATTATTCGAATAGTTTAAATTTGCATATAGTTCGATTATTCGGCTCATTCTAATATTCGGATGGTTCGATTATTGGATTAATTCAAATATTCAAGTTATTCGAAAATATTTTCGAACGAGTATTCGAATAATAAAATTTCGAAATTTCCAGCATTAGCTGAAATGTTTCAAATAACAAGTTGAATGATGATGATGAAGTTAGGAGCAGTATTAACTTTTGACTTTACTGCCATTGAAGGATATTTCATCCGTTTTTAATATTAAAAACAACTGCCAATTATTTCAGATCAGAACTTCCTCACCGTAGTAAAAGTCGATGTGTGGTGGAGTTTGTAATGAAAGTAATTTTTGACGTTTCAAAAAAGCCACATTGGTGGAATGTCACTAATATATTTTTTTTGAAAAAGTAATTTTTGACGTTTCAAAAAAGTCACATTAGTGGAATGTCACTAATATATTTGTTTGAAATTTGAAATTGACGTTTCAAAAAAGTCATATTGGTGGAATCTCACTAATATTTTAAAATTTGAAATGCCAAAAAAAGTTTGACAGTTCAAATTGACGTTTAAAAAATTTCACTAATATTTTCTTTTGACGTTTCAAATTTTAAAAACCGATTTTGCTTATGAACGAACTCAATCTCTTCCTTGATCTCTAGAATGTGTGTACCAAATTTGAAACCTTTATCTCAAAAACTGTAGCTGCTCTCGCGACCCTCACAGACAGATAGACAGACATACACAGACAGAAAAATTTTTCAGTCTGAAATTTTTTGTATCGTCATAATTCGTCGAGATTCGTCCAGAAATGCAATAAAAATTTTCAAATTTTTTTTAACCAATACATAATTTCTTCACTTTGTGGGGTGAGGAAATAATAATAAAAGTTTCTGTAATTCGTTATAATTGTATATATTTTCACATGCTTTGTGGATAGCAAATGGTAACTGAAAGTAGTTTGATATTTCTTACAAGGGATAAACAAAATAAAATTCTACACTGTATTCAACCAGCAAAAAAATCGCCTTTATACACATATACGCATTAAGGGTCAAGTTCCAGTTCGATTGGCAGGCAACCCATGTATCATCATAGTAGTACATAGGTTGCATAATTATGTGACACCATACTAAAAGAGTCTATTACGATTTTTCTATTTTTCTTCTGTAAATAACGATGGAAAAATTATTAACATTTCAAATCTGCAAATGTGACAGATTTTATATAAAACATTTTCACCACTAAGTTCTATAGTAATTGAAGAGGATGCAGTAACCCCATAGATACCCTATTTCTAAGTAAGTTCTATGGTAGTAACGTAATTTTAGCAAAGATAAATGTTGAAGCCACTATAATCAACGTGAGGGTGAAACCCTTGTAATGGACATAAAAGAGTACGACCTGATCCTTTTACTTTGACCACGTTAAGCCCATTCATTTCTGAGAAATCGATCTTCTCGTCTCACTGTGATTATTAGATATATGTAATAAGTCCTATAGTTTAAGAAAAAATATTAAAAATTTATATTAAATTACTAAATTTTTAAATAGTATACCAGGAAAAATGTGTTGCAATGAAATCTAATTCAGAACACATGTATCGAAACAAAATTGTCTATGTCTGTGTGTCTGTTCAGCATTTCTTTTAAAAATTACAATTTTTTTAAGATTTAAGGTTTGGTAGATTTCTAAATAAAACCGTATCGTAGACTTGCCTCCATTGAAATTAGCAGCAGATTTTACTTGATACACAAAAAAAATTATGTTACTTTAATAATATACAATACCCAGGGTATATGCTGGAGCTGGAGATTAGGAAATTTTCGTAATTAAGTTAATTCGTGCTGAATAACAATAAATATGTGC
Source organism: Rhamnusium bicolor (assembly GCA_029963845.1). NCBI lineage: Eukaryota > Metazoa > Arthropoda > Insecta > Coleoptera > Cerambycidae > Rhamnusium > Rhamnusium bicolor. The sequence goes on along the minus strand of JANEYF010002799.1, from coordinate 1,098,338 downwards.
AATCGATAATATTTATTCTATTCTAATACATTTATTGTCTCGGTGGTATGACTACAATGCCTTGTCCTTCCAATTAAATGGTCCAGGTTAAAATCAGGCCGGCGTAATCTGAGAGGATGTAAAACTGAGTGCTCCGTGTATTTGCGATGTGACGATGTTAAAAATCTACCACACGATTTGTTACAAACGATGTAAATCTTCTAGCTGGTCTTAATTAAACGTGTAAAATTATAGTTTGTAATTATTTTTTTGGATACTTTATGTTAGTTATACAATAAAATTTAACCTCACAATGGATTAATTTAACAAAAAAATTAGGATCGCAATTTCTTAAATGATGCTTCGACAGAGTGACAGCTGCCATCGTCAGGTTCCCGTTGATAACTAACTGCTTATTGCCGCTTCTCACTCATTACTGGATATATAAGATATAAAGATATCTATATTTCATTTACTTATAATCTTTCAGAAATCTCTAATACATTTGTATATTTCCGAGTGAATTTAAAAAAATAAAATAAAAGAAGTGCCAATAATGATGTTAAAAATTATATGCCTATTGCGATTTTGAACTATGTGATTTCGTTATATGTAAAAAAAATTATTGAAATATTAAACAAATCTCTGATTCGTCAAAAAATAAGTCCATAACTACGAGTTTAGCAATCTTTGCAAATAAAACTGGTTTGACTTTCGAGGAGGGTGACCAGATTTATTCTGTGAACACGGACTTTGCTAAAGCATTTAAAAAAAGTTAATTATGGTATTATTTTATCAAAATTATTCTTTTTTGTGTTACTTGATCACTTACTAATGTTAATAGCGACTTATATAGAAAGAACACAGTTTGTTGCATCCGATGAGTAAATTCCAATAGCTTTTGGTAAAGTTCCACAAGGTTCTCTAAGCCCTCCATTCTTTTTACTTTTTTATAAATGATCTACCTAGTCTCATCACTTTACGCTGAATGATTTAAAAAAATTTATATAAATTAAAGGTGATGGTGGTTACCTTGAATTAAAACATGATAAAGACAAAATTTACACCTGGTCTATTAAAAACAAGCATGTATTTCAATTTGGACAAGTGTAAAATAATGACATTTAGTCATACACAAAATTCTAATTAATTTGACTCTACTTGTATAATGAACAATAGTGTTTGAACAATCATACAAACTATAGATCAAGGTAGAATATTTCAGTCTGATCTAAAATTTGATGACTGTATTAATCACATTTCTAACGAACATAAAAATCTAGGGTTTATTAATTGTACAACTCACGATTTTAAAATTATTGGTAACATTGAACAATTATGTAAATCACTCATATGAAGCCGTTTAGAATTTGCATTTGTCATTTGGAATCCTTCGCAAGCAAAATTAAAACAATCAATTGAATCAATTAAGAATAAATTTATAAAATATATCGATTATAAAAAAATACAACACAAATATCGGATTTGTTTATTACGAACCATTCCGTATCAAGTTTAAATTGCCAAGGATAGGACACAGGATAATTCAGCATAACCTTATTTTTTTACACAAAATAATAAACTGTGCAGTAAGACTCTACTTACTTGCTCTCACGGATAAACCCAACACCTCCTAAAATACAAGTTGTTGATAAACCTCTATGCTCCTGATCAAGTCATCGACCCAGCGAGATCATAGAATCGAAATAAATAGAACGAAATCAGGCCTACATTATCGGCAAATCGTAAGGCGCCATCTCTTGGTGACATCAGTACTAATAAATCTGCCGCAAACTTGATTGAACCCCTACTACTATTTTTATCAAAAAACAAATTTAACAAGTAGACTGCACTCTCGGAAAATATATTTACATTTTTTAAATGAATGTATTATGTAAATTTTTTTTAATTTACCTGTAATTGAAAATTTAAAAACACAAACGTGACATATTAGCCAAGAGCGCCACCCATCTTTAAGAAAAAAAATTAAGAATTTTTTTATGTTGCCTTTCGTGGAGTTTAATGTATACTGACTTCTGGACATAAAGAAACAAAAATAATGATTAAATATATATTTTGAAATGCTTACATTTACAAATTAATATAATAGTACTAGTCATTATTTCTCATTTAATTAAATACAGAAACAAAAACCGCTGCCAATTACTTGGGGATCAGATCTTCCTCACCGTAGAAAAACTCGACGTGTAGTGGAGTTATATAATAAAAGTAATTTTTGACGTTTAAAAAAAGTCACATTTTTTTACATTTCAAAAAAAGTCACATTTTGACGTTTCAAAAAAGTCACATTGTTGGAATTTCACTAATATTTTTTTTAGACATTTGGACCGATTTTGCTCATCGACGAACTCAATCTCTTCCTTGACCTCTGGAATGTGTGTACCAAATTTGAAAGCTTTATCTCAAAAACTGTGGCTGCTATCGCGAACCACACAGACACACAGACAGAAAATTTTTTCTGTCTGAAATTTTGTGTATCATCATAATTCGTCGAGATTCGTCCAGAATTGCAACAAATATTTTGAAAAATTTTTTCACTTCCTCACTTTGAGGGGTGAGGAAGTAAAATTACAAAAGTAGGAAAGTAGAAAATAGACGAAGTTCAATAAAAACTGCTTTTCAATTCAACCGAAAATGGAAGTCTTTCTTGAGTCAGCCACGTATACCATTCGCAGGCCGGTTTCTGGTTATTGCCTTCGTCAGTACCAGGCAGATAATCACAATCAGGATCTATGTGATAATAGAGTACTAACGAGTCAATGGTAACTCCATCTTGATTTATTTTGTAAAAATCTTTTACTAGTTGGAAATCGCAATTAAATCTTAATCACTTTTTTTGTGTGATCAAATTTATAAATTATCAAGAAGTGTGTGGCAACTTTATTTTATCTTCAACTGAATAAAGTGAGAGGATTACGACTTGGTCACCCTTTATTTAGGTATTACTTTGATATATTATTACTATTTCTAAATTAATCTCACCTCTATTGGAATATTTTGGTGCCTATTTTTATTTTTATTATATCTTATTGGTATTGGAAATTTGTTTGGATATATGTCTGTCTGTCTGTGTCTGTATGTCTGTCGATTATTTCTCATGAACGCAACGTGATAATCTTTGTTAGACTGCCAATTTTTGTCAAATTCAGTAGACCTGTAAATTAGCATAATGGAATTCTCTCTGTTGAAATTAAGTTATATTTTGCGTTAAACAAGAGTTCGTTAGAATGGTGGATTTTTTATGTTTTAGGTAAACTACTAAGTTCCTTATTTCATTCATTATTTTAAGCATTGATTTTATTGAAGCAGAATTAAGTAAATACAAATCTACAGATAAAATGAATCAGTAAAATCGTGGCTTTAAAGAAAGTGATACTTCTGTTATCAAACTCTTGAATGTAATTTATCTTATTTAATATGATTAAAGAATATTTCCTATTTTTCTCGAAGTTACGATACCTTTCCAAATATTTCAGTGTTTAATTAAAAAAAATACGTTCAAATAAATTTCTAATTGCAAACATAAAACAGTGGTTTACTATATAAAGTGCGAGGTAGTATCTGAAAACTGAGAACATCAAATCACTTTTACTTCAATTTCGGAAAAATTATGGTTGGGTCGTGTAAGATGTCATAAAATGACAAATTAGTTGAGTACCTATATGCGTAGCGACCTTCTACAAGTTCCCTGATTTTGCGGCGAAATAATAAACTAAAAATTAGACTAGCGATATTCTCTTTAAAGAAAATATCGATTGGTTAAATTGCTAATGATAATTATTGTGATTATTATTACATGATTATAAATAAATGCGTGATGTACAGGGTCATCATTTTAAGTGCCTCACTTAATTTCATTGCTTTTGATTTTTCACTTAGGAAAAATTTCCAGAACTCTATTGTTCCGAGGAGTTCGAATTCGTAAAGAATAAAAAATTGAACGCCAAATAAAAAAAGTTGTGACCGGAAAACTGAAAAATACAAAATATAACACCTTGTATTCTTATAACAAAAAACATTGTTTTTCAGGAATCACATAAACATGTGGATATATAAGGTTTGCAATCTTGATATCGAATACAAGCTTTTGAGTTTTAAGATGAATACCCAATAATTATTTTACTATTTTTTCTAAAAATGCATAAATTTTAATCAAATCAAATGCCAGATTTTTTAAGAAATTGATTTAATAAACAAGCCCAATATTTTCACAGATGCAAAGAGAATTTAATCAAATGCAACTCTCTGCAACATCTCTGCAACAAAATAGTAATGTTTTAGAACATTTGTTCTATTCGCTGGGAGCGAAGTCATGGTAGGGAGAGCCAAATCGACACCAGCGTCCGCAGCGGTTGATGTAGACAATAAAGGACGCTGTTTTTAAAATTCTATCGGATAAATACACGTGAATAGTTTAAATTTATTGTATTTAATAATATTTGAATAAAATGAGTAACCGTAGTTGCTGTGTTGTTGATTGCAAAAATACCAGTAGAAAAAGTGAATGCAAGTTTTATAAATTTCCAACTTCGAAATTTAAAATAATTCAAAGACAAAAGTGGATAGTTGCAGTAAGAAGGTGCAAGTGAGTAGTGCCATAACCTTACTTTCAGTAATAATAATAACAGAGAATAATATTTTAAGACAAATCGATAAATTTGGTAATTTAGTGTTCACGCTAATATTTTATTTAAATTAATAATAGAAAAATTGAATTATTTAATTTTTAATATTTATAGAAGTTGATAAACAAAAAAAAATTTAATACTTTTTATATTTGTAATTTTTCGCGTGCGTTAGATTCTAAAATATTTATTTACAGTATTTAATTTATTTTGTAGTGTTGATGGATCACCGTGGGTTCCTAAGCCACATGATGCATTTAATCAAATAACTCTGGTTATTTTTTTCAATGTTCTTCAACATCACGTACATGCTCTGCATCAGCTAATTTTTTTAACACGCTTTTATTAGCTTCACCTGTATGTTTGCTTGCTTGCTTGTTTGTTTGTTTGTAACCGACTCTTTGGACTCGATTTTGACCCACTTTAAACGGACAGATTTAATTGAAACTTTGTACACTTACGAAGAACTGGTAACAATACAATAATTTGATAAGTTTATATCATTATCCTGATCAGGATCGCCAATCCTTTCCTCACGTATCCCTACGTGAAAGCAAAGGCTTAATATGTAAGTAGATTCCGTAATTGTTAATTAGCTCGGTGGTCGAGTGGGTTAAGGCAGTCGACGCGAAACGACATACTCCTCCGGCGTGAGTTCGAACCCCACGGCTGAAATAAAAATTTCTTTTTTTTTCAGAAATATCTGTTGGATCGTAATATGTTATAATATCAGCATCAATAAGCAATATAAATATAGTTTAAAACAACTAAAAAACACGCTTTTAAAGCACATCAAATTAAAAAGTGAAAAATAATTATTAATATAAACTGAAAACAATAATGAACGAAAAATACTAGTATTATTGTGAAAAAAGCGTGGGGCGCTTTGTGCCATATTTTTCGTATATCGAGCAACCCACGCTTTTTTCACAATAATACTAGTATTTTTCGTTCATTATTGTTTTCAGTTTATATTAATAATTATTTTTCACTTTTTAGTTTGATGTGCTTTAAAAGCGTGTTTTTTAGTTTTTTTTAACTATATTTATACCTTTCATTTCAGTCTCGGGTTGAAACTTAATTTGATGACTTATTGCTTGAAACCCAGTTTTGATGATGACGTCCATTTTTTTCTTATAAAAATAAATTAAAAATTAATATTCAAATAAATATTTCAGTATATTGTTAATAAATAAACATTTTACAATATCTTCAAGATATAGTTATCTAGTTATGTCCTTATTTTTATTCCTTGTTTTTTATTAATTTTTGGTCTCTGTTATGCTTTAAATTGACTTTACTTAACCTCTTCACAGTTTTAAATAATTTGTTTATATATTATACTTACATTTTTTTGTTGTACTCCAGTAAATATAAATCAGCAACTGATTTTATTTGTCACTGAGGATTTTTTCACATTTTATATATTTTTTATTTTAACAATAAAAAATTTGTTATTGTTAAGTCCCATAAGTGTACTGAGTAAATAGCGTCCTTTAGTTCATACTTCTGGTGGCGCTGCCGTCACGCACCGAGCGAATACAAAATCTATGGAATTACTTTATTTTTTTATAATAACTAAATTATTTAAATGTATTTGTTTTCATAAATGACTGTTTTAAAAGGTATATTTGTATTAGTTAAAATGTAAACCCCAATATCTTAACTATGAAAGATAATAATATTTTACATTTCAAAAAATCTGACATATTGCTTCATATTTAGTAGCGGTGAGAGCTATGAAACTTCTCGTATGGTCTAAATGCTATTATCCGACAGACATCACAGATGTCTCTGTGGCGGATAACGACTTGCGAAGCAAGTACCGAGAGCGGTGAGCTCTAGACCAGGTGGACTAAACTACTGTTATTAAATATGATTTGATGGAAACAACTACTCAGTGGGCAAATACCCCGACCTTCATTAGACTACACCTTCAAATCATGATAGATCAATAGCCAATATCATTTGTCAATTCCTAACCAGACATAAACCGGTTTCGAACTTATTTGTTATCTTCAGTATGCCATAGGTTGTGGAAAAGACAAATGATAGTGGCCAACCTGCTAGTCATATACTAACTAAGGTAAATTGAGTAGTGGTGAGAGGTATGAGACTTCTCGTATGGTCTAACTGAGGAAAACAAATAAGTTCGAAACCGGCCTATGTTTGGTTAGGAATTGACAAATGATATTGGCTATCGATCTATCATGATTTGAAGGTGTAATCCAATGCAGGTCGGGGTATTTCTCCGCTGAGTAATTGTTTCCTTCAAATCATATTTAACAACAGTAGTTTAGTCCACCTGGGCTAGAGTCGCCGCTCTCGGTACTTGCTTCGCAAGTCGCTATCCGCCACAGAGACATCTATGATGTCTGTCGGATAGTAGCATTTAGATCATACGAGAAGTTTCATACCTCTCACCACTACTCAATTTACCTTAGTATATGACTAGCAGGTTGGCCACTATAATTTGTCTGTTCCATAACCTATGGCATACTGAGGAGAACAAATAAGTTCGAAACTGGTCTATGTCTGGTTAGGAATTGAGAAATGATATTGGCTATCGATCTATCATGATTTGAAGGTGTAATCCAATGCAGTTCAGTGCATTTGCCCGCTGAGTAGTTGTTTCCTTCAAATCATATTTAATTGCTACATATTTATGCATTTCTAGAAAAAAAAATAATTATTGGGTATTACAAAAGCACTGTCTCATACCTAATATCATAATAATAATAAATACCTATAGATCTTTATATTTTATACTGTCATTCTTATCTGACTGTGCTAATATAAAAGTTATAGACATATAATGAATCAAAAATAACACTCCCAATACATTTTATCATAGACACTTTTAAAACAACTACTCAGTCTAGGAGCAAGAGCTGCATTGAATTAAATAACTGTATTCTTAGTACTAGAAGCAAAAAAATTGAGATTGAAAAAATAATAACTCACCAAAAAAGGAAAATTTTCAGTCAAAAAAATTATAAAAAAACAAAAGCCCCTAGTCCCTCATATATCTACTTTAATTCTTCTGAACTCGTCAGGGGGATAGTCCGGGTATAAATTATTTATAAAAATACTTAAATTAGATAATTCAAAATATGAACATTTGTCATATTTAATTTGACATTTTAAATTGAAAGACAATATCTAGATTAATTACTGTAACTTCGGTAATGACATTCATGACATCTAATCTAACCTAAATAAGACCATTCTTTTCATACATTTCAAAATCTGCCATATTATTGCTTCGTATTTATGCATTTCTAAAAATAATAATAATAAAAAAATAATTATTGGGTATTACAAAATTACTTCAAACCTAACATAATAATAATAATAAATACCTATAGATCTTTATATTTTATAGTCATTCTTATCTAAATGTGCTAGTATTATTTTTTCTTTTTTCTAGAAATGCAATATTTAATATATTGCTGAATTCAGAAAGACAGTATTTTTTAGACTAAACTGATTATACAGGGTGTACTACATCTACAAAAAAATTTTAAATAATTTCCGGTTAAACCGGAGGTGAAAAATATCATCGTGATGTGCATCTATGTCCTTTTCCGTATTAATATATAGGGTTCCAATTTTTGTACTTTCCAGTATTTGACGTTCAATTGTTTTTCTTTTTTTGAATTTAGATTCCTCAGAAAAAATACATAAGTGTACTTTAGAAATATTTTTTCTTAGGTGAAAAACCAAGCTATGAAATCGAGTGAGATGCTTAAAACGATCAAAATCATATTTCCTCTCTGTGCACTCTTACAGGTTCTGTACAGAATTTTTTTAGTGGAAATTCTAGGTAAAATTACTTAAAAGATAATATAGCAGTGGATGGGTGATACGAGCTATTTTAGAAAATATATACATCAGAAGGAGTGAGAGTTTTAGGGTAGGAGCAAATAATATGATTGTATTATAAAATTGAAAGTTGTTTAAAGGACAAATAAATCAAGTTTTAAGCAGGGTTGTGACGATTTAAATCAATTTGATTTAAATCGTAATTTAAATCATGATTTAAATCAATTGATTTTTTTAATTTAAATCATGATTTAAATCAAGTTGTGTAAAGCCAGCAAATCAAACTTCAGGAAATTCAAATAAAAAGTATAGTTTATTTAAAAGCTAGATACAAATTAAACTGAAAAAAAAATTCAAATAAAAAGAAAAGAATAGTTAGGTTACACATATAAAACAGAAGTTACCTTCTTAAATGTACATTATAAATTAGGTGCCTACATAAAAGCAGAAATATAAAGTAAACAAATTAAACAGAACCAACTCTAAAGGAAAAGAAAACATGATTTACTCCAAAACAAAAATTTTAAATTAGGTTAGTTATTGTAAAGTTTGTACAAAAAAACTAATTTAGCTGCTTTTTCGGTCCCTAAACGCCCAAGATCCCCTTAAATAAAATAGAAATTTATTTAGATTTAGAATACCTGCAGTTAGATCAACTTCCTGCACTTTTCATGATAGCCTTTTAATCTTGGAACAAGCCCTTGCATTTCTTTTTTTACAATTTTTACACACCGCTCTGTTACTGGTTTTTCCTTTTTCTGTTTTTTTTTTAATAAAATAATCCCAAATTTCGTCTTTCTTCTTTCCGCTCATTTTTATTTTACACTTCAGTCGCGCATCGTCTCGGCATCTATGAAATTAATGAATCCGACCACCAAGCTTATCAGAACAGGAAAATGCTGATTTTTTATTGTTTTTATGAAAATATAAACCATATAGAGAATTTTTCCAGTGACGTGAATAATTTATAGGTATGTGCAAATTGGTAGTTAGAGAATCCAAAAAAATAGTGTATGGAAAAATTGAATTTTCAAAAAAATTAGAGTAGAACTGAAAAAAAATCAAAAGAAACCTGATTTTTTTCGATTTTTTTAAATAAAAATCATTGATTTTTGATTTTTTTAAAAAAAATCATGATTTTTTCCAACCCTGGTTTTAAGTGGTGGATCCTGTATACTCTGATATTATACATGTCCATGAAAACATCGTATTGCAGCTACAGTGAAATGATAATAAAGTGTTAATCATACATGCCAAAAGTCCTGCTTATATGTGCGGATAAAAGCAGTTTTTAAAATAAATGCGTAATTTATTTATGCACGTAAAAATTTGAAAGGTATTTATCCCGAAAGTTATTTTATTTGGAGCATAGGAATTAGAATCCCTGTTAGATATTGTAGACCGTTCCATAAATTTTCACCCTTAAAACGTCGACTTGCTCATCAACATAAACCCAATATAAAACCAATATCACCAGGACTAACAATAAATTTTGTCAGTTGGTCAATTGAAATTTATACCGTTCGCTTCGCTCTTAACACACTGATTCATTAACGTTGACAGAAATTTGAAGGAGGATGTTTTTTAAAATTATACAACGTAATCGATTTTTATGAAGTATAACGTTTTATATAAAAAGTAAACTTTTTTTGTTTCATAGTTCAAAAACGAAAAAATAGTTCTCGAAAACAGGAACCTTTGCCTACCAAAAATATATTTTCGAACAGTTCGTTCTCTATGCAATTCGGCTTATCCGCGGCAAAACAGGACTGGTAGTTATTAATACTTCAAGAAATAAATAAAAGCAAAAATCGTGAATTCACGAAATACTTAGTTGGATTATGAAAAATTGAAAACCTTGAGTTATTTATAGTTTTTTTTAATAATCATCTCGAAATTCGGAGACTGTTTGCGATAAGTTTATTTAAGAAGTTATTAAATTATATATTTTGTTTATTTTAATTACAATTTCAGGTATCTTCATTTCATCACTTGAAAATTTGTACATTTTTGAATTAAAAATTATCAAAACCTTAATTAAATGCATTATTATTGTGTTTTCATTTAGAATGAAATCTAAATTTGTTTTAACATTTTCTTTCTATTGCAGGTGAGTGTCTAAGATGCTTATTGAGAACTAAAAGGTAGGTTTCACCTAACTTTTTATTTATTTTCGTTATCCTATTTTAAAAACGGCATATTTTTAAATTAATATGAGCAGCACTACTACAAATGTTGATGATATTTTGTCGGAATTGGATATAAATGTAAGGAAACCTCAATTTCTCATTATGTTGATATTCCGACAATATTTATTGTCTTCCTCAGGACTACCACAAATAACATATATTTTTTATATAATTTTGGAAATATAGTATATAAACACTTAAAATTTTTCTTGAAAGACTAAAAATACTAAAAAAAAAAATATGAAATTTTATAAATTCACCTAATTGCACTTACATATATCAATCAAAAAAAAAAGTAAATGTAAAAATAATAAAAGTATAATAACTACAATATTAAAAAAAAATAAAACGCAAATTATTAATTTTTTTTAAATATGTTATTAATCAGAATAAACTAACAAAAGACTGTTACTAATTGGTACGAGAAAGACATTCGTTCTGGAGGATTCACTCATCAACTACCACTCTCAACATCAATTCAGACAAAAAAATTAGTATTATGTTAAGTATGAAAAATCGAATTTTAAAACTGAGTGATGCCAAACTCCATGATGATGTGGAAATTTTTAAACAAAAATTGCGACAAAGTGATTGTCATAATAAATTAGCCAATTCAATTATTAATAACACCACACTTAGCAATAAAAATACCGTCACATCGAATCAACAACTAGCTAATAATTATAATAATAATAATAATACTTAATAAATATATCAAGATACCTTATGTTGAAGTCCTTTCACCACAAATGAAACGAATTTTGACAAATGAACATTTCAATATAGTTTTTTATCACATGAAAAAAGTGGGAAATTTATACTCGACAATAAAGGACAAATTATTGTTTGAGTATAAATCAAATTTATATATAAAATTCATTGCAGTTGTGGTGCAGTATATATAGGACAAACAAGACAATTGCTAAAAACTAGGCTCAATGAATATAAATACTCGTGTAATGAAAGACATATTAACAAAACAGTAGAAAACCTTCTTGCAACATCAATTTTGATTCAAACAATGATTATCAATATTAAAATTTAGACAACGAACCAAATTACAAAAAAACGATGAATATACGAAATAATACTTATTAACTGACACAGTAATACTGTCAGAAAAGAACGGATACTGAAAATTTGAACAGAATTTATAACAACCTAATAGAGATATATACATGGTGGGGCAACAGTGTGTCCAACTTCGATATATCGAGTTCTATGATAGCTAGAAACTTGATTTGAAAACATAAATATATTAGACTAAAAGGTCAATAACCGGAAATTAATTTCAAATATAAAGGCAGGGCAGGGTCAACTAACATTTTTTTTAAAATGAAATGCCATGTATTACACAACATCTTTTAAACCTCTTTGTGGCCTCCTTCCACTCTTGTATTAATATTGACTCTCTCCCAACCACTTGGATATAATGTTTTTTTTTTGAAATTATGCAACTTACACGTGTATATTAAAAAAAATCATTAGTCACAATTATCGATTTTAAAAAAAGAATATGTCAGTACCAGTTATGAGACATCTGTGTGATGACACTCAACCACATTCACTTCCTAAAAGTATACAGGGTGGGGGAAAATATTTCTAAATTTACAACTATTTTAACTGAATTATCTCAATTTTTTCTAATGGAACACCCTGTATATTTTTGGATATGATGCAGAATTGAAAAACGAATATTTTTTGTACATACATCCCTATGGCTATTTGTAACTATTTTCGATTCATTGAACAATAACTGCAAAATTCAACAATAAAAATTAAAAGTATTTTTTTTTGTAATTCAAGAGAAGGTATTAAAAAAAGTGCTCCACATGTTGCCCATTTTGATTGACACACATTCCTATGCGTCTTTGGAATGAGGCTTCTACTGTTCATAAAATGCCGGAGTGATACTTCTAAAAACATTTATTATCCTTTCCTTCAAATTTTGGATTGGTGTTGGTGTCATGTTTTTATGGGCATCATGTAACACGCTTATTATAAAACCTTCTCTTGAATTATTTGAAATAACCCTCATTTTTAATTTTTATTGCTGAATTTTGCAGTTATTGTTCAATAAGCTGAATATGGTCAAAAATAGCCATAGGAATGTAATTACAGAAAAATGCTCGTTCTGATATACATCCTGATTTATCCGTATTGCTCGCTCGCTTACTTTTTCAGTGTGGGTTTTTGTGCTCAGTTTAGTTTGCCACAATTTAACAATTATATAAAAAAAGTATTAACTAAAAGTATTAAATAAAATTATCGAATTTAAAGTATTAACTACACATACATTCGTTACAGTATTTATGTTCGATTACTATAAATTGTTACTACGCAGTAAGAACCGCTAGCTATGAGTTTTTCTTACCAGGAAAGGATCGGTATGGAATGTTAGTATAGAATAAAGAAATTATTTAAAAAGTAACAAGAAACGTTTAAAAACAAAATAAAAACAAAAAATATAGCCTCAAGTAAATATTTTTCTCAATAAATAAACTAAAAATAAATTCTAATAGTAAAGTTATTACTTTAAAAAAACAGAAAGACATATTTTTGTCAAAATGAAAAAAAAATAATATTAATGAATAATAACATCCTGAAAATGAATATTTCTCAAGCACTGAACTACAGAAGCACAAAAACGGAAATAAATAATATAGTTGATATCACAATATTCACTTCTTCACTTTACATCACTTCACTTTAAGTCACCTCACATCGCTTCTTCCTCTGAATCCTCGCCCTTCCCACCCTTTCCTTCTTTTTCAGATGAACTACTATCCTTGTTCAAATTTATAATAAATTTATTTACACCATTAATATGACATTCAACAATTTTTAAATAGTCATTCTCAATTGTAATTACTTCCCTAATTCATTTTTCCCAATCTCCCTTGTTAATTTTCGACACTTTATTTTGAATTAACTCTACGACTTTTTTTATCGAATTTCGGAGAAGTATTTCCTTTTCTTACATTTTTCTTCGATTTGCACCAAATTAATTCAATTGTGTTGAAAATACAGAAATATGGCGGTAATCTCAACACTTTGTGGCCATCCATCCAACTCAACCCATCCATCAACTGATCCACAGTGTAATATAATCAACCGAATTCCTTTATTAGGGGCAATGAGATTAGTTGACATTTCCTAGATCCATGAATCCATCCCTTTTTTACGGTGTCAAAACTATGTGCGGACCTGAAGTATCACAGAATGTAAGTGAAATTTCGCCTCAGTCGCGTGCCAATAAAAACAACAATCGTCTTTCACGCTTTAATGTAAGCGGTATAAAAGACGATAGATGTCATGTGTTAGACATTGCCTGCCCTCATTTACGTACCGCCACTAAAGTGGTTTCTCCTATAATGCAATATTTTATTTTTTACAATATTTGACGATGATTGTTGTATTGACAAAAAACCAAATGCCTCATTTGGTAAGCGTGACTGATTTTTTTTTATTTTTTAAATATGGTAGTTATTACACTTTTAATGTTTTTACATTTACCATTAATTTTTTTTTATTGATATTCAAGTGCAATTAGGTGAATTTATGAAATTAATATGTTTCTTTTTATCCAATTCCGACAAAATATCAACATATATTTATAACTATCAGTGGCTTGGATTATCGCAAGGTTTTTGAAACAACATGACACGAGCTATTGTTATACGAATACTTTACGGTACTCGTACTATTAGTGATATGTATAGAACAGATTCTGCCTAGGGGAGGAATTCTCCAGGGTGACTCTTTGAGTCTTTTTTATTTTCTGCATCTCATAGCTTGTTGAGTTCCGCTAAACCCTCGGATATCAATGTAAACCACTCCGAGGCATAAGGTCACCCATTTATTTATATGGATAACCTCCAGAGAACGCGAACTATAGAACGCTCTTAGTGCGGTCGAAGGGAACAGTTGCCAATTGGAATGGAATTCAGGTTGGACAAATTTGCAGTCGTCCGTCTCAAGAAAGGACACCAACATTCAGGGGGGATGGTGAAATGATCCAAATGTAGCGATCTCTGGTACGAACTCCAAGTACTGTTCCAGGCTATTCAGTCTAAATGGTCATCCTAAAAATCAGCTGCATGGTTGGCAGGCTAAATCTAGAAGACGGTCATTCTAGGTTTTTTTCACCTGCTTAGGGCATATGATTCTGAAATTTACAAACACTAAACCATGCGAGATATCAGGAGTACCTGTAATTAATTTGATGAAGTATCTTCCGTGAGGTTCTTAGGCTATGGAATGACTATATCGTTGGTTAAAACCGAAAAGAATATATTTATCTACCTAAATGAAAAACATAAAATTCACAAAGCATAGAATTTTTCCTAAGCAATGAATGTGTTTGGAAAGCACCGTTCTGCACCACTAACCTGAAAAGTTTGTCCCCCTCGTCGATTTGAAATACATATTTAATGTAATCACATCACAGATACACCCTCTAGTCGATATAATTGTGTTGATAGTTTTCAATGTACAGGGTAAGTCTCATAAAAATTTCACCTTACTTATTTTGGGGAAGTTCTAAGGAGTTGTCGGTTGACATTGGAGTACCGCAGGGAAGTGATCTTGCTCCGTTGCTTTTCCCACTTTATATTAGTGATCTACGCTCGATATTCTCTATTTTCTCCAGCATGTTTGCAGATAATGTTACAATCTACAGTCGTAAATCTCTTATTTTACTAATAACAATTTGGTAATGAATTAAGATAAAACGTACTCATTGCAGTTTCATCCTATAGGGGCAAATCTAGTCCTCTATTAACAATTAATGGTAAGTCAATTCAACAAGTAACTACTTTTAAACTACTTGGGATTCATATTGATCCTTCTCTTGACTGAAAGTCACAAGTAAATTTTATTAATAATAAATGTTTGCTTTAAAAAACGTCGCCAAATTGCCAGTAGGTCAATGGTAAATATTTTTTGGGGTAACTCTACGTCCTCAATCAGAGAGTTTGTGTTGCAAAAAGGAGCCATACGCTGTATGGTTGGCCTACAATACAGAGAATCCTGTAAGAGAACAGTTATTAAACAGAAAATTTTGACTGTCTTGTTTATATATCGGAGAGATCTGAAAATTGCTAAAAAGATTCTATCAAAATTTAATATTCTAAATGAACATAGGCTTGAATTGTACAAATCTAACCCACATAATATCGGTACTGTTTTATACCATTAAGTGTTAGTATAAAAAATATTGTAACTATAAAAAGATTTACAACAACAGTTAAGAGAAATCTTATCTCTATTTTTTTTCCGTAGATGAATATCTAATAACTTTGTATAATTGTTTTGTTGATTGTAAATTTATTTTCTCTTGATAATTATTTTTTTTTGACATAATCGGTCCTATATCGTCTTATATGATTTATTGGATTAATAAAGGTATTATTATTATTATTATTATTACATTGTTAATTCTAAACACATTTTCTAGTTTTATAGTTTTATCTTATGGCATATTTTATGTAAATTTGAATTTGGACTCAAATTTAAAATTTAACCAAAAATACACAAGGTGGTCAAAAACATGTGTTTTTTTTTTTGGAACATTCTAATCATACATATTTTCCGATAATTCAACAGAGCTCATTAAGGCGACTTTATAAATTAATAACTCTAACGTATTTGCATCACAAATGAGGAAGATAGGAATGATAAAATTTTGAAATAATTGTACTACATTTGTTTCTTAATTAAATATATTAACTGCTTTTAACATTCTTTAAAAAGAAATATGAAAACACAAATTTTAAACAGTCAATGCAACTTATGGCCAAAAAAAGAAACAAAATTAAGATTATCTCCAAAGTTTTTTGGATGACAATAAAACTCAAAATATCATAGGATTTTAATATTAAGTAGGCCATGGAACCAGTTGCTATTTGTCAAGTTTAAAATGTTACAATAATTATTGTTACTATAATCAATTCTTGTGTTTTGTGTTGAAATAATATTATTTCATTATTGTGATGCAATATTCATTCGCCTACGTCGAGATGTTTTAGAAGTTTTCCTATTATGCGAACAAAATTTATCTCGAACTAAATGGGAAAATTTCAAAACCGTGGTATCCGTGTCGTAAAACTTTTTACCGAGTTTATGAACAATTTAGAAGTAAAGATGATTTAAGAAACAAAGAGAGAAATAAAGTAAAATGAGGAAATTAACTTATTTTTTCAAGAAAGTTTAATTCAACGCAGGTCGGTGCTTTTGTCCGCAGAGTAGTTGTTTCCTGTAAATCTTATTCAGTGTATAGTTCAGCCCGCCAGGGTTAGAGGTCGCAGCTCTTGGTACCTGCTTTGCAGATCACTATCAATCACTAGGACATCAGTGATGTCTGACGCGTAGTAGTACTAACCACTTATCACTCACTATGTTCATCTTTGTGATAACGCTAAACCCACTGGATAGGTATGTAATAACACAATAATCAAATCTATTTCGGTATTCCCACAAGAATATAATATTTTTTTATATATGTCTAATTTTATATTGTTAAGGTAGTATTTTACTCGTAATGTTTTTATTACAGATGCTATTAAATAGTTTTTTTCACACATCGTACTTAGTGTCCTCTACAGGGTGTCCAGAAATTAGTGTGCAATATTTTATTAGCTGCTTCTACGGCCAGAAATAGAAAAAAGTTCATATAAACATTGGTCGAATAATGCTTCGTAAGGGAGCTACAGGCCCCTAAAGGTGGGCCTCTGAAAAGGTTTTTATCGAATATCTCCAAAACCACTCAAAGTCAAATATTGAAAATTTACAGAGCTTATTTACTCTTCTTATGTGTAATAAGATGAAATGGAAATAATTCGAAAATTTTATCCAGGGCTGTTCCAAACTGGGGGGTTGTGGGGGTTAAAATAACCTCAACTTTTTTTGTATGTAAATTTTTTCTCTTTTTGACGGTAGAATATGAAATTTTAGAGTTGTATACGTGAAAAAGGTACTCTTGATGAATATCGATAAAATGCAGCGTTTTTAAATAATATCGACTTGAAAATTTTATAACATGGTATAAGATAGGTATTGGGAACCTAAACTAATTTTTTATTAATAGTAGGCCATGAATAAAAAAAAGAATGCTTCATGTCGCTATGATATAATTTGATGTTAGAGTTGTCAACAAGGTTAATAAATTTGTATAAACAGATGTATGATATAAAATCCTAAGAACGCGTATCGGGAAAAAATTGCCCCTTTTATATCAGTTGTTATTTCATTTGTGCGCCTATAATCACGATTTTCATCAAGTCGATTTAAAAGGCCAAGATTTACAGATAGGTAAATGACTGATATGCATTTTGTGTACGGTTTTTGCAAAGGTAGTGCATTAGCCGCAGTAAGGAAATACCGACGAAGATTTCCCAATCGTAGAGTACCTGGACGTCGAATATTTACAGTTCTTCACCGAAATTTGGCAGACCATTTGGATTTTAAAAGGTCTCGAAGCGCAGGAAGGTCACAAGGAAATCATCGTATGGATATAGTTTTGATTCATTTAGAAAATGATCCATAAATAAGCATTCGAAAAGTTTCAGAAATTGACAACATACCTCGCTCAATTGTTAAGAAAAAATTTAAGTATCTAGACAATTATTTATCATAATTAATAATTTCAGATAGGAATAATGATGGTAATGCAAGGAATTTTAGACGCGTGCAACATTTAACGGAGGCAGATTTTTTTACCACGACTTTTGTCAATGGATATTAGTGAACAGAAATATTTTTCCTAGCATATTATGGACTAATGAGGCAATGTTCACTAGGAACGGAGCTTTTAATATGCACAATATGCATCATTGGTCGGATGGAAATCCACGAGTTGTTCGGCACACAAATTTCCAACATAGATTTTCGGTGAATTTATGGGCAGGAATCATTGGGGATCAAGTAATTGGTCCAATAGAATTCCGCAATCATCTTAATGTAGAGGAGTATTTAAATTTCCTCCAAAACGACGTTAGACGATTTATTACCGTTGAATGTTCGACACGAGGTTCGACAAAATATGCATTTTCAACATGACGGCACGCCTGCCCATTTTGGGCGCAATGTTCGAACTTGGTTACATTAAAATTTTCCAGGTAGGTGGATAGGTCGAGGTGGTCCTATAGCTTGGCCACCTCGTTCACCGGATCTAAACCCATTGGATTTTTACTTTTGGGGTTATATGAAGGGTTCGGTTTACGCTACTGAAGTAAATGTAGGAGAAGAACTACTTCAAAGCATAAATCAGGCCGGAAATGAATTAAGAAGAAATGCATTCAAGACTTTACGGGCTTCTCAGACTTTAGAACGTCGAGCGAGACTGTGTATCCAAGAAAATGAAAATTTGTTTGAACACCTGTTACAATAAAACCATGTAAAATTTAATTTTAATTTTGTTGATATAAAAAGATTACTGGATGATTCTTGTTCATATTGAGTATGATAGTTTCGCTCGAGTTATTAGTAAAAAAATATTTTTCACCTACATTCCAGGCAACAAATTAAACATATTAGTATGTTCTTTATATGGACATGAAATAATAGACAAAACTCATCTGGTACAATGTATTTTGCTCCATATGTCCTAAAATTTAAAAAACAAATGAAATTAGTTAAATTTTAAAATTTTCAAGTCGATGTTATTCAAAAACGGTGCATTTTATCGACGTTTATCAAGAGTACTTTTTTTACGTATAAAAAATATCATATTCTACCGTCAAAAATAGAGAGAAGTTACATACAAAAAGTTGGGGTTATTTTAACCTCACAACCGCCCAGTTTGGGACAGCCCTGGATAAAATTTTCGAATTATTTTCATTTCATCTTATTAAACATAATAGTAGTAGTAATCCGTTTATTTAGCCCTAGGCTATACAAATACAATACATTACATACATTACATTACTTATAACACATTGCGTATATTAGAATAGACTATTATAATACGTTTATATAAACCAATACAATTTTATAATATAATACACAACAATTATTCTAACATATTTTGTAATAATTAAAATCACTTGATCTTAACGTAATCAATAGCCGTTTTTTATTCAATGGTTATCCCTGATCATATTCGCTTTTAGCAGTCTCTTAAAAATAATTAGACTTGTAATACGTAACTCGATATTCAGACGGTTATATTCAACTACTCCTTTATAAAATACAGAAGATTGCGTAGTTACCTTATTAGCTCGTTTGACTACAAAATTTTCTTTTCCTCGGGTGTTATATTCATGTACTGCTCTTAGTTTCATCAGTATGTTTTTTAAGTAATCAGGGGTAGTGTCTCTGTTGATTTTATGTATGAATATTAGAACATTATACCTGATATACTCCCTTATGTTCAGCCAATTTAACGCTTTTAACATATCCTCATTCCTAGTATATATACCACACTTTAAGATAACTCTCATAGCTCTGTTTTGTAATTTTTGTAACCGTTCCAAATCCGTTTGGTTAGCCATATATAATATTGTGCTACAATAATTAAAATGCGGTAGTATGATAGAGTTATAAACCGTTTTTCTTGTATTTATGGATAGATACCAACTAACTCGCTTAAGCACCCCTATTTTTTTTGATATTTTTTTACATACATAATCTACATGGCTTTTAAAATTCAAATTACTATCAACGATAATTCCTAGATATTTAATTTCAGATACCAATGTTAAATTTACTGATTGAAGATTGAACGACAAATTATTATTTTTAAAATAGTTGACTTTCTGTTGATTGCCTACTATCATACTTTTAGTCTTTGTAATATTCAGCTTCAATTTATTTTTTTCGAGCCATTTAGAAACCTGTTCTAAATCATGATTTAACTTTCTTACCAGTTCTATTTGGTCGTCATCATCAATATAAATTATGGTGTCGTCAGAAAAAAATGATATTTAGAGTAC
Organism: Rhamnusium bicolor; assembly: GCA_029963845.1. NCBI lineage: Eukaryota > Metazoa > Arthropoda > Insecta > Coleoptera > Cerambycidae > Rhamnusium > Rhamnusium bicolor. The sequence goes on along the minus strand of JANEYF010002799.1, from coordinate 1,077,767 downwards.
TTAAATATTTTTGCCATATCATTAATATATATTATAAATAGCAGGGGCCCTAGTATACTTCCTTGAGGAACTCCTACACCTATATTTCGTTCTTTCGACACAACATTTTCACACTTTACTTTCTGCCTCCTGTTATTTAAGTAACACTCAAACCATTTCCATACCACTCCACTTATTCCGTATTTTCCGAGTTTATCTAACAATATCCTTCTATCTATCGTCTCAAATGCTCTCTTCAAATCTAAAAATATTACTCCTGTCATTTTCCCTTTATCTTTCGTTTCCTTCCATTCATTAATAACATACTGTAATGCGCTTTCACAGTTATAACCTTCTCTAAAGCCCGACTGAAATTTACTCAATATTTGTTTTTGTAAAATAAAATCTAAAAATTGTAAGTATACTATTTTTTCCAATATTTTTTCAAAGGCTGGCAACATATTTATAGGTCTACATTCTTCAGCTTTTATAGTTTTAGGTACTTTTCTTACCGGTATTATTGTCGACACTTTTAGGGAACTAGGCACTATACCTCTTTCTAAGGAGCTACTAATTAGATTTAGCATTGGGTCTGATAGGACGTCAAAATGATCCTTGTAGAAAGACACATCAATTTCATCTGGACTAGCCTTATTGGTCAACTCGTAAACAATATTTTTTAGTTCCATTTTTGTTAACATTTTGAAGTTTTGCATTTGTACTTCGTCCACTCTGGTAAATTCAAAGCTATGATCGTTATCTGGAATACTACTAACTATATCCGTTATGCTAAATATATAGTATTCATTAAATTTTTCCGACACCACCCTCGGGTTTTTATATATTTGATTTTCTATTTGAATTTCTGTAAATGGGTCATCGTATTTACTTGAAATTAGAGATTTTAACGACTTCCACATTCTTTTTGTATCATACCTACATCTATCTATTTTATCTTCATAATAACTACATTTTTCTTGTTTAACTATGTTAACAACATTGTTGCGGCTTGATTTATAGCATGACCAATTACTTTCACTATTGTTTGTTTTAAATTCTTTATATTTTCTATCCCTGTCCCTAATAGCCTCTAACACTCTCGCATTAAACCATCCCTTATGCATATTTTGTATAATCATTTCTATCTTTGGATTGACATCGTCTAATATTTTTACGAGACTACTGTGGAATGAGTCATATTTTTTATCTATATCAGGTTCTCTGTAATCAATTTGTATATTATTTAGTTTATTTCTTTGTGAAGTGTAGCGGCTGTGTAAATGTTCAATATTTGACTGAGTGGTTTTGGAGATATTCGATAAAAACCTTTCTCAGGGGTCCACCTTTAGGGGCCTGTAGCTCCCTTAGGAAGCATTTTTCGACCAATGTTTATAAAAAAAAATTTCTAGTACTGGCCGTTGAAGCAGCTGGTAAAATATTGCACACTAATTTTGGGACACCCTGTATATAGGATGGTAAGAAAAAATGGTAACGATGTTTATTTCTCTTATAAAATAAATGTAATCAGTAATGCTTGTGAACATAAAATATATGATTATTAACTTAAATTTGCAATTTTTTGTTTGCCTGTATTTCCTCTTTATAAAATATCAGCATGTCATGCTGAGTCTACTAAGTAAATCCCCTTTAAAGTCATCACAATTCATATTTGTTCTTATGTATTTAGACATCCGTAATGTCGCTCATTATTATGTTCCTGCACTTCCTAGGAGTTGTGACGTAATATTCACAAGTAAAACACGAAATATTCTTGAAACACCAGAAAGTTATTAATACTTCTCTACTCCTTACAAATAGAATTTACTAGTTAAGGTTCCACAGATGTGACAAATGTTTTGTTTACTGCGTAGATAGACAGCATAATAATATTATTATTATTATTAGCATAATATTTTACCGTTTATATACAAATACGTATCTTACTAAAAAAATAAAAGTGTACCGCCTAGAAGAGGTAGTTGAATGGCGTTAGCAGCCTGGTTATTAACTGCTCAAAAGAAAGTAACATTTTTCATTGTCCTTGTTAAAAAAATCATTCGCAAGGAAGGAAATACATAATCTAAATATTTGATATAAATCTTTTGTAATATAATGCCGGTAGAAAAACATAAACAAATTAAATTTATTTCTTGAAGGAACCATATATCTTTTTGTAAAATTACATTTTTCTTTAAGAATAATATTCGTTCTGTTAAGCTTGTATGATTTTTTGGTAATACAAATGAATTTTGTATTTAAATGAGCTTTTTTGAGTCGCATCTCTGTTCGCGATGAAAACGAAGAGTAATGTAGTCTAATCTAATTGGAAAGTTAATGCCGACAGAGATTGATGTATCTATAAAAATCCACTTAGTGAAAAACCGGTTGCATAGATTTCAATTCTGTTGGTATCTCACGCCCAGGATTCGTAAGCAATAATGAGTTTTCTACGAATTTCCCTACATGTAAAAGTCAAATGTCCTTTTTTGCATAAAGTTCTAAGCGATCAATAACAAGGAAATTTATTCTACAGAGTCTGCTGTAACAATATTTCATGAACGTACTAACAATGAATGTACGCTACACGATGCCTTCATTATCATTACTTAAGAACTTTTTCGAACAATCTGATTCTTTAGAGCAGGTAATAATTAAACGATAAATGTAGGAGGTATATTCAAAGAAAATGATTTAAAGAAAATAAAACCCTGTATCTTATTGAAGAAGTTATGTGAAAATAAATATATCTTAATTAATCATCCAATTTTCTGTTTAGCTGGAAATTATATCAATTTAAAAAAATATTTGAGAACACCCTGGGTATTTTTGCACAAATTTTTACAAAAGGCGTCGCGTCATCCCAAGCTCAGTATGATATTGTGTTGATTAATTGAATTAACAAAGTACCTAGTGCGAATGGAGGCTATCCATTTGGAGACAACGGACACATACCCAATATCCCGGTAAGCTAGGATTCATTTTTGTTTTAGAAAAAATCCCAGCTACTGGACTGGTGGTCGATTCCAAGACCCAAGGGCAAGAGATAAATGTCCTTACCGCTCGACTACCAAGCTACATATATGTAGTGAATCAAAGTCTTTTCTGAAAGTTTGATTCATTTTTGAGTTTTTATTATCGCATTTGTTTCAAATTTGGTATGTCGTTCTTTTAAACAAATTCTTAAAAAACAACAATAAGATGATTACAACATCTAGTTGATCAGTGGTTTGTATTTCGGGCAAGTCGCCAATTTTTGAAGAAAGAAAAATATGCCAATGGTCTTTTTGAAAAATTATTTAGATTTATTAATTCTCTGATCCAATTTGGTGATAAAAGTTACCTTGTAAACATTAAATAAATGTTCCTGCTTTTGGTAAAATAGGAAAATTTACTTTAATGCATAAGTTAAGGTAAATATTACATATTCGAAATTGGACGCAAATATCTTGGATAAATAATTCCTGTTTTTGTTTATATTTTCTGCATATTATTAAATATTGTGTTTTATTAGAAGGTATCAATTTAGAAGTTTGATTATTGTAGCAGTTTTAAAGGAAATATTGATAATAAGTATTCTATTCCATTTGTTCGAAGGCTCATATTTAAACAAGTAGTAATTAGAAGTATACAGATAAATTTCATTCACCTATGCATTAAAGTAAATTTTCCATTTTACCCAAAAACAGAGACGTTTATTTAATTTTTACAAGATAACATTTTGCGCAAAATTGGATCAGGGAATTAAACTATTAGAATATTTTTTAAGGACCATTGGAGTAACATTTTTTTCTCAAAGACGGGTCAACTAGCCCCACATACACACCACCAATGAAAGGAATGTAATCTTACAGTTTTATAAAAAATTCATTGGAAGGGTGACATAACCAAATTTTAAATATATGCCTCCTCATATTTCTGCGATAAAGTATAAAAATTTAATAATAAATCAAACCTCAAGGAAACGGTTGGTTTTCAAAATTACGTTTATATAGGAAGGTAGTATCATTTTTTCAATATTTTATTAATTCCTTTCGGAGACGACTTTAAATTAAAACAGTTTTTTCCAATAATTATAAAATCGAATACAAAACTTTGTTAACTTATCATCACCTCTATACATCTACTTTTATAAAAAGTTACACAGTTCAGCACAGTAAATAGCACTCAATATTGTAGTAAGATATTACCAACACCACTATTATCTGTAAACCTAATTTGCGTTCATAAATGAATTTGAAATTTCCCAACTTTAACGTAGTAAAGAGAGTCATAAATAATTTCAGTATAAATATATTGTAATTTCTTTACGTGAAAAAGTTAGTGTTATGTTGTTACATCATAATCAAAGTTAGTTTTAAATCAGAGCGAAAACTTTCAAACATTCTGTATAATACTAAAAGCAAAACCATAAATTGAGGAAACCAGCAGTTTATAAATTGACATTTCTGGATTGTAATGCCTTTTATGTGGGTCAAACTGGTCATTGGTTCGAAATTAGTTATAAAGAACACCTACATTCTTTTCGACCAACAAGCAGATTCAACTTTTTCAAATCATATTTAAAGACAGGTTACAATTTTTCAAATAACCAGTTCTAACATAGAATTAAATATACTAGAAACCACAGAAAATTTTAAATCAAACAAAGGCCCCGGAAATTACTTCCTGAATGACCTGTTGGACATATATCACACTACACTTTTGATATATGTATTTAAATTGTAACTGTTTTATATAATTACAAAAATCCTCATATTTGATAACATGTTGTCACCTTCATTCATCTTTTTTATAAAAATTTCCTAGCATAGTGAACAGACTTCAATATTGTAATAAAATATTATCGACACTGCCTTGATTTGTAAACTTAATTTGCACTCATAAACGAGTTTTAAACTTTCTAATTATAATTTCTCAAGTCATTTTAATAGAAACGTATTGTAATTTTTATGTGTATTTCACTTTAGAATCGCTTGAAAAAGGCACGCAGTAGCGTTAAGTTGCAATAAATGAATGATAAAACAAAATAAAATGTGTCTTGTTACATCAACATGATTAATTATCACAAAGTAATTGCTTATACAATTAAATTGTTTATAATCTTGACGCTTATAAACGGGATTTTCTTTTGTACAAAAAGTTTTGGTATTATTTTCCAAATGACAAAGTTTCGTCGTTACCAGTTATTGAATTTAAAAATGGCAAGATGAAGATAATAAAGAAAATGACACGTGGGAAACTCTTCAAATTGAGAGATCACATAATTGGAAAACTACTGAAATAGGAACAAATTTATGATTACAAAAAACTTTCATTTTATCGTGTATTAATTTCCGTTCGATCTTTATCTTCTATCTACAATGGTTTATGAATTATAAAAACAATAATAAAAAATCTGATAGCATGAAACATGAAGAAAATATTCTTTGATTTTAGGGAAATTAGAGCATATTCAACAGGATGGATAATAAAATAATTTTACAAAATTTCTTGTGTTATTTTTGTTTGACTCTAGCCAACTTGCCTTCATAGGAAACGCTTAAAGATGAAATTAGTTTTAAAAAATTGGTCTCGAATAGGTGCACCTCGAGTACTTTCTCATCTTTATAATATCCCATTTTTAATTGAAAGGAAATAAATGCTGTTCATTAAAAGTTTTAATTTCATTTACACTCGTATTCACTGAGTTTTTTTATTTCGACGCAAAGTTCACCTTATTGCCGTTTTTGCTAGTTAATGCGAAGAGAAATTGTCAAGATCTTTTCGACACAATTATCATTCTGAATTTTTTTCCCAATTCTTGTTTGAAACAATCATTGTTATAAATTTTTTGGCCTTTATGAGAAGTGCTCTCCCTAGTGAAACAAATGACGTATTTAAATACTGATAAAGCCATATATCCCAACGATCGTTGACGAAAAAAAATTTTTTTTAAATATAAAAACGGTATACTTCTGGAAGCATTTTTACAAAAAAAATTCTACTGGCAAAGATACAATGATTATTCGTTATATTCATCCAACCCTGTATATAATGTTTCTGATTTACACCTTGAGCCGTGTTGGAGAAAAACGTGTTACACCATAGACACTTATATGGCATGCCGATTTGAACAAATTTGCTATTTTTCGCCCTCTATCTCAGTATTGCACAGTGGGCCAAAACAAAAAACAAAGTGGCCAAAATTCTGATATTTGCAAAACTGGTCCAAAATAAGCTCATGATTACAGGAAAAATAATGAAAAATTTCTATTGTAAATTGGGGTGGTTTTTAGGGGATGCAAATCGAAACTACGTAAAATTCTGAAACTTTGAATTCGTAGAGAATTCAGAATGTAAATTAACGGAAAAATAGTTTAAAAATCCTTTTGATGAAATAGGGCAGTTTTTAGGGGGTGGAAAACGAAAAACTGAGTTACATCCTAAAACCTCAGACATGTATAGAATTCGACCTCCAAATTAACAGAGTAGAGTGAAAAAATTTCCTTGATGAAATAGGGTGGTTCTTAGGGGGTGATAATCGCAAAAACTGAATAAAATCTAAAACTTTGAATTCGTATAGAATTCAACCTGCAAATTAACAGAAAAATAGTAAAGAAAATCCCATTGATGAAATAGTGTGGTTTTTAGAGGTTTGGAACTGAATAACTGCGTTTCTATAAAAATAAAAAACAAATGACGGGAATATGGTGAAACCAATTTATTTATTAAGAATGTATTAAGCAGGAGAGTTTAAAAAAATGGTTCAGGGACTTAAAACAAATCAAATACACAAGAAAACTGAAGTTACAAAATATAATAAACACAAAAATAAATAATATATACTTAAAATTATAACTTACAAATTTTAATGGTTAAATTATACGTCATTATCACTTTCATTAGCACTTTCCTCTTCTGAGGAAGAGGTTTCCGTATCAGATGTTGCAGTAGTTGATGAGGAGACAGAGGGATCTACTGGTGCAGATGATGATGATGCCTCGACTGATGGTACTTCTAGTAAAGACAACACTTCAGAACAAATAGATGTGCTCTTTTTGGGGGTAGCTGTCGCAAGGAGGAAATGAGAGGATCCGATGTAATTAGTAATCTATTCAATAGGTTTTGATTGGCAATTACTCTCGAAAATTTGCGCGTATGCTTTTCTTTAAATCTTTATTACGGGACTCCTGTGCCTCCTCAGATAATTGTCCAATTGGCAAAATTTCTTCCTGGATTATTGTGGAACCATGCAAAAGAATTTTGTGTACTGTGGCAGGCATGTAGTACCAAGGGTACTCCTTGACATATAATTTCGCAGTTTCCAAGGCGTATTTCTTGAACGCTTCGGGATGGATGGCATATCCAGCAGATAGTGTTCGTAGAACTACACTAAATCTTTTAATGAGAATTTCATCAATTCTAGTTATGGAAGCGGACATGGAGGGATCGTTAAAAAATCTCCTGGCGGTATTGCCATCATTTGTTGTCCCACTGCCACCACTTTTTGGAATATCCACCAGTAACCCCATTTTTTTCGCGAAAATCTTTCTGTAGTTTTCTTTTCCTTTCCATTAAAACCTTTTTTTCTTGTATATTACGCACTTGCCACTTTTTTATATCTAGTCTATAAGCTATGTGTAACAGACATTCAAAGAATCGTATCCATGCATGAAGAGACGATAGCCCAAACTTCAAAGTATCTTCATTTACTTCTTTTTCAAACACTTTTTCTATGTTGTTCATCTTCCTGGGGGTTGCCTTACAAATATAGCATGTCTGTGCTGAAGACGTTTCCGAAATTGCATTGCAAACTTTACCATTAACCATAGTCATTACACAAACATACGATACTGATAATTCTTTATTCTGAACTTTGCATTTTGTGGGGACAAGCTGCTGAATTTGATTTTCAACATAACTTCTTTCTTGTACAGTTAATTCGGCTGACTCTTTATGGAATTGAAATCTGATTGGTCGGCAAAATCTAGTTGAAGAAGGTCGTGGATTTTGCCATACTATTATTTTTTCCTTTCCTGGGTTTTCTGAATATAATTGCAAAGAGACCAGGGATGTCAAAAACAAATCACCATCGCCTAGTCCAGACTCGGAAAATATCTGTTTATATTGCGAATGACCTGTACTTCCATCGCAACCCCATTTTAAAGCTAATACTAAACTATTTAATGAATCATCAGGTAGATTAGATATAACTGGCTCCTGTAATTCAATTATACGACTTGTCGTATGGTCAAGAAGATCCTGCAGCAAAACTTCTGCAGAAGTTTCTGTGAAAATTTGCCCCTCCTTTCGAGGATAGCAACGAGACTTGGCCATTCGAATTTTGTGGTACGATGGATATATATTTGCAAAATGTTCTTTTCCAGTTCGCCTATGAATTAAATATTGGTGTTTCGTCTCTTTGGTTTCTACCAAAATTGAAAGAGCTTCATCAGGTGTCAACGGTTTAGGACTTTGTGATTTTTTACTTTTTTGCCAAACTTGCCTAATTTTACTGGCTCTTGTGGGAGTCGTGAAAATCGCCTCCGTAATGAGGTTTGCCGCAGGAGCTTTTCCCTCATGCTTCAAGCCTTTACTTGCAGCCGATGCAAGTTCTTTGGGTTCATAACTTGCAGAGAGTTGATCAGCTTTTCTTCGCTTACTTCTTGAACTACTTTCTGAATAGGGTAGTCTAGGACGTCCACGACTAACGCCACTTTCTGAAGAAGTAGGCTGTGGTTCATCGCTGGCCTCGTCACCGAAAATAAAAGGCTTGCTTAACCAAGATCCATTTTTTTCTAAAAACCTTGGAATATAATTTGAAACTGCTTGTAGTCTTGAGTAAACGGAACTGCAGAACTTGTAATTGATTTTCTTCAGTCGTACTGCAGCGGATTCGTCATTTTCAACGTTGTAATGACGCAACAAATAGTTGAACAAATGTTCAGTCTGAGAAGAATGTCCCTCGCCCTTCTTTTCATACAAAATATCAAAAAGATGTCTCCTTGTTAACATTTCGATGTAATAGGTTTCTGGAAATAAACATGGAAAATTTTATTAAAAGCAATGTGTGATGTGTGTTTTGGTGGTTAAAAAAACACGAAATTTTGAAAAGTGAGGTTATCACGCCCTCAGTTTATGCGCTTGTATCTAGAATGAACTCATGTTAAATTTCAGTCAAATCGGTCCACATTTAGGGAATGCTCAACGACCTTAAAATTTGCAAAAAGCGCCTGTTCGATTGTTTTTTAATTTTTATTTTGGCCCTAAAATTTTTTTATACTTCCTCACATGACTATAACTGATACCAAAAAGCAGATTTCTAAGAAAAATTTGTGTAAGTTCTGTTAAAATGAAGAAATTATCCAAAAAGCCTGTTTTTCAACTTTAGATACATATACATAAATTTGTCAAAATTTCGTGTTTTTTGGACCACCCTAATGTGTGTACTAAATTGCTATATAAATCAATAATACAAAATTCAATTCAACATTTTTGTAATTGGAGAAATAGTGAATTTATTTATTTTGGAAATAGCGGAACGCGCATTGATACTAACTACATGCACACGCAGCGTCTGAGAGAATTAACAATATTTTGAAAATGGGGCTGAATGGGCCTACAGTTTTTGAGTACGGTATTTAGCAATATACAAGGTATTTTTCTAATATTTTTTTGGAGCATGACCTCGTAGGACTTTTTTTGTTTCTCCATGAAACCTGACTAATACGAAAAAAAACAAATTCAGCAGCCCCACGTTTTAGGTAAATAATTGCCATGTATACAAGAATAATTAACATATCAATATATGTAAAATAATGTACATACCTTACTTCAGTTTCTTGAAAAATTGCACTTTAAACACAAACGTCTTCTAAATACAATCACTAGTCAAAGTCTGGCTATAGAATAAGGTGGCGACGCAATGAGTCAGTCTACAATAAAGTGTCTTGTTTGAAGGGCTCTAGCAGGTAGAAATTTCGCTTAATGAGTATGGGCTTCCAGGAAAGGATGTATTAGTTATCTATTTAAGTACCAAAGGAATGTGAAATAAATATTTGCACTTTCATAAAAATTGATTTTTGGCCACTTCTCTTTTTATTTTGGCCCACTGTGTATTGTTTGGAAACGAGCTTTTTTTAAGTGGCAATTTAACTCGCCGTGATATACCTAAATTCAAAATTTATATACACCAATTTACACTATACCTCGTTTTTTTTTCAGTATTATTTTAAAGTTTTTTCATTAGCGACGCCAGCTTTTACATGCGTCGCTAATTCTATTCATCGATGTTATAATACAATTTAAATTATTTAGGTTAGGTGTTGTATTTATTGTTTATTGTCATTTTTAAGTCGGACCGGCCCTGCTCTGCTCTACCCAACGATTGCCACATCGTTCTCATATGTGGGGATCCTAGGCCGGCAACGATCCGGGTGTCCGGCGAGGGACATATCTCTGTTCATATTAATTGCAAAATAAATCATTTTGAATTTGAATTTGAATTTGATTATTCTTATCAGATTCTCTTACATGGACTTTTTACGTATCCGGTATTTTCACAACCAAGATTTACTATTATAAAAACTATGTTAATTCGTTATACGAACAGGTCAGAATTTCGGTTTGACCAATGTATAAATTTAAATGAAATTTACCAATAAAGGAAAAACTTAATTGAAACATTGCTCTATTAGTAAGTCAGTTTGTGGTAATTCTAAAGCAACACATTTTTTTGGCTATTACCTAGTTAATACCTATTTATTCCACTAAAGCTATCAAAGGGTTACGGTGAATTGAAGATGCAATTGCAAGTTTGAAGTAAAATATTAGTTAATTTGTCTTTCAAAATAATTGAATGTTCCAAGGGTTATGAAGGTATTTTTGAGGTAAGTTTTAGGTAACTCTTAACTCACCATAATTACTTATAAGATCAGTGAATCCTAAAGACAGTATAAGACGTAAAAAATAAGTGATTGGACAATATAAATGTCAAATTTCAGGTTGTCATAATTTCAAGGTTAGTTATTAAAACAAAATTATGTAATTATTGATTTCGAAGAATTATTTTGCCACTAGGAATGATCTATTTAGCTTTATTGTTAGTTACATTTTCTATCTATAAATACATAAGAACGTAATTACTAATTATATAAACATATGTTTTCGCTACTCGTCACTTTCGCAGTTTAAAAATTGCACATATTTCTCAACATTCCTAAATTTCTTCTCATGTTTGCTTTCATATTTTACATTCTTATATTTTCCTAGAAAACTGGCATGTTTCTTACGACAAGACTATGCTAAACTAATTTCAACAAAACCTGACAGACGCTTTATCTCTCATGAAAGGTAAACTGAGTGTTTTTCATCAGCGTTTCCATCCGTTTGCTTATATCAAATTCAACTCAAATTAATGGCTGTAATGAAGCAATGTAGATGGATATAATTGGCATTTTCCTAATTGTGATGATGGGAGTTATTAAATTAGGATGCGTGAAGGATAATTGAATGTAATCACTATGGATGTAATCTCATTATAAAGCTAAGGAATTCGGGCTGGTATTGTTGAAAATTTTTATATAATTAACGTAATTTAATGCACAGATACATTACAATTATTCGAATATATTTAAAATTCTGGTTAATTATAAACGTAAGAGTTTCATAAAGTATTTAAAGATAACGTGAAAGTTGACGCGCCGCATTAGAAGCGTAAGGTTCTATATTATATTTCCCGCCTTTTTACTACACGATCAAATTGGTACTACCTCTGTTCTTTACGTGATTAAGAGCAATAAAGTTTCTCGTTTATAACTCTGACATCATCCAGATACCTATCAAGGTCACATAGTTCTGCGAGTTCTCCAAGCTCTCAGTCATGTCGTTCTCGCTCACGTTTGCGCTCTGGATTATGCCGATCTAATTCACAATCTCTCAAAGAGGACCCACGAGATCCAGATCGAACTGAAGGCCACCGTCTCCAGATATTCAAGGTAAAACAAATTAACTTAGCCTGATAGGCGCTAGAGTTAATTATGGGTGCTACTTATATCAGAACCAAACAACTCGTTATCTAGCAATGAATAATTTATTCTGTCAAACAATGGTAACAGCCGACTTCGAATATGCCATAACCTAGCCCAGCAGGTGTTAGCAAGGAACGAATAATTATTCTGTCAAACAATGGTAACAGCCGACTTTGAATATGACATAACCTAGTCCAGCAAGTGCTAAGGTATAACAGGATATTGTTCCTATGATCTTAGTTAGGTCGTGTTATTTTATTATTAAATAGCGTGTTTAATGGATTTAAAATTAAAATTAAACACCAAGGCTAATACAAACCCCTGTATCCCTGAAAGTACCGCAAGGTACCTTGTGCAGGAGAGGGCTACACGTTTAGAGACAATATACATACACTCAATGTACCGAGTATACTCGGATTAATTAATAAATTAACCTGGATTAGAAAGAATTCTAGCTAATCGATAGGGGATCGATCCCGGGACCCTAGGATGAATGGCAAGTATCCGTACGATTCGACCACGTCTATGTTGACATTTGTCAGAGGATAGCGGTGATTGCCCGGTTTACGTTATTTTATTTTAAATAATGTGTTTAGCCTAACTAACAATAATATAACTTAACATAAATTTTCAACTGCTGGCAACACCGAAATTAAACCCTGAAATAAAAGTTATATTGTCAGAGTCTGCAGTTTGAACTTCTGCAAAATTAGCAGAAGTTCAAACATCTATAAGTGTCAGCCTGACATATCAATAGAAGGTAATAAGCAACTTTTTTCTGGGAAGATGAACTGGGAAAATTTAAACACCACAGAAGAACTGAGTATTACTGCCCGCCTATTGTGCGATGTATATCACACCTAGTCTACTTCAAGACGGGCGTTGATTGGTGTGAGCCTAAATCTTGAAAAACACCTACAAGAAATTGTATCTTGTGCACCAATTCACATGTGGTTATTTAGAGAAGACCTGAAAACAGGTTTAAAAACATTGCAACGGTCTTCTGCAGATTTAAAACCTAGACTCAAATTATTATCAAAACCAAAAATAACCAATAGTTTCCAGCGAAAAAGCCATTTAAACTATGAGAGTCTGCCTCGACAACCTTCCCAACAATGTTTCCGTCAAGGCAGACAACAACAACACTATTAGCCTTGGAATAGCAACAACACAAGATCCCAGAGCTTGAACCCGGGGCCAACCAAATACAAGAGCAGGACCTACAACAGGAGCTAGAATTGACATTGGTAAGCATACATGCAGGATGATTAAGGTGTTTACAGATAGAATGGCAACGAATCACGAGATCCTATTATAAATCAATCGCTATTAGGAAACCAAGTTTTTTGCTAGAACAGTAGTTCAATTAATGCCGCCCAGGGAAAAATATTGGTCCCAAAATGAGTTCGTGGAAGTTGATGAATGTATTAATAAACTTCTTAAACTTGGCACCATCTCCAAATGTAAATCCAAGATCCGCTTGAGGCCAGTTTATTTCTCCCATTTTCCTTGTAAATAAATCGGTTGGATTGAAGCAGCTAATATTAAATTTAAAATCCTTATGCAAGTTCATGACACTAAGCATTTAAAATGGAACATTTTAAAAATGCGACCAGGATTGTTTCTCCTTGTTGCTATGTGGCATCCGTAGATTTAAGATGCATATCTACTCATTCCTTGTCATATAGACTTTAGGAAAAATTTAAGGTTTACCTTTAATTCTACCTTATATCAATTGCACGCGCTGCCATTTGGGTTATCAGCAGATCCATTCATTTTTACGAAAATCTTGAAACTGGTGGTAGCCCATATGAGATCGTTATGTTTTCTCTCTGTTGTTTATCTTTACGATTTTTTTCTTACTTTGCAACTTTTATGAGTGTAAAAAGAACGTATCATTTACAGTTAAATTGCTTAAAGAACTAGGTTTCGTTATTAACTTCGCGAAAAGTAATTTAATACCCTCACAAAGCTGTAAGTTCCTGGATTTTGTGATAGATTCCAAAAATATGAGACTAGAACTACCACAAGAAAAACGGGAAACTTTTTCTAAACTTGTTCAAGAAATTGCAAAATCCGAAAATTCGCGAGGTTGCTAGGCACTTAGGTCGCTATTTGTCCTTAAGTTGAATATGGTTGGGTCTACATCAAACTTTTAGAAAGACAAAAATTTGTAGCGTTAAGTGATAATCACAGTGAATTAATGCAACTATGGTATTTAAACCTTACATAAAACCACATTTTTAGTGGTAGATCCAAAATATTAGAACTGCTAGTTATTTAATAAGAAATTCAAAATTTTTAATAGAGATTTTGTCTGACTCCTCTAATAGAAGTTGGGGAATCTTTTGTAATGACGAAAGTTCCCAGGTCATTTAGTCTCCAAATGAAGCGGCCCATCATATAAACTATTTAAAATTATTATGGGGTATTTTAGTGGTATTTTCGTAACCAACGCAACCATTAGGTTCAGTTTTTCTTGAATTGTGCAAACAGAAAATTGTTTTTAAGCCGATTTTAATTTATTTTTTTCTGTTGAAAACTTTCTATGGAGAAACCTTTCCCTTTGGGAGGATTTTTATCTGCAAAGTGTTGAGACAGCAGGGAATGCCAAGTAAAGCCATAGATGTTGCACTAAAGACCCTCGCACCTTGATCAATCAAACAGTATGACTCATGACTTAAGATCTGGTGGAAATATTGTGCCCTACATCATAGAAACCCTTAAGAAAAATCCATCAATAATGGGCTTAAGTGTTTATCTTATTACCTTTGTATCGGGACGTCCTACCAATGACTTAGTTCTTTACTCTCTGTGTTATCCTTAGTTATGGTATCAGAGATCAGTTCTAATCCAATGAGTAGAAGATTTATTAAGGGAGCATATAGAGCAAATCCTGCGAGACCTAGGTATAAATTTACGTGAGATCCCGCTGTAGTTTTACTATATATTGAATCCATGGGCCCAAACGAGGGAATGGCCTTAGAACTAACTGGGTAAGAAGTTACTTACCTTATTTGCCCTTACAATGGCTTTTCATGTTCAAACTTTCTCTCTTATCAAGATAGAAAATATTATCCATGGTGGTACCAAAACACAGATTTTAATACAAAATACAATAAAAACTTCTAATGCAAAAAAATTTTCAACCTTCCGTTTTATAATTAAAATAATAATATCTGTGTCAGTAGAATACTGTTTCAGTATTTAAAACGAACAGAGAATAATTAAGATGACTAATAATCTGTTAATAATCTACAAAAAACCCCCATCGACAAGCCTCAAGCCAGACACTTAGCTAATGGATAAAAGAAATACTTAATAAAAGTATGATAGATACAAAGGAGTATAGAGCCCATTCAACCAGATATGCTAGCACGTTCGCAGCTAATGGAGCAGGAGTTAACCTAGACGAAATTAGATGGACCGCTGGCTGGACAGAAAAATCTCTAGTATTTGCGACGTTTTACAATCGTACATTAGTTGATAGAGATTGTTTTGCTGACACAGTGTTTAATTTAAATTGTATTTTGTTAATAAAGGTGAGCATCTGTAAATCAAAATATGCTTTAAACATTTACCAATTTGATCATGTAGTAAAAAGGTATAATTAATGATTAAACGAATATACCTTAACTGAAGTTTGACCATGACTGCCTTTTTACTATATGATCAGTCCCACACCGATGATCATTTTCTCACCCTAGACAATTTAGAGATCCTAAGCTTTAAATGACGAAAAAAATAGTATGGTACTTTTTGTTAATAGTATTTATTTGCATAGCGTTATGTGAATTTGAATTTAAAAACAAAAAATTGAAAATTCATAACTCGAGAACAAATAGAAATAAAATTGTAAAAAAAAATTATACATGTTTATTTTATAGAGATTCATCGTATAAAAAAATCGTCTTGATCAAAAATTACCGTGGACAGTGTTGTGAGATTATTTATTTAATTATTTTATTTATTTTTATTTTATTCATACACTGACCAACGGGCGAAGCCATTTACAGGAGAGGTAAAAAATACAATAATAATACATTAAATGAAATACAATACAATATGAAAATATGGATTTGTTAAATGATATGACATTAAGAATCGTATTTCTTATATTACAAATATTGCATTGAAAGATATCAATTACATTATACATAGTTTGATAATTCGAGCACATTACATGTAAATGTGAACAACTGAGTATATTCGTTGTAGGCGTTGGCAAGTAGAATAGAGAAGTATTGCGTGTAAAAATGGATGGTACGTGAAAATGGATCATACCGAGAATTTCAGAGCAATCAATTTTATTAGAGAATTTTATGCAAAAAAAAGTACTGAATGGTAATTACGTCTAGTACATAAATCGTTAACGTGAAATTGCTAAAGCAATGAAGCAAACCGTCATAAGATGTCCCCATTTTAGGATATACTCTGTCATGTCTATGAGTTAAATACTTTAGGAACTTGCGTTGAATATTTTCAATATTATTAACATGAACATCATACCCATGCCATAGAATAGCAGGATATTTTAATTTTGAGTGTTCAAATGCATTAAAGAGGAGAAATAAAGTGGTATCATCTTTTAAAATCTTTTGTGTTTCTGAGAAGGAAACCTAAATTTTTATAAGCCGCACTAATAACAGAGGAAATATGATCAACAAAAGTTAACTTGCAATCAAATATTACACCAAGATTTTTTAACAGATAACATCTTTTTACGACCTGATCATTGAGTAGATAATTGTTAATTATCGGGAAACTTTTTTTAGTATAAGACATATTATAGCATTTTCCGACATTCAATGGCAACTTGTTTTTTCACACCACGATTCAAGTGTAAGCATATTATTTTGTAAGCAGATACAATCATTTATTGTTTTTATGGATCTATATATTTTTAAATCGTCTGCATAAAAAAGAGACATGCATTGAAGGTCAGACACGATATCGTTTATAAACATTATAAACAATAAGGGTCCAAGGTTGGAACCTTGGGGGCCACCAAATTTAGTTAATATTTCTCTAGACTTATAACCATGGTACACTACATACTGTTTTCTATTGTGCAAATAGGAAGAAAAAAACATAATGAGAGAATCAACAAAACTAAATGAGATTAGTTTGCTAAGTAGTATGCCATGGTCTAGATGGTCAAAGGCTTTCGAGAAGTCTGTATAAACGACATCGATCTGGCCTCCAGTATCAATGCCTTCTGCCAGATGTTGTGTAATGCAGAATAAGTTGCTGGTAGTGGATCTACCAGATATAAATCCATGTTGATTAAGGCAAATGAGAGGCTTGACATGAGGAAAAACAATATCATATAATGCAATTTCAAAATCTTGACAGAAATTGTTCAATATTACTATTGGTCTATATATTTCTATTTCATGTCTGTTATCATTCTTGAAAATGGGACATATTCTTGATTGCTTCCATATGTTAGGAAATATTTTAGAGCGTAACAATACGTTAAAAATAACTGTTAACGGGATTGCGATTATTACTGCGCAATCCTTTAAAACAAAATCTGGATACCATGAGAACCAGCAGTACATCTGGGCTTCCATTTTCTTAGGGCTTTTAAGACATCATCTTCAGAAATTTCGTTCAGTAGCAAATGAGGAATATCATGACAATTATTATCTAATGGCTTGCTTGTGTTTGAATTTGTGGTATAAGATGCTTCGAAATATTCAGCAAATTTGTTAATAATTATGGTGGGATCATCAAAGGACTCATTCTTATATCTTATGTTATTGGGAATACTAGATGAGTTTTCTTTCTCGTGAATATAAGACCAGAAATGGTTGGGATTAATTTTTATTTGATATTCTATGTCAGTAATATATGTACTTTCTATATGCTAAGTCTATTTCAGTTTTGCTCTAATAGACGTATATTCATCATGGATGTTCTGATTCTTGCCTCTTTTGTGTTTCCTCCACAGTAATTCCTTAGGTTTTCTGTCCCATATAATATTTTTATTAAATTAAGGGGGGTACTTGGACTTTCTAGGTACAGTTTCTGGAACACATTCTATGAAAATTGAATTGTATATATATAAACAAATATTTTTAATTTTTAAACGGGGGTTGCAGTCATGTGACAGGTAATAAAAGAAAAACTCTTTTTTCTGTTGAAGCTTTCGAAACTTTTATTGTTTCTTCATCAGGAACTCTACAATAAATTATAATTAATTAAACTAAGTTATGGAAAAAGTGAAAAGTACTTACGAAAGTGAGGTTAAAGTTAAAGTTGTATTCATTGAAAACTACAAAATTCTTGACAAGTTGTAGAAAAAAACACTAATAATTAATTGTTGGTAATTTACTACCACTACTATGTAAAATTAACAACGTTATGAATGGATGACTAAGGATCCATATTAATTTAAATTCTTAGAATTATAATAGACATGTGTATTTTTATGAAGTAAAAAACAAAAAGAATTTGGATATAAAAACTTGTTAGAGTGAAACAAAAGAACAATGACAGTAGATGCCAACAACTAAATGTCTTATATTTAGGGACATTAATTATTATTCCATACTATACAAGGTGTTTTCATCATTGTGGACATTATGGTTGAAATGTAGTAAGTAAGTATAAATTATGCTTAAGTTATCAATATCCTTTCTGGCATTAATAGTATTTGGTTCTTTGAAAATGTGACACATTTCCAAAAAACTACGTTTGTGATTAATTTCAAAATCTAATATTTGAACGTTATTATAATTAACATTATGATTATGTAATAATGCATGATTGGCTAAAGTGCACGACTATTTGTTATGTGTGATGTCCCTTTTGTGGGAAGTTATAAGGTCGTTAACTTTCCTTCTAGTTTGGCCAACATATTTTTTGTTACAGTCATCACATGGTATGCAATACATCACATTGGACATCTCCAAAATATTTTGTCCTTATCCTTTAATTTTTAAAAAAGGTTGTTAACTGTTATTTTGTTTTTAAATGCTAATTTGATGTTATTAAATTTTGAAAATATTTTTTTAAATCTGTGATCAAGTGGACTGATATACGGAAGTGAGCAGTAAATGATTTGAGGCGGGTTTTGTTATACCCATTGAGAATGATGTAACACATTATGTATCGATGATCTGCTGAACAATAGTTTTTTGACTAACGGTGGTGGGTAACCGCTATCTATAAAAAAGTTGGAAAGTTTTTTTAAATTGTGTGTTTTAAGTGATGTATGACTTGTAGCGATCACCCTATTTTTCATACCTACTATGAGGTTGATATTCATTTTTTTTGGATGGTTAGATTCAAAATGTAAAAACGACCAGAGGTACCTGGTTTGGTGTACCAAGTCGTAATTATTTTATTATCATCTCTTCTTATCAGTTTGGCGTTCCTTTTTTTGGACGACTTGGTAAATATATATATATATATATATATATATATATATATATATATATATATATATATATATATATATATATATATATATATATATATATATATATATATATATATATATATATATATATATATATATATATATATATATATATATATATATATATATATATATATATATATATATATATATATATATATATATATATATATATATATATATATATATATATATATGACATACAATAAAATACCTTGAAAGGTCTGTAGGCAAGAAGAGTTAATATGCTTGCACTATTCCTTATTAACAATTTCTCCTGGTTAGAACATGAGCTGTTTACTTTTAAATATAGCATATGGATTATATCCTAATGCTACAAAAAAACACTTATGTCCTTGGTTATTATATCTTATATAATAATAATTATAAATCGATGTTAAAAAACATGTGATGAATGATGATTTGTATTTTATTGATTTAAGTTGTAAATATGCAAATAGATAAATTTTAATTTGATTTATTTTCTAGTTAGAGTTAACCGATTGTGAGTATAGATAAACCACACCACGCGACATTAATCGATTTTCTGCCTAAGTTATGGACTATCAGACTAGACAGTGTTCATTTTCGCGTGCATTTTCATGGAGCTTTGCTTATTTAATAGTTTTATTAAATATTTTGAAACTGAACGTCCTAATTGTTATAAATAAGTTACAGCTCGTCTACCAGGGATATTACTTACATATTTTATCCTCTATTAATCAGTATTACTCTTGAAATGTTTGTGGAAAGTTGCTGATCGTTCCTCATTTTAAGAACATTAGCTGCTGAAATCATGTCTGTAACAATTTTTAAACATAAGGACAGCCCACATTATGTGTGGAAGGATGTGCTGTCTAAATTCTTTGCATGAAACTCAATCAGACGTCGCTAATTTCTCTGAACTTTTTTCAAAACTTCTATGAATACTTTTATTAATGTAATATCGCGCATAAAATGTCCAAGTAAAAATTTAATAATTTAAGTCAGTAACTTGGTAGCATTAAATATAGATGTTTTTGGTACAATTTCAGTCCTTAAATAGCTGTGAAACCTCAAAACCTCCCTTCTTGCGTTCAAGAAATCACATAAAGTTTTGCCAAAGTACAGAATTTAATCTAATCTAGTTAAGAACAGCTTTATTTTGGCTGTGTTTTCGAATAATATGGATAATTTTGGTGTGATATTGATTTGAATTGGTTTTAATTTTAGAATATAGTATACCATTTATACATAGAGATTAATCTACATAAGCTAGTGGACATATTATAATGAAACGTGTAAAATCCTGGTGGAAGTTGTGTACTATACCGTAGTTGCCATTTAATCCCTTGAGCCATTACAAAGCAGGGATTTGTGTCCTAAAGTTGCTACCTAGGTTATTTGTGTTAAAAGATAAGTTAATTGTTAGAAATTTTTTTAACAAAATTCTGTCACGTGTTTTTAGAGATTTTACTTTCCAGCTACCCCTATGATATAATCATAGTGTTGAATACTTCTTGCACTTATATGTCATTTTAATTGCTGCTTCTTATGTTTGTTAACTTATTTCATATTTCTCAAAAAGCTTGTCCCTATTTTTTAATATTTATTTTATTTTTATTTTACTTTACACTATCCAACAGTACTTAAACCAATTATTATGGGATAGGGAGATAAAACAAATTAATATGACATATACATACAAATATAGATAAATAAGTAATTAATAATTACAGTAATTCGCAAGAAAACGTAAGACATAACCACTTAGAATAAAATACCTAATTTTACACCTTTTTTTAGGAAACTATAATTAAAATGTATCACTTCTGTCCTGTAGATTATTGCAGATTTCACACATCAAACACAAAGGCAAACATTATTATATACTTATTCGAGGTGCGACAAGTTAGAAAGTACTACAGAAACGAATCTCAGCAACTGGAACATGAAAAGCTAGATATTCCAAAAACTGGAGATAATCAATTTTATTGTTTATAGGTTTATTTAAAATGATTATGGTCTGCGTTCTTCTCCTGTCACGCAGACTCAAGACAAAATCTCATTAACAAATTGTGTTGAGAGATTCCATCAGGTGAATACTAACCATCTAATTTATACGAAATAAACTTTAGGAAATTACATTGAATAGTGTTTGGTATTGCTTATTCCATTCAAATCTAATGCCGCCTCTGGCACATGTTTAGAATAATACAGAAGCCCCTAGAGTAAGACACATGTTTGTAATATCGAAATTTTTAGAAAATGCCAAGTACCTGGTATTATCTTTATGAGGATATAAGAGCGCACACAGCCAGAGATTCGAGAGTTATAACCCAAGCAAGACGGACACACCGCTTCGCATATTTTGTACTTAGTTCTTATACTGCCAGTTTTGTTAAGTTTTTTAGTTTTCAATAAACGCGTAAAATATAGTCCACTCTTTTAATTACTCCACACATGAGAAAATACAGACATACTCAACATATGGTCCTTCGAGCCGGATCATATGTCGAATGTGTCTCTATATTTTCTCCCGTGTTGAGTAATTAAAAAGAGTGGACTATATTTTACGCCCTTATTGAAAACTAAAAGCTTAACAAAACTGGCAGTTCAAGAATTAGTACAAGATATGCAAAGCGGTGTGCCCGTCTTGCGTGGGTTATAACTTTCGAATCTCTCGTTCTGTGCGCCTTTAAACCCTCATAAAGATAAAGCCAGGTACTTGGCATTTTCTAGAAATTTCGATACTACAAACATGTGTCTTACTCTAGAGACTTCTGTATTGTTTTAAACATGTGCCAGAGGCGGCATTAGATTTTAATTGGATAAGCAATACCAAACAAATAGTTACTAAATTTGCATATATAGACATTATATCAAGGTTGTCATACTAGTACCAGACTTCAGCATTGAAACGTATCACTAGAATGTTTCTATCAGTAAAACTTTGAAAATTCCTGATGACAAAACCTAAGCATTTATAAGAGGTGTTAGCAATTTCGTTTACGTGGGAAATGAAAGATGATGTTCTATCAAATATATACTCCTAGATTCTCGATTTATATAGGCTGATTTAAGGGAACAATATCTAATTTATAATTACAACATAGGGGGATATTTTTTCTGGAAATGGTCACAGTGCTGAACTTCAGTATTCAGGGGAAGATTATTTAAGATACAACAATCATTTATTTTATGTAGACTATTTCGGAGCTTTATGCAATTTATGTTTCTAACGGAGCAGAAAATGTTCACGTCATCACCGTATAACAAGTCACGTAAATTAAGATGATGTCAGAATTGGCCCAAGAATTAAGCCTTGGGGTAGTCCGGATGAAGCATAAATCTCTTTCGAAATGAATACACAGTATTTCACAAACTGTTTTCTTTAAGATAAATAGGATATAAATAATTCTAGCAAAAGGGTGGATAATCCTGAGTTTTCAAGTTTTTAAGTAAAATACCGTAGTGTAAGGCTTTGGAAAAGTTCGGATAAAGTACATTGACTTGTGTATTTATAGCAATAGTTATGTTGAACAATTAATTGTGTTGCGCACAAGACATTTGCAGTAGTAGTTTAGTTCTCATAAAATATTGGAGGATAAAAATCTGCTCCTAAACATGTAGATACAATACGCTATGCATAGCTATTTCCAAAACTTTGACATTACATATTATTGTGATAGGCCTATAATTTTCAATATTGCCTTTATCACCTATTTTAAATACAGGAGAAATCCGTCGACTTTTCTAGACGCTAAGAGTTATTGTTTAAACAAAAATATATCTGGCTAAAAATCCTAGACATTCTTAATAGCTTTAAATAACCATATCTGTAATATGTTCAATTGTTATTTAAATTGTATATCAAATCCTGAGTTTTATAAATAAATTGTTGCTTTTATTTTGTTTCTAAATTGCGCACACACGAAGAATTTTCAATACTCTGTGTATTTTATTCTGTAAGATGTGATTTTAGATTGTAATAAACCGTAATTGTTAAGATAATTCTATAAATTTATGTTTAGTGAAAAAATAGAACACAAAAGGCATACATTTAATTATGTCTGCTTCACTAAAGGAATTGGTAATACCTTTTAGAAACTTTTAAGATCTACTTCTCCATTGTACTTCGCCTATTCTTTTTGTATAGCCCATAGAGCACAATCCTGTGTAAATTTTGTAGCTGGTGCATAACCATTAACTAAGTTTTTCGAAGTAGTTTCAAGAATTTCCGTGAATTTATACAACTTTAGTGCAGCTTAACAGCGTAATTAGATTAAGCTTAGTTTAACCGCAAAGTATACTGGTTTGATTTGCTAGAGTTATAAAGAACAAACTCGATTTAACGAAATGCATTTATCTCGGGTCTCTTGGTTCTTTGTGCTTACAACATATTACTATTACTTTAACTTCATTAAACATATTATGCTAATGCCACTGCGTAAAACAAATATGTTTATAGAAAAGTACAAGGCGCACCATAAAAACGAGTAAAATTTCAAAATATTGCAAGTTAGGTGAAAATAATTTTATTAGTAAAACAGCTATACATAGTTGCGTCGATGATGCCTTCTCTCCAAACATTCCTCCATTCATGATGGACGTTTTCTATTACATTTCTCAGCATATTCACTGGTATCCTTCTAACTTCTTCCCGAATATTATTCATGAGCTGGATGGTATGTGTACGATTGATGTAAATTTTGGATTTTAGAGAGCCTCACAAAAATAAATCTGCTGCAAGTTCTGGGGACCTAGCAGGCCACAGCAAATCTCCCTTCCGAAAAACTAAATGATACTGAAGCAAATTTCACAAAACATCCATAGAAAAAACTCTCGTAAGAGTATGGCGCCATCCAATCCTGTTGAAACCATATATCAGTGAGATTTTGAGGAACACGACGCAATTTTAGTACATAAAATGTGTCCGATATAATAAGATATCGAGCTGATGTAACATTCTGCGGGACACCATTGGCATCTTCAAAAAAATCAGGCCCAATGATGCCAAGAATAAAATTGCAAGCGAAACAGTTACTTTAACGCTATGAAGTAGCTGTTGGTGAATGTGTTTTGGATTCTCATTAGACCAGTTAGTAATCTAAATCTAAATATGCTTCGTCGGACATCCACACATTGTTGGGTAGGTCAGGTGTGTCGTTTAACAAGCCAAACTGGTGACAAAACCGTTCACGACTACTAAGGTCCTGATTTTACAATTTCCGGACAATCTTAATCTTGTAAATATACTTAAGGTATTGTAAGGAATATGTTATATAGAATTATTACTTTTAGAATCATTTTTGTGGACGTAGTAAGTCAAAAATAATAAAATATAATTGTCGGTGTTTTCAAAATCTAAGCAATTTCATAAAAAAATAATATAGGTGTAGGGTTGCTGAAAATTACCCAATTTAATTTTTTTTGCTAAATTTGCTAGTTCAATTACTTTTACGAGAAGAAAATATATGGCAATATTTAGTACATATATATCAACTCCAATTAAATGATAAAGAAAATCACAAACATCTTTTGATATTTAAAACACACCTGGTGATAATGCAATTAGCTTAATTTGAAATTGTCCTTGCTATAGTACAGTATTCTACTAAACTTTTAGGTGTTAAATGTCTGCATAAGTTGATATTTATCACCAATAGGTGCTCTACAGATTTGCATACATGCAATAATCATGTAAACAAATAGATAGTCAATGTATAAACGGATATAGTAATAGCGTATGGTTTGATGACTATGCATATACAATGTATACCCACATCCTAAGAAGCTTTAATCTTTATGATTTATAAAGATTTTGCCATAAAGAGAACTTTGCGTTGAGATTTTCAAATACATGACATAGAGCATTGCTGAAATATCTGTTTTTTAGTATACCAGAATTATATTGCTTTAAAAATAATTTGACACAAAACAGAACTTTATTAGTTGAATAATTAAATTCAGATATCTGAAAAAAAAACAAATATTGTTCTTTATTTTAAATATTTCACAATTTTTTTTATAAGATGTTATTTCTGCCAAAAAGAATTATTCTATTCTATAACTTTAATCCACATAGAAGTTGGAATTATCACTTTGATTCTCTAGAATGCGTTGTGTTTCAACTCCATTTATAGTTCCTATTTTAAAATGTAGGGACACCATGCTAATGGTAGTAATAATGGTAATAATAGAGACTTAAGTAGCTGCAGTGAAGACACGGTATTGTCCAGAGATTGAAATAATCTATAAATAAAACACGTAAATTCATCAAACTTAAAAGTTCTGTATAAAAACCCTAGAAGTGTCAAAATTATGCATGGAACTATTACGAAAAAAAGTTAATATTAATATTCTCTACTACAACATTTTTACGGTAAAACTCTACAATGAAGCGTAATAAATGCTAAAGGCGGTAAAAAACCTAAGTGGTAAGCATAAAACAGTCAAATAAAGAAAGAGTTTTCAATAGTAAAGTTACTAAACGCAATAATGGTATGCATTAAAACAGATAAACAGAAAGATCAGACAGCATGCAATAAAGAGGTAAATCATTTTAACTACATTATAAAACTTTGACTGTGCTGGAGGGAATTTAAAAGGAACAGGACAGTAGCAGTGCCGGATGGAAACAGAAACGTTAATGTAATGTGCAGAAAAATCGTCGACGTGCCAACTTACTAAGCAAACATTCCACACAGAATAGCAAGAGAAAGAATTTTGTCTTAATCACGCGTACCGCAGAAGAAGCATGGAAAACATTAAAAACAGATACGGCAGTTTTTTGTGGGAAAATCAAACCGTTGTTACCTAAATTTTGCGGTGGTAACAGAATAAGGGTATGGTCCGACTAAAAAAATAAACTCAGTGGCTTAGAGGTGGTTCGGATTTGGATTTTATTATGTTATTATTATGTATAAAAAAAATATAAGGGCGCCAAGTGATTTAAAAAAAGTACATACCCATTACAACTTCTCAAAATCACTAAATTTTGTGCAAAACTTACTTTACAAATAAAACTAGGACCAATGCAATGATAAATATTAAATGGGTTTAATCGCAACAACAATATAAAACTACAAATATATGGCACAAGTAAGAGGAAAAAGTAGATTTGATTTAAAATATTATAATAATGGACAGTAATAACGACCTTCCCTCTCGAGAGGACAACCCTTGGATAAATTTCCTACTGAAGGTAAATAAAAGCACAACGAGAAATTTATCACAAGGCCTGTTACAGCATTGATAATTGTTATTTATATATTGGTTTAATGATATTTTATGACGTGAAATAGTTTGGTATGTAGCACTTTTGAGTTATTGTAATATTTATTATCACAATTTACTTTATGAGCAGAGAAACAACCCAACCAGATTAGGTTAATATAATTTTTAAATGTTATTTTACACAGTGTACACATCCAATATGTGGTACTTATCCTTTTTCCTCTATAGTGAGGGTTCTTGAGTCAACGAATTGGAGCATACTCTTGGTCCGACCTTTTTTTTCCCACAAATTTTCCAGTGTTTCCTTATTTAAATGATTTCCATAAACTTACATATACAGACATCCAACTATGTACTTTTCTAAATTAACAAAAGATACCATCCAAAATGCACAGGATTTTTTACATCAAATTGTTACCCTCATATAAAAATTAAAAAAATATTATCAAAACAAGATTGAAATTTAAAAGAAAACTGTAATTTAAGACCAAACTCACCTCTGGTGCGATTTCTACACTATGCAATCCTAGAGACGTCTTCCTACTCCTATTTTTCCTTTACAAAAGAGATTTATCCCTTCTTGAATATAGGCGGCCAATTGTCCTTATACAAATATCCGAAAACCAAAATGACACATGAGATAGTGCAATAGCCGTATTTAACGATATATTTAATAAATCACTATTCGCGTTTCTCTTCAAGCACCATGCTCAGATACAACCATCGCTCGTAACGATAAGTTTTTCCTAATTTCTTTTTTTTTTTTTGTTTTAACATAAATTGAAAAAAGTTCGACATACAATTGATAGATGTGTCTGCTGGTATTAAAACGAACATATTATTTGAAAAAAAAAAATTATAGAACCCTGTATGGATATTATTTTTATATCATATCACCATAAAATTAGAAAGGAACGGCCAATGATATACAGACTAACATAACTTAATAATTTACTTACTTTCTTGATAAGTGAATGCACAAATCTCTGTATCTGGCGAATTCATCAATCTGCAATACTACGAGTTCTGATTATTTATGATGGCTAATTCCTCACCAGACTGTTATGCCACCTCCACCATATTCTTCTCATGGTATATTTCCATTATCTTCCTATAAATCATCACACGATCATGGGAATGATGAAGGGTGAATCGATATTAATCAGTGAAGAGATAATTCCTCATGCTCATATGGGACACATTGTATTTCGGACACCTCTATTGAAATAGCCTTCTCATCTCACGAAATGGATAATATTATTCAATATATTTTCGGAATAACGCGTCATTTTTACACTTTTTCTTCAAAAAAAGCACTGATGGAATAAAACATCCAATTTGTTGAAGTTGGAAGTTTTTTTGATTTTCTTATAGTATTCTTAAAGTTTCTCTTTAATAATAACGACTAAAAAACTAAAAAAAATAAAAAGTTGATGGACATTTATGTTGTTGAAATATAATGACATATAATGTGGACAAGTTAATGGAATTCTATGAAACTTACCATATTTATTGAAAAATATTAACCCATTATTTCACTGATGGAATTCAATATTCGCTAATTTTCTTTAGAATTCTTTTGGTAATCCCTTCCAATACTTTTCTAACGATTTCAGCTGATTGATATTAAATGATTCGCATTAATTTGTTTTACCCTGTAGCAAAGTAACAATTTTGCGAGGAGAAGAAAACTCTAGAAACCTCGAAGGCAATACACATCCATCAAGAAATTCAGCAAAAACTGATTCTATTGTCGTTTTCTAAAGCAAATACACCAAATTCGGAAAAAAATTGTATTCCAAAAAAGTCGCAACCCAAAATTTCTAATGATTCCTCGAGATAATCACTTCTCCATACCCAAAGAAGTTTGGTCATGACTCCTACTCTTTTTTGTATAACATTGTATTTTTGCAATTTTGTAGGTGGTCCCTTAAATCACCCTGTAAACATCTTAAAACTAACAATCGGCCTCTTCGGATGAAAATAATCGGGTATTCCCGCATAAAGAAAAAAATTTGCAAGGTGGAAAAATGCAAAATTGCAAATGGCAGAAAGATGTCAAACCGTGGACACGTGTTTCTGACTAATTGGTCTTCATCAGCACGGTGTAGCTGAGTTAAAATGATGGACAAAACTCAGAAAAGACACTAAAGGAAAACCACTGACAGGCAGCCAGTCGCAACCTTTGTGGCTTCCACCTGGAAGACTCTGGTATGAGAGCGACATCCAAGTATCGTCACGTGGCGACTATAGCCACCTGCGTGAGATTCCGGACCCAGCCACAAAGGTTGCGACTGGCTGCCTGTCAGTGGTTTTCCTTTAGTGTTTTTCTGAGTTTTGTCCATCATTTTAACTCAGCTACACCGTGCTGATGAAGACCAATTAGTCAGAAACACGTGTCCACGGTTTGCATCTTTCTGCCATTTGCAATTTTGCATTTTTCCACCTTGCAAATTTTTTTCTTTATGCGGGAATACCCGATTATTTTCATCATTTTTACTGTTCGTGATAAACCCGCGTCTAGCTATTTCTCTGTACGTATATATATATATATTTATATATATATATATATATATATATATATATATATATATATATATATATATATATATATATATATATATATATATATATATATATATATATAACGGTAGTGGTTCGGGTCTCGACGTCCCATAACTAACATGGTTACTTGTTTTTTGGAAAAAATTTTTTTTCGATTGACAAACGTTCAAGATACTACCCTCAGGAGACACTTTTTTGAAAACATGTTCAGTGTTTTAACACGCTTTTATTAGCTTCACCTGTATGTTTGTTTGTAACCGACTCTTTGGACTCGATTTTGACCCACTTTAAACGGACAGATTTAATTGAAACTTTGTACACTTACGAAAAACCGGTAACAATACAATAATTTGATAAGTTTATATCATTATCCTGATCAGGATCGCCAGAATTAAATAATTTCCTTTCCTCACGTATCTCTGCGTGAGAGCAAGAGGCTTAATACTGTAAGTACATTCCGTGAATCTCGGTTCGGCCGTTGGTCGAGCGGGCTAAGGCACAAGTCTTAGTCGACGCGAAACGACGGACTCCTCGGGCGTGAGTTCAAATCCCATGGCTGAAAAAAAAATATTTTTTTTTCAGAAGTATCTGTTGGATCGTAATATGTTATAATATCAGCATCAATAAGCAATATAAATATAGTTTAAAAAAAACTAAAAAACACGCTTTCATAGCACATCAAACTAAAAAGTGAAAAATAAATATAGTTTAAAAAAACTAAAAAACACGCTTTTAAAGCACATCAAACTAAAAAGTGAAAAATAATTATTAATATAAACTGAAAACAATAATGAACGAAAAATACTAGTATTATTGTGAAAAAAGCGTGGGGCGCTTTGTGCCATATTTTTCGTATATCGAGCAACCCACGCTTTTTTCACAATAATACTAGTATTTTTCGTTCACTATTGTTTTCAGTTTATATTAATAATTATTTTTCACTTTTTTAGTTTGATGTGCTTTAAAAGATTGTTTTTTAGTTTTTTTAAACTATATTTATTTTATTTAATTCGAAATTCTTCCAAAATCACGTTACTTGCGGATTTTTTTTGGTAGTTTTCGTGAAAATTTCAAAAATCGGCTTCCTGAAAGCAATCCTTTTGAACATTGTTCTAAGAAAAATTTTTCTTAATTATTCATTTATTTGCCTTCCAGTCGTCGAGAGCTTAACGGTCTCAAATGGATAATTCTTTAAGGTGGTCAGTCCTCTTAACCCTCAGATAATACATTTATAAGAAATGAAAAGACCAAGCTTTTATGCAATGCCAAAATCATAAAGGTCGAACCCGTATTTCGGAAGATATGAGCAATTTGATTTGACTGAAATTTTCGAGTTGAACGTTTATTGTCTACGTCAGTTTAGATGAAAAATAAATAGTTTCATTTTTTTGTTTATTCTGTTTTCAGTTATTGTTATATCATGTCCCATAATTTGCACATAATTTCTTTATATTGTAATTGACGTGTAAGATGAAATTATTTAAAATTAAAAAAAAATTCGTAATTAAAACTTTTAAACTGTTTTTTGAGATTTTTAAAAAATGTACAAAACAAACAAACCCAGTTTTAGTTTGACCTTTCTCATAATATTAATAACAAGTAAATACAAACACACCAGTGTGTTCAAACGCAATTCTCCCTTAATAATATTTAGAGTAGTGCCCTCCGGAATTACCTTTACGCTGCATTATTAATTATTATTTTCAAGGAGGTACCCTATATTAGGGCCCTGACAAACATATTGTCTCTGTTATAGAATTTTCACAAATGACGTTATCCTTGACTATGTGGGATATATAATTAGTTTGCAGTAATATGAATGGGTTTGTAGTTTTCGTAGCTTGTACTTAATGTGGCTACGCTGCTAATGACATGAAATGTTGATATTCTATACAACCTTGATGTGGTAGATTTCGTAAAATTACTTCTTTCATAGACTAAAGCCAATTCTTTACTTAATTATGAAATTTGTACAGAGTGTTTTGCGTAAAACAACCTAGACTAATATTGATTAAAAACTAAAAAGGATTTTTTTTTATTACGTAAACAAAGCATTGTGGACAATCTTAGTAGTAATAATTCTTTGCAATGTGGATAAAATTGACGCCGGCACTGTGGGCGCCAGTCGCGGCGACATAAAATATTTTTTTGACGACAGTTTGATATCTTCTTAGTGATGTAAATTCTTTTCATATAACACACTTTCTAAGATATATTAAAATTATAAAGATTATTTCGATTAGCCCAAAAAATTTTATTTGTAGGTTAGAATGGGGTAAGACACAATAACAATCATTTGTATGGAATAATTAAAATACATACCTCAAGTGTCCTTACATTTGATGAAACCTCCTGAACTGTCTGGGGAAACATTAGTTTTCCATTATAAAAGGTACAGCGCACTACCGATCCATCGATCCGAAAGTCATTAAATCGAGAAACAATTTTCTGCAGTTCAACTGTCGACACGAACAAAAATGCGACATAGTTGTTACTATTTATTTTTATCCTCTCGCCGTCTACACACTGCGACCTTTGCATGTAAACTGAATAGTGAATAAACACGGTCTAGATCTCGCTATACGTGCGCTTACTGCGCTATTTTATGGGATTTCAAAGAGGTCGTATGGTGTTGGTCTGAAATTCACGGAAACTGTCCGGTATCTAATCAAAAGCGTAGGCTAAATTAATATATATTATGTAAGTAGGAAATACCTGTTATCGTTGGTACGTCAAAAGGTGTGGATAGGCTCGACTACACATAAAAGTAATTTTTATACAGGGCGAGTTACAAAGAATGGACCATAGAGTAACTAGAGATTTTTTAGCTTAAAATATGAAGATTTAACCAAATATGCTTAAATAAAATTTGCCTAATTAATGAGATACAGGTTGTTGAAACATATATATTTTTTTGGGTGCAAATCAAAAACTACTTGACGGATCAAATTCAAATTCGGTACAGATAGGTTTCTTGTAAGGAAAAATCATAGTTTTATATTACTTTTGACCTAAGTTATACAGGGCGTTCAATACAACAACTGTACTAACACTTTTAATTGAAATTATATATTTGTTAATTCTAAGAAAAAAATTGTCTGAAGTCGCTAAAATCAATGCTTTTCGAGATATTTAAAAGGAGTAGAGTATTTTCATTATTTGCACCAATAGGAGTAAGAAAACAACCCAAATTAAGAAAAAATATTTGACATTTAATAAAAGATATTACAATAAGACAAATCTAAGTTAAAATAAGAAGTTAAATTTGAATATAAATGGAAGTGCTACTAGTACTTAAAATTGATTTGAAGTTTACAAATGTGAACATAAATGGAAAGAAAAAAATTGTGTTAGCTCATAGAGAATCGAATTAAAAATATATCTGACGTGGCCAGCACATAACTTTCTTATACCAGTATATATCATCCTGATGTAAAAAAATCATTCTATTTAATTCCTCACTTACCTCAATTAAATTTTAATAGCGTACCTTGAAATGTTTCATTAAAATTTTTAAATAATTAATTATCAGTCATTCAATACTGTCAATAATAATTCATGTCATATATTTTAATAATATCTTATTATTGACATTGACTTTTTTGTAACTAAATTAGACATTTCAAATGTCAAACTGTTAAATTTATGCTAACCCCATTTTATAAGGTCGAATGTATAAAAAAATTTTAGCTTACATTAGCTTCATTTAAGTAATTGAAAAATATATTTTATTGTCTTCATATAGTAAAAATGATTTATAGTCGTTCATCAACAATATATTTTTTTGTAAAGGCAAATACAAAAAAGTTTGGGTCCCGTGGACCTCTTTTTAGCTGGCCAATTTTGCTCATCATCGAATTTATCATTGTCTTTGGCCTTTAGAACATGTGCATCAAATATGAAAGTTTTATTTTATCTCAAAAACTGTTTATTACGTTACTACAGACATGCAGACAGATTTTTTTGTTATGTTTTTTCATTATAGTTCGTCGAGATTCATCCAGAAATGCAATAAAAATTTTTTCCCCGAAATTGTACCTTTTTTCTTATCTCATTCATTCTGTATCTTCTGGTGGTACCACATTCATCAAATTTAATATGTCACCTAAAATGTTGTTGACGATCTTAACTGCCAAATTTGGGAAGTCTCCCATTAGTATTTTTTGAGTTATCGCGGATACACACACACTGACAAACATCATTCGGAAAATAGTCAGAATGGATTCAGGAGGGTTCAAAACGTATAAATCAATCAAATTCTCGAGGTCGAAACAAATCACGATTACTATACTTCCTTATAGTAGGTATAAGAAAGTAAAAAATGTGTCTGAATAATGTAAGTTGAGGTATGAATTTTAAACATATTAACTAAATGTTGCAGACTGAGAATAATTCATGTAATGGTAATTTACTTCTCGCCAGTCCTGAGAAGGTTGAGGTAGAAGTTACTCCTTTAGTCTGTTGGCCGGAACAGTTTCCAGCAGTTCTCTCTGTGTCATATATTTACATATGGAAGTTAAAGTTGAATGAGAGAGAAAGGTAGTGACTTTCTTCAAGTGTGTTCAGGCAGACTTAATGATGACTCCAAGTAGGAATGGCAATTATTATCAGATTAAAAAAATTCAAAAATGAAAAATTTCACAATTGTAAAAATTATTAAAATACATGAAATTCAAAATCTCGTAAAATACCGACAGGAATATATGACCTGGGATCTTAGATCGTCATTCCAGAGACGGATTTTTTTTCAGTGTATAAAATAAAATGAATTAATTTAAAAATATATATATATATTTTATTGCTTGCTAGTATTGTAGAGAAAAAAAAATATTATTGTCATGTTAGTCTGAAAATTATTTACCTGCATAACTCTTAAATAATTTTTTCTCTATAAAATGAATTTCTCCACACATTTGCACCTACTAAAACGTAAATAAACATAATATGATGTAACAAAAGCACTCTAAGAAAATAAAAGATCGAGAAATTTTACCTGCTGTCACGTGCCTTATTTAAAGTCAACACACCACTCTGTATTCTTTACGCTTATGTCGCAATCCGTTCCTTAAGAAGTATACAGCGCTCTCGTGGATTAAAGATTTTACGGAGTTGCAGTTTATCGACGTAGAACTGAAGCTGTGAAAAAACATTGTCGTGGAAACGCAAGTCGGACGTCTGGAAACAAGCTTCATCTGAAAATCATAAGAGGGGTTTACATGGTAGTGATAGTGACAGTCAACGAAATTTCAATTCAGATTTGGTAGGAGTGACGATAAGGTGTAATATACCGTGAACAAAACTAGACAGCCATTTTTTTAGACAGTTTCTGCACAAGTGTGTAAATGGCCAATACAAAAATATTGAAATGCCAGCAAGATCAAGATTAAAAAAATGTATTTAAAGAAAAAATTTTAACTGTGCTAAATGAAAAATACATTTGACTTTGTGTGAATGAGACAACTAATGCTTGTGGCACAAAGGTAGCAAATATGAGAGTAAGTTATAATGGTGGAGGATAATTCAATGCCCGGACACTTAATTGCATCTAAAGTACTAGACGTTATTCTAACTGATTTAGTACAATTAAGTTTGAAAACATTATGGGGCGAAAAATATGACCAAAATTTTGATAGCTTTAGATCTTTATAATTATGAAGGCCGCTTGAAAAATGTTGAGAGAAACTACCAGTGGCGGTTCGTGGGTCAAGAGATAGGGACGTCAATTAGAAATGTTTACTGTATTACCTACCTTTTAAAGTGATTTAAATTATTCCAAGTCGGTCCTCCGATCTTTTTGAGATGCAAAGTGGTCAATTACTTTTACATTAAAGTCTTTTATCTTCTTTATTAACGCCTTTTCTATGGTAAGCATAGCTAAAGAAGATAACCTTTCGTGACCCATGGTATTTCTTAAAAATGCCCTTATTCTTTTTAAGGTGGAAAAACAACGTTCACTTTCGACGGTAGTCATAGGGAGAGTATACAAGATTTTTAACAGTTTGACACTTTCAGAAAAAGTATTGCACAAATTATTGTTAATAAAAAGCTGTAACAAAGCAACTGCACCTTCACTATTGGAAAAATCTTCTCGGATATATAATACTTCTAATTCAGTGTTAAGTTTAAAATGATTTATGACTGGATACTCCATTTTAACTAATTTAAACATATCTTGAGGAAAGCTTTTTTTATAATCTTTAAATCGATCTGCGTGAAATAACTGAGACACTGCTAAATGATTACTGTAGCCAAACCTGTTTTTGATCTCAGATGTAATTATATCACAAACTTCTAATGAAATTCTCCTTTTTGATTCTTCCGTTTAACATCTCTAGGCAGACTGCATGGATGTCTCTTCCAAATAGTTATTCAAAATTTTATTTCTGATGTCTTCAATTTTACTACTAAAAACGCCAATACACTTATTTACTGTTATGACATCGATATTACATTTTTGTAATTGATTGAACAATATTACAATGAGGCAAAACTAAATTAAAAAAATTTAACCAGTAAAGAAAATGTTCATTTTGTAAGTAGTTTTTTAAACCAGTAGCTTGGTTTAGAGTGTTGTTTTCTGATTCATTATCAATGATTTTTTTCTAAACAATCTAATAATTCTGTTCGATAGGTATAAACAGTCTCTATGCACTTTGTATTAAAATTCCATCGTGTTGGAGCCGCCTTAGGTAATCTCACCTTAACAACATTATCTAACACGGCTGTTCTTTTTGGCGATTTACCAAAGAATGAAGAAAAGCTATGTAAATTAGCAAAAAAAAAATTTATGCTTTTATTCTGACTTGATGCTTTTTGTAAAATTAAATTTAGTTGATGAGCGTAACAATGAATAAAATTTGCTGAAGGATAACTTTTTTTAATTTTGGCTTGTACACCTCCAAAAGCAGCACTCGTAACTTTGTACATTGAATTTCGAAAATACCTATTAACTTCTTTTTTCTTATCAAGCGATGTTTGCTTTATCGTCATATTAGATTTTGGACGGCCACCACCTTTGAATTTCACTCGGTCTTCATAACCCAACTTATGTCCAACTTTCAGTTTTAATACATTTTGTACAACACTCATATTTAATAGTAAACACCAAAAACACTGTTTTACTTAATTTCACGACAAGTAGAGATTTACTAATAAAATGTTCACAAATAAAAACATTGTCCCCGCCAGTGTTTTCTGTCTCTTTTGCTTTCTGACGATTCGCGCATAAGTCTATTTCACTTTAATTTGTTGTAAATTCGGTCCGTAGCTAGCTTTGAGGACAAGTTGTGGATTGACCCAAGATTTTTGAATTCTATAAATGAATAATGTAATGAATATTTGAATAGTATTGTGCATAGAATGAACTAGAAACTTTAATATATATTTTAAGAAAATTAAAAATATATATTATATATTTTTAAAGTTCAGAAAATGAATAGCTCTATTTTTTTATTTGTATGTGGGAGGTCATTGACCAAATGACCCTATAGAAGAACCGCCAGTGGAAACTACGACTAGTGATGCACAAAATAAGATTTACTCATGAAGGTATAATAAAAATTATAATAATTATTTTAACAGAGAAGGTACAAGTTAATTTACAAAATAGTAAGAAGTACTATCAATAATACCTACATAGGTATCAAAGTCATAATCCTCTCAATTTATTTAATTGAAGGTTAAAATGAAAATTAAATTGATTGAAGATTAAATGAATTTTTGACAACACACACTTCTTAATGATTTATAAATTTGTATCATATTAAGAGAAATGATTAAGCTTTAATAGCTATTGCCCATTAGTAAAGGATTTTTACAATTTAAATGAAAATCCCTCTTGAGGCCATTGTGTACAGCATTCGCAGACAGATTTCTGGTTTTTGCCTTCGTCAGTGCGATTTAAATATATACACAATGAAAGTAAGGGCAACTTCAGACTCACTAGTCTCTACATGAAAGCAGAGTACGGATGTGTCGTAGTAAACTCCATCTACCAGTGTCAATCGCAATGTAATATGAATTGGAAGAAACGCCCAACTAGCGACATCTACTCATAAAGGTATAATAAAAATTATAATATCAAAGTTTTCCAAAAGAGAGTGTAAAAGTTAATTCACAAAATAGTAATAAGTACTAGAAATAATAACTAAATAGGTGCCAAAGTGGAAATGCTATCAATTTATTTAATTGAAAATTAAATAATATAATCTAGTATAGTAAGTACTTACTGAATTACTGTATACAAAATGGATGATCACACGGATGAACAGCACATTACACAACTAAAAAGAAGGAAAGAGAATGGTGTACTATGAAACAGGAAAAGAAAAGACGAAATATATTTCATATTCATATTCAGCGTGAATCTTGAAATAATTCTACTAAAACTAGAATTTTATGGTATACGTGGTGTAGCATTAAAATGGTTTCAGAGCTACTTAATGGACAGGGAACAGCGAATAATTCTAAGAAAACCTTCCGAACCATCAGAATATTCGTACTCGGAAAGGGGTAGAATAGAAAGCGGGGTACCTCAGGGATCAGTCCTAGGACCACTTCTATTTTTAATCTATATAAACGATCTGCCATCTAGTGTACCTAACTCATTGGCAACACTTTTCGCCGATGATTCACTTTTTTTGTTAAAATGCGGCAGATTAAGTAATATTTTACCTAGTGTAAATGATTGTTTGAATCATATTTGTAATTGGTGTGAAGCAAATAAAATTAAAATAAATTTTGACGAAACATATTGCATAAACTTTAACCAAAGGAAAAGAATGGATCTTACAATTATTGCAAACTTTAATATCAAATTTACGGATGAAATAAATTCCCTTGGGTTTACGTTAGATAGTCAAATGAACTGGAAGAAACATATTCAAACACTGAATAAGAAACTAAACAGTGCGTGTTATTGTTTGAGAGCTATGGCAAACAAGGGCTTAACTAACTACATTCTGAAAATACTTTATCATGCAGTTTTCGGTGCCCTCATTTCATATGGCATAACCCTCTGAGGTATCTCTACCGACTGGGCAACTGTATTTATCACACAAAAACGAGCCATCAGAATTATTGCCGGATTGAAAAGTCAGCGTGAATCATGCAAGTCGTATTTTATCAGTCTAAACATTTTAACACTACCATCCTTGTATATATTAAAAGCATTACTACTTGTACATAAAAATAAATCAGCTTACTCCCTCAGCAGTTCAGATACGCGGCAAAAC
This sequence comes from Rhamnusium bicolor, assembly GCA_029963845.1. NCBI lineage: Eukaryota > Metazoa > Arthropoda > Insecta > Coleoptera > Cerambycidae > Rhamnusium > Rhamnusium bicolor. The sequence continues at coordinate 1,039,335 of JANEYF010002799.1, read as the reverse complement.
AGTAGCTTAATATTACAACCACGTCATAAAACCACTCTTTATGAAAAACTTTGTTACTACAAAGGTGCTGTTCTGTATAATAAGTTACCCAAAGAACTGAAAATTCTGCCTGCAAAAAAAATTTTAAAAACAAATAAAAAACATGTTATTAAAAAAAGCATATTATTCTGTAGACGATTTTATCAACGATAACATAATATGAGACCAACGAACAACAGAAAGTGAACATATATGAATGCTTGTATAAGTAGAAGACGGTTAATTATAAAAATAAGTTAGAATACCTTTAATGTAAAAAATAAATTAGACCTATAGTTGTAAAAATAAAATAAAAACAATAAATGCACTTCATCTAGGAAAGGAATAAATTTTTTACATAAAATAGTCCAGAAGCAAACGTAAGTTAGCATAATATTTCTAATATGTTAAATAATCATTAAGTATACTGTAAATAGGAAATTAGGTGCATGAACTCATAAGTTGATTTTTTATCTTTAATTTTATTTTGTTATATCTTATTTAGTTAAATTTTGTATATAATAATGAGCCTTGCTAAACATATTTCTACATATGTAAACATGTTTTCGAAATAAAATGTTCTATTCTATTCTAATCTATTTTATAAACATTTTGTTAATTTTCTCAGTTTGCTAATTTTGGCACTTAGACTCTTTTGAATTTCCACTCTACAATTTCTGTAACAATTTTAATATATGAATCTGTAGATTAACAAAATTTTTCATGATACTGTGAAACCGAATAAGATTTACAGGAAACAAATACTCAGCGGACAAAAACCCCGACTTACGTTGAATTAAACCTGTCTTGTTTGGTAGCTAAAATCATTTATCAATTCCTCATTAGACATAGACCGGTTTCGAACTTGTTATGTTCTCGTCCATAAGTAATGGAAAATACAAACAATAATAGCTTTATACTGTAGGGCGTAGTCTTTTTGCATGCCAAAAAGCAAATGAGTATCTTTTACATGAAGAGAGTTATAAAGGTTATTATAAGCCATTACACCTGTCAACATTTTTTTAAAATGTCAAATATCTCTGAAACGGCTGCGTTTAGGCATAGGGTCTCATGTTTTTGACTCAGAATTTTATGCACTTTTCGAAAGCTGTAAAATATGTAGGGTGTTCCATTTAAAATAAGCAAGTTGGTATAAACTTCCGGTACAACCGGAAGTGCCAGATGCTTGTAATTATTTTAGTTGGATTGGCCACACTGTCGTTAGTAGCTCCCTAAATTTTCAAAATTTTCTGTTGCGTACTTTTCCCTATATCGATCGATGCAGTTCCTGGTGAGACATCCTGTATAGTTTAGCCTACTAGAGTTATAAGTGGCAGCTCTTGGTACCTGCCTTGCAGGTCGCTATCAAGACATCAGTGATGTCTAACGGGTAGTATCATTGACTACCAGAAGGATACACCTATCACTCACTGTGTCTGTCTTGAATAGTCTACTTTAGGCTAGCCTAGTTTGCTGTAATTATTCGTCTTTTCTATTACTTATGGCATACTGACGAGAACATAACAAGTTCGAAACCGGTCTATGTTTAGTGAGGAATTGACAAATGATCTTAGCTACTAAACAAGACTTGCAGGTTCAACGTAGGTCGGGGCTTCTGTCTGCTGAGTAGTTGTTTCCTGCAAAACTGATTTAGTATATAGTTTATCCCACCAGGGTTAGAGGTCGCAACTCTTGGTACCAGCTTTGCAGGTCGCTATCAGTCACTAAGGCATCAGTGATGTCTGACTGGTAGCAGCACTGACGACCAGAGGGGTACACTTATTACTCACTATGTCCATACTGTGATAGTTTGTTTTAAATTTTAAACATCGCTATGAAGCGGGCGAATGGCACATGACACTTTAATTTATTTCGCAAATTTCACATCAGTGATCTATATTTAAACATGGCATAACTTAAAAAAAATAAACAACCGCCACGAGTTAATAATCAAACATGTGTTAATTATTTTATTTTTTTTTAAATCTGTACTTTGAAAGGGCACTCACAAACATTAAAATTTATACATCTTTTTTTGTCGGCACGAACCGTTGTTCCCTAAAATATCAGCGTATCCTACTTTTAAAAGTGTCAGCGGTCCTGTGATGTATTTTACAAACGCATGCAAATTGACAAAAAGCTCCCGTGGTTTCATCGTGATGCATTGCACATTACGGCACAGAAGACGTGGGTCGGTTTTCAGTTCCAAACCTCGACAACTCGCCGACAGAAATTTACAATTCAGTACACATCTATAATAATTTCCAGCATGAACCAGATCAGAGGACCTTATTGACATTCTATTGAAGTTAGTAGCAATCACAAGGCAATTTGCCGCACACATCTAAATAATGATAGCAGCCGGCTCTTATTAAACGCATCGATTAAAGCGAACTATATCGAACTCGATTTGACCCTGTGTTCCTGCGACTCCTTTATTGGTACTGATAATCAAATTACTTGAGTTCTAAACCTTTGATGAGTATTGAAAGATAGATGGAGTGGAACATTGCATGGAATCTGACTCAATGTGAGAGAGGAAAGATATCGCCTATTCGCTAAAATGCCAAATGCATTCTAGGTCATTATATTTATAGTGGGTTGTATAAAGCCGCTCAAGAAACATAAATAAAATGTTTAACAAACGTGAATTTTACGTTGAATTAACGTCCAAATGGCACACAAATTTTGAGATTGGTAAAATACGAAAGAGGGTCATTATTGTTACCGTATTTTTTTTTTACTTTTAATACTGACATTGATTTACTATAATCTGGATAACTGGATAAACTTTCATAGTATGATGATATTCAAATAAAAATGTCGACATTATTAATATTTGTTTATTTACTATTTTTTTTTCTTTGAGATCAGAAATGTATGGTGTGACGCCATATATTTCTAAGTACGATCTCGGGCGCCAGTTCCTGTTTTAATGTGTAGGAAGACCACTTCATTCTATCAACTCTATGATAGAAACTTTGGTAACTGCAGTGAAGAAACGGTGTGTCCGGGAGTCTATCTTTATGATTCTCGGTTTCGTAGAAACGGCCAACTTACTAGTCAAAAGTAACTCTTAATTTATAATCAGATTTGTTATTTAAACCTATACTAAAAAATTTTACTTACTCTGTTTTATTTCAGACTGGTCTCACAATAAGAAAATACATTATCTAACAGCGTAAATTAATAGTAACACATATTACAGGTAAGTAAGCTAATAAACCAAGCAACAGGTTGTAATAATGCAAGCAGGTATATCAGTTAAGTTAAGTTACGGAAACTACTACTATTGGATTTTATAAGCAGGCAGGATGCTTTAACTTCCGGGACAACTCGACAGATTCTATCCTTAAAAAAGTGACACTAGAATCTCACCATATTTTTCTAACTATGATACTGAAATCGTACTCTATCCTTAAGCAAGTAACACTACTCATAGAATCCCATCTGTGTATAGTATAATCAGACATGAAGTGAAAACCGAATGTTCCCGAAAGACTCCTAACTATGTCGCGATTGTATTATATAGCTAGGTTGTTCTTTATGTCTCTTATTAGGTTTATTGAGGTCGTGTTATAATGTTATAATTTCCGGCCACGTCGTCTGATTCTATCCTTAATAAACTGACACTAGTGGTTTTTCTAACTATGACACTGATATCGGATTCCATCCTTAAACAAGTCTAGAACTCCATCGGTGTATGGTATAATAAAACATAAAATTAACATCGAATGTTCCCGAACAACGCATAACTAGATAGCAAAGTCAATCTTATTAAATAGTATAAAAATGTCCCTAAATCGATCCGACCTGAGAAATTCGTTACGACTCGGATGTATCTGGAAATAAATGGTAGCTAATTATAGGTTCAAGTATATGTATAATGGATTAGAATCCCATCAGCGTATAGTACATTAAAACATCAAATGAGAGCCGAACATTTCCGAAGCTTGCTTTGAATAGATAACCCTATAGTTTATTATTTGGATCTTGGCGCGTCTCAATTAGTAGCTGTATGAATCAAATAATTAAAAAGTAATAGAAAGGTCAACTTTACCTTTGAGCAATGGCAAGTACTGGACAACGTTTCATTTATACGCACTATCATTGCATTTGTTGATGCTATAAATGCATTGCTGCAATATAGCAGTACACAAGCAGATCATACCTAATTGATTACGTGTAAAGATCCAAACAACAAACTATATTTTAAAGATTATTGAAACGCCAAATTTCCCGAATATCTCTAGACGATTCGATTAGTCGGTAATCGTAGATAATCAACAATTTACGGAAATATAATAATGCTCACTAGATATTCGTTTACAATCAGTAATTTACGGATATAATAATTCCTACCACTGTCTTAGGTGGAGCACACTGAAACTGTTGCGTATTGAGCTTAGCTGGAGACTCGAAGAACTGACTATTCTGATCGGCGCGTGTGGCCAGAGACAACCCGAGACATGCAAGTGGATAGAAAATTTTGTCCGATTTTAACATTTATTCGCTATCTCTATTTAATATAAGAATAGTCAAATATAGCTGTCCTAGTCCGATAAAATGGAAGGTGAAAGCAGAGGGTAGCACTTGCACTGCTGTCATTTCTGTTCTATCCCACGCTTTTTCTGTGGTATTTATCTGTCAACTTGAACTGACGAAAGAAGTGTTTGTTATTTTGTCGTGATTATGATTATTTCTCGTTGTATTTTGTGATATTTGTGTGTTAAAGACTATTTCTCTTCTTAAATACTACCAATTTCATATAACTGGTAAGTTATAAAATTATAAATAATTTTATCCGCTATATCTAACCTATATATTAATCAGAAAGGATAAACAGTATTAGAAAATGTGCTAACTGTATCCTTTACTTATTTCATTCCTCATAATAAACTTTGAAATTGGTTGTAGGTTATTATTTGTTTGAGATGGCCACAGGGTCACGAATTAGATTGTGTTATGTGTGTGGTTCTTCGGAGGATGATGTGGCAAAACTTCATTATTTTCCTTCAAGGTTGGAAAGGTAAATTAAGGCCTGCACTAAATTAACAACACTTCTAACAGCACAATTTTTTATGTTTTACAGGTCAAAAATTTGGCAAGAGAATATGGGTATACATTACACTGAAGAAACTCTTCAAAATTATAGGATATGCTCCCGTCATTTTACTGTTGAGAGTTATGTCGATCTAAGTAGTCATAGGTTGACCCACAATGCAGCCCCCACACTTTTTCCATGTCATCAGTTGGCAACATACCAAGTGCAAGCAGGTAATATGTGTTTTACAAAATGTTGGTGGTGAGGGGTCCTTAGATATCAATCCATAGTTGTTACTAATTAGCTTGGTAGAATTATCGCAGACTTTTTACTATTATTTAATTTATTCAAAATAAATAAATATAGATTTGAACCAATAAACATGGTCGCTAATATCTATCTCATTTTACTTCAGATCTAGCCTCAAGCGAGGCCTCAACTTCAAAGAATATACCTTATGAGTTGGCGGAGGAATTTCCTAGCATAGTGAAGGCAGCTAGTGAATTTTTGGAGGAGATTCCCAGCACTTCTGTATTAGATCAGAAAGTCACCGTTCGAAAACGACCGGGGAATTATTAGAATTGGGATTCCTTGGTGGTGTAAGAGGCACAATGAGGCACAGAAGCAAAATAAAAAAGATGCTCGTGAGGCAAAATGAATAAAAGAATCATAAAAAAATGGTGCTCGTGAGACAAAGAAAAAAAACTGAAGATTCTTTCGCATAATTAGAACCTTAATTTTTATAGAGCCACGTTGCGTGCCACACAATACATTTTTTTTTTTATCTAGCACTTAATAACATTTTAAGGTAGTCTCTGCAAGTCAAGCCTAATAAATATTTTAAATTTAATTATAATCATTAAATAATATTCTTTTTCTGCAACCTTCTAGAAATTTAACTGTGATCAATTTTTTGAGTGGAAAATACATATTTACAGGTCTAGCCCGGCAAAGTGACATAAGGATTTGTAAAGTCTTTACCGATTCCTTATGTCATTTTCTGTTGACAAAAAGTATCCGATAACAATTAAAAATGATTATTCCAGTCTTCCTTGAAAGTAAGTGTCTGATGTCTGTCAGTTGATTTTATATTTTATTAGTTAAAAAGTTTTTTGAGACTAGCAGGAACCATTGAAGAAAAAACATTGTACACAACACACCCAGAAAGTGACTTTACTGGACTCGCCAGGGCTTTTGCAATGGAAATTGCCAGCTCGCCCTGTTAAGAATCACTTTCCGGTCTTGTTGCATTAATAACTATCATGCTTTCTTGATATTTTCTGTAATATAGTGACAAAATGTCCTAAATTACCTTTTTTGTATTTTTCTGATTTTAATAAATTTTGTACAAAATATTATTACCTACCTACTTGTGTTTTGAGTGTTATATTAATTATCCAATACAAAAACATATTTCCTTTAAATTTTATGTTAAGCGGTTCAACAAGGTTACAATTAACCTTTTGATTAGTTTAACATAAAAATTAATTGACCTCTAGTTTTGTATTCTAACTTTAAAATAGCTTTGTTTCTGCAGCAGTTGGTGATCGTTTGTGGATCATCAGAGATAGTCACTCGGTTAGTTTTTAACTTCCAGCGAATAGAAGTATTTAAAAACAACTAATCGACTACTTCTGGTCCACAAACGATCACCAACTGCTACAGAAATAAAGCTTATAAATAATATCAATAAAATAATATAAAGGGGGATTTTGAATTTTCGCGCGCTCTTGCTTCTTGCGCCATCTACTTTCACCTTCCATTACAATCGACCAATTTAATACTGTGGATTAAATTTTAGCACGTACTTGCGCGTCTCGGGTTGTCTCTGGTGTGGCTTTATTCCCAGAATCGTAACGATTCAGTCACGTGGCTAGCTCGTGTGATTTGAGCTGATGCGCGAATTTCAACGTGTTTTAAGTACTGTTCAGCGTAAAACTCTAATTCCACTATAGTCTAAGATTCTACCAATTTTGCATATTTTCAAAAATACTGGGTGAATTCTAAAATGCGTGACAGCTGGTTGTACATAGTTAAACTAATTATATTAGCTAAATTTCTGAAATTAAAATGACTTCGTTACGCTCTCTCCTTTTACATTGTTAGGCGGGCGGTATTTAATATAAACACCAATATTAGTGGAAAGTTGTAACGAAATTGCAAGCCACTTCATTCCAGTTTGTCGTTTTCCGTAAAGAATTGTTTATGCCAGTCTAGTCCAGATGGCGTCACTGATTTCTACTGGAACAATTAGTTGGTAGATTTTTGCACTTATAAAAGATCTATTTGCCTTTATTGCTTATATTGTACTCTCAAATGTTTGTCTGCTTCTAAACTATAATCGAGTTTAGGTAGCAGAACACTACGGTGCTACTTCCTTCTTACTAGTGTAGCGTTCTGAAGACAACACCTGTAGTTTAGCGGTCTGGTAAAATTTATATATTTTCTGGTATTATCGTGTAATTTTATGATCAACATTATTTAAAAAGTTGCTATATTGATTTAACGTACCTTTGAGGTAATTATCATAATAATATTGTACCGTATGTATCTTAATTTACGCCTTGGACGAATTTGCTTTTCAGTGATCAGTTCACGTTGATTGTTCTTTAGAACAGCCATCATTAGAATCAATTAGTATCGATTTATCGTGCCTTGTTGGCAATTTATCTAATATTCCTCTGATATTGTAATAATTTCGTATGGTAATTTAAACTAACTTTCGGTTATTGTAAATCTTAGATTTACCCGGCAATGGATGTCGCCATTTTGTATCATAGATAGTTGTTTTCTGTCTTTGTTTGTTAATGTTTAAGGTTACTTGGTTACGTAAAGAGTGGTGACTGGTGATATTCGGAGTTTGATACCCCGTTTAGAGGAAACCTATTTGTTTATAACCTTTGTGAGAATTACCTAACGTGACGCATTTGTTTGTGGTGGATCATTTTATATCAGTGCAAATATTTACCAACCAGTCCTCTGTAGCGTAAGGTTTTTTCTAAATTTAAAATATTGAGTACTTGAACGTTTACTTAGTATTTAGTTAGAAACGTTGCTGAGATAGAGCCTTACCTAGTTCTCTGGCAAAGATACCTGCCTAGTTATCTGGCAGTTGATTAACTTTTGATTCTCTGCAGTAAACATATAGTCAAGCTGTTTATGTTGATTCAACTTTATCTGGAATTCATTATCACCTCTCTACGAGGAACTAATAAATAATTTAATTTAACGTTACCTTTAAGTTGACAATTATCATATTGTTTTATATTTAGCAAATATTTATTTACGTTATTTTTCTAGTCGTCTGTCTGTATACAGACATTCTAAATTCTTTTCTTGAAGGTTACCTTCTTTTATTAAAGAATATCTTAAAATTTAATGAATATCTATTTCACTTTGTTTATTATTATAGCTAGACCTAGTTTATTTGTTGGACTAGTATTTTTTCTATTTAACGTAACTTTTATCGATACTTAAGTTAGTTGAAGTCTTCAATTTCCTAAAATGTTGTGGGATACCAATCCTAGTTTGATTAGTTTGCAATTTATTCTGTAAATTTGTGTTAACTCTCATATTTTGTCTACGCAGCTGGACAAATCAAACGTCACAGCTTTTTACATTGTTTTGCCTATAGTACTGTATCTCATAAAACCCTCCCCTTTTTCTTGTCAATACCTGGATCAAGAGAAGAGAATAATTGGTGGATCTAACTGATCATTATGTACTGAGTGGAGCAGGAAACGATATTTTATACAACTAGAAAGTTCATATTTGGTCAGAAGAATTTTTGTAAGAGATCAGTTACCTTTTTTTATTTCTAATAACGTCAGATCATTTTTTGTTTATTTTTTGGTCTTCAACTCCAACTAGTTTTTTTTTAACGATGTAAATTTTTGTACAAATTCTTACCAGTTTATTACACGTTTTATCAAATAATATATTTTATTCGACTTCCTTTCCAACTAAATTCAAGGGAAAACATTATCTTTATCGATTAAAGTAAACTTTTATTTATTTGGTACTTACCTGGCGCCCAGTCTAAATGTTAGTAAGTACTCAGATAAATCTAAGCCCTTATTTACGACCTGCTAACTGAGCTACCAGTCAATGAGTACAACCACCAGCTAATTGTGTTATGCCAGCAATTGGACGGGGGGTGTTGCAAAGTAACAAACAGAATAAAATAACTAATTGGTATAAGCTTAGAAAATTGTTCTTTTAGTATTTTATCAACTCAAGAAATATCGAGATTCAATAATAGGGTTTTACAAGATTCTCGATTTTCAAGATTTTTTTGTTTCGATCTTGTCTTGCATAAAGGTTTTTTTTCGACATTTGCAGTCATGTATTCGTTTCCACAGATCGTACATGATTTTAGACCCAATGAAGGTAATTCTTACTTTTAATTTCCTGGATTATAATTAAACTAATTTACAGGACTGATCTAAAATCAGATGACTTTTTTAAAGTCCATTTTTTTAAAATGTCAAATCGAGGAACGTGCTAAAAATTTTACAGTTATATTGTCTTGAATAGATCTGCATTTCAACAAATTGCCTACATTAAGATAATCTGATTGGGTGTGAAATTAGGGTGTGAAACGAAATATGTTATAAAAGTTCTCGCAATAAATGAATGTGAGCAGCGAGATGAAAGGCATGAAATCACAGTCATTTCACTGGCGAAATTAAGGTGCTTTACCTAACGGTTCTTATTACATCATTATGGCACTATTTGGAAAGAAACCGCACATCTCTTATTGTTGAGGAAACTGCAAAGCTCTAGTTGGGTCATAATGAAAGCGGAGTACTTAGTGTGGGTGATATGCTGGGAAAACTCGGATTTAGGTAGACGCGGACAATCATTAGAAGTTTCTCCTACTTTTGGTGTACCAAATAAACGGGCTTAATTTAGTTAACTGAAGTTTAAGGGACACAAAGACCCGCTAATCATAAGTGAAATAAACAAATTTGGAGTCTAATTTCTATGGTGGTGTAAAATAATAATTACCCTGCAATGAAAAATTGATTTATTTATGAGCAGTCATCTCTATTAACTGATAATTTAATATTTATTAAAATATGGCTGAATATATCTTTATTTTTAATAAATATTGATTATGCAAAAGATTTTTAATTTGGTGAAAAACAGGACTTAAATTTATAGTTACCCGTTATTTGGTATTTAACAAAAAGGCACATTATTAATTAATGAAATGGAATAATAGATAATTCCAATTTATTAACATAATATTTCATTTATCATGATATGATAGATCCTATTCTTTATTAGAGAATTAGCTTATTAATCAATATTAATTTAGTAATAGTGGATATTTTATACATTAACAATGCACAACGTTAAGTACATACTAGGTAACTTAATCTTATTAAAATTAAACAAACATTTTATTTTTAGCTAATAAATATGATTTCACGGAAACAAAGCATGAGTTGTCAATGAATAATTATTTATTAATAGTAGTTTATTAGTATTAAATATCACTGACGTAGTTTTCCACAAAACACAATACTACACTCAACGCACATTTCGTTAACCAACTTGGCATCATCTGGAGATGATTAAAACTAGTTTCAGTTTTTTAAAAAGAGTTTTAATTATCCCCAGATGATGCCAACTCGGTTGCTGAAAAGTACGTCGAGTGCAGTAAATGGTGTTTTTAGTTTGAAAGACCCTGTGTTTACAGGGTAACAGACAGTATTGCCACGGAAGCAACTATAGCTACCTGCCCTGTAAACACGGGCGATACTTCCAGGGTTCAGGCTGATGTCTGTCCCTGGTTGTTCTCCCACAACTCCTGCTCCGGTACTGCTTGACGTTTTTGATCCGTCAGTATACCAGATGGTGTCATTTTGTTGTCTCTGCATCCTGCCTCCTTCTCCATCCCTTTCAGGTATTTTTACTCTGAAAGTTTTTGTGAAGTTGTAGGCTGTGCTGATTTTGTCTGACTGCATATCGAGTAGCCGATTTTTTTCCTACATATTGGAATACTTCAGTATGGTATCCTCTCCTTGAGATGGTCCCATACCCAGTTGTTTTCAGCCTGTATGCTGCCATTAGTGCATCTTTCTCCACCACTAGGTGTAGTGGAGATAGGCCTAGCAGTATTTCCAAGGCTGCGGTCGGCGTTGTTGACATTGCTCCCATGATCACTAGACATGCCATCTTTGCAACTTGCCTAGTTTTCTCATCGCCTCTCCTTTTCCGGCCTTGTTCCGTCTGATGTCACTTTTGTGGGAAGTTATACAGTCTTTACTTTCCTTCTAGTTTGGCCAACATATTTTTTGTTACAGTCATCACATGGTATGCAATACACCACATTGGACGTCGCCAAAATATCGTCCTTATCTTTTAATTTGGAAAAAAGGGTGTTAAATGTTACTTTGTTTTTAAATGCAAATTTGATATTATTAAATTTAGAAAATGTTTTTTTTAAATCTGGGATCAAGTAGACTGATGTACGGAAGTGAGCATTAAATGATTTGAGGAGGGTTTTGTTGTATCCTTTGAGAATCATGTAACACATTATGTATCGATGATCTGCTGAACAACAGTTTTTTGACTAACGGTGGTGGGTAACCACTATCTATAAAAAAGTTGGAACGTTTTTTTAAATTGTGTATTTTAAGTGATTTATGACTTGTAGCTTATCACTCTATTTTTCATACATACTATAAGGTTGATTTTAATTTTTTTTGGGTGGTTGGATTCGAAATGTAAAAAGCGACCAGAGGCACCTGGTTTGGTATACCAAGTCTTAATTATTTTATTATCTTCTCATCTTATCAGTTTGGTGTCCAAAAAGAAAAAACTATTAACTGTATCTTCTTCTTCAATCGTGAACTTTAAGTATGTATTATAATTGTTAAAAATATTTAACAAAAGCTCAGTACTACCCCTTGAAGCGCTTAATATTATGTCATCCACATATTTTTTCAAAAAGGGGATTGCAGAGTCAATGTTGACAAGACAATTATCCAGCAGATCGTCCATAACATACTGTGCTATTATGGGGGCCAATGGACTGCCCATAGGCATACCAAATTTTTGTTTGTACACTGTGTTATTGTAACTAAACACTGTTGTATCAAACAAAAATTCCACTAATTTTAAAAACTGATTTTTGGAAATGTCACAATATGCCTGTATTGCATCCCAGTAATTTTCTATGCTATTTAAAGCTGTTTGCAAAGTGATATTATTGAATAGAGCTTTAACATCTAAGCTGATTATTACATAATTATCTGGTAATTGAAATTCATTGATAAAGTGGCAGAATTCAAAAGTGTCTTTTACAAAATAGTTACTTTGTGTATCATACGCAATGGTCAAAATATTAGTGACTAGTTGTGCAATGCCTCTATTAGGGCTTTTTACACCAGAAATGATAGAACGTAAAGTTAAAATTGGTTTATGGATTTTAGGTTATCCATAAAATTTGTTAATAGTGCTATTATATAATCTATATTTAATACCATCTTGAGGTGTAATCATTTTACTTTTTTCTAATTGTGAGATGATTTTATTTGATTTTTGCCGAATTGCACTAGTTGTATCTCTATTTAGTATTTCATAATTATTATTATCAGCCAAAATTTCTGTCGAAAGTGTGTGGTATTGTTCAGTGGTAATAATAGTAGTGACTTTCGTTTATCAGACTGAACGACTTTTAGTTCTGGATTGTCTTTGAGAAATTTTTTACATTTAATGTAACTAATAAATTACATCATTATTCTTTGGATCTTTTTTTAAGCAGTTTGTTTTAAGTTAGTAGTTTGTACTAAGATTAAGTTCCTTTCATCTACATTTATTTTACTGACAATATAATCGACATCCGACGAAAATTTTGGTATATCAATGTCTTTTAGATTTGGTGTTATACTGAATTTTGGACCTAAAGCAAGAATTATGACACCACATGTGGGATCTCTGTGTTGGTAAGATTTTTTATCCAATGTTCTGGAGTTTTAATTTTTGATAATATAGTCTGTTTTAATCTATTAAATTTATTAATGTTAGTACTTTTAGTTTGGAAAAATTGTCTGTTGTAGCGAATAGATTGTTTTCTAAAGAAATCAACAATTATGTAATAAGGTAATAACCTGTTGAGTTCATTTTTGGTTTTAGTAAGCGATTTTTCCAAATTATCAATACTATCATGCGTGACCTTAATTTCTAAATTAAGAATATTTGTTCTTAACCTGTATTAAAGTTCAGTGTGGAGTGAAGTGTCCTCCCTGTAGCTGTTCCAGTGATGTTAATAAATTCTTTTAATCCATTGTGGATATGCAGTGGTATTAGGGTTTTGGAAATTTCATTTCATCTCAAGGGTAACTGCAGTACTGACACCAAACACATTCAGAGCTAGCCGGTGGTGGATTCCTCGCAGGACAGACCCATTTGAAGTTACGTAAGATCTTCATCCACAGTAAAATTTTATATCTAGTCAGAAGCAATTTTTAAGAGATCAGTCACTTTTTTAAATAACGTCACATCAATTTTTATTTGTTCTGTTGGTCAACTTCTTAACTGTATTTTTGAATTAATAGAGGCCATCTGAGGCTGTGTAAGTTTTGCGTATATTTATACACTTTATTATACTTTTTATTTAATAATATCTTTCTATTCGACTTCCGTCCCAAACTGAATTCAAGAATTAACGCAATCTTTATCTATTAAAGTAAACTTTTAATTATTTGGTACGCTCAGCCTAGGTTTTGGTGAGAATTAAGTTCATTATAAGCCCTTATTCATGATCTGCTTACTGAGCTACCGATCAACAAATACACCACTAGCTAATTGTTTTATGCCAGCAATTGGTTGGGGGTGTTGCTAATCTCAAACATTCTATAAATTCTAGCCTGTTTTTCCAACCTGTTTAAGGGAATAAAGTTAAAGTCTATGTATATCAATAACTTAAAAAATAATACTGTGATTTCAGTTGAAACTATAAAATTGATGCATAAATATATAAACAGTGCATTTAATAAATTTAATAAATCTATGTTTTTTAAATGATCAAGTATCCACACTGTGGAAGGTAACCGCAATCACTCCAGTTTATGAAGTAGAAGATAAACATATTTTAACAAATTACCGTTCAACGTCTGTTAAACAATTATTATCCTAAAAATCAGTTCAAGAATATTAGTCTATCAACATGAATTTGTGAACGTACTATTAGTCTTCCAACTTGAATTTGTGAACGTACTATCACCAAATTCCAAGGATGTAGTAATTTTGACGTTGTTGAATCGGTAGTAACGACGTCAGTCGTGTTATTTTTGTTAACCTCGTTAGCCCTAAATATCTCGCGAGTTTCAAAAAAGCTCTTCATTTCTGTGAAGAAATTAATAAAGAACATTTGATATTGTCGAAATATATCCAGAGTATTCTCACAATTGTATATATATTTTTTTCGAACTGTTCTGTATTTAACACTGCACTGCATCTTAAGTGGTTCTTTGGGTGATACCTCAGAAGCTGGCTTTGTGAATAGCTTAAGTTTTAAAAGTACCCTGGTGACTTCTATCTATACCCGGGCGCTGGATATTTGTCCTAATAAAATACTGTCTATTATTTTGGAACTGGGTAACTGGCACAATTTTTTAAATTAATCTTGGTGTAGCTTTCGGGTACAGATATTATTGTACAGGGTACATGTCCCGGGTATTTCTCGGGACCTCTATCCGGATCTATAAATAACATGATAAGTTCCAGATCCTCTAATATCATCAATAATAATTACTAGATTAACGATAATCAATGTTCGCTAGATGTATTTTTTTGAAAAGAAAAGATTAAGGCAAATGTATTTTTCAAGCTGTTTGCCGTACTGTCGAAAAATCGACTGTAATTATTATGTTACACCTGAAAGTTCCTATTTTCAAATTTAAAAATGCTTTAAATCCATTTATATAAATATTTGTGAATCTATGATGATATTTACAACTTTTAGCTAATACTAAGTTATTACTGGATACCATTAATATTATAAAATTCATAGGACCTTACAGAAAAAGAATAATAGAATTAACATTATAACTTAACTTACTTCAGCTTTTCGTTACACATCAACCCTCTGTTATCTTTGAAATCAATTGATTTCGACCCTCTTAAAGTTGTAAAAGTATTTTAAATTTTATTTAATCTTGTTAGGAAGATATAGAACCTACTTGAATCAATGATTTTCAGAAACTAAACAGAAAAGGTAATGGTTCACTATAAGTTGTCAGTTTTGTTTGAAGTAAACAGCATGTTTCATTAACTTTGACAACCTTATAGTTTTACAGTTGACCTTGTAATATGAACAACAAATATTCGCAAGTCACCACATTTTAGATAAAGTAATTTAACTTTTCTAAATAATTCCAAATCTTTGAAACCATTTTTATTAGTATAAGTTGCCAGATGTAACAATCAGTATATAAGCAAGGAACACAAATTTTAATTTAGTACCTCTCATCTGTACTCTTGAAAAGGGCCTAAAAAAGCCGAAACACGTGTAGAGTGAAAATACAATTTTGAAACATTTAAAAGCAAATTTTCTTTGTTTATTTAAAATATTTAATAATGTTTCACAAGGAGCCAACCGCAAAATCAGTACAATGTATAAAAAAAATATTGTATGAGCGATTATATTCATTGCTTCAAAATATTTTATGCTAGTTTAATAATACGCATTACTTACAATTTTAATCTGTGTCACTTTCTCGCTTTTAGCAATTGGAATTTAAAAATGTTCAAATATTTAAATAAGATCTAATAGTTCAATAAAAAAATACAACATATTTTATTATTTATTTTCAACAAAAGTTTACGTTCATGTAATTAATTGCCTCAGTTGTAATTTTCCACTAATTTTAATGGGCACTGTATTGTTCAATAACAATGTGAGTAAAATTTTTATATTATTTACCATATTGACCTTAAATTGGAACATAAATCAGTTCAGAGAATTGGGAAATAAACTCATTTCCAGTTATAATGTACAACAATGGGTCCATAATTAGGATTAATTGAATAATGATTATTGTATAAAATATTACTCATAATTTTATAAAATATAAATACTTAATTTATATAATTTGAAATAAATTATAACATACCATGCTGGGCAATAAACCACTTCAACGATTTTTCAGAATATGGTTAATTTAATTTTATATATAGACATAAAAAGTTCTTTCACGAGTTCTGTACTATTCGCTTGATATTTCTATCATAATATTACATCACCTTCACAAAAATACAAGGTGATTCCCTCATCAATCTTTTCAGGCGTTCAATAATAATGATAATAATAATAACAATAATAATAGTAGTAATAATAATAATAATAATAATGTCAGGCGAGGAGGCCGGCGAGGTGCTGATGTTGAGTCAGTCACCGAACTTCAGCCAAATCGTCTGAAAGCCCGAATAAGAGCTGCCGAACAGGAAAATCTGTTTCGGCAGCACGTCGATAAACCCCAGCATGGTGTCTTCTATAAGAACATAGAAACACTGGGTTTATCGACCAGGCCGACCTTCGCCTTTCTAAGGTCAGCAGGGCTTAAGTCGGAGACCGAGGGATTCATTATGGCCTGCCAAGATGGTGTTATCAACACCTTGGTCTACCGGAGCCGCGTGTGGCGTGTAGAGGTTCCTGATATCAACTGCAGGACCTGCCATCAGGCGCCGGAATCGCTCATGCACTTACTTTCTGCATGCCCCATATATGCGATTTCGACCTACATCCACCGACATAACGCGGCTTTACGAGTGCTATACTACCATCTGAGGCACTCGTACGGGTTAGACCAGACACCAGTGCTGCCTTACGTCCCCGGAGATATTGAGTCCGTTGTCGAGAACGAGAATTGCCGGATTTACTGGAACTACTCGTTCCCGACTGTCAGGCTAATCCAAGCCAACAAGCCTGACATAGTCCTCCTCGACCATCAACTCAAGGTGATGTATGTTATCGAGTTCTCGGCACCTGCGGAGAAAAACATCACCTTGAAGGAGGAGGAGAAACGGACCAAATATCGCGATCTCCGGTACGAGCTCCAAGTGCTGTACCCAGGCTACTCGGTCAAAATGGTCGTCCTTATTATCGGTGTACTCGGAGGGATAAAGCCTACGCTGCTCTCGGAACTGAAGATCATACCGGCCTGCCGAAAACCAGCCGAGTGGCTGGCAGGTCAAATGCAGAAGGCGGTCATTCTGGGTTCTCTCCGTCTGCTTAGGGCACACGATTCTGGTATCTACAGTCACTAACCCTGCGGGATGTGGGGAGTGGCTGTAGTTGTTACGCCAGCGCGACACCCGTGAGGCGTCGGTGGCCACGGGAGGACTGACCGGCATCGGGAAACCGAAAAAAAAAAAAAAAAAAAAAAAATGTCCACGTCAAGAGAGGACGATGCGGGGCATTCCCTGAAGATGCGCAGCTCGCAGACGGAGCATCCTAAGACATTTGGATGCCAGAGAGACCTACACATATCTGAGTGTGCAACAAAGGCACATTCAGGATGTAACACAAATAAAGAACTCTCTCGGCGGCAAGTACAGACACCGTCTCCGAAAGATTTGGTCTTCCGAACTTTCGGGGAAGAACAAGGTGCCTGCAACTATTATGCTCACCGTTCCGGTTCTTCTCTATTCCTTCGGAGTAGTGAAGTGGACGGTAGATGAGCTGCGCCAATTACACAGAGATACCCGCAAGATGATGAATATTCACAGAAGTATTCATCCTAGATCGTCCGTTCCTCGTGTGTACCTCCCACGTCAACGGGGGGACCGAGGACTCTTGAGCCTGGAGTGTACACATGACAGTGTAGTATTGAGTATGGCATGTAACATCCTCAGGAGCTCAGATCCCCTCTTGCGGTTTGTGAAACATCACGAAACTGTAGAAGTGGGAGCAAGATTGTTCAAGGCAGCAAAAAGAGCCACAGATTAACTCGGTCTCACATTTGACATCAGGCGAGGAGGAAGGCGAGGTGTCGATGTAGAGTCAGTCACCGAACCTCAGCCAAATCGTCTGAAACACGGAATCAGAGCTGCCGAACAGGAAAATCTGTTTCGGCAGCAAGTCGATAAACCCCAGCATGGTGTCTTCTATAAGAACATAGAGACACTCACTAGGTTTATCGACCAGGCTAACCTTCGCCTTTCTAAGGTCAGTCGGGCTTAAGTCAGAGACCGAGAGATTCATTATGGCCTGCCAAGATGGTGTTATCAACACCTTGGTCTACCGTAGCCGCGTGTGGCGTGTAGAAGTTCCTGATATTAACTGCAGGACCTGCCATCAGGCGCCGGAATCGCTCATGCACTTACTTTCTGCATGCCCCATAAATGCGATTTTGGCCTACATCCACCGACATAACGCGGCTTTACGAGTGCTATACTACCATCTAAGGCACTCGTACGGGGTAGACCAGACACCAGTGCTGCCTTACGTCCCCGGAGATATTTCGTCCGTTGTCGAGAACGAGAAATGCCGGATTTACTGGAACTACTCTTTCCCGACTGTCAGGCTAATCCAAGCCAACAAGCCTGACATAGTCCTCCTCGACCATCAACTCAAGGTGATGTATGTCATCGAGTTCTCGGCACCTGCGGAGAAAAACATCACCTTGAAGGAGGAGGAGAAACGGACCAAATATCGCGATCTCCGGTACAAGCTCCAAGTGCTGTACCCAGGCTACTCGGTCAAAATGGTCGTCCTTATATTCGGTGTTCTAGGAGGGATAAAGACTACGCTACTCTCGGAACTGAAGATCATACGGGCCTGCCAAATATCAGCCGAGTGGCTGCCAGGCCAAATGCAGAAGGAGATCATTCTTGGTTCTCTCCGTCTGCTTAGTACACACGATTCCGGAACCTACAGTCACTAACCCTGCGGGACGTGGGGAGTGGCTGTAGTTAATGCGCCGGTGCGACTCTCGTAAGGCGTCGGGGGCCACGGGAGGACTGTCCGGCATCAGATAATCTGAAAAAAAAATAGTAATAATAATAATAAATGGTCGTCCTTATAATCGGTGTACTCGGAGGGATAAAGCCTACGCTACTCTCGGAACTGAAGATCATACCGGCCTGCCAAAAATCAGCCGAGTGGCTGGCAGGCCAAATTCAGAAGGCGGTCATTCTGGGTTTTCTCAGTCTCCTTAGGGCACACGATTCTGGAATCTACATTTACTAACCTTGAGGGATGTGGGTAGTGGCTGTGGTTAATGTGCTGGCGCAACTCCCGTGAGGCGTCCGAGGCCACGAGAAGACTGTCCAGCGTCGGGAAACCGGAAAAAAATTAACGTCTTTATTATTTCTGCCACTAAAATTTTACAATTACCTACATAGATTTAGAAAATTAAAAAATATATTGGCAAAAATTAAATGGTGAAGTTAAATTACTGTAATTCATACATTTTGCCTACACTTAACCATTAGAAAAGAAAAACTTATACAACAATATTTTTATTAACAAAAATAACCCTGTAATCAATAACAATTAAAAATATCATCTAATGCTGTCTACAAAATTAATAATATAACTATACAATATGACCAGAATGTAGACATGAAAAAGGAGCTAAATATGAACAATACATGACTAAATATTTCATTGTTGACGCTATTTTGTAAAATGTGATTTAAATCTAGTTTTAAACTGATTCAGATTATTCATTTTAATCGTTGAGGGATAGAATTGAAAACTTTGCAAATCTGATACCGAAAGGACCTTTTAATTATCGCAATATGAAAAGATAGAGGAGTTAGCAAACTTTTGAACGGAACATTAATATTATGCACACATTTTATTTTCCAATGCAAGTATTGAGGAATTTTTATTATAATTTTGTGAAACAAACAGGCTGAGTGATGTAAGTAATCTTCTATAGGGTAATTCACGAGGAAAGGGACATATTGTTAGGGTAGTTAGAGTTCACTTGAGCGAAAAATGGTTATTGAAAAATGTGTGAGATATTTTTTTTATTGTGCTATTTATTGGTTTTACCTAACATTTTTAAAGGTGGTATCTTTTAAACTACATGCCAGAATTAGCTCGTATTGTGGATGTGTAGTATACTACTAATGATCTATTTAAGTGCTTGATCAAAGTTAGAAAATTACAAAATGAGTAAATAATTTTAATTTCAAAAATTGACAACATAAAAAACAAACCACAACAGCTACAACAAATTCACAAAAACAAAAATTCTTATAAATGATTTTCAAAATGAAATCCGCCTGCCTTCATGCATTTTCTTTGCCGTACCGTCAAACTACCTATGGCTTTCCTAATAACTAAAGAATTATTCCTAATTTCATTACACCAATTGTTTATTCTTTCTATCAATTGATCTCTTGTATTAAAGTTTTAATATAACACCATGGTTTTTGGTGTCCCCATAAAAAGTAATCCACCGAATTAAATTCCTGGGATCTAGCTGGCCATGGTTGTGGACTTCCTCGACCTATCCACCTGTTTTGATAGACATTGTCTAAGTGGTGTATAACCGCTGCAAACAAATGAGGAGGTGCCCCGTCATGCTGAAAATGCATACCTCTGAAAACTGCATCTTCTAATAGACGGGGCAAGATATTTTGTAGAAAATTCAAATATATTTCTCCCGTTAAACGTTTTTCGTAATGTGGTCCTATTAACCGATTATTTACAATTTCACATAAGATAATTACAAAAATTTTTTGTTGAGAACGACCCATCCGTATGGCATGCGGGTTTTCCTCAGCTCACACGTGGGCATTTTTAGAATTATTTATCCCATCTCTGGCAAATTGTGCCTCGGCAGTAAACAACATTCTGTAAATAACTCGTCTATGATTAACAGTCCACCGACACAATGCCAGACGGTTTATGTTATCCCCTGGTGGAAGGCGTTGTACTTGTTGTATGTGAAAGGGGTGCAGTCTATCTTTTTTCAAAGTCCCCCACACTCGCAATTGAAAAATACCCATCTGGGTACTAATTCTGCGGGTACTTACTCTGGGGTTTTCATCTACAATACTTCTAATATTATCCTTTACCTGAATGTTTTGCACAATATTTTGTTCAATTCTAGCAGATGTTGTAAATTTTCCATGTTGTCTTGCAAAACATAAAATTGAGGTAAACGATTTATAGTTAGGTGTACGACAATCCGATGTAATGTAGGATTATTTTAAGTATTTGATAATTAATGGTATCATGCGCGCTGCTGAAATCAGGTAGGCCTTGATCGATCGCCCCTATGACATCATCAATTTCATTCAACAGCGCTGTAGTACAACTATGGCCAGGCCTAAATCCAGATTATACCTAAAGCTTAATATTAGTAGCAGACAAGGATACTGTTAATTGCCGTTCCATTATTTTTTCAAGTAATTTAGAAGAAGTTAGTAATATGCTTATGGTTCGAAGACTCGAAGGTCTTCAAGATTTTGAGGTTCAAGTACATTACTGAGTTTTCAGTAGGTAAAATATCGATAAGTATATTATTCAGATGTATTTCTTTAGGGTGCACGCCTGGGGCTATATCTACATCGTATTGCACGCCTGGGGCGATGTTTGTATCATTCTGCGAGCCTGAGTGCGAGGTCTCTACCGTTCTGCACGTCGGAAGCGCAATTTGTCAGTATTTTGCAAGCGTAGGAAGAGCCTACGTACCTACGTAAGCACCGTGTTAAGCTCCAGGTCCAGGTAAAAGAGTACAAGGAAGAGTTTTGAGGAGTACTTACCTTTATGTGCCGCTGGAAGCTGGTAAATGTATTGTTTTGAATTTTATGATAAGGGAATATCCAATCCATTTTGTTTAGTTTAAACTTAACAACGATACGCTGTGAACCTTCAGTGTGGCTACATTGAGGGTATTTAAAACTTGTCTTGATATGTATTATACACTCTGTGAATAAGGGTAGTAGTAAATACTATAATTAACATTTGAGGCATAAGGGAATGTAAATAATTCCTTTCATGTGTTATTCTCTTTTATGAAATTTTGATAAATATAGCCTGTTTCATAGTTGTTGAATCTGATATTTTATTTTAAAGCACCGCCTTATAACGAGAACGAATAATTCATGATAAGTTAAAGTTTAAGTAGAATAATTCATTTATTGTAATGAAATTCATGCAGCCGAACTAGCTGACAAGGAGACCCATTCATTATATGCCGCATGTACCCTCTAATTAACAATGTCCACACTTGTGCGCTTTACGTGCGTTAGACGCATGCGTCACAGCGCATACCTGTAACGCACGTGACGCATGCATGAACGCATGCCTCAAATTTGTTGAACAGCACCAGTTTTTAGTGTAACATGCCATAACGCACGTGCTTCCAGCAACAGTGGATTTCTATTCAATTTATCGTGCAATATAAAAGTTTTTTCGGGAAAATTTTATTTTGTATTATTTGTTGTGTGTCATTCAGAATGTCGTCAGACCAAACCCTATCATTTATTGAAGATTATAGGTCACATAGTGCTTTATGGGACATTGTAGATAAAGATTATACAAACAAAATGCTGGTGCTGGTATTGCATCTCTGAACCGAGTATTTTATTTTACTATCTTTGGCTCAAGCATTTCCAGAAGCATGTAGAAGTTTCTTCTAGACATTCGAGTAACGTTCTTAAAAAGGATGTTTTCATTTAATGTCAGTTCCCTCATAATTCCAAAATTTCGGGTCTTTAAATAATGTTTCATCCATACCGATCGCCGAAATTTTTCACGTATACGCTCTTCTCAACACTAAAATTGCAGCGCTACCCGCTAACATAGCAGCATCAACATCCATGGCACTGTTATTACTATTTTGTCTGGGGCACAGGTGTAGACAGTTAAAGGCTTGCGTTTGACGCATACAATATAAAAGCATGCGCGATACTACTCAATGTTGAATATGGAATTGAATGTTGAAAGCGATGTTGAAGAGGAAAGTGCACAAGTGTGGACATTACTATTGGGCTATAGGATTTGTTTACGTCTGTTAATTATTAAGTGGTTGAGTCATATTCTTACGGAATATTCAGAGGAACTGGTATTCTTAAAACAGTATTTATGTAAGCTTAACGTATCGAATCGTGTGTGAATAGTATTATTTGTATAATAAATATATTTCCGCCGATGTTCATAGTTTTCGTCGATACTTTAATAGTATTGTTTACATTCAGATGAACTGGGCGTAAACGACCTGAGATCTGAGCTAGATTTATTTTGTCGTGACACTCATTAATTTATCGGGGCTACATCCCCTCGCCCAGTAGTTTTGTGGTCACATACCCTACCCTATAAGGTAGGGGTACGAATATAAAATGGGTAGCAGATTCATAGCATTTCTCCACATGGAAGAGTAAACATTTTCTGTTAGACATAAATTAATAATATGGGTAAGTTATGTGGACATGACAATTTTATTAATTCCATATTAAGTCCGGCGTACCCTGAGGAATTTGTAGATATTTAATTTATAACTATATACGCAGTGCAATCATTTACTAAATTAAAATGAGAGTTGGAGTTACAAAGTGTATTAGTTTATCATGTCAACGGAGGAATAATTTGCTGGTATCGAATTGGTTATATACGTTGTTTTAGATTTTTTAAATTGTTTGGAATTTCACTTGTTTCATTTTTTGCTATTGTACTATTCATTTTAGATACTTAACAACAATCTTTAGGTGTAAATTTATTTAATTGAAAAGTCACACAAGCTTTTTTCTCCCTTTTTATTGCTTCTGTGGTGTAGTTACGCATTTCTTTATAAAATTGTAGGTGTGCGTCATTTTTTGTTTTGTTATACTTTGTGCCTTATCTGATTGATATTAATAATTTTATTTTATTTGTTAACCATGGTGTGCGAGATTTTGTGAACCTTGATAGGCGAATAGGTTCATGCTGATCAAAAAAACTTCTGAGATTCATAACTAAAAATGAAATTTTTTCTCTACATCATATTGATTAAAACTTCAATACCAAAAATGATTACTGAAGTAAGAAATGTGCAACAATCTAATAAGTAAAAACTCCAGCTATAAATAGGAGGTTACATGTATCTAACCAAAGTGTACCTAGATTATACTGCTTGCCTAAGGTACATTAACCAGGAAAGTCGCTGCGCTCTATTGTTTCAGCAATTGGATCGCCAACTTAGCACCTATCAAAATGGTTAACAGAAAAGTTCGAAAATTTGCCTATTGCACCACCTAGTTTCTCTGTGATTAATTCCAATGATTTCATTAATAAGGTGAAAAATATTCAGTTGCAAGAAGGTGAAATTTTAATCTGCTTTGATGTTTGTTCATTGTTTCCAAGTATTCCGATACCACAGACCGGTACTATTTTAAGAATCTACTCAAATTAAGCAATCTTAGTAATGATGCAGTAAAAGAATATCTTCAACTCACTAAACTTTGTACGAAACAAAATTGCTTTCGATTTAACGATGATTTCTTCAAACAACATGAAGAAGCAACAATGGGTAACTCTTTGTCACCATTCACTGCCAGTCTCTTTATGAACATATTTCGGACAGAAGCAAAAGAAGACTTCACCAAGGTTTGGCTTAGATATGTGGATGATATTTTTGCAGTGTATGATACAAAATCGCTGATACTGACAACTTCGTTTCTAAATTAAACAGTCGTTTCGTAACAGTTAAATTCATATAAGAAATTGAAAACTCTGGACAACTACCATTTTTAGATATATTAATAATTATAAATGGTGAAAATAAGTTAGATTGTGATATACCGGGTGAGTCACGAATTGCGCTCGCCCCGATATCTCCTAAAATATTTGGAATAGAAAATTGAAATTTCGAGTGCTTATTATACGACTAAGATGCCATCTTTTCAATAAAGAATCAAGTTTGGTGCACATCCGGTTTGACCGGAAATGCCCACAACTTTCGATTTTTAAAGGAAACACCCTATATATTTTTACATTTTTGGAATCTAGAGGAAATTTTGAATACAATACATCCATTTTGGTCACTTTTTGATAAACATTAAAAATTTTATTAAAAAATCTATTTCTGAATCCAGAGTGCTGTGGTGCCCAAAATATATTTTAGTTTGTGTGCTACGTTACTATAATTTTTCCAATGTTATTAGGTTACCAGATTTTAAACAGAAATGTGTCATTTTAGTTTCCAAAGCCCACTAATCTATTAGCCGCATGTTTCTAAAAGCTTGGTTGCATTGTATTTTGGCTGAAATCTCAAATATTTCTGAGCGGATTTTCAAAATTTTGGTATCATTAGATTCGTATGAAAATGGGGTATTTAAAAATGTTGGTGAACTATTAACTTCCCATTTAAAAAAACCGAGTTAGTGGGTAAAAATCACATTTAAAAATTTTAAACGCCTCTAGACAATTAAGTAATGCAATCATATTGCTCTTTTTTATTTTTATAGTAACGTAGCACACAAACTAAAATATATTTTGGGCACCACAGCACTCTGGATTCAGAAATAGATTTTTTAATAAAATTTTTAATTTTATCAAAAAGTGACCAAAATGGATGTATTGTATTCAAAATTTCCTCTAAATTCCAAAAATGTAAAAATATATAGGGTGTTTCATTTAAAAATCGAAAGTTGTAGGCATTTCCGGTCAAACCGGATGTGCACCAAACTTGATTTTTTATTGAAAAGATGGCATTTTAGTCGTGTAATAAGCCCTCGAAATTTCAATTTTCTATTCCAAATATTTTAGGAGATATCGGGGCGAGCGCAATTCATGACTCACCCGGTATATAGAAAAGACATCAGTACTTTAAGATATATCCCTAACCTGGTGATAGTGTTGCCATGGAAAAAATAGAACAGTACTGATTTTCAAGACTTTAATCCAGATCTTTTAATAGTATGATCACTTTTTTAAGTATTTTGAACATACTTATTGCCACTTACTGACATTTTCTATTTTGAGAGCTTTCAGCCAACTTTCTCTACTCACTAGATTCTCGGGAAATCTGAAAATAAACACATTTTTTAATAACAGCCGTTTAAATTGAATTAAAAATATATCAGCAGACTTTAAACCATCTACAATTTGTGAACTTCAAGATAAAATAAATATGTTTATATAAGTATCTTTTTTTAATAAAATGTGGATTTTTTTACCGTTCAAATGGAATCAAATGCTGTTTTTTTTTTATTTTTTGTAAAGCTAGCATTAATTTTAGTCACTTCTGGGCTTTCACACCTTCGCATTCACGCATTATACCGATCCTGATCTGTTTCGTTTATTTACCTGTGAAAAGATAAACAACCTCTTCTCTTTGGCCGCATACTACACACTTATTAGTCATTGTTTCTCAATACGTGTTCACTAAATAAAACGTTATAACTAAAAAACGATTATTAATCAGTACCCAATAACACAAAACTTTAAAATCACTTAAGAGCAACAGAAATTAAAATAGCAACAGCAGAATAGCATTGAAAAATACATTACTCAAGCAAACAAATTTATATACCTATTAAGATTTAAGTTATGCAAAAGCATTAAAATAAACGCTGAAGCCTGGAGCCGCCCCTAGTTTGTTTTGGATACGTTGATATGTAAACATGCAAATTGTTGTTTATGTATCGGTCATAATAATCAGTGTATCTCTTATGGGTGTTACTTATCTTTATATTATTAATCTGAGGTTAGCATAAGGTTAGTTTTAATCATCTCCAGATAAAGCCAACTTAGTTGGCGAAACGCACGTCGAATGCAGTTTGTACTTTGGTGTTTCGTGAAAAACTACGTCCGTGTTATTTTATAATGTGTATTATTTATTTAGAATATTGCACAAAACACGTTTTAACATGCATTACTGTAACAGAATTATACCAAGACTCAACAAACAGAAACTTTCACAAAGTTTCATTTAGCATGTAAACATTCACCTATGTAAGCATTGTCATTGCGACTGAATAAATACTTACAACAACAAATGTAAAGCTAGGTATGTTTAGAATTGCATGAAACAAATAAAACTAGAAAGAGATGCGTTTATTCATGAACTAAATGATAGTTTCAATGTACTAAATTGCATACGTACATCATAATGACTGGTAAAATACATGCATTAAAGTCGTTCTGATTTTCGAATGATTATGGAAATACCGGCATTTTTTTATTGCTTATAACTATTTTCTTAACGTTTATCCGTTTTCAATTATTTAAAAATTGAATTATAACTAAAGTATTGAGTATTACCAACTATTTAAATTTTTATTAAACTTGTAGTTGGCGTTAATCGTTAGTTACTAAACACAAGCCTTCTTTAAGAGCTGCTGGAACTTTTTTCTAAAGTAATTAAAATTTTAAAAAGGCGTAGCAGAATATACATTTCTGATTACTGACATACATAAAAATCGATGAATGTGGTCCGGAGATATACTCCAAAATACAGGGTGTCCAAGCCTCGCGTCGGCCAAATGTCCTGGCTCTCTTATAAGAGATATCGAAAAATTTCAAAAACGGGGTGATAGAGGACGCAAAGGTACATAGTCTAAAAATATTTTGAAATATACAGGGTGATCCATTTAGGCGTGAGAACATAAACTTATGTTTTTTTAAATGGAACACTAGGTATATTATTACATATTTGAATTCTCCTTTTAAAGACGTCTCAAACGATATGCCACTTGATGGGTCTGCGATGGGTCGGTACCATGATATGGTTGAGTTTGTACCAAAAATATGCCAAGTAGGCAAGTGGATCACCAAAATCGATGATCAATTAATATATGGGGTGGTATAATAGACAACCATGTCATTGGACCGTGGTTTTTGGGGCATTAAATGGCCGAAGATATCACAATTTCTTGCGTTTGAATTTAGAGGGGCTGCTTCAAGATGTAGATGAAGACGTCAGAGAGAACATGTGGTTCCAGCACGACAGTGCGCCCCCACATAACCATCGAATAGTAAAAGATTTTTTTACTAATTGGAGAGGGGAACAATGGATTGGTCGTGGAGGACCCATAAGATGGCCGGCACGGTCTCCAGACCTAACTCCTTTGGATTTTTTCCTATGGGGTTATGTGAAGCAGGAGGTCTACAGGGTGAGGCCCACAACCAGGGAGGATATGCAGGAAAGAATCGCTGCAACATTTCGCAATGTTTCAATAGCTACACTAGCCTATGTTCGAAGAACAACTGAAAATCGTTTACGGCTGTGTATCAGGGAGAATGGGAACATTTTTGAACATTTAGTTTAATTTTCAGTGCTTCCACCCAGTTTCTTTCCAAATGAAGTTTTCGTTTCCTCTTTTTCTTGATTTTTTTTTTGTCTGCAGAGAACTATCATGGTGCAGATAAGTTGATATCATTATTTTCGAAATTCTCTTACTGAAAAGAGCCGATTTCAGCGAAAATTCACAAAACAATTGAAAATTGAGCGTAATTTTTTTAATAAACCTCGAATTGTGCCACTTTGCTATCAAATTCTTGGCACTCATGATAGATAGACCTTTGAACCTTTATATCAGTGGAAAGCTCTTTCAAAGGGCTTTCTTTTTGGTGTCATAATATACAGGGCGTTCCATTTGAAAAAAAGTGAGAAAAAATAGTTTTAGTGCTTCCTGACTCACCCGGTATAAAATGACCGATTTCGTTAGATCCGATACAATAGCGTAAACTACAGGGAGTTTGACAATTTTTGACACAATCAAGATCTCAAAATGTTCTTCCATTACGTCACAGTGAGCTCACAAAGTTGGCATGTTTTTGGTACAAACTCACCCATATCATGGTACCGACCCATCGCAGACCCATCAAGTGGCATATCGTTTGAGTCTTCTTTAAAAGGAGAATTCAAATATGTAATAATATATCTAGTATTCTATTTAAAAAACCATAATTTTATGTCGTCACGCCTAAATGGATCACCCTGTATATATCAAAATATTTTTCAACTATGCGCCTTTGCGCCCTCTATCACCCTGTTTTTGTAATTTTTCAATATCTCTTATAAGAGAGCCAGGACATTTGGCCGACGCGAGGCTGGGACACCCTGTATGTACCGTTTTAAAATAAGACAAACACTTGTTCCACAAATTTATTCAGATTTGTTCAAAATATGTTTCGGCCACACGACCAGTATCAAATAGTCTAAAAACTAAACTGAAAGTAAAGGCACATAATTCATTATTTGTTTATACTACTATACTACTATACCAAATTGCTTTATTTATATTAGGTAGAAATTAACGCTCTATTGCACAGGCCCACAAAAAAAAATTTTGTCTTGGTGCCGGAAAACTGATATGAGATATTTTTAATGTGCTGATTCGAAAAGTATATCGTGGTTTTTTTCGTAAGAGCTTTAGTTTTTGAGATACAATATTACAAATTTTGGTCTAACAAAATGCAAAATTAATGAAATCATGGTGTATTCAGAGACGAAAATAGTATTTTATTACCTAAAATTAGTGTCTAAATAGCCCTACTGGGTATTCCCCATGATCATAAATCCAAACCCTCAACCACGTGATGCCCCCCCCCCACTAAATAATTTATGCTGGCCAATAGTCACCGGTGTATACGCCCATATTCTACTGTTCGGTTTGGTATTCAGTTTGGTATTGAGTTTTCGTGGGGAAACACATTGTATAAAAACTATGGCTTCCACAAGCAGACGTAGCCGTTTGAATCATCCAGACGTTTTTTGTTACATATGTGATGAGTATACTTTGAAAGAAAGCAGAAAACCCGTTCCTGACTACGAGAAGGGCATATCTGGCTTATTTTGGCGTCCAGTTAGGAGACCAGGGTAAATGTTGGACTCCACATTTCGTATGTAAAACATGCGTTGATCATTTGCAAGAGTGGACAAATGGAAAGAGGAAGTGCCTATAAATTAGTCACCCATTATCATCGTTATTTTTGCCTATAGAAAAAAAAGTTTTAAATAAAAGTTGTGTGGTTATGACCGAGTTAAATAAGATTCCCTATTATTAAATTTTTGGAATGATCCTTTGTTCCTGATTTCAAAAATATACCATATATTACCCACACTTTATACCGTTTTTGAGTTATTAAAGGTCGAATATCTTAGTTAAACTAGTTACTGTAAATATGGAAAAGTTAACATTATTAAAGTGAGCGTTGAAAATGACAACTATTATGTTTGATAAATGACATTTCTTTAATGAAATAATCAAAATGGTTTACAGTGAGGAAAAAAAAACCAAATATTTACTTGTTATATACAAAATAACAAAAATAAACGTGCAGCAAAAAGAGCATATAGGATGTTGTATCAAAATCGTCCAACACCATCAGAAAGTACGTTAAAAAATATTTACCGAAAGGTGAATAATACTTCCAGTTTCAGTTGAAAAAAGCGTGTAGTTCAAGCAAACCAGGAAGAGCAGCTAGACATACTGCTTTATTTCGAAGGTAAGCCCATCCATATTTATTCGCGAATAGACTTTTTTGAAACATTGTATTATTTTTAGAAAATTCTGAATGTAGTACCTATAAATAATGCAATCGATTAATTAGGTAAAAGTTATTCCAAAATCCTACGTATGTTAAAAAATAACAGCTACAGACCATATAAAATTTTACCCCTACATGTTTTAACAGAGGCTCATAAAAGGAAAATGCTGGACTTTTGCCGCCAGATGATTCAAAAGTTGGATGAATATCCCGATTTTTTTACTAAAATATTATGGACTGATGAATCATCCTTTTCTACGGCAGAAGTTTTTAATAGGAAAAATCGAGGGTCGTGGGAAAACAAGCACAACAGAAAGAGATTGATAAAACAAATAAAAAAAATCAGGAAGAAAAACTGTTAGCGTTTGATGTGAAATTTTCAGAAACAAAATTGTTGGGCTTATATTTTATGATTATACTTTAACCGGAGTTACCTATCTGGAAATAATTATCCCAGAAGCAGAAAATATTCTTCTGCAGAATTTTCCGAGTTATACACCCCATAGGAAGTCTCCTGCTGCGATAACCTCCGACATGGATAACGGCCACACGCGGCACACCAAGGCTATAAAACCTCATCAGACGATCTTCACGACGCATTCGGTCTACGATTTTATTCTGACATGTTAGTTAATTGTTAAAACTATATTGTAATTTGATCTTTGTGTTGTGTGAAATAAAATAATTGTTTTTAAAAACATCTTTGCTGATTTCGCAAATAAAATTTCCGGAAGCCAAACTTGATGATATGATTTGGATGCAGGATGGGGCCACTCCGCATAGTGTCCTACCCATTCGGGATCATTTGAATAATGTATTCCCAATATAGATAGGGAATAATAAACCTATTGAATGACCATCTAACAGTCCGGATTTGAACCCTATGGATTGAGGTTCTTGGGAATTTCTAAAAGACATTGTCAATAATAATAATAATAATCTGTTCCTCGTGTGTACCTCCCACGTCAACGGGGGGGCGCGAGGACTCTTGAGCCTGGAGTGTACGCATGGCAGAGTAGTACTGAGTATGGCATGTAACATACTCAGGAGCTCAGATCCCCTCCTGCGGTTCGTAAAACATCACGAAACTGTAGGAGTGGGAGCAGGATTGTTCAAGGCAGCAAAAAGAGCCGCAGATGAACTCGGTCTCGCATTTGACATCAGGCGAGGAGGCCGGCGAGGTGCTGATGTTGAGTCAGTCACCGAACTTCAGCCAAATCGTCTGAAAGCCCGAATCAGAGCTGCCGAACAGGAAAATCTGTTTCGGCAGCACGTCGATAAACCCCAGCACGGTGTCTTCTATAAGAACATAGAAACACTGGGTTTATCGACCAGGCTGACCGTCGCCTTTCTAAGGTCAGCAGGGCTTAAGTCGGAGACCGAGGGATTCATTATGGCCTGTCAAGATGGTGTTATCAACACCTTGGTCTACCGTAGCCGCGTGTGGCGTGTAGAGGTTCCTGATATCAACTGCAGGACCTGCCATCAGGCGCCGGAATCGCTCATGCACTTACTATCTGCATGCCCTATATATGCGATTTCGGCCTACATCCACCGGCATAATGCGGCGTTACGAGTGCTATACTACCATCTAAGGCACTCGTACGAGGTAGACCAGACACCAATGCTGCCTTACGTCCCCGGAGATATTGAGTCCGTTGTCGAGAACGAGAAATGCCGGATTTACTGGAACTACTCGTTCCCGACTGTCAGGCTAATCCAAGCCAACAAGCCTGACATAGTCCTCCTCGACCATCAACTCAAGGTGATGTATGTCATCGAGTTCTCGGCACCTGCAGAGAAAAACATCACCTTGAAGGAGGAGGAGAAACGGACCAAATATCGCGATCTCCGGTACGAGCTCCAAGTGCTGTACCCAGGCTACTCGGTCAAAATGGTCGTCCTTATTATCGGTGTACTCGGAGGGATAAAGCCTACGCTGCTCTCGGAACTGAAGATCATACCGGCCTGCCAAAAATCAGCTGAGTGGCTGGCAGGCCAAATGTAGAAGGCGGTCATTCTTGGTTCTCTCCGTCTGCTTAGGGCACACGATTCCGGAGCCTACAGTCACTAACCCTGCGGGATGTGGGGAGTGGCTGAGGTTAATGTGCTGGCGCGACTCCCGTGAGGCGTAGGAGGCCACGGGAGGACTGTCCAGCGTCGGGCAACCGAAAAAAAAAAATAATAATAATAATATTCAAGCCATTAAATACAGAATTCGACTTGAAATAAACAATCTGAATGTAAATAATGAAGCCATTTCCGGTGCAATTATAAATGTAAAAAGACGTTATCAATTATGCATTGACAATAATGGTGGACACATCAAACATCTTTTATGAGTTATCTTTTATTTATATTTAAATATCCTTAATAAATCTTTATCTATTTTGTATAAATATTTGGTTTTTTCTTTCTCACTGTAATCCATTTTGATTACTTCATTAAAGAAATGTCACTTAACAAACATAACAGTTGTCATTTTCATAGCTCACTTTAATAATGTTAACTTTTCCATATTTACAGTAACTAGTTTAACTAAGATATTCGACGTTTAATAACTATATAACGGTATACGGTAGGGTTAACATATTTGTTGAAATCAGGAACAAAGGATCATTCCAAAAATTTAATAATATATAGGGTATCCTATTTAAAAAAATATATTATTTTTTGTATCCCCTGAAATCTGCACGCTACTGTACTTTTAATAGCATTTTAACAAAATTCAGTCATAACCATACAACTTTTATTAAAACTTTTTTTTCTATAGGCAATAATAACGATGATAGGGGGTGGGTAATTTATAATGAATAACCCTATACAAAATTTATATCTACATTTTCTTGCCATTTTATATATTTTTATGCAGTACGTTGAAAACTATTTATTAGTTGCCCTAAAGGAGGTAATAAATTTATCAGAACGTCGGCAAATTGAAAAATAAATTTTTCTAAAAATTTAATTTCTTTACGCAAAAAACTCTCTCGGCCTAATTATTATTAAAATGTTTTCCTAAAATTTATATTTCTTTGGCCTTGATCTAATCATCCGTACTATTAAGGTTTGTACTTCGGTCAAAAGGACATTTGAAATGGACACTTGGCTTTCGAAATACACAGATTGTTCCCAGCCAATTACGGCAAGTTGTAACTACGTTGTGTATATGCTTACTGTACTTACAAACTATGCGGTAGCTTTACATGGGATTTTGCTACTCCATACACGTAATGGTATTAGTTTTGTTAAATGCCCATCATCATCAAGTAGCAAGGCTGTTTTGGGAAATTTAAATATTGTTTGTTGGCAGATTTCTAAATTTGAACATAAATGTTTTTATTGCAGTAATAAAGTTTATATTGAATAGGGAAACGTTATATGTATGTACACATATGAAAATTAAATGCTCGAAGAAAGACAGTATTGAACTTGCAGACCTTGTTCATTTTTTTATTACTTTACATACAGAGTGTGTCACGACAATATTCCACTATAAACAAATAAAGTAATTTAGTTAAAAGATAAGGTCATTAACTTATTTAATATGAATTTTCCATTTAGTGTAAAATTATACATACATAGATTCTTTTAAGCAACTATTTTATTTATTAGATATTTGTTACATGAATAAATGAATTATAAAAAAATATTGACAGCTGTATTGTAGAGTGGATCAAAGTTGACGCCTCGGCCATATTATTTCGGGAAGGAAGTAGTTAATAAAAAAATAGTTTACATAATTTGGAGATATTGACAAGCTACAATTAGTGATATACAGGGTGGGGCAATAGTGCGTACGACTTCGATATCTCGAGTTCTATGATAGCTAGAAACTTTATTTAAAAACAGAAGTAAACTAGACAAAAAACTCTATAGCCGGAAATTGTTTTCGAATATACAGTCAAATCACATTTTTTTAAACGAAATGCCATGTATATCAGAACTTATTTTGAAACCTCCTTGTGGCTCCTTTCACTGCTCTATTATTATTGAGTTTCTCCTAACCACTTGGATGTAATGTTTTTTTTTTGTGGACATTATACCATTTATTATATTATACAGGGTGAGTCAATAGTGTGTTCTCCTTCGAAAACCTTTGAACCGTTAGTGATGCAACAATTTGTTAAATACAAAAGTTTTTTGGGTCGATAAGATATATCATTTAAAATTATTGTGAAATCTACAGGGTGCTTAAATTTTCTGTTACACGCAAAAAAATACTTTTTTAAATGGAACACCCTATATATTTTGTCACCATTTTATTATATGAAAAGAGTGAATACAGTGATATTTTGTCTTTTTTTTGGATTTGCATGAAACGTTACCAAGTTATTTAACATTTTCTGGAAATTTAAGGATTTATAAGACTCCGTTTAATAATTTTTATTTACATATGAAAACAAGCTGGGTAAGCAAATATTATACAATTCTTAGTTCATACTACACGCTAAGTATTAGTACCTTTTTTTACATTATTCTATTTTACAGGGTGTCCATGGCGGCATGTCAATTAATGCAAATTTCAAATGGGAAAAACTCTGTTTTTTAAATGGAACACCCTGTATTTTTAACGAGGTTGGATTCCTCCTTCAAATTGCTTTCTTTTTCTTCTTCTTTCTATACCTAAATGTTGAAGTTTTCGAGAAAATTAAGGTTTTCTCTTTAACCTTGCGATCATAGCAAAAATTAATACAATTTTATCAAGAATGGCTTTGGAAAAACAAAAATTGCGGTCAGGCGAAAAATTGTTTTCTATAAAATTGTAAAGGAACAGTAAAAGTAGCAAATTTATTCAACTTGAATGACAAAATTTTCACCTCACCTTAAGTATGTACATAACAAAATAAAAGTGTAATTTTGAACGTAAACAGTAAATAGAAAAAAAATAAAACAAGTTACAAAATATGCTCAACGTGATCTCCTAGTTGTAAATTACAAATTTACAACAATGAGTCACTTACATTTTGCAATATGTTAGGCGTGATGGTGTCGAGCGCTAGTCGAATTCTTTGCTGCATGTCTTCTCTTGTAGTTGGTGATATTTTGTACACTAAACCTTTAATGTACCCCCACAAAAAAAGTACAATTTTGTCAAATCTGGCGACCTTGGTGGCCATTGAACTGGTCCTCCTCGACCTATCCAATTGTCACCAAATGTAACATTTAAAAAGTTTCTTACGGCAATACTATAATGGGGTGGAGCACCGTCGTACTGGAATCACAGCCTGTGTAAGACATTTTGAGGACACCCGTTTAACAATCCTCCCAGAACATTTTGTAAAAAATCGAGGTACATATTCCCAGTCAAGTGATCATTAAAGAAATGCGGTCCAATTACATATTCACCTACTATCCCTGCCCACACATTGAGTGACCATCGGTGTTGATTATCTACAGTTCTCGTAAAATGAGAGTTCATGGTATCATAGTAGTGTAAGTTATGTCTATTAACACAACCATTTTTATGAAATGTGGCCTCATCAGTGAATAGCACGAAATGAAAAAATTGCGGCTGTTGGTGAACCTTATTGAGTGTCCACTCACAAAATATTACCCTACGTTCGAAATCATTTGGCACTAGTTCCTAAAGCAGTTGAATATGATAAGGATGAAAGTTTTGTGTCCTCAATATTCTTGTTACAGAGGATTGACTTATATCAAGTTCTCTATTAATTTCTCTCGCACTTTTATGCGGATCTTCAACTACACTTAATGTAACTTGAAACACTTTTTCTTCATTTGTTGCTAGTTTTGTACGTTCATGTCTTTCATAATTTACATGTCCAGTTCGTTCAAACCTTTTTCGCAACGTTTCAAATGCAGAATGGTGAGGATGTCTTCGTTCTGGATAACGCTGAATATAAATTCTTTATGCCAATAGCGGATTTCTCTCTCCTTCTCCCAATGCATAAACCATGTCGATCAACTTTTCGTGTGAAAAACTCATATTTTATTTAACAAAAATAATTAACTCAACTAGGAAATACAAAAGAATCACCACCAAGTAAATTTAATTACGTGTAAACCACAAAATATCAGTTTGACAGCACAATTTTTGTTTTCCCAAAGACATTCTTGATAAAATTGTATTAATTTTTACTATGAGCGCAAGGTTAAAGAGAAAACCTTAATTTTCTCGAAAACCTCAATAGTTAGGTATAGAAAGAAGAGGAAGAAAAAGAAAGCAATTTGAAGGAGGAATCCAACCACGTAATAAAATACAGGATGTTCCATTTAAAAACAGAGTTTTTCCCATTTGAAATTCGCATTAAATGATATGTCATCATGGACACCCTGTGAAATAGAATAATGTAAAAAAGGTATTAATACTTAGCGTGTAGTATGAACCAAGAATTGTATAATATTTGCTTACCCAGCTTGTTTTCATAAGTAAAAAAAAAAAATTATTAAACGGACCCTTATAAATCCTTAAATTTATAGAAAATGTTAAGTAACTTGGCAAAGTTGCATGCAAATCCAAAAAACAAAATATCACTATATAATACTCTTTTCATTTAATAATGTGGTGATAGAATATATAGGGTGTTCTATTTTAAAAAAAGTATTTTTTGTGTGTAACAGAAAATTTAAGCACCCTGTTGATTTCACAATAATTTTAAATGATAGATCTTATCGACTCAAAAAACATTTGTATTTAATAAATTGTTGTATCACTAACGGTTCAAAGGTTATCGAAGGAGAACACACTAATGACTCACCCTGTATAGTATATTAAAAATATCACTACAATCACAACTATCGATTTTAAGAAAAATATGTTGGTATCTGTCGTAAGACATCTGTGTGATGACACTCAGTCATTTTTACTTCCTAACAGTATACAGGGTGGCCAAAAAAGAATTTTTAAATTTACTACAATTTGAACTGAATTTTCTCAATTTTTGTCAAACGGACACCCTGTATATTTTTGGACGATGTGATGTAGGATAAAAGACGAACATTTTTTGCACGTACATTCCTATAGCTATTTGTGACCATTTTCAATTTATTGAACAATAAATGCAAAATTCAGCAATAAAAATTAAAAATGAGTTTTTTTTTTCAAATAATTCAAGAGAAGGTATTATAATAAGCGTGTTACATGATGCCCATGAAAAAATCACATCAACAACAATTCAAAATTTGAAGGAATAGATAATAAATGCTTTTATAAGTATCACTCCGGCAATTTCATGAACAGTGGAAACCTCATTCCAAAGACGCATAGAAATGTGTCAATCAAAATGGGAAACATTTAGAGCACTTTTTATAATATCTTCTCTTGAATTGCAAAAAAATATATAAAACAAAAACCCCGTACTTAACATTAATTTAGATACATTAACTTTCAATAATTGAGTAAAAGTTTACAACTCTGGTTTTGACGATAATAAAATATAAACAGTACTAATAGAAATATAACTAAAACAGTAATACAACAAAGTATAATATTTTATAACATTCAAGTTACAAACAAAATCTAGCCAAAAGTTAAGAAATGACGAACCTGGTTGTACTCTAGACGATGAAATGTATCAGAAAAACATACATATACAGGGTGTCCCAACCAAAAGTAGGAGATAAAAATGTATTGAAAAATTGGTGAAACACGTCGACCTTGTTTCCAAGGTGGACATATTTTAATGTAATACTTGCATACCTATCATCATCTCTCTACCCTACATGGCCACCCCCTCAAAAAATTCAAATTGCAAAGGGGGTCGAGTGATACATCTTTTGAAAGGTCTTTCAATTCCCTACATAATTGTATTTTTTTTAACTTTTATCGATTCGTTCTTAAGGAAAATAATTTTATTTTTGATGATTACACACAATCGAAATCGTTTAAAAAATCTAAAACACACGGCACTGGGTATTGGAATTTATGAAAAAACTACATTTTTTAGTGCTCTTAAATCAGCATGAGTTTTTTTCGATAAAAAAATACTTTCCTTGTTCGTTTAGTTTTAGAATAATAAAAAACTTATAAGTATTTGGTAGTCATTGAACATTAATTTTTTCATAACCAATTTTAAATCAAGATACATTTTACCAGAGTGAGTTCTCAAAATGGTTTATACCCTTCAGGAGAGAATAGAAATTGTCAGCATTTATTTTAAAAATGATAATTGTGCTAGAGCTACGGAGCACATATTCAATAGAAATCACCAAGATAGAAGGGTTGGTTCTAAGTATGTTTTACAATTATTGACAAAATTTATGGAAACAGGTTCTGTAGGAAACGAAAAGCATGAACCTCAGCGACCGATTAGGAATGAAGCAGTCGAAGTGGCAGTTCTGTTTCATTTGCAGATGGATAATACTCAATCGATCAGGAAAGTAGCTGAGGCTTCCGGTGTATCACGAAGTAGTGTTCATCGAATTGTAAAGGCCCACAAATTTCATCTATATAAATGTGTTCATCGAATTTTAAAGGCCCACAAATTTCATCCATATAAATTTAAATTTGTACACGAATCAAACGAAGATGATCCCGATCGTCGGCTTGAATTCTGTGAGATTTTTAGTGAACAATTAAACAGTAATGCCAATCTACTGTACAATTCGTGTTATTCTGATGAATCGACATTTCAGTTAAATGGGGAGGTAAACAGGCACAATTGTAGGTATTGCAGTGAAACTAATCCACATTTATTCATGGAAACTCATACCCAAAGGCCTCAGAAGTTAAATGTTTGGGCTGGCATCTTAGGGGATCACATTGTCGGGCCGTTTTTCATTCCCGACAATTTAAATGGCGAAAGATACCTCGATCTGTTAGAAAATAACATCGACGCAATGATTACCCAAATCCTCGAAGAGGACTATAATCTTTTAGAGGGCGAACTGTTTTTTCAACAGGATGGGGCACCCCCACATTTTGCTATAGCACTCCGTCAATATTTGGATAATCGGTTTCCTGAGCAATGGATTGGAAGAAGAGGTCCTGAGGAGTGACCCGCTAGGTCATCCGATTTAACTCCTTTGGATTTCTTTCTGTGGGGACATTCGAAATCAAAGGTATTTGCAACAAAACCCGCATCTCTGGAAGAGTGACTCCAGATGTGTTCAGAAATGTTCGTAGAGAATTTCAATTCCATACTACTAATACATACCATAATTTAAACTGCCTCTTTTATTTTTATTTCCTGAAAATAATGAAACAATTATTTCTCAGGAACGAATCAATAAAAGTTTTAAAAAAATACACAATTATGTAGAGAATTGAAAGACCTTTCAAAAGATGTATCACTCGACCCCCTTTGCTATTTGAATTTTTTGAGGGGGTGGCCGTGTAGGGTAGAGGGATGATGATAGGTATACAAGCATTACATTAAAATATGTCCCCCTTGGAAACAAGGTCAACGCGTTTCACCAATTTTTCAAAAAATTTTTATCTTTAAAGTTATTCAGGGTGCCTACTTTTGGTTCGGTCACCCTGTATAATATAGCAATGTGGATACAAAACACCACTACAGAACAGATAAAAACACCGATATAAAACACATAAATGCCACAGATAAGAAAAAGAACATAATGCACTATAGTCACTATAGTCCGCATTTATGGCAGTTCTAATAACTCATGATAATAGTGGCAGCTTACACCCACCTACGGTCAAACGTGATGTTAAACATAATTCGCTGCTATTAACTCCACTGGAATCCTTGGCGTAGAAATAAAAATGGCTGTACATACAGGCGGTGATGCAACATTAGACTTGTCTACAGGAGACAAATTTTACCTGCATAGCACCAAAGATTAACACTTCACTCAGTGTACCAAGTGACACACTATGAAACTAAACAATACTGATTTTACATTTACATTTTTCAGGTATAAAATAAATCGGCACTCATGCCTGAAACAAGAAAACCTACCCTGACCGCGTCTGGCCGAGTTCTCCTGCTTAATTCCCGCGATCTTGCTTATTTTCGCGGTTATTTCCCCATCCCCTGTGTACTAAAAAAAAATTAAATACCACAGGTAATACAACCCCTGTATCCCTGAAGGTACATCAAAATACCTTGTGTGGGACAGGGCTACACATTGGAGACACTGGACACTCAATCAATATAAGAGTATGTTAGGATTAATTTCTGGTTTAGAAGAAATCCTAGCTAAGTGCCAAAATTCCAAACCTGAAATATCTTCAAAATTTTAAATTTTTAGGGGCTACTTTCCAAAGGTAATATATTAATTAATTTAGCTTTTACTAATCATTAGAACATATTAGAATATCAATTAATTTAGTTTTTTTAAAAAAGAATTTCATTTCAACTATCATAAAACAATTAAATGGAACTAAATCATTTAAGAAACATGCTAAGTTGGTAAAAAGTAAAATTGTTTGGTTAAAAATAATATACTAATTAATTAAAGACTAAAAATCATTCATTTTAAAAACAATATTTTTATTAATTGCCAAACTAAGCAATGAACATTAAAAACGTAAACAAATTGTTTTTTACAAGCATAAATAAATAACGAATTTAAAATTATTTTGAGTCAATAACTCTTTGTAATGGTCTTTATGTTCTTCCCCGTGTTCTTTTTTTCAAGAAAATGTATCATAGACCTTAAGGATTTCTTTTTGCTTTCTGATATTTTGTTTTTTTGGGGCAAAGGCATTAGATTTGCCTTTCTTGAAGCTTATTTGTATCGAAAGGGGATATGTGATTTGTAGCTGCCGCCATCATTAGTATTTTTTTTGTAATTATTCAAGGCGAACTTGGCACTTAGCCTTTTTCTGGGACGTAAGCAATGGCACATACAGTGCTTTTACCTAAATATCTTAAATTGAGAAAATTTGACACTTAGCATGTTTGAGCCGGACACCCTTCAATTGTGTATGTTAGAAATTGCCCAACTAATAGGGTCATAAATATATTTAAATTTTCTTTTATACCAAATAAAGGGCAATTAAAAAGTGGACCGTTATAATAATTTGCACAGCAAATTCTACTTAATCGCAAATAAAATGAAGTTCTATCAAACATTCGACTAGAAACAATTCAAAAAGTTAAAATTTTCTGAATTTTGTTGCATGACAAAAACCGTCACTATTGTCACTATTTTTGAAGCAAGTAGTTTATATGTTAAGACAAACGGGTTGTCACAAATTATTTTTTGATACAAAACAATTTATTGAACTGCTATTATTTGCAAACGCAAGTATTATTGTAAAACTACCATCCTGAGTGAACAGTAAATTAATTGTAAGGATAGGCTCAGACTTATAAAGAGCACCGCAGACCACACCAGGCACGATTGATCATCTCTGATATAAATTATTTTCAGCACGTCAATTATACCTATCGTTTACTTTGAAAAGCTCAGTTTCACAATATGAGAAATTTGAACAAATTCGGAAACTTTCGTGTGCTTCCGGCACGTTTCTCTCTTGGTGGATTTGATTCAGACTTCACACAGATTATTTTTTTAGGAATCTCGCAAACTAAATTCGAATATTTTTATTTTTATTTTTTTCGTCAAGTATACATAAGGACCACTCTAAGTTATTACTTTCGTGACACTCTGTAGAGTCAAAAAACATGTGAAATTTGTGAATCGTAATAACCCAAATGATGTTCACAATAGTTATCTTTATTATTTTTAAGTTTCATCAATGTTTCACGGCTTCTCTGGCTTCGAGAAAATACCAATTAGTTTCAAATTTCACTTTGATAGAAGCTAATTAAATCGTGGTCCGTAAAAGGATACCCACCTACTAAACTTCCTCCTGCGTTTTACGTTCAGCTCCAAATGTTATTGATCCATTTGAAATTAGACCTGAGATGCCTTTTAACGAAAGGTAATAATAATCGTTAGAGTACGGATATATTTGGGAGAAGTAAGCTCTAATAATGGGAGAGGGTATTATATTTTTCTAAAAAAAACTGTAAGTAATTATTACAACGAGCTTCGAAGAGAAGAGAACAGCAAATGAGAATTTATTTAATTTCTTTGATGTTTTTGGGAAACTTAGATTAACTTGAGGATTGGTCCCTTATTGTAGTAACGAGTATCTGTCTTTCATTACTACCTCTCTACAGTAAATCGGCTTAAATTTTACATCCGTATATTATACGGGATGTTTCTAAAAGATATGTCAAAAACATAACTGGGTATTCCTCGATTTAATCTAATTTACCGACGCTACAGCATCTGAAAGTGGTAAAATTAAAAATAATTTGCATACTCATCTAAATTATATGTGCACTATTGCTAACTTTGATATTAGAGCTACGAAATCGGTTGAATTTATTTTTCTAGAAACGAGAATAAAACAGTATTTTACTGCCTCAAATCAGTGAGGCGTTTAATCCCTGAAGGATTTAAAGTCACCATGAAAACTAATGAGCAATACAAATACAACGCAACGTCAAAATTTTTATTATGTAAAACTTTTAATGGTAGAAATAACAAAAATTAAGAATGAAACATATAAACCATACAATGTAACTTATTTCTAATTGAAATTAACATTAATAAGGTATTTGGTAATTAATCATATTTAGTAATATTTAGTAATTAAAATGTAAAACAGAAATAAATAAACAGACAATTAGATACAAAGATACCCAGATAAATTCAGAATAAAATACAAAAGCTTCGTGGTTAATTACTGTTCGTTAGTTTTTATATTTATTTTTTTTTGTAATAAAAATTGTGTCCGTTCGTACAGAAAATATTTTATGCACGTCGGGAGTAAAGTGTGTTTTAGTCCCTTGCATGAGTATTTCCCTCTCTGCGCTTGGGAGGCACTATTCATGCCGGGACTAAAAAGAAATATTTTTAATTTTTATTGCTAAATTTTGCAGTTACCTTTCAATAAATCGAAAATGGTTACAAATAGCCATAGGAATGTTCGTACAAAAAAATGCTCGTTTTTCAGTTCTATAATACATCGTCTAAAAATATACAGGATGTTCCATTCGAAAAAATTGAGAAAATTCAGTTCAAATAGTTGTAAACTCAAAAACTATTTTTGACCACACTGTATACTTCTAGGAAGTGAAAAGGGCTGAGTGTAGTCACGCAGATGTCTCATAATTGGTACTAACATATTTTTTTCTTAATATTTTTTCAATATACACGTGTAAATGGCA
Source organism: Rhamnusium bicolor (assembly GCA_029963845.1). Classification (NCBI taxonomy): domain Eukaryota; kingdom Metazoa; phylum Arthropoda; class Insecta; order Coleoptera; family Cerambycidae; genus Rhamnusium; species Rhamnusium bicolor. The sequence continues at coordinate 995,711 of JANEYF010002799.1, read as the reverse complement.
TAATGCTAGAAAAATTGGATAACCTTGGAATCCGTGAAAATGTATTGGAGTGGTCTCGAAGTTACTTAACAAACCACCGAAAATAAAAAGTTATTATCGATGATGTGACAAGTGAGGAGAAAACTGTGACTTATGGTGTGTCACAAAGCACAGTTCTAGGGCCTATTCTATTTACCATTATACTAATGATTTACTTACCTTATCTCCAAAAGGAAATATCATATCATATGCAGATGACACTGCAATTTTCTTCCAAGGGAAGGATTACGACATTCTGTATCAGCAGATCTAAAAAGTTCAAAGTGTGGTTTGATAAAAACTTACTTACAATGAACTGTGATAAAACTAAACATTTGTCATTTAACAAGAAATACTTACCTGATTTTAGCACAAACCAAGAAATCTCCTCTGCTACATGTGTTAGATACATAGGGATAATGATTGAAGGTCACCTACGGCGGGATGTTTAAGCCAGTAGTGTTATAAAGAAACTTTGATATTTAGTATATATATTTACAACTCTAAAAACTCTTTGACCATAAAACATTGAAAATAATTTACTATGCTTTTGTGGAATCCATTCTTCAATATGGTATAATAGCGTGGGGTAGTACAAAAAAAGACATTTTTAATACCACTGGAAGTATTACAAATGAGATTATAAAAATAATGTGCAGCAAAAATACGAGATTTTCTACAGACCACTTATATCGTCTGACTGAAATATTTTATCTAAGACAAGTGCACGCAAAAATAATAATATTAATATCTTTTTAAAAATAAAAAATGCCTGTATTCTATGGACTACAGCTAGTACTAGGCAAAAAGGAAAAGAACTAATTAAAATATGTAGCAAAAAATATATATAGGAAGAAGATGCTTTATTTATTTAGGTCAAAGATTGTGTAATAGTTTTCTCTTTAACAGTAGAAATAGTAAAAATGTGTCTGTGTTTAAAAAAATTTTTAATAAGTGGTTGAAGACCAATGATAGGTTTTATGTGAGCACAATTGTAAATAAATAGTTTACCATTTGTCAGACTTCTCTTTATTGGAATTGAATTAATTATGTAACATTAACCTTTTACTATATTACAGTACATTAGGCTAATTTCATAACACCTCTCTTTATGCAAGACTGATCTAGACTCTTATTCATATGTAAGTCTCTGAAATTAACATGGATGTAAATTTATATTTATTTGTAATTTAATGTTTAACTGCATATTATTATGTTGTAAAACATCACAAAAGTTGTAAATAAATATTATTATTATTTAATAGAAAAGTTTTTAGATTGGCTTATTAATAGCCGGAAAAAGTTTTGTTGGATAAAGATGCTTATTTAGAATTTTGGTAAATTTTATTACCATCCTTAGGGCACTACAAGATATAAAATTATGATGTATGTATAGAAATATAAAAAATGTAAATTAAAAAATATGTATATAATATAACATCTGGTATAAACAATAAAAAAAATAAACGGATATATGCACCTACATATGTACATACACAATGCACATGCACACGCATATAAACAGATATTAAAAATAACAGCATTTTAACAGTAATTAAAATTATTTAAATATACTTTTTTTAGGGCACCTCAAAATCTAATATAATATCACACTTAGTAAAACTACTCGTACATAGGTATGCAGTGATCATAATATCTTGAAAATGACAATAATTAATTATGAGTTTTTCCTGGTCACCATAAAAATGATATAAAACAGGAAATAAACAGACAAAATCACTAGGTATCAAGAAGTATTTTACACTTATGTATATAACATATATACTACATCATACATATAGGTAAAAACATATTGTCTAATGGTAATGGCACGAATGAGATTCTTTCTTAGCTCTAAAGTATACAAAACACACGAGAAGGGATAAGAACCATCATAGATAAAAAAAGAAAAAAAACGATGATTTGCAATACTAGCAAAGATGGATTATTTGTTTAATATTTTGTGAATAATAATTTCAAGAAATGGTCAATATAAAAAAGTCAGTTAATTCAAGGAAAGACGTTGAGAACTTAAACGCATATATTTTGTAGATTTCGTAGTGAGTAGACGTATTTTTATGGTGTCTGATAATAAGATTTAAAACATTCAAATACATTTATAAAAAATATAATATAATACAAACATTAATAAATTGTGGTCTTGTCTTAAAAAAGAAGATAGGTTTTTCTAAGTATTTGGTGATAAGACTTATGAGTGATTACTAAAGCTGGCCGAGGTGGCTGGAGTACAGCCACGGTCTTGCGCTGGCGTTACACGTGCCGATTTAGAAGTGATTTACGCTGCAGTCTTATTTGATAGGTTAATGCGTGAGGTTGTACCTATAAATTATACATATTGTCAAACGCGCCAAAGGGTAAAAAACGACCGTACGCGGACACAGTTTATAAATTTATCGGTGAATTTCCGGATTTATTCTATGACGGATGCAAAATAATTTGTAAAGTTTGCAATCAAGACTTAATGTGCTGGTACAATACAGATTGTCGTCGTCATATGAATACCGTGCAACATCAAAATAAAAAAAATGGCATGCCTTTGACAACTCAGTTTATGTTTGATTTATTGTTAAGTTAATAGCCTATAATATTCTGCTACACATACTGGATAAACAACCATTTCGGAAGTTTTGGAATAAATACAATCCCCATGTGAACCAAGTCGTACATCGTTACGTAGATATATTCCAGCTGTTCGTGAAGACATTGTAAATAGGATTAAATGTGGATTAAAAAATACACGGCTCTGGTTATGTATTGACGAGACGACAGATTGTAAAAAAAAATCTATTTTAAATATTATAGTACGTGTACTGGGCCCTCTTAAACTAACATTTCCACTTTTACTAGCTAGTAAAAGACTAACTGCGTGTACTGGCGAAATAATTACGCGTGTGGTGTTGGAGACATTCGAAAAATTTGAACTTTCAACAAATCAAGTATTGATGTTTGTGACTGATGGTGCAGCGACAATGTGCGTGGTAGGCCGTTCTCTTCAAAGAGATAATTGTAGGTTATTACATGTTACGTGTAAAGTGTATGCATTACATCTTGTGGCAGAAACGATTCGAAAATGTTTTCCAGAGGTAGATGCATTAATAGCAAATACAAAAAAAGTATTTCTCAAATCTCCTAAACGGCTTCGAGCATTTCACAGACAGTGTCCTGGTATCCCTGAACCACCAGAGCCGATTCTTACACGTTGGGGAATGTGGTTGAAAGCGGCTTTTTATTATACTGAATATTTTCAAGAAATAAAAGCTGTGATACTACAGTTCAACCCTAACGAGGCTGCAGCTATTAGGGGAAAGCCAGATAAGCTTTCAAGACGTTTCCATTGAAACACATTTAAAAAACTATTAATAACAATTATAGAGGACTACACGCCGCAATAGAAAAATTGCAAAATACTTCGTTCTCGTTAGTGGAATCGCTGCAAATAGTGGACGACGTAAATACACAGCTACAGGCTATAAAATAAATAATAAATAAATTTTATAAAATGTAACATTATTTCCATTTATTGTACTTATTCAAGTATTATGATATGATGTAAACATATGAGTCATATGACGGCTCTGTCGGCCAGGTGACCTCGGCCAGCTTTAGTGATTACCAATAATAATAAATATATATGTGGATTTAAAAAACATTAATTCAACAAAAACTCCGGATAAAATAATTGAGACAGTGGCAACCGGGTCTAAAGGTAAATTATCACAGAACGCCAAAATTGTAACTAAACCTAAGACCAATAAAATTGCCAGCGAGATTGGAGCAAAGACAATAATACTAGTTATATAAGCATTATTAGTGACGACGGAGAAAAAGCAAGCAAAAAGATACTCCTGACAACTGTATTCTTAAATTACGCGACAAGCTAGCTGTGGAAAATTCAGCTAATGAAGAGTTAATAAAAAACAAACAAAATCAAGAAGTTATCGCCTTAGAAATGCAAATCGCAAATAAAAATTAAATCATTAAAATTTTAGTTTTACCATTGAAACCAACGCAAAAATTGTATGCACTATTTGCCCTGATGTAAATAATTCATTAAAAATGCACAAATCTAAACTCGGGGAATTTGAGACTGAAAATAATGTATTAACAAAAAAGTGCTTTGAACTAAATAATGATGTAGACAATTTAAATAAATATATTAATGTGCTGAAAGTAAAATCAAAATAACTTTTTATTTATGCCGACATCCAACGGCTATAATAAATAATAATATACATAAAAGAAGAGGTGAAGTAAACAAAGGTTTAACAAGAAATAGTAATATTAAAACTAGCATTGTTAATAATAACTACAAAAATAAAATATTATTACTAGCAGATAACCTGGGTAAAGGAATGAGCTTCCTGTTACACAGACTTTAAGGTTACATCTATTATTTTGCTAGCTTATGTGTAGTTATTGAAAATATTGATTTATTATCTAAGTAATACAACAAAAATGATTATAATAATAATTTCCAGACCACAATTTAAATACTTAAGTACAAATTTTTTTGGGTTATTAGGTCCAATGTAATTAAAACACTATTGTATTAACTTGCCGACGTTTCGGTATAATTTATTACCATTAAATTCAAGAAAAGACATTGAAAATTTAAACGCTTGTTATTTCAATCTAATTAATAAAATGAAGACTTTATAATACATTAGATATTTTAAAATTATCAACCTATTTACATCTTTTCGTTCCTTTCTACTTTAAGCTTGTTTACTTATTATATAAACAAACATTTTAGTTCCCAAACACATTCATCCCTTATCTATAGTAAGTTTAACAGTGCTAAAAAATAATCTCATTAGTGTCACAGCCTCGACGAGAATAACACATATTTCAAGAAATATATAAAAATTTTTCATTTCTATATGCACCAGTATACCGAGTATTTTTTCAATAAACGCAATATTATAGTTACCAAGTATGTTCCTGCCATTATGTTTTTTATACACGAGAAACACTAAATTTTAATGTGAGTATTTGTTTATAATTTGTATGTATCACTAACCTATAACTAATTCTAAATAATAATTGAAGTGCCTAAAATAAGTACATGTTTTCTACAATCTGTTATAGAATAATTAATTAACTGTTCAATATTATTTCCTCACTATTAGTTTCGATTAGAATTTATCACCCATATAGGTATAGAATAACTTACAATCAACTTATTTATATCTTACAGTGCCCTGAGGATGGTAATAAATTATACCGAAACGTCGGCAAGTTAATACAATAGTGTTTTAATTACATTGGACCTAATAACCCAAAAAAAATTTGTACTTAAAAATGATTATATTTTTGTGTTGGCGGGTAAAAATGTCTTTAACAAAAAGCGTTTTACATCATTTAAAAACATTTGTCAGAAAGTCAACGGTTGCTCTCATACTAACATTATATTTTCCTCAGTATCATACACAATAATTCTATAAACCCACGCATCTTTAAGCAGAATTCAAAACTTAATGATTTTATTTTAAAATTAAACAGAATTGTAGAGGACGGTGTATCTAATTTCGAAATCAATAATGAACGATATCAAATATGTGAAGATATGATATCAAGTGAATTACGTAATACCATCAACAAAATATCCATAACAAAGAAATTACTAACATTTGTGTCTACCAACAGCACCGTAAACATGGACAACTCAATATTGTCATTTCAATCTCATAATGACAGCAACAGGGACAGCTCATGCCCAAGTGATGATTGTATTGTAGTGGGAGAAAATACATGAAGCACTTTAAACACGGAGCCATATGTAGTGGAAGAAGAAGAGAAGTTCCGCTATTTTTTATGTAGGTTATCACAAATTTCAATCAATTATCTTTAAAACTAAAGAGAAAAGGGGGTCTACCATGAACCTGTTACACATTCTTAAATTTACTACCCTATCTCTCCTGGCAGCTGACCATTTTCATTTAGTAAGTTTGCAGGTCTCTCATTACTTATTAGTAATCGTATATTCGTGGTTAGCAAATAATTTATTTATTTCATTATTTTTGTTAACAATAAACAAACTAATTTCCTTGTGTTAATACCACACTGTAAGAAACACCCTGAGACTGTCATACTCTAAAAATTTTAAGGGTAATAAAAAAGAAAAGAAAAACAATACAGTATGTTTAATTTTTTTGTGTTTTTGTACGTGGCAAGACCTTAGACAGACCTTATATCCTTAAAAAGCATATTGTATAGAATTTTATTTATAATTAGACATATAAAAAAAAAGACTGGTGGATATATCTATTTAAATTTTTCTAAAATGCTTAAAAATAATGTTATATACCGTCTGACATTATTTGTTGAATAACAGTAACAAACTTATTACTTAACTTTACCTAATTATTTCAACGACTGACATTGCCATTCGTAAAATATAATTTATTACCTAAAGGGTATTTGGACTTGGGTCTCTACTCTCATAGGTATTTCCAACGTAAAAAAGGACAAACTGTTAGAAGGAATAGATTGATTGTTTTTGGTCGTCCTATTTCACGCCTGACTGGATGTTAAGTTAAAGTGGAGGCAGCTAAATGTAAGGTTTTATACGGACTGTTGGAGGAATGTGCTCGTAGTAATATTTTCCCGCTATTTCTTCTAGTAAAATAAATTTTCATTTATATTAAGTCGCAGTTGGGTTTCTAATGAATGGCCAACTAAATATTAGCAAAAATTACATAGAATTTTTAGTTAAAAACATGGAAAGAACCAAATATCAGTAGCAATGTAGGTTAGTTCCACAAATTAATAGACAGTGTTTACCCACATATATTGACATATCTATATACGAGGTGCCACAAAAAAAATATTCTGCATTTCTTATAATTTTCCTAATATTTATCCATTTTTATTTAGTCAAAAACTGATTTATAACCAGAGTTGGCAGAAATGTGCGGCGAGACATAGGCGTATGCGTCATAATAAGCGTAATAAGAACTTACAAGTGGTAAAATAGCTACTTGCAAAAATGAGGTTAAATGTGGCGAAAATATAATTAGGGGTGAAGAAAATATATACGAAGCCTTCAACAATTATTTTATTGACAGTATTGACGAAATAACTCGAAATATTATAAAAGACAATAATTATGACTTTGCAGTTGGGAATATTAAACAAACAGAAACAACATGGACACAGTTTAAAAAGATAGATATTGTCGCATTACGCAAATATGTCTATATGATGCCTAATAAGAATAGTGATATAGACGGAATCACAACAAAAATATTAAAATTATCATTTGAGTCTATTGGAAATAGAATAATGGATGTAATAAATTGTCACTTGAAACGGGTGCAGTGCCACAAAATTGGAAGAAATCAACAATTGTCCCAGTGGAAAGAAGACCAATACAATATTATGTAATGAACATCGACCATTAAACATGCTGCCACCATATGAGAAATTATTAGAATTAATTGTAAAAGATCAGTTACTAGAGTTCATAACCGATAGCGATATATTAACAAAACATCAGGCTGGTTTTAGAAAATTAAATTCTTGTGAAACGGCTATACAGTCAGTATTAGTGAATTGGAAGGAAGCCTTAAGTAATAAACAATATGTTGGTGCAATATTCTTAGACTTTAAGAGGGCATTCGAAACTATAGACAGATCTTTATTATTAATGAAATTGGAGAAAATGGGAATAAAAGGTTCAGTGTGGGAGTGGTTTTGCTCATATCTAATGGGAAGATATCAGGTTGTGAAATACGGAAGTGCAATTTCAAGCAACCGTGATGTCGATTATGGTGTGCCGCAGGGGTCGGTCTTGGGCCCTGTATTGTTCATATTGTACATAAACGATATTGTAAATGTAGTAACAAACTGTGATATACAAATTTTTGCTGATGATACCTTGTTATATATTGTTGGTAATGATGTGGATGTAATCTGTGAAACGCTTAATACCGAGTTAAAAAATATAGTTAAATGGCTAGGGGAGAATAATTTAATGTTAAATGTAGAAAAAACCAAAGTTATGTTACTAGGCACTAAACATAATTTAAATAACGAGATGAACTGTAATATCAAAATTAATAATCATGCAATTGAAAATGTTAATGAATTTAAATATCTAGGAGTAGTCATTGACCAAAACCTATCATTTTGTAAACATGCTGAGTATATAAACAAAAAAATTTCCAAAAAAGTTAATTACCTATCTAGGATTAGTAAATTTCTGAGCATATGGACGAAACGAATAATATATAATACTATAATACATCCACATTTCGTATACTGCCCCACAATTATATTCATGATTAACAATACTCAAATACACGACCTCCAAACTAAACAAAATAGAGCACTAAGAAACATATTGAATTGTAATATTTATACAAGAGTTAAAACTATGTTGGACTGTGCAAATATATTGTCTGTAAGACAGTCTATTATGCTGAATGTTTTTTTGTTTATATATAAGTTATTGAATAATATGCTACCTAAACATCTTTTTGATACATGTACTTTTGTGAGTGATATACATAATCATGAAAATAGAGGTCAACAAAATTTTTATATACAAAGAACAAACACAAACTTTGGTGAAAATCAATTATTTATCAAGGGATTGAAGTTATATAATTATCTACCAAGTGAGGTTAAAAATAGTCAAAATTCAAATATATTTAAAACAAAGTGTACAGTCCATGTAAAAGAAAAATGGCCAATATAAAATATATTATACAGATTTCATACCCATTGTGCCTGTCCATGACCATATTATATTGTAATTGTAAAAATTGTAAACATTAAGTTATGTATGTGTATTTAGTTAAGTACTTTGTCCTTTTTACATTGATTAGTGTTGTAAATCTTGTATTCTTGATTGTATAGCAAAGTATGCTAATAAGGTCTATTATTATTATTTTTTTTTTTTTTTTTTTTTTTTTTTCGGTTTCCCGATGCCGGTCAGTCCTCCCGTGGCCTCCGACGCCTCACGGGAGTCGCGCCGGCGCATCAACTACAGCCACTCCCCACATCCCGCAGGGTTAGTGACTGTAGATACCAGAATCATGTGCCCTAAGCAGACGGAGAGAACCCAGAATGACCGCCTTCTGCATTTGGCCTGCCAGCCACTCGGCTGATTTTTGGCAGGCCGGTATGATCTTCAGTTCAGAGAGCAGCGTAGGCTTTATCCCTCCGAGTACACCGATAATAAGGACGACCATTTTGACCGAGTAGCCTGGGTACAGCACTTGGAGCTCGTACCGGAGATCGCGATATTTGGTCCGTTTCTCCTCCTCCTTCAAGGTGATGTTTTTCTCCGCAGGTGCCGAGAACTCGATGACATACATCACCTTGAGTTGATGGTCGAGGAGGACTATGTCAGGCTTGTTGGCTTGGATTAGCCTGACAGTCGGGAACGAGTAGTTCCAGTAAATCCGGCATTTCTCGTTCTCGACAACGGACTCAATATCTCCGGGGACGTAAGGCAGCACTGGTGTCTGATCTACCCCGTACGAGTGCCTTAGATGGTAGTATAGCACTCGTAAAGCCGCGTTATGTCGGTGGATGTAGGCCGAAATCGCATATATAGGGCATGCAGATAGTAAGTGCATGAGCGATTCCGGCGCCTGATGGCAGGTCCTGCAGTTGATATCAGGAACCTCTACACGCCACACGCGGCTACGGTAGACCAAGGTGTTGATAACACCATCTTGACAGGCCATAATGAATCCCTCGGTCTCCGACTTAAGCCCTGCTGACCTTAGAAAGGCGAAGGTCAGCCTGGTCGATAAACCCAGTGTTTCTATGTTCTTATAGAAGACACCATGCTGGGGTTTATCGACGTGCTGCCGAAACAGTTTTTCCTGTTCGGCAGCTCTGATTCGGGCTTTCAGACGGTTTGGCTGAAGTTCGGTGACTGACTCAACATCAGCACCTCGCCGGCCTCCTCGCCTGATGTCAAATGCGAGACCGAGTTCATCTGCGGCTCTTTTTGCTGCCTTGAACAATCCTGCTCCCACTCCTACAGTTTCGTGATGTTTTACGAACCGCAAGAGGGGATCTGAGCTCCTGAGTATGTTACATGCCATACTCAGTGCTACTCTGCCATGCGTACACTCCAAGCTCAAGAGTCCTCGGCCCCCCCGTTGACGTGGGAGGTACACACGAGGAACGGACGATCTAGGATGAATACTTCTGTGAATATTCATCATCTTGCGGGTATCTCTATCTAATTGGCGCAGCTCATCTACCCTCCACTTTACTACTCCGAAGGAGTAGAGCAGAATCGGAACGGCAAGCATATTAGTTGCAGACACCTTGTTCTTCCCCGAAAGTTCGGAAGACCAAATCTTTCGGAGGCGGTGTCTGTACTTGCCGCGGAGAGAATCTTTTATTTGTGACACATCCTGGATGTGCCTTTGTTGCACACCCAGATATGTATAGGTCTCTCCGGCATCCAGATGTCTTAGGATGCTTCCGTCTGCGAGCTGCGCATCTTCAGGGAATTCCCCGCATCGTCCTCTCTTGAGGTGGACGACTGCACATTTGTCCAACCCGAACTCCATACCAATTGCCCGCGTATATTCTTCGACCACCCTAAGAGCGTTTTGTAGTTCGCGCTCTCCGGAGGCATAAAGTTTAAGGTCATCCATATAAAATAGATGGGTGACCTTATGCCTCCGGTCGCCGGGTGGCCCACATTGATATCCGCGGGTTTGGCGGAGCCCAACAGACAACGGCAGCAGTGAGATGCAGAAGAGGAGAGGACTCAGGGAGTCACCCTGGAAAACTCCTCTCCTAAATGCCACCTGCCCTGTCGTGACCCGCTGTGCACCTGATGTTATGGTGAAGCGGGTCTTCCAGAGCGGTAGCAGCTGTTCTATGCATCTCACTAGTGGTGCTGGTACCGCAAGACATTCGAGCAAGTACAACAACAGCTCATGCGATGTTGTGTCAAATGCCTTGCGGTAATCAATCCATGCCATCGATAGATTCCGCTTGTATTGCACAGAATCCTGTGTAATACAGCGGTCTATCAGCAGGCTGTCCTTGCAACCTGCCATGCCCTTCTTGGCACCACGCTGTTCGTGTATCTGCTGGAAGACCGGATCAACAGACCTCAGCGTCCTAGCATACAAGATACGTGTAAATATCTTGTAGCAGGAGTTAAGGCAGGTGATCGGCCTATAATTCCTCGGGTCGGAAAGATCCCCCTTTTTGGGGATAAGCACAGTACGTCCCTCGACGAACCAGTCCGGAATCTGCTGCCCCTCGTTCAACCATGAGTTGAAAACTCGCGCCAGACGGCGGTGAGTGGAAGGAAATTTCTTCCACCACCAGTTGTTAATGCCGTCTGGGCCCGGGGCAGCGAAGTTCTTGGTACCAACAAGTGCTTGTTGGACTTCCTCCGTACTGATTGCCGGGCACACTTCTTCTGGCTCTTCAAGATGTCTGTGACACAGAGCCTCGAAGTGTGCAATTGATGGAGTGTCGCTATTGAATGGACGCGGCGTTTCGTAGATTCCCTTCCAGAAGGTTTCGACATCTTCTACAGTCGGCGGATTCTCGACAACACGCTGTGGCTCTTGAAAGAGGCGGGAAGGGTTCGTACGGAACAAATTGTTTTGTTCCATACTCCTCACCCGCCTCCTCAATGTTTTCTTTATCGCCATGAGCGCTCGGATCCTATCTAGACAGTGCTGCTTGATGGTAAGCATCACTGTCAGATTTAGAGTATGGTATTGACGTCTTAATCCGGCAGCTATGCGCCGGATCCTGGGAGTAAAAACTCTACCAGTCGTCTTATATTCCACCACACTCTGGATCCGAGAAGCGTGTTGTCTGGCCGACTGTATCTTGCCTTCGATTTTTTGTACACGCCGCTTGGCTTTCTCGATCCCGTGATTGGTTGACCTCTCACGGGGGACGAGTTGCTTCGCGGCGTTGTACACGGCACAGTTGATTTGCCAGATGTCTACATCTTCCGGAATTTCCTCATCGATGACCGCGTCCATTCTAGCCAGGTCTTGTGGCTTTATTTTTTTTTTTTTTTTTTTTTTTTTTTTTTTTTTTTTTTTTTCGGTTTCCCGATGCCGGTCAGTCCTCCCGTGGCCTCCGACGCCTCACGGGAGTCGCGCCGGCGCATCAACTACAGCCACTCCCCACATCCCGCAGGGTTAGTGACTGTAGATACCAGAATCGTGTGCCCTAAGCAGACGGAGAGAACCCAGAATGACCGCCTTCTGCATTTGACCTGCCAGCCACTCGGCTGGTTTTTGGCAGGCCGGTATGATCTTCAATTCCGAGAGCAGCGTAGGCTTTATCCCTCCGAGTACACCGATTATAAGGACGACCATTTTTACTGAGTAGCCTGGGTACAACACTTGGAGCTCGTACCGGAGATCGCGATATTTGGTCCGTTTCTCCTCCTCCTTCAAGGTGATGTTTTTCTCCGCTGGCGCCGAGAACTCGATGACATACATCACCTTGAGTTGATGGTCGAGGAGAACTATGTCAGGCTTGTTGGCTTGAATTAGCCTGACAGTCGGGAACGAGTAGTTCCAGTAAATCCGGCATTTCTCGTTCTCGACAACGGACTCAATATCTCCGGGGACGTAAGGCAGCACTGGTGTCTGGTCTACCCCGTACGAGTGCCTTAGATGGTAGTACAGCACTCGTAACGCCGCGTTATGCCGGTGGATGTAGGCCGAAATCGCATATATGGGGCATGCAGATAGTAAATGCATGAGCGATTCCGGCGCCTGATGGCAGGTCCTGCAGTTGATATCAGGAACCTCTACACGCCACACGCGGCTACGGTAGACCAAGGTGTTGATAACACCATCTTGGCAGGCCATAATGAATCCCTCGGTCTCCGACTTAAGCCCTGCTGACCTTAGAAAGGCGAAGGTCAGCCTGGTCGATAAACCCAGTGTTTCTATGTTCTTATAGAAGACACCATGCTGGGGTTTATCGACGTGCTGCCGAAACAGATTTTCCTGTTCGGCAGCTCTGATTCGGGCTTTCAGACGATTTGGCTGAAGTTCGGTGACTGATTCAACATCAGCACCTCGCCGGCCACCTCGCCTGATGTCAAATGTGAGACCAAGTTCATCTGCGGCTCTTTTTGCTGCCTTAAACAATCCTGCTCCCACTCCTACAGTTTCGTGATGTTTCACAAACCGCAAGAGGGGATCTGAGCTCCTGAGGATGTTACATGCCATACTCAGTACCACTCTGCCATGCGTACACTCCAGGCTCAAGAGTCCTCGGCCCCCCCGTTGACGTGGGAGGTACACACGAGGAACGGACGATCTAGGATGAATACTTCTGTGAATATTCATCATCTTGCGGGTATCTCTGTCTAATTGGCGCAGCTCATCTACCCTCCACTTTACTACTCCGAAGGAGTAGAGCAGAATCGGAACGGCAAGCATATTAGTTGCAGACACCTTATTCTTCCCCGAAAGTTCGGAAGACCAAATCTTTCGGAGGCGGTGCCTGTACTTGCCGCGGAGAGACTCCTTTATTTGTGTTACATCCTGGATGTGCCTTTGTTGCACACCCAGGTATGTATAGGTCTCTCCGGCATCCAGATGTCTTAGGATGCTTCCGTCTGCGAGCTGCGCGTCTTCAGGGAATTCCCCGCATCGTCCTCTCTTGAGGTGGACGACTGCACATTTGTCCAACCCGAACTCCATACCAATTGCCCGCGTATATTCTTCGACCACCCTAAGAGCGTTTTGTAGTTCGCGCTCTCCGGAGGCATAAAGTTTAAGATCATCCATATAAAATAGATGGGTGACCTTATGCCTCCGATCGCTGGGTGGTCCACATTGATACCCGCGGGTTTGGCGGAGTCCAGCAGACAACGGTAGCAGTGAGATGCAGAAGAGGAGAGGACTCAGGGAGTCGCCCTGGAAAACTCCCCTCCTAAATGCCACCTGCTCTGTCGTGACCCGCTGTGCACCTGATGTTATGGTGAAGCGAGTCTTCCAGAGTGGCAGCAGCCGTTCTATGCATCTCACTAGTGGTGCTGGTACCGCAAGACATTCGAGCAAGTGCAACAATAGCTCGTGCGATGTTGTATCAAATGCCTTGCGGTAGTCAATCCAGGCCATCGATAGATTCCGCTTGTATTGCACAGAATCCTGTGTAATACAGCGGTCTATCAGCAGGCTGTCCTTGCAACCTGCCATGCCCTTCTTGGCACCACGCTGTTCATGTATCTGCTGGAAGACCGGATCAACAGACCTCAGTGTCCTAGCATACAAGATACGTGTAAATATCTTGTAGCAGGAGTTGAGGCAAGTGATCGGCCTATAATTCCTCGGGTCGGAAAGATCCCCCTTTTTGGGGATAAGCACAGTACGTCCCTCGACGAACCAGTCCGGAATCTGCTGCCCCTCGTTCAACCATGAGTTGAAAACTCGCGCCAGACGGCGGTGAGTGGAAGGAAATTTCTTCCACCACCAGTTGTTAATGCCGTCTGGGCCCGGGGCAGCGAAGTTCTTGGTACCAACAAGTGCTTGCTGGACTTCCTCCGTACTGATTGCCGGGCACACTTCTTCTGGCTCTTCACGATGTCTGTGACACAGAGCCTCGAAGTGTGCAATTGCTGGAGTGTCGCTATTGAATGGACGCGTCGTTTCGTAGATTCCCTTCCAGAAGGTTTCGACATCTTCTACAGTCGGCGGATTTTCTACAACACGCTGTGGCTCTTGAAAGAGGCGGGAAGGATTCGTACGGAACAAATTGTTTTGTTCCATACTCCTCACCCGCCTCTTCAATGTTTTCTTTATCGCCATGAGTGCTCGGATCCTATCTAGACAGTGCTGCTTGATGGTAAGCATCACTGTCAGATTTAGAGTATGGTGTTGACGTCTTAATCCGGCTGTTATGCGCCGGATTCTGGGAGTAAAAACTCTACCAGTCGTCTTATATTCCACCACACTCTGGATCCGAGAAGCGTGTTGTCTGGCCGACTGTATCTTGCCCTCAATTTTCTGTACACGTCGCTTGGCTTTCTCGACCCCGTGATTGGTTGACCTCTCACGGGGGACGAGTTGCTTCGCGGCGGTGTACACGGCACTGTTGATTTGCCAGATGTCGGCATCTTCTGGAATTTCCTCATCGATGACCTCGTCCATTCTAGCCAGGTCTTGTGGCTTTAGGTTAGCCCTGGTGTTAAGGCTAACCCTCGTCCTTAAGTCTATATCGGCGAACTCTAAAGGATGTTCCCCATCAGCTGATAATTGCCGCGGTGGGACTGCGGCTGGCAGTTCTTCCGGCTGACGGGGTGCCCTTACATAACCTGTCCTGAGCAGAAAGGATACTTGATCTCTCAGATGTTGTTGAGAGAAGGCGCGATGCTCTGGGTGCATTTCGCACCAAAGTGCATGCAATCGCGCCATGTATCCCCCTCCGCTCAGGTTCGCTACTCTCGCGGCAGGTCAGCAAGTCATCCCGAAGTTCCCTCGTCCACTTAAAGCGTCCTTGTCCGTCGCGGTCGTTATGATTGAGACGTTCCGGTGAGGCCCCTCCCACTTGTCTCTGACCCCCATCCGATTGGGGTCGGTCGTGAGGGGCCCTTCTTCTGAGATTATATGGAACCAGAAGTGTAAGGGGTACTAGGTGATTAGCCTTGGTACCCCCCGGCCGGCATTTGTCAGGCAGAGTTGCCTCTGCCTGTCCAGGGTGCACCAGCGTGGAGGTTGCCGGTCCTTTGCACCCCTTATTATTATTATTATTATTATTATTATTATAAAAGAAATTAACTAGTAACAAAAGCAATAAACTGTTACAATTTATAACAATTTATGCATGCACAACTTACCCTCTTAACTAGCATAATGAACTAGCTTAGTTATCACAAACTGATATGCATATCGGTAAATTCCATCTAATTATAAGTGTAATCTGCATCCGTCATAAATAAGTGCAAAATTTAAAAGATACACGTACTTTCTACATAAGACTTCCATTTAACTATTTAACTTGAGCAAATGACGTTTTTGTCACTGGAACGTATTTAAAATAATGTAGATATAAATTTATTTACATTGATCTAGAAAACGTTTAATTTTTGGCAATTGTGATAAGAATGTCATTTTTGTAAACAACTGAATGCTAAATCTCATGTCCTCGATTCTTATTTCATGATCTGAAAAAAATTGTTTGTCATTTTATTGTTAGGTGATACGACCAAGAGCGCCCTCTATAAGTTTTTAATGAAAACATACTTACCCAACAATGTGCAAACATTTTTTTGCAATGTCATACCAAACGTGACACAAACGGGATAAACATATGTGCAGAAAACCATTTTAAAAATTCATCTGACCCCCTCCGAACTCCGCAAAAATTGATAAATATCAAAAACAAAAAATACAGGTCTTTTAATTTTTTTATTTTCTACATGCTATTAAATTTCAGCCTCATCTTTGTAAATCACCCTGCATATATTTACAATGCTTTTTGTATAGTTATTTAGATTTACTAGTGTTCCCATAAAATAATAGATGTAATATTTACAAACTCTTCTGAGCTCGTACTAAATTCTGATACGTTAAACGCTGATCTTATTTCTGACCATAGAGCAATTTACTGTGAAGTAAGTATATCCATTTCTCCTATCAAACCAACACTACTTACATATAGAGATTTTAAAAACTTTTCGTACGAAAATTCTTCGTATGAATTACAAAATATCTCTTGGGATGATATATTCTACTTAAATAACATAGAAGATAAAGTGAACTTTATAACAGATAACATTATACATCTTTTTGACATACATGTGCCATATGTAACCTCAAGAGTGTCCGTGATAAATTTCTCTCCAAATATAATAAAACCAATCACACGAACGATTGGACAAACTATAAGCAACTAATTAATCTAACCTTAGCTACTATTAGACGGGAAAAAGCAGCATATTTAGCATTTTATCACAACAATTCTTCTAGCAAAGAACTTTGGAAAGCTATAAAAAATTCGCGTATTAAAAGTAAACAAAATATTGATATTCCAGTACAGTTAAATAATTCAGACGAAATTTATAAATATTTTTCATCGGTTTTTAGTCCTTCCAATAATTGCCCCGAGACGGTGAATAAATACGCTACAAATAAGTTCAACAACAATTTATCTTTTCATTTTAAACTCGCAACAATCAGTGACGTTGAAAGCGTTATTTTTAATTTAAAATCGAATGCTCAAGGCTGGGACGGAGTCTCTGCTCTAATGATAAAATACTGCTCACCGGTTATTTGTAAACACATAACCCACGTTATTAACTGCTGTTTGGAGGCAGGTTATTTCCCTAATAAATGGAAACTATTATTAATTTGACATTTAATTAAAACAAAAAATCCTGTAGAATATTCTGATTTTAGACCTATCACCATTATTCCAGCTTTATCAAAAATTTTTGAAAAAATAGGTTAAACTCAAATTTATGTGTGTGCAATTGAAAATAAGATTTTATCTAATTTACAGTCTGGTTTTCGAAAAGGTTATAGTACAACATCCATTCTTGCAAATATTACGGACAATATTTTTTGCTATCTTGATAAAAGCGATACAACTGCTCTTATACTTTTAGACTTTTTGAAAGCTTTTGATAGTTTAGACCACTCCTTATTGTATGCGAAATTAGCTTATTACGGTTTTGACATAAATTCGTTAAATTTCTTTATGTCATATCTAAGTTGCCGTCAACAAATGGTGACTTTAAATGATACGGTATCCGACACTTATTCTATTACGTCAGGAGTGCCCCAGGGGTCAGTTCTGGGGCCAATTTTATTCTTAATCTATACTGCTGACTTATTTAACTGCGTAAATTACACCAAAATCCAATCATATGCTGATGATACACAGTTGCTATATTCGTTCAACCCTGATCATACAAATCTTGCTTGTGACAGAATTAATACAGAATTAGAGAGTCATTAGCAAAATATTCATCGAGCAATAATTTAAAGTTTAATCCAAGTAAGTTTGTCGTTTTGTGTTATTTTTCAAAAAGTACATAGTGTTTACTTTAAAAATAAACAAATAACTAATATTTTTGCTTCTTTTAAGCCACCTGTACACGCACAAAGGATGAAAATAACAAAACGAGAATTACAGGCATTTGAAGTTCAAGGTATGAACTAAATATCCTGTAAGTTTCATATTTTTATCTCGTATCCAACACATTGATATTATAGCCTAAATAATGCGATTTTTTAAAATTTCAAAATTTCAGGCACATATTTTTTTATAAAGGCCGAACGAGTTAATTGTAGGTTTTATTTCTTCCACTGTGCACTTGATCTCTGAGAAATATTAGCTGTTTGTATTTTCAGCACCGTGTTATTTTTCGGGGGTCTTGATTGCGTGAGTTTATATTCTTTGCATAAAAACTACTATTTTTCAGCTTTTAAATGCCATATTGAACGTGTAGATGTCTTTAACAGAAATATTTTTACGGCTAAAAATATTAAAGCATAATAATGACGTTTTTTAAATGCTTTAATTCAGGCGGGAGGAATCTGACCAATGCGAAAATTAAATGACGGTGGATTTCCTTCTTTGGAACCCTAAAAAAAGATTCTCACAAAGTTTGAGTAAATTCTAAAATAATCTGGCTTTACCGATTAGACAATTTCATATGGAATGACTCAATGTGCTTTAAGCTTTGGAAGACCGCTGATCACACCGTACTTAGCCAACTTCATCTATATTGTATAAATTTAGATTACTAGATTTACCAACCAACATTCGTTATAAAAATTATGTTAGTCCATCTTACTAATAGGTCAAAAACTTAGTTTACCATTTTGATGAAAGGAAAATTTGCTTATAAATGACCACAACTTTACGAATGTGGGGAAAGAATTTAAAGTAAATTCAAAATCTAAAATAGACAATAATTTTGTCTGAGATTAAAGGCCTTTACGTAAATGTTATGTGACTCTATTAATTTGTGGCAATTACAAGATAATTGTTTTCTATTTATTACCTAAATAAAAGCTAATTAGACTACAAAACAAGAGAAGGGTACTCTAACTTGCAGTGAATGGCTGAATAAATAGGAACAAAAAGAATAGATGACGAACAACTAACATCACACAGTTTTGTTGTATACTGGCTACGAAGAGAGATAAATAAAAGACTTGACGTTCTCACACCATGGTAGAAAATTAATTGTTAAACACAATTTTCTGTAAATTACTATACTTCTAAAAAAGTGCCTACATAAAAATGAATTAATAGAAAATTTTAAAAAATAATTGCTATTTTGGTGTCGAATAATAACAATAATAATATGTACAATAACAATAATAATCTGTCCAATAACATGTCGATTTGGATTCTTAAAGTAAAAATTTGATTATTTTAATAACTATGTACGTAATAAAATCGGAAACTGATACTTTACTGGGGCAATGCAGCCGGTGAGCTAAGTAAAGGAACTTTACGGGTATATTGCGTATAATATTTTTTCTGCAATCGGTACTGCTAGTCTCAAAAAACTTTTTAAATTGAAATTGAGTAAATTTAATTCAAGGTTTAATCGAAATAGTTTTTAATTAAAATGTGTTTTAAAATTTTATATTTTATTATTTTGTTCGAGTTGCGAACTTTTAAAACATTCGACAGCATTCCAATATTGGAAAAGTTCTTTGAAGTGTGACATTTCTGTCCACAAAATTTATTAGGTATACTTTTTGAAATTTATTGCTGTATTTGTTTGTGAATTTATTAAAATGCTGAAACTTTATGACACACAATGGAATTTCAGGTTACTTATATTAACGGATATAATAAGTTTTATATAATATTTTCAATGACAGCCAAATAATGACGTAAGTATAAAAAAATGTATTAGTTAACATCGCCTGGAAAATAAATAGTTTCTTCAACGACCATATTAAAAAGTGTATATATATATATACAGGGTGTTTACGAACTTGGGAATATATTTTTAATGGGAGGTAGTACTTGGTAAAAGAAGTCGATTGCTAAAAATTTACCTTAGTAAAAGTCGCTCAGAAATGGCAGAAAAAAATATTTTAAATAATACACCAAATTGTTTGAGAACCGCTGACGAAGCTAGCCGTGTGCGAAAGCCATGGCAGTGTTGCCAAATTGTAATCTCAATGTCCATTACTTGGCGACAATTCTTTTCTTTTTCCAATAGCATTAGATAAATAGCGTCTAACTGTGCTACCGGTCAAAACTAATTTTTTAAAATTAAATATTTTACCCGAAAATTAAACATCTTGTAACAGCCATAAAAGTAAAACAGTAACCTATGGATTGATTGAATTGTTTTAATGAATCCAACTACAGCTTAAAACATTTTTCTCACTATTGATTGATTTACATTTTTTCACATCATTAAATTTGTTATTTTTCACAGTATCTGTATTTTTATGGAAATACTCGTGCAAATACGAAATGGGGAATTCAAAATATTTACATCTTTGTGAGTATTGTACAATTTAAAAATGGAAATATACCCAATCTATTATAATAAATTATAGTGAATAAATCCCTGATATTGAGTGATGAAAACTGATAATTGAACTTATTAATCTTACCTTTACAACAAGCTCTCTGGCGGAAAATTCCTTAAAACACTCCCTTCACTCAACCACTAACACACAATTTTTTTCTTTGTATAGACACTACACTCAAAAACCAAATAAATAACAATATTTCCATGTGTAATATTTGGAAATTCATCACTATTTGTAGTGGTCTTCTTTTTGAAGGTATAAAAGCAATTTTTCCATATCACGAGGCAATTCCGTAAAAAACAAACTCGTCTCAATTTTGAGTACACAAAATTAACGAAATAAAACAATAAGAACTGTTTTAAATATTAAATAACCATTAATATTAGTTTTTCAAACTTCATAATACACTTAAAATAACACGTTCTGTTAACTAGACCACATTTGTGCTATTCGATTACAGCTGATGGGGGCATTGAACTCCATACTTACGAATAGTATGGAGTTCAATGGATGGGAGTCGAAAGTATCTGCGTTTCCAATTCGATGCATGTTCAGTTCAAAATTATACGAACACACAGACAAACATTTTATTTTTAGTTTCTCTATGCACAAACAAAAGCAATAAGTTTAAGTACTTTGTGTGGTACATTTTTCACGCAACTTTAAAAATTACAAAATGACATAAAACAGATAGACTCCGAATTCACAGACACATCTGCACTGCAAACTGCAGACTTGTAAAACAACGATTGCCAACTATAGCATCATTTATAAATTATTATGATTTTTGCAATAAACGAATATAGCTAGCTCACTTTAACATACCTACTATCTTTAATCATTACACTTCATTGCAAAAAGTAATAGGTGCGTTCTTTCTAACTGAGATTTCAGTTACGCTACACCAAATGAAATTATCTTCGACCATGTTTTATGGTCGAAGGAAATTATCCTTTTTATTTATGCAGTGTAACCGTAAAACATCATAGATTAACTGAGATCAGTTAGAACGAAATACTCGTTTATTGCAAAAATCATAATAGTTTACTAATAATGCTATAGTTGGCGATCATGTTTGTAATTTAGGGAATTATAAGTTTGCAATGCTTGATATAACCAGACTGATATAACCAATGAAAATATTTTACCTAACCTCGATCCGTTTTGTGTATCGATTGATATTATTGCTTTTCCTCGTTGTTTTTTGTATTTTTTGTGTTTCGTTTATTGAAATTGTGTTATTGTGTTAATTACAATTCCGTTATATTAAACAAAAGTGGCCAAGGAATTTTACGTGACAACCTAGTAAAGAAGGTAAGTTTTAATATAATTGTTGATTATATTTTTTAATTTTAAAATATGGTCTCGTATTTTAGGATTTGTGTCGAAACTTCAACACTAGTGTGACAATAAGTCACTGAATTTTTTTGACAAGGTATTAAGTGATTTCACTATACCTTTTATGTTTTTGCTTTTCTTGCATTCTGTTTCTACACAGTAAACCTATTTCTAAGTAAAGTAAGAAGTATGAATCAAGCTTAATGAACAAAAATGTGTTTTTTCCTATGAGCTGTTAGAAAGTGCAGCACATATTCATTTCTAAAGAAAATTTTCTATTAATGATATTTTAAGTTAACCGAAAAATCTAGTTTTAAAAGGAAACGAGGTGGCTCAAATGATGCTGTCGAATGTCTTTCTCTTCTTTAAAACCAAATTCCCACAGTTCAGTAAATAAGTATAATTGAGATAAAGTAACTGTAACTATGCAAATTTGGATTTAGGACATATTATAGTTGGTATAATTTTTTGAGAATAAAAAGCAAGGAATAAATTACTAAAAAAATTTTTCTACTTTGTACATACTAGACATTTTTCGTGGCATGATTTATTTTTGATGCTACATCGTTTTATTCCCCGCATACAGTAGCAATAAATAATTAGTTATCTAAAATATTGTAAAATTAGCTATAATTTAATTATTATATTTTTAACCTAGATTACAACAGAGTGTGTAGGCACGTTACGGTCAGTTATTGAACTATGCAAAGATGGACTCACTGAAACGTCTAATCAACCTCTGACAAGAAAAAAGAACTAGATCTTTAATTGATGATATACTGGAGACTGTAAGGATGGAAATCAGACATTTATGCTAAAAGTAAGTATTACCTTTTTCTTAAACACTGCCTAGCTTATGAAATCACTTTTTTTGTACATTTTTATATCTGCGTAATTTCTAAATAAACTGTAACATAACACGGCAAACTGAATGTTGAAAATAATCTAATTGAAAATGAAATTTCAAACTGCTACCTATATTTGCATACAGCAGAGTTTTGTTTGGCTATTTATTTTTTTTATACATTTTTAGAAAAAAAAATAATGAAATTATTGAGTATTACATCAGTATCCTTTCAAACCTTCAAAATATGATAACAGTAATAAATAGCTATCATTTTTTTATATTTTATACTGTCACTCTTATCTGAATACGTTAGTATAAAAGTTTTAGGTAGGTACCTAAAAAATCAAGCACAATACTTCAAATACATTTTATCATAGAAAATATTAAAACAACTAGGTACTCAAGCAAGATTGTATTGAATTAAATAATAGTATTCTTAATATTAGAAGCAAAGTAATATTGTAATTAAAAAAAATATTGACACCAAAAAGAAAAGTTACAGTTACGTTTAAAAATGTTTCTTTTTGGTTTAATTGCCATATCTTTTTGCAATGCAATCTTGTTCCTAGATTTAGTAGTTGTTTTAATAGTTTCTAAGATAAAATGTATTTGAAGTGTTCTGTTTGATTTATTATCTACCTAAAATTTTTATACTAGCGCATTCAGATGACAGTATAAAATATAAAAAATAAATAAATAAAACAGATTTATTTTTTTGTTTTCAATATTTGCAGAAATTTTTATTTCCATGTTTTCCTTGAAGATAGAGTTGGACAATCGAATGTTGTCAGCAGCATTTTCCGAATCTTAAAAAAAATAGTTTTTTTTTTATAAATGATGATCCCAGAAGAGATTTAATGGAGAAACCCAATATAGTACATGTCGGATGTCGCTTTCTGATGCCATATATGGAAAATGAAAAACTGGGTGTTTCAAGAAAACTATATATTTTTCTTGACAACACTTGGATTTTTACCATAAGAAATTCATGGCAAGATGACAATGTTAAATCTGCCAAAAGGGTTATAGGAAGGAGATGGATCACGGTAATTTATTAGCATTTTTTTTCATACAAAATGAAGTTGATTCCATATTTTGTAATAATCAAAATTTAATTTTTTTATTACTGTGTTTCTATATTTGCACACTACATTCGTACATTCTTCGGAGTAGAGGGGAGAACATGGATTGCATCTCTGTTCTTAATCTCAAATCAATTGCACTGCTGGCCGCTGTGCTGTGGTAAATCACAGTTACATTTTACATCTAGAGGGCTGCACAAGCTTGACCGAAAGCTTCTTATGCACTGTTTTGAAATTAAAGTACAGTATAAATTTAGTAAAAGTAAGATTAAATGAATAGTTTCTTTATATCTCTGTTTAACTAAGTTTGATATCTTGGAAAGAACAATATTGTTTTATGCTGTACTATTTTTGTCATT
This sequence comes from Rhamnusium bicolor, assembly GCA_029963845.1. Classification (NCBI taxonomy): domain Eukaryota; kingdom Metazoa; phylum Arthropoda; class Insecta; order Coleoptera; family Cerambycidae; genus Rhamnusium; species Rhamnusium bicolor. The sequence goes on along the minus strand of JANEYF010002799.1, from coordinate 971,557 downwards.
TACGCAAATTATTTGCGGCTTGCATAATTAATTTAGAACATTACTCATTAGGCATAACATAGCTTTTCGTTGTAGGTGTATTGTACTTCATGCTGGTTGACAGTGGTTGTAGCATAATATGTTGCCTGCCTTTGATGGATGCCAATTACCACAGTGGACAAGTCAACAAATTTTCTATAAAATCTTCAGAGAAAGAGGCCATGCAAACTTATTTAAAGGAACATGATATAGAGTGTCCAGAATTGGCCTCTAAAGATAACTTGATTACTCAATTGCCAGTACCCAATAAATTCTTTATAGTAGATTCATCGATACAGAATGCCTGAGCATGAACTATTGCCTCCATGCAATTGCCAATTGAATTGCAAAACGTTTTTATGATAAAAAAGTGCTCAAAGGTAGGGATGTGTAACATACTTGAGAAAGAGCTGATAGTAGCATAATAAAAAGTCAACTATGTTAAACGTACAGTCACTATAATAAAAGCTGCATAAGAAAAAGAAAGTTATTGTCTCCGAACATATGGCACTCATTATCACTGGGAGAGAAAACACTGACATTTTTGAGGACATTGATAGTGATTGAAAACACTTTAATATGTCTATATTATAATTTATAAAGTAAACATATTTACGCAATAGTAGTTATAGTATGCATTTGCATAGTTTTTAACTTTCATGCATTCATTACTTAAATTTTATATGTAAGTAAACATATTCGTGCAATAGTAGCTTAACCATTGTTTATCTAGTTCATATTTTATTTAGATTCATATGCATTTTTTATCTTTTCTAGTATGTAAGTACACGAAATTTTTTCTTTCTGTACACACATACTAATGCATCTAAAGCACATGGAAATGGTTAACATCTGTGTGCCAAATACACTTTATGTACCAAATAGTAAAGTTTAGATAGGATTAATGAATTAGATTAGGATTAATGTTAAGGTTGTTCCTATCATATCAACTACTTAACTATATTGTCCATAGTCTTGTAAATCGATGTACATGTAACCATTGCTTCGAAATATTACTTTTAAAAAAAAGACAGCATAGTTATTGATCATAAATATAGTATTTCTGAAGATTTTAAAAAATTTACTAATATTGTGAGTCTAGGTGATTTAGTACATACAAAATCGTAAATTTTGCTGAGAAACAATTCTGATGTTTCATTGGAAAAGAAAATTTAATTAAAAAGCAACTAATAAATACAGCCATTAAATATTTTTCAAAGAGTTGAGGATTTTGTACTAAGCTACCTGGCCAATTCCGTTCTGAGGATTTGCGTGAAACCCAAATCATTAGAAAAGTAATGGAAATTTTCATAAAATGCCGAATACACCATCATTCGAGACTATTAAATATTGAATTACATGAAAAAATCAGCAACCATTAGGCAAACAATTTCTAAATTACTATTGTTTAAAAATTGTTAATAAAAAAATATAAATAAGTTAAAAACATTTTTTAATATATTTTCTGTACCTGAATATTGCATTTTTTTATGTACGTATTATATTTTTTGTATAAATGTTATAAATATTATGTTTACTTTGTAGAAATAAAAAAGCAAGTGTGTACAATCTAGTTTTTTTTTATTTTGACAAATTACCTCTCCTAATTCTGTTTCCAATAATTTATTTTAATCTAGTATAATCATTTATTATTTCATCTAAAAATATGTTAAAATAGATTTCAAATATTGTTTCATAAAGCATAAGTAAGTTTTAATAGATTTTTAAAGGTTATTAAATAATCAAAAAATACTAAACAGTTTCATAATTCTTTTACCTCTTAAAAGATTAAAGATCGATTAATCTACATAAATTTTAATAAAACATTTAAGATAAAGAAAATAAAAAAATAAATCCTTCAAACTCGCCATTTCTGCCATTTATTCAACGTGTTGAGAGATACTACACCCTTGCGGGTTGCATACAATTCGGTTTTGCCCATGTGTATTAGAAGAATGAGTATTTACCACAGACATATATGCTGTCTATGGTATTTACCTAGTTTTTACACAGCAAACAGTGAAACAGAACGTCTCTTTCTTTGCCTCGACGAGTACTGCAAGGGTTCTTTGCCCAAACGCAGGTATACCTAGGTATTTTTAAATGTTTTAATCGTGTATATGAGGAATATTCAGAAAGTTGGTTATAAAATAAAGTTTTGTAGGTAAATAATAATTTTTGCTATTTGACTATAAAAACTATGGTTAATAAAAAAAAGTACGATACTTTTTTTATCAATTATGCAAATAATTTTATTAGCTTAATCCCAAATGTATTAAGTACATTTTAGAATTGTAAATATTTACACTGTCAAGATATTCGGTACCTATAAAGTTATATTTTAAGTGCCATGACAGTTACTTGTATTTAGTCTAGAATAAAACTAAAGTAACAAAATGTTTTTAATTTTTAACGCAAATCATATATTTTTTTATATTTTCAAGCGAATGTTTACAAGTGGTATCATTCCCGGTTTCTCATATTAATAAAAGAGAAATACAATGTGGACTAGTGCAGAAATAATAGTAGTAGTAGCAGTAGTAGCTACTTATTTTACAAGGCAAATAGGCCACAATGGGCCCTTTAGGAGCAGTAAATTGAAATATGATATAATGCAAATACCTAATGACTCATACAAAGTTATATGTTTTATTGCAAATCATTTTTACAGCCAAACAGTAATCTCAAATTTGCGAAGTTCATATGACTGAATTTAGTAAATAATTTTTTAGCTACCATTTAAAAAATAGTTATATGTATAAAAAAAGTATGTAAAAAAAAGCCAAACTAATAAAATGTGCTCTTAAACAATTTCAAGGTAAAGATTAAAACACCAAAAATATTAATAGTCGAACTTATCTAACTCAAACTTCCTAAATTAATAAAAACTATGATATAGCATGCTAACTAGTTGTCACTATTAAAGATGCACAAGTACTTTGTTAACAGATTTTCTCAAATCTACGAACGTAGTTGTAAGCTCTAGAAGAATAGAATTGTGCAAATCGCCAGATTTCTTGAGGGTACTTTCTGTCTTCTATTCCTTGATTATTGGGAAACCAGATCTTCTAATGTACATGGCAGGGAAGACTAAAAAGAAAATTAAATATTGTAATATACCTCATACAAGTTATAAATGAATGTTTTTCTTTGAATATTATCTAGCTTTTAGCACGAGGCATTAAAATTTTGATAATTAATTTAATTTTATTTAATATATTACACTCGATATTATACGTGTCATGCCAAATACCTGAAAAGGTGGTTATAACTATTACATCCACAATCTAGCGATCGACCAAGAAACCCGCTCAATATTTATATGGGACGGGATCCAGTTTTAAGAAATTTTACTGGTCATAATTATTTTACGTTATAATTAAGATACCTTTAAAAATAAAAGCACAGATTAAATTATTGTATTAAAAATATTGGTAAAATGCCCTCCACTAAGATAAAAACTGAGACAAGCTGCTTTATTCAATTTAGTTGTCGATACGCTTTGGACTGTATGTGATATAAAATTATTGTTTCAAAGGACCAATTGCATAGGATGAAAATTATCAATTTCTTTAACCTGACAAGACTCCAGATACTGCTATCTTAATAGTAAATACTGTACCTTGTGCTCTTAAAACTTCCATTGTCGTGATTGGATAGGGCACAGCTATGGATGGAAAACCTCCCTCTCTCGATTGTAATGGTTTCCCAGACTCTTGGGTTTTGGATCCATGTAGTCTTCGTTCATAAATGTTCTGACCATATGAATAGTGTATTTATGATTTCTGTACTTGAAAAACCTCATATACATATTTGTATCCATCCACACGTTGTCACTGGGAAACCTATACGATTAAATTCTTCTATTAAATACATACATATACTTAATGCCGATTGTTGGATTTAACTGACAATGTTTGAACAAAATAAAAATAAAACAATTTCTAACCTGTGAAATGTCACGTGAAATTCTGCCAGATGAGTTTGTTTTCAGTTTTTACATTAAACACAAATTCGATATACTTTTTCCATTACTGTGCCGCAAAAAAAACTGAAAAATAGAAGATAGAACACAAAAATATTCTGCTGAAAACAAAACAAAACAAAACAAAATGACAAATCTCAAAACAGAGAATTGACAGTATAAACAAGGAACGGTGATTGGTGATCCACAAATCGAGTATGCGCAGAGTACTCCTATTTTTGAGATGGAAGCACGAATTTCTTAATATTAAGAAATTCGTGGATGGGAGATATTAGGTGCATTATTTCTAGCAGATCTCAGTTAATCTATGTAGGTTTACGGAGGCTACATTAAATGAAATTATGCTTTTATTTATGCAGTGTTACCGTAAAACAACTTAGATTAACTGAAATTTTAGAGAGAGCAACTAATGTTGGCTACACTGCTTGTGGAGCAATAGTGTTAAAAAGTTACTATGTAAATATGGAGTCACAAAATTCTGTAGTAGAATTGTTATTTAATAGTGTTTGTTTTCAATCTTCGTTCGGTTCGTTTTACAGTGTTTTTTCATAGTAACAGTAATAATGAACTTGTGGATGTTAATATCTACATATGGTACATGTCAAATTACATCGGCTGTGCGTGGAACATTTTTCAAATAGGGATACACCAAATACCGCATGATTTGTAACCTTTGTGCAACGATCACACGATATTTGTGAGTTACGGCCCCGTCGAAGACATGATATGAGGTCCTGCTATGCCTTTCAACGCTGAAGGAAACATTTTAAATTTGGTAGAGGACAATCCAACTTTAAGTATGTGTGCGTTCATTCGTTAAGCAAATCGTACGTGTAATCGGATTGTATAGGAGGAAATAAACTATACATTTTCATGTAAAAAGATTTCATTCGTGTTCAACAGCAACAAAGTTTTGTGTGATGAAGGATATGGCAACATGGAACAGTTATTGTGAAATTTGCTGTGTATTGGCACAGGACGTTCACCTTCGATTCCAGCAGTTCTCAACATGTTAGCACTTTTTTTGTTGAGAAAGGTCAGTTATTTTTTTCTAATATTTAAGGTTTTCTTATGCACCATACGATTTATTATATCAAGATGTACTTATCCTCAAAAAATAATTCCCAAGTTTGTAAACACCCTGTATATATATACATATATATATATATATATATATATATATATATATATATATATATATATATATATATATATATATATATATATATATATATATATATATATATAAATATATATATATATATATATATATATATATATATATATATATATATATATATATATATATATATATATATATCTATCAGCTTCGGAGATTAGATCAATTAAATCTAAAAAAAATTTTAGATGGACATGTCAAAATTGTGCTAAAATTGGTATTAATGATCTCAAAGCCATTGTAGTTGCTCTACAGAAAGAACTTGAATCTTTCAAGACATTTAAAGCAGATCCTCCAAGAAATAGCTGTAACCTAGAGTTTGAAGAAATTATTTAAGATATAACTAATAGAAATGCAAGGAAACGCAATCTTATTATATTTGGTATACCGAAAAACATTAACTTATCCCCTGCAGAGAAGAAGACTCATGATTTGAATATAGTAAGTAATGTTCTTCAATATTTGTCACCTAATGTTGACACAAGTAATACGAACCAATTCCGACTTGGAAAATTTTATGCTGCACTAACGTCTTCCAGACCTATTAAATTGAGTTTAAATGAGGAGCAAGTCGTTCATGATTTCGTACGAAATGCAAAGAATAAGAGAACTATCATTTATATCGTGGCATTCACATATCGTTAGATCGCACATCTAGGCAAATAGAATATTACCGCTCATTGAAAACTAAAATGAATGAGCGTATTGCTGCAGGTGAATCAAATTTAAAAATTAAATTTATACGAGGAATACCTAAAATCGTTTCGTTAAACTAAATGTGCCCAACAAAAGTAGTGACTATCAACTTTATGATCAAAATGTGATAGGTTTGAATACAAAAATAAATAATTTTTACCCTTCAGTAATGGTTGCTGATTACCATTTCATAGCTTTAGCTGAAACGTGGCTTCCTTGTGATGTTAAAAACTCTAAACTGTTTCCTGATAATTAAGACGTAATACGATGTGACCGAAACTTTGCTGAAACTAACATATCTCGAGGTGAACGAGTTCTGTTTAAGTTAATTTAAGTTAAACTTTACTGTTGAAACGCTTGATCGATCTGAATTAAAGAATGTTACTCCCATAATTATTGATATACTAGGCTGTAAATATACTTGTACGTATAACCAGTCATCTCTGTTTATATACGTTTATATATTCCTCCTCATGTAACAAATTTAGATTTAGAAAATTTTTTGAGAATTTTGAACAACTTGTTATTAATGAGTAAAACATAATTACTTTGGAAAATTTTACCGTCAGTCATTTTGTTAACTTAGATATAACTGATTTCAAATCGCAAGTATTTAATAATTTTTTGCAACATACCGGCCTTAAACAAGAAAATCATATACGCAATATATATGGTAAATTATTGGACTTAATAGTTACAGATATCCATTGTGTTGTATCTCTCGAAAATTTGCCCCTAGTTAATAACGATAATCATCATCAGACATTATCAATCAATTTTAAGAATGTTATAGAGAGAAATGACTTTCCCAGCAATTTGGTGAGCAAATCATATAATTTTAAAGGAGCAAATTTTCACGATTTGTGTGACTCTTTCCTCTATACTGATTGGACATTTTTAAATGACTGTTCTAATGTCGACAATATGTGTGTGATGAATTCTATAAAAAAATTTACTCTATATTGGATTGACATGATCCGTTATATAAAAATCGTAAAAGAAATTATCCCATTGGGTACACCTTTGATATTATACATAACATTCAGCTAAAATTATATTATAGAAAAATATATAAAAACTCCAATGATCACTATTATTATCTAGAATTTTCAGGAATGCGAACTCTTATTAAAAGCCAAATAAAGATAGCATATAATAACTATCTTTGCAATGTAGAAAATAGCATATCAAATGATCCAAAGAATTTCTGGTCATATGTTCAATACAAAAAGGGTCTTCGAGAATACCTAGTAATTTATATTTCAATAATGCAAGTTTTGATAATCCGACTGCTATAGTTAACGGCTTTGCCAATTATTTTAGTAGTAATTATCTTCCCAAATTTGAAGTTCCAGATGGAAATGAATATCTATTTCATACGAACTATCCCTGTATTAACGGAGATTTATTTACTGAAAATAATATTAGAGATGCTATAAAAAAGTTACCAACAAAATGACCTCAGGCCACGAACTTATTCCAAGCTTTGTTATAAAAGATTGTGCGTCTGCTTTTATTCCTACCTTACTAATTATATACAATCTAATCCCCAAGGAGGGCACATTTTCCTGCTTATGGAAGTTAGCAAGGGTGTGTCCAGTTTTAAAATGCTATTCCGCAGGCAATATTGAACACTACCCATCTCTATATTATGTAACTTCGTCCTTGAAATATCACTATACGTTGAAATCTATCCACAGTTCAAACCATTTATATTACCGAGGTAACACGGCATTTTTGAAAAACGCTCAACAATAGTTAATCAGTATATCTCAGAATCTATGGATCCGAGAGGCCAAGTACATATAATTTACACAGACTTTTCGAAAGCCTTTGATCAAATTGCTCATTACATTTTGCTAAATAAGTTACATAGTTGTGGATTTAGTAACAAACTGTGTCTCTTTACTTCTTATCTAAACGATAGAGCCCAATATATCGCCTACAATGGGCATGATTCTGATATTTACCTTGCAACGTCTGGGGTGCCGCAGGGGTCAAATCTAGGACCACTCTTATTTATCGTATTCATTAGTGATCTTATGGAAATCTTAAACTGTAATAGTATCCTCTTTGCTGATGATTTGAAGTTATATGCCACTGTGGAAACTCTTGATGGCTGTGTAAACTTACAGTTACAAATTGATACGGTAGAGGAATGGCGCATTGTAAATAAACAACAAATGATTGTCTCCAAATGCAAATTATGTTCATATACACGTAACAGCGAGCAGATAACTTTCAATTATACATACAATAGCCTTACACTCTCTCTCTGTGTTTTAGTAAAGGATCTTGGAATCCTTTTTTGACAACAAATGATCATTTGCAGATCATACTCAAGAAATTATTTCTTCAACGTTGAAAATGCTAAGTTTTATTATAATGAATTGTAGTTGTTTTTCCAACACATCTGCACTAAGAGATCTTTATTTTACGTTAGTTCGCTATAAACTTGAATACGGATCACTGCTGTGGTATCCTTATTATTATGTACACAATTATCTTGAAAGTATCCAAAAGCATTTCTTACAATTTTTAGCTTTCAAAACTAGCGGTATCTATCCTGATAGAGTATACAATAATGTGGATTTGATGTTCCATCTCTGGAACATGGAAGAATTATTTCTAGTCTTTTATTTTTTTTATAAACTAAACCACAATTTAATTAACTCACCCGAATTACTTTCTCAAGTTAACTTCCTGGCTTCTAGACTTAACTTTCGGAAATCCACACGTTTTACTTCACGAGTAGTAGAACGAATATTCTCATATAGTCTCCTATACATATTATATGTCAGAATTTTAATGAAATTTCTTATTAATGTGATATTAATCACTGTAGCTTAGCTACATTTTTGCAAATATCAAAAGGTTAGTATTTCTATAAGCAATGAATTCAATAATTAATTACATCCATGTAATTTTATCTGATCAGTATACTTGTACTTTATTCAAGTGCTTTTTCTAATTTTTTGTGTTATCTGTCTCCTTGTTTTTGTTTTTATTTCTTTGTATATTTAGCTACTATTTTTAATTTTTTTTTACATATAATTATTATATATATATATATATACATATATACATATATACATATATATATATATATATATATATATATATATATATATATATATATATATATATATATATATATATATATATATATATATATATATATATATATATATATATATATATATATATATATATATATATATATATATATATATATATATATATATATATATATATATATATATATATATATATATATATATATATTTTTAACTTTTAAACGGGGATTGCAATCATGTGACAGATAATATATGAAAAACTCTTTTTTCTGTTCAAGCTGTCGAAACCTTTATTGTTTCTTTATTGAGAGTTCCTGATGAAGAAAGAATAAAGGTTTCGAAAGCTTGAACAGAAAAAAGAGTTTTTCTTTTATTATCTGGTCACATGACTGCAATTCCAGTTTAAAAACTAAAAATATTTGTTTTTAACATAGACAGTCATCTAATTTCCCTCTCTAAACACATACATATATGTATGTATGTATACAAATCGTGTGTAACATTTCATTTGCACTGTATATTAGGAACATATTCATGTTCTAATGTAATTCGACTTTTAGTCACGTTAGTTATGTACATGAAGCCTATTATAAATTCTACACTAGGTGCGTTCTTTCTAACTAAGATCTCAGCTAATCTAAGTTGTTTTACAGTTACACTTCATAAACAGAAGCATGATTTCACTTTCACTTTCACTTTCACTTGATGTAGCTAGCCTCCGTAACCGTCGTCTCCCCTCTGGCAACATGAATAGCCCATACATTTAATTATGCGGCAACCAATTCTTGATGCTGATATTTGAAGTATAGATGAACCTGGACATGAAGTTTTATTATTACGTAATAAATGTGCAGAACAAAATAATATACAGATAGAGTCACAGTAACACTAGGAATATGAGGTCATAATAGGGGTTAATTCACACTAATTGGGAGATGAAGTCGTAATAAGGGCTTATTCATAATTTGGGTTTCACTGTCTATGCCACGAAAGAGAGATACTAAAAATTCAGTTTCATAACTGTGATCAAACTGCCATTACGGTGTTCTTCAAGTAAGTTGTTTTTAATATTCTTTATTAAAAAGTAACATTACCCACTTAACAGCTATAATAAATGTCGGTTGTCGTGTAAAGCATCGTAAAACCGAAGCCACTTTATAGCCGGAGGGTGGTTCTTCAGGATAACAACAATCTCTAGGCTTTCCGTAAAATGCGTGAGACTCTTAGTTTCGCCTAAATGTAATGCCTCGAGCATGGGACAAGGATTTCCCATTGTAGCCGCAACACCCCTATAACCAGCACGTCGAGATATTTATGTCAAGCGGTAGTGTATTGTATTCCAAAACATACCCGAAACTCATTTATTATCCCGAATCTTAATTCCCTATGGCATACACCAGGTAATTAAAATGCAGAAAAGACACAAGAAAAATACATTTTTGCAGTGGCAGCTTAGCCAGCTTTTATTGCCATTATTTGTAAGACGAAGATAGCTAATTTTTGTTCACAAAAAATCGTAAACTTAACTGCACATGGTGCCTTTAAAATGATTATCTCTTCTACGCATATTTTCCTTTGTTATTTTTGGAACACTATTACCATATTTTTATTAAACTTTCTTATTAACAAGTTTGAAGTTTTATAATAAGTTTAAGGGCGCTGTGGTCCCTTTAGAAACTTGTATAAATGTTGTAGACAACGATGAATATTATACATCTAATAGCTACTCGTATCTAACATAACAGACGATTTCTCTATTACTCGCTATATCTATGGAATATCATAATTTTACATTAGCTTAAAAATTGTAATTATAATATATTAATTACATTAAAAATTATCGAAAATTCAGCGCATGAAAACGTGTTGCCTAGAAGCTGTTTGAGTTCATTTTGAAGTCATTTGACAAAAAGTGTCCGAGACGCAGTTGAGGGTACTTTTTCAATAAAATAACATTAAAATGAACGAATGCGGTTTCTTAAAGGCAACAAGCTTGGAATGCTGATTTTCAGATTATTTTTAATGCACGAAATATATTTATTAGACTATTTTCAGAACAAAACATAGAATCATCTGACGTTTTGAGCTGTCAAGCCCAGTGCAATTTTCGCTGTCATTTATTTTATGTAAAATTTTCATTTGTAATGCAATTTTTGCTGAAAGTTTGTTCTTATTGGTCCAAATTTTCAAAATCTTGCTATTTCATTGGTCCTTATAATGTGAGAGAAGTAGTCAGTGATAGTTTTGGTACTTAAATATTACACTAAACCTTGTTACGCATTTATTTTTGTGGTAAAATATTCCTTAGTGCATAATATTAAATAAATTGTTATTATTGGTAAACAGGTAAAAACATGTCATGTTTTGAACATAAACGCAGCGATTAAAATATGCTTTTATGTTTTTTCTATGACTCTGTTCATTGTCTGTCATTGATTAGTAAATCTGGTACATTGTCTACGACATTTTACTTCCCATTAGTTGTCATAGCAATTATTGTACAATGGGCCTATTGTGATTCAGGTACAATTAAATCGAAGAAGCTATAAGTACTGTCACAGCAACATGATGTAAAATACCATCGCAGTCGTGCTGCCAAATGGTTTTTTGTATTTAAAGGAATAACATGCTCGTTATACGATTTCTACTTCCTCGAAAAAATCAAAAAAAAAATTCCCGTATATGTGGATAGCGAGTAAGACATACCATCTAAGCGGGAGGAAATAGCTTTTTCTACAACTAGGGAAGAAAGTGTATTATATCCTCCTAGGGATGACGGTCAATCATCCAAAGAAGGAAATGATACTTTTTTCCAGAGTTGAGCATATGATTTTTTCGCCACCTTCACACTTCTATGATAAGACTTTGTCTCTTATATTCTACTGCAATCAAAAGTATCTATACATGAAAAGCAGGAGGTTAGTAGACGTTTCCACGGTAATAGGAAAATTTTTGTTTACCGCTTACTTTTGCATCGTGAGTTTGTGAATTTGCTAAATAGAAAATGAAGTCGAATAATGATTCTATTGTAGAAGCAAGAATTACCGTACTAAGTCTTCTTTCAGCAAAATTAGTAAAGTACGTAAAAGAATAAAATACGTTCAAAGAATGGATGACAGAAACAACATTAACAAATAGATAATGATGTCATTTTGACTTCTTTTACGTTTGCAAGTAAAAATTAGAAATTCTCTAATCTTTGTGGAACGTATTCGATATTGTCTGAAGGTTACTTGTGGCATTCTACAATTTTTTCTTTTACTTCCTTGGGGGCTTACTACCACATGAATAATTCTTGGTTCTTTAAAAACACAGTTAGTTACCCAGTAATTTTTTCATATCAGACAATCGTCAAAGCTAAGATAGTGAGAACAGCGTACACAAATCCATTTTGAAACAGATTACTACTTACCCGTTATTTTACTGACTATGTAATAACACAATAAACAGAAAATACAACGCGCTTTTTACTGCTTTCCACGTTTCTGCTTGTCGAGCGCAGGCAAGTTTCATGTTCTTTCCGCTGACACTATCTCTACCACCGATGTGATCCAGCATTGGTTGATTGAATTATATCTATATCTCAAAATGATTTATATTTAATAATTTCGTAATTTTTCCTGATTATAGCAACTAAAAATATAATATATTAACAATTCCATAATATTTTTAAATATTAAGCATTGAAAATTATTTCTGTTTAATAATTGGGTTATTAGTTATCAGTTCAGTCTCGTAATAAAACTGATAACTTTATTGAGAGTGTGTTTAGATCCTCTGCTAGTAGTTGCCCTTTGTCAAATATTGGGAATCGGACCCTCTCCACGGTGGGACAGGTGCATAACACTTGGTCTCTCTACTCATCATCCCCCAGGCAAGACAGCACGCGGCGTTTTCCGCTAGGCCGAGTTTATGCAGATGATAGTTTAGTCGACAGTGCCCGATATATAGGCCTGTTAAGTCCGGTATAAGGCAGGTTAACCATGTTTATCTCTAAAAGTTTCTTAGCTCTTGATTTCAAAGGGTATTTTATAAACGTCTTCTAATGAACTAATCCTGGTAACTCTTGCCAATCCTGGAGAATTTTCCTTTCAGCCCAGGTTGAGATAGCAATCTCAGCAGTACTTGAAAATAAGTGAAGTATCGGTTTTGGTCCGATGATTCGTCATCCCTCTACTTCTTTGGCCAAGGAGTCGGCTTCCATACTAGAGCGGCCATACCAGAGTCACTTTTTTGTTTTTGCTCAAATGATTTAGAGCCTTCTGGAGTTACATTGGTAGGTTCCAAGAGCTTTTATAGCTGCTTGGGCTATCTGAGAATTTCTTGTTTTGGTCTGTATGTAAGATGCATATTATTTCAGCCTTCGCACATACAGTTCAGTGGTATGAACCTCGGCCTAAAAAATAGTTGCGTTAACACCTAGACTTAAGAATATTTTCACCCTTGGTCTGTAGCTATGTACTCCGGCTCCTCTTTCCTCGGGAGTTTTGGAGCCGTCTGTAAACCAGAAACTGTCTTTCCTCAGTAGGTCGACTTTATTCCGATCACACTCATCTCTTTTCGGAGAAAGGATGTTGAGGGTCACCTCGTAGTTGGTCATGGTAGGCATAGTATTCGAGGGCATTCCCAGAATGCTGTGACTCCCTATTTCATTCTGTAACCTGTTCCGCTCCATAATACTAGTCTGCCGCATATTAATGGCCGCTTGTTGCAGTCTATGTGTTGCCCACCTGGCCTCTCTCTCCAAATATATATGATGAGGAGGTAAGTCCGGAGGACTTCAATTGCAAATGACGGTGTGTTGCTAATTGACCCCGTTACGGTCAAGAACGCTAATCTCTGCAATCCAGAGAGTTTCGTTTTGGCGATCCGTTGTGCTCATTTCGGCCACCAAACGATGGATCCGTATGTTATCATTGGTCTGATGATCATGAGATAAATCCATGCCCCAGATTTTACCACAAATATGATGACATGTCCATAAGGATAGTTTTGCTTTGTGGATTAACTTTCCCAGATGAGAGATCCAATTAAGTGATTTATCTAGAGTGATTCCTAGATATTTCACGTCCTCCGCAAATATACTAGTTTCACCCATTAAAGAAGATGGTCTTAAGATCTCCAGCCTTCTTTTCCAGGTGAATGGTACTATTACTTACGTAGATATTACTTCTTCAGAGTTTCCTCTGACTAGCATGATTAGATCATCTGCATATGCTCGAACCTCAACCTTTCACAGAGTGTGAATAGCCAGTAAGTTGTCCACAAGAAATAACCACAGAAGGGGGGAAAGAACCCCAACTTGCGGGTGTCCTCTTGTGACTCTTGTGACTCTAAAGCTAACTGTTTCTCCCTGTAGAGACGTTGTTACGGTTCTGTTTAATAGCATAACACGAATCCAATATAGTCGACTCAATTCCCCTAGCAGCTACCGCTGCATATAAAGAGTCGAGCAGTGCACTGTTAAATGTTCCTTCAATGTCGAGAAAAGTTCCCATCGCAATGTCCTTCATTTGAAGGAATTGGGTGATTTTCCCGACTAGGTATTGTTGAGTGCTAGTTCTGTTGATTTTCCTGTCTGATGGGAATACTGATGCGTATTGAGGGGATGATGGTTCAGAATGTTTGCCTTATATATTCATCCAGCACCTTCTCCAGGCATTTCAACAGAAAATATGTCAGGCTAATTGGTCTAAGCGTTTTATGGCTTGGTTCTTTCCTACCCATTTTTGGTATATATATTACTTTAACCGCCGATCAACTGGATGGGATGTAGTTCCATATCAGACTACCTCTGAATAATTCATTGAGCGGGAGCAGTATTGCGTGTGTTACGAAACATTTATATTTTTAGAATTACAAAAAAATATTTTTTTATATAATTGATTTGAATTTCTTTAAACCCAACAAAGGTGTTTTGTATTACATTCAACAAATTCGAAAAAACGCATATTTCAGGCATAAAGATATTATCATTGTTATTATTCTGTTTCGTAATTAGAAATTCGTCTCTAAAGTTACTTATTTGTAACTTAATGTTACAAAACAGTGCCAGTCCGTTTTTGCTGGGTACAATTAACCATTGATAATAACTATATGTCTTACCTTCATCATTAAATTTATTGAATTTCCTCGGCAACGCAGTGGGTTAGCGTTGAGACGAACGTTGGTAGTTTTACTATCTCCTGGGTTCAGATCCCTGCCTCAACGTTGACATTATCAGGTTGTGTGTCGACGTTTTTTTAACAATGTAACCCCCCTCGTACAGATCCGGATTTGAATTTGGGGGTTGTTTAATTTATGTGCTACTACCAACTCACTACTACTTTTGACCAATTGAAAAATTCATTGTTTATAAAAAAAGTGTCCAAAATATATGTTGAGGTATCCGTGCGGACACCCTGTTGCAAAAGACTATCGTTTTTGCTCTCTAACATGTAAATTTCGATTGGAGTATGCAAATACACGTCGACGGGATAAAATTACTTGGAGTGAAACACGATGTAATATAAATTCAATACGAACGTGAAATCTAAACAAAAACAAAAATGCCTCTAAGTTTATTTTGTCTGAAAAAGAAAAAACCAATTAAAGTCAGATACCTGCGTTTAGAATTTTTGAATAATATTTGACCTATTACAGGTACCAGATGTAAAATATTCATAGCATACTGAACAAGAAACTACTGCAGGAAGTTTCAGTGTTTTACAATGTCAATATTATTTTAGGAGGGTTCAATATCAGTGTTAGCTAAATTACTCCTAAACGAATGAAAACAAATCGACACCAAAGAACGTTTAAGTTAAATATAAAGTTGCCCGAAAATGATGGGATCTATTTAAATACAGAAATTAATTTGCACAGAATTTAAACCTGCCTCTAGTATGCCTGACAGACAAATTATTTATTAA
This sequence comes from Rhamnusium bicolor, assembly GCA_029963845.1. NCBI lineage: Eukaryota > Metazoa > Arthropoda > Insecta > Coleoptera > Cerambycidae > Rhamnusium > Rhamnusium bicolor. The sequence continues at coordinate 955,690 of JANEYF010002799.1, read as the reverse complement.
AATCCTGTAACGTAAATTTGTATAATAAAGAAGAAATAATTACTTTGAAATATATTAGTTTGAAAGTTATAAATAATGACTGAAAAAATAAGCAACAAATTTCAAATACACTTAAAAGCACAGAAAATATAAGTTAAGAGAAAATCCTAAATTTGAACACTAAGCATATAGTTTAATTCTTGTTTCCTCTTGATGCCTTATACAGTGTGAAAATTAAGTAATGCATAAATTCAGTAATTCCGTTGATATTAATTTTTTGGAAAAAATGTCGAAGGGGTATAGCGACTTTAACTTCAGCAAATATTTTCAGTCTATTTTCAGTTTCTTATGTCATTTGTTTTTAAGTTATGACGTCATCGACAACCTATATTTTTTATTATTAATTTTGGTAGTAGTTTTTATTCCGATTCCGACCGTATAAAATTTTTAATGTTATTATTTGAAAAAAAATCGGAGAAAACAGTCTTAAAGTTCAAATAACAAAAAATTCATTAAATTGGGAAAATTTATCTAGTTGCCTAAGTTTGACGGAAAGTTGTCTACGGCACATTCGTTTTTATTTTGAAATTATACAAATAGTTGAAAAATCGAACTAATGTGATACACCGGCAACTAGATAAATTTTCCCAATTTAATGAATTTTTGTTATTTGAACTTTAAGACTGTTTTTCTCGATTTTTTTCAAATAATAACATATTGAAAATTTTATACGGTCGGAACCGGAATAAAAACTACTACCAAAATCAATATTAAAAAATATAGGTTGTCATTTAAAAAGATAGTCGATGAAGTCATAACTTAAAAAATAAATGACATAAGAAACTGAATATAGACTGAAAATATTTGCTGAAGTTAAAATCGCTATACCCCTTCGAGATTTTTTCCAAAAAAATTAATATCAACGGAATTACTGAATTTATGTATTACTTAATTTCCACACTGTATACGTTGAGTTAATCTTAAAAATTAGTTTTCTCCAGCGTATCTTTTACTGAAAATAACATTACTATTAAACACTTTATGAATGGTATGGTATTAGTTACCATTCATGTTAAAGTTTGGTTTTCATTTGAAAAGTTTTTATAAGAGACTAAAAGATAAACCATCCCAGTTACATTTTTTAGTTTTTTGGAATTTTCTCAAAAGCTGTTAATCTGTAGGATAAAAGTCACTTGTTCTAATATAAATAGCTCAAAATTCTCTATAGATTTTTTTTTGGTACCTACATCGACTACTAAGATCAATCAGTCACACCCCTTCTCCATCATTTGCTCCATGTTTACTATGAATACCGTAATAATCACATGTAGATATACCAAGTATCTACACGTATACACATATACAAATTGAGCAAATTTCAATTTTGATATTTTACGTTAAACAATAAGTGCGAGGAAGACGATACAATGCAGATAAATTATAGTTCAAAAAACTAAAAAAACACGCTTTAATAGCAAACCGAGCTAAAAGGTAACAAAAGAATGAAGTGATTGACAAAAATTTCATTTTATTGTAAAAAGCGTGGGGTGCTTAATATCAATTGTTATAAATATTTTATTGGTAGCTATTAATAAAAGTAGAGTTATCATAAAAATATAGTAAAAAGCACCCCACGCTTTTTACAAAATGAATTTTTTTGTCAATCACTTAATTCTTATTTTTTACTTTTTAGTTCGGTTTGCTATTAAAACGTGTTTTTTTAGTTTTTTAAACCATAATTTATTTTTTTATTTTTTAGTCATGAAACGAAAACAAGAATTTTTGTCGAAATTATTTAATTAAAATTGTTTTCAAAATTTATTGATTTGAATTTCAAAATTTTTTTTTGTTACTTTCTTTTTCAAATTATTGTATTGCTATTGTTGAATTGCTGTATACTTTGACAAAACGAAAGAATTAAATGCTTTCAAAAAAAAAAACATTTTTATCGTAAATTGGTAACTAGTTTATCTTGTATTTCAAGTATAGTATGAGTTACGGTATTCAATTAGTGGTTAACTTTCTGCCAACTTATCATGGATGCGAAATTTGCGAATGCGCCGATCACAAAACTTTGAAATCCGCTTAGAAGAATTTTTTCTAAGAGAAATGCGTCGATACGCATTCAAATTATTGTATTGCCATCGGTCCTTAATATGTGTGTATATTTTCAATTTAATCAGACGTCTTGAAGTTGGTAAAAATTACGTTGAAAAATTCAGTTATTTTGGCGAATGCGCCGATCACACAACTTCGACATCCGCTTAGAAATTTTTTTTACGAGAAATACGTCGATACGCATTCAAATTATTGTATTGTCATGGGTCCTTAATACGTGTGCAAATTTTCAATTTAATCAGTCATCTTGAAGTTGGTGAAAATTACGTTGAAAGATTCCGTTACATAGATAGATACATACATAGATACATACAGGTGAAGCTAATATAAATCGTGTTAATAATTGTAAGTTAATATAATGATATAAACGACTACGCCCTCCATCAATTGAGAAGTGTGTGGATTGTACTTTCTTGAGAGTTTCAATCCTTATTTTGTACTTGTAATTGTCAATATTGTGGTGTTTTCCTCGCGATCATTGTTAAAAGTAAGATACTAAAGTGAAGATGTGTTAAATCTACATATGAATGATTATTTGGGAGTAATTGTTATTACAGAGGTAATTTCTATGTTTCATAGTTTTCTGTTTCTTTGAATATGTGTATTTCCTTAATTAACTTTATTAAATTTTATTTATCGCATTGTTTTGTTGTATAAATTTCGTCATATTTCTTTCTAGAACATAGCGCTGAAAGGTGTAATTTTTAAATCATCAACAGTGCTCCGTATTCCCGGCGTCATCTGCAGTTGTTGGAAGCCGAAATAACCATGAAACGGACGTTGGAAAATAGTTGTTCTAATATTTTGGGAAGGGATACAACGTGCAGCATGCATATGCTCTTGATTTCAACACTGTTCACTTTAATATAACTTTGTCTTTATCTTGAGAAGAAACCACATTGTAACGGAACGGCTAGTTGAGTGAGTCCGGGCTGGTGATCAAACACTAATTTCGGAGGCTTTTGTTTTATTTTAAACTCTTTCACCTCAAAAGATAATAAAGCTAATGACACATTCATAACATCTAACAATAATTAAGACACATTTCACCATAATAATTTTATAAGTGACAAATAACTTATTTCAGAGCAAATATATAAAATTACAACACAATAAATAATTTAAGACAAACCAAACAGTGTACAATAATTACCTTAAAAGACTGGGACAACACTTTTCTATGCAATAGAAAAATTGGGAATCCAAAAGGTTCTCCAGAAGTTGCAAAGTTTAAATAGGTTGATCAAGCTCTAATCAGCAAATGTCTCTCAAAAAGTCTATTTCTTATCCGAAACAGCATAAGAACTCCTATAAAAAACTTACCAGGAATCCTTAATCCTCATTTTAAATTAAATTAATTTTACTACCGATCCCGCCATCTATTGTTGCAGTTTCAAACTTTGGTGCTAAAAGTTACAGGTATCCTGAGTTCAAATTAGCGGTCATTGATCATAGAATACACAATTGACAGAACACATTGATTAACATGTAGATGAGATAAGAGATCTGTGAGATCTTCATCTGTGCTTAGAATGACCAGTTCGCACCATTTATTTGTTCTATGATTCGTAAAGTGAGGTTAGATAAATAACTAAACTGTTGACCTTAGGTAAATGAAATAGACATGGAGACTAATTTAGTAAGTTTGCCATTATAGAAAATAACACATGGTTGGTATTTTCTTTGTGTTCTGCAACAACATATAGTAACTAATTGGAAAATTAAATATACTAGTTGTCATTTTTAGTCTTCAAGTAGCGGTTTGGCCTTAAAAATAATCTTTTTTGTCTTAATATTTGAGCCTCTTTTGAAAATAAATTTAAAAATAATCTGAAGGGGCATACGTTGTCATCACACTTTTCAGTTACTTGCAGTAAGCCCCCTTTCAGGTTTTACTAAACATTGGATTTATAATCCACACGAATGGTTGAAGAACTATCATTATTTTTTTCAATATGCAAAAAATAAACTAGGCAAGCAACTTTGCGACCTCTCCAAGCCAATTCCATTGCAGCGATGTGGTGAAATTTTCATTTAGGCCATTCAGGTGTACTCTCATTCCAGACCTTTACAATTTTATTTATTTCGGATGTATTTAATGGCACGGAGCCAATTTTGCGTTTGGAGGGATCACACTGTAATTTTTTTGCATATTGTGTCGAGGGCAATCCGCGCTTGTTTAAATATGACGCTTTTGAACTGGTCTATATGATATTATATTCATTGCAGTATTTTCTTTTGAAAAGCTTACTTGTTACATTCCACATTGTTTTGATTGTAGCTTCCTTAAACTCCGTACCATTCTTTTTTTCATATTAACTGCCCAATCCGTAAGTATCAATGCGAATTCTTCCACAGTATGATTTTCATCGAGTTCATATTTTCTGATACTGCAAAAGTCAATAAATATATTCCAAGTATATTTTTTACTATTGAGAGTATTTTTTGGTATATTCCCTTCGATTAATTTATAGATTGCTTTATTTTCCTCATTTCCAAATCGTGAAAGTAACATTTTTAATAAATTATGAAACTGTCAATAACTTTTCATTGCATAGCAATATTATGACATAGGTGATAACTACCCATGGGTTGCTTTTAGTTAAATGTTACTATGAATGGTTGTTTTTGCCCATGTGACTAGAAATTAGGGCTGGAAATCGAATACGAATAATTCGAGTATTCGAATATTCGAGTATTCGAATACGAATTATTCTAATGGGAAATTATTCGAATATTCGAAAAATTCGAATACTCGAATATTCGAATACTCGAATATATTCGAGTATTCGAATATTTGATTATATTTGAGTAAATTTGAATATTAAAATATATTATTAAATTATGTACGAATAGATATGCAGTATGCATCCAACCAAAGTAGGTAGATAGTAGGTATAGGTAGGTACCTATTCTAAAATCCAAATATATAAATAGACCTCATTAGTGGCACGTTTTACTCCCAGTCAAACTATTCCATCTCTTTCTCGCCTCGACCTTATTCTTACTGTACTAAGGCAGGGGATAAAATCAAATTTTTAATTTTAGAAAACCTGTAAATATTTAACTATTGACTTTTCATAAATTTGTTTTACCTTCACAATTTGCGTCTTTTTTAAAAACATTCTAATTTTAGAGCACGTTTATTTTTTTTCGAAAAGGAAAAATAGTTATGACACAGAAGTATAATAAACTAGCTCTGTTTTCGTTTTATTTAAGCTTCAATAGTTAAATGTGAACAATAGCTCCTCAATCCTAAAATAAAATACTAACTAAATAATTCTGACCCTTAAACCACATGTACAGGAGACATACCCTATTGTGGGTATGGAAAGCAAATCAAACTGCCTGCTTAGTGGTTTACGTCACGACTATTATTGTGGTCTATCCAACCAAATACTCAAATAGAGTATTCACTATTCACTAGTATTCAGTGCTATACCTATTAATAATGAATATTCGACGATCCGGTTTATTCGGATACCTATTCGAATAATTCGGATTATTCGTGTATTCGAATATTCGAATTATTCGAATAGTTCGAATATTCGAATATTTTTTCGAACGAATATTCGAATACTAAAATCTGAAAAATTCCCAGCCTTACTAGAAATGGACGAATTTTGTTGGAATTCTATTCAGCAAAAATATTTTCAACAAAATTGCAAAAAACTAAAAAACATGTATAATTGAGGTAGTTTTTGAGGGAGTTTACTTAGGTCCTTACCCTAGATTTGTTTTTACCCCCTAATAAATATTTTTCAAGTGAACACAAAATTTTAACACACACAGTAACTCACAACCCAATTGTGTATAATAAGATTCATACCTACTATTAATGTGTATGATCTAAAATGTTTGTTTCCTTTAAAATCTTATCACGGGAATTTAATATAAGCGATTACGCTTGTTAAATATTTATTGTAAAATTTCAAATAATTCTAATCTTCTTCTAAGAAACAGAAATACGAATGACCCTTAAAATTCAGTTAAAACTTATTCAGTCTCAAACATAAAATCAATGTTTCTCTATCTGACACTAATAACACTATTATTGGTAGCATTCCCAATATTACTTACACTCTATCATTACTTTTCATTTGAAATATCTCTTCATATAGTCTAAGAAGCTTTGCAGTTATTCCCAACAAACTGTTAAATACAGAAAATACAATTTTTATAGGGTGATATGTGTGAAGACCGTGGTTTCTCATAAATCATTGTAATCTAATTTTGTAAACTGATATGTAATATATCATATCAGGGCTTTGTTCTTAAGCTAGATGCCCTGAAACCTATATAAGTTCCTACATAAAACTCAATCGATAACGTTTCTTCCAATACAAAAAGAAAGAAAATATGGGATTACCGATAGCAATTAGAACCTTCATCTACGAAGTTCGTGGGTAATTTTCGATTAGAGAGAAATGTGATGTCAGAAATAACTTCTTCTAAAAGTTGATTGCCAATTAACTATTAACAAAAGTTTTAATTAATATGTGCAGTAAATTATGAAATATAATTGTAGCCGTAGATTTAATATGGTTTTACAGATGTTGCAGTGGCGTTGCATAGGTGTTTGTTTCAGAGTATGCCACATTCGCATTGGTTGCATAATTAATTGCAACTAGTAATTTAACCCCTAAGATGACATGTGGAAAGTATGTATATTAAGAGATAGTTGTACTATAAATTACTAGTGACTACAGAAATATGTTTCTGTATAAATGTCGATTTTTTTAAACATGAAATAAAAAAAAATTTTAATAAAACTTTATACTCGTATACTTATTTTATACGTAATGGTTTCCAACGTAAAATAGTTCTGTGTGGTTTTTATGCAGAGGGGTTGGAAAAAAGTGTCCTTGAATTTGAGTACTTTATATATGCAGGTTGACTCCAAACACCAATAGTCTTAGTTAAATACAGGATGTTCCTAAAATGTTAGGTGAATATTTAAAAGTTAATTTTACACATCAAATTAAGAAAAAATTTCATATATACATGGATCCGAATAGTTTTCCTTACGGAGATACCAGACCATTTGGTGAGCTAACGTCAAAATTATTAATATTTAATACACTGAACTAATTACGCGGTTGGCTGCGTGTGAAACATTGTTAAAATTATTAAAAATGAAGAAAGTTTTGCTTATAAATGTTTCAAAAATATTTTATTAAAAACTCTATACGAGTTTCGGCTATTTAGGCCTTTCTCAATAATACAGATGATATTAGATTTTAAATCCTGTTAGTAGTACAGTCTACCCACTTATGATATATAAGTAAGGAACACGATTTAAAATCTAGTATCATCTGTACTCTTGAGAAAGGCATAAAAATCCAAAACACGAATTTAATAAAATATTTTTGAAACATTTAAAAGAAAAAGTTTCTTTATTTTTAATAATATTAATATTTCAGTAATGGTGGTTAAAATAATTCAAATATGACATTAATACAAGTCTAATTTTCAAGTTTAATTTTTGACAGGTTTTCTACAATTCAAAATATGTTAAACAGAAATTGTATCAAATAAGGAAAAACCATTATTGACACATGAAATATTATTCTAGGTCACACTTCATATAACCGTCTCGAGAAAAAGATGGCACAGTTTTGACATGCAGTGCAGACCAAGTACAAAAAGTAGAAAAAGTTACGAGTAGATAAGTAATATGGAAATTAATAATTATTTTGTTATAATGTGGTACTTCGGGTAAATATTTACTAACGTGGTAATAATTTGTTTGTTATGTTGTTAACACTCTGCGTATAAATAATTTCAGATCGATGCGATGTTACTATAAAGCTCTTTTTTTATTTTCACGTGAAGAGAAAATGTTGTACTAATCTTTTAGGGACGTATACTGTGTACACTGTACATATAAAGAAACTGAGACAAAACTATTTCGTTTTATTTGTTTTCGCCATTAATCATTTCTTAACGATATCCTTCGTACTAATAAAAGTATTTTTAAAAGATAAGTGCCAACAAATCATTTTAATAAGGTACCTAGGTATCTACATTTAAATCCAAAATTGCAGATAGCCATGAAAATGACAGACATTTGCAACAATTGAATTATTCTTGATACTCACTAATTTTCTGAAGCAAATGTATTAAATTTGTTATAAACAAGAAAATTAATATAAAATGGCTGAAAAATATTCAGGAGATGAAAAAGTTGACATGTTGATTATTTATGGAGAGACGTAACGTAATACAGCTAGAGCACAAACTCTGTATGGAGAGAGATATCCAGAAAGAAGACAACCTCGGAGAAACTATTTCGCCCGGTTGGAGCATCAATTTAAAACTGAACCTGATATAGAAATTGAAGAAAGATTTATTGTGGATGAAGAAACGAAAATTAATGTATTAGCTTTAGTGCATGTTGACCCAACCATTTCGGTAAGACAAATTGAACATGAATTACCAGTTCCCAAAAAATCAGACAGGAAAATTTTAAAATTTTCTTATAAATACCAATTGCATCAATTTTTGTATGAAAATGATTATCAACGGAGAATGACCTTTTGTAATTGGTTACAGTTACGCCAATTAAGAAATGAGAATTTTTTCAAAAACATTTTGTTCACTGATGAATCGAGATTTACAAACCTTGTGTTATTTAATCGAAACAACACTCGATATTGGGCAATTGAAAATCCTCACATTATGAGACAGGGGCGGTTTCAGGAGCGGTTTGGCTTCAATGTTTGGTTAGGCGTACTGGGCGACCATATCATAGGTCCAATAATTTTTGATGAAACTCTAACTGGACCAAGATATCTCGAATTTTTCCAAAATATAATAGTTCCACAGATTAATCAAATTCCCAATACCAATATTGACGAGGTTTCCTTCCAACAAGACGGGGCTGGACCACACAATGATATTATCGTTAGGGATTACTTAAATCAATTGTTTGAAAAATAGAGTCTACATGACTGCTCCAACCAGAAGGCAAGATCTGGAAGAAAGAGTTCGAACAAATTGCACAAATAACACCTCAACAATTACAGAATGTTAGACGTGCAACAATAAGTCGCGCTACTCTGTGTATTAATCAAAACAGTGAACAGTTTGAAAAATTGTTATAATGGTTTATTATAATTTAGGTTTTAAATAGTTTTGTTATTCTATTTTTTTACGGTTGTAACGTTTTATTAAAATTATTTCTTGTTTAATTTGTATTTACCTTTTAAAAATACTTTTATTATTACGAAGGATATTGTTAAGAAATGATTAATGGCGACAAAATTATAGTTTACGAATCATTATTTCTGATTAATAAAAAAAATAGCACAGTTCCATTAAAAAAATTTCCATAGGATCCCTACGGAAATGAAAATGAAAATTAAATTCCGTTTTTTGAAAAAAAAAAACCTAAAAATACTGGTACCTATCAGTAATTCAAACAACTGTTTTCTTCTTCACAGACAAGTCTACAACCTTACTAATAATTTCCATAGCCTACTTAGTAATTTTCTTACATCGCATTCATCTGACTCGGCCATTTTGAAAAAATTAAAAAAATTTTTCGTCTCACTTATTTTTTGGAATTTTTAAAATCTGAAAAAACTGTTGCACTTAGAAATTTATGCTTAATGATATAGAGAGCATATTCACACTCAAGGCAACACTCCATTCATATGCCAAAACTATTACATATTTGTGAGAAAAGTAAAAAACCTAACTTACTAGAAGTTATGGAAATAAATAAGTTGAACAAAAATAAAAATTTTAATATATTAAACGATCAGATAGCTATAAATAATCCCCCGTTATTAAATTCAGTTCAGTCAACTTATTGCTCTTGAGATAAAAATTCAACCCAAAATATAAATTTACTACCTCATACTCTATGCTTTTAAAACAACATCTGTACACAGAAAAACCAACCTTAAACTTGTTTGCTGTTCATTTTATACTTAAGAAGTCTGTATTTTTAGTTACTTAAAAATGTCCGAATAGGATTAGATTAATCGTAAAGTTAAAGATAAAATTAAAAATTAGATAACTAAGAGACAGTGTTTTGTAATTATTTAATTTAACTTTACATTATTCACGGGCAGAATTACGTACGTTTTCAACCATACAGAATATATTTTACGTTTTCCACAGCTTGCAAATAATATTTTTACAAAGTAAATTTACCAGTGAGTAAAGCAACTCATGCAAAATATAATCCAAGTATTGATTTTTCTTTTTAAGAGCTCCACTGAAATTTCAGAAGCAATTATTTCTGATATAAATAACATTTTCTACACAGTACCGTAAAATATGGTAAATGCTTTGTTTTGCTCTCAAATTTATGTTCTAGAAAGACTTAAAATCAATATACCAAGGAACCCTATATCATTTTATCCTTTCATCCAAAGGTTATACAAAAAATGTTACGTTGCAGCCATGCTAATTAGAAAAACTGCATTAATTTATGTCTTCGTGTAAAATATACTCGTTAAAATATAAATTATGAAAAATTGTTTGTTGGGACGATACTCATTTTTTGTCTGTAACTATCTGCACCAAGAGATTAACTACAGGGACACTGGTAACAAATTTACTACATATTTGCTTTGTTCATTACCTCAAAATTAAGGAAAAGTAACGGTCACAAAATATATATGATTATGCCACTTCTGTGGTACAGAAACAATGACTTCAATTGTTAAAAGATATAAAGTAACTTATGTTGAAACTTACCCGTTGTAATGCACTATATCGAGCGGAGATATTGGGTGAAGAGAATTACGCATTTCAATAGGTTTCTGGCGATCAGTGGGTTATCTCGACTTGTCGCTAGGCACAGTAATCGGTAGAGTCTAAGTGCGTTTACTTCCTGGTTATAGACATTTTTATTAGTCTTACTGTGCATTTAATGCGTATTTACAAATTTTATTATTTTTTTTTGTTTTTTTTAATGTGGTATGGTGGAAGCGGCAGAAGAAAAAGTAGGCCACGTTTGTTATTAATAAAGCTGTAAAAATAAAAGGTACACTGGAAAGTTGGAACTTTATTTTTCCTCGTGAAGCTAAAAGATAAGTAATTTTATCAGCGTAAAATACGAAATACAATATTTTTAAATTATAGGGATTACTCGATATTAACAAATACTTGTGTATGCAAAATCATATTTTTACATTTTCCGGGGCGTTTTCTGATCCATAAGTTATTTTTAATAAGAATATTACCGGGCACACATGTTATGTGTTAAATAAGGATATTGCAAGGGTAAATAAGAATACGCAAGGATAAATAAGGATAATGGAAGGACAACGTAAGGATAAATATAAGTTGCCGATAGTAAACCACCACAGCCGATTCATACACGTTGGGGAACATGGTTGCAGGCAACTTTTTATTATGCTGAATATTTCCAACAAATAAAAGCTGTGATACTACAATTCAATCCAGATGATGCTGCAGCTATTAAGGAAAGCCAGACAAAATTCGAAGATATTCCCGTTGAACAGCTGAAAAAATATTGCGAAGAACTACAAACCATTACATGAAAGCATAAAAAAATTAGAAAACAGTAAGTTGTCGTTAGTGGAGTCACTGTAAATAGTGGACGAAGTAAATCTACTGCTGCACGCTATAGGTGACGCAACAAATGAGCGCGTTAAAGAAAAGTTCGCAAGTGTGTTAAATAAAGACACAGATGTCGAACGGTCGTTTTCAAAATATAAGAATATATTTTCACCAAAGCGAACATCACTCATGGAGACAACCATAGAAACATACCTGATTATGCAAAATAGCTATACTTCTTCTCCAGTTTGTGAAAATCAAGCTAGTTCATCAAGCTAGTTAAGAGGGTAAGTTTTACATACATTGTAATAAATTGTAACAGTTTATTGTTTCTCGTATTAGTTAATTTCACGTACGCCACTGTCCCACGGAACATTTTTGACAGCCCTACTAATAAGTATGAAAAGCTCATAAAATTAATATATAATTTTAGTACCTTTTACGCATTATGCAGTCTGAGAACTACAAAAGAAAAATAATAATTAGAAAACAAAGTGACACTGTTATAACAAATCTACATAAACAACATATTATCTTTATTATTATTATTATTTCATCTGGTGCGTATATGAACCACTGGAATAATATACAAACATAATTTTACTTCCTCACCCCTCAAAATGAGGAAGTTAATGTATTCGTGAAACAAAATTTGAAAATTTTTATTGCATTTCTGGACGAATCTAGACAAACTATGACGATACACAAAATTTCAGACAAAAAAATTTTCTGCCTGTGTGTCTGTGTGTCTGTTCACGATAGCAGCTACAATTTTTGAGATTTGGTACACACATTGTAGAGGTCAAAGAAGAGATTGAGTTCGTTGATGAGCAAAATCGGCCTAAAAAAATATTAGTGACATTCCACCAATGTGACTTTTTGAAACGTCAAAGTGACTTTTCTGAAATGTCAAAGTGACTTTTTCAAACGTCAAAATGTAACTTTTTTGAAACGTCAAAAAATGTGACTTTTTTGAAACGTCAAAGTGACTTTTTTGAAATGTCAAAGTGACTTTTCTGATACGTCAAAATGTGACTTTTTTGAAACGTCAAGAAATGTGACTTTTTTGAAACGTCAAAGTGACATTTTTGAAATGTCAAAGTGACTTTTTTGAAATGTCAAAGTGACTTTTTTGAAACGTCAAAATGTGACTTTTTTTGTAACGTCAAAAATTGTGACTTTTTTGAAACGTCAAAGTGACTTTTTTGAACTATCAAAGTGACTTTTCTGATACGTCAAAATGTGACTTTTTTTGAAACGTAAAAAAATGTGATTTTTTTTGAAAAGTCAAAGAGACTTTTTTGAAATGTCAAAGTGACTTTTTTGAAACGTCAAAATGTGACTTTTTTTGAAACGTCAAAAAATGTAACTTTTTTTGATACGTCAAAGCGATTTTTTAAAATGTCAAAGTGACTTTTCTGATACGTCAAAATGTGACTTTTTTTGAAACGTATAAAAATGTGACTTTTTTGAAACGTCAAAAATTTCTTTTATTATAAGCGCCACCACACGTCCAGTTTTGATACGGTAAGGAAATTCTGATCCCTAGCGGTTTTTAATTTTTATGTTATTGAGAAAAATAAGATACGCGCAAACGAATTTTACATTTTTTACAAATTATTCAATGAACATGTAATGATTGTGGAAGTTATTACTGTTACGTAATTCTTGTTCTATTTCATATACTTTTTACTTATAAAAAATTAATTAACTGCTAAAATTAATTTTCACTTACTAAAACTTAATTTCCTCAGAAGTGATCGATAAAGTCTGCGGTCATTCGTTCATTAAATGACCTGACATCGGTCGCAGGAGCTAGACCGAGGAACAACTTGGACTTGAAAGCTTGTGTGCTGCAATATGTGGAATCACCACCGCACTATGAGTCCGAATCTGTTTTAATCATCGACGCTCCATTAATTGCAACCAAACCCTCTATTATGAGTTCCACTTCTATTTACCTGCATGAATAGAAAGCTAGTTTAAATCAGAGTTTACGTTAAGCTCTGTCTAATCCTTATAATTTAGGAATGGTTTCAAAATTGTATTGCAATATGTTGTCTGCATATCAAACTTTTCACATTATACGCACATGTTTAGTAAAATAGTTCTTATTTATACTAGAAAATATGTGAATGTACAATATGTGCTTGCTTAAAATTAAGAAATTAAGAAATGCCTGAATATTTTCCGAACATTATTCCAGATTCTCATGTCATAACAGCAATTCCAGCTTAGATTTTGAGCAATAATACCCTTGTATCAATCAGACTAGGAAAATTATGTCATAGTACTTATATTTGATTTGCCTCATGTATTTGATGAGATATGTTTAAATTTATTAGCAAAGAAACTCTTTGAAACTAGATAAGAGGATATTTCTTGCAATCATATTATCAATATGCACAGAAAATTATTGTAGAAATAAAGTCCAGTCGCGATAAAGAAATGTTTTTAGGTGTTCCACACGGGTCAGTGCTGGGCCCAATTTTGTTTACACTATGTACCAATGACTTTACAGATTATGTTACTGAAGACTCAGAAACAATACTTGTGGACGATATAACAAATTGTGTGCCGGTGTCATTACTGAGGAATGATTAGGAAAGTTAAAAACAGTCTATACTGAGTTGGACACGGTGCAAAAAAATTTTACATGACTTCAAACATTTTAAAATCAAATAACTTTTAAACTACAGTTCTTATAAAAACTGGAAGACAATTTTTTATTTAAAATTGAATATAAACTACAAAATATGTACAATTATCTGTCAGTTATTCAATGGCGTGGTAAATATATTAGTAAAAATAGAAACACCGAACTCCATTTCTGAGCCAATGCAGCTACTAGATAAACCAGTCATGATGCAAATTATGCATCTTTATGCTTAGTTGTTAAATACGAAATTAGAAAGAAATACTAAAGTTGTTTATAAGTAGAGTTGGCAAATCGGTCCACAAGCCATGGACGGTGCCAGGTAGAGAAATACGTAAGCGAGACTTGTTTACTACTTTAGTAAAGACTAAAATTTGATTTTAGTCTACTGTTATGCCTCGTGGTGTGTACAACGTAATTTATTCCTCTTCGTTGTATTGTTGATAATTTTATTCCTTTTTTTTTTCTTCTTTTTGTACTATGAATATGTTAGGGTTAAGTGTAAGAGTAGCCTATGAGTTAAACTTCGCCCCATTTAGATGTTAATATGTATACATTTATATTTGAAGACATTTTTTTTTTTTTTTTTTTCGGTTTCCCGATGCCGGTCAGTCCTCCCGTGGTCTCCGACGCCTCACGGGAGTCGCGCCGGCGTATCAACTACAGCCACTCCTCACATCCCGCAGGGTTAGTGACTGTAGATACCAGAATCATGTGCCCTAAGCAGATGGAGAGAACCCAGAATGACCGCCTTCTGCATTTGGCCTGCCAGCCACACGGCTGATTTTTGGCAGGCTGGTATGATCTTCAGTCCCGAGAGCAGCGTAGGCTTTATCCCTCCGAGTACACCGATTATAAGGACGACCATTTTTACCGAGTAGCCTGGGTACAGCACTTGGAGCTCGTACCGGAGATTTCGATATTTGGTCCGTTTCTCCTCCTCCGAGAACTCGATGACATACATCATCTTGAGTTGATGGTCGAGAAGGACTATGTCAGGCTTGTTGGCTTGGATTAGCCTGACAGTCGGGAACGAGTAGTTCCAGTAAATCCGGCATTTCTCGTTCTCGACAACGGACTCAATATCTCCGGGGATGTAAGGTAGCACTGGTGTCTGGTCTACACCGTACGAGTGCCTTAGATGGTAGTATAGCACTCGTAAAGCCGCGTTATGTCGGTGGATGTAGGCCGAAATCGCGTATACGGGGCATGCAGATAGTAAGTGCATGAGCGATTCCGGCGCCTGATGGCAGGTCCTGCATATCAGGAACCTCTACACGCCACACGTGGCTACGGTAGACCAAGGTGTTGATAACACCATCTTGGCAGGCCATAATGAAACCCTCGGTCTCCGACTTAAGCCCTGCTGACCTTAGAAAGGCGATAAACCCAGTGTTTCGATGTTCTTATAGAAAACACCATGCTGGGGTTTATCGACGTGCTGCCGAAACAGATTTTTCTGTTCGGCAGCTCTGATTCGGGCTTTCAGACGATTTGGCTGAAGTTCGGTGACTGACTCAACATCAACACCTCGCCGGCCTCCTCGCCTGATGTCAAATGCGAGACCGAGTTCATCTGCGGCTCTTTTTGCTGCCTTGAACAATCCTGCTCCCACTCCTACAGTTTCGTGATGTTTTACGAACCGCAAGAGGGGATCTGAGCTCCTGAGTATGTTACATGCCATACTCAATACTACTCTGCCATGCGCACACTCCAGGCTCAAGAGTCCTCGGCCCCCCCGTTGACGTGGGAGGTACACACGAGGAACGGACGATCTAGGATGAATACTTCTGTGAATATTCATCATCTTGCGGGTATCTCTATCTAATTGGCGCAGCTCCTCTACCGTCCACTTAACTACTCCGAAGGAGTAGAGCAGAACCGGAACGGCAAGCATATTAGTTGCAGACACCTTGTTCTTCCCCGAAAGTTCGGAAGACCAAATCTTTCGGAGGCGGTGTCTGTACTTGCCGCGGAGAGAATCTTTTATTTGTGATACATCCTGGATGTGCCTTTGTTGCACACCCAGATATGTATAGGTCTCTCCGGCATCCAGATGTCTTAGGATGCTTCCGTCTGCGAGCTGCGCATCTTCAGAGAATTCCCCGCATCGTCCTCTCTTGAGGTGGACGACTGCACATTTGTCCAACCCGAACTCCATACCAATTGCCCGCGTATATTCTTCGACCACCCTAAGAGCGTTTTGTAGTTCGCGCTCACCGGAGGCATAAAGTTTAAGGTCATCCATATAAAATAAATGGGTGACCTTATGCCTCCGGTCGCTGGGTGGCCCACATTGATATCCGCGGGTTTGGCGGAGCCCAACAGACAACGGCAGCAGTGAGATGCAGAAGAGGAGAGGACTCAGGGAGTCACCCTGGAAAACTCCTCTCCTAAATGCCACCTGCTCTGTCGTGACCCGCTGTGCACCTGATGTTATGGTGAAGCGGGTCTTCCAGAGCGGCAGCAGCTGTTCTATGCATCTCACTAGTGGTGCTGGTACCGCAAGACATTCGAGCAAGTACAACAATAGCTCATGTGATGTTGTATCAAATGCCTTGCGATAATCAATATAGGCCATCGATAGATTCCGCTTGTATTGCACAGAATTCTGTGTAATACAGCGGTCTATCAGGAGGCTGTCCTTGCAACCTGCCATGCCCTTCTTGGCACCACGCTGTTCGTGTATCTGCTGGAAGACCGGATCAACAGACCTCAGTGTCCTAGCATACAAGATACGTGTAAATATCTTGTAGCAGGAGTTAAGGCAAGTGATCGGCCTATAATTCCTCGGGTCGGAAAGATCCCCCTTTTTGGGGATAAGCACAGTACGTCCCTCGACGAACCAGTCCGGAATCTGCTGCCCCTCGTTCAACCATGAGTTGAAAACTCGCGCCAGACGACGGTGAGTGGAAGGAAATTTCTTCCACCACCAGTTGTTAATGCCGTCTGGGCCCGGGGCAGCGAAGTTCTTGGTACCAACAAGCGCTTGTTGGACTTCCTCCGTACTGATTGCCGGGCACACTTCTTCTGGCTCTTCAAGATGTCTGTGGCACAGAGCCTCGAAGTGTGCTATTGCTGGAGTGTCGCTATTGAATGGACGCGTCGTTTCGTAGGTTCCCTTCCAGAAGGTTTCGACATCTTCTACAGTCGGCGGATTCTCGACAACACGCTGTGGCTCTTGAAAGAGGCGGGAAGGATTCGTACGGAACAAAGTGTTTTGTTCCATACTCCTGACCCGCCTCTTCAATGTTTTCTTTATCGCCATGAGCGCTCGGATCCTATCTAGACAGTGCTGCTTGATGGTAAGCATCACTGTCAGATTTAGAGTATGGTGTTGACGTCTTAATCCGGCTGCTATGCGCCGGATTCTGGGAGTAAAGACTCTACCAGTCGTCTTATATTCCACCATACTCTGGATCCGAGAAGCGTGTTGTCTGGCCGACTGTATTTTGCCCTCGATTTTTTGTACACGCCGCTTGGCTTTCTCGACCCCGTGATTGGTTGACCTCTCACGGGGGACGAGTTGCTTCGCGGCGTTGTACACGGCACAGTTGATTTGCCAAATGTCTACATCCTCCGGAATTTCCTCATCGATGACCGCGTCCATTCTAGCCAGGTCTTGTGGCTTTAGGTTAGCCGTGGTGTTAAGGCTAACCCTCGTCCTTAAGTCTACGTCGGTGAACTCTAAAGGATGTTCCCCATCAGCTGGTAATTGCCGCGGTGGGACTGCGGCTGGCAGTTCTTCCAGCTGACGGGGTGCCCTTACGTAACCTGTCCTGCGCAAGAAGGATACTTGATCTCTCAGGTGTTGTTGAGAGAAGGCGCGATGCTCTGGATGCATTTCGCACCAAAGTGCATGCAATCGCGCCATGTATCCCCTTCGCTCAGGTTCGCTACTCTCGCGGCAGGTCAGCAAGTCATCTTTTAGTTCCCTCGTCCACTTAAAGCGTCCATGTACAATTGCGGTGTCGTTATCGTTTGGACCGTCCGGTAAGGCCCCTCCCATCTGTCCCTGACCTCCATCCGACTGAGGTCGATTGTGAGGGGCACTTCTTAGGTTGTAAGGAACCCATAGCAGTAGGAGTACCAGGGTGGTTAGCCCTGGTACTCCCGGCCGGCATTAGTCAGGCAGAGTTGCCTCTGCCTGTCCAGGGTGCACCAACGTGGAGGTTGCCGGTCCTTTGCACCCCTAATTAATCCATTATTATTATTATTATTATTATTATTATTGATATTAATTTATTTATTTATTATTGATATTAATTTAATAATAAAATATGTCAGACCTGCCCAAGGATAAAAAACAGCCATACGCTAAAAAAGGGAATAAATTTATCAGTGAATTCCCAGATTTATTCTACAATGGTGCTATAATAATTTGTAAGGTGTGCAAGACAGACTTGATGTGCTACGACAAAGGTGATTGTAAACGTCACGTAAATTTTGTGTAACATGAAACTAAAAAAAAATGGTGTGCCCTCGACAACACAGTGTATGTTCAATTTACTCTTAATGCTGATTGCCTGTGATGTTCTGCTACACATACTCAATAAACAACCATTTCAGTAGTTCTGGAATAAATGCAAACCGAAGGTGATGTTACCAACTCGCACAACGTTGCGTTGTACCAACTGTAAGCGAAGACATTGTAAATAAGATCAAATGTGTATTAAAAAATACACGGCTGTGGTTATGTGTTGATGAGACGACAGATTGTAAAAATAATTCTATTTTAAATGTTACCCTACCTGCACTGGACCCTCTTAAACCAACATTTCCACTATTACTAGCTAGCAGAAGACTAACTGCGTGTACTGGTCAAACAATTCCGCGGGTGGTGATGGAGACGCTTGAAAAATTTGACCTGTCAAATAGTCAAGTGTTGATGTTTGTGACCGATGGTGCCGCGACAATGCGTTTGGTAGGCCGTTCTCTTCAAGAACACGGTTGTAGGTTGATACATGTTATGTGTAAAGTTCATGCTTTACAGCTCGTGGTAGAAACTATTCGACAAGAATTTCCAGAGGTAGATGCATTAAGAGGCCTAGTCGGGAAAAAGCTTCGGATAGCTGAATAATTTTGCTCTTGTCTATACCTTCAATGGACGTTTTATTCACCGTCTTCATTAAGGTGCGATTCCCGATAGAGGTAACCCTTCCTTGCTTCATTTGTAGTGACAAAGATACGTATTTAGAAAATTCATTTAAACCAAATAGTACGGAATAAAAGTTTGAAACTTGCTGAGCATAATTATGAAGATTCATTATAGAAGACATGTATAAATTTTACCTCGAATTTTACCGATTGATATCATAATTCAGGAGCTAATCACGTTCAAATTTCACTTATATTTACACTATAAATTTTCCCTACATAAAGTGAAAATTAATTTAAATAGATATACATGTACCCTCTAGTACACTTTCAACTACTGATCCTCCAAATTTGGTGTAATTTGACCAAACCGTATGGAAGAAATAAATTTTGAAAAATTACCTTACAAACACTGGTTCGGTTAGCCCTCTTAATATAAGTACAGAAAAAGTGTTCCCTAAATCTCCTAAACGTCTTCGCCATTTCATAGCAAGTGTCCCGGTATTCCCGAACCACCACAACCGATTCTTACACGTTGGGGAACATGGTTGAGGCAGCTTTTTATTATGCTGAATATTTACACAACAAATAAAAGCGGTGATACTATTAAGGAAAGCCAGACAAAATTCGAAGATTTAACAATTATTGGTAGTAAATTTTACATTCTGATTGTTTACATTGGTTATTATATCTCTGTTGTTTTATGATTACGACACTTTCATCTATGAAATGTGAATATTAGAGGTTTGTTTCACTTAAGGCCTGAAGAAGATTAAAAAATTAATCGAAACCTCAACAAAGTAAAAATAACCGTCATTTATTTTTATCCGATTACACCGTCTACATATTAACTAATATATACATACGGATACTATTATTCTATTTGATTATTTTATTTGTACTTGTATTTAATCAATAGATGTCGAACGGTCGTTCTCAAAATATAAGCAATTTTTTCACCACATCGAGCATTACTCTCGGAGACAACCATAGAAACATACATGATGCTGCAAAGTTTTTACAGATCTTTTCCAGTTTGTGATAACCAAGCTAGTTAAAAAGGTAAGTTGTGCATACATGGTTAAAAATTGTAACAATATATTACTTTTATTATTAGTTAATTTCTTTTATTACACTTATTATGACGCGTATGCTTATGTCCTACATAGCATTTTTGCCAACTCTATTGGTGATAAGTTATTAGTCAAATAAAAAAAATATTAATTTTGTAACATCTTAGATGCTACTTTTTAAATGTTATCAGTAATTTACTTATGTAAGGAAAATTAAATTTAAACTTGATTTGAAAACTGTAAAATTTATACCTAGGTAAATAACTGCTAATGTTGATTTGATAAAAAGGTTATTTTAGCGCTGAACTATCACTGACCATGCCGAGTTAGCATTATTTTTAAGGTTCAAGAAATTGCACTCCCAATTGATTGAATGGGGTAAGTTTAACCTTATGTTTATTTTTTTCTCTTAATTTCTTTTGTATCTATGATCTGATACTTTGCTACTATACTATGATCATTTATTCGAACTTGGGTTAATTATAACTGTTTAACTTATTGGATATAACTTAATGTAATAGCATATACAACTTATGATATTTTTCACTGCGGTTGGTGGTTGGGTGAATCAATTTTTTCATTATATCTTTTTACCTGCGATCTGACAACTTTGGTAAGATATTCTAACTTGGATTATTTATAACTATTAAACTTACTTAATATTATTTAATATTAACTTTTAATATTATCACTGGGGCTGGATGAATTTTGAGTGATCTTAAATTAAATTTTTTTTCTCAGCTTAAACCACAAATACTTCAACTTTACATTTTTTTTTGTAACTGATAATACAACTTAATGGATGATAATTGTCAACCATACACATATTTAATGGTTTTGGTACCAAATAGTTGTTAACTTGTTAACATGTGGTGTTTAATTATCTCCTGATTTTTGTTAAAAAGTAACAGATATTTGGTTAACTTTAGTAATTGATAATTGTACGTAAGTATTGTTTTCCGTAGCTTCTACAATATTTAAAATATCTTCATCAAGTTACGGTGACGCCCTGAGCAAGTATTATTTTAGTTTTATTTCGGCCATAAGCAATTTACAAAATATTTTTTTTTCTAAATCACAAATAAAGTATTTTTATACATATATAAAAAAAATAGTTATTCAAATTCATTTCCATCCTCAACCCCACTCTCCCATAACCAATAGCTGCTAACCGTACTTTTGTGGTACCTTTATAAATTTTTAATTTTAATGAAATAGGTGCCATAATTTTTAATTCCCCCACATCTTCTTAACCGAGCATCTTAAGACATAAATTTGTATGAAACATTTTTATAAGTTTCAGGCCATGAATTGACCCTGAACATTTGGGGACTAAAACTTAAATCACTTTGTATATTCATGCTAATTTATCTTGACTAATATATTATTACAGATTATTTTACATATACGTATAACTAACAATCAGAATGGATTAATTCCAAAACTACACGATTTTCAGGGCTAAAATGTGGTAAGTCTTCGAGTGGCTTTTGCTAGCAACCGCCATGGTTACATATAGTAACGTAAACAATGGCATATATCATGTGGTATTATGAGAAATAATTTAATATATATCGTTTTTTTGTATTTGTTGTTTAAATCACTAGGCATACTGTTGTACCACATCTTTAAGTTGTATGTTTGAAGGACAAGAAACAAATACAGGGGTCATTTTAAAATATATATTTTAAAAATACTAAAACTTTTTAATACAAGTAATGAATAAAAGCAACTGTATATGGTTTCTTTATCCTGCTCAAAGGAGCATGTTTTTATGTGATGATGCACTACTAGAAGAGTATTCGTGATAGTAATCAAATGAATACTAATACTGAATCACTCCGTCTGAGAAATTCTCAAACTATATATATATATATATATATATATATATATATATATATATATATATATATATATATATATATATATATATATATATATATATATATATATATATATATATATATATATATATATATATATATATATATATATATATATATATATATATATATATATATATATATATATATATATATATATATATATATATATATATATATATATATATATATATATATATATATATATATATATATATATATATATATATATATATATATATAAAAATATATGTATATATATATATATAATAATGATTTAAAAAATTTTACTAGTTGTTTATGGTTGCCTTGATATATTTTTATGAAAAATTGTTTAACATCCTTGGAAACAGTTTTGTTACTACTTTTATATGTTTGGAATTGTCTAAATTGACATATTTTGCTTTTTTTACTTTTTTCTTGATCTTTACACATTTTATTTATAACAATTTTTATGCCATGTTTTCATTTTCATCTTTTTAATCACGTTTGTAAGTATTATAATAATTAATAATAATTTTTTAGTATTATAATGTACTATACTTTTAGTTATCTTGAGAAAGGAATAAAAATTTTTCCGAAAGCTTGATAAAAAACAGAGATTTTTAATTGAATAGCCACCTAATAACTGCATCCCCACTATTTATGTATATGTTTTTTTTATATACATATTTGAACATTACTTTATATATATATATATATATATATATATATATATATATATATATATATATATATATATATATATATATATATATATATATATATATATATATATATATATATATATATATATATATATATATATATATATATATATATATATATATATATATATATATATATATATATATATATAAATCAATCATCCCTGCTATCAAGTATAGTTATTACCCTGCCTTTCATGTCTTACAGTAAATTCCAATACCTGAGTTTTTCCAGTTTACAGAAAGGGAGATTTTGAGCTCATGACATGATATCAAATACAGGGGTTGAAACTACTTCCAGGTAGAAGAGTGAATGGTTGAATATTAAAGGCCTACTTAAACTAATGACAGCAATTCCCTAATCAAGTTTGAATTATATCATTTATCAATAAGATCTAAAATCTTTGAAGAAGTATTGATGTCGGGAAATACCTAAAATTAAAATAGTTGAAACTTAACAGTAACTGATTTGATTCTTGTGTTCATTAGGCTAAACTCTACATATCTCACGTACAACAATCATTTTCGGAACCGCCATTGGGTCACCTGTATCGGCCACTATAGCAAATTTAGTAATGGAAGAATTAGAAAATAAAATATTAAAATCACTAAACTATAAACCAAAATTCTACAAAAGATATGTAGACACTGCATTATTCGCTTACCAAAAGACAAAATACGGTTAATATTTTCACTAATTATTACTCAAGGTTCCAATTCACTAAGGAAATAGAACAAAACAATAGCATAAACTTCTTAGATTTAACAGTTAAATATAATAAAGATGGTATTATCGAAACCAACTGGTACACAAAAGAAGTGTGGTCGCAAAGATACTTAAACTTTAAATCCCACAGACCAAACAACTACAAAAAAACGTCATCAACAGCTTAACAGATCGTGCCATCCAAGTTTCAAATATAAAATATAGACCAAATAATCTGAAAAAACTAAAAAAAAGTTCTAAAAGCAAACTCCTACCTTAAACATTTTTATGAACCAATAATAAAAAAAAGAATACACAAAACCTATAATAAAACAAACCACTCACAAAATAATAGTAATAATAAATATGTGTCCATGCCATACATACCAACAGTAACCGAAAAAATAGCAAACGTATTTAAACAACACAATATAAAAATAGCCCATAAACCATACAATACCACGAAAAATTTTTTCACAAAACTTAAACCTACACTACCCACTGAAGACGAAACTAACACTATATACAAGATAGACTGCAACGACTGCAATGGTACCTATATAGGCCAATTTAAACAATATCTACATAAAAGAGTATACACACACAAATAAAAACTCAAAATCAAAACACGACAGCACTAGCCAAACACGCCATAGAACAAAACCACCGATTTAATTTTAACGACATACAAATATTAGAAAAGGAACCTAACTATAACCGAAGAAACATACATAAAATGCTGCAAATAAAAAAGACATACCAACGCCATAAATAATCGCACTGATATAGAAAATTTAAGCGAAACATATTTTAACTTAATTAAATGATTAGGTTACATTACAATATGAATTCAATTTTTTCATCTTACCGATACAAAATAATAATTCTTGAAATAAAATATCTTATTATATACTCTCTATTTAAGCAACACACCTACAGCAAATCATATGTATACATTTCCAATGTTATCTCTGCAATATAAACAAAACTTTAAGAGCCTACAAACCATGCCAAAATATCTGAGTTGCATTAAAACAGACAATCCAATAACATGTAACAAAATTTAAAACAAATACCTAACAATTAATGGTGTAGGTAAATTGTAACGTAAAATAACCATAACTATGTTTTTAAAATATATTAATTGTAGTTCTCTGATGATGGTGTAATAAACCGAAACGTTAGAAAAAAAATAATAAAATTAGTTATACCTGACCGAAATCCCCTCAAAATAAAACTATTAGATGTTATCTAAATTTGAATGTAGACAGAAATAAAATTTGTAGGTGATTTAAACGCTATAATTGAAAAATACATTAGCTCAGGTTTTTACATAATATGGAAAAGGGGAACGCAGAGAGAAGATAGAATATTGCTTCTGGATACAGGGTTTGTTTTTAAAATTATTTTTATTGGTGAGGCTACATCCACTACAAATGGTGTGGCCTCGTTGCAAAACTCAAGGTATTGGTCAACGGAAGACTAACATTGATTATAAATTGCAAACGGCAATACTCCGTAAAAGTCAACGTCTAGTACGGAACTTCAAATGAATTTTGTTTGAACCATTTTTTTAAAGCTTAAATAGTGAAAGATTCTTAAATTTGTTGTCGAGGTGCAATTCAAAACTTACCTTTCCCCACCCAACAAGACAGGACTTCCATCCATAATGTTTGAATAGCTAAAAATTAGCTAAACGACAACTTCCTTATGCAATGAATTGCGCGAAATAGTTTTTTTAATTACGTGGCCACCTAATCACCAGACGTAATTTTAGGGTATAAAGTCTATGAAAATATGTCCCGAAAGAAGATTGACAGAATTAGAGAAGCGTGTAATGAAATAAAAGAAGAATAAAGAAAAGTTATCTTAATTTTGTATCAAGTTCCAAATATTTTTCGATTTGTTTCTTTTAAATAAAAGTTTAGTTTAAGATTTTTGCGAGATGAATTAAAAAAAAAGTGTCTAATACTTTATTAACATCATTAATTATTATTATAAACTTACCAAATTTGATAAATATTAGACAATAAATAACTCAGATATTAAGGTGACTGTGGTGATCTTGGCCCTGATTTTCTTATTCTTTTGAGTATGCTGAACAAGATTCTATCTCGATCGCTAAAATGACTTCCTGATTTTTTCCATTTTCTTTTGCTCATAGTGGGTATTTAATTTCAGAAAATATATTTTTTTACTATCAGTTTAATGAAAATATGAAATAAAAGAAGGAAACCTAATTTCATAGAAACCGATCAATAAATAGCCGAGAGCGTGGTGAAAAGTGAAATACGAAATTTTATTAAAAAAAAAAAAATTTCCTTATTTCCAAAAGTAAATTTTCCATAAACGAAATATACTTTTAACACTGATGTATGGTAGAGTTTGAATCATTTTTTGGGGTCTTCAAAATTGAGTTAATGTAATAAATTTCAATTTATATTTTTATTGATAGAAATATATTCATCTTGCCATTCTCAAAAACTAAACTCTTTAATAAGATTTCGAATGACATTCTAAAAAATAAAAAAAGTCATTGAACGGCAGATTGTGGCAGATAATGGTTATTAAGAAATCATGCGTATTATTCGTACTTGTCTGCGGATGACTTGGATGATTTCTATTTAATACAATAAACAAAAAAAAACCATTATAAAGAAATCTCTACTAAATATTAGCGTGCGATATTCCAAACTAAATTCGGCGTACTCTACACAATTGCAAATCAAACTTGTATATACTGTTGGTAAAACTTACAAACGCAATTTAATTATACTGTTAAGCCACACCGAAGTAGTTCTAAAACTTAGTTAACGGTTATGCACTGGATGCATAATTTGCTGTAGATTGTGATGTGTGCGACTAGTAGGAAATAGTAGAAATAGTAGCAGTTCTGGAAACATTTAAATTCAATTTTATAAGAACCAACTTATTAATGCTAGATTTATGGAGTGTAGTGCTATACTAATAAAAGGTAGATACCGGGTGATTCATTACGATGGGGAAAAACTTTTTTTGGTGACTCTTGGTGATATCTCATGAAAAATATACTAATGCGTCCGAAATCAAGATCCGATGGTTTTAAAGTCAGCAAATTCTGTCCAGATGTTTCTCCATTATTTCATCGTAACAAATAATTCCCACTTCACTTAGTTATCTGAGGTTGTAGCTTCATTTTGCATTATCAGAACCACAATTTATTGATGATTTTAATATTAACATAATGTCTGAAAATTGTTACACAACTAAGTTGAAATAATATATAAGAATACCTGGATAACTCAAACATTGCAAATACTATAGTACTCAGAATAAATAACAATTATGTCACGAGAGAGTAGTATTCGCTATAAGAGAGCATACATAACAGATTTAGAATTGGATTGGACAAATATTAAGAGAGAAATATATGACGATACAACATTAAAAAAATATGTATAAAAAGTAATACTACGAAAATGAAATTGATAATAACAAAAGGGATCCAAAACATTACAACTTTGATAAGATCTATCATACAAATTAATAAATATAAAATAAATTTTAACAACATAGAAATAGAAAATGATAAAACAAATTATATTAACCAATAGTGTATATAAACAGCATAAGCGATATACACCATTGAATTACTCACAGATGCAAAATGTTAATCAGCGTTAATTTTCATACTAATGAGGCCGATTTAAAAAAAATAGATTATGAGCAATGGAAAAAATAGTACACAATTTACTGATAAAAGCAAGTACTTAGCATATACGTACTAATTAGTGCCTTTAACGTAATTGGAGATGTGATGCTTAATGTGATATATTACTCACTAAAAATATGACAGTTTTCCACCAATTTCAAGACATCAAATATAACACATATAACGCCTATCCGTAAAGTGGGTGGAACAGATATATTTGAAGAATTCAGAGTGTTGTAAAACCAAAATTCTACAAAAAACTTATAAAATTCGAAAAAGTAATATTGTTAAAAAATCACTCAGATCATATAAAAGGCCCTCAGCCATAGGAAACATTTAAGAAATGCCCGAGACAGAAACTACAATGGCTCAAAGCACAAAATGTCACTTCACTTTTTTTTAGCGAATTAGATAAAGAATAAAAAATCATATTAAAAACCTCAAACCGCAATTTGTTATCTCAATTCTCAGATTTTTGGAAGCCAAAACAGTAAAATTAATTTTCATTAAAAAACCGCTCCGCAGTATAAATGCGATGGCAGGCGTCGCCACGCATTCGAGGAAGTAAAAATGACAAGAACTCCTAGAGAAATTTATAAACAACAATTACAAACAGATCTGAATGATTTGATTGCACCCCGAGGGGCTCTACAAAATTTTAAAATAGTAAAAGCCAAATTTCAGCATTTGTATCAAATAAATTTTAAACAATGCTAGTCGCACGTACTTCGAAAAGGATTTTGCAAGGACAAATCAACAAAACATAATATCATGCTAACATCGCAGTGGATGACGATACAATCCTTATAAGTACAAAATTTCAGAAAAGTCGAGACAATTACTTCTCCAGCAGCCACGCAAGCACACGGTTGTGAACCCTATTAATTACCACCAACTGGTCTTAAGCCCTAAAAGCAGACTTTCGTTGGCAGCTTCATATGTAATTAGATCTCAGCGGGCCCCAGAAGTCTTAAGATAGGTATTAAGAAATTTCTCCACGTGCGATGCTGGGTTATTCTTTGGTATTCAAGATACGAAGACGGCGTCCACCACAAAAAAAATATTTCTACAATATCCACCGCAGACAACCAGAAGCACTTCTTCAACAGCTTTTATCATTCGTAGATTTCGTCTTCCGTCATCAAATTTTATTGTAAAACTCTACGTTGTTTTTTATTTATTAAATTTAGAAATCCCAAAGCAGGCCACTACGGACTTAGGCTGTCTACTAACAAAAACTTAAAAATCAAACGTTATTAAAAAAAGAACGTGTTCATCCGAGATCTCCGAGGACAGGTAAGTAAGAGACCGAGACTTAGAATTATTTTTTAAAATTATTATTTGCGAGGCTAGGCTTTTGAGAAAAGATCTCAAACCGCATTTTACATTAAAAATTTTTAAATTGTTTTAAAATAGAAGCTCAACTCGACTTAAAATTCATTTCATTAACAAAATTTGGTTAGTTCTAAGTTACCCGGGTATTTACTGGACTGCCATACAAGTTTCAGAATTTATTAAAATTTTTTTGAGTATTACGAATCCACAGCCAAACATTTTACAAAAAAAATAATTTTCATCAAAACAGTTTGGTGGTCCACCAGGACATAGAAAAAATTCATTTTATATTGTTTATAACTTTCGACTTAGTCGTTTAAAGATAATTTTTCAAATTTATTTTAATTTTAATAAAATCAAATTAAGCATAAAAAGATACACTGCTCAAACAATTTTTTTCGAATCCGACTTAAAAATTTTTTAATAAAAATTTGTTTTCTGATTTTATAAATCAATCATTATAAAGAAAAGTTGTGAAGTCTTGCGCGAACTTCTTGGCATTCCAGTAGTATCCGAGTTGTGGGTCAACTTGCTGTCCGGTTTGTTGGATTTCAACAATTTTTTCAAAAATTTTTAAGAATGGGTTTCTGATTGTGACTTTTACGTTTTTCTAAAAGACCCACTGTCCAATTTTATTTTTCGTCTTAGCGACTTAGTAAAATCACCTGATCTCGTCAGTAAAATTCAATTTTGTAAGGAACCCTCTGTTCAAACTTTTTTTTTTGGCCTTTAGCGACTGAAAAAATAAATTTCATAATTCAAAAAAGTACTTACAGGGAAGCAAATAGCCATTTTTTTTATTTCATTTTTGTATTAAAGCTGACTGAAAAAATATTTTCAGTATTTCCTAAGGTCATTTTCAAGCTAGAAAAAGCCAAATTATCAGGGACCCCTGTGCAAATTTTTCTTGCCTTAATTAAATAAATAAAAAGTTTGCGCCGTTTGAATAAATCCTTCTGCTACAAAATCTAAGGTAGAAACAGGTCTTTCAAGCCAGGAGCGCCAAAGAGGAGTTGCTGAAGTCTTGCTCAGCTCTGCTAGAGTAGCCAGGGCACACAGAAACATTCAACGAAGATAAGAACGGGCTACCTTACCTCTGTATGATAAAAATCGACCTTGAGAAAATTCCATTCCTACGATCAAATACCAAGGCAACAAAAAATTAAGATTACTTTTCGTGCCAGTAAGTCACGTGGTGCCCAACTTAAAATAATAACCCAGCTAGAGGAGTAAACCTACAGGCATCCAAAAAACACAAATTAAATCCTTGTATTTGTGACATGGTACCCCAAACATGGGGCTTTATCGTTAAAGAAAGAAAATAATAAGACGACATAAATTAGGCCACGTCGCTAGCTGTTGTATTTGTGACAAGAGCAATCCATGTTTCCATGTGTCTATAAAAAAAGTTTTGGAAATAATACTGAAAAAACAACTTGAGAATTATATTGAAGAAGACGAAATTATGCTTAAAGAACCATCAGGATTCCCGAAGAATTCATTCATGTGAAACATCATTGCAAAATATGTTAATAATTTGGAAAGAAACTATTGACATTGGACGTGCAGTTGGATAATATATTAAATTCTAGTTTCTGAAAATCAAAATATTTGTATTCAATAGTACTCCTGCTGACAATAAAAAAATAAATACATAAATGATGTTTTTCATATCCGTTACATGGAAAACATGGATATAATCATATCCGCCAAAAAAATTAATTTTATTTTGAATGTAAACAGAAGAGTTACTCTCAAAATGTTTTATATTGTAATGGATTGAAAATGTATAATGTATAATACCGAATGATATAAAAATGATGAAAAATGTAAATCGGTTTAAAATTGCAATAAATACATATTTACGTAAAATCAAATTTTCTTGCTAAATAAAGATTCATTCATTCATTCGTTTAGACATGAGCACTATGTGCAGAATGCAGATCCAAAACAAATATCTAAATTTCAATATCAGGGACTTACTGCAAAATAATATACTGCTGATTAAATATTCAGTAGAAAAGTGATTCTAAACATAAATTAATAAATATGCTATTCGAACATACTCTAAACTAGTTTAATCTCATTGTTACAGTCTTGATATTTGTGTATTTTGTTCAGAATAGAATAAAAATAAATTCTGCTTTTTTTGTAAACGTATGTTCTCTGTTTTACTATTACTTCCTCATCCCTCAAAGTGAGGAAGTTATGTATTCGTGAAAAAAATTTGAAAATTTTTATTGCATTTATGGCCGAATCTCGACGAATTATGACGATACGCAAAATTTCAGACAGAAAAAATTTTCTGTCTGTGTGTCTGTCTATCTGATTCGCGAGAACAGCTACAATTTTTAGATAAAGCCTCAAATTTGGTACATACATTCTAGAGGTCAAGGAAGAGATTGAATTCATTGATAAGCAAAATCGGTTCCAATTTTTGAAACGTCAAAAAATGTGACATTTTTGAAACATCAAAGTGATTTTTTTTGAAACGTCAAAATGTGACTTTTTTTGAAACGTCAAAAAATGTGACTTTTTGCAACGTTAAAGTGACATTTTTGAAACGTCAAAATCTGATCTCCAAATAATTGGCAGCGGTTTTTTTGTAATTGCTACCAAATGCATATATTAGTAAACTATTAAGAGAATAAAATAAATATAATACAACATGATGAACTAAAAGTTTATTTATTACAGTCATTACAAATAGTTTTATTTTTGGAATGCTATGCAAACATAAACTGATGGCATTGATTGTAAGTTTTACGTGATTTTCTGTCTGTATTTCTTGCACAAAGGTAACACATATACAGTCCGTTAAATACCAAATGGAGTGCAACTATACCCCAACAGAAATTCAGCTTTAAATTATAACAAAAACCAACAAACGCTTAGAATTTTTGTATGGTATATCCAGAATATGTACGGAATAGATAGAAGAAAGGAGAACGGACAAACATTTATTTTCGAAGTTATAACAAAAAACAGATATCTGGGTTAACATTCAATTATTTATTTATTTATTTGAAATAATTCATCCAACGAGTGATAAAACCCAGTTATAGGATAAATAAACAACACATATACACAAAAATTCAAAATAGTGAATAATAGCGTACAAGAATAAATAAAAATTTGACAGTAAAAAATATAATTATATAACAAATATATAACAGTATACAAATGGAATAATATATAAACTAAAATATCACATAATACATAGAATATAAAATATATTAATTAAGCATAGTACATTACATACATATTTCTTATATCAGCAATTTTATAGTTAAATGTATCCAGACTGTACTCGATATTACTATAATTTAAGCACATTTGATATACACCGTGTCACAAGAGATTATGCAATACGTATTTTATACATATGCGCACATTCCTACGCAGCCCAACCTACCACTTTTATCAGTACGTCAGGTGGGCACGTGAATAACATACTAACTAGCCTCCTCCCGCCTCGAGCTTCCCAATGTACTGAAAGGGCAGAAATTTTTAAATTATTACAACACATGACACCTTAAATACACGTTATTGGTTCTTTCGATGTAACATAATTCCGTATTTACTGCGACCTAACAAACCTAACAAACAACATGAGTAGAGTAGAAAATTTTGTTGTGCAAAACAAAACTTAGGCTTTTGAATGCTCCAGATACATATTCCTCAGTATGTTTAGGAAAAGCTAGTTTGGAATCAGATGTAATGCCAAGGTCTTTCACAAACTCAGGCCTCTATAGGGTGCAGTTGTCTCAAATATTAATGGATTTGTTTTCCGTGAAAAACACATGACTTTACGTCTGGTAATATTTAGAGGGAGACAATTGTTAACGCACCAGTTGTTAAGAATGAATATTGTGTTGGAGGTCATCAGCATATAACAAGTTATGTACACCTAGGTTATTAACAATGTTATTAATGATTAATTTAAAAAACAATAGACCGAGTGTAAGACCCTGCGGCACTCCAGACGTTTAAGTAAATTGAACAGATTGGTAACCACGATATTGTACAAATTGAGGTCGACCAGATCGATAGAAATTGAATAAATTTGCCAAAGAAATAGTAAGGCCAACGTCTTCTAATTTTATTAATAATATACCTTGGTCCAATCTTTCAAACACCTTGAAAAATTCAGGGTAAATAGCGTCCACTTGACCTTTACAATTTATTGCTTTAGCGATATAACAAAAACAAAAAGTGAAAAATTTGGACAGAAATACAGTGATAAATTTAATTTGAGAAATCATTACAGTTCAAATAAAAAATTCAAAGAAAGTTGATGAAACTTTAAAGTTCAATTTCTGCAATTTTAACAAAGTTTGTCTCCCATTAAATATACTTATGTTACTCTCCTTTGATCAAAGTATATTTTATACAATTTCTTTTAAAGTAAAGGAGGAAATGTTTTAGCTTCTCTTGCAGAAAAGTATATGCGGCTTATACTATTTGCTAAGTACTTCTGAAACTTTTCTAAGGTTGAAAAGTAAAAGTGCGACGTCTGAGAAATATTTCAACACGCAGTAAAACGTTAGGTTTATTGCCGCTGTGGACGTGACGAAAATTTTACAAATCTGTACTTTTTCAACTTTCCTGACTTATAAGTGGTAAAACGTCATAAAACTAAAATTACTGCATTCTTTGTTCTTTGTGTGTGTTTTGTTACTAATAATTTTTTGTTTTTATGCTGAAACATTTATATTCAATTGTTAAATGTTTTTATTTGAGCTTGGAAATTATTTGATGCGTCTGAATCATTATGGTTGACTACACATCGGATTTTTTAAACTATTGAAGACAGCCGATTTAAGAAAAGGGCCATTACGTGTAAAAATTTGTACAGAGGGCGTTTCAAAGAGGAACATAAAAATTCAGAAGCATACTCCTTTTGCCAAAATAAGAAAAAGGTTCTTATGAAGATGGGCCTGGTAACACTTCTTTTATGAACACTCCCATCATTATAATGAGGATTTTTGGAAAACTGGTGATGCTTCTTTTTTTGAACACTCCCAACATTATTACGGACACTTTTCTATTTTACTCTAAAGCGGTTTTATGATTTTCCATGATATTTGATCTCTTCACCTCCATACCTTTTATGGGGGTGGAGAGTTAAAGGTGGCAAACAATTTTTTATTTAAAAAAATTTTTTTTTGTGGTATTTTCTGATCTCTCAAAGAAAATTAATAAAAAGGTACTTGTTATTTCTATATATATATATATATATATATATATATATATATATATATATATATATATATATATATATATATATATATATATATATATATATATATATATATATATATATATATATATATATATATATATATGAATAGTGGTGAGAGGTATGAAACTTCTCATATGGTCTCATATCCGACCGACATCCTAGATGTCTCTGTGGCGGATAGCGACTTGCATCACAGCAAGTACCGAGAGCGGTGACCCCTAGCCCAGGTGGACTAAACTAATGTGTTATTAAATATGATTTGAAGGAAACAACTACTCAGCGGGCAAATACCCCGACCTGCATTGAATTACACCTTCAAATCATAATAGATCGATAGCCAATATCATTTGTCAATTCCTAACCAGACATAGATCGATTTCGAACTTATTTGTTCTCTTCAGTATGCCATAGGTTATGGAACAGACAAATGATAGTGGCCAACTTGCTAGTTATATACTAACTAAGGTGAAGTGAATAGTGGTGAGAGGTATGAAACTTCTCATATGGTCTGAATGCTACTATCCGACCGACATCCTAGATGTCTCTGTGGCGGATAGCGACTTGCATCACAGCAAGTACCGAGAGCGGCGACCCCTAGCCTAGTTTAGTCCACCTGGGCTAGGGGTCGCCGCTCTGAAAGGAAAGAAAATGTTGCAGCCAAAAAAAAAAGAAAAGAAAATTTAGGAAGCGTACGTGAGATCCAGTCAATTGGGAAAAAAATATTAGAAAGTCTAAGAGAGCTGGTGGTGAAGAATACATATCTACGTCAAAGAAGAAGATGCCACAACGACGAATCAAAGAACCATGTAACAAGAATGTATTTAGATTAAAGTGTGCAGAAAGAATAAACGAAGATATTAGACGTCAAATTTTTAAGACATATTGGGACTCTTCGAAATCAATTGACCAAAAACGACAATATATTTCCTTTTCATTAGAAGAAGTGCCTGTGGTGCGTACCAGAGGGAGAACAGGGGTACGTGAAGGAAAGCGACTTACGACTATCAAATATTATTTTACTGCGAGTGGAGAAAAGATAAGAGTGTGTCGAAAATTTTTCTTAAGTACCTTGGATATTTCTCAAACAAGTATAAGAAATGCACTAAAAAAAAGACAATCTGGTGGAATTGTTGAACCTGACTAGCGAGGAAAACATGAATGTATGTTTAAAATAGATACTACTATAAAAAACAGTATTCGAGAACATATTCAGAAGTTTCCATGTGAGGAATCTCATTATTCGCGAAGTAGAACTAGTAGAAAATATTTGGGAGTCCAGTTAAATATTACCAGAATGTATGAATTGTACAAGGAAGAATGTATTGAGAAAAATATTGCCATAGAAACAATTCCAAAAAAATGGGTATATTCTGAAATATTTAACACAGAATTCAATTTGGCATTTAAAAACCTAACAACGACACTTGTGATCAGTGTGATGAATACATCATCAAACTAAAAGAAAATAATGCAGAACATAACAATATTCAAACTGAATATGATGCCCATTTGAATGAAGCTACGAAACGTTACGACTTAAAGAAAAGAGATAAAAACGATTTTTTCGGAAAGTCAAATGGACGAGTATTAATGGTTGACTTGCAAAAATGTTTAGCAACTCCACTGCTTACCAATGCTCAAAGTTTTTACTCTCTCAAACTCTGGTCATTCAACTACACAATCTACGATTCCACTTACAAAAAAAGCAACTTGTTGTATGTGGGATGAAACGATTGCTGGTCGAGGAGGACCTGAAATGGCTTCTTGTATGATTAAGTATATTCTATCACTTAATGATGATATAGAAAATATAATCATATGGAGTGACAATTGTCCTCCTCAAAATAGAAATATACAAATGATCATGTGTTATTTCTATATAATGTCGATGAAGCCTGACATTAAAAAAATTTAACAGAAATATATGCTTCGAGGACATACTCATATGGAGGTAGATACGATGCATTCCCATATCGAAAGAGAATTAAAGAAGACGCCTGCTTTTGCAATAGTTACGCCTTGGGACTGGCAGCAACTTGCTCGATTGAGTAGTTCTAGGTCACATGAATTTCAAATTTTTGGAATGGAAACAGAAGACTTCAAAAATATTAACGCATTATTTGATGAGCCCACATTCCCTTTTTGTAATACTAAAAATTCAAAAAAAAAACAGAAGATAAATTTCTCATATCAAAAGTAGTGTATCTTCAGTTTAGGCGAGAGTCACCTGGGATATTATTTTTCAAAACTGATTTTGACCAGCCCGATTTTCAAACAAAAGATTTTAATAGGAAAAGTAAACGAAGAACAACTATCACCGAATTACATTCATTAAGAAATGGATTACGTCCAATTTCTACTAAGAAATACAATGATTTGCAGAAACTCTTAAAATGGATACCAAAAAGATTTCATGATTTTTATAAGAATATTCCCCATCAGGATTCCATTAATGACGATGATTAATTAATATATTCTAGCTAAATAAAGAATTACCTCTGTACACTGTTTTGTAATAAAAAATGTTCATAAAACTTTTTTCTTTACTTCTTTTGTGAACATATTTTAGAATTGTGATAAATTTTGGAATCAAACAGTATTATGTTACAGAAATAGTATTAACAACCATAAATTATTAGAATTATTAGAGGCAAACAGTATTATGTCAATAATTTACACATTTGTTTGCAGTGTTAAGTCACAAAATTATAAATGCGGCATAACTAAAGAAATATTAAGTCTTCTTGAAGAGTATTAAGTCCCAACAATAAAGAAGTGATATAAAGCCAAATGGTATTAAGTCCTTTTTTTAATGAAAATAAATACCAAATTAGAGTAGTTTTTCATTTACCAACATTAAATTGACAAAATAGGATACTACTAATAATAAAAGTAACATGTCGATCCATAATCATAATTTGTGAGTAAAATAATGCAATTTGTAAGTTGGCACCTTTCAAATCGTCCTACTGTAAAACTTTCCTAATGTGACTTAATATCTATATATCTATATATATATATATATATATATATATATATATATATATATATATATATATATATATATATATATATACCGGATGGCCCAGGTACTAGGGAATCCCCCAAATTTTTCTACAATTTTTGGGATAGAAATTTGAAATTTGTAGGGATGAATCAAAACAAAAATTTTAATTTTTTTGTTCACCTGCACCAAAGAAATCACGTTCGTTTTAACCGGAAGTGACTCCAACTTTCTTATTTTAAATAGCACCCTGCATATTTAAGTCATTTTTCTGATGAATATTTAATTTCCCTTTACAAAGCTTTTTTCAGATTTAAAATCGGTTCATAAATAACCCAGACAATTACCTTTGTTTGTTTCGTTTAAGAAGGCCATGAATCTAATAAACGAAATACATTATAAATAAAATAATTATCAACACTCGTTGTAAGGATGTCTACCATCATTATTATTATGTAGTAGTAATTATTTCTCATATCGTTTATTTCTTTATTTACGTTTGTTTATTTTTTTTTCGATATGTTTATTTTTTACATTTCGTAGTACCATAACTCGCTTATTTTGAATAGCATCCTGTATGTTTTATGTGGTGTTTTTGTTCTCATCAAATTATTCTCTCCGATGATGTATGTATTTGTTATAATGATAACGTTATTAATGCACAAAATGTCGAACATAAAATATTCCTGATACTGTTTTTACTTTTTTTCATGAGTAGGCTGTGTACTCGTATACCTATATACGTGAAAATGTAATTTTTAAGTGATTCAATTGTTTACACTTATCAAATTATACCTATTGTAGTATAACAATAATAATAATAACAAAAAGCATAAATTTATTTGATTTAAACATGTACATGTACATCTACCCTACCCGACAAAATGAACTATTCATTGCAAATAAAGAAACTGGGAAGTAAGTTTTACCAGAGTTATAAACTAGAAAATAATGAAGAAATAGTGAGTACTATACATTACACTAAGGTACAGAAACTTATAAAACTGAACTAAATTAAATGTTAAATAACTAAAACCTTATAAATTTTATTCAAAATGACCTCCGTTTGCTTGAACACAAGCACGAATTCTTTCTGAACATTCTCTCATTATATTTCGTAAGTTTTGGAGATTTATGTTATTAATTGCCTGTCTCACTCTATCCTCGAGATCTTCTCTAGTACTAGTCGGCTGCTGAGAATGTACATTATTTTTTAAATATCCCTACAAGTAATAGTCTAATGGGCTCAAGTCCGGTGATCTCGCAGGCCATCTAGTTGGACCATGAGTACCTATCCAGTGATCTCCAAAACGATTATTTAAATATCTCCTAACCTCAAGTGTATTATGGGGCGGAACCCCATCCTGTTGGAAAAATAACATTCTTTCTCGAGCAATAGGTAAATTCTCTAAAGATTCTTCTATTTCATTCCTTCTTCTTCTTCTATTTAATTCAAATATCTGTCGCCATTGAGTGAGCCATCAAACACAATTATTGTTCAATTATTGTGGTTCCCAATATTCCAATCCAAACATTGAATCCAAATCGTTCTTGGAAACGGCCCTGCCTTACTAGTCTAGGGTTTTCTTGTGCCCAATGTCTCAAATTATTGCGGTTAAACAAGCCGTTGTTAGTAAATCGTGATTCGTCCGAATACAAAATATTGTAATGAAAATTAGGAATATTTGTCTCATTTTGCAATGCCCAGTTACAATATTCGAGGCATCTAGCATTTTCGTTTTCATATAAATGTTAATGAAGTTGATATTTGAAACTTCGATAATTGTGTTTTTTAATATTCTTCTAATGTTTTATTTACTTACACCTAAGTCTTGTTCCAACTGCCTCAGAGATGTAGAAGGGTCAATCTGAACCGCTGCTAAAACATTTATTTCTGCTTCTTCACTAACTATAAATAGTTCTTCTGTTCCTTGAACATCACTCTCTTTTCTGAATTATTTTTGAAGTCTGGTGAAGTAGGTTACACTAGGCTGGTGTCGATCTAGTTATCTCTGACGATATAAACGGCAGGAAGCACGTGCATTTTTCTGACATTCTCCATAAATAAGTAATAAATCAGTTTTTTCATTATTTGTATGACGAAAATAATCCATTTTCTGTAAATTTCACTTAATTATTTGCAAAATACGTTTTACAATAATGACAGATCTTTATTGTTGACAACTAGATTTTTGTTTTTCCAAAGGCATCTATCTTTGCAGTTATATATTTGTTTTGCTATTCAAAATAAGCGAGTTATGGTAGTACGAAATGTAAAATATAAACATATCAAAAAAAATAAACAAACATAAATAAAGAAATAAACTATATGAGAAATAATTACGATTACATAATAGTAATGATGGTAGACACCCTTACAACGAGTGTTAATAATTTTTTTTATTTATAATGTATTCCGTTTATTAGATTCATGGCCTTCTTAAAAGAAACAAACAAATGTAATTATCTGGGTTATTTATGAACCGATTTTAAATCTGAAAAAAGCTTTATAAAGGGAAATTAAATATTCATCAGAAAAATCACATAAATATGCAGGTTGCTATTTTAAATAAGAAAGTTGGAGCCACTTCCGGTTAAAACGGACGTGATTTTTTTTAGCTCGGGTGAATCAAAAAATCACAATTCTTGTCTTGATTTATCACTACAAATTTCAAATTTCTATCTCAAAAATTGTAGAAAAATTTGGGGGGTTCCCTAGTCCCTGGGCCACCCGGTATATGTGTAACTAAAATAATCAACGAATTTTCAGATATTGAGCTCTAAATCAAACAGCATAATAACTGAGATTATCAACTAAACTTTTCATCTCAGGTACTATTGAATAGCGACATACATTTCACGTCAAAATTCCCTTCAAGATGGCTTTATTCTTAACACACACATTAAGGCAACATTGAGAGAAGAAATCGACAAACGGTAGGCACAGAGGAACTCATTAATAGCTAATTCTTTAAATAAAATAATAGATTCCCAGAATGTATGTTTACATTCTTCATTTTTACTCACTAAATATAATAAGCAAATGCTATCCAAAGAGGAGTATTCCATTCTCAAACAGTTCATTTGCCAATAGATTTATGGCAACTAAATTATAAGTGCACTAAAACAACAGCCCATGGTTGATATCTCCAACGTTTCCACCACAATCACAA
Organism: Rhamnusium bicolor; assembly: GCA_029963845.1. Classification (NCBI taxonomy): domain Eukaryota; kingdom Metazoa; phylum Arthropoda; class Insecta; order Coleoptera; family Cerambycidae; genus Rhamnusium; species Rhamnusium bicolor. The sequence continues at coordinate 915,483 of JANEYF010002799.1, read as the reverse complement.
AACACCAATCTAAAAGCACAATGACCGTGACAAATGTGACAAATAATTGCCTGCAGTAAAAAAATCTACAAAAGATGGTTGGAGAATAGGGAACTATATATTCGGCAGTACTAATAATTATTAATATGAGATCGATGGTCTGGATTCACTCTTCCCATTTTTCTCTCATATTCTCGTCTCTATAATAATAAGATCCCGATATGAAAGATAATCAAGTAAATGGGCCTTTGAAACTTTTAATTACCAAATTCACAACTTCATTCCCCGCTATACCGGAGTTGACCTTCACTCAAACAAAGACAACTTTTCTATTTAATCCGTTTAACTTGATAATAATCTCTAAAATGTTGTAATTATTTTATTAACCATAATATGTTTGCTTGGGTTTGAAATAGCAGTCAACAACATACGCTGAGAATAGGATATGATCAGAATTTTTTTGAAACATCGTATGATTTTCAATTACTTAGTCTAAATTTTTGCAAATAGCTAGGGGATGCTGTTGTAAAAATAGAGCAATTTGCATTGAGTTGACATCCAAATGAAATTATCGTGTTTTTAATATGAAACGCACTACCAAAACCGAATGATAATTAATACGCTCTTGCTATTTTAGCTTTAGATTAGGGTAATACCCAGAAATTTCATACTATTTTGTGAGACATCATTCTTAGTGTCTCTCAAAGGAAAAGTCATATTCTGAGTTTTCGTTTTGTTCAGAAATAGTTCGTTAGAATTAAACTATTTTTCTAATTTTGATTGTTCACCACATGTTCTTGGTACAACGTAATTAAGGTCATCAGCTGTGCTGTTGAACATAAAGTTATGTCATCTGTATATGGTACATAATTTACCGTGTTTTCATCAAATGGGATGTCGTTGATGAATAATAAAAAAGCAGAGGTCCTAGTACGAACCCCTACCGCAGCCCTATATTAACTTCCTTTTTACAGATACCACATATCCACTCTCTGATATCTATCATTAAGTTCATGTGATACAAAATCAAATGCTTTATTTAAGTCACAGAAAGTTATTGAAATGTACTCAAGGCTTCCAAAGCCTTCTTCTATTTTTGTGGATAAATCTACTATTCCTTAAACAATGTTACAGTGTTTTCTAAATCCGAATTGACTACTGAATAAGCTGATATTCTCAAAATAGTGTGTCACTCTGCGATACATTTTTCAATTATTTTTGGTGTTATTGGTAATAAGGATGTTTGTCTATAATTTGATACATCCTTAGTACCACCTTTTTTAAAAATAGGTATGGTTAACACCTACAATAATGTCTTTAAGGAAAAGATTGAAAAATGTTGTATACATATCATGTAATTCTAAAAACTCTTTGTTGTTCAAATTGAAAAAATTTTATATGCCGATACTCCATCATCATGTATCTCGGAAACGGATCGTTATCGGAACTATTTTCATAGAAACTTTTTGTCTTCTTTTGGCGTAAAGAATATGCTCATAAATTTGTGTCATGCATTTATTGAACATCCTGTATATAATGAAGCATTACAATAAAGAATTTAATGGCTCATTTTGGTTGCTGCTATATCCGACTTTGTTTCCTTTACATAATGGCTATTTGCATTTTGAAGAGGGTTTGAAATTCTCCAAGTTTCAATTGGCGTAAGATAATTTTTGCTATAAATTTAATGTATATTCATGGCTGAGTGTTGGTTTATTCCCGTCGGAAAGAGAGCATTCTTCTACTAAAACATGCTTAGAAAGTTACATCGAAGAGTTACTGGATATTTTTTTAAATGTATCGAAATTAAATAACCCGTATCTCAGAAAATGTGGCATTTAGAACATAAGTAGGAAATTAGTCCTGTTTTCGGTAAAGAATCCACCATTCCAATAATTATCTTACTCATTTCAGGGACATTGTATATATTACTAATTTAATAACAATTATTTAGCAAATAAAATAATCACATCTCATTTACTGCAAATGAATCCACTACGATTCTGTTCTCAAGCTCACTATTATTTCGACCCACTTTTCCCACCAAATGACATACGAATTAGTTGCTCAGGTTGAGCTATCTACATCTGTCTCTGATCTCAAATTACCTGGATATAGCTGATAACCCCAATTAATCGATTCCAACGATCCATTGTCACATTTGCAAGTAAGTGGAATATCAGTGTTGGACAGCTGCTACACTAGTGGAAGGAGGAGAATCGTCGCCTTAAATTTAAGATATAATTGCCAAGGTAATAAAAATACTGTATTCATCTATGCGTAATGTTTGACCTTCATTGATTCGATTCATTCGCTAAAAAGTTATCACTTATAATAAAAAAAAACATCATTTTCCTATAATATTTACCGCAAACCAACTTTTACAGAAGCCACTATACCCTTTAATTCCTATAACCCTCTCTCCCACAAATAAGCCGCATATCAATCTATGATACACCGAGCCTTCAGCTTACCTCTATCTGAGATAGATATAAAAGAAGAATTAGACACAATAAGACTTATAGCACATAATAACGGGTACCCTCAAAATATAATCAACAATCTGATCTACAAAAAAACAAAAGAAGTCCCTCTTGAAAGAACTTTATCCCACTATTATCGAGAAAAAAGTTCAAACATACATTTCATTACCATATTCAGGTCAACTCTCTTATTCAATTAGCAATACTTTTTCCAAATTTAATATTAAAACATCTTTTAGTTCTAACAAAAAATATAGGCCGATATCTTTTCAATGCAAAACAAAAAACTGGTATCTCTAAAAAATTTGATGTATATCGGTTAGATTGCCCAGAATGTAACGCCTCATATGTAGGTCAAACAGGTAGATCGTTCGGAGAAAGATATAGAGAACATATTCACACACAAAAACAACATTCCAACTTTTATAAACACCTAACAGATTCTGGTCATACAATAACTGATGACCATCAATCTAAAATATTATATATCTGTGGGAAAAGTAAAAAAACTTAATTTATTAGAAGTGCTAGAAATTAATAAATTAAATAGGAATAAAAATTACAACATTAAACGACCAAATATATTTAAATAATTCTCCGGCATTAAAGTTATTCAGATAACCTGCTGCTAATAAAAATCACACCATAATATAATTTACTATCTTGAAAAAACCTCTAAATTTAAAGACATAACATCTGTACAAATTTGAATTATATTATCAACCATAAAGTGACCCATCCTACTACTCAGTTCAGTTTATATTTAAATGAAAGTAAAATCTGTGTATAATTTAGTTTACTTGAAAATGTCCGAATATGATGAAACTAGTTGCAAAATAACAAATAAAGTGAAAATTAAACAAGTAATAAAAAGTGTTTATAATTTTTTAAATCACTTATAATCTCACAGAGCTTGAATTATTGCTGATTCTTTTCTTTTCGTGAATGCTTTTGCCCGTATCTACAAAGAGGGCTCATTTTTGCAACAATAGCATGATAGTTCCTCATTTTGGACTAGAGGTCAGAAATTATTTTCCCAAACTGTTGAATGAGCATGGAGGAGCAGTAGAGTGGCCTGCTCGGTCTCCTGATTTGGTCCCTTCTAATTTCTTTTTAAGGGGTCACAAAAAAATCACGTATGCGCAGAACGATCAAATAACCTGAATTAATAGTGAAATACGGGTTATCGGCCATTGCGTATTAGGAAATGTGAGGCAGTCATATATTATGAAACGGTTGAAGCTTTGTTTACTAAATAATAGCCGACATTTTTGACATTTAATGCGTAAATGCAGATATTAAGTTTTCATTTTGTTTATTTTTATTTATGTTAATTAAGGCTGTGACATATTGGCATTTTCTGCTCCGTTAATAAAATTACTAAATTTTTTTTTTTCTTAAAACTTTCGTTTGGTAGTCTTATAAAAACTGGAAAAAATGTGCTGAATTCAAAAAACAAAGGAATAGATGATTTTATTTGAAAAAAATAAGGTTGGTTGCCATAGGAATGAGATTATAAAAGACAAAGATGTTTTGAGGTCACCAAAATATTGTCGCACAGAAGGGTATATCGTTATATTAAATGGCATTAATTAATAACTTTTAAGATCTTTTTATTAAAAACACACAGTATGTGTATTTCCATTAAAGATAGTTTCAACTTAGGATATAACGTAGAGCATTTCATAATGATAAACAAAGATGATGATGATACAGCATAAATTATAATAATGACCTGAACAGCCAAAGTAAGTTTCCTAATGCTGACTAAGGAAAACTGAAGGTGAATACAAAAATTAAGGTAGAAATGCTAGTTAGTTGCTTCTGGGGTTTGGTCTAGGCTAGAGGGTGTCTTTGGGCTGACACGTCTCTCTCTTGTACTTAGTTTAATGACCATTAATGAAATAACCGAAATGACGACTACCGCGCTTTAATTCACCACGAGAGGCGCTAGTGTAAAGTAAGGTACAGAAATTTCAAATGTCACTGAACGTCTAATGTTAATTATGGCTTTTTAACGCGGGTTTTTAGTGATTTTTATGAAAATTGTGATACTTCTCATAAAATATGAGAAATATACGGTACGGGTCGATGAATGTAAATGCTTTAAAAGCAGAGCTGAGAAAAATAGATGCAATATTAAGCGGGCCTAAAGAACAGCTCAGAGGTATGTGTGTTTACTAGAACAAATTTGTCAAAATTGTGCATTATTATGAAGTTTTAAGTTCTGTGAACAGGCTTCAAGACAATGATAGAAGTAATAATTTCGTTGGAAAGTAGTAATTTGCTTGCTCAGTATGGAAATTACTGTACCTATCAGAGGTGTCTTATGCCATTAAGAACAGGTTATATCAAGCATGAGCATGATAAAAACGAGTGTGCATGATTATTACTTGGGTTTTTCTGTAGTAGGCTCCTTTGGTAACGTATAATCGTCAGGATTAAAATATTCCTTACAAACCACACAGGGCTAGAAAATTCGAAATGCGGCCAAAAATCTGAAAATACGCTTTAGAATTCTGGACTTTGCATGGAAAAAATAATTAAAAAAAATTAAATAACCCGGGGGCAACTTTTAGGATTATTAACTGAATTTACTAGACTTTTTGATCATTGTGCAATAAAATATTTATAAACTAAGAAATTAGTTACAAAAATAACTGAATTCCAATAAAATACGTTATCTATTTCTAAATACAGTATAATTAATATTAAGATTAATACTAAAAACTATGTCACTCGTCTTCCTCGTCACATGAACAAATTTTGCTGCTTCGCATCTCAGACTGTGGAATTTTAGGAGATTCTGATTCCGGTTATTCTAGCGAGGGTGCCTCTAATAACGGAACAACTTCAGGAGATATGTGTGAATATTTTCATGGTGGGCACTGCTGTAAAGATAAGGTTCATAATATCGCACCAAATCGCGTAATAACTTCTTCATCTATGCCCGTAATTTCACTGGAAAGTGAGGGGTTAGCAAAAATCATCGAGTCGTGTTGCCATCTTCGGTGGTTCCGCAACCTCCACTCTTAGGTATATCCACCAGTAATCCTATTCTACCTCAGAATTTCTGCTGTATGGTACGTTTCTTGTTTTCGAAAACTGCTTTATTTTTGGTTCCTCGAATTTGCCAAACTTTAATTTCTAATCTGTACGAAATGTGCAGCAAGCCATCAAAAAACCTGATCCAGCCATGTAGACTTGAGAATCGAAATTTTAAGTTTTCCTGGACAACTGTTCTTTTTAATACTTTTTCGATGGCATTCATATCTTTGGGAGTTGCTTTACATATATAGCATGTTTGTGAAGAAGCTGTTTCTGTAATTGCATTACACACTTTGCCGTTTATCATCATCACACAAACATGCTAAACTGCAATTTCTTCATTCCCTAACATATCAGTAATCGGTCAAAGTTCCGAAATTTGATTTGCTATGTATGCTGTCTCCTGTACCGTCAGTTCTTTCGTTTCTTTCTTGAATTGGAAGCGTACAGGTCTACGAAATCAAATTGGCGATGGACGGGGATTTTGCCACACAACCATTTTATCTTTCCCAGGTTACTCCCCATACAGTTGTAATGGCACTATGGAAGTTAGAAACAAATCGCCATCACTAAGACCAACCTCGACGAATATTTGTTTGTATTGTGAGTGACCTGTGCTTCCATCACTTCCTCATTTTATCAACAATTTCAAATTCATCAGAAGATAACTTGAACATGAAATAAGAACTGGTTTCTGCAATTCTAGTATCCGTTTTCGGTATGATCCAAGAGATCTTGTAATAAAATTTCTGCAGACGATTCGGTTACAATTTGCCCTTCTTTTCGGTGATAGCAACGTAATTTTGCTTCCCGGAGCTTGTGACAGGAGGGATAGATATCAGCAAAAATGTTCTTTTGGTATCCGTCTATGAACAAGATCGGAGTGTTTGCAATCTTTCGCTTCAATCATTACTGACAGAGCTTCGTCTGGGGTAAGTAAAATTATTTCTTTTATATTCTGTCTCTATTTCCAAGCTTTCCTCATTTTACTTGCTCGAGTTGGAGTGGTCAAAACTGCTTCTGAGACAAGTTTTGCGACAGCCTCTTTTCCTTTGTTCTTAAGTTTTTTACTTACAGCCGAAGCTAGCTTCTTGCATTCGAACGTCGATGATAGTATTGCAGCCTTTCGACATTTGGTTCTTTCACTGCTCGCAGAAAATTCTAAAATTGGATGACCACGGGCACGGCTCCTTTCTCCTCCAGATGAGGTTCCTGGTTGTGGCTCAACATCCAGATCAATGTCTTCTTGGGTTTGTTCAAATACAAATTGAACACTTAACCACGCCTTATTTTTCTCCAGAAATCTATTCGTATTGATCAAGATTCAAATAAACGGCGCTGCAAACTGAATTGATATTCTTCAATTTTAACATGGCGTCCTTATCACTCTCGATTTCATAGTGTCCCATCAATAATTGAAACGACCTAAACCATCCTTTTCATACAAGATGTCAAAAAGATGCCTTCTGGTCACCATTTTCACTTAAAAAAAAATTGGTACCACTACAGTAGAGAATAATAGTAAATCTGAAGACAAAACTAAAGTAAAGACCAGAACCGGTATTAGTTATAGGCTAACTTGATTTTCTGCCAAGTCAGATAAAATATCACAAAAATGGAATAGAAATTAGGAGACTTTACATCTTAAATTATAAAATAAAGTATGTAGTTACGGTTTCAGAATGCATGCATTCGTTACGGTTGGTGCATATTCATGAACAAGACTTAAGCGAAACCGAAATATCTTAAAATGGCACTTGAATGCGCCTATCAAAATTTAGTGTGTTGTTAGGGAATGTTCAAGCTATTTTTAGTTATTAGTTCAAGCCAGATCTGGCCTGGAAATCTTTATGCCTCAATGTAAATTTAAATTATAACATAAACTCTTTAATAAAATCAACTACATACTTATTTTATTTATCTGTATAGATTCATTTAAATTTGTCTCATATGTATACATAACATGAAAATACATACCTTGAGGAAGTGTTCTGTACAATTAAACTTTTGATTCAAATGCTTTATAACACACAATCACTGGTTGAGAACTGGCAATATAATGATAGAACGCATGTATCTGTATGGACGCTACAAGAAAGCCTGTGTTTGGGACTAGGTAGCTGAACGAAAATACTTTCTAACTGCTAGGATTTCCGGGAAAACATACATTATCTATTTTCCTAAGTACCTGCAAATTCTGTTAACGATGCTATTACTTTCATAAATATCGATTTTTGGCTGCTTTTCAAATTCTCTGGCCCTCTGTCCAAACACGCGAAAGAGTAAAGTTATCTTTGCGATTCGCTATCAACCACTGTTTTAGGCAAGTTTTGTCTCTCGGAAACATATATCCGTCTTTTGTTTCCGAACAAAATGGAACTGCACAACACTGAGGCATAATTAACATTTTTTTTTATTTACTGGTGTACGAAATAATTATAATAAAATCCTATAAACTTGTTCCGCACCTAACAATAACTTTCGACAGCTACCTTACTCACCAGTAGCGCCAGCTGGTGAGCCTGAAAGCGATAGCCATCAATGTCACATCTTACCACTATCTTATTTTGTTCCCCTTTTCAATCAAAAATACAAAAAATACCTCTCCATTGCCAAGCGAGTAATAGTTAAATTATTTAAACATTTTGCTGACGATACTACGATTCTCTGGCATAGAAAAAAATGTTAATAGTCTGAAGGAGACCATCAAGTCTGACCTATATAAGGTCAAAGAATGGTGTGATTCTAACCTACTTACATTTAATATAAGTAAAACTAATATAGTCACTTTTAAGTTTAGTTATGATGATCTTATATTAGATAATCATTTTATTGATAATAAATCACACACAAAATTCCTTGGGCTATATATTGATGATAAATTAAAATTTGATCAGCATGTAACTAATCTAGGAAAAAAGTTAGCTTCTGGTTGTTATGCAGTGAGAATTGTTTCAAATGAATTGGGTCATGATATAGCAAAAACAGTATACTATTCTTTAATTGAGTCACAAATAAGATATGGAATACCTTTCTGGGGATTGTGTAGTCAAAAATTGCTAAGCAGTATATTTGTGTTACAAAAAAGGGCTCTAAGATATGTATGCAAAGTGAATTCAAGAGATTCCTGTAAACCTCTTTTTTATCAGTAATAAAATACTAACTGTAATATGTATCTTTATCCTAGAGACAGTATGTCTAATACATAAGAAAATGTTGAATGGGGTAAACTCGGATTCTCAGCCTCAATTAATACGAGACAGACATTGAATTTACTTCTTCCCTTACCCATCCCCAGAACAACTGCAACGAAGCACTCATTAATCTATGAAAGTAAACAAATATACAATCACATACCACTGTTTCTTAGAAATATGACTCAATTAAAGAAATTTAGAGAGGCAGTTAAGGGGAAATTGATTGAGAAGGCTTATTATAGTTTATTTGAATATTATAATGACTCTCTTTAAACTGTTCTAATACGTTTTTTTTTCATTGTTATTTTCTTTATCTTCACTGTTATATTTACTAATTTAAGACTGTGTACCTGATATTTATTAAATTTTCGTTGTTTGTCAACTGTATTTAGTACATGCTTGTATAGTTAGGTCCATAAATATGTATGTATTATTGTATGTCGTTATATTTTGTTTGTTGTTTGTTTTATATTTGTATTTTATTTTTTGATCTATATTTTGACCATATATTGTATTAATATATACTAGTAGCTTTGTCAATAAGAATGTATAAAGCATATTCATTCATTCATTCATTCATTCATAATATCAGAACATTTAATGTTGCTTCATATTAATCTAAACTAACGTAAGAAGCGATGAGATGGTCAACCCCTTCATGACGTATGGTGGAGGTAGCCAAAGCTGTTACTTGACATTTGGGGGAGACACCAACTCTTCATGATGTACGTTAAGTAACCAACGTGACAATCTAGCAAAAAAACAACCAAAAAAATTTGATTGAAACAAATCTTAGTTGAAAATATTTAAAAAGTTACATGCATTACTCCATACTGTTGCAGGAATTGAGTAGGTATACAAAATTAATTCATTTAATTTCTTCAATCACTTTCTGTGCTCTCATTATAAATGTGTTTTAAAAAAATCTCTGTAAGTTTCACGTTTATAAAAAATTTTCTTGTAACCAATATTAATTACCACATCCATGTCTCCAAGTTCATTATTCCAGTACTGAACCCTATGGTAATTAATTAAATACCTTTCTGTATTATACCATAACTTTGACGGGCTCATAGGAACAAATCTGATATAAATTTTAGTATGTCAGAGAACCTTTCTTAACATTGATCGATAGTTTGCGGTTATACATTCATTAGGAAATCCAACGTTGGTCCCATAAACCGTTCCGGTAGAATGAACGGCTTCAACATAAGAGCATCTGTTACATTGTAAGTAGGCTGGGGAATCTCTAATATCTGAAATTTTTGTAGTTTTAAACGTAACATTCTTCGTGTGGCATCCATCAACGAATAAACTAACGAAGATTAGACAGAAAAAATAAAAAATCTGGTGACACGAAAAATATTAATAAGATATTTCATAATTAGAGACCGGGAGTTAGCGATATGTGACGTCAGTTCCAGGGTTGACGCTAGGTGATGTGCTGGAACAGAAAACTAGGCCGGATTCCAGGACCGGTAGGCATATAAGCATCCTTTACAGTCATACGGAAATGGCAGTATTTCTAGCAATTTCATTGGCCGTTTCAAGGCTACGGCATGGCGTGCTCATCAGATATCATTTTTAAAGGGGAATTCGGCACCGTGAAAATAAACAAACTATAATAAAGGGCAAGGAAAATAAACAAACTATAATCTTACTAACGAACTAAAAAAATACTTATTTAAAAAAAAATAATAAGTTTGTGATTCCAACCCTGGACCTACCGCGTGCTAAAATCAAATCAAATCAAAACAATTTTATTAATAGTTAAAGAAAACAATCTATATGGTCCTCGCTCGACACCCGGTCCATTACCAACCTAGCATCCCCGCGTAAGGTGGCGACGGGTCAATTGTTAGGTCGGGCGGAGCGGGGCCAGTCCGGACTTAAAACTAAACCATTAACAACAAATACAACACCTAAAAAAAAACATTTTTAAATTGTATAATAACTCCGAAAACGAGAAAACAAAGACGCATGCAAAAGCATGCGCCGTTGATATAAGACTTTAAAATAATGCAAGAAGAATATATAAAATTGTATAAATTTGTGTATAATAATTTTGAATTTTGACAATGCTTCGACGAGCCAAACTGTCACAGTAAAAAGCTCGCCTCTAAACAATACTGAATTGAAAAGCGGGAATGTCCAACTCCGCTTATTTTTGGGTATATAATGATATTTCGTTTATATGATAATGTGCCGCAATTTACTGATGGTTTGCTTATAATTTGGAATAAATTTTTTGGGGAATATTTGATAACAAAAACGAACAAAAAAGAAAATAAGAGAAAAGTGACAACAAAATTTGGAATTTCGGCGCCCCTTTTATAATGTGGGAGTGTCCTCCCTGCGGCTATCTTAAAACGGCCAATGAATAATATGAATTATAATTATTGTCAACAAAATTTGATATTCATGATGTATATTATTATTAGTGAATGTTATGGAAATTGTTTATTGGCATCAAGAGTGTGTCGTCCAAAATATCCCGATAGAAGGTGTTCTGATGTGAGGTCTCTAGAAAATTTGAAAGAACGTTTTGACCGTACTGGAAGTGCTGCATATGAAAAAAAGCCGAGACGATGAAATGTATTAAGTGAAGAAAGTGAGCTGACTATAACATTAGCGGTAATTGAAAATTCTACAGCAAGTGTTCGGGAGTTAAGTAGGAATATAGAGATCAGTAGCTCCAGTGTTTCCTTATGCCTTCGTAAAAATAAGTATCACCCCTATAGAATACAACTGCATCAAGAGCTTTTGGATGTGGATTTAAATCGTAGATTACATTTTTGCCAGTGGGCTCAAAACCAACTTGGAGAAAATGAAGAATTTTTCAAATTTGTGTTGTTCACGGATGAATCAACGTTTCATCGCTATGGATTTTGAATAGACACAATTTCCATTATTATGGCACAGAAAACCCTCATGTTGTACAGACAAATCATTACCAGCACAACTGGAGTTTAAATGTTTGGGGAGGAATTGTACATGATTATGTTATTGGTCCTCACTTTTTTTGAGGGAAATGTGAATGGAGCAGTCTTCTTGGATTTTATGCAAAATACGTTTTCAGAAATGATCGAGCATATTCCTGATTATGTTACAAATAATATGTGGTTACAACTTGATGTTGCACCACCACATTTTAGTATAAATGTTCGTCAGGCCATTAGTAACCAGTTTCCTGAAAGGTGGATAGGAAGGGAAGGTCTGACATTTTAATAAGCTGCTAAATTATATCTAATTCATTATTTTATTAAATTACCACTGCATGGCCGTCTAGATCACCCGACCTCACTCTTATGGATTTTTTCCTTAGGGATTTGTGAATTCAGATGTTTATAAAGTAGAAGCAACGACTCGAGAAGATATGATGGAAAGGATTCTTCAGTGTTTCAATCATATAAATGTTGATATTTTATACAATGTAATGCGTTCATTTACCAAGAGACTTCAGCGTTGCGTGATTCAAAATGGTGGACTTTTGAGCAATTGCTACGATAGTTGCTTGTGAAATAAAACCATTTTTGCTTAAAAGATCTAAATATTTCTTCAACAAATGAATCATTAGAGAGTATATCAATATTTATATCCCCGATTAGTATTGCAAAACTGGAGCTTTTTAAATTATCCAAATACATTTTCAAGTTTTCGTTAAATTCACTAGGGTAAGTAGAGGGTGGTCTATATATGGCTGTTAAATTGATTGTTTCCCCATTGTCTTCAATAAATAATTCTATAGCCGATATATTTGCTATATGTACAATTCTATAATTATATTGTTAATGTTTTTTGCAATAACCCCATCATTTTTATTTATGTTTCCATGATTGTATATCCAGTCATACCCTTCTAATTGAAAAAATGACAAATCTATGATATTAAATGTTTCAGTAAGTACCACACAATCAAAATCATTTTTAAATTGAGATATAAAAACAAACTGATCAAAATTTTTTATCATACTTCTGATATTATTATAAATTACTGGAAATCTATTTTATTTTTTATTTTCTTTTAATAATCATTAGCGTTTTTAAATATATGAGTCATAACTTTAAGGGAATGATAAACATTAAAATAATATTTGTGATTAAAAAAATGTTTGTCAATAATTGAATTTAAACTATATTTGGTTATTTTTTCAGTAGTGCTTTTTCTTTTGTTAGAAAAAAAAGTATTAATTATATTTAAGAAAATTTTTTACGAGTGAGAGTTCTCTCGATATTGATGCATATTTTGTTGTATTGAAAATCTTCGCAGTACGTGATATTACTCTGTTAAAATTAATATTCCAAAGCTAGAAAATATAAAAGTTTCTTGATATTTGTAAAGAGCACAGAGTTAATCTGTTGTTCGGTTGTCGCTTCTTACGTAAAAAGTAGTACCACAAACTTTAGAAATGGAGTAAACTTTTTCACAAGTTTTAACTTCGCTGTAAGGTGTCGCCAAATAAGCGCAGACTAACTTTCGTCGTAAGTAAATTCCCAATCCCTATACAGTCTAAAAGACATCTCTCATTCTCGCCAATACTAATTTAACTTTACAGAAATTATATAAAGTAAATTACAAATTTTGATTTCAACTTGTTTATCTTCACTACGAGCAGACTAAAATTCAATTCTTTCATACTTTTTCTAATAAATTTGAAAGCTCTGCATAAAGACTTTTGAGCTTTTCCTTCCGGATAATAAATTATCAAGATTACTTATCGATTTTAGTTGAAGCTACTATCCGCGTATAACTTACATATCTTGCAATCTCGGTAAGTAATCCGTCTTAATTCCAACTTATTTTAATAAATCTACATGTTAATTAAAGCAACAAATTATAATTTTTTAGCTATTTCTCTTGCTAGCAGCAAAATGAGATATTTTTGGCGCAGCAGATTTGCAACTTTTAATTTTGATACATTGATATACCTACCTGTATTATTTTCCTTGATATTTATAAATAATACGAATAGTATAGTAGATCAGTATGCTTATTGTGACTTCTGTATGGTTTCAGTTGTTACAAGCGGAATTTTATATAAAATTAATACATATTACATACTAGCAATCACTTATTGCAAGAGTTAAAAGAGGAGAATGTAAATAGATTTAAAAATAATATGAAGTGATCGGACTCAAATTAAACTTTGTCATTTGACATTGCACCGATGCAATCAACATATTTTCATAAACAATAATTATATCCAGGAAATAGTATCTTGTGTTAATAAAGAATAGTTTCAGCTATAGTTCCTATATAATGTGATTTCAGCATTTCATTATAGATTAGAAGGACAGTCCAAATTCTCAGAGGTACACAGATCCTAAAAATAAAAACCGCTGTCAATTACTTGGGGATCAGAAATTCCACACCGTAGTAAAACTCGACGTGTGGTGGAGAGAGAAAAAAAGTAATATTTGACGTTTCAAAAAAGTCACAGTTTGTCGTTTCAAAAAAAGTCACATTTTGACGTTTCAAAAAAGTCACATTGGTGGAGTGTCACTAATATTTTTTTTAGACCGATTTTGCTTATCAACGAATCCAATCTCTTCCTTGACATCTAGAATGTGTGTATCAAATTTGAAAGCTTTATCTCAAAAACTGTAGCTGCTATCGCGAACACAGACACACAGACAGAAACTTTTTTCTGTCTGAAATTTTGTGTATCGTCATAATTCGGCGAGATTCGTCCAAAAATCTCTTAGAGTCAATATCAACAATATGAATCACATAACATTGATAATTAAATATGAATGTACTACTAACCATTAACCTATAAAATTAGCTGTCAAAGCGCTCTATGTCACATGATCCAATTCAAACACGTTCGTTGTTCGTTTGCGGAAAAAATATTCAAAATTTTTTTCACGAATACATAACTTCCTCACTTTGAGGGGTGAGGAAGTAATAGTAGACAAAATGTAAGAAATTGTGTGAAGTTTCAGAACAAACCTAGTGATGTATGCAAATAATACCCTGTTAGGAATTCTGAGCTAAGTAAATTGTAATTGTTAGTAGTCTTAAGAAAATGATCATAAAAGTCCTACGAAACACAACAGAAGAGAAAGTCTAAACGTAAACAAAAGTATGATATAGCAAATTAAAGCAAACCATGTAAGGAATTTTATAATAATAATATAAATCATATTTAAACAGGCGTAAGTCCCAAAATTGCAAATTAAAAATTAATAATTTTGAAAATGTCAGTCTTGGTAGACATTTATAATTATTTGTCAAAATTAGAATTTTCTGTAAAAATCAACTTGTTGTTAGTCACCATTTGATCGTGCACCAGTACGCACGTGAAATTAAAGAAAAAATTATATAACCTCAAAAATTAAATGTTTTAAGTTAAAATTTTAAGAGTGATTCAAGGATCAAAATGAAGTGCCAAAAGGGAAACGACAAATAAAAGGAATAATTAAGTGTATAGAATTGTTAAAATATAAAATTTAATGAAAAAGTGCACATAATTGGTGTTAAGAAAATTTCAATAAAAAAAGTAAGGTATGAAGCTTACCCCAAGCTAAGTGTATCCAGTTCCAGTAATTCAATGCCAAGAAATATTCCATAATTAAGGAAAATTATAAGAAGTTCAAACAACTTTCCATCAAAGTCCAGCAGTCCAGAATTGTAATCAAAGCCAGAACTTGGAGCCAAGTCGATATAACAGGAATCTACATTACTCCGAAATAAATATTTACATTACAACATACGAGAGATTGGAAGGAATAATCTCGAACAAACAGGAATTTTAATAATAACAACAGGAAAAGAATTATGCGGATTCTTAGAGAGTTACAACAGAATCCTACTACAAGTGTTAGAAGGGCCTCACGATACATTTATATTAACACTGCTTCCATATGAAGGGCTTTACGCCAAGATCACCAACATGCATTCCACTTACAACCAGTTCAGGGATTAATGCCAGGTGATTATGGTCATCGTATAATTTTTTGTCAGTGGTTGCTAAATGCATTTAGGAGAGATGGCAATTTTTTGTTGAAAATTTTATGGGTAGATGAGGCAATGTTTACCCGCCGTAAATTTTAATAATTATCATGTATGGGCACATGAAAATCATTGTACAATAAGACCAACGCATTTTCAACACGAATTTAGCGTAAATGTATCGCTCGGAATTATTGGAGATAACATTTGCGGTCCTCCCATCTTACCACCCAGATTGAATGCCGTATAATTTTTTGAATTCCTTGATGAAAATATTAAAAATATTTGGCCTTTACATGTGAGGCATTATAGTTGGCTCCAATTGGATGGTGCTCCAGCACATTACGGAATACAAGTTAGGAACTGGTTGAATGCTAATTATCCAAGACGGTGGATTGGGCGTGGTGGGCCTGTAACATGGCCAGCACGTTCACCTGACATTACACCGATAGATTTTTTTGCATGGGGATTTTTGAAGGAAAAAGTGTATTTTAATCCAGTCAATACAAGAGATGAATTAATCGACCACATAAATACTGCGTGCGATGACTTAAGTCAAAATCAGCATCAATTGGCATTGGTTCGATGGTCATTAATTCGGAGATATGAACTGTGTATTGAAAAGAATTGATCTCACTTTTAGCACTTTTTGTAGATTTATTATTTTTTCCCTTTTGTTTTTGACCACTGATTTTAAAGATTTCATTACCGTTTTGCTGTTTTCTATGATGTTATTATTGCTTAAATTAAAAATCATTTTTAATGTAGCTGTTTTTATTTTATTATACTTCATAATGAACACTAATACGTGAGCCCAATCTACTTTAAATCAAATTTTCTCGAAAACGATGCATCTTATCGACTCTGTCTAAGAGTATATCATTTATGTATTATTTTCTATGAATTCTCAATCCCCTATTGATTTGATGAAATTTTTATCAGAGAAATAGTTATTGATAAAAAATCGTCAAGAACCCCCCAAACGAGACGCCTCTGTTTATTTTACATAAACCAAAGTACAATGTAATCAAAGGTATTTGGTAACACAATCAAATAGTTTCCCCCTAATCCTTTATTGGGGTGTAGCTCCCTTAGGAAGCGATTCGGAGTATAAGTTTACTAGAAATATTCTGCCTAAAATAACTTTTTCTACAACCTCCTAAAGTCTTGGGATTAGAAACTGAAGCACACTGTATATACAAATCTATAATCACCACAACATGTATAGTTTATTAAAGAAAAACTGTGAACATAAAGAAGGCTACAAGAAACTGCCAAAAAAAATTTCAAAGCCAGCGCTCTCACATGCCGACAAAATCTAATTAGTGGCATACAGTGCTGTACCTCAAACTTCTGTATATTTCAATGAATACAATAATGCAGCAGATTTAAAAGTAGTGTCTTAGATAAATAAATATTTGACGCCGCTTCTTTTAAATTAAAAAATCTTCATATGTTTTACTCTAACTTAATCTAACTCTTAATTAAAATTAGCAAGTAATTCCCTTGTTGCTCAGTTTTGTCAATAATAATTTAACGTATTAAATTATTATTGTTGCCTAGCTTTTCGTTCACATTGTCCTTCCTGAAATAATTTATAAACAGTTAGTTCCGGAACTTCTGTTAAGTGGACTGTTTTTCCACAGAACTTCTGTTAAGTAGACTATTTTTCCACGGATCTTATTACTTTTTCATTTTCTTTCAAATTTCTGTAAACATTTAAACAATGTGACTGCTGGCATGCTGTTTGGATACTTTCTTTGTGATTTGTGAAACATTGCCATTTTCCACATCTTTGCTGGTGGTGGGTTGAGGATCTTCCCATGGACTGAAAATTTTTCCAGTATTATTTTACCACAACCACATGTAAACATAAAACACCCGAATAGTCTTCGCCCGCCAAGATATTTATAAAAACACAACTAAAACACAGAGGAAAACTTTATCTACATATCTGTTAAACACTTTAAGTTGTCATAATCTGCTAAAATGTACAATGTAAACACAAACTGTATAAAACACACTTTATGTCACTGATGAAAATTTCTAATCCAATTCATCAAAGCGAAATAAAGTACCCTGAAAAAATACAACCTGCTAACCTACTAGAATATTTTATTAACCCATCTATTACTGATACAATTCCGTCGTCCTTCGCGAAACCGATAGATTTGACTTTGTATCCAAAGGATGACGCGGGAGAAGGAACAAAGAGACCACGAAGATAATAAGTGTATTGCTTCCAGGGGCGAATCTGCGCTGTAGGCTTAGTTTAATCAATTATGTTTCTGTTAATTTCTTATTTTTATCATTCCAGAACTTACTTTACATAAGAATTATGATGTTTTATTTATTAAGTAATACATCTTATTTTTTATTTAATAAGGTGTAATAAAAATAAAGCATGTTCCACTCTCCCTTCAAATAACTTTCTGCAGCTGGTGCAGTCTTTGAATTTTTTATGTGCACTGTATTTCTGTAATAAACTATACTGATGTTTTAAAATCCAGAGGTAGTCAAAAATCATCATGTGCAAAAAGGCACTAAAATTAAAAAACAGGTTAAGTATATTATGGCTAAGAAACAAATTAAGATTTTTTGATATATTTTCAGAAAAGGTGTTGTAAAGCAAATATTTTTTATAATTTTCAAATATTATATTATAAATTAGAGTTTACGAGAGAACGAAACTTAAAACGGTAATATCTCGGTTTGAAATGTGTCAAAATTTAATTAATCTAATTTAAACAATTTTTGCGTTTCCCTCACATTATTATAGAACCTCCGAATTCAAAGCTGAAGCTGATAGAAGAGGGTTACGTAACAAAAACCCATATCAAAATTTTGTACTCTTAAAAAAAGTTTACTTTATCCTTTATGAAACAAAACTAAATGCAATGCGATGCAAAATTTCTGTGATGCATTTGCAGTCGTGTACTAGGGTTCTCCACCCCTAGAACACTATTAGTATATTTCTACTACATACCATTATACTAAAATGCTAAAATAATTTGTAAAGTGTGCGAGAAAGATTTGATGTGCTGGGATAAGCGTGATTGTGGACTTCACGTAAATAGTGTACACCATAAAAATAAAAAAAAAATGGCGTGCCCTCGACAACACAGTTTATGTTTGATTTACTATTAATGCTGATTGCCTGTGATGTTCCGCTGCACACACTCGATAAACAATCATTTCGAGAGTTCTGGAATAAATACAATGACCAGGTGAAGTTACCAAGTCTCATAACGTTATGTAACTATCTACCAACTGTATACGTAGACATGGTAAATAATATGAAATGTGAATTAAAAAACTGATTGTAAAAGAAATTCTATTTTAAATGTTATAGTACGACTGGACCCTCTTAAATCGACAGTTCCACTGTTACTAGCTAGCAAAAGACTAAGTCAGTGTACTAGCGAAACAATTACCAGGGTGGTGCTGGAGACGTTAGAAAAATTTGAACTGTCAAAAAAGTTAAGTGTTGATGTTTGTGACTGATGACGCCGTGACAATGCGTTCGGTAGGCCGTTCTTTGCAAGAACAAGGTTGTACGTTTATACATGTTACGTGTAAAGCGCATGCTTTACATCATGTGGCAGAAACAGAGGTGGATGCATTAATAGCAGGTACAAAAAAAGTGTTTCTTAAATCTCCTAAACGTCTCCGTGCATTTCATAGTAAGTGTCCCGGTATTCCTAAACCACCACAGCCGATTCTTACACGTTGGGGAACATGGTTGCAGGAAGCTTTTTATTATGCTGAATATTTCCAACAAATAAAAGCTGTGATGCCACAATTCAATCCAGATGAGGCTGCAACTATTAAGGAAAGCCAGAAAAAATTTTAAGATATTTCCGTTGAAACAGCTTTAAAAAATATTGAGAAGAACTATAAACCATTACATGTAAGTATAAAAAAATTAGAAAACAATGCGTTGTCGTTAGCGGAGTCACTACAAATAGTGGACGAAGTAAATTTACTGCTACACGCTATAGATGACGCAATAAATAAGCACGTTAAAGTAAAGTTCGCAAGTGTGTTACATAAAGACCGGTTTTACCAAATTAAGACAAATATGTGATGGTGCAGCCCCAGTTCCGTTAATTGCGTTCAATGACTATTTTAGGTATGTGTATATTACATCAATAGATGTCGAACGATCGTTTTCAAAATATAAGAATATATTTTCACCAAAGCGAACATCACTCATGGAGACAACCATAGAAACATACCTGATGGTGCAAAATGGCTACACATCTTCTCCAGTTTGTGATAAGAAAGCTAGTTTATCAAGCTAGTTAAGAGGGTAAGTTTACATACATTGTTATAAATTGTAACAGTGTATTGTTTCTCGTATTAGTTAATTTCGCGTACGCCACTGTCCCACGGAACATTTTTGACAGCCCTAAATTCATTAATGATATGCGTATTCTAAGTACTATTCAGAGTACTCGTCCACTGTCAATATATACTAAATGAGTGTTATAATCCTATGCGCCAACAGCTGAGGAGATAGTGGTAAATGCTTCGTGGTAAATATTGGTATTAAAAGTGAAAATGTTTTACTGCTTGTATACAATCTGTCCCAGGATAAATTTAACATGAGGTGTAATGGATAAAATAATTTACGAATTTTGATGGCACTTCGGGAATGCTGCTTGGTGTAAAACTATGATATATCAAAAATGAACTAAATTGATGTTATACTTTGTGTTTTATAAATCAATTTATAAAACTCGTCACTAATAAACTACCTTTACATTTTTCAGTATATAAAAAATGCCATGGGAAAAAAGTTGTTTAGATTATATTTTGTGCCTACTTACCAAATTTTAGATATATAAATTTGCATTGTTATAGCTGCCCTTTTTTCCAATAGGCGTCAGTTTTTTTGTTGAAAATAAGACAAGGCGCTAAGAAGAAAAGTTATTTATGAACTAATTTATTTCAGAAAAGAAATTTGTAATTTCAGAGCACTAAAATACTAATTTATTGAAGAAGGGGTAGTTTCAACCAAGCAAATTCATATTTCTAAAATTTAGTTAGGAGGCAAAAATTGTACTGTAAACAACTTTGTTTGATGGAATTTTTTTATATCTTGAAAAATGAAGGTAGTTTATTTTTTTTAAATTGACTTACAAGATACCATGCATAAAATAGATCAACTCATTTTTGATATATCTGATATAGTTTTACGTCAAGCAGGACTGAAGTGTCATTCCAAAATTCGATAGTTTGTTCTCCATTACCTCCTGTTAAATCTATCACATACATCTACAGCGTATGTGTAAAACTGCCAGGCTTTTCCGCAACACATATCCCGAATATGATTCATGTAACTTCTCTGGCCCATGCCTTACAGTACAAGAGGTTTCATGAAATGTTAAGACACCCGAAGTATGTATTTTAATTATTCCGTACAAACCATTCTAATAAATCAAATGTAAAATAAAAGAACCCCAGAAGAATGGTCATGAAAATATTTTGTATTGAAACTAAATATATGAATATTGAACAAAATTTCAAGTTTTTCTGTCGCCTTAAATTTAGTTAGGATAATTTTCTGGTGACGGCTTATTAAAAGTTTCTACATTCATCTTATTTAAAAGTAAAAATTCTATGTATAATTTTATAAAGTTTCTTTATCTGAAACTTTATTTCTGTAGTTAATTGAAAATATGCAATTTTTAATAAAGAATCCAAGCCAGGAGATGAAGACGCTGAGCACTTAATGCATTTAAAATTAATTTTAAGTCCTAGGTGTCTGAGTAATTGTTGATGCCTGGGTTTCATGAATTATTAATTCACGTTTGACCAAATTACCAAGAATGGCTTATATTTCAACAAATAGTACTTTTATCAAAATATTATTCAAATAAAAGTCAAAATACGTTTTTTGCAGGTTTTATGGCAAACATAATTTTTAACTGTTACCACATTAAAGACATGATGTCAGTAACATATGTTTGTAATGATACCATGTTACTTTTTTTTATACAATTGTGTTTTAATTTTCGTTACGAACGTATAAAAAAGTGATTTACAAGAAACGTTTTCAAAATAAATTAAATTTATTGAAGGTGACTTGTGTCAACATTTGAGTTTTATAAATATTAAGTTCCTCTAGTTTTTTCCAAATAGTTTTAGTATTCTTGTCGTTATTATTTACACAAAACTCAAGATAACTTTTTCGTTAGCATTTGCAATGTTTGTTTGATTTTTTATACTTTTATAATAATTCCAATGTTGATCATTTTTTGTTCTATTAAATTTTTTTAATGCTTTTACTTTTAAAGAGATCATTTCTTGTATATTATCAGTTAGCAAGCTTGTTTTTGCTTTTTAATTACAATATCTTTTACAGGAGCAAGGATATCAAAAATATTTAAAATCAATAAATTAAAAATTTCAATTAATCATTAACATTTTGTACATGTATTATATTTTCAAGAGGCGCCAACAATAAAAATTCTTGTAGTAATTCTACGTCGATGCGTTTTAAATTCCTGATTCTAAAAATTTTCTGATTGTCTTTGGGAGCATGAATTTTCAAATTAAAATATAATAATAAATGATCTGATATATTGTACACCTCTTTTGTGCCACAAATGTAGTTATCTTTTTCACTTAAAATTAAAATGATATCTAATAAAATAGAGGAACTTTGTCTAATGCGGGTTGGCGTGTTAATAATTTGCTTTAAATTAAAGGACTCTATGCAGTCATTAAAAATAATGGAATTGCGATTTTCGGAATCTAGTAAGTCTATATTCACGTCCCCCGCGCAAATTATATCATTACACGTAGGTACAAATTTGGATAAAGCGTCTTCAAATATACTAACAAAGTCTAACAAATTTTTATTTGGAGGTCTGTATATTGTACCAATAATATAATTTAAAAACAAATTAAGTTTCTCTTCTTGGTAAAAAGTTAAAATATAGAGTGGAATGAAAAATAAAATTAACTGAAAATTTTTTTGCTAATTATTATTTACTAACTTTTACAAATCTTATCACAGATAAGTATAACATATACATTTTTAAACAATTATTTTCCCCGCTATTTGCAAAAACGCTGAAACTTGGATTACAAAAAAGATAATATGCACATTATGTTCAGTACAACTGAATCAATTTTTAATTTAAACTATTCTGTCTAGTAAAACCAAAAATAAACAAAACACAAGGTACTCACCAGTTGACACTCACTTTAAAAAACTTTAAAATATCTACCGACACGTGTTTCTGCTTGCATTGCTTCATCAGGGTAGCCAGCACATTTAAAGAATCCAAAGTAAGAAAACTTGTAAACCTTAATGTAATAAATAATATATGTTCTATTAAACAAATTGAGTTTTACCCACAGCTGCTCCAATACGTCCTGAGATTTATTATTTAAAATTTCATACCTTAAACTTTTCTTGAGGTACATTCCTACACCACCACCCCTAGAATCTCTATCATTTCTTATGAAATTATATTCATTAATATGTACTAAATTACGAAGTGTATTATCAGATAACCATGTTTCAGAAATTCCAATGACATCATAATTTTCTGTTTCAACAAAAGCCTTAAAATATGCAAAATTATGAGACAGAGACCTTACATTCTAAAAAGATACATTTAAATCTCTCATAGATTATTCTAACTTAAATAATAATAATAAAAACAATAATAATTAAAAAAAAAAGTAAATATTTATATTATAATAAGGGAAACTTAATTATATTTTATGCGAAATTTTCCTTCAGTTACGTGATTAAACAAATTTGTCAAATCAAATCAAATCCGGCATATTCAATTTATTTGGTTCAGATCTTCAATATTTCTTATTCGAAATTTTTTTCTAATAATACTGGTGTATATATTTCCGCCGCTAGTCCACACATTTTCTTTACCAATTTTATCCTTAGTCGAAATCAATAGATCATATCTTGTTTTAGTTAACTCTTCGGTTATAGCAATTTTACTACCTTTAAGTTTCTTTTTATTATTAAAAATCAAGTTACGTTGTTGAGCGTCTATAAATGTTGCAAGTATTGGCCTGGGATATTTAGCCTCTTTGTTATATGGCCCTAACCGAGAGCAATATTCCAGTTGACTGCCATTAACTTCCATTTTGTTTTCAAATATTACTTGTAATATTTCCTTTAGGTTTTCATTATTTGACTCAGGAACTCCAAAGACTCTTAACTGATTGCGTTTTGAAAACTGTTCTAAATTGTCAACTTTTCATTCTCACTCTGTATGTTGCTCATTTGTTTCTCTAGTGTATTTATTTTGGTTTCAAGTTTTTCAATATGAACCATCAATTTTTGTGAGACTATATCAGCAATTTTAACAGCGAAGGTCTCCCTAAAATTCTTATCGCTAAAGTATTCGTTTATCACGCTTTTTAGTTCACTTTTTTGTCCCTCAGTGAAACCCATTTTATTGAATATATTAATTTAAATTATGAAAATTATTATCAAGTAACTGTTACAACTATGCAAAACAGCAGTTAATTAAAAAAAAGGCGTTTTCACGCATTAAATTCACATGCCAAATATTATCAGAAAATCACAACATTTGCACCAATAATACTACATTAATTTGCCGGAACAATAAATATACGTCTACTCTGTACGGACACACATCAACGAATATTATCAAAAAATATTTAACAGTAGCCTTGTAAAATGGAATGAGTTCTAAATATTATTTTATGTTTTAATTACGATGACTGTGTAATTAGTTATCGATTTTTTTATGAGCGCTTGCACGACATCTTATAAGGCCGATTTCGTATGTCGACGTTTACATCACATTGCATTTAGATATATAACTTATTTATTATTAATCATAAAATTAAAAGTCTTACATCGTTTTATTTAAAAAGGATAAAGTAAACTTTTCTTAAGAATACAAAATTTTTATTTGAGCTTTTGTTTCGGAGATAATACGAGGGAAACGCAAAAAGTGTCTAAATTGAATGAAGCATTTTAAATCGAAATAATACCGATTTAAGTTTCGTTCTCTCGTAAGCCCCCAACATAATATTTGAAAATTATAAAAAAAATATTAGCTCTACAAAACCTTTTCTGAAAAGTATATAAAAAAATTGCAATTTGTCTCTTCTTTGGTACTGTATGCCTAACTTGTTTTTTAACTTTAGTGGCCTTTTGAACAAGACGATTTTTGACGGCCTGGGTATTTTGGACCTTCAGTACATAAGCATTTATTTTATATACAATTCAGCTTGTAACAATGAAACCTCCACAGAACATACTATTATGCGTGTAATTTGTGTTACTAAAAAATTGTCATCAAGCTTTTCTACCAAGTCTAACAAACTGATTTGTAGTATCACATCCAGGAAAAGCGTGAAAGCGGGTATATTTTTTAACAAGTTTGCATTTATTTGTATGAGTATTTCATGCACTACTATGAAATGCATATTTTCCTTTGCTCCAATTTTTACCCAACTTCCTTTAGTCAATTCCCCTTTCAAGTGCGCAAGCAATACTAGTATATTTGTATATTTGCAATCAACTATACACCTTGAATATCATTAAAGTTTTGCCTCCAAAATTTGGAGTAAAATTCTAGTGTCTGCTTCTTCGTGAGTGGAATTTAATAAATTAGTTTCCTATATACGGTTTGCTTTACATTCATTAATTTCGTAAAATTTTAGAAATAAATTTTTAAAAAGTTGTATCTGATAAGAAGAAAATTTGTTAGTTCCTTTTTATTAAAGACAGAATGAATAAATAAATCCTAATTTTAAGGCATAAGTTTATCATGATTATCTATAATTCAATTTACGGTTTCTTTAGGTTCTCTATTAATTCATGTGCAATATTTTATTGACATTTCCTCGTAATGATCCATAACAACGTCCACTCTTTCTACCAGCATTTCATTCTCTTTTATTGGATTGTATTGAAAAGTGACGTTTTTTAGTTCTACTATTTGAACGGAGAGATTACCTTTTTTAAAACAGATATTACTTTTTGTTATGGTTGCTAGTCGACTACATTTCCAGGCCGAAAAGTACTTTTCTGCAGTCGTCTAGAAAGTTAACTGTTTTTGGTAAATTTATTGGATATATTATTATTATTATTTATTTTTTATTTATTTTTACTGGTAGAACTCGGTAAAGTGATATAAGGAATCGGTAAGTTCTTTACCGATCCCTTATGTCATTTTTGGTTAACAACAATAGGTTAGCAAAAGCAGTTGCAGAACAACTATTGTACGCAGCATATCTGGAAAGTGTCTTTCTGAGCTGGCTCGCTTGCGAAACTGCCAACTCCCCCAGTAAAGAATCACTTTCCGGTCTTGTTATATAAATAACTATTTCGGGCGGTAAACAGTTATAAACAAAATAATGATCAATATATGTATAAACATATGAAACAAACTGTCATGATATTCTTATTAGATTGTATCAAAGTGACATGAAGTCGATTACGATCAGATTTTTCAATTAAGTACAATAAATATAATAAACATATTTTATTATTTTCTCCTTATAATCGAATAAAAAATAGTACGCCGGCTCTGAAAGGCAACAACAAATAAAAAAAAACTAGAAATTTCTATTTTAAAACTAAAAATTTCAACTTTAAAACTAGAAATTTCTACTTTTAACTTAGATGTTTCTACTTTAAAACTAGAAATTTCTACTTTTAAAGTAGAAATTTCAACTTTAAAACTAGAAATTTCTAGTTTTAAAGTAGACATTTCTACTTTAAAACTAGAAATTTCTAGTTTCAAAAGTGGAAATTTCCAGTTTTAAAATTTTTACCTTAAGAAGCGCGGCGCCCAAAACGAGTTTATTGCCAATATTGCTTTATCTTAATCTGAGGCTTTACCAGTAGCTTCTAGGTAAAAAAAATTTCTGTATACAACTTTTTAAGAATACGGAAGTTTTGTCTGAAACATTTTCTTGCAAGTCGAATAGACACCTATGGAGATTCAAAGTGGGACTGATCAATAAAAGTTTCAAGAACGCTCAGTTGTAAGCTAAATTTATATTTTTAGGAAATCATGCCCTTAAAAACTTTTATACCAACGACCATGTCTCAAATATCTGTATACAAAGTTTGACCTCATATCTTTGTTATAATATGCCCCAAATTAAAAAAGTCAACGTGTTCAAAATTAAGGTGTTGTAGTCCTAAATCGCACACGTTGTATATGTATACAGGGAAATTTCTTATAAACATAGGTCCGCTAAGCTTTTTTTTGAGATACAGGGTGTTGACATTTATTTTTTGAAACTGCCACCCCTGACCAGCCGCTACTGCACACAAGTATAGCAATCGTGGACAAGTAATTGTGGAATTATTTAGATTCTGTAACACAACACAACGTGTACTAACCTCCGATAAAGACTAAAAAATTATATAGATGTTACAGTCTTAAGTGAGACACGCTGTATACCGCCAGAATAAT
The DNA here is from genome assembly GCA_029963845.1 of Rhamnusium bicolor. Lineage (NCBI taxonomy): Eukaryota > Metazoa > Arthropoda > Insecta > Coleoptera > Cerambycidae > Rhamnusium > Rhamnusium bicolor. The sequence goes on along the minus strand of JANEYF010002799.1, from coordinate 888,372 downwards.
TAAATCTGAATTTACGTAAAATGTAAAGATAATTAAATGCCATTGGCTTTGCTCCTTTTAAACAAAATATCTTGAACAGTAAATTTGTTTAAATAATGTATCTAATAACTAAATAAAATTCCCTCAGGAATAAAATTCAGTATTGACATTTATCGTTCCGCAGGAAACTTGTATATCGGGACTTCAAGAACGATGTTGGAACAGTTTTATTTACATCTGTAACTATTTATTTTGTCGAGAATTTAGGAAAGACAAACAATTTTGTATTAGAGTCACACTTAAATTTCCATTCCATTCGGATAAAATATTTGTAGTATCTTACTTGTATTTCGCCCACACATTTTTAATGTTTTCATCAGGTTGTCTCAAATTATCTCGAATTATTCCTTAAGGGCACCGCGATCTCGAAAAGTATGTTCAAGTAAATGTAAGTCACAAAAACAGATTTTCAGCTTTTTATAAGTGAAGGTATTTAACACATAGCAAATTGGCATTTAATTTCAAGCATAAATGATTTTGGAACAATACAATTAAATAAAAATTGTAGTAAGAGACAGAATATTTTTAACCCCTTCAGCTCCAAGTCACTTTTTATGGACTGCAATAATAATACCAGATTAGGTGAAAAAAATTTGTTTTCTTTTTTGTTTTTGTAAGTACTTTTCATTGCTCCACTATAATAAAGGACTCATTTTTATAAAGAAAATAAAATAAAATGTATCCAGAGGTGTAGCTACAAGGGTCCAAAAAGTGTATTTTTTATTTTATTTATTTTGAGAAAAATATTTTTTGTTTGTATTTTACTTTTTATTGTTCCACAATGCCGACTATCTTCTACCAAAAAACAATTTGGTAGGTGAGTTGTAAGGGTAAAAGAGACAGTGGCGTAGATTTATAGTAGATATAAATGTCAACTTTTATTTGAAATACAAAAATTTTACTAAAAACTACAAATAAATCAATGTCTGCAAATAAATGAGTATTCATAAAAAACAAATAAATATAATTTTACACGTAATTATGATATTCATTGAAGTGGGCCTTGGAGCACAAATAAACTGGCGCCTTTGGGCAAGTTGGTTGTATATGTTCTTTTCTTTTCATTTTAGTAACATACTCTACATGTCCCTCTTTTTCGACGACAGCCTTCTTCCTTGACACTGCACCCAAAAGCATGCTTAGTGTTCTCTGGCTTGAGTTTGTCACGAGGTTTGTTAGTTTTTGTACAATTTTGTTTAATTTTTTTTGTATCCAGGTGCATATTTTTCCAATAGAGCATCAATTAAAATTTTGGTAAATTCTAAGACACCCTTGTCTTTTCCTCCAGCATTCGTGTACAATACTTTTGCATTTAGTACCATGCGTTGGACTATGTGCAAACCAATTTTTTTAAACCAAGTGTAGCTTTTTCTGGTACAATCATACGGTCAATGTTTTGGTCAACGGCATCCACTCCGCCCATATTCACATTGTAATGCTCAATGGCATTTGGCTTTTGTACCTGTATGTTATTGCATGCTGAGACTTGGTAACGAGTTTTTTGCGTAAATCTAGCTTTGACTTTAGTAGTCAATAGATAAACATCTCTTTTATCTTTATATCTAATAACTAAAATATCACCTTTTCTTACAAAACATGTTTGGAATGTTTTTAGAGGTATTTCTGTTAGCTCTTTAGGTACACCTCTACTTGCTCGAATGGTTCCGGTCACATAAGTATTTCTAGTGTGTAGAAATTGTGCTAGTCTTAAATACGAAGGCGTTGAAGGGCCACAAGAAAAGAAAAAAATTGTTACAATTCTGAGTTGTAACTGAGAATTCTAACTTTAAAGTCAGAATTCTGACTTTGAACTCAGAATTTTAACTTTAAACTCAGAATTCTGACTGAACTCAGAATTCTGACTTTAAAGTCAGAATGCTGACTTTGAACTCAGAATTCTGACTTTAAACTCAAAATTCTGACTTTAAACTCAGAACTCTGACTTCAAAGTCAGACAGGCAGACCGATGGAAATCATTTCATTCATTTTCGTAATCTACCTCATCTGAAATTTTCACGATAACAATACTTTCTTCGCGTGAGGCGAGGGAAGTAAAAATTGCCAGTTACTACTCTATATTTTACCATACTAAGTATAGTATAAGAAAGGGATATAGTGAGAAATCATACGGGGCAAGACGGGAAATGAGGGCGGGTAATCACATCTACCGTCTTTTACACTGGTTACATTAAAGCGAGAAAGATAGATTGTGGCACGCGACTGAGGCGATCGTTACATACATGGTAAGATGGTCTAATATGCCAGAGCACATTCAGTTGTGGTACCGTCAGTGGCGTAAGTATCAATGTGCAGGGGTGTGCAGTGCACAGGGGTCCGCCCGGTTAGGGGACCATTTTCAATCGATTTTTTTTTTGATTTCGCCGCGTATCGCTTCGTTGTAATTAATCTTTTATTTTTTTTGTAACCTGAACATCTGTTGGGAGGGGGGGGCTTTTTAAATTTTTTTGCACAGGGCCCAAAAATTGTAGGTAGGCCACTGGTTACCATTGCAACACGTTGTAGGATATATGGCAAAATGTAATTATTGCATACAGTTAAATCCGGTTCTGTGTTGGGCAAGACACTGCCCCGGACGGTTCCTCACAATATCATTTATTATACTATATTTTCTAAGATCACCAGTTCTCTGTCGTATGACTTCTTACTTCTTAATAGTCCTTATGTCAACGGCCGACGTCAGTCCTCGATTCTCCCCATTTGTTTGCGTTTAACCAATCAAATAAACCTCATAAAGAAAGTCTAGTAGGTTGAAAAATCTCGCTAACTGGAAGGTTAGATAGAAGTTTCAACTAACCAAGGTGTGCTTAATCAGCCAATCAGATTTATCCCATTAGAGGCTCAAAAATATACATATAGGGTATCCCAAATTATTTCACTAAAACACAACTTTAAATTCGATTGTTTGATCGAATTCTACAATTTACATGTACTTATAGCAGATAAGTACGTAAACCATAACAATGCAAACGTGAGCCTGGGGCCAAGAAGCTTTTATTAGAACAGTCGCATAGTCTTGACAAAAACAAACGGCCATAATTCTACCAATTACGTCTCTCTAACACAATGCATATCTGTTGTCCGTTGTTGTCAGAATTCTGAGTTTAAAGTCGGAAATCTGAGTTCAAAGTCAGAATTCTGACTTTAAAGTTAGAATTCTGAGTTACAACTCAGAATTGTAACAAAAAAAATGTTTTTCTTGTGGCCCTTCTACGCCTTCATACTTAAAGACATGTACCAGTTATCAATTATTACTTCTCATCCTTCATTCAATAACCGTTCAAACAAAAACACCACAATTCTTTCAGACATAGTTAGATCGTTTGACCCAGGAATGTGAGTGATATTGTACGCGTCTTTCCGAAGTACATGGCAAAATTGTAAGTATATCCCCGTAAATCTGTATGACTGGGACACACACAAAATAGTTTCATTCCAAAACGTGAACGTTTGGTTTTTATAAATTGTTTAAAATGCAGTCTACCTTTATATAAAACTAAACATTCATCTATTGCCACTATTTCTCCAGGATCTATAAGATTCATGCAGTTTTCTTTAACACATGCAAAAAAACATTACAAACCGGGTAATAGGTCTTCTTACAATAAAGGCTCTTGGATCACTAAATCTGAGAAATTTTAAAATTATGAAAAATCTATTTCTGCTCATTATTTCTCCACCAAAAATATTTTGCCCTTTGAACAAAAAGTCACCGCTCCAGTAGTCGGGAACTTTAGGGTAATGAACAATACTCATACATAATTGTAAAGCTAAGAATGTGTACATCTCCGAAACTGTAATGTCTTTCCATACTAAGTTGTACACTTTACGAGTGCCATTTTCAACTAAGTACCTTCCTGCTCGTTCATTTGTCCAGTTACAAAGAGACTGTACAATTTTTTTCAGACAAAAACGCTAAGAAGCAAATTACAGGCTCTTTTACATCTTCTAACTCAATAACTGGATGTAATCCTTCAAAAATGCTCGAAAAAGGCACTAACTCTAAGACCCGCTTATCCTAAAATAATTAGAAAAATAAACACATGACAACCAAAATAAACAAGATTAGAAAACTTACAGAAAACGGATCTACTACAACAGGGAATTCACCCATAGTTACAGGTTCCTCATCTTCAGTTTCGGAACCACTGGACAAACGCCATATGAATTTGTTGCCACCTGTGGCAACATGGAGCTGAAGGGGTTAAATGCATATTTCTTCTTTACAATAACTCTGTGGCTATTTTTTATTTACAGCCCCTACCCCACCCCGCAGAATATACGTAAAGCTATACAATACAGATACTCAAAGGCTCCTTCATATGAAGCCACATTTGCCTCATTTTGGGAGCTCTATTCCAATGGTTGTTAAACTATATCCATGGCATATCTCTGCAGTTCTGGTATGTCCAGATGTTCAGCCTTCTTGATATATAGAAAGCCAATTCGAAACCAGGAAAGAGGTTTTTAGAACCCTTTTCTGCCAAACGGTTCGCACCTTCATTACGTTTTATGTCACTAAATTTGGGCAGCGCATAGCCAGTCCCTACCATTGTAAAACACACAGTGTTAAAATGTAGTATTGGTTCGTCACATAGAGTCCGTTTACAATGTAAAGAGGCCAGGGACGTGATAAATTGATGACTTATCGGCACGGCAAGCAATATTGGCTACCTCAAGCAATATTATTTAGCGAATGAAAGTGCTGACAATTATCGCTCAACCCGTTTAGTTATTGTTACTGTTAACAGTCGTAAATTCGCTGAATGATCTGGAAGCAAGCGGAGGATATTACCTGTGCTGTCTAGAAAAAGCGTAAAATTTGTTGCTGACTACGTTGAGCAACAGCTTCCAGTTAATACATAGTCAACCGTCTCGTTCAGAGAACTGCTGTCTGTCAACCTCTCAGCGGTTGTGTTCGCTAAATGCGCCCATTCACTGAGCTGTTATACGACGACAGTGACGTCACCGGCCACTGTATATTGTGAACAGACTCTACACTGACATATTATAGGTGGGTTCGAGTATTACACACGGTATTGTAGTGGCATAGGGTGGATTTTTATCACGTGGTTATACGGTAAAGAGAGCAAATGATTTTATCCGAACAGGAAAAATACTCAAACTGTCAAAACAGAAGTCAAACAATTATTTTATCATCTACCTAACTTCAACAGTTTAAATAAATAATTGTTCTGTGTTTAAGATCTTTAGAAGTTTTGTGCCTCTCGTAGATAAAAGTTTAATTTTATTGAGTTAGAAAATGAATGAAATTTTAGAGATAATAATCCACTTTGTTTGAGAAATGATCTTAAGAGGATGATTAATCGAATAAAGAGAGCATTTTGGAAAAAAGGTTTCTGAAGTTAAATTTTCTTAATCAAGTTAATTCAACCATTAATGCTCATATCCACTCTCCAATTTCCACATTACGAGATTGGACTTTTCGAGTGGGTGTTTTCACACCACTCCACAATACCCAAACTACAAAAATATTGTGCTATTCACTCCAAACGCAAAACTCGAACGACATTGGTGCTCTAGAGGTGAAAAGAGTTAAAAGAGTGCGTTACGGGAACTTACCTTATGAAAACACCTTAGAGTGAAGAACAAACCATACCACGATACAAATCTGTATTAGTATGAATTATTTATAACTAAACGTAATTGAAATTAGAAAACAAATAAAATACTTTAAGATTCTGAGTGAGCTATATCGATATGACGAATAAACATTGTAATATGATTTTTTATCGCATGAAAAAAATGGGAAACTTATGATCGATAATGAAGGACAAACTATTGTTTGAGTATAAATCAAATTTGGTATATAAAATTCCTTGCAGTTGTGGGGCAGTATATATTGGACAAACAAAACAACTATTAGAAACTCGAATTGATGAGCATAAAAACTCAAGTAATGCAAGACATATTAACAAAAAAAGAAATAGCCGCCCATTTCGAATCATGATTTTCAATTAGATTACACTAAAATTTTGGACAACGAACAGAATTACAAAAAACGATTAATAAGCAAAAAGATACTTATAAACAGCAATACTGTCATTAAATAAAACGGACAACGAAAATTTTAGCAGAATTTATAACAACCTAATAGAAAAATATATAAAATTATGATCATCAGTGTATACATAAATTTACACAACTGAATCCTTATTTTAAATTTTAGATTACAAACGTATTTTTTTAATCGATATATGAATAAAAGATAATAAAGTTTTTTACAGAACGAATTTTTAATATGCTTTTTCAAAGTTCTTTGATAAATATCCATTAATGTTAAAATCTTTATACATATAGAAAATTGTTTCTGTACTGACTACATTGAAATATTTGCTCTGGAATTCTATATGTTACCCTATTTTATTTATTTTTTACAATATTTGACGATGATGATCGTGTTGTATAACGAGGCTTTTTACTGCCCTATTATTTAACTTAATAAGTCAAAAATTATTTAAAGGAATAAAACAAAATCTATAAATGAACACATATGTTAAATAAATACAAATTCGGACTCTTTCTTTCCGGGCGGGGAAGGAAGTGATTAACTAGAACAAGGTTTAAATAAAGCTTAAAACTAAACAAAGGCATAAACTGTTGGCCTTGGCCAATTTAATCATTAATTATCGTCCAATATGCTTAAGGACCTTTGCTAGGCGCCATCATTTTTTATGTGTTTTTACCAAAGTTCTGACTAGATCAAAAAAATAATGTTACCGTTAAAAAAAGGAAAAACATGTAACGACTTCAAACAGTCTCTCAGTATGTTGATTATTAATGTCCACGGAAAAAGTCAAATTAACTTTATTCCTAAGGTTCATGCACACAGGCAGATTTGCAAATCATTAACGTTAAGTCATTCGTTGCACCTTAGCGGCACCTTTAGCAGACACCGGTTGATGCTTTTGTTGCTAGGTACCTAAGTACTTTATAATTTAAGGAAGAGGACCTTACCAGCGGATGAGACATAGCTAGCACATCTTTTAATTTCTTACTCCTAAGACCTCAGAAAACTTAAACACAGATAAAATGCAAGGCAACGTATCTCCAACAGGACACAGCAACATACCCAAAACTCACACCACCTCTCTCGATCGAGGCTCAGCATTGTCTCCCTCACGTAACAAGTTAAGGTAACATAAATATCAATAAAACAGTCAACACCCAGGTCAACACTTCACCGTGGCCACCCAGCAGCGTCTCCCTGCATCGTCTGTCTTTCGCGCTCCAAACAGTACCCGAAAACATCGCACCACCAACGCGCGCACTAGTTACAAAAACATCGGGCACAATACAATGGTGCAGTAGCGCCACACTACAGGGGTAATACAACAATGTTTATTGAAATTATTTTAATCGAGTCTGGAATTTAAGGTATACTCGAACCATTTTATTTAATTTACATCGAATGCGATCCAAATTAATTATTTCCTAAAACGGACCGTTACAGTTGACAAAAAACCAACTACCTCATTAGGTAAGCGTGACTGATATATATATATATATATATATATATATATATATATATATATATATATATATATATATATATATATATATATATATATATAAATAATATATATTTAAAAAAACTGGTAGACGTAGTGGACGACTAGTTAAAAAACAAACAGCTTATTTTTTATTAATGAGGATGCAGCAAATTTGGACTGCATCCTCATTAATAAAAAATAAGCTGTATATATATATATATATATATATATATATATATATATATATATATATATATATATATATATATATATATATATATATATATATATATATATATATATATATATGTATACATATACATTTTTTAATATTGCAAGTTATTATTATATACTGTTAATATTCTTTCATTTATTGTTCACTTTTCCTATTTTATTGATATATTATGTAAGTAAGATTAGTGAATTTATGAAATTTTTTTTCTTTTTAATATTTTTAAGTGTGTATTCTTATATAACAGATTTACTGAATTATATAGAAAATATTTGTTATTTGTTGTAGTCTTGAAGAAGACATTAAATATTGTCGAAATATCAACTTAAAGAGAAATTGAGGTTTTCTTACATTTTTATCCGATTTAATTCCGACAAAAAATATCAACATATATCGATGTTCACGAGTTGATATTGTAACAAAAATATTTCACATATGTATATCCTGTGCCGTAATTCAATTAAATCATAAACATTTTGTAACGTAACTAATTTTTCTTTCCTTGAATGACCTCTTTCTGTAATATTAAATGTTATGGTGCTCACAGTTCAAGGTCAGTGATCAAAAATGAAATGTTGGGCAAGGAAAATGAAATGAAATAATGCCAATAAATGTCATTTTAGGGAAAGAAAAATTAAGGATGACATAAGTTTTAATGGTTATTGTATGGCAAAGTATGTACGATGTTGCACTCTGGTGCAACAATTGCGGCGCAGAATTGAAAAAAGAAGTTTTGAAATTTATTACTTTAATTATTACTTGAGGCTTGATGATCCAGCATTATTAAATATAAAAAATATATTCCATTGAAACGCGAACAAGTCCTATATGTTGTGCTCCTTAGTCGAGATTAAACCAGGTTATGAAGTTTCCCATTATATCGTGGTAGATTTTGACAAACATTTCATTCAAAGCACATAGTCAAGATTGGACTTCAGAATTAGTGTTCGCTTTTGCGTACTTGCTCATATTAGCATCTCCAACCTGACACCTCTACTTTCAATCCTGCGCCACAATTCATGCACCAAAGTGCAACATCGTACATACTTTGCCATACAATAACCAATAAAATTTATGACATTCCTCTTAAATTTTCTTTCCCTAAAATGATCTTTATTGTCATTATTTCATTTCATTTCCCTTGCCCAATATTTCATTTTCGATCACTGACGTTGAACTGTGTGACCTACATAACATTTAATATTACAGAAAAAGGTCATTCTAGGGCAAGGAAAATTAGTTACATCACAAAATGTTTATAATTTAATTGAATTACGGCACAGGATATACATATGTGAAATATTTTTGTTACAATGTCAACTCGTGAACATCGATATATATTGATATTTGGCTGAAGACCTGGTTTCTTATAAAAAAAGACATCCTATCAAAGCACCACTTTATACCCAAGTGGTGCTACATAACAAAATAATTGTGCTTTCGGCGTTGTTTTAATCGTTTACCAATAATACGTTTTACACACTATTTTGTTTTATTGTAGGAATTTTCATGTGTGGCTGTCGTTTTAAGAAAAATGTTTTTTTCTTGATTAAATTTTTATTGACTATGTTATATCGGTGTATTCAATAATTAATTATACTTATCTATGTCGGTACCTATAATATAAACAAAATATTCACCTACACTGTACGTGGACAATGCAGGTAAATACGTATTATGAATCTTTTTCAAAATGAATATGTGTAAAATGAATTAAATAGTGTGATATAGATCGTTTTAGGTTATCCGTGTATTTAAAATAAATAGTGTGTCCCTCAGTCGATAGAAAATTGTATGCCCTTTAAATTCGTATACTTGATTTTTTGAAAAATTAAAGATATTCGGCAAAATTCCAAAAAACTGAGAAAATGTACCTCAAAGGGTGGTTTTGAGGTAGTTTTTGCAGGAGTTCACTTGCGCCCACAGCCTAGTACACAGCCTAGTAGTGTTTATAGTTTCCTAGTAAACACTTTTCAAGTGAAGGTGAAACTTTAACACACACGGTAGCAAACAACTCATTTTTATAAGGATGCATACCTACTAATTTAGGTAGCAATATCGTAAAAATATATATATACGAGGGATCATTTTTATGTTCTCTGACTGAACAGCATATGAAACTAAAGACGAAAGCAGCAACAATTTTTTTTTTCAATATGGTTCCCTTGCATTTGAATACAGGTATCACACGGTTTCAAGATCATCTTGAATTCACAGTAAAAACATTCATTTGGTTTCTCCGCAAAATGGCCCTCAATAGCTGCCATAAGTTCGTCACTGTCCCTTAAATGTTTAATTTTTGATTTTCGTAGACAAATAAATCTGGACTACAATGCGTGTATTCGATTTCCTCGAAGCTATAATCAGCAACAGTAGTTTTTGCAAGTTTTAACTTATGCACCAGTGCACTGGTGCATTGTTGTGGAGCAGGAAAACACCTCACATAAATTTTCCGTGTCTATTCACTTTAATAGAATCTCTAAGGCGATGTATTAAGTTTGAATAATACTCTCCTATTACTGTACTAAACTTCCTCAGAAAATCATTATAAAAAATTTTCTGACAGTAGTTTTCCTGCAGAAGAGGTGACCTTAAACTTCTTGGGAGAGCTGGAGCACTTGACATGCCACTACATCGACTCTTGCTTCGATTCAAAATCATAATAATGAATCCATGTTTCATCCCTAGTGACAAGTCGGTTGATAATATAGCAGTGCGGAAATGAGCACAACTACCAACTTCGTGTCTTATGGGATTATAACATACATTTTTTATGGTTCCGGGGGGGGTGGAGGCATGCACTTGGATGGTCCTAGAACCTGGGACCTAGATATAAGTATCGGGGGGGGGGTGCTCAGAGGCTAATGGCGTAGGACTTAGATTTTAGTATCGGGGCAGGGGGAGATTTTGGCCAATAGTGGAATCTTATATAAAATAATTTAAAACTGGAAAGACATATTACAAATACTCTATGACGTCATCACATATTGTTTTAAATGACAAGTCCTAGCCTTTCTTAACCTGTAGATTAAATAATATAGCAGCCATCTTATTGCTTTGACATACATAATTAGTTACTTTTTTTAAGACGCTGTAATTTATTGGGACTTTTATAAATATCCAATAGCTACACCTCCAGCTGCCATCTTTAATATTTGACATATAATTAAATACTTTTATTAAACTCTCCCATTGGCCGTGCTTATTACTAGCTACGCCTCTAGCAGCCCAGATCTACGTTATCCGTCTCTTAGCTCTTCCCTCTTAGCTACACCATCTTAGATATAACTATAGTATAGGCCAAAATCTCCCCTCCCCTGATACTTTAAATCTAAATCCTATGCCATTATCCTCTGAGCTCCCTCCCCCCGGTAGTAACAGCTAGCTTCCAGATTCTACGACCGCTCACGTACATGCCCTCAAGCCCCCTCCTGGGGCCATCAAAATATTATGTCGTAGTCCCATAAGACGCGACGTTGGTACTTGCGCCCATTTTCGCACTACCCTACGACTGATAATTAAATCTGGTTCGTCTCCACAAAGTACCAAGAATTGTTAACACGTCTCTACCCGAACACGCATTTTGAATGGCGAAAGAATTCGCGCAACCCGTCTTACACTAACCTTTTCCATTCCAAGGTACTCATGTAGAATTCTGAATACCGTGTTATGTGAAATTTATAATAAAGCTGCTAGTTGTCGCTTCTCAATCTTGCATCGTCCAGTATCAGACACTTGGTTTTGTCAACAACATCTGAAGTGATCACGTTAACAGAGCGATCTGAACGGATATCATCATCCAATGGTTCTCGACCACATTTAAATAGTTATGACCGCTTGTAAATAGTTGATTTGGAAGGACTATCATTTATTAAAGAATTATTTTTGAAGTTTTCCCTTGTTTTGTAAGGAATTTCATATCACCACGGTATTCGATTGTATTTATTTTGTGAAATTAGCAGTGCGAGACAACAAAACTGACAGTTAATGAAATTAATAATGTTGCAGTTGTTCTGTAAATTGACATACATGATTCCAAGGAATATGTGATTAAAAAGAAAAAGTTAATGGAAAATTGTATCATAATTTAAAACTGCCCAGTCTGAGAATGTAAAAACGACCCCTCGTATATTTCATTATATTCTTTATCATTTTCTCCATGTAGGTTAATAACATGCTGGGGGCTTATGGAAATCAATTAATAGATTGCAATATGTCATTGTTAGACGTTATCGCTACAAATTGCTTCAGTTGCAAAGAAGTAGATAATGAGCTATTAAAGTATATTAAACAAGACCACATTAAATGGTGTTTAATCTAATGGAAGAGGGACTTTTGTAAATTTCGTGTCGCAGGCGATAACAGCGCTCTGATTGCTCCCCTAGCGTAGCCTCCACGTACTAAATTCAGTTTAAAATGTTGTCACGATAAGGCTTTATAAATATCCTCGTTAACTTAATTCTTTGAAGCAAACGAATTCCTAACTATTCTCTTTAAAAAGAATCTTTGAAATACTAATGGTCCGCCCATGCAGAAACGACACTTTTAACGCTAGAATTGTGTAGCTTTATCATTAAATTGTTTTCTGTACTTATATTTTTAACGACGTCACTCTTGCTGGAAAAGAATAACAAGAACATTTTTTATTTTGCATTCAGAATTGAATAACAGGTATAAAAACTATCAGTAGACAAATGAAAGGGGAGGGTGAAACATTATTTTTCAAAGGTGCATGAACGTATTTATTTTATTTGGTAACTTGGCCATTAATGTGCAAAAGGAGTTTTCAAATAGTTCGAGAAAAATAAATTCAACTCGTGGCTATAAATTCAGTAAAGATTAGTAAATAAAAGTAATCGACAACAGATTTTAATTAAAATTCACAATTTTATGGGAAAGTGGAGATTTTCATTCCCTATGAGAAGTAAAATAAAATGATAGTTTCTACTGTTTTACAAGTAAAACCGAGGTTTCCTATGCACTTTTTTTATAGCTCGTCAGTGTTTCTCGTATGTTATATACAGGGCGATTATTAATTATTAAAAAATAAGAAAATTTAACTCTACAGATAATAGAATTACTAAAGGCATCTTTAGGTACCTTGTGCACATTTAGAGGTAATGAACACACAATATGTGTGTTCCAATTAATTTTTGCTTTAAAAAAATTCCAGCTTCTCAGCCAAGGATCGACTGTAAGGGCTCCAGGGTGAGAAACAAATGACACCAAATATAATTTATTAAGATATTACATAAACATTTTCCCCTTTCTGGACACGAGGTCCGCCAAGTAACAATTTTAGTTTTGAAATGCTCTATAAGATATAATCAAAGTTTATTTCTGAGACTACTAAGACTACGTATACACGTAAATGGTCTAAAGGAACTCCATAAAACTAATACAAAATCCTTATAAGAGTATAGGACCTAGGGAAGGGCCTACATGCCTCTTTTTAAAACCACTATTAAAACTTTCAAGTTTTAATGTAAACTGGTTTTTATGTAAACTGAATAAGACCTAAAAGTTCTAAGAAAATAATATATTCTTGACGAAAAAAATAAATAAATTCTTCATTTTACGTTTTTCTTAACTTAGAGTGGCTGAGATGGTAACAAGAATGCTAAAACTGTGAATTTGTTTATTCGAAAATATTCATATTAAAACAATCATGAATCAATCTCGAGATAAACGTCAGTTTATACTAAAAGTTGAGAATTATTTCACTCGTGAAAAAGGAAATCGTGGACCCTTGTTTTCTGTTCGAATATTTAACCTGCGTGGAATTTCGAAAGTTGTATCATACTGTCTGAGTACAACTGAGAGCTGAAGCGAATAACATTATTTATAGCTGTGACTCTTTAAGACGAAAGTGCAAACTTACAGCAACCCGATTATAGTGATATTTTAAAACATTATATTCTGGAAAAACGGAATATGTTTAAGATTATTTAATTACAGATTTTTGCCTACTTCATTAAAACTCTAATAAGTAGTTGATTTTATGAAGATTCGACCCGAAACTTGGTCATCGCAAAGCATTTTTGATTTATAACTGGGCATTAAAGACCATCCCCAAGATAATTTCATAAAGCAATTATAAAATCACAACACGTCCTAAATTCTCTATAACATTCAATACTCCTACCTTCGACTTAACAGTTATAAAGTTTCATTGAATGCTTGACAAATGTCTTGATAAGTCAAATATAAGCCAACTAAAGATAATGTAGCTTTGATATAACTTTTTGAAGATTTTTTAAAACTTTCTTTAAGACAAAACTATGTTTAAGTGCACTTGGCATATAATAAATCTGACATAAATCAATAGTTTATGAACTGGCCACTATAAAGTACTGATAAATGCTAAATAAATCTAAAGGGTATTTAAATTGTTACTTGGGAGGAGCCGATCTGGCATCACTGTATATAGAGACAGATGGGAAGTTATCGGAGCGTATGAGCGGAGCCAGTTTGGTTACAAAGGGACAGGTGTGCTTATCGATCAATCACGAATCAACATGGTGAAATATACTGAATTTGTGAAAATAATTAGAGTTTCATATATGAGGTTTCAGAGGTAAAGGGTAGGTATTAGGTAAGGTTAGGTTAGGTTAGGTTATTATGAGTGGCCCACTGCGGCCATTAGCAGATCTATTGTGGCTCTCTGCTAATTATCTTTCATCCAATAAGCTCAGCCTCTTAATGAAACTGATAAATTTATTGGGTGAGAATGTGTCCAGATCCTCTGGCAGTAGTTGCTCTTTGTCAAATATTCAGAATCGGATTCTCTCCACAGCGGGACAGGTGCATAGGACGTTGTCTGCCTTCTCATCATCCTCCAAGCATAGACGGCACTCAGCGTTTTCCGCTAGGCCGTGTTTATGCAGATGATAGTTTAGTCGTCAGTGCCCGGTATATAGGCCTGTTAGAGTTTTCAGGTTTATCCTGTTTAACTCTAAAAGTCTCTTAGTTCTTGATTTCAAGGGGTATTTTATAAATGCCTTAGAATTAACTAATCCTGGTAATTCTTGCCAATACTGGAGAGTTTTCCTCTCAGCCCAGGTTGAAATGGCCATCTTAACAGTACTTGAAGATATACAAGTATTGGTTCTGGTCCGATGATTCGTGATGCTGCTCCTTCTCTGGCCAAGGAGTCGGCTATTTCGTTACCTTCCATACTAGAGTGGCCGGGTATCCAGACCAGAGTCACTTTGTTGTTTTTGCTCAAGTGATTTAGAACCTTCTGACACTTCCATACCATTTTGGAGTTACAGCGGTAGGAGCCAAGAGCTTTTATAACTGCTTGGCTGGCTACCTGAAAAAAATTTAATTGATCTGCGTGTAAGATTCATATATTCCAGCCTTCGTACACACAGTTCAATGGCATGAACCTCGGCCTGAAAAATAGTTGCATTGGTACCTAGGTTTGAGGATATCCTCACCCTTGGCCTATAGCTATGTACTCCGGCTCCTCTTCCCTCAGGAGTTTTGGAGCCAGACGGCTGGTTTACAGACGTAAACCAGCAACTATCTGCCCTCAGTAGGTCGGTTTTATTTCGATCCCACTCATCTCTTTCTAGAAAAATGATTTTAAAGGTAAGCTCATAGTTGGTCATGGTAGGCATAGTATCCGACGGCATTGCCAGGATGCTGTGACTTTCTATGTCATCCAGCAACCTGTTCCGCTCCATGATACTAGCCTGCGGCATATTAATGGCCGCTTGTTGCAGTCTATATGTTGCCCACCTGGCCTCTCTCTCCAAGTATATATGAAGAGGTGGTAAGTCCAGGAGGACTTCCATTGCAGCTGACGGTGTGGGCTAATTGCCCCCATTACGGTCAAGCATGCTAATCTCTGTAATCCAGAGAGTTTGGCTATGACCGTCCGTTGTGATCCTGTCGGCCACCAAACGATGGATCCGTATGTAAAGGGTAGGTATTAAGTCATCGATTAAAAATTGTTCAGGAGAGCTAGAAACGTTTGCAAATCAATTAAATGAAATACATCTTGGATATGCTGTAACTTGGGAACTTTTAATTTCTTCTGTGTAATTATGAATAGGTAAGTGACATAATGAGGATAACTATATGGTTTCGAAAAAAATAGTGGTAACGTGATTTTCAATTCATTTTAGGTTATTAGAATCTCGTTTTTGTTAAAAATTAAACAGTTGTGTTTATTATTTTTATGACAATTAGAAAAAAAACCGCATTACATAAAAAAGTGCCCCATTTGAAACGATAATTTTTTGATTTTTTTGCAAAAACTTTAAGCTTGATGCGTCTCCTAGGGATGGTTTTGGAATTGTATCTTTTACTGCACTAGTTGATGATACTGTTTTTATGAAAGTTGCATTTTAAAGATTTGTTTCCGTCGATCTAAATGTGACAACCATTTATTGCTAGTTTCTATAAGAGATATTTAAGTATGAGTTATGACTCACTTGATGACTGTAGGACAATCTCCAAAAGTGAATAAATTCACCAAAACTTTAAAACGTGAAGAGAATTGTGCTGCTGCCAATTATATAATTCAAAGATTATTTTGAAACATTTTTTTTGTGCAAAAAGTTTTAAATTAATGTGGCTTCTTGAGAAGGTTTTGGAATTTTGTTATTTATTGTGTTAGTTTCCAGTATACGTTTTTGTAAAAAAACCAGTTTCTTGATATAGTAATTATTGTATTAAGCTACAAATGGTAAATTTTTTTCCATTTTCTATGTTAGACAATTCTGAATGGAGACAATAAAATACGAGGTGTGAGAAAAATAACAAGGATGTTAGAGTAGTATTTGGAGGCAGAAATCTTATTATTGGGGTGGAATATTGATGTATAATCGGATTGAACTGATGCAGTGGCAGTGTTGATAGGTCGTAGTATGAATAGTATTAGAATTGTGTAAGCAATGTTGTTGTTTCCTTCGCGCAGAACTTCTGTGAAGATATTGCATTTGTTGACAAAATGCTCAACTACATCGTGTGCGTATTGTTGTTGAGGTTTTGAGGTAACACGATATTGGGAGAATGAAACAGACTACCAAATTGACAAATGAATTCCGTTGAACATGTCTGGAGAAGAATGAAACTGCAGCTATGTAACTATCGAGGAGAGGGTGAATTGTAAATTTAATAGAATATAGGATGTTACTTTGGAACAATGGGAAGTTATTCCTCAGTATATTATCAATAAGTTGGTGGAAAGTATTCTAGAAGACTCACAGCTTTCATGAGAGATAATATTAATTGGTTATAAATATCTAATTGCAACTGGTTAGATCTTGTCATCGATTTTTGTTGTCTATAATATAAATATTAGAATCAACTAAATTTAATGCTTTTTATCCTTCTTACAAAACTACAAGGATATATGTTTTTTTTGACAAAGGACCAAAATGAATCTCAAAGAGATAATCTGTATTAATCACCATATCAGAAATGCCAGTGTTTCAGTATAGTAATTTACGAACAACAAGAACTTGATAATTTTCTAAATGCAGTTTCATTAAAGTTATGATCTTTTTTCCTTCTATCAGTTCATGAAGAAAGCAAATAATGGAAATAATCTTCGAAATGTTGGAAATATTTGATATGTGTATTGTGTAATTTACTTTTAGTCTGGTGTCTTCTCTGGTATAGCTTGAATATATTCTAAGCATCACATAAATGTTTGTCGTCGAGATTACACATCCAATTTCAGATTAATCATGTTGTATTCAGAAAATACCCTTTTGATAAGCTCAACTAAAAAAATCAGTGTTCAAGGTAATTATTACCAACTTGGTGTAGATTGTTCGGTAGTTTTGACAATGTGGTATCTTTTGAAAGACTGTGACAATACTGGCAGATTTATGGAAGCTTTAAAATCAAATTTCAGAGCATATTGATAATGACAGCTTAATTGGTTTTTCAGTGATTGAGTCAAAGAAATACCAGATTTAATTTAAAGGTAAATGGAAAGATATCTATGTTTGTTGTGTTGACTTTCTATATCATTATCTGAAAGCATTCTGTTAGGTAATGTTTGCATAACTTGACAAAGATAAAAGACAACTTCCAGCAAGAATGGCTACATTAAGCACTTACGTCAAAAAGTTTTTTATAATTGTTTTAATCAATCGTACATCTTTTGCTATCTCACCTACAACACAGTCTTTATGGATAAAAAAGGGGTGATCGATTTTATGGAAGAAGTTTTCGCATATCACGGTTTTTTGAAATATCAGGTAAAAAATCTTAAAAAAAACTTGGTCAAAATTCTATTTTCGCGATTGACGTGTATTGCTATCTCAGAGGGTACACTATATCAGTCAAGCTTTACCTGTATTTTTTTAGAGTTGCAGTAATTGAACTCTGATTTGAATAAAAAACGCTGAGCAATATGTTGCTGTGCGCTCTAGCGATCCATAATGTCGAAAATCGAACCTAGCAGAAATGGTGGACAATTCAAATTACATATAGCCTGTTGGGACTCCTATTCTGCAGAAGGATTACATACTTTGAAAAAGATACTTATCAGTATTTTCTACATGAACGAAGAGAAACGAAATTCAGCTGGATTAGTTTTGTACTTATATTTGGGGCAAGTGTAGCACCGATTTTACATCGTGACAAATTCAATACGAAAAGTGAACCAACGGGTATTATGGTTAGTAGTTAGATGGGTGAAACCAGTCCAGTGAAACACAGCAGTCTCGCCCATCTTCTAGCAGCTTTTGTATTAGCCTAAAACGCAGAGGCTATACAATCTTAGGCGAGGATTGTGTAGTGGAGATATAAGGTAGATTGGTTCTTATCTACAAAATATTAAACAAGTAAAAGATCCCCACTCTTCGACAAAGAAGAGGCTCGGAAAAATTTCGTCTATCTGCATTGATTATGGATAGCAGAAACAGATTGACGTTAGGTGATTAAAAATAGAAAAAATGTTTATTGCCTAATAATGTTCAAGTGCTGTAAACGTAAAAAATATTGCAACACTATGTTTTTTTTTCATATGAACCACGACCAAAAATTTGTCCTCGCCTGTATATAAAGAATAATCAATGAAAATCAGCTTACTACTTACATTAACCACTTTCAAAGTTATGCACGAAATTTCTTCAATGAACTTCCTTTGAAGGCATTAAAATTTTACGAAAACAATATATATTTTGGACGATCCAAAGTAAGAAAATGATGTGACAAGTTGACAAAAAGGCTAACGTTGACGTTTGCAGTTGAAAAACTAGGTTTGGTAACATTCTCAACGTATGGTTGTAATATGCCAGACTATCCACTGGCATAACTCATGAGCCAACTGGATTTCAGAAACGAAAGAAGAAATTCTAATATAATTTCTTACACATAGTTCTGATAGACTAACAACAATCTCGCAATAGCAAAGAGATACTTATACAATCTATTATAAAAAGTTGTTCACCCAATTTTTAACACTTTTTTGCAAATCCAATTCAGTGCTTTAATTAATGCATTTTTTACTAGAGTAATTTTAATCCCTAGTGATTTGGACAAATTCTGCTGGGGAATATTTCAAAATACGTTGACTGATAATTCTCAACACAGTGTGTCGTCCCCAAAATATGGCTGTATGATGAAAAAATAACGAGTTCAGTTCGACTCTGTGTTTAAATTTGCACATGTCTTCCTGTAGAAATATTGACATGATCTGGTTCAGTATATATAGACCAGTGGCGGATGGTGGATTTAGGCATGACCATCAGTACTGAATAAAGGAGCTTTACAGAAAAAGAATTCATTGAAAATTTGAGGAAAAAAGAAGTTGTATAAATGCGCAGCCTCCTAAGATTACTTATAGACCATTAGTAAAATAATTGCAAAATATTGTTTTTTTTTTCATATTCAAGACGAAAATTTATTGACCTTTTTTTTATTTTTGAAAGTATTGATTTTTTGTCTAGTTACTACATTTTGAAATTTGTACAATGAAACATTTAAATTTCCTTGAAGAAATCCCAAGAAGGTCACTACAGAAGCAGTTATAAATCTTTAAAATAGCACTTTGGCTGTATATAAGTGCTACTTACATTATAAGAGATGTTTTTTCGAGGAGACTCACTTATAAAACAATTATAAACTATTAAAAGAGTACTCTGGCTTTTGGTTGTGTAGAAGTGACATTAATAGCATTTCGAGAAGACGTATAAGGTATTCTAATGAAACCTTTATAGAATAGTTTCGCATTCAGTAACATGTTAATAAAATCCTCAGACAGGTGAATTTGATGGTTAAAAATCCACATTTTATGTAATGATTTAATTTATGATAACATAATTTTGGTCTAGAGGGATATATGATATTGGAACATTTGAATTTAATTTCAGCCCTACATTTATCTTAAATTTGATAGATGTTTGTACTTTATGTGTCAAAATGTCTGCATGAAACTTTTGCTACATAACATAAGAATCTTTTAGGGCGCAAATCAAATGATATTGGAAAATTATTACAGGTATCTGATTGTAAATAAAAAAGATATCACTATGGTATTAGGTACATCATCAAATAAAATTCAGCTGTCGAAGGATATGGTCCGGCAGAGTTTATCCTAGAAGCTGCATCGCAGTGGCGGAAGATGCAAAGAGTCTGATTTTCTCTGTGCGATGTTTAGTCTAGTTAGGGCCAGTTTATCGATGCATGGTAGAAACTAGCATTCTTTGAAAGTTAACTAATTATGATAGGACTTAACTGAGCATCGATGAACCGATCCTTAATAGTTTCATTTTGATAAATTTGTGGCGAGCCCTTCGTCAATACATTTAATTTGAAACATATTATGGATCTGTTTCTTTTATTTAGAAATTAAAAGAACAATAGGTATTGAAAAAACCTTCTGTGTTTCTTCTGATCTACCCACTTCTTTCTCCAGAAAGGTTCAAATGTACCACTTGCATACTGTTCGGGCAACCAAATATGGCAAAGTATCATTTTTTTCAATAAACAATAATTTTTAAATTTTAATGGATTGGTCTACATTTATTTCTGCCATGCCATGTTCGATAAAATCTTAATTTTTGAATTTTTCGATTCAGAGTGCTCCCCTTTTTGAGCTCAAGGGCCATGGAAGAAGTCTCTTTAATTTTTAGCAACTACAAGATCCACCGACCCTCAAAATTACATCTTCCAAAGCAGTCCTTCGAGGTCCTAAAGAAACCAAATATCCTGTACATATGTCATATATCATACATTTTACTCAATATTTCATGTTTCTTGTTCACCATGTAATCTAAATTTAGTTATTCTCTGTAATAATTATATCGGCTTTAAAAGTTTATTCTCTAGCCTACGCCATGCCAGTGCCAGTGAGACTGTGTGACTTATTGTAGCCAATCAGATGCACTGATGGCATAAATTTTGTATCCCTTTATACAGCATTTATTCAACCTTTGTATAGAATCCATAGAACCCAATAATTCTTTCATTGCTATGTTAATGCTATATCCGTTCTTTTATTTTCTTTTTGTTTGTTTTTGTTGTCAAAATTTTCCATACAATTTATTCCAAATTATAAGCTATCAATATATTGCGGCACATTATTATTATATACACGAAACTATTAATTACTCAAGAATAAGCGGAGCTGGACATTCCCGCTTTCTAATTCAGTATTTCTTAAAGGCAAGCTTTCTACTATGACAATTTGGCTCGTCGAAGCATCGCCAAAATTCAAAATTAACAAATTTATACAATTTTATATATTCTTCTTTCATTGTTATAAAATATTTATATGAACAACTCATGCTTTTGCATGCGTCATTGATTTTTTGTGTTCTATGTTATTATAAAATTTAAAATGTTATTTTAGGTATTGTATTTCTTGTTAATATTTTAATTTTAAGCCCGGACCGGCCCCGCTCCGCCCGACCCCGTAGCCCCCATACTCAGGGATGCTAGGTCGGTAACGGACGGGGTGTTCGTTCTGTTTAATTCTTAATAAAATTGTTTTGAATTTGATGTTACATGCGTTCTGCATTATCTGAATTTATCCGAATCTGGGGAGGCTGGGTATTTTTGCAACTTTTTCCCAATTTTGTTTTAAATCCTTTTTCTGCAAAACTTTTTCATTCAGTATTGATAGTATTTCCTTAAACTATTATTGAGTACGCTCTAATATTGAGATATATCTCATAACCTAAATCTAACAGTCGCCACTAGTATATACGAAGGTTTAAATCGTGCAAGAATTTAATTTTATAAACTACTCCAGTAGTACAATGATTTAATGTTTTAAAAACTACTTACAACGTTCTCGTTTCAACTTAATAATGACAGCTCATTTGTAATACTTTTTCTTTTAAATCTCCCGTAATCGATAACGTTCTAAACAAACGAAATCATTATAACAACTCGTAATAATCCCTAGTCACGTACATGAGGGATTTGTTAACTTGGAGGTGACTTTCAAACGCTGTTAAGTAAAATCGTTACAATAAAAAATTCAACGCGATACATCACATAAAATCCCTGTTCATTAGAACTCAACATAGAGAGCAGTGGTGTTTTGATTAATATCAGGGGACAGACCTTTTTTTATGAAGTGGAAATTCGGGAAGCATGTTTAAGTACAATTATGACCCTTTTAAATTTATGATTATGAAATATTCTCGTTACTAGTTTGAACAATTCGAAAATTAATTAAATTATATTTCCACCATTCACATTTTTTGCAAATTAACTGTATGCAGAATATTTATACTAATAATTAAATTTGTTTATTGCAGGTACGTACCTACTTCAAGAAAAAAGAAATCATAGTTTCGGTAAGTGTAATAATTAAAATTCAAAATGAAATCAATTGACTATTCTATTATTTGTAATAATTTGAAAAAAAAACAGCAATTACAAATCAAAACCTATAGGTACAGGGTTATTCATTATAAATTACCCACCACTTATCATCGTTATTATTGCCTACAGAAAAAAAGGTTTTAAATAAAAGTTATGTGGTTATGACTGAATTTTGTTAAAATTCTATCAAGTGTACAGTAGCGTGCAGATTTCAGGGTATACAAGAAAATAATATATTTTTTTAAATAGGATACCCTGTATATTATTAAATTTTTGGAACGATCCTTTATTCCTGATTTCAAAAACGTACCATAGGTTACCCCTACTATATACCGTTTTTGAGTTATTGAACGTCGAATATCTTAGTTAAACTAGTTACTGTAAATATGGAAAAGTTAAAATTATTAAAGGGAGCTACGAAAATGACAACTATTATGTTTGATAAGTAACATCTCTTTAATGAAATAATCAAAATGGCTTACAGTGAAGAAGAAAAATTCCAAATATTTACTTGTTATATACAAAATAACAAAAATAAACGTGCAGCAAAAAGAGCTTATAGGGTGTTGTATCCAAATCGTCCAACACCATAAGAAAATACGTTAATAAATATTTACCGAAAGGTGAGTAATACCTCCAGATTTAGTAGAAAAAGGCGTGTAGTCAAGCATATCAGAAAGAACAGCTAGATATACTGCTTCATTTCGAAGGTAAGCTCATCCATATTTATTCGCGAACAGACTTTTTTCAAACATTGTATTGTTTTGTAGAAAATTCTGAATGTAGTATAAATAATGCAGTCGGTCAATTAGGTAAAATTTATTCCAAAATCCAATGTACGTTAAAAAATAACAACTACAGACGATATAAAATTTTACCCGCACAAGTATTAACAGAGGCTCATAGAAGGAAAAGGCTGGACTTTTGCCGCCAGATGATCAAAAGTTGGATGAAGATCGCGATTTTTTTACTAAAATATTATCGACTGATGAATCATCCTTTTCTACGGC
The DNA here is from genome assembly GCA_029963845.1 of Rhamnusium bicolor. Lineage (NCBI taxonomy): Eukaryota > Metazoa > Arthropoda > Insecta > Coleoptera > Cerambycidae > Rhamnusium > Rhamnusium bicolor. Next base: position 864,754 of record JANEYF010002799.1, on the reverse strand, counting down.
GGGAGTTTTTAATAGGGAAAATCGAAGGTCGTGGGAAAACAAGCACAACAGAAAAATATTGGTAAAGAAATAAAAAACTCAGGAAGAAAAACTGTTAGCGTTTGTTGTGGAATTTTCAGAAACAAAATTGTTGGCCCTATATTTTATGATTATACTTTAACTGGAGTTACCTATCTGGAAATAATTATCCCAAAAGCAGAAAATATTCTTTTGCAGAATTTTCCGGTAGCCGAACTTGATGATTATGATTTGGATGCTTGATAGTGTCCTATCCGTTAGAGATCATTTGAATAATGTATTCCTATTATGGATAGGGAATAATGACCCTATTAAATGACCATCTAATAGTCCAGACTTGACCCTTATGGATTTATTTTTTGGGGATTTCTATAAGACATTGTCAATAATAATAATAATAGCATTCAAGTCATTAAAGCCAGGATTCGACTTGAAATAAACAATCTGAATATAAATAATGAAAACATTTCCGGTGCAGTTATAAATATAGACGTTATCAATTATGCATTGACAATAATGGTGGACACATCGAATATCTTTTATGAGTTAGCATTTATTTATATTTAAATTTCCTAAATAAATCATTGTTATCTATTTTGTATAAATATTTGGTTTCTTCTTCCTTACTGTAAACCGTTTTGATTATTTCATTAAAGAAATGTCACTTATCAAACATAATAGTTGTCATTTACATAGCTCATTTTAATAATGTTAACTTTTCCAACTTTAGAGTAACTAGTTTAACTAAGATATTCGACGTTTAATAACTCAAAAACGGTATATGGTAGGGGTAAGATATGGTATATTTTTGAAATCAGGAACAGAGGATCATTCCAAAAATTTAATAATATATAGGGTATCCTATCTAAAAAAATGTATTATTTTTTATATCCCCTGAAATCTGCATGCTACTGTACTTTTAATAGCATTTTAATAAAATTCGGTCACAACCACACAACTTTTATTTAAAACATTTTTTTTCTATAGGTATAAGAATACAGAGAAATAACTTTTCAGTAAATCATTATTCTTGATTTAAATTACCTTCTAAGAAATATATACCAATTATACAATTGAATTTCACCCCACACCATATATTAGCTTTCTTCGAATATTGGCTGCTACTACTGATTCGAAAATGTTGGTTATCAGCAGATAAAGTAAATTACTTTTTTTAAATTAAACACCACAGATAATACAACTCCCCGTATCCCTGAAGATACCTTGTGTGGGAGAGGGCTACACATTTAGAGACGACGGATACACATCCAATGTCCGAGTATGCTAGAATTAATTTCTGGTTTAGAAGAAATTTTAGCTCCTCAACCGAGGATCGAACTGGGGACTCCAGAGTAAGAGGCAAGTGTTGTCAGCAATCAATCATGAATATGGCTAGATTTTTATGTAACTATCCCATTCGTTATAAAGTTAGAGTCGAGAGTAGATTCGTCAGTGAAAATTTTGTATTAAAAACTTCTGTCTTGAATCATTTTTTTGTTGTTGTTAAAAATGCCATGAACCATATTTTATCCAATTCATAAGCAAAAACCCAAACGTTTGGCATCATTATGAATTTCGCTTTGTAACTAAGTTTGATTTTATTTGATTTAAAAATTCTTTTCGATCTTTTTGCTAATGTTTAAATTTTCACTGCGACGCGTCGCGACGACGCCCCGAAAATTTTCAACACTATTTAGAGCTAATACCGTAGTAGCATCATCTTCGTTAAACTTTTTCTTTTGTTCTTTCGTTTTTCTGCATCCCTGTTGCTTCGAATTTTGAAGCCGTACGTTATATAGTACAGTGGTAGATATTAATATCTGGCCACCTTTCATGACAAATTTTGATCACCCTTATATCTTAAATCTAGTTTCTCAAAATAAAGTTATTTTTTATGAAGAAAACGTGGTCTCTTTTTTTGAAAAGTCAAAAATACAATAAGTTCTCTACAATAAAATATACACGGACACATTATATAAAAATAAAGTATAAAAATATCCATGCGGAAGATTTGTGTCACACATGGAAATGTATGCATTTTACCAGCAGCACCATGATATATTAAACGGAATGTTTGCCAAATTTTTCATATTTTTTATTCGACTTTGTTTCTCGTTGCTGCTTGGCCTTGAAACATATTTATTGGCCGAGATTTCTTGACCATAATATTTTGGCAACTTCTTGGATATTGAGATTGTCAGTATAATATCAATTTATTGCTTATATTGTGTTATGACCAACTTCAGAAATTCTAATACCGAAACAGATAAAATAATAGAAAACCTATTTTTGCTACATACAGGGTGAATTATAAAGAACCTCGTAAAGAACGGTCCATAAATTAAACAGATTCATTAGCACGAAGATTTAACCAAACAGGCTTAAGTAAAATGTGCCTAGTGATTGAGATTGGTTGAAGTATTTTATTTAAGTGATTTTTTTTGGCTATATCACAAAAATTACTAGGCGAATCAAGTTCGAAATCGGTACAGGTAGGTTTTAGGGCTGGGCGATTGTCAAAAGTCATAATCGATTATCGATTATTGAAAAATAATCGATTATTTCGACTAATCGATTATAATCGATTAATCGATTAACTAAATAATCGATTAATCGATTAATCATATAATCGATTAATCAAATGATCGATTAATCGATTAATCTAATGATCGATTAATCGATTTTTTGATTAATCGATTATTTGATTAATCAATTAATCAAATAATCGTATAATCGAAAATCGGTTATAATGTATTAATCGCAAAAGCGAATAATCAATTATAGTCGATTCTAACCAACCTTAATCGATTATTCGATTCTCTTGCCCACCCCTAATTTACGGAGCTGTAGGATTCATCTTAGGGTTATTTTCAATTTTATTTACATACTGTTTATTTATATGACTATAATACTAAGAATAATTGTATTAAGTAAAAAATTAGATAATGAGGATAGGATAAATAAAGGACAGTTTTTATTTGAATATTTTAATTGATATCTATTATTATTTTATTATTACATTATCTCTTAATATATTTTCTAATCATAGATAGGAAAATCAATTGTGAGGCATGTTCGCTTGTTAATGAAGCTCTCAGGTCATTAACTATTAAACCTCCCCTACTAAAGACTCTTTCTGATGCTACACTAGTAGCCTGAATACTTAAATACTTTAGTGTCAATACAGAAAGAACTGGATATAGTGATATGTTTGCTTTCCACCATATGAGTGGTTCATCGTCCATATCTATGGGTGGCGTCTGAAGATAACGTTCAAAATCTTTTTTCCACGTCATTTTTATTCTGTTGGTGGCCATTTGAACTTACTGACTGCTAGGGCTGGGCGATGGTCAAAAGTCATAATCGATTATCGATTATTGAAAAATAATCGATTATTTCGATTAATCGATTACAATCGATTAATCGATTAATCAAATAATCGAATAATCGATTTATCAAATAATCGACTAATCAAATGATCGATTAATCGAATAATCAAATGATCGATTAATCGATTAATCAAATGATCGATTAATCGATTATTTTTCGATTAATCGATTATTTTTCCCAGCCCTAGTAGGTTTCCTGTGATGAAAAATTATAAATTAAGAATGTCCCCTTGCAATTACTAACACTAAGACTAACGTAGCTAAAATATTCGAGAAAATTTTGAAACATGTATTTAAAAAAAAATGTAAAATAGTATCAGTAGACAGTGTCGGTTTCATCGAAGGAAGATCCACTGAAGATTCTATTTCTTATGTAACATCAAGAATTTATAAAGCTCTAGACGAAAGTCAAACATGTTTAGGCATATATATTGACTTAGCGAAAGCCTTCGACACTGTGTGTCACAAAAAGTTACTAACTAAACTGAAAGACTATGGTATTCGAGGAAATTTTCTGAATTTATTTGAGAGTTATTTGACAGACAGGATACAATATGTAAAAATATATGAATTTATAAGCACACCCAAATCTGTCAAATACGGTATTCCGCAAGGGATAGTCCTAGGACCTGTACTGTTCACTTTATACATCAACCAGTTACTGTCCCTCAAAGTTGCGGGCACAATCGTAAGTTTCGCGGACGATACCGTCATATTGTATAAAGCAGATACATGGCAGAACTTAAAAAAAATTGCAGAAAAGGATTTTAAAAACATAAAAAAATAGTTTGATTATAACTTGCTTACGATAAACTATTCTAAAACTAATTACTTGCCATTTACTAGTTATTATAATCACTTACCAAAGTTAGGTCCACTTAATATTGGTGCAAATATAGAAATACCAGAAGTTACCTCAGTGAAATATTTAGGAATCATAATCGATCGACATTTGAGATGGGATTTACAAGTAAATAATTTGACAAAAAAACTAAGAGGTCTGATATCTAGATTTAAATATTTGAAAAATTATCTAGACGTTAGTCACCTAAAAATCATTTATTTTGCATTGGTTCAATCTTTACTGTCGTATGGTATTATTGGATGGGAAGGGGTAAGCGTTTCTTATTTAAAACAATTAAATACGGTCCAAAAATGGATACTTAGAATTATATTTAATAAAGATATAACCTTACTCCAGCACCTTACTGTATGAAGTGTGTCAGATACTTGACGCACGGCAATTCTTTTATTTAAAAATCTCTCTCAAAACCTTTAGAAACAGAACTAATATAAAGCAAATTGAACATAATTATGGAACCAGAGCAAAACAATATAGTTGTCAAATACCTCGAAGTGTAAAAACCATTGGCCAAAAATCATATACCTACTTGGTAAGTCGAATATATAACAGCTTGCCCCTGGATCTTAAAAAATATAAATAAATATTCAGTTTTCAAAAAAAAAAAATGAAAATGTGGTTACTAGAGTCGCCCAAGACATTCATTTACAATATTACAAATCAAAATATACTAGTATAATTAAAATAATCATAGATAAGCAAAATTAATTAAGTTAACAAAACATATAATTTTATTATACATTGCAACACAACTAAAATATACATATTCACTTTTCCCTTGAGTATTATATACCCAAGGGTATGCACAGACAAATAAATTAGTTTATTTTTGTGCTTCTTTTAGTTTATTTATTATTCATTAGAGACTAGGTTTCTTAAAAAAATTATTTGTACACTTAAATGAGAATGTAAAACTTTAGTTTTGTACAAGCCCACTTTATATGGTAAATAAACTTATTATTATATTATTATTATTATAATTGTTCCGAAAAAAAAATTCATATTTTTATCATAATATATTGTAGTGGACGCCCTATATAAATTAGGTCAAAACTAATATAACATTACGATTTCTCACCACAGGAAATCTACCTGTCCCAATTTGACCTTGATAAGTCAAGTAGTTTTAGAGTTGCACACAGAGTCATTTAAAAAAAAGTTTTTCATTAACTCGGCACATTTTACTTAAGCATGTTTGGTTAAATTTTCAGATTTGAGCTAAAGAATCTCTAGTTACTCTATAGCCCATTCTTTGTAAATCACCATATACATACTTTTTACAGTAGATTTATTGGCACATCTTTAAAATTTCGAATAAATTGCTTTAACCTAGAGAAAGAATAACACATTTTCACTTTTGTCATTAAGTAAAATATGAGACCCATACTTTCGATCGGTCAATTCTTACGAAATAGATTACTCAGTCTAGTGTTTGACAGGCTCTACAAAATCCCACTGTTTGTTTCCAATTCCTATCATTTCCGACAGTGATTGATATGCTTCCTATTTTAATTCTCCTAATGTATGTATATATCAATTACAATACTGTGAAGTATTACGACCAAAATTCATATAGATTTCTTGTGATAATATGAAAACCGGTCTTTCCTTCCGCCTCGAACAATGTTTATTTTACGAATATGGGTTCCATTATACAAACATTCTTGTTCATTATTTGTATCACGCAAAGGTGTCAAAACATAATTTCTAATTCCGTACACAAATAGAGGCCCATCATAAGTAGACCCTCGTTTCACATAAAATTTGTAGCTTTTTCTGAAATATTACTGATAAAGCGCCTTTGTAATACATGAAGGTATTAGGTTTGAATCAAGCTTAAGATATAAATTTTAAATCTGATTTTTTGAAATAGCATAATATTATCCAGTATAGTAGTTATTTATTTATTATGTTTCATAGACGTCGACAAACTGTTTTTGATAAAATAGAAAAATCTCCAGATACAGCCGAAATTATTTTTTTTGAAAATGCTATTTTTTTATCTTAAGCTAGATTCCTGACATATTCATGATCAACTTTTACTAAGAAAATTTTTTTGATTTCTCAACGGTTTTTGTAGTAGTCACCGTCCTTTATAAAGGACAGTGGCATAATACAGGGAATTAATTAAACGTTAATTGCGAAATAAAAGATAACCTTTTGTACATATATAAATTTTATTTTATTGTAATAACCATATAAATAAACTAACTCGTATGATATTCCAGAGAACAGTATTTAGGATGAAGACCTACATCACATTTGCTACAGCGGAATTGAACTTTCTTGTGACATTGTCTACACCTGATCTGGTTATCTTGGTAAACAACTAAATGATCTCTACCATCATATCTTGAATGTTCCTTATCATGAGCACTTGCTCGCATAGGTCCTCGCTTTGTAGTTTTTTTATGAATTTCTAATATACCCATTGCGAGCGCCCGACGAAAAGTATACTAGTCGTTTTTACCACCATCCAGACGATGAAGATTCCATGAGTTATTTATTGCCATATCCAATCCTTGGCTAAGATATGGAAAATACCATTTTTTCCCTCTTATGCTCACTCGGTATAAGCTTATGTTTTGATCTGCACGATCAACCCCCCCATATTTTGATTATATTTTTTTATCAGCTGTGGTTGAGGGACGGCAACTTTCTTTTTTTCTTTTTTTGTGAAAACCTAGATATTTACTGTTGGTAGAATATCTTCACTATTTGAACAAATGGTCACAATGTTATTGTCATTCCAACGACGATGTTTTCACTTTTTTCTGTTACAAATTCAAAAGTTCCTCTTTCTTGTTTTTTTAAATCTTGACCACTCTTTATTATAGGTACAGGTATCCTATTCTCCCTGACAGTGCCGGTTACCTTTATTCCTCTGTCTCGAAGTATTGTGATCAAATCCCATGACGTGAAAAAATTGTCAAAAAAAAGTGAAAAGGTAATCGGCCTTTTTCTGAAATAATTTTATCTGCAAAAGTGAGAACAACGCTGGCACCTAATCCCAAATCCTTGTATCTATCTTCCAAAACAGTCGACGCATCTTGATACGGTTCGAACCATTTTATATAGCCATTTTGGTTCGTACCCATCCAAAACTTGTACCCCCATCTAATCGGTTTTCCTCTAATAAATTGCTTGGAATCATGTCTACTAAAATACGGGATCATTGATTCGTCGATACTATGGTGTTCTTGTAATGGGGCATGTTCTATGAATTTCTCATTTAGATGTATCAAAAAGGGTCTGATTTTTTGAAAATTTGTCATTCATTACCAAGTTATTGTTATCATTACAATGCAAATTTTGCATGATGTAGTTGAAACGGTTTCTTGAAATGGCTTCTGTTATAATCTTATGATTGGCATCGGAAGAGCTCTCTCAATACAAGGATCGCCTTGAGTCAATATAAATAAGCACCCTAAAAAAACATTTTATTTCGTCCACAGTTATATCACCCTGTCTGTTATGTTGGATCGCAGGTTGGTATAGTCTGTAATCATTTGCCATAAAGATTCGTGAAAAAAAAGATAAAAAATCTCTAAAGGTGTTCGATGATTTTTCGCTCCAAGCTCTTTTTGCCAGTCCGGTAGTTTATGCACAATGTCTTCCTGCACCCAATCATTCTTTTTTCGTTTCTTTTTGTATTTACAAAACTGTGCCAACGGAACATTGTCATCATTATCACTATCTGAAGGTAAAATGTTGATGATTTTGCTGTCGGTTCTAAACGTTGCCTCAGCTTGAGAATTCAAAACGGACCCCGGTAAATTATCCATGACAACATTGTCATCATCACCAAAGTCTTCATCAGTGACGTCGTCATTAGCGTTGATTGGCGGAAAAAGTACTACTGCATTTGGCAACCTATTTTCATCATCAACATATTCCACTTCTTCGAATAACTCGTTGAGAGTGAGCGTTTTCTTCCAATAACTGAAAAAAACAGTACATTATGCCACTGGCCTTTTAAAAGGACACTAACTTTTATAAGCTTATTTCAAAACACACGACCATCATAAACTTTTTTTGATATTTATATCCTAATTAGTTTTTGCTTGGCTAGTCAATGCAATTTTATGAAATAATGAATTATATCTTACCTTAGCTTACTCATAGCGGGACGAAAAAAAACGCATCAAATGTAAACAACCACTATATCTGAACGAAAACAAATAAATGACTACACGCGCTGCAAACATGTGCTAAATAGTTGACAGAAACAAGAATTCGTGGCGCCATCTAACCTTTAGAGGTAAAAGCAGTAAATAATCATAGGTTTTTTGAAGCGACCTTTTTAAAGGACAGTGGCCGTATCTGGTAAGAAAAAAAAATAAGAATCATCTCAGCAGATCAATTGCTAAAACTTCTGAAAAAAAAACGTATTTTTTATATTTTTTCAACTGTTTTGACAATTTGTTTTGCTTTTAACCAAATTTTGGACTTGGCCTTTCGAGATGATTCTAAACAACTTTTCTTAATAATTTTTTTTCATAAAAAACTAGCTAATACGTGTTTCCATTTTTTCATTCAACCTAGCATCTCAAGATGGCTTCGCATTTGAAGAGGGTAAATAATTTTGTGGCCATAAGTAGATTTTAATGATCTCTATCATTTGAGATAAATTTGATTTAAATCGATTAGAAAGTAAAAACGTTATACGGGTGTTATAATATTAAGTGAGACACACTGTATGTAGTCAGAAATAACTGTAGTTATTTTGTGAGAGCTTCCATTGTTTTTTCGAATATGAATTTCAAAATCTACAAAAAAAAGTCCTACAACTTTTGCATTTACCATTTGTTCCTAGGAAACAAAACTAGAGGGAGTGGTAATTTTCACAAAATCACCCTGTACAAATATACGATCTTTTGTGACATCTGGTGACAATGGCTAGGATGATTTTCTTCTAGTATCTTGGTTAATGCGACTTTAATCCAATTGAGTATTATTTTCCGCACAAAAATGTACCAATTGTAATACTAGTTAATTTACTATTTTTTTCTAGAGTTGGTATTAACAAAATACTTTGAGTGAACTACTATTAATAATATACCCACCATCGTCGACAGCACCTACGTGAATTCTGTTTAAAATCAGACTACGCCTATTACGTGTATAGTTTTTGTGATTTTAATAATTAGTTATCACGTGTCACGTAACCTTTCCTTAATATACGTATTCACAAATTATTCTTGCAAGTACCCTAACGGAGCATTTCGTACAATAATATACATATACCTATATAGTGTGATAAATGATTATGGTAGCCATTAGGATATTTTCCTCACATTCGTGCATATATGTAGATAAATGTGAAAGTAACGAATTGCCAACAAGGTCAGCTTGAATGAAACAAAGTAGAACTTAGCTCTTCGTTAATGAATATAAATCGCTTCCTCACGTCCTAACTTTATTAAGAGATATTCTGTCCACCAAGAGATTTTGTCGAATTGAATCATAGCCAAGTCTATACCGAACTGACAATTTTATTGGTGCTAATAAAAGGTGCTGTTGTCCCATATAAAGTTCACGGTCTAACTTTATACCGAAATGTAAAATTCAACTCTTAATGATTTATTATATCAAAGTTGACATGATTTCTGGGTAGAAATAAGTTTAGGTATCTCGGAAAATTTCGTTTGTTTTGAAAATAACGTTTGCATAGAATCTGTTCTTAGTAACCTTTCAACTACATAGATTACATACCGTGCTAAAAAATGGCTGATGTTGACGTAGACAATTTTACAATTATTTTATTAGTTGCAAAATGACAAGTGTTGACACTCTCATTTTCTTTCACTTATTTCTAATATTTATTTTCTTAGTTCGAGTAAATAGTTATCATATTTCTATTCACAAAATGTTAGTTTTTATACAAGGTGTTAGTGGAGTTGCTTAGTTCGAATTTTCATAAGAATCGATCAAATTATTAGTTTTAAGACGAACAAAATAAGATATAGTGCCACTCAGAAAAAAGTTGGTTCGGCATATACTATAAACTCAAAATTGTCATCAAAGTTAGACGTTATTTCGAAAGGAGCGAAAAAGGGCTAACGTTTTCAGGCTCACCAGTTGGCACCATTGGTGGAGTAAAACCGTGTTAAAAGTTATTGTTAGGCGCGGGAAAGTTTACAGTGTTTTATTATAATTTCGTACACCAGCAAATAAAAAATCTTGTTAATTGTGCCTCAGTGTTTTGCAGTTCCATTTTGTGTGGAAACAAAAGGCGGACATATGCTCCCAACAGACAAAACTCGCCTAAACAGTGGTTGATAGAGATAACTTTACTCCTTCGAAACATTCGTGTGTTTGTAAGAAACATTTTAATCCTGATGATTATGCGTTACCAAAGGAGTCTACTACAGAAAATCGTGAGTAATAATCATGTACATTCGTTGTTTTCATCATACTCATTCTGGATATAACCTAACTTTAATGACATAAAACACTTCATATTAAGTAATGGCGCATAAGCGTGATAATCGTGCTCCTGTCAATTTGGTCTAATGATTGTAGGAAAACCATTTGATCTACGACAAAATAAGTATGAATATTTTATGTAGGGAATTTTGTGTCGCTCATTTTTATCAAGACTTTTCTGCCTGTTTTCAATATAATCGCAAAAAAATTGACCGCAAACGTTTTTCTTTTCAAGAGGATGGCTGAAAAAATTTTCCATGCATGGCACTTTATCACATTTTCTTCGTCGAAAAAAACTTTAGTTCTGTGCCAAACTTCATATGTATTAGGGCCGGTTGTTACGACGTGGTTTAGCCAATATAAACAAAAATTCACAAGAGCTTTTAGGAATATTGATCAGGGTTATTGCAATGTTATATTTCACATCGACCTGTAGTACTGGCGAGTTCATTGGAGAACGAGAAGTGTCTATTTCTATTGGTGATATAGGTAACATCGCGATCCGCTAATATTCTTTTTGTTAATTATTATTACCTACTTTATTTGTTTTCTGATTGACTTCGAATTATTATCGAACCAATAAAATTATTTAAAAAATTACGACAGTTTTGGGACAATATTAATTTTTGGAAAACATGCGGCATTAATTAAGAATTTCACTAAAGCTTAAGTTGTAATCTTCCAATTGAAGTTTGTGCTCTATTTATCTAGTTAGTAATAAAAGGAAAAACTTCTTCAAAAGAAATGATTAAACTAAATTACGTTCATTATGAACTTTTCAAATAAAATAGTTAAATTTTAAATGTGTTTTACAGTGAAGAAAACCAAATTAAAACTTAAGATTAGTTTGCATTATCTATATAATGAGTAATATGTAAATTTACATAATCTATATTAATCTCCTTAACGGGTCATATTTATAGCATCCGCTATTAATTGATAAAGGTGTTTTTATAATCTAATATTTTGCTGTTTGTTACATATTTAAACAAATATATATTTGGGATGTTACGAATTTAATTAGTTATTTTCGATTAATTAATCATGTTCTACAGCGCAAATAAAAAGAGGTTACTGACCCAGTTAGTAATGGAGTGTATACATAATGAGGTAGAGTTTAGGATCCGGAAATATTTTCCATTTTTCAGAGCCGGTATTTATAAATGGTAAAGGTAATGGTAATGTGGGGCTGACGCCTGGCAAGTGGGCTACAGCCGGGCCCTTTTCACCAACCCCCAGCTATCCCCTCAATCATGTGCTTCTCTTGCTCCCTCATCGAAACTTTCCGACATCCTGATAATGGTCAGGATGTCACTCATTACGAGGGAGCTCATCTTCTCCCTTAGAAGCGCCTCAGAATCGAAGATACTGTGTTTCAGGCGCCCAAACGCTTCACATTATTCCAGGAAGTGGTAAGATGTTTCTTTATCACTCCTGCATCTTGGACATGTAGGGTCTTCTTCAATACTTATCAATTATAGATGCCTCCTAACTCTGCAGTGGCCTGTCAGAACTCTGATTAAAAGTTTCAGAGTTTTCCAACTCCATCCCAGCAACCAAGCCGATCTGGATTTGTTCGGCCCCGTCACAAAATCTCGGGTTTGCCTGCAGGCTCTGTTGATTCTCCAGTGCGCTCTCAGTGTCTCGTGGGCTCACTCATTGAGGGCCGTTTTGACCTGCCTTCTTGAAATGCCTAACATAGGCTCAGGCCCGTGACAGGGTTCCTCGGCTCCGGGTCTAGACAATTCATCGGCCTTCTCGTTGTCTGGAACTCCCATATGTTCTAGGACTCACACCAGTCTCACTTTTTTATGCCTAGCTACCTCTTCTAGGACATCCCCACACTCCTGGATGAGAACTGCTCTCGTCCTGGGGGAGCACACTGCTTTTAGAGCATCCTGGCTATCGAAACAGATGTATATTATCTGTTCCGCCCCATTCCTAACCTCAGCCCTACCCACCACCGCTAGGATGGCGTAAACCTCTGCCTGGAAGACCGCGGTGTACGAGCCTAGAGCAAAACTTTCCTATACTTCTTTGCCTTCCAGATATATTCCCGCCCCGGAAGACGGTCTAGTGGTCACCCGCGATCCATCTGTGAAACACACCAGAGAGTCCGGGCGGAAGTAAATTCTTCCTTCACTCCACTCCTGGGAAGAGGGAGAGTGTTAATACCTTTCCAACCTTAGCTGATCTTTCGCTTCTCTCACCTTCTGGACAGAGAGAGGGATTTCCCTCTCCGCCAATCCAGCAATTACTGCGTGACCTTCAGCTCTATCTGAACACTGCCAACTCCCAGAATCTCGCATTCTCAGATAGGCCGTCATAGCTTCCCTCTTTATCTACGAGGAAAGCGTTGGCAGGCATAGCAGAACCTCCAGAGGAGCTGTTGGTGTCGTCCTCATTGCGCCAGTGATTCCTAGTCAGGCTATTCTCTGGATTTTGGCCAGAGTTCGAGACGTAATCGCTCTGTCCACGACCGGCCACCAGACGACAGATCTATGCCGGCATTTATAAAAAAAAATAAGTAAATATATATACATATATATAAATATATGTATATATACATATATATATATATATATATATATATATATATATATATATATATATATATATATATATATATATATATATATATATATATATATATATATAAAAAACACACATAGGAATTCATGTGCTGTGTTTATTTATATACTTGTAATATATGCAGCCAGTATCGAGGCACAAAGGTGCTGCAGGTAATCCGGGCATTCTTATGTAATTTTATAGATAACTTGGCACTTTTCCCCAGTTGGCCTAGTTCAGTTAACTTAGCAACATGAAAGCGTACGGTTGGTTCTCGCATAAAACGTTTTTAGCAATTCTCAGGTACTATCGTTTTTGCATAAACTACAAAATGTGATTGAAAACTACAATGACTTTACAACAGATGGTTCTCATAGTGTGTGTACTCTATGAAACAGACGTTAAGTATTTCATACACGCCATGATAGTGCAAAATATATGAATTCGGCTATCCATCGACAAAATATTACCGGTACAGATACAAAAAAAGGAATTTCTTTATGATTTGTGTTATGTTCTATGCATGTAGTCTGTCTTAGAATGTAGGCGATAATACTAAGTGTAGAGATTTCTTTGTAAAATACGTACCAGGTTTTATTACGTAAAACATATCTCCCACGTGTGTATAAAAATGTTTTGGGAAATATTACAGAGAACGTACGAAATAAATTTTTGTAGGTGACAATTGATAAAACAATTGACTTTCGGTGTAATAAGATTATTAATGTTATAGTAAGAATTATAAGTGTTCAAAAAGCTTTGTCTCTATCAGAGAGCAAAATGTTTTACACATAAACCTCGGATAGAAACTAATGTGTAAAATTTATGTAAATTATCTGCGCGGTTTGCCAGTACGAGCCCACGTCAACTATTTAGAATAAGCACCATTAACCTCGGTAGATATGGAACGTTCATTTTCCTTGTACAATTATACAGATCATTTCAGGCATTCTGAATAATGTATTGTATCAAACGGTATGTACTTCATTTTTCATTTTATGCTTTTGCTGTCAACCATATGAGGCGGTAGTAGCTATCGCTCCTGAATTCCGAAGTAGTTTCCTGTCTGAATGACTTACAACTTAAAAAAAAATTTCAGTAATTTCGGAAAATTACTCCTCATCCTAAAGGGCCCCACAAACGGCACATTTTGCAATTACGTTTTACACACTGATTTTAGCTTCACGTAAAATGTGTTTTAATGTCCCACAGATAGCAGATTTTGCTGCAAATTTTACACGTAATGATTAGTCAGTTTTGCAGTTACCAGTGACTGTACCGAGATGTTTAATGATTCGAATATCGCCCTTATTGGTACAGTTATTGCTACAGTAGTAAGAAAAAATGTGCACGCTATAGATCCAAATGATTAAAGGATTAATTATTATGCAGAAAATGCTTATCCCATGTTAATTTAATAGAGTTCCATAAATTCAATCATAAACTTTTTACTGTAAATCCGAAAAACGGTCATGAATACAATATTTTAACACGCTTCGTAAATATAACAATAACTAATGCAGTCAGAGAACTAGAAGTAACAAGTAGTAAGTGCGATATCTACATATGACACGTGTTACTGCGCATTTTGCCTAGGGCGTTTGTTTGATTTTGAATTCAAACGTAGCCGAGATCGCGAGTAAAATGCGCAAATTTCAGTTACAAACTGCACATTTTTCTTACGAGCTGAGTAAAACGCATTGCACAATGTGCCATATGTGGGGCTCTTAAGTCATCTATTTATAAAATTGACCGATTTTTATCCTCCAACATTACACTTAATTTTGTGTCGTTATCAATAGCAGAATATTCTCTTTAAAGTAAATGTTTCACATGTCCATGCTCACGGAACTGTTTCTCTCTCTTAGTAACTGGTCCTTGTGTTATAAGAGCTATATTAAACTCTACTTATGTTTTAGTTCTATCTCCATATCCAATCATCATTACGATTGTTATACGATGAGCTTCAGTTAAATCGCATTTTCTGACATTTATCACTACTACTATCACTATCACAATTAATTAATCCTGTTAAGCAGAGACTGAACGAGTCAATTTGAGAATTTTTCCAATTTCTACAAACCTCCGCTCAGTTTAAGTAAAACAACGTTTTAGTATGTTAAGTACATACATACATATCAATGAAACTCAGTTCTAGAAGTTTGGGTATTTGCGATTTCAAAGTAAACTAAAATATTGGATGTACTTAATTACTTTTTCCAAAATATTTAATCTGCTTTATTAAAAAAATTGTTTTTCTAACATATAAGTACATTATGTTTTTTTTGTTACCTTGTATAAATAATAAATACCTACCTACTTATTCAAAATACAGGAATTTGTTATTTCATGTTTACCTTTATTATAAGAAAATATTTATAATCCTTAGTAGTAGTAATTTTATTACTTTCGTAGATTTATCCCATAGACCAGAATTACGTTAAATATAAACATAATCTCAATTATTTGACTGAAAAGTTGCGTAGTTTTAGCCTGTAAACCAAAGATACGCAATGAGTAACTTCAGTACAAACACTGAAATAACGCATTTTGTAGTACTATCCACGGCCTTTTGAAATATCGAAACATCCTTACCATCACTATCTGCAGGATAGAGGGTTGAGGAACGGTATACAAATTTTTCGGCAAAAATTGGCATTTTAAAAACAAAAATCGACTTATTTGAGGATTTTTTTCCAAAAAATTTCTGTTACCAAGATACAGAATTTATTCGATTAGAAGTTCCTACACTGTATTTGCTAGGAAAATTATATATTTATGGTTTATGGTTAGTTTCAGTCTTATCTAAATAATCGGAAAATATATGTGGAGTTAAAAGATATTGTCGATAATGAATTAGTGCCAGTAAGAACTGATCGGAAAATGATGAAATGTGGGGTTCCACAGGGCTCAATTCAAGACCTGTGCTCTTTTTAATTAATATTATTGACCTTGTTGACGACTCTCCAATGGTTCAGTTTTCCTTATTTGCTGATGACACCAGCCTTCTTTTCAAAAATCCGTCACTGAAATGCACCGAAATATTAAATAAATTATACGGTTGGTTCTCTGCAAATAATAATAATAATAATAATAAAGTGTCTTTATTAAAAGAAAAGTTTACAAAATTTTCTTAAAATAGGCGAAGTCTAGCCTAGGCTACTCAACTTAACCTAAACAATGATAAATTGAGGACAAAAACACATTAACAATAAAATTAGTATGTATAAATGGTATAAAAAATTTGGCATATATTAAATTGCATACATTGCAATATCAAATAAATGATGCTAAGCACATACTAGATCCTAAATTACTGAAGATGAAAGAAATGTGGTCTAGCCATTTTTCGAAAACTGTTTACAGGAAGAGATTTAATGTTGTCTTCTAAGCTATTGTATGTTGTTACAGCGTTATATAAGAAGGATCGTCTGTACATGGTTGAGCGATATTTAGGCAAGGATAGTTTATTTGTATATCTCAAATTATTGGCATAAATACTATGTCTGAATATAAATTTGTCTCTAAGATAAGGAGGTGAACTAGATATCAAGATGTTATGAACAAAAACTGACAATTGATACTTAAATAAATTATTTACTGTCAGCCAGCCGAGTTGGTTTATTTTAGAGGACACATGATCATATTTTTTTTAGGCCACAAACGAACCTACAGCAGCAATTTTGAATTTTTTGTAGTCGATTTTGAGTTATTTTATCAAGGCACGGGAAGTAAATTACAATGCAGTAGTTTAAAATGGGTAAAACAAGTGACTCACAAAGTTTTTTCCTAAATTTGAAGTTTAAAATACTTATATTTGAGTAGAGAAGTCTTAATGCAATATAAGACTTTTTTATCAAGTTAGAAACATGATCTTTAAAACGTAAGTTAGTGTCAAATATTAAACCTAAATTTTTTATTTTCTGCACTATAACTAAAGGTTGATTCTCAATATACAGCTGAAGTTGAGAATTTATTGTATGTGTTGTAGTATTTGAGGAAAAAATAATACAAGAACATTTGTTTAGATTTAGTTTCAAATTGTTTTGTTTGGAATAATTGGATATTGCATTTAGATCTTTGTTTATGTTATCACTAGCTGCATTTATACTTTTTACGTCGAATGTGTAGGTCAGTTGTGTGTCATCTGCATAAGACATTATATTTGTGTACTGTACATGTTTAAATATATCCGCAGTATAAAGGAGGAATAGAACTGGCCCCAAGACAGACCCTTGCGGTACACCTGATGTGATCGGCAGTATATCTGAATCTTTGTCTTTCAGAGTGACTAATTGCTTTCGATTAGCTAAATAGGATTTAAAAAATTTATCGCTGTATTATTAAAACCATAATATGTTAATTTGGTGCATAATAATTCATGGTCTAAGGTATCGAACGCTTTTGAGAAATCGAGCAATATCAGAGCAGTAGCCTTACCTTGATCTAAGGTGCTGAAAATGTTATCAGAAATGTTTGCGAGTAGGGTTGTTGTACTGTAACCCTTTCGAAAACCAGATTGTAAGTTAGATATTATTCTATTTTTTGTTATATAATCATATATCTGCAACTGAATTACTTTTTCGACGATGTTGGAATTATTGTAATAGGCCTAAGATCAGAATATTCGAGAGGCTCAGTTACTTTGGGTAAAGGTTTTATAAGAGATAGTTTCCATTTTTCTGGAAAATATCCCGCCTCCAAACAACAATTAATTAAATGTAATATATAGATGCCAATTACAGAAAAAGAAAGTTTTAACATTTTAGCGCTAATTCCGTCATAACCGCTTGCATTTGATTTGAGATTGAAAAGAACATTTTTTTATCTCCTTAAGTGTTACGAGATTGAGCTGAAAGTGTACATTTTCATCAAATTTATTTGTGATATAATTATTTACAGAGACTGGACAACTATTAGGAGAACTAAAGACCGATAAAAAATAATTATTTATCTCATTAACATCTAGTAAATGATTAGGGATGTCATAATTCTGTTTTGCTTTAATATTTAGCGTATTTACAGCTTTCCAAAGCTCTTTGTTAGAGAAGTCATTTTCATATTGTGCTAAATATGCAACTTTTTCACGTCTGGTCGAACTGACGGAAAGATTACGCAACTGTTTATAGTGTATTAAGTCATTTATGTTATTTGTTTTTTTATATTTTTGGAGAGCTTTTTTCCTGTCAGTAATTAATTGTTTAAGACTTGCTGTAATCCATGGAGCATAGTGTTTGGTGATTCGTGATGTAATATATGGTGCGTGTATATCGAATACTATTAATATATTTTCTGTTAAAAATGTTACTTTGTCCTCTATACTACTGAAATAAAATAACTCATTCCATTGAACATTTCTTAAACCATATAAGAAATTGTTTTGTGAAAAATTTCGGAAGTCTCTATATGTAATAACTTTAGGTTCAATATGATAAATGATAAATCTAAATCACAGTAAACTACTCTGTGGTCAGACACGGATTTTGCATCCATTGTACCCGATTTTAATACAAATTCGGAATTGTTCACAAATATAACATCAATAAGTTTTTCAGTAAGAACCGTAATACGCGTAGGTTCGTTTATTATTTGTGTAAAATCATAGGAAAGTAAACACTGGTCCAAAATATTATCATAAGTCTGGTCGATATTTACATCGCCTAATATACATATATTGTCATATTGCGGAGTGATAAAGGACAATAAGTTGTCCATATGCTCAACAAATAAGTTAATACTGAACCTGTCAAAAACCCATTGCATCACATTTCATCCCGGTTACAATTATTACAATTATACTCAGCAATATATCCACCTTAATCATGGCACTATCTCATCCGTGGAAGATGTCAAACTCTTAGGGGTGTATCTGGATGAGAGTCTTAAATGGAAGCGGCACCTGGTGGAACTCAACAATGGACTATCTAGTGCTGTATATGCAATATTTATTATAAGGAAAAATGTCGGTTTACAAACATCGGTAATTGTCTTTTACGCTTATTTCCAAAGCATTCTGCAGTACAGGATCGAGTTTTGGAGAGATTCTACCAGTATGGCCGATACATTTAGGATTCAAAAAAGGCTATCAGAACAATATGTCGTATAAGACCTAGAGATTTATGTAGAGAACATTTTAAAAAATTACGAATAATGACATTGGTTAATCTATATATATATATATATATATATATATATATATATATATATATATATATATATATATATATATACAGGGTGAGTTTTAAATGCGTAGTTATATTTTAACCTTCAATATATTTCGTCGAGTACAATTGATTGGCACTGTTAAAAAATTTTTTTAAACAAAAAAAAATTTTCAATTTCTGATAATTTTTTTCGTCCTCCGGCAACCGACATTTTGATGGTCACTGGATATCTGTGTAAACACCGTTCATAGAAATTACGTAACTCAAGGCAGTGTTGCCACTGTCAGCGTTCCGCACAAATCTATTTTAAATTAGTACACATCTGGTAATTTGGTTTCACTTTACTAAAAATGAAACAAAATTGAAAATAATCATTTTATAAAGAAGCATATACTTTAAAGAACGGAAAGGTAGATTGGTTTACTTAACACGTGGCACAGAAACATCAGTTGCGAGTATTGAAATAACGCAGACTTAGGACTACATACCCGACGATGTCCGTGAAAATAAACAAACTATAATAAAGGGCAAGGAAAAAATGTAGTAAAAATAAACAAACTATAATAAAGTGCAAGGAAAAAATGTAATCTTCATATAAATCTTACTAACGAACTAAAAAATCCTTATTTTAAAAAAAAAAATAAATAAGTTTGTGATTCGAACCCACGTGCTAGGCGAGTATATTCTCTGTCGTCTAACAAGTTCCTTGCTGACAATTCGTATAATGCGAGGTTATAAGTTGTCTGTCTCACTTTTTGAGAGAAACTGATTGGTTCCATGAATCAATCAAACGTCCAAGTCTGGTGGGACAGGACCGTATTCAGATAATTTAATATTTTTGCAATAATGAATTAAATATGATTATTCACTTAAATTATTAATTGCTATAACCCATCCACAATAGAATTATTTTTTGCCCAGTTTAGCCAACAACAAAAATTTTAAATAAGAAATTATTATTGTTGCCCAGCAAGTACCATGTGGAGGTATGAGCTTTACCTGCCAGGAAGGAAGTGGTTGGGGTGTTAGTTTGGGTGAGGCTATGTCAGTAAAATTAACAATAAATTCTGAAAACAAAAACTTACTCATTAATAAATAAATTAAACTATAAAAAATTCTAATACTGAAATAAATAATAAAAAATTGGCATTCTGCACGTACCTAATTGAAATAAAATAATCTCTTCTATAAATAATCCACATACCCTGGTACACAGCAAAAATAAATAACTAATAATAAACAATAATTAAAAACACACGACTAAAACACACACTAATAACTATTAAATAATATCACAGTTTCCGAGAATAACACTAATCACTAATAAAAATATCACACACAATGTCACAACTTACTCGTTGCAATCTTCCCACGGACGAAACAATAATTGTTACGATGGCGGCTGGTGGATTTAGGTTATATCATATCTCAGTATTGGAGCATGGAACCCAAGCAATATTTTAAGGCACGACTACCAGTACTGAACGAAGAAGTTTTGCAAAAAAATTGAGAAAAAAAGTGACAAAAATGCGCTACCGATCCAGATTATTTCTAGACCATTAGTAAAATATTTGGAAACTATTTTTTTTCGTAATCAGAAGGAAAATTTATCTCCCAGTTTTTTTGTTGTTTTCGAAAATTTTGATTTTTTTGTAAAGTTATGACAATTTGAAATTTACACAATGAAGAATTTAAATTTTAAAATGTCATAACTACAAAAAATCACAATTTTCGAAAAAAAACGGGGTGATAAATTTTTCTTCTGATTAGGAAAAAAAAATAGTTTGCAAATATTTTACTAATGGCCTAGAAGTAACTTGTAACTTTTCCTCAATTTTTTTTAATTTTTTTTTTGCAAAACTTTTTCATTCAGTACTGGTAGTCGTGCCTTAAAATAATGTTTGGATTCCATGCTCCAATATTGAGATATAGTTTAGCCTAAATCCACCAGCCACCACTGAATTGTTATCACTGCACTTGTAAACACGAACTACAATTGATACAATTTAGAGGTTAGCAGCAGTAACAGTTTTGTTTTAGTTTTCAGCATTATTTTAATTATATAGTATTCTTCTCGGTATTTTTTGTCATTACAATGCCATAAAACGGTTTTATGTATACAACATAATATATTAATTATATTGTAGACCTACAAGAAACAAAACATTTTGACTCCTAATTTCTTTGCAAGAACTAAAAAATAAGGTATTTAGGAAAGTTTTAGCTTTATATTTATTTTTTTATTTAACTAGATGTAATCTTTTGTGTGTCAAATATAAGATGCTTTTTTTGTAGGTTTTTTTGGGTATATTTTTTTAAATAACACAATAATGAACATCCAGACTATTTAAATATTTTTATTAAAACCATATACATTTTTTATTTTGGCTTCTAAAATATAATTCAAATACAAAAATTAGTATTGAAAATAAAACAACAATTTTTATATTAGCTAACCTATGCATTGTGTATTTTAAATAATAGATAGTACTCTATAAACCTATGTATCAATATAATTAAAAAAACAAAGTTTCTAACAATCATTTATTTAAATGTGCATCTTATTATAAAAAATAGTGTACTTATATAAAATAATATATACATTATTGTCCTTTAAATAATATTAATTTATTATAAACAGATCTCATGCTTCTACTTCTATCAAACATATTGCTGTTATAATGGTGAATTCTAATTTTAAAATATAGAGATATTAATTTAATTAAATTGCTATAGTGACAGGTAAACGCAGTCTGTTCTTTAAAATGATTATTTAGGTTTTTAAATAAGTTTTGAATAATTAACAAATCTAACAATTTTATGTTTAATAAATTGACATTTATTAAATTATTTCTTTTATTTATATAAATTTGAAAGATTTTCTCTGAAGTTCGACATATAAATATTACATCTTCAGAGGGATACGAGAGTTGACCTCTGTCTTTCTGATTTATAAAGGACGTAAGAAAGTCAGCTCTGTCCCCTAACAATGCTTCTACACATTCTTCACATTTTAGAATTTTCAAGAGTTTGGTTACAATATAACCCCCTACATAAATAAGAATTTCATTTTTAAATTCTGATATTTCTATATTTAGAATGTGGTAATACATGTCATCATCCATTTCTGGTTCGTTTATATCTTCTGCTATTCGCTGTCTACCACACTACCATATCAGAAGGAGACAAAACTGAAATTGTTTCCAATGGAATACAATTTTCTCTAAAAAGAATCTCTCAATTCAAGGTGTACAAGCATTTTCTTATACGCGACTTTAAATTGTTTAGCTGTTGGGTTGTCGTTACAACCCCCATTGCCCTGATTTGCCCAAAAAAAGTTCAACATGATCCTGGCTAATTTTGTAAGTAGGAATATACAACAATAATTGATTTTCTTCAATAATATTGTTATAGAGAAATTTTATACTTTCGATACAAAACAACAATCCTATTACCCCCTTTTTTCTTACACTCTCACAAACAGGTTTGCCGATCGCTAATTCCAAAGATTTAAAATAATCTGCTGTTTCTGACAAAAATTTATTAAAACCCTCAAAATTTTGTTTGTTAACAGGCTGTTTGTAACCATACTGATACATATTTCTGGAATTCAAGATGTCAAATAAGTTATTAATACATCTAATAAATTTTACTGTAGCTTCACAATCTTTAAACTGCTCTAATTTTAAAGTTTCGTTTAAAAACTCCAAAGCATGTGCTACAAAAGTACTGAATAGTTGGGTGGCTAATTTAACTTTCATTTTTTGGTTTTTAAAGAATATGTGATTTTCTCAATTTATTAGCTAAATGAACACCCTCTTCATCTTGCAATTTCATTAATTTTACTAAATATTCCCACTGAATAATATCACCCTTATCAATAATATTTTTTTCATTTCCTAACAAATTTCTTAACAATTTAATCATACGACAGGGTAAAAAAAGACGCAATTCTTCTGCCACAACTGGGATCAACAAACGTACATTGTATATTTTTGGGATCAAAATTACACCCTAACTGTTTGGACAACGTAGCATTGTTCGTAGCTCCATCAAAACATATTGAAACCAACAGTAGCCCCGTTTCATTGACTAACTTTAGACACTGTAGCACTAAATTTTTTTGTTGACCAGTTAAACTATCTATTAAAAAATATCCAAGAGGAAGCTTCCATGACTCATTAATGCAAACTAGCATGAACACGAGTGCATCCTTGGCTACAGGATGACTGTCAGTTTCAGTTTCTACTCCAAAATCTACAAATCCGTAATACTTCGTTCCATCCCACTCCACATGCTGACGAATTGCCATTTCGTCTATAGTTAAGCTGCAAATAAGTTTATAATCTGTATTCTGTCCTTTGATTTTTAATAGGTCGAAAACTTCTGCTGTAAATCCGGCCTCGCCATTTATATTTTTGTACCACCTCGATATAGTCTTTGGGTGAGGAAGAGCCGAATTAAAAGTATTACGAACAAAATTGTAGGCCTTAACAGAATAATAAAGAAGAGTTAATGAAAAGGCTTTAAGCTGTTCGCCATACTTATGTTTATGGTACATCTGTCTCTGCAAAAATTCTTCATTAGGTCCTATCTTACACAAAGTTTCTAATGTTTCATCGGTGACTTTGCCACTGAGTGATTTAATCACCTCAGCAAGCCTAGCAACTCTTTTCTTAAAATGGCAAAGACTTGTCCTAAGCCTCTTAATTTTTTTACGAGCCTTAGTCAACTGAGACTTCAGTTTTCGTTTTCGGGGTGTTTCAACCTTAAAAAAAATTTACATAATTAATAAACAATATTGGCACTATTATTGATTTTTGATTATAGATTGAATGAAGACTTACTTTACATAAGATGTTTATTTTTTTTTTTTTAATTTAACATACTTCATTACTTACTGAATGCCAATATTAAATAATAAAGGCCCTGGCAATGCTGACTGAACAATTTGAACAACTTATTTAATATGTTTTTTAAACAAGTATACTTTATTTTTTCAATAAGTTAAAATACTTAGTAATAGTAATCAATAATAAATTTTACTTAGTTAACTTACTTTAGAATACCCTCGAATAGGAGAACTTGGGGGTGTTTTATTTTCCACAAAACCCAAACTGGTAAATGACCTTTGTGGCAATTCTGTCCATTCTATGTTCTAATAATCCAGTACTTGTTGATGGCCGTGGTTCATTTAACAAAGATATAGCAGCACTCGTCGATGGTTGAGACGAAACAGATGTAGTTTCGGTCAAGCTTTTACTAGTATCCTATAAAAAAATAAGATGTATTATACCTACGTGTTATTGTTTAAATCCTTTTGATATTTTATCTACAGGGTTTTTCCTCATATATTGACACTCCCCCTGTCGAGCCCCCTGTAGACTTCATTTTACGAGTTATCGAAAAATATTAAGTTTTTATGGATTTTTTTCAGTTTTCATAATTTGCAATCAGAAAAAATAAATGAATATTGAGAATGTAAAATTTCTAATTGAACTATCCCTCTGCTTTATTGAACATCATTCACCTGAATTTAAAAACAATTAAAGGCCCTTGGAAAATTTTACATTTTCTATATTGATTTGTTTTCTGTTAGAAAATCACAAAAATAAATCCTCGAAAAAATATATTTGAAAATAATAGTATACCTAAATAATACACACCAATTTTTTAATTATATTCGAATAAATTTAATAGGTATTTATAAAATAATTTTTCTGCTCATATGGAAACAGTAAATAAACAAAAGTTATGAATAAATACATTATTGTAAAAATAATTCAGGCACAAAATTTTAAATACGTTTCTAATTTTTATAAAATTTTATGTAAGTAAATATTTGAGAACTTCGGAAAAGGTAATTTTTTGGACACTATTAACTGTTTGTTTAATAATTTAAGTAGGTCCTACTGTATTTTTAATAATAATTATTTTAGTGATCTGAATAAACTAATATTATATATTTCTTTCGAATCTACTTACCATAATGTCCATAATAGGTAAAGCATTTTGTTTTAAATGGAGTGAAAAAGGTGACTTCTCAAAATCATAAGACTCCTGGGTAAAATGTAAGTGGCATTACATTGGAATTTACAAACATATCTTCTTTTTCCAAATTTAAAGGTACTCTCCAAGCCTCTCTTCTCTCAGTATCCTTTGGAACACTAAAAATAATACAATCTTAAAGTACCTATTATGTAAAATCGTATAAAACGTGCTACTGTCAACATTAAATATATTAATCCTCTTTGATTAATCCACATTATTGCAATAATTAATAATTATCTTTGCAAATCACACGGAAATGGGAAATACGGCTCTGTGTCTCCGTAAACAATCGAATATGGCCTCCAAAACAAACATGTTTATTAAGTAACTTACCGAAATAAATGAATAGATGATTTATCCCTCACACAGTTTGCAGTTTTGTGGTAAACACAATTTTTTATAACGCATCTGGGCATTTTTCACGCTATAGTCACAAAAATAGTCACTGAATCAAAACCTCACTTCCACAACGAACATCGAAATACAATATGGATGCGATCGAACTGTCGAGGATACCGACACACTGTCTGTGATTGGTGGGTGACAGCAGTGGGGGAATTGGCAGCGTGCGCCGTGAACTATGTTCTATCTCCCCCTTTCATAAATCTATGTTGATATGTAAACAAGCAAATTGTTGTTTTTGTATCGGTCATAGCGGTTTACGAAAATATACCTGGAGAGGCCTACTCACTCTCGCTGTCTTTGTTATTCTTATAGCAATAGAGAGAATAATAATTGGAAATCGTTCAGAGTGAATTTACGTAAACGTCTTTAGCGTCATTGACATTAAGTATTAGGTAAATCGAGAATAAGTTTAGTTTCGATTTAAGTGCGTGTTGTTCTCTTTGTGCTTTTTTTTATTTCAGTTTTGCGATATTTTAACAGTACCTAAAAAGTGCTTTTTTGTTAGTAGAATAGTTCTTGTCAAAGCTTGGATTTTGTTTACAGATAAAGTTACGTAGTTGTTTTTATTTAGTGACTTTTAGTTACTGATTTGAACTAGATTTTCCATCTTAATTCATAGGAATATGCTTGATGTCTGTAATTTGAATCATAAATTGGTTGGTAATGTAATGTACCTAAAAGATAGGTTAGTGTAACTCGCCCATTGACCTACATATCAGGTCAATGAACCAGCCGAACATATGACTGCAGAGGTGGTTGTCTCTGATGACTGTTAGAAAACGATTTATTTATTAATAAACTACAGGATTACTTCAAATTATTATAATCGCAGGGTAAGTAACCACTACTTGTTAAAATTTAATAATTCTTTTATAAACTGAAAAAACGAAATCAAAATTGTCAGTAGCATTTTATGTTTACTGTTTATCGGAAAATTTGGTTTTAGTTTACGAAACACTTGAAAAAAAGTTTAATTGATGCAAGAAAAAGGCAAACTTGTAAATTTTTTATATTAAAAGGTATTTTAAAAAGGTTAAAAATTATTTCAAATGGAGCACTTAATCGCATAAGTAGGTAATTATTTCATTCAAAATTATGTCCCGGAACGAACTTACTGCTAAATTGTATATGAAATGCGGCAACACTGCTAAAGGTCAATGCACTATTTCAGATAAAATGAGGAATGTTTCTAGTAATCAGCAGTTCCAAAACAATTTCATCTTATTTTTTTTGAAAGTCGATAACTCAATTTTACGTGGGAATTAAGAGAAAAAAAATGTGTCAGTGGGTTTCTACAGATGTCAAGAATCGGTGGTTTAAATATAACTACGCACTTAAGACTCACCCTGTATATATATATATATATATATATATATATATATATATATATATATATATATATATATATATATATTTATATATATATATATATATATATATATATATATATATATATATATATATATATATATATATATATATATTTTTTTTATATATATATATATATATATATATATATATATATATATATATATATATATATATATATATATATATATATATATATATATATATATATATATATATATATATATATATATATATATATATATATATATATATATATATATATATATATATATATATATATATATATATATATATATATATATATATATATATATATATATATATATATATATATATATATATATATATATATATATATATATATATATATATATATATATATATATATATATATATATATATATATATATATATATATATATATATATATATATATATATATATATATATATATATATATATATATATATATATATATATATATATATATATATATATATAATGAAAATTTAATCAGGTATGCCCACAAAAAGAAAAAAATTGCGGGTTTAATTACGAATGTAATTAAACCCGCGTATATCCCTCACTCTCTGTACTTCCGAATGTTTAATTAAATTGCTTTTATTGCGGAATATAATTATAGATACTAATAATAATATATATATATATATATATATATATATATATATATATATATATATATATATATATATATATATATATATATATATATATATATATATATATATATACATATACAGGGTGAGCCACGGTGGGTGGAGTATTAGAAGTATATGGAGAATGGATCAACCGATTGCTTTGAAATTTTGGTTACCAAGATAATCGAGTATGATCTCTCCAACTAAAATATTTTCGAAAGTGCGGTGTTGCCACTTATACGTAAAACTGGCAACATCTTCGTTATTTTAAATGGAATACCCTGTATATTTTTGCGTTTTTTGGATCGTCGTCTCGTTCTGAGTAACTTTTATTAATATTTCCCTATACCTATCTCAAGCCGTTTTCGAGATAATAATTCTTTTCTGAATTTATTGCCAAAAATTTGACTCTCAGTAAATCGTGTTTTCTCCGACCTACGCAGCAATTAAAAGATAATTTTTTAGTTGCGGCTAGGCAAGGCCTGGGGGCATCTCCTCCATTAATCACATGTTTCAAATATCATACAGGGTGAGTTAGAGAACGCTTTCTATAAGTGACTTAGAAAAATGCACGAAAGTCAATTTTTTTTAAATAGAATGCCCTGTATATTATTACTGATTCGGAAAGGCGATACATTTACCTATTTGACAAGGTAATATACTCTATATCTAATGCACACCGTTTTCGATTTATGGGCACTTTTCTGTAACCTTACCAAGAATATTAGTCTTCTGGTATATCATAACGGGTGGGCCATGAAATTTTTTGTTTTGTCATTTTGTAATGGCAACAAATGTTATTTTTCTAAATAAATTTGACGTTAGTAATATTTGCACCTAATTTTAATAGCTATGTAGCACAAATATGGCAGAAAATAATTATACAAACACGGTTTTAATTGATTTGTTTATTATCCATGGAGAGTGCAATAAGATTATCAGCAGAACTTCAGCAGAACATTTAATGAGAAATATCCGAATTTGCCGCAGATGAACAACAGAAAGTTTTTACGAATTCAGAGGAATTTTATAAATTTTGGTTCGTCATTAAGAGAAGCAAGAAATTTACCTACACCTGTGACATCTGACGAGGTAAATGAAATCAATGTGCTAGCATATTTTCATGCAAATCCCCAGTATTCCATACGTTGTGCTGAGCGGGATTTAGCATTGCCATATTCATCCATTCGAAAAATACTAGCAAACCATAAAATTCATAATTACAAATTTACAAGAGTCCAATTTCTCATGCCTCAGGATTATCTACAGAAAATAGAATTTTATGAAATGTTACTTGTACGTATGCAAGAGGACTCCAATTTTTTAAAGAAAATTATATGGACTGATGAAAATGAAAAATTTTTCTAGGGAAGGGATTTGTAACACACGAAATCGTCACCATTGGGCCACAGACAACCCCATGTTACTAGAGAGGCTGGCTTTCAAGTCAAATTTAGTTTCAATGTGTTTTGTATGTTAATGGATGACAAAATAAAATATTACATACGACGAAAAATTGAATTCCAGAAAATATTTAGATATAATTAGAACAATTGTGGAAGACTTCCTTGATATTATGTCAATTGAAAAATATATAACTTGTTGGTATCAACTCGACGGGGCTCCTGCACATTGTACACACGAAATTAGTATGGAGTTGGACCGCTTTTTTCGATGATCGTTGGATTAGACGTTTGGGACCGTGGAATTGGCCTCCGAGGTCCCCTGACCTTACCCCGTTAGATTTTTATCTTTGGGATACTCTTAAAGATAGAGTTTATAAAACTCCAGTCCACAACAGGGAAGAATTAGAACGTCGAGTGATTCAAGAGATTGAAAACTTGAACCCCGCTGAAATAAGAGCTGCTACAACAAACGTCGTCCATCGTCGTATATAAAAGTGTCTGGAAGTTAACGGTCTACATTTCGAACAATTATAACAATATTTTTAAGATTTTTATATTTATTACTGTTATTGGTATTATTTGTTATTGCTACTTAGACTTTGTTACTGTTGTTGCTGCTTAGTTATTATTTCTTCCTAATACTGACACTGTTATTGTTCTCTTAATGATGAACCAAAATTTATAAAATTCCTCTGATCTGCGGCAAATTCGGATATTTCTCATTAAATCTTCTACAAGTTCTGCTGATAATCTTATTGCACTGTCCATGGATACTAAACAAATCAATTAAAACCGTGTTTGTATAATTATTTTCTGCCATATTTGTGCTACATAGCTATTCAAATTAGGTGCAAATATCACTAACGTCAAATTTATTTAGAAAAATAACATCTGTTGTCATTACAAAATGACAAAACAAAAATTTCATGGCCCACCCGTTATGATATACCAGAAGACTAATATTCTTGGTAAGGTTACAGAAAAGTGCCCATAAATCAAAAACGGTGTACATTAGGTATAGAGTATATTACCTTTTTAAAAGAGGTAAATGTATCGCCTTTCCGAATCAGTAATAATATACAGGGCATTCCATTTAAAAAAATTGACTTTTGTGCATTTTTCTAAGTCACTTGTAGAAAGCGTTCTCTAACTCACCCTGTATGATATTCGAAACATTTGATTAATGGAGGAGATGCCCCCAGGCCTTGCCTAGCAGCAACTAAAAAATTATCTTTTAATTGCTGTGTAGGTAGGAGAAATCACGATTTACTGAAAGTCAAATTTTTGGCAATAAATTCAGAAAAGAATTATTATCTCGAAAACGGCTTGAGATAGGTATAGGGAAATATTAATAAAAGTTACTCAGAAAGAGACGACGATCAAGAAAACGCAAAAATATACAGGGTATTCCATTTAAAATAACGAAGATGTTGCCAGTTTTACGTATAAGTGGCAACACCGCACTTTCGAAAATATTTTAGTTGGAGAGATCACACTCGATTATCTTGGTAACCAAAATTTCAAAGCAATCGGTTGATCCATTCTCCATATACTTCTAATACTCCACCTCCACCCTGTGTCTATATCTATATATATATATATATATATATATATATATATATATATATATATATATATATATATATATATATATATATATATATATATATATATATATATATATATATATATATGTATATATATATAATGAAAATTAATCGGGTATGCCCACAAAAAAGAAAAAAATTGCGGGTTTAATTACGAATGTAATTAAACCCGCGTATAACTCACTCTCTGTACTTCCGAATGTTTAATTAAACTGCTTTTATTTCGGAATATAATTATAGATACTCTGAATATATATATATATATATATATATATATATATATATATATATATATATATATATATATATATATATATATGTATATATATATATATATATATATATACATATATATATGTATATATATATATATATATATATATATATATATATATATATATATATATATATATATATATATATATATATATATATATATATATATTCAGAGTATCTATAATTATATTCCGAAATAAAAGCAGTTTAATTAAACATTCGGAAATCCACAATTATGATATACGACAAAATAATCTATACCATCTCTTACCACAATAATTATAATGTAACAAGAAAAATCACATTCTACAACGGATGTTAAAAACATCACCAGTCAATTAAAGCGTCAACTGAGACACATGTTAAATAAAGTTTCTTTATAGCTTAGAGGAATATTTCACCTTTTGTTTTTAAATTTGCTAATAATTAATAAGATATATTACTATACTATACTTATCTAAATTTTGTATTTTATGATTGTATATTATTTGAAATTAATTGTACTATTTTATTGTATAATTATTGCATGTATCTTATTTTGTTTTTGTATTTCTTAATATTTTCAAATATTTTAATTCAATTAATTCATGTACTTTCCCTTACACATCTATGTATGTTTTTGAGGAAATAAATTACTTACTCACTTACTTACTTACAACTTACTATATAACGTAAACTGGCAGGGTTGCGTGACTTTTCAATCTAAGAGAAAACAGAGTCTTTAAAATAAAACACCAACTTCTCCAGTGCGTACTATTTGTGCGGTGGCAATAGAGTAATCAGGATGATAGGCAGTGTAATTTTAAGTATTCTAAACAGGTCCAAGTCAGTCATCAACACTCAATAGCCCATATTGTCTCCCAATGTACCAGCTTTTCTCTTAAATGATTTATACGAAGGTAAATTAAAAATTAGGCATTATTTTATTTTGGTTTGTTTATAAAAAGCTGATACAAGGTCTTACTGTTCATAAGTTACTAATTATAATCACTTCATTTATAAAGTAAATATGTACCTAATTCACACTAATAAAAATTTAGAGTGGAATGAAAAAATAGTAACGCTGAAAAATTTTTTAGCTAATTATTATTTACTACTTTGACAAAACTTATTATAGATAAGTACAACATATATCTTTTTAAATAATTATTTTCCCGGCTATTTACCAAAACGCTGAAACTTGGATTACAAAAAAGATAATATCCACATTATGTTCAGTGTGACTGACTCAATAATGTTATTTTTAATTCCAACTATTCTGTTCAGTAAAACCAAAAATAAATAAAACGAAAGGTACTTACCAGTTGAACAATCACTTTAAAAACTTTAAAACATCTGCCGACACGTGTTTTTGCTTTTAGCTTCGTCGAGACAGCTCATTTAAAGGATGCAAAGTAACTAAATACTAGTAAACCCCCGATGTAATAAACATTGATGGTTTCAGAGAACAGAATAATTGAAATTATGTAGTGGAAATTTCTCGTAGGGTAGAATAATTTAAAGATAAAAATAAATTAGGTTTCCTCTTCTTGGTAATAGTTTAAAATAAAGAGTGGAATGAAAAAATAATAACGCTGAAAAAGTTTTTTGCTAATTATTATTTACTACTTTTTACAAAACTTATCATAGATAAGTATAACATATATCTTTTAAACAATTATTTTCCCGGCTATGTGCCAAAACGCTGAAACTTGGATTACAAAAAAGATAATATGCACATCATATTTAGTGTGACTGAGTCTATTTCTGAGACTATTGTGTCAGTCACACTGAACATAATGTGCATATTATCATTTTGTAAGCCAAGTTTCAGCATTTTGGCAAATAGCCGGGAAAATAATTGTTTAAAAAGATATATGTTGTACTTATTTATGATAAGTTTTGTAAAAGTGGTAAATAATAATAAGCAAAAAAATTCTTCAGCGTTATTATTTCTTCATTCCACTATATATTTTAAACGTTTACCAAGAAGAGGAAACCTAATTTATTTTTATTTATAAAATTGCTGGAATATTCGGGAAGCCTCTATAACACACGCCAAACAAATAATAATCTTTTAAATAAACAAAGAAAATTTGCTTTTAAATGTTTCAAAATTGTATTTTCACTCTACACGTGTTTCGGCTTTTTAGGCCCTTTTCAAGAGTACAGATGAGAAATGTAGTGACTGCGACGATATACATTGGCCAGACTGG
The DNA here is from genome assembly GCA_029963845.1 of Rhamnusium bicolor. Lineage (NCBI taxonomy): Eukaryota > Metazoa > Arthropoda > Insecta > Coleoptera > Cerambycidae > Rhamnusium > Rhamnusium bicolor. Next base: position 831,351 of record JANEYF010002799.1, on the reverse strand, counting down.
ACGTAACATAAAAAAGCGACTTGAAGAGCATAAAAAAGTCTATTGTAAACAACGTATATAGCACAGGCATGTCAACACACTGTATAGAAAACAATCACTTTATAAATATGAATAATGTAGAATTACTTCATTCCGAAAAGAAAAGCAAAAAATTAGACTTACTAGAAATAGTAGAAATTAAGAAAGCTTCCAAAATTAAAAAAACGATTACAAATGAACAACAAATATTTGCAGGTCACACATTTTAGATAAAGTAATTTAACTTTTCTAAAAAAATTCCAAATCTTTCAAACCATTTTTATTAGTATAAGTTGCCAGATGTAACATTCAATATACCGGGTGACACAGGAGACATGTAACACCCCATAGCATGTTTATTTAAAAAGATATTATTTTGAAATTTGGTACAGTTATATAATGCGTGACTGTACTTTTTTAAGTACAAAAAATTTTTGTCCACCACTTGCGGTTTCACCGGAAGTGACATCTGCTCTGTTATTTTAAATAGCACCCTGTATATTTCTTTTACCTATCTGATCCGTCTCTAGATTCTGTTTTCAGCCATGTATCGGAACATGGCATTTGTTTTTAAAATGACTGTTAATATCAATTTTAGTTTGTTAAGTCTAGGTGGCCCTGATATGAACCTTGGCAGATATTGATGCGTAGTGTGCCGTGATATCGAAAGACCTCTGGCATGCAACTTTGTGCTCATATTTTTTTGGGAATAATCAGTAGCTGAACAGACTAATAAGATCTAACTTATTTAAAAAATATATCTTTAAACAACCCACGATATCTTAAAAACCAAGATAGGAACCCCATTTTTTTTACTTCACCTAGTTAAAAAATACTTATTTATCTTTTATTTTTGTCCAATACAATTGCTGTGCCTATTATATTTTGCTTTCTTCATTAAAATTAGTATCGAATGTTATTGCATAGTAATGAATATTGTACTGCAACAAAAATATGTAGTAAGCAGGCGGTGGAAACAAAAGAAGGTAAAACGACACGTCATTTTGATTTGACAATTAAGAATTGTTTACTTGGCAGCAATTTAAGTATTTTTTAATTAAATTATACCTAAGTTATCACGTTTTTAACTCTATTTTGCCATGTATTCACGAAATGAACAAAGTAGATATGCTACTAATCTATGGCGAATGTAAAAAAAATAGCAGGCAGGCTGGTGTCTTATATGAAGAAAGATTTCCCGAAAGAATTCATCCATCAAACAACTATTTTGTAAGAGTTAACCGGCAATTCAGAAGTGAACCAGAAGTACCGGAAAATAATTTCATTATCGATGAAGACTCGGAAATCAATGTACTTGCAATTGTCGAGGTAGATCCCACGATTTCGATAAGACAGATTGAGGACCAAACCGGTGTAAATCAGGAATCAGCTCGACGCATTTTGAAAAAACATAAATTTAAAGCATACAAGTACCAAATACACCAGCATTTATACGAAAATGATTTTCAAAGAAGATTGAACTATTGCAATTGGTTTCTGAACAGACACAATTTGGATAATAATTTTCATGAACAAATTTTATTTTCCGACGAGTCCAGGTTCACTAATTTGGGATTATTCAATCGTAACAACACCCGTTATTGGGCACAAGAAAATCACAGAAATATGAGAGAAAGTGCATATCAGGAGCGATTTAGTTTTAATGTATGGTTAGGAGTAATTGGCAGAAGAATTATTGGGCCAATAATTTTTGATGGTCCATTAAATGGAGAATGATATTTGGGATTTTTGCAAAATCAGATACAAGATTTTTTGGAAGAACTGCCACCTAATGTTAACCCAATAATTTTTCAACAGGATGGGGCTCCACCACATAACAGCAGAGTTGTGGTGAATTATTTAAATGAAAGGTTTGGAGAAAACTGGATGGGAACAAATGGGCCCGTTCGATGGCCTGCAAGGTCACCGGACCTTACGCCGCTTGATTTTTTTGTATAGGGCCACCTCAAGGAAAACGTTTATAGGACTCCACCAACAAACAGAGAAGACATGGAAATGAGAGTCAGAAGAGCAATCGATGGGATTACTGAATTAAAGTTAGATAACGTGCTTAGGGCTACCGTCACAAAAACACGATTGTGCAGAGATAATAACGGACAACATTTTGAACATCTGTAGTAAAAAAATGTTTTTTTATATGTAGTACTTCAGTAAATATTTTATTTTAATTTCATTCATTCGTTGTAAAAATGTATTACATAGTGTAATGGTTTTTCATCAATTATGTTCAAATGTGTTTTACTGATGTTTCTTATTTATTAAAAAAATCGTTTTACCTACTTTTATTTTGTTTCCACCGCCTGCTTACTAAATATTTTTGTTGCAGTACAATATTCATTACTATGTAATAACATTCGATACTAATTTTAATGAAGAAAGCAAAATATGATAGGCACAGCAATTGTATTGGACAAAAATAAAAGATAAATAAGTATTTTTTTAACTAGGTGAAGTAGAAAAATGGGGTTCCTATCTTGGTTTTTAAGATATCGTGGGTTGTTTAAAGATATTTTTTTTTAAAATAAGTTAGATCTTATTAGTCTGTTCAGCTACTGGTAAAAAAATATGAGGCACAAAGTTGCATGCCAGAGGTCTTTCGATATCACGGCACACTATGCATCAATATCTGCCAAGGTTCATATCAGGGCCACCTAGACTTAACAAACTAAAATTGATATTAACTGTCATTTTAAAAACAAATGCCATGTTCCGATACATGGTTGAAAAGAGAATCTAGAGACGAATCAGATAGGTAAAAAAATATACAGAGTGCCATTTAAAATAACAGAGTAGATGTCACTTCCGGTGAAACCGCAAGTGGTGAACAAAAATTTTTTGTACTTAAAAAAGGACAATCACGCATTATATAAGTGTACCAAATTTCAAAATAATATCTTTTTAAATAAACATGCTACGGGGTGTTACATGTCTCCTGTGTCACCCGGTATGAGCAAGGAACACAGATTATAATTTTGTACCTCTCATCTGTACTCTTGAAAAGGGCCTAAAAAGCCGAACACGTTTAGAGTGAAAATAAAATTTTGAAACATTTAAAAGCAAATTTTCTTTGTTTATTTAAAATATTTAATAATGTTTCACAAGGAGCCAACCGCAGAATCAGTACAATGTATAAATAATAATCAATTACCTAGTCCTAATTCTAGTTTAATGAAAAAGTCAATAATCTAGAAAGTAAAAAATGTATAACTATCTTTCAATGAGTATTAAATATATCACTTTTGGAAAACATTATTTTCTGAAAGCGATGAAAACCTGTTGAACGATAAGCTCCTATTATAACCCACAGGCATATTTGACGGTACGTTATATGTAAAACTGATTATTTTTAGTTTTATTTAGTTTGTCTTTTTAGTTTCATTTTAGTTTTCGAGAACTTGCATCCAAAATATTTAATCCCTAATAATGTAGATTACTTTTGATTAATTAATTGTTTGAAATGTCCCCAGCAACTGCCATACAATAATAAAACCTTTGTTCAAGATCTCGGACATTCTACTACATTTCTGGATTTGACAAATATCGTGTTTGATACGATAAAATTTCTGAATACTCGGCAATTAAATTTTAAAATATGCTAGAGATATGGTCAGTTAGTAATAAAAGAAAACATTTAAAAGATTGATTTTTGAATGCACAAATAATACAGGATCTTACTCCTTACACGATTTCAGATGTTGGCAACTGGTTTGTTTGATCTACCTCTTTACAACAGATTTGTTTGTTTTGAGAAATTTTATGATAAAGTCAGAACCACTTCAATTTTTTTAAGCAACTTTTTTAAATAGAGTAATCTTTTAGTTAACCAGATTTACTCTCCCACGTTTCGGTTTATGAACCATCAGCAACGCAAATTTCGATGTATGATAGTTTGCAATCGTATCATTTATTGTGATAAAACTGACAACAATGTGAAGTGGAAAAGTAAAAATAATTTCGATCGACACGGACCCAAATTTGGTGCTCTGTATTTTCTAAACTGTGTTTCATAGACAACTGAGCCAAGATTCATTTTCCTTGTCATATAGTCTACTTTGAAGTGATATATTAACTTTGAACGTCCGATGCGTGAAATGACATTATCAGTAAAAATGTAAAAAGCGTATCTTCAGGGGGGTTTTGGGACGTATTTACCTCATCTTTGATCGATATGTTGACTCCTATCGATCATAGATAGGCTACTAAACTTCAGTTTTACGCATAATATACAAGTACAAAAACAGAACTATTTTTAACGTAATTATCCTTGTTTAAAAGTTATAAAAAAAAATCAGATTATGGTGCTTCATCCCAAAAACTACTATTCTGTAAAAATACCTGTTTAATAATTAGTTTTCGTTGACACCCCCATTAATTCGCTCTGGGAACTAGACAAAACGTCATTTATAGTAAAGGATGTTAATGATATCCTTTAATTACCTCATTCGAAAATTAATAACTCATTCATTCTCACATTTCAGGGACAATGCCGTGATTTCTAATGTTGATATTACACCCTTCGCTTGGCATCTACACTCCTTCATCAATGGTCTGAGAATTTTATTTCGTTGCGGCTCATGATATTTATACAGATAAGTAAGCAGTCTTGAAGGAGACGAGGGTCCTTAATTTATGTTTAGGTCGTTTATAATTACTGAGGTGGGTCATATTTACGGGCCATAAGATAGCATAGGTCCAAGAAAATTAAATTAGGTAGACTTGATCTCGTCACCTATTAATAAAACCGATATTAAATTTTTTTAAAAGAAAGTACTTAGTTAAGATCGTCTGGGTCTCATCTCCTATTACTTGTTTCGAGGAGATAGATTTAGAGTAATTTTAAACAATTTTATAATACAATTTTGTGATAAGAAATGCTTAATACGTTTCTGAATTATGGAGATACTTTTTGTCACAGAATGCCAAGCCTTGTATCTAAAATGTCGACATCTATGAGATAATACTTTTTTTAGTATTTCATAACCCGCAAAACCAATAATTATTGAACGGGATACAAAATAACTAAGTTCTAAGTTAATGAAGACCTTATTTTAAACATAGTGTGTCAGGGTGTTTCTAAAAAGTATGCCAAAAAATTAACGATTTATTCCTGAATCCAATTTAGTTATATCTAGAAATCTACCATTACGAAGAATCTTAAAATGGTAAACTTAAAAATACTTTAACTTTATTATATCTTTGAGATGTTAACTACAACTTGATACATATAAATGGGGTGAACATCATACCCATTGTTTCATCATTTGGGCTTTCCGTTTTACATTCTGAAATTATGTTTTTTGTAGAAAAATTATTAATTTTTGACTTTTCCAATTTTAAGCCATCAAGCACTAAGTTACTTTGCACACAAGGGTGTACAATTTTTGTTGATATTAACGGTTTAATACTGTAAAGTAATTAATAAATAAGCACACAATGAAATGAATATAATTAAACTTCGCGAAACACAGATTAGAGTAACAATACAATTTGAACAAATTAGTTGCAGTAATGTAGTTAGAATTGTTCATAGTATCCAGTTTTGTTCATTAAAGTGAGCTAAAATACAAGAAAAGATACCAGTCAAGTAAGAAACGGAATTAATGACATATTGTTTCCCATAGTATGATCAATGTTGTTTTTTATAGTTTTTTACGCTGATTTCAAAAACGGGTTTAAAAAAGTTGGATCACCCACCGCTCCTTAAAAATTCCAAATTTTATTTTTATTAAATATATGATATTTTTATGTTTACAATACATACAAAATCACTCTCTACAACCCATGCATATTCCGCAGTGATTGTACTGTTTTTATTTGTACTCGAACCAAAATCCATGTATTACTCCAATTTCATTGAACTGTGCATGTGAGCACAACTTTTGTCAACATTTTCTCATGACTGCAGTGGCTGAATTTTTTTAAATCTTAGGAGATGTTATATTTTTACATAAGTTATTGAAATACTTTATTCAAATACTTCAAAGTATTATATTAATTGAAAGAATTTTTTTTAATTATTTTAGTATAGAAAAAAGTCCTACATTTTTCAGATTTTGACTAAAACCTTAAAATTTCAAATCTGTTTCTGAAAAAACAGAAGGATTGGCAGGTGATGAACGTTTTTTGTAAATATTTTCTTAAACTGCACGTCAAGAGCTACAAGAGACACCATGTAGAGGAAGAGACAGAAAATTGGTGAAAATTTGTTTGCCAGTATTATGTTATATCTACAGATTTAAAATATTTTTAAAAAACAATTGAATATTTAGTTCCTTGATATTTTCACCTCTGATATCTCGTAAACAACGTGAGATATTTTAAAACTGCAGACAATTTTGGGAACACAAAATATTGATTGAATATTTTTGTCTGAACTTGAGGAGGGTCACCAACTCATGGAGGTTTCAACCTGTAGCTAACTAGTTCCATTCCGTCGAACAATTCATTCTAAACTGACAGGACTAAAATGGGAATCACCTCAAACATTCCTTTTGTAATTTTTTTAGTTGTTGATATGATTTTTTTACAGTGATCTGAGTTTAGTTATCTACGTTTTGTTGTGCTTTATTATTTTATAATTTTCCTTTACAAGGCGCTGATTATTAAAACTAATAAAATGTATGCATTAGAATCTATAATATTTTTTTAAAATTAATTATTACAATCTCAAAAAGAAACAGATAAATACACTTACCAATCTACAGGTCAATAAACACAAATTAAAACAACAACATAGTTTTTAGAAGGGGTATCATGGGCGAGGTTTGCATCATTTGTGCGGGCCTCACCCATGGTACCTTTTGCTTTCTAATTATTATATTAATTTCAGGTTAAGTACCTTACTCTTCTTCTTCTTTCTATGTTACAAATAACATTTAGTACGATACTGTCTGCATTAAATATATCAATAAATATTAAAAGGATGAGGAAGCGTGGGCAATTGTCTTGTTGTTTTAGGTTAATAGCCACGTGTTGATGATTAGAGGTGTAAAATTTTATTATTCATTTTATTCAGCGATAATTATTTAGTTTTTTTTTTAAATAATTAGTGTTTTTAATGTGTATTGTTAGATGTTAACTGGCTAAAAACTATGTTGTTTTTATTAGTGTTTATTGACTTGTAGATTGGTAAATGTATTTATATGTTTCTCTTAGGATTTTAAAAATTAATTTTGGAAAAATATTATAGATTCTGATAAAGCCTGATATTACAGGAAAAACAGGTCAATCTCAGTAACGTGTTTCATTTTCTATCCAAAAAATTACCCCACAAAAATTCAAATTCTATATACCTCGTTATTATTTTGACAAAACGCCCTGTACAACTGCTTTTCTTACTTCCGCAATAACTATATAACACCCTTTGTGTTCCCTTTATCACAGTACTGAAAATCAAAATATATACGTTTAACAATACATTGTTCAATAAAATATTCGCTAGGCTGGTTACTAACTAGAACAGATGGTTAAAAATATATTTAATGTTGTTTTTATGGCGTTAACGATGGACAAAGTAAGATGGGGGAAGTGCGAAATACCAAAAACACTTTTATGTCACGCAATCATATAGTTGTACAAGATAAGTTTTGCTTCATAACAATACTAATGCCCGTCCTAACATCAATGAGGCTATAACATGCGGCAATCGCTTTTGTTCAAAGCCTCGACATCATATATCAACGAGATAATACCCGATCTCATAAGGCCTGCGTTATGGTGGATTACTTTGGAAGAAAAAATGTTCATATCGCACACATTGCATCAGTTTTGAATACGGTTTGTAGATCCATTACGTGTGTCATCAGTTTGTGGAGACAGTAAATACCGAAGCAATTTGGATTAACATCTGTGATAAACTACTCAGATTGCATATGAGGATATAGGACAAAAGTTCTCGAGGTTTAGTTAGCGGTGTGATATTTTTTCTGTATTTTTAATAGTACAGATCAAGCAATAGTATTTTTAGTAGCTTGCTGTGAAAGAAGAAATAATGTATTTGTACTTTGTAAATTGTAAATTTATTAAAAAACTTCAGCCCGCGTTAATCCATAAGTCAAGAAAAACTGAGGAGATTTACAGCACCTAATTTTAGAATGTAAATTACGAGAGGAATCCATTAATACCCTTATTAAAAAAATATCTGATGAAAATGTTGAAAAACCTTTTTAACTTAAAATATTTAGTATCTTTAAAGAACGAAAATGTAGATATACTATTATGTAACTATAACGTCAAAGAGAAAATTAGAATATAAGATATTTGTTTTTTTTTTTGTTATTTTTTGATAAATGTATATTAGACTTAAAATAAATACATCCTTGTAATTAGAATAAGTGAATCCTTTGTTTACAACCCCCATGTGAAACATTTCCTTTCCGAGCCTCTTGGCAACTCAGTGTCCTTGTACGTTCCTAAAATTTTAAGAAAAAAAAAAGAAAAAGGAAAAAGAGGAGAAAAAAGGGAAAAACCAATAAAAGGGGAAAAAATCGATATACGTAAGGTTAAAAAATAAGGAAAAAAAAGAGAAAAAAAAGGAAAAAAAATTAATAATAATAATAAAAATGGAAAAGAAAGGAAAAAGGGGAAAGAAAAAAAGTGGGAAAGGGTATGGATATTATGTTTAGAGTAAGGTAGGCAATTCTTGGTAAGGGCATATAGAGTGACCCTATAAGTAGACGAGGTTAGAGGTAATCTTATACAGGACCTAACAAAATGGTTATATAATTCTAACTATACGTTCATCCCACATGGCACTGAGCTAATGATTTCCATAACCACGGCCAAAAGGGGTGGGTGGACAGTGGGTAACCGGAACTTTTCGGGAACGCCACTGTGAACGCACCCTTCCCTCACGAAGAAGAGGAAAAAAAACTGATACAAAAATTAAAAATATGTCATACTTATGATTTTCCATAATATTACTAAAACAATGCTAGATTATTGCCAGAAGAGATAAGTTACATAAAGAGTGACTTTTTTTTGAATATTTTGATAGTTGAGGCGTTGAAATATCAAAGTGGCTAAGTGCCACTTTTAGTGAAATTGAGTTTGTCTCGTAGAAAGCTGCTATGTACAAGCGAAAACAACATGTAAAGGGTTTATGTGCCACAAGTTTTGCTTTGTATTATTTCTACTCAATTCTAGTTGACGCGTGTTAGTACATGGGCTAAGTGCCGTCATTATTAAAATCATTTGTTTACAGCAGAAATTTGGTTTTACCAGCAAATGTGCATTTGCTGGTACGTGATATTATTTAAGAATAATAACTGATGTACAGTGAGTAGCAGAGTCACCCAATTAAAAAAAAAAACGTGGAAAACTTCAGATAAATCACCATTTCCGCGTTGCTAAATGAAAATAAAATTTGAGAAAACAAAAAGAAACGTTTGGAAAATATGCTCCCATACACTGAAAAAGACGAGCATAAAACTATTTATAAGAAAGTTATAAATATTATATAAGCTTCAAGCTCTAGGTGCTTAGGCACTTAGCACCTTTCCTAACGTAGCTTTCCACGAAACACCAAAACACCATATACTACACTCGACGTGCGTTTCACCAACAAAGTTGGCATCATCTAGAGATGATTAAAATTAACGTTATGCTAACAATGTATCCTATTTATACCTAAACTATGGTCACGGGCTATTTGGGATTGGCCCTGTGTCATTATTGATACCATTTTAACACTTTGTGATTTTCAAGTTTTCCGAAAGGTCCAACTGTCTAGTATTTGTTACATTCCTAATTAATCTAAAATTGTTAATATCTATTTTATGGTTGCTTTCAAATTCATGTTGGCCACACCAGACTTATTTGTTCCACAATATTTAAGATGGGCCACATGTTCTTTGAAGCTAGTTTGAATTAATCGTCTAATTTGTCTAAGGTACTTTTGATTACAGTCCTTACAGCTGAATTCGTAAGTTCCCGACTTTTCGTTTCTTTTAATTTTTTCTATTGAATTGTCTAAATGTTGTTGTAGTTTATTTCCTGATGCATGGATCACTGTCATACCTATATTTTTAAAAATCTTACCAATAGTATCGAATAGAGTCGATAGAAATTTCGGATTTTCTCTTTCATTTTAAAAGGTCGAGGAATTTCGAAGTGTCTTTAAATTTTCGTTTTCTAACTATTTTGTCAATTAAACTAAGAGAATATCCATTACTTGCAGCTATCCTTAATCAGTGCCTTTTCTTTTTCAAACCTCTCCTTATTGAGTGGAAAGCTTAATAAATGATGGACTTTAAAAACGTCATTTTGTATTGAGCATTTCTGTAGTCAAATTCTAATTTATTATCACTATTTCTAATTATTAGTACATCTAAAAATGATACTTGTCCAGAGTTTTCAATTTCATATGTGAATTTAACTGACTCGAAATAAGTGTTGAATTTAGAAACAAAGTTGTCAATATCAGCGACTCTTGTTTCATCCACAATCCTAAGCCACATAGCTAAACCAAATACGAGATAGCTGGATGCATTTGAAAACTTGGAAATCACAAATAGTTTAGGTATAAATTGGGTAAATTGTTACCTAAGTTTAGTTTTAATCATCTCCAGATGATGTCAACTTGGTTGGCGAAACGCGAGTCGAATATAGAATACGGTGGTTTGGTGTTTCGTGGAAAACTGCGTCAGTGTTACTTCACATCAAAGGTTCTAACCCACCTCAGGACCTTTCCTATTTTTTGTGTAATTTTTTATCAGAATTTTGTATTTTTTAAATTTATTTTGAAAAATAAATGCGTTATGAGCAGAGTAGTGATTTAACTGCTTAAGATATTTCTTCTGACCGTTTATTTAAAAAAAAAAATTATTGCAGTTTCTTTTAAATACCTCATAAAATAATTTGGCTTATATGCTTTTCTTGACCGCTCATTTCATTAATAGGAATGATGTAGAAATATCCTGGGCTTTCGGTCATTTAAATAAATAAGAACAATATTTATTTTCTTACGTTTCGGTTTATTACAACCATCGTCAGAAAAAATACGGATTATTTTGATATCATTTTGGTACAATTTTACATTTTATAACTATTGCAGATGAGCGTTTATATGTGACTGAAGTTTATATGTGACTGAGTCATATATAAACGCTCATCTGCAATAGTTATAAAATGTAAAATTGTACCAAAGAAAAAAATCAAAATATTCCGTATTTTTTTCTGACGATGGTTGTAATAAACCGAAACGTAAGAAAATAAATATTGTTCTTATTTATTTAAATGCCCAATTTCAATCACATATAAACTTCAGTCACATATAAACGCTCATCTGCAATAGTTATAAAATGTAAAATTGTACCAAAGAAATATCAAAATAATCCGTACTTTTTTCTGACGATGGTTGTAATAAACCGAAACGTAACATAATAAATGTTATTTATTATGTTATAATTAAGAATGTCTGTTTTTTTCCCATCCAATTTAGATCCCAATACATTTTATTTATTGCTATTCGTCTGTCTTGACCGATCTTCTCTAAGCATTTCCTCTGAAATTTGCTGGCGTCACATGGCATCTAAACTTTGTTTTTCTTTTATCTCTAAACATTTCCCTTCTTTCCTTAGGTCTAACGATATGTCAAATCTCTTCCTCTTTTTTATTTTACCCTTTTTGTGTAATTTTCATTATCTGCAATAATTAAATACAATTAAAAAAGGAAAACTGAGAAAGAAAGGCGAGAAATATAGAAACCTTGATCGGTATCCAACTTAGGTGATTCATTTTTGGATTCCTCCCAATCCAGTCACTTCACTGTTAGGTAGAATTCTAATAGTTTCAACAGTATGGTCCAATATTGCTTGACCCAGATCTTGTAATATCTCCTTGGCTGGTTCAGTTTACAAGATACTGTCGTAACAATCTAATCTATCTTGATGTCTTTTCATTTCTTGCTGCGAGTCTGAAAGTAATTACATATTTTAATGAAATATGTTAATAATTCAAATCATCTTTTACTAACTATAATTAGTAGTTCTTATAGAACTTGATAACAAACTTACCACTACCTGCAATAGGCTGTTTTGTAGTGTGAATAATGCGATATTTTGATTATTGTTGGTAGTATCGATAGGAACGTCAGAGGAGTCGATGTTAATTAACAAGCCATTTTCATTAGAGACGCCGCCGCCATTTAAATTGTCGGTGTCATTAACACCCTCGCTAGGATCTACATCATTCATATACAACACTAATTCAACACTGTCATTTTCATTACTTGGCTGAATGCAAAAACTATTAAAATTAGATGACATTTTTAAAAAACATCCATCGGTATTATTTGCTTTCGGTTCAATTTCTTTATGGGTTTCTCTAGCTGGGAAAAAATCTGGTAGCGGGCAGCACGACAATGGTTCAAAAATACCTATCTGGATATCATCTTCGCTATAAATTGGCAATTGCTGTTCTTTTGAGCTTGGATCCAATCCAGTTTTCTGGTGCGCTACTAGTACTAATAATTTTGACCTCGAAGACATTATCTATTTATATAAATATACAGTCTATATCAATATTTTTTCACAAGATGGTCATATTTTGGTTTAAATTTAAACTAAAATTTCTATTGTGCCTAGGTGTCGAGAAATCTTCAGGAAGTTTAATTTTCTTTGTGTGTACGCGTATTTTTACCTCTTGTACCTTGTGAACGAAAAATCATTTTAGTGAAGTTGTTATCATCCTTACGAATATTTAATTTATTACAAATTAATTTTCGATAACATGGTACAAAAGATAAATAATAGTGGTATAAACACATAAAAACTTTCTGTGAATTTCTCAACAATACAATAATCGAATATTCGTTAAAATTTAGGAAACATAATATATAATATATGCATATTAAAATGTAAACTTACCGAAGCAAAAGGTTTTTATTTAATTTATCACAAACTTACACAGTTTTTATAAATATTAAGACACATTTAAGCTAATAAAATAAAGACTAAAGATGTATTCAATTATAAAAATTCCAACAAATCGAAACACATCAAACGTATGACTTACGCGGCAAAATGCTTGATAACAACCTAGTATCAACAGCGCCAATAGCGGGCTTGCCGTATTCCTTAGAAAAAACCTAGCATAATAATTTTCCTTCGTTAAAGGCCTGTATCTACTGACTACATACCAGGTTTTTGTTACAAAAACATACAAGATACGGGGTTTATACTAAGCGTAAAGGCTATTTTTGGCGTTTACGGGAAAACTATTTTCCTGAATAAAATATTTTGAAATGTAAAATGCGGTTTTTTTCTACGTAAGTATGCTGTATATATCACGATTAATTGTCTGGTGTAAATATCTCGTGTTTCGAAACTTTTGTAGATATAGGGGTCTTTCTTAGTGGGGCAGTATTGCGCATTGTGTTTGAAGGGTAGGAGAAACTATTTTAGTATGTTATTGGGTGTGGGTTACTGTTGTAATTGGATTAAAATTACTGTTCTCAAGTAGATTATTATATTAGAAACGAAATTTAACCTCATTGAGCCGAGAGAAGAATATAACTTTTAATTTTTATATTTCAAGTAGGCTGGGATGCGAGAAGGAGTTATACAATAATTTTCAAATTTTTAGGGTAGTATATAGGAGCCGTCGGAAATAGTTTCCAGAAGTTCCAAGACCAAAATAAATTGTTTTAAATTTTTAGAGGGCGTGACAAGACATTTTTGATTTTTTTTGATCTTTTGCTGGAAGTATTATGGTGTGCCACAGAATCTTTTCCCAAAGACTCGAAAGGATAATCAAATATTCCAATTATTCATTCCACTCTTATGATTTCCAAATATTTTTTCGGCTATTTGCCAAAACGCTGAAACTTATTTATAGACATATGTTATACTTATCTGTGAGTTTTTGTAAATGTTAGAAAATAATAACTAGCAAAAACATTTTTAGCGTTATTATATTTTCATTTCATTCCATATTTTAATAATATATGTTCGTGAACCAGCCCCTTGAGGAGTTCAGGAAGCATGAATGTAGATATATATCGGACTAAAAGTTTTCGTTTTTATATTGTAACTGGAGGAAATCATTAATCTTTATACAGTTTTTCATTTAATATAAATTTAAAATCTTCTCTAACTGGTCATATATCCACTTTAATTAATATTTTCTATAAAACGACAATATAAAAATATATATACATATACATATATATATATATATATATATATATATATATATATATATATATATATATATATATATATATATATATATATATATATATATATATATATATATATATATATATATATATATATTTATATATATATATATATATATATATATATAGGCCTCCATTAAATCAAAGCTTTAGGTTAATGTATCGAAACGCCCTTTTACATATTATTAATAAGGGTATGAATTTATATTTATAGATTTTATTAATTACATTGTCCTTCCCTAAAAGGGTTTTCCCAGGTGGGGTCTCATCCTAAAAGTAATATTTTAATAAAATTATGTTGAGTTCAGGAATTTAGTGAAGGCTAATAGCTAAATGTAAGTAAATAACTCATGTATTCTCACGAAAACCGGAAGCACATTCATTTTGCCTTTATATTCGTAGATTAATTCACTGAAATTAATTAAAATATATCAGTACTTCAAAGGTATAGAAAATAAAAGAAGAACTATTCTGTTAGAGTGAAACGATGTAGCTAGGTAAATGATTAATACCCGCCCATAGTGCAACGTAAATTTAACCTCAATAGTAAAACAATGGGTAAAAATTGAACTGACGAAACTAAAAAAAAGAAAAAATAAGAATTAGCCTTTATTTGTGATGTATTGAAATTGATCATGAAAACTATTTATACGGGGTGTTTTTTAAGTCCATTTCATAACTTCAGGAGGTTGTTATTTGGATCATTTTAGGTCCAAGAGCCTTAATAAACTTAGAGAGTAAAGTCACTGGTTTCCAAGATACACTATTGAAGTTTCTGAAAAAAAAAAATATTTATTTCAATACTTATCTCAGAAGATATTTGATATAGATTAATCAAACTTAGGCTAGTAATTTATCTAATTAATATATAATTAATTCACTGAATTTATATACAAATATAAGAACTAGTGGCGGAGATGCTGTCTAGTCATAGTTGAAAGGAGCAAGCTTTGGAGATATCTGAAAATAGTTGACAGTTGTTTGAGAATTTTATTAAATTTAATTTAGTTATTCGAGTACAATTAAATTTCTGATGATATTCTCATGTTCGACAAGCACCTGTGCGAAATGCCATTTGAAGGTGGGTTCAGAAATTAAGAGAACCGTTTTAAAGGAAAAATCGTGCGTCAGACATGCTCTGCATGTAATCAGCAAAACGAAGAAATGATAAGGCAAGCAACCATTCGAAGCCTGATTCGACCACCTTGGCAACATGCAGCAGTATTAAATTTGTCCAAGCCTAGTACCCAATGGAAGTTGCATAAGATGCAATTTCATCCATACAAGATCATTGGCACTGTTGCGCTGAAACTAACAGTGCGGGATAACAGGATCGCATCCATTTTCGCCAAAGATTCTTAGAACAGTGACGTGACAAAATGGTATTCGTCACTTTGGCACCCCCTTAATATAGTAGCGATACTTTAAACTTTTTATTTCGGTACGGTCTCGAGCGCAGTTCCTGTTTTAAAGTGTAGGAACACCGCTTTATTCTATCAGCGGTGTGATAAAAGCTAGCATAATTTAGTGAAGAAATGGTATGTCCATGGGTCTGTGTGTATAGTTGTCGGTTGCGTGGCAACGGACAACTTCACTTTACCTAAAGAAAATTATTCTCGGTGTACAGATTTATGACTTATACCATTGCTTTAAATAAAAAAGAGAATTTTAACATCACTTACTCTATTTTATTGAAGATGACTTTACAGAAGAAAAAAAAAAATAAATATAAAATAGTGATATTAATATGCAACGTAAATATTAAGCTATATTACAAGTAAACAACTAATGAACCAAGCAAGAGGTTATGATAATGCAAGAAAAATGATCAGTTATATCAAGTTCAGCTAAATTGCGGAAACTACTACTATGACTGAGATAGAATTGCATCCAGATACGAGGCCCTAGAAATCACTTTTACGTCAAGAACAAATATGACAGCCGAGTATTCCCACTGCTTGTTCAACTCTATACCACTTGGGTTTTAATTTACTAACTTGTGTTTTAGTATAAACTGTCCCTTAAACTGAATAGACCAAAAATATGCGTGAATGCACGAAGTTAACTTTGGGTCGTTACTTACAGTTCAATGTGGTAGTTATCACATCAATATACGTTCACTGAGCACGGCTGGCGAACGTATCGGTTAATACATTACTTCCCGGGGCACTTTGTGAGATTCTATCCAGACACGAGGCCTTAGAACCTTACTGGTAATTAAACTATGAGTGAGTTGGAATTCTATCAAGATACGAGGCCCTAGAATTATATCTTTATGTCAACTACAAACAATGACAACCGAATATTCCCGTTGTTGAATAGTTAATCCTAGTATTATTAATCAGCCACAAAATTTCCCGAATATCCCTGGTCGATCGGAATAGCAGGCATTCGTAGCAAATCAATAATTTATGGACAGAATGTTAAAGCAGGAATACATTCGGTTAATGATGGATATACAAATAAAAACGGTAAAAACGGTCAAAATAATTATCACCACTACTTGGTTGCGGCGGAGCACACTGGATATCTGAAACTGCGTGCTGTTGAGTGGAACACTGACTTAAGAACTGTCCGTTTTCATCGGCGCGTTTAGATTTATACCCAAATTATGACGAACACAGTGACGTTGAATCTCCGCGACGCGCCAAATTTTCAGCTACTGTCTGTGATAAACGTTATTTAAGCTAGCGTGGTGTATCGCACTTAAACAAATTCCCTGCGTTAATTCATATAAGCAAATGTTTATAAAATAATCTGAGGCTGGAAATCATTTTCTCATAATTTTAAAACTGTGTTTCCTAAAATAAATAGATTAAAACGGCCATGTACTAATATTTAAAATAAACCAACTAATAACTTATCCCATAAATTATTAAAACAAATAAAAACATATTTCATTACCATTGATAAATGCTTTCAACTTGGTTTGAAATTAAACTAAATTAAATTAAGATACTTTCCTCTTACTTGGCTTCAACGAGTATCTGTTAAGTGTAAGCACAATAATTGATCTATCATTAGGATAATAAAACAAACTAAGATTACCTAAAAGAGCAACCGGTTTGAATCAATTATGTTTGAGAAATAATTGTTATTCCAAATACTGGATTTGTAAAATAAATTTAACTTTAATACTAGTAACAGTATACAGGGCGTATAAAAGTAAAACAAGAACCCAACTGGATCTCATTTCAACAGAAAACCATTAGCGTAAAAATCGTTTCGCTACAGAACTGCGAAATAACATTCCAGGTATTGAACATTCTTTATTTTTGACGGACGAATCACATTTTTTTCTTAAATAGTTTTGTTAACAAACAAAACTGTCAGTACTGGGCAACTGAAAATCGGTGTACAATTCATGAAAAGCTATTATGATACCAAAAGTTATATATATATATATATATATATATATATATATATATATATATATATATATATATATATATATATATATATTACACCACTACTGTCACTGTCCTACTTACTTTTGCACAGCAGTGTTCACTGTTTCATTTTTGTCCTAGGAAAAAATTAAAAATATTTGTATTAGTACAAAAATAGGCTCTTTCTCCAGGACGTGTTGCAATATATAATGTATTGTTATACACTTGAAGAAAAATATAGTTGTTTTTTCGATAATCCTTTTCACCAATAGCGAAGATGAAGTTACTCCATACTTATAAGGTGTGAAATTCAGACGTCTCATTCCCCTACTAGTATTAAACTACATTGTTCAGGCGTTACTGACAAACTTGCCATTGGTGACAATGCAAACTAAGTATCTTTTGAATTTAATTAATATAATTTTTTTCTAGCTAGATAATCAATGTTGGTATAATATATAATGTTTACAATTCAGATATACTTCCATTAACTAATTATTACGCAATATTTACAACATCCACATTTGTTCTGTTTTCAAGAAATTCCTTTTAATATTGTTGATGTCGTGCCCGAAATAATAATTCTGTAGCGAGCTTTCATAATTCAGTTGACAGTCGTTTATTTGCTGAGTGTGTATTCGACTTGCAATTCATTTATAATGGTTTTAAAGGTCAGCTTACGCGACATATTTTGATACGGAAGCGATATAGTAATGTTGAATGTGGTGCAAATGATAATTTGTCATAGTCTACAACTTAGTCCATAATCAAGAAATTATCTGTGAAGTCATGAAGTTTCCTTGACACTGTCTGTTTTGCATGCAACGTACAGCGTGTTTCATTTCAATTAAATAAACACTAAGAGCTTCTTTATTTTTAAACGATGATGATGATAAAAGGGACGTGGTCCCGCTCCATGTAAAGCTCTGCCAAAAAAGGCATTTTACTAATATGTTTTCTGAGAGTGAGTGGAAATTATTTCTACACGAAAGTAAATAAGTTGAAGTTTCATTTGCCCCAATATTTTATTGTTTGAAATTATTATTCTAGAGCACCCCACACTTGACCTTTTCGGTAACCCGCAAAACTAGCCCGCATGTATGCCTTAAAAGAGTGGAGAAGTAGAAGAATATGTTCTTAAATTTAATTAACATAATATATCATTGAATACGGCATTTCTTCTAGTTTTTATAAATGCTATGTTTCACTTTACTACTATGCTTCTATACAGTGTTATTTTCCGTAGCTATGTTCAAATAAAAAACATATCAACGTTAAAAAGACTTTTAACTATGTGCTCCACCTGCTTCCAATACATCACGTGATAGCATGTTTATTTAGCTAAAAAATGCACCCAAACTCATTCTGCATTTCGATGCATTTCTATGTGAGAAAGGAATATTTCCCAGCATAGGTAGGACAACAGATTTATATCAAGTAACATAAGTAATTGTTCATAATTTATATTTTAAAATGTACATACGTATTCAAATATGTTTTTAGTGGCAAAAATTCACTATTTGTTCTTTTTATCAGTTCTGGTACTATGTGGTGTCTAGTACATAATATATTTTTTCTACAACCGAACGAAAAGTGTAACTTTGCGCTCCAAGAGAAAGCGCAAAGTTGCACTTTTCCGAGGAGCGAGCGTTTTTTTACTTTGTCGCTCGCCGAGTGACAAAGTAAACGCTTAGTTACCATGGAAACCATAATAAAGAAACGTCTAGTGTATCTACGACTTTTGACACAAAACAGCTATTTGTGTCAAATAAATTTATTCTTATAATTATCAGATAATGGAAAGTTTTGAAAAGTATAATTTATGTGATACTTGTAAAGAATTGTGCCATGTTCAAATACGCCATTCCAGTTTAATATACTTAACTGTCCTAATTGAAAACTGCGACCAAGACATGTCAAGGAATGGTTTGTTTAAGAAGATTCAAAGAAGTCTACTACAAATGTCGACCAAATATAATTATTTTCCCGAAGAAGACTGAATACAATCGTTTTAAAGTATTACATATGTCATCAAACACAGACATTTAATACCCTTTAATTCTTCGCCTTGCTTTTCACCACTAAAGAAGGAGGAAGTGTTAGAAGAATTCCAAAAACATTTAGATTTTGTTATATATAGATATAAATCATAACATGACAGTATTTAAATAAATAATTAATAAGTACTAAAGCAATTTTTTGTTTTATTTTGCAGTAAATACCATTTCGACAAACATTTCTACAAAAACATGTGTAGCGCAAACTGATGCTCACGTTTTGAAATCTGAACTGTCAAATTTGAGGTTATCAATAATTATTAATTTTTACCAAACATTTTTATTAAAACACCGGTTGTAGAAAAAATCTTGTGTAATTCAAGCACAAAGTGACATTGCCGCCCTTGCAAACCTCTTGCTCAGAGCGACAATATATCACTTTGCACTCTTAATACACAAATAGCTATTGTCAATACAAAAGTAATGTAAATAAAAATTTTCCACCACCAATCAGGATGTTTGCGCTACATAAAGTGTTTTAACACAAGTAATCATTAATAACCACAAATAGAGCAACCATATGTGGATATGTACCCATCCGTTTCTGTTATTTTTATATATTTTCTGCACCTTTTTGTAGTTGAACAATTATAAAAGGTGTTGAGATATTTTAAAATTGTTAATTTTGAAAATATCATCATTCTCGCAAAAATTAAACAACTTCAACTCTATAAATATTAATAAGGTTGAAATAACCCTTCATCCAATAGACCATGGAAAACATATATCCACAGTGGAGCGTTATATCGAAGAAAACTTTCCAATTTCTTTTGAAGCAAATTCCACATATTATGTGATTGTGAAACTTCAGAAGTCTTTTATACCGCAATTTAAGCAACGTTGGAACAAGGCAGCAAGGCCTACGAATGCATTTTTGAAAAGATACAGTGAATGGCTTGGTGAAGATTTCCATGTACAGTTCGATGAAGAGGAGGCTAAGATAGGAAGTTTGTGTAAGGATTATGAAGCATCATCCGAGCCAAGCCAACACAGGAAGGCAGTCGGTACTTTGGACTTGATCACATTCACCAGTCTTGCAACAAGAACTAAAATCTATTGGTGAAGTGAAGCAACTATCATTATTGACGAATTACGTTTTGCATCATCAGAAATCTTGGATATAGTTCATAAAGACTTACTGGAAAGGTAATCTACAGTGCCCTATTCTAACGAAGATGCTCTAGCAATCTTATTCGATATAGATTTAATGAAACAGCAAAATTAGTATCTACGGAGTTGTATTATGAGCAAAGGTTTTAATCTGTTTCCCACGTATAAGCAGATGTTAGACGCTAAATAGAAATGTTATCAAAATAACCTGACAATAACCGACATAAGTGCAAAGGTAGAATTGCAATCTCCTTTAAATCACACAGCCCATAGAAGACTAATACTTGATTTACCTAACCTACCTGATGAGACGGAATTAATTTTATACAGTAAGTGGGGAATTGATGGAACTTCTGGGCAAAGTGAATATAAACAAATTTATGAAGAGAAAGCGATCTAATATCGGATTCCAATTTGTTGATATCTGCGGTTATACCACTTAAGCTTGTTGATGAAAGCAATGACAATAACTTCTAGCAAAATCCATCACTTTCATCAACACGATTTTGTCGGCCTATTCTCCTAAAATTTGCAAAAGAAACTCCCAAGAAAGCCAGAAGTGTTGTTGCAGAAATTGAGTCACAAATACTAAACACACCTTCCTCCGTAATTAAAAATAAAATAAGATATTCCATGAAACATATACTACCATTATACTATACTTTATACTATGATAGACAGTGAAGTGGTCAAGTCATAACAATTACACCATCGAGTACTGCATGTACTGTATGCTTAGCTAAACCAACAGAAATGAATGATCTTGCACGTGTGACGCAAAAACCAGAAAGAGAAGAAACGTTCAGATTTGGGGTCTCCACTTTATATACTTGGATTAGATTTATGGAGTTAGTTCTCCAAATATTTTACGTCATTTACAAAATACTTCATGACAACTGATGTACATAAGAGGCAAAAAAATGCTTCCAAAATTTTACATTAACGTTTTAAAAATGATTTGGGTTTTATCGTAGATAAACCTCGTCAAGTTAGTGGAATTAGCAATGACGGAAGTACTACAAGAAGGTTTTATAGCAACTTTACCTGTACGTCTGAAATAATAGGAGTTGATGAAGAATTGATTAAACGATTTTATATCATACTTCAAACTATATCTTGTAGTAAGACCATTCACGCAACAAAGTTTGATAACTACACACATATTACAGCTGAGCTTTATGTAAGAAATTATAATTGGTACTGCATGCCCGCTTCAGTTCACAAAGGTTTGATACACGGAGAAAACATAATGAGATATAATGCAATTTTACCCCTTGGAAAATTTTTTGGTAGATACTTAAGAGACATCATTCTAGAAAGTGTTCCAGATCAGCAAGTAACAAAGATATTTTTCACAGTTTATTGTACACATTTGATCTAGTCATAACAAGCATTAGATACCAACGTCACAGAATTAAATGAAACTCGATGAGTAATTTTTGAATTTACTGGACATATCAAATTAATATTTCTCGTTCTCTGTAACATGATGATGTAGTTTACTATATAATTCCACAGTAAACTTTAATTTATTTTTAAAGGCTTTTAGTAACTTAATGTATCACAAATTATATTTATCTAGTATATAAGTCCATTCATTTATGCCATACCTGTAGTACTACTTACTTATCAATAAACACATTATCAAATTTTTCGTTTTAATTGTTAAATCCTTCATAATATCAAATATTTGTATTGTAAAACGAATAATCTGAGAAGTATTGAAATTTACAATTTGGAAAATTGTATTTTCGGTCCAACATATTAAATTCGCCATATCAAATTTTACAATTCTGCTGTTATGTTCAGTTATATTCAATGACTAAAAAAACCATTATGTACCACATTTCATGATAATTGACAGAAAACTAAAATTTGAGACAAAATGTTAAATAAATTTTTTTATATATTTTTTTTTAATAAACAATTTATAATATTTTTATAAATTTTCTTTGATCACGTTACACTTTATCCTTTTCCTGATATGCATTCCAATTTTATATAAATAGGTCTAACAATAACAAAATTAAAGATTTTTGAAAGAGAAATGTCCGTTTTGCTTCACTGTGCGTCGTTCAACAATTCATATAAAAATTCTAAATTTCTGTTTGCTTTCATGAGTTGTCCATAGATTGTGTATACTTGGTTATCTTTATTTTGCCAAAACACAGCATCTAGCAATTTTTGAAAAATGTGTTTTATGCATATATGTACATACTGTGTTTGGACGCATCTTTAGAGCTGGCCTGTTTATCATTTCCTTTACTGGTTTCGGAGTTATGACATGTCCACAACACAGTATCTCCACCGTTTGTATACTTTTTTCTATTTCAATACCAAGCATGTTTTATTCGGCTTCAAAACACAGCATATGCCAGATACTGTGTTTTGTTAGTTGAAATAGTGTTAAATCACATGGTGGTGCTGCCTGCTTCGTGTGTTTGTCATTTCAATCTGTTAACAGGTGGTGAAATTCGTGATATGTATGATTATAATGATCTTAAGGCAGCAGTATGTCCTTCAAGAAAAGACATTCAAGTTTTAGATGTAACTATCTTTCATAAGTAGGAGAAAAAAATGAGGCATATTCGAAAAAATAGCAAAACTAAGGACACTTTACATGTTTTTTTGCTAAGTCATATGGTTGCGGTACGGTTTAAGAGAGGAACAAAATTTCTGGAATACAAAACTAATTTTTGACTAGACTAGATTTTTTTACAAAAGAATTTTAACTTTCAAAATATGCCTGAAGTTTTACCAAAACGTAGGGTATTGAGATCCAAAAAAGATCAAGTAACTAAAGTTTTAGGACATTTAGTGCTTAAAAATAGGTTGGAATTTAGGAATAACCTTACTGAAAGTGATTCTGCTCCGGACTTAGTCAAAGACTTTGATGCTGCAAACATACAAGTTAGTTAGTTAGTATTTAGTGTTTTTCTGTTTAGAAAAATAATGCTGAGTGCGTTTTGTTATTTTTGGTATTTTTTGTGATTAATATCACGTTAATTTCACTTTGGCTCGTATATTTTATAAATTTGTGTTTAGAAAATAGAAGTAACCACAGAGTAATTAATAAAAAATATTCTGTTTTGTACTTACAGTGTAATGAACCTTTAGTTTCAATTTATTGTATTTATTTTGTGAGTTTATTGTAACAGATGCTGTGTTTTACAATAACAAAATATTTGCATTCTTTACGTCAGAAGCAAGTATGTGCCAAATCAAAGGCTAAAACTTAAAATTAATAAATTTAAATATGACAAAATCATATAATCAAAACTATATCTATTACCCAAAATATATTTGGAGTATATTAAATACGTTTTAAAGGCAAAATAAAAACAATGAAATCACTTTTTCGGCAAATTGTAATTTTTTCACATACTGTTTTTGGAGTGGAGCAGCCGATTTGTATTTTAATATTGCAATGTAATCTATTAAGTAGTGAGTACAGTCCGGATCTGAATATTTGATGACGTCAGTGTCAGGGACAGATCCAGGATACCGGTTAAAACACATGCACAGAAATGATAAACATGCAACATATACCAGATTTAAATAGGTGTATTCTAAGCGCTGCCCAGCAGCCTTCATACGAAGCATCATCCGTTACAAAGCAGTAAGACATGTCCTTTATTACATGCATAGTTTTCGCCCCATAGTGTTTTAAAACTGCTGTCCAATTAACGAGTTATTTTATGAGAAAGTTTAAAATAGCCAAACTATTAACCTCTTTATTTATTGGGTATTTAAAATTTACATAAAATTTATCAAAAATAGGGAACTTTTTTTTTGTTTCTCAAAACATAAATGAGCATATTCTCAAAACCACAGAAAATAATCATCAAGTATGGTAGGTCGTTGAAAAGCTCTTGGAATCTTCTAATCGAATGTGAAATAACATAAAGGATGTTTCGTTTGAAATAACAAAGTTATTGAGGTTTTTAAATCTTCAAGTTTGATATAAAATTATAGACATCATGTAGACAAAAAATCTAAAACCGGATAAATATTTTGAAGGACCTCTTTTATTGTAATTCACTGCCGTATCGAAATATTTCAAAGCATTTCAAATTAGAAGAATACAACGTTTCTTGTAAAGGTGTACATCCGTCAAAATTTCTATATAATTTCAATAATTCCTGAACTTCTCAAAGAAAGTACATGCTATGGTAGTTTATTGAAAAGCTCTTGACGTTTACCAACCAAATATGTATTAACATATAAGGTATTTAATTTAACTTAACAAAGTTGACTACAACCCGGCCAAAACGGAATGATTAGAAATATTTTCAGAGTATGCAGTGGTGAACGCTGAACAACTTTTGTTTTCACTTTTTTTTCTACAGATAATAGTTACAAAGTTGTAAAGTAAATACACACTAGGTGGACACCCTGTATATTCAAAATTTTGTTTACTTTTTCCATTTACGAGAGAAAGGGCATTTCTTCTTCTTTTGTTTGTTACACCAATAAACAAGTTTGTCAGTATAATTTATTGAAAACAACTATAATACATTCTATTAGAAAAACAAGGTGTAACTTTTGTAACATTTTTTATTTAAACTTTGTACCCACGTTAATTGCTTTCTACTTTATTTCAAATGGCTACCCTGAGATAAATAATACATAATTAGATCAGTAAAAGAGATAACACTAATTACATTTTCTGCATATTCAAATACACTACCAAATTTCCATTTAATACAATCTCATAATATAACTCAGTTGAAACTTTCTGCATTTACCCTTTGGCGAAAACCACATTCTTATTTTCTGTCGCATTTTACACCACAAAAGTCGTGTTAATGTATGAAAATAAATAAATAAAAAGATAGATGCAACGTGGGAAAATTAACGACTACTGACTTTCAGATGCTGAGGGGAAGTGACTGATGTGAGCGATGTGGTAATCTCATACACTAAAATTCAATTATTGTGTTGGCGCTACAGAATTTTGACATGAAAGATGATTTTCGATATCGATGGCTTTTAAAGGAGTCTACGGATTTTGTTAAAGTTTTTCGGGAAAGTTAAGCTGGATTTATAGTTGGATCGGAAACCTAAAGTGTCCTAGATCGCCGAAAAAGGAAAAAAATTAATTGAATATGGGACAAATTTTAATTCTTTATGTCAAATAAATAAAAATCATTGTTATAGACCTCAATTTAAAACGGTTTTAAGTGCGAGACATAATTAAAAATTGAGATATTAAAATCACAGTTGAAAACTAAATTACCTCAAGAACACAGGAACTTTTTCTATATTCAATATAATATGAAGGTTGCTCTGCTACCTCCATTCATACAATTTACGAACAATTTAAAGAATGATTGGAGGATAATGAATTAGCATCACCGATTCTTATGCATGGGTATCTTCATATGAAGTTGATTTAAACAAATACAAGTACTGTAAATTGAATTTTACAATAATAAATTACAACACGTTTATTGAAAAAGAAAAGCAAGCAGTACAAGTACAGACATGACATTTTTTCCAAAAGGAAGTATGTCAACGGTGTTACTTTACATCATTTCCTGTGTACAAAAATATACATTTATAATATATCAGCATGAAATGAAAACAAATGAAAAAAAAAACATTTTAATTTAGAATATTAGTAAATTAAAATTTTCTAATCTAGATAAAATAATGTCTTTTAACAACACCGAAAGCTGTGACCACACAACATCTTCAGGCTAACGCGAAGCAAAATAGAACAACTCTAGAGCAGTCAACCGCATCAGGCGAAAATTTTCCAAAACGCTCCCAAAGGACAAGAAAAAACAACTTAAACTAAAAGAACTGTTTACGTAAGTTGGATAATAGTTGCTTAGTTATTATATGTACCTTATTTAGAGGCATTTTTCCAACTCCACTAAAAAATGCACTTATAAAACCAGTCTATAAAAATGGCGATAAAACAGAACCAGAAAATTATAGACCCATATCTTTAATTAGTAACATAGCCAAAATATATGAAAAATTGTTAAAAAATAGAATTGTTCATTATCTAGACAAATATAAGATTATTTCATCGCGAGAGTATGGATTCAGGGAAGTCAGGTCGACAGAAGATGCGATGGCAAAGTTAACTGCAAATATATATAAATCAATGGATGAATCAAAACCTTGCATTTGCATCTTTGTTGATCTGGCTAAAGTGTTCGATACTGTAAACCATAATAAATTACTCAGTACATTAGAAAGTATTGGATTTCGAGGAACTGCATTAGAGTTGATGAGTAGTTATCTCATGAACAGAAAACAATGTGTGGGAATTGAGAATGTACTCAGCTCAAATAAGATTTTAGAATATGGAGTTCCACAAGGAACTGTGCTAGGCCCCCTGTTATTTTTCTTATATGTGAATGATTTATTTAAGGTAAATACTGAAGGGGATGTAATTAGTTTCGCCGACGTCACTGTTGTCTTCTATAAAGACTCATCTTGGGCAAACCTCCAAAAGAAAGTGGAACTAGACTTCGTAAATCTAATCAAATGGCTTAATGATAGATTACTTACCATAAATTTTAAGAAAACATTCTTTGTGCCCTTTAGCTGCTAGAGCGATAAATTACCCACATTTGACACACTGCACCTTACCGTTAACAACAATCAAATAAATATTCATAAAAAAACTCATATCAAATATCTTGGAATCATTATAGATAGCCATCTTAGATGGAATTATCATACAGAGTTTATTGTTAAAAAAACTACGAAGCATGCTAAACAGATTTAAATTTTACAAAAAGATTTTTGACATCCAACAACTACGAATTCTCTATCACAGCTTAGTACAAACACATCTCTCATATGGAATAATAGCCTGGGGTGGAGTCACAAATAATCACCTTAAAAGTTTACAATGCATATGAAAATGAATTCTGAAAATTATGTACAACAGGAGCTACCGTTATGAGAGTGAAACTTTATTTAATGAAGCTAACATTCTTGACATCCGACAATTATATTTTCAAAGCTTAATACTGAACCACTTTAAACAGAAAAAAATACTTAGGCCTATAAACCATAAATATGAAACGCGGTTTAAATCTAAAACCACCTTTATACAAAAAAAAGAAAAAACTATTGGCCAAAGATGCCACACTTACCTAGGTCCAGTTACATATGCAGAAATTCCAGATAGTCTACGAAAAATCCATTCCATTGGCTTATTTAAAAATAAATTGAAGGATTGGTTATTTAGTACGCCAAGGAAGGAAATTCACCAATTAATAGACAGGAAGAATATTTATAATTAACTTTTACCAAAATAATGATGTACTCTGCTAACAGAACTTAGTAAGGCTGATTACTTGCGACATATCATCATAAATAAAATATGAGTTTGCGTTACTAATATAAAACAGAAAATAATTAAGAAAACAGAAAACAATTAAAAAAAAATAATTAACTTAAACTTAAAATTGATATATTATGTTATATATAGGTACCTATATGTATTTTTTTAAGTAATAATGAAAACAAGAAAATATCTATTCTACCACTTACCTCAATGTATCTATCTTTTTCTTTTTCTTTTGTTTTATATTTTATGTAAATGTATATATATTCTCGTGTGTAAATGAATAAGCTAAATTGCCTTGTATATAAACTATCACTTTCTCTCTCCCTTTTATCTTTCAACATACTCTTGTTCACTGCTATTGTTTCATATTTTTTCATTTTATCTTTCTTTCTCAGAGCTATAAGCTTTTCTATAAATGCAAAATGCTTACTTGATAAAAAAAAATAACAGTAAACTAAGCCCATGTGCAGGGTAAACCCTTTATGGGCTTTTTTTCTCTCTGTTTATTTACTAGATATATATTTTGTATGCTATGCATTCTATTTCTAGATCAAATGTTACTTATAGTTAATTACGCACATTTGTATATATTTTTCTGGTAAATAAATATTATTATTATTATTATTATTATAATTAACACTGACATGTGTTGATATTGGATTGGCAAATTCTTAATAATATATGCTGCTATGAATGAAAGCGAAGATCGAAAAATTTTTGTAAGAGAGAATACAATAGTACATTGTAATACAAGTGTGACAAGGGCTTCATTGCAAACGATGTATGAAAGTGGTCTTATCATACGAGTTTTGCAATGAAGCTTGCCACATGAGTGTTACATACTTTTCTTCTTTCTGATCATACTACTTGATCTGGCGCCCACTTTTTCGAACCCCACCCTGCTTTCCTCGACACACAAAACCAGTTAGCCGAGTGGTTTTTGCTAACCCATAATCTTAGGGTATATTTAACACCGGATAGATTTGTAAAATTCTGCATTCACCAACCTATAATAACCGTAATATTTACAAATCACTTACCCAAAAAAAGCAACTTTTGTTAATAAATTTATTAAAGAATTAATTTTACTTGAAAATTTCATTCTGCAACCCTGTAAAAATTGTATCTTATCGAATGTAAAAACATATTCTGAATTCAAAATTTAAGAAAGAAACGGATATCTGAAAAAACAAAATTAGTTGCCACAGCAACGACACAATATCGGATAAAAAAATCTTGAGGTCACAAAACATAGCAAACACTAAACCAAAAAACTTTTTATTTACCAAATTTGTTCAACTGACAAATATTTAAATGAATTCAGGCATTATCCCCTGTACATTAATTTAAATGTTTGGATAAAACAAAATCTTTTGATTATCTGCAATTATTTAGAAGTTATAATATTATTTTATTGGATTTGATACATGGGACAACTGAATGAACAAATAAAAATTCACTTTATCTAGACCGAACAAAATTCTTTTGTTACAATGTGGAAAATAGATATCTCCATAATATGTCAATAACTGGCTTGTCATATTATATGGCAAAATTGGTTGACAGAATTAATTTACCACTAGTTAAATTTACATAGGTGACGTAATCTAGTTAGTATTACCTGACAAATATAACGTTCAAAGGGACATTCCATACATACAAATGACCGACGGGATACCACATCAATAGGTTTATCTGTCACAATGAGAAAAATCCATATCAAGTGTTGTAAAATGTATAATTGTCAATGTAATATTGTCTGTCAGATTTGGATTAGTATATAATAGTCCTGGCACAGTGACGACGTGTAATCAAGTAGGGAGGGGAGATTTGTGTTTTATATTAAGTACATATTTTTTCTTCGAAATGGGTGTAATGTAAGACTAATTTTGAACCATGATAAAAGTGTTGCATATTAATTTAGAAACATGTTTATATTATAGTTGTTTAACTGTATAGTTTTAATGCTTTTATGCTTTATTTTGAAAATAAAATTTACACACATAATTAAGACTGGTTAAAAAAATAAAGATGTCGATTCGAACGAATTTTTTTTTTAATAGAATCAACGATCAAAGAAGACTAGATCGAAATTACGAACAGAATCGATTTTAACAGAATTTAAATAATATGTGCAAATAAAAAATTTCTTTTATTAAAAACAAAAATATTACTTCATGAAGTAAAATAGTCTAAGCAATAGCGTGCAAATTCGACGATGAAAGGTCTCCATTTGCCAGTCGGTAATCAAAGAGACCATATGCGTACCATACTTTTTTATCTTTTGAAATTTTTGGTATGTCGGCCGGATACGATTTTTTCTAATCAAATGGTTACCGATATTTGTCCGCAAAGGTAGTTAGTATATATTCTCCACATACCCCCATTACGCTGGTAAAAGAAATTTCCGGTCGGCAAACGGTTAATTAAAAATAATTAAAATTAAAAAAAAAAAACGTCTGGCCAGCCAACTGGTTCACAAGGCACTAAAAAACCCTAATCTTGGTTGGCAGATATTTTTGCCAAATTTAACCCCCCCCAAACCACCCCTGAAAGGATTAAAAAAGTTAAAATTTTTCGTACTTTCTACTCTAATAACATTTTGGTTATTCGTTAAAAACAAAAATAAATGTACCAATATCTCTACTCAGATGTCTTATAATGATAAGCATCTCGACAATCCTAAAGAGATACTTAATGCTTTCGAAGATTTTTTTTAGTAATTCATTTTTACCACCTTCTACAAACTTCGATTTTACACACAATCAGGCAATCAACAGTTCCACAATTAATATCAGGTGCTTTGATGAAAATTAGGTACTTAACGCTCTGAAAAAACTAAAACCTAAGTTAACGACCGGGCATGATGGTGTTCCTGCATTTTTAGTAAAAGACTGTGCTAGTATTTTTGCACAACCGCTTACGTTTTTATTTAATCTATGTGTTACAAACTGTTGCCTCCCTGAAATCTTGAAATTTTTAAAAGTGTTCCGGTTTTTAAGAAGGGTGATAAACATGATATTAGCAACTTTAGACCAATATCTATCATATGTAATTTTTCAAAGGCCCTTGAAATTTTACTCCATGATAACATTTACTATAGCGTTAGCAACCAAATATCGGTGTACCAACATGGTTTTATGAAAGGGCGTTCTACCACCTCTAATCTGTTATGCAAAACCCAGTCTATTTCTGAAGCTATTGAGCAACGCAGGCAACTTGACGTAATATATACAGATCTCTCGAAAACATTCGACCGACTGGATCACTCCATACTGCTAAACAAATTGTCTGTTTTTGGTTTTTCGCCGTCTCTGTTATTATTCTTTCATGCTTGTCTTTCGGATAGAAGGCAATATGTTGCGTATAATAGTTTCCAGTCTGTCGAATATATTGCTACATTCGGAGTCCCACAGGGGTCAATTCTCGTTCCCCTGTTGTTTAACTTATTCATTAACGATATTGTGAATGTTATTGATGTGTCCTGTCTACTTTACGCTGATGATGTCAAAGTTTTGAAAACAACTTAAATCTGAATGTGTCTAAGTGTAACGTTATGACCTACACAACTAAATCCGAGGCTGTTATGTTTAATTACAGTATTGACAACGCAGTCCTTCAACAACCTTCTACTCTCGCTGACCTTGGCGTAATATTCGATGGCGAACTTTCACTTATACCTCACATAAATAATTTAGTGACTCAATCTCTTAAGACTCTTGGGTTCCTAATTAGAACTAGCAGAGACTTCTCGAATATCAGTACACTTAAAACTTTATACTTTGCTTTTGTTAGGTCTAAACATAAATATGCCTCTCTTGTTTGGAACCCTCACTACAGAAATCACGTAGATTCTTTGGAGAAGGTGCAAAGACGATTCTTAAAACTATTATGGCTTAAGTCTGAGGGAGCATACCCGTCTATCGGTGTTCCCCAACAAGAGTTGTTGACTAAGTTTTCCATGACATCTGTTGAAAATAGACGTGAATATTTTTTTCAAATATTTCTATATAAAATCTTACACAATCAAATTGACTGCCAAGAATTATTAAGGAAATTAAATTTTCATGTTCCTAGTGTGAATTGTCGGAGAACACAAACTTTTTACCTCTCATTTTTTGCACCCTAATATTCTTAGATTCTCTCCTCTATTTACTATGTGCAACAATTACAACAACAACTGTGGGCAGTTTAATATTTTCCATTGCACCCTTAATTTTATTAAAAAATATTATAATAACTAAGTCTTTGTTTTTCTTTTTTTCTTTTTCAATCTTAAACTGTCTGAAATTATTTTATTATTATTTTTATACAATGTTTTATTGTTATTTTTATACAATGTTTTTTTTTCTTTTTAAATATCTTTTCTATATACTTATACTGTATTGTATTTTTTGTTTTGTGTATTTTCCTGCTCTAGAAATGGGTTTACCTGTTGAGCAGTGTATGCAAATAAATAAGTAAATAAATAAAATTAATAAATAAATAAATATCCAAAGAACATTATTTAATATTTATAAGAAAAAAGTACAGACACGAAAAACTGAATTTTTTTTTATCCCTTTAAGGGAGGGGTTAAATTTGGCAAAAATGTTTTTTCTAATGGAACCATAGTGGTACCATGATACCATTTATTAGTATCATTAATAAGGAATAACAAAATTACAGCTAAAAGGAAATAAAAAAATACAATTTTGTTCTAATTAAATGTTAAGAAGTAACTAACTAAGGTGGCTTTGAAAACAATGAAATATTTAGCTTGTCAAACATTTGTTGGTTTACCGGTGTTTTCATTGTCTTTAAAAATTGTTTAAATAATTCTTGTTAATAAGTAAGTAAGTAAGTAAGTTAATAATAGTAAACACAATGCCGCAAATTTATACAAGAGATGAAAATGTGGACAGGTTAATTCTTTATGGCGAACGATATCCTGATAGAGAATATACAGCGAGAAATTATTTTAATCTTCTGCGTCTTGAAAATCAATTCCGAAGCAAGCCCAACAATGATCCCGAAGAAAATTTCATTCTTGACGAAGGAACGGAAATTAATGTTTTGGCTCGAGAAGTTGATAAGACTGTTTTTAAGGCAAATTGGGTTTGAATTTGAAATCAGTCACCAAACAGTAAGCCGAATTTTGTACAAATACTACTATAAATCTTTTAAATACCAATTGCACCAGCACTTGTACGAAAATGATTATGAACGTAGAATAGAATATTGCAACTGGATTTTGCAGAATAACGTGCAGCCAAAGAATGATTTTTTGGGAATGATTTAATTTTCGGACGAGTCTAGGTTTACAAATTTGGGATTATTTAACCGACAAAATACAAAACATTGGTCACAAGAAAATTAAAATTTATTACGGGAGGGTAACTTTCAAGTGCGGTTCGGTTCCAGTGTTTGGCTTGGAATAATCGGTAGTAGAATCATTGGTCCAATAATATTTGAAGGATCCCTGACTAATGCCAGACACTTGGGTCTTCTGCAAAATGAAGTTGAGGACAGTTTAACTGAATTACCTTTCCATTTACGACAGGGAATGTATTTCCAACAAGATGGCGCTCCTCCCAAAAATTCAAGGATAGTAATTGATTACCTTCAACGGAGAATCGAAGAAAACGTAATTTCAACGAATCGTCCTGTAAGGTGGCCTCCAAGGAGCATCTGATTTAACACCCCCTGATTTCTTTGTTTGGGGTCATTTAAAAAATATTGTCTACGCAACCGCCGTTACAACCCGTGAAGACCTGAAGCTACGAGTAAGACGCGCAATTAATAGCATAACGTATCAGCAATTTGCGAACGTTTTTCGAGAAACAGCAATGCGAGTTCAGTTCAGTTCAATACACTTATTGACGTTAATGGACAGCATTTTGAACAACTGCTGTAATGTTTTTTGTTCATTTTTTGTATTCCAAAACCACCTTATGTATAACAAGGCAATTAGAACAAAATTGTATTTTCTTATTTTATTTAAGCTGTAATTTTTTTTGTATTTATCCCACATTTTAGTACGACATATGATTAAATTCCCTATTAATAGTACTAATAAATGGTACCATGGTACAAACATGGTTCCATTTGAAAAAATTGAGTTTGGCCCCAAAAACCATTTTGATAAACTTTATTTGTTCATAAATCACGTAATTTAGTATTTTTGACGGGATTTCGATTTTTCTAGCATTACACGAGTCATTTAGAATAAATCGGAACCATCATGGCACACTTAAATGGAAAACTAAAAATTATATTATAAAGAATATTGACATTTGAAATGTCACTTATTTGGTATCGTTGGATTCAGAAAATTATGCAGAATTCAAAAATTTAATAATGTACAGGGTATTCCATTTAAAAGTCGAAAGTTAGTGCCACTTCCGATGAAACCGAAAGTGAAAAGAAAATCACTTGTATGTCAAAAAGTGCCGGTTATTATGTATGTAGGATATCCCAAATTTCAATCAATTATCTTCAAAACTAAAGGAGAAAAGGGGGGTGTACCATGATACTATTACACCCGGTATATTCAAATTATTATTCGAATTGTAACATCGAATCGATTCGATCTATCCAGTTTTTTGCCAATCGAATTGCGATTCGACTGGAATTATGATAAACGATAATATTTAATCTATTATTATCGAACAAATATATTTTACGAAACGAAATTCGATTCAGTATTTACCAAATCGCTCAGGCTTGCAAATTATAACCATCAGGTTAATATTTTCTGATGTTGATATGTTGTCGATATTTAAGGTTTTCTTCATAAATTCTTAATGTACGACTGGAAGTAACATTGTGTTTTTCCTTTTCAGTATTTTTATGTATAAAAAATTCCGTATTCGTCTTGTCTGTTAATGGATTTATGTGTGGACTTTGCAATCGGTAGTCAATCAAAAATATATAATCTAAGAGAAAAAAAAATATTTTTCCCAATTCTAGTGGGTAATGGAAAATATAAAACATAAATTTTTCATTTCGTCACTTAGGAGTGAATGTACCCCATCGTTAGAAACTCGCCAACCGGCTAATCCATATTCCTTCGATTAAATTGACCAAATGAAGGTTAGCTACTTGGAAGTAGGTCTTTATTTTTGTTTTTTATAATTTTATAAATATTTAACCCTGTAATATTCGTGCGTGATCCACAGGACTAACATTTCATTTTGCAATAAAAGAAGAGGTAATCAAAGTGAGAGTTTCGATGTGATTGGATAATGTTTTTTAAACATTTGCCAATGCACGTGCATTGAACTCATTTATTTTTTCCTCCTAAAGAACAACAGTACCACCTTATAAAAGTCATTTTGTTGCATGACTATTTATTATCAAAAAATAAACACACTGTATGATATTTTGAATGAAGAAATATAGCAGAAACTAATCCTAAACATTGGAAAAATCAAATCAAATCAGAAACTGTTTATATTAACAAAAATAACAATTTTATTGTATATAAAAATATCCTTCTTAATATAGGATTTTCCATTTCAGTCACTCTTGTTAGTAAAAACTGGCTGTTCTGTAATTCTATTATCCTCCTCCTTGTCCCATTATCTTCACCTAGTTCCTGTTCACCGTCACTGATTTCCACCTTTTCTTCTGATTGGTTCTCCACATCCCCTTTTTCCTCATAATGTATTCTACATATGTTTCAACCTCACTGAATAGCCTGGGCATTTTATAAACGCCTTCGAATGAACTAATGCTGGTAACTTTTGCCAATACTGAAGAGTTTCCTTTTCAGCCCAGGTTTCTTGGCAGAATCGGTTCGGGTTCGATGATTCGAGATTCTGCTCCTTTTGTGACCAAGGAGTCGGTTATTTCGTAAACTTCTAAACCAGATTGGTCAGGTATCCAGACCAGAGTCACTTTATTGTTTTTGCTCAAACTACTTAGACTTCTGACAGTTCCATACCGTTTTAGATACATCGGTAGAAATCAACAGCTTTTAGAGCTGCTTGATTATAATAAAACATCTATATTGATCTACTCGCGGGATGCATATAATTATTCAGCATTCGCATATACAGTTCAATGGCTTGAATCTCGGCCTGAAATTAGTATTCGGGCTTGATGATATCGTAACCCTTGGTTTGTAGCTATGTACTTCGTTTAGTCTTTCATCGTGAGTTTTGAAGCCAACTGTAAACTAGCAACTGTAGAATTTTGGTAGGTCGGCTTTATTCTGATCCCACTCATCTCTTTCCGAAAAAAGGGCGTTGAAGATAAACTCGTAATTGGTCATGATAGGCATAGTATCCGAGGGCATTCCCAAGATGCTGTAACTTTCTATGTCATCAAGCAGCCTGTTACGCTCCATGAAACATATTGCGGTCTATACATTGCCCACCTGACCTCTAGTTTCAAATATATGTGAAGAAGGGGTAGATCCAGGAGGATTTCCTTTGCAACTGGCGGTGTCGTGCTAACTGCCCCAGTTATGTTTTGATCAAGCGTGCTAATCTCTGCAAACCAGAGATTTTAGCTTTGGCCATCCGTTGTGATTCTTTTGGCCTTCAAATGATGGATTCGTATGTTATCATTGGTCTGATCACCGTGAGATAAATCCAATAAATTTGTTGGGGACCCATACCCCAGGATTCACCACAAATTCGATATGTCGACAAATACAGTTTTCATTTGTGTATTACCTTTTCCAGATGAAAGTTCAAATTCAGTGATTTATCTAGAATGATTCACAGATATTTTACCTCCTCCGCAAATGGAATAATTTCATCCATCAAGGAATGTGGTCGTTCAGTTTCCTTTTTCATGTAAATGGTACTATTACAGTTTTTTGAGGGTTTAGATAACTTCTCCCTATCACACCAGTTACTAACTGCATCTAGTGTCCCTTGAAGGGTATTAGATATTATTCCTTCAGTTTCCTCTAAACAGTATGACTAGTTCATCGCAACTTCCCGATGTAAGTCGATAAAAGTATTTCTCATTATTTTTAACTATTCTATTGATTCTCCAAGTTTCTCATTATAAAATTGAACCACATATATTTTAAGATAAATTTATACTAATAATATAAATTTGTACCTATTTAACAGCAAACTATTTAACATCATTAAAACCAATCAATCTCCTGAATCAAACAATAAATTCAAACACGGAGCGAAACTAACAGGCTGTCGACCGGACTGTGTAATATTGTCATATCTAGATTATACTTGTTTATATACCTCATAATCTGAAACTTTCATAACTGTAATAACCAACACAGTGGTAAATTAGAATTATACCGGTTTAATAATTACGAATGATGTTACCGCATCGTAAAATATATTAGTACAGCACCTCTGAGCACAATTTCAGAATTCCCGGAATTCGCTAAGCTCATACTTAGAGCTTGAATGTCGGTAGTGCGAACAAGCGTAATGCACCAGTATAAAATAAATTCTTCGTACCATTATTCCACTTACCTTAATACGAAGAAATTAAATTTGTTCCTAGAGGGAATTTAATGGTTTGTATGAAATTTTACAAAACTCTAATACAAATTATTTTATTTTATGTTCGTATCTAGTTTTATCAAAAAAAGCTGAGAAATGAAAGTGGATAAATTTAAACAAGAACTTTAATTATTTTAAATTTTTATATATCCATAATATTTTGTTGGGATTACGTGTACCGCTTGAAGTTATTGCCTACAATTTGATTTTTGTTTTATAAATGAATAGCTATTAATAAGAAAAGCCTTAAGAGCTTAAATCAGTATTCAGTACGAAGTTATTCATCACAAAACAAAACTTACTCAAGTATATAGAAGTGCCTAACTTTAGGTAAGGGCCTCCATGATATTTATGAAATTGTTCCCATCTGAACAGTAATTTAGTTTCTAATTACTAAAAACTGCGAATAAATAGTACATGATGAAAATCAGAGGCTGATCCAAGGACACCACACTCATATACACATATAAAGATACTATTACTTTTTAATTGGCGTTTTTGTACTATCTAACATAACAGGAGCACTAAATATTTCACTAAACAGTACTAAACACATTGAATGTACTCTTTACTCTTGGACCATAATAATTACTGTTTACAATGCAGGGACATGGTAACCGAGTGCGTAAGATGCTTATAGCGATTTACGCGGCCCACAATGACATATGTGTGTGCGGCATGGAGCCACATGTCGGACACGCAATAAAAACGACTACAGACAACACAAAACAAACTACTCAGACTACTTACAAACTCCAACAGATACACTAACATGACACGACTACATCAACAACACGGACTACAACTAATACAACCTTACATTTACGAGACTGCGACGAAATTTCTAAAGGCTCAAACACAAACTTCTGCACTTACCAGAGACATGACTCGCTTCCGACGGCACAACGACCTACAACACGTACACAAACATATCTACGAAAGACTACCTCTCTATGATGAACGTATATAACACGACTGACGCACAGATAACCCACACATTCGACACAATTCCCATCTACATTTACCCTACGTCCTACGTCACTCCTAATATTATCCAATGGATAATATTAGGAGTGACGTACATTAAAGAGCGTATATTTTATTTGATTTGTTGCCTTTTCCTAAAACATGGCGTTTACCGTATCAAATAGATAGCTTGGATAATATTCATCCATGTCTCCATCCATGTCTCCCCTTCCGCCACCTAAAAATTCCAGAATCTTAATAAGGAACCAAAATAATTAGTAAACATTATCTATGAATAGTGAATCATAAGAAACGAAATAATAAACAGGTTTCTTGGTCTATTTTTCCTGTATACATACAAAACTTCATAATAACAAATAAAATGCCATAAATTATTTAATTTTCTTGAAGCTATCTATTTGATACGGTAAACGCCTTGTTTTAGGAAAAGGCAACAAATCAAATAAAATATACGATCTTTAATGGTTTGGCCATAACAGCGGCCGGGGCAGATGTCTACTGCGGACACGCAAATGTAACACTTGTCCTTTTATTTTTTTATATATATTCTAATATATTGTAAAATAAAACAAATGATGTACATGATAAGAGCATACAATGTAATATAGAACAGTTGTATACAGTTGTTAAATGGGTAAATGGTAATGGTACGAAAGGTAGATGGTTCAATTTAGATTTGTTCGATTCCCGACTACTTCCGAATTGGTAGTCTCTTTTTAAAAAACTGACAATAACTTGGTACTGCCTCATTTTAGATATATCAAATCGGATATAAAACTGTACAGAAAAATGTGCACAATATAAATATATATAAAAATATAGGATATTCCGTTTAAAAAATACAACTTTGTCTCGCCACCCTGAATCAGTGATTTCAAATTTCATAAATAAATATTGATTTTTTACAAAATTGCACCTTATTGAAATTTGTTCAGAGAAAAATGATTCTAAAATAAAATTTCAAATCAGCATAACTTTAGAAAATGGCAATATTTTTTTTATGAAATTTGAAACCTGTCGATACATTTCCACCTGATTCTGAAAAAAAATGTTTTGCAAATATTTTACAAATTGTTTAAAAAATTACCTGTTGAGGCACACAATATTTTCAACTTTTTCGCAAATTTCAATCACAATTTTTTTACAAAACTTCTTCATTTAGCCTTGATAGTTATGTCTTAAAGAATTGCTTAGGTGTCATGCTACAATACTAAGATATGACCAGCCGCCATTGCCACCCAGTATAAAAACACTAAGGTGGAACCAACATTTTATTTTCTTTTGGATCATGTTTACATCATAGTTTTCAAACGGTGTGTTTTGTAATCAAAAAAGACATTGCAAACGTATAAACAAAACATTTTGACATCTTCATGCTCTTCAAGGGTGTTAAAGTTTTGAAAACAAGCTATTTTTTATCAACGCCTAATTTTTTTTAAGTTTTTCCTATTTTTTAGATAAAATGAATGTCATAGTTGCCAAAAGATGACATTCGTAGTCATAGAACTCTTTGCAAAAACGGAAATTGGCATCTTGTCACCGTCAGGTTTTTCAAGGAGTTCAAAGTGTGCGTTAAAAAAAATAATTTTTATCAAAAGGAAATCTCTTACACTATTTTCCTTGAGTATTTTACCCTAACATTTTGCCATAAAACAGAACCAAAAATTAAATGAGATTAGACAAAAGTTTAATCAAAAACTTACCGACATAACTGCAACTAAAACATAACTCAAAAATAACGCGATTTTTAGAATAGAGTATAAAAAGTTTCATTTATCTACGTTAAGCGTCTGAAAAAAGAAACACATTGCTTTACAAGTAATTTAATTTTTTTTTCAAACGATGACATACTTCTGTATTTCTTTGCTTAAGGTAACGTTAGTACGCCCTCGTAGCCAGGATAGCCAGTATAACACTGCTGTTAAATTTTTTTTATTGATGATAAAAAAAGAATGAGAACACATGATGCATTTTAAATATCACATGGATTTTTTATCTAAAAATATAGACAATACTGATGAGTATTTTCTTTTTATTAACTAATAAGGAATACGAATAGTTTATTTGGTTTCATTTTATGAAAAAAATTATTGTATTTCCTAGGAATATAAAGAATATGCATCAGTGTTATCTGTAAGTTTATATATAAATCCATATACAGGGTGAGTCAACAGTTTGTTCTCCTTCGATAACCTTTGAACCGTTAGTGATACAACAATTTATTAAATACAAAAGTATTTTTGGGTCGATAAGTTCTATCATTTAAAATTGTTGTGAAATCTACAGGGTGCTTAAATTTTCTGTTACACACAAGAAATACTTTTTTTAAATGGAACACCCTGTATATTTTGCCACCATTTTACTAAATGAAAAGAGTGTTATACAGTGATATTTTGTTTTGGATTTGTATGCAACGTTGCCAAGTTATTTAACATTTTCTGGAAATTTAAGGATTTATAAGGGTCCGTTTAATAATTTTTATTTACCTATGAAAACAAGCTGGGTAAGCAAATATTATACTATTCTTAGTTCGTACTACACGCTAAGTATTAGTACCTTTTTTACATTATTCTATTTTACAGGGTGTCCATGACGGCATGCCAATTAATGCGAATTTCAAATGGGAAAAACTCTATTTTATAAATGGAACACCCTGTATTTTTTTTACGTGGTTGGATTTCTCCTTCAAATTGCTTTCTTTTTTGTATAACACTTCCTATACCTAACTGTTGAAGTTTCCGAGAAAATTAAGGTTTTCTCTTTAACCTTGCGATCATAGTAAAAATTAATACAATTTTATCAAGAATGGCTTTGGAAAAACAGAAATTGTGCTGTTAAGCTGATATTTTGTGGTTTACACGTAATTAATGTTACTTGGTGGTGATTCTTCTATATTTCCTAGTTGAGTAAATTATTTTTGTTAAATAAATTATGAATTTTTCACACGAAGAGTTGATCGACATGGTTTATGCATTGGGAGAAGGGGAGAGAAATCTGCTATTGGCATCAAGAATTTATATTCAGCGTTATCCAGAACGAAGACATCCTCATCATTCTGCATTTGAAAAGTTGCGAGAAAGGTTTGAATGAACTGGACATGTAAATTATGAAAAACATGAATGTACAAAACTAGCAACAAATGAAGAAAAAGTATTTCAAGTTACATTAAGTGTCGTTGAAGATCCGCATAAAAGTACGAGAGAAATTAATAGACAACTTGATATAAGTCAATCCTCTGTAACAAGAATATTGAGGACACAAAACTTTCATCCTTATCATAATCAACTGCTTCAGGAACTAGAGCCAAATGATTTCGAACGTAGGGTAACATTTCATGAGTGGACACTCAATAAGATTCACCAACAGCCGCAATTTTTTGATTTCGTGCTATTCACTGGTGAGGCCACAATTCATAAAAATGGTTGTGTTAATAGACATAACTTACACTACTATGATACCATGAACCCTCGTTTTACGAGAACTGTAGATATTCAACACCGATGGTCACTCAATGTGTGGGCAGGGATAGTAAGTGAATATGTAATTGGACCGCATGTCTTTAATCGTCACATAACTGGGAATATGTACCTCGATTTTTTTACAAAATGTACTGGGAGGATTGTTAAGCGGGTGTCCTCAATATGTCTTACAGAGGCTGTGGTTCCAGCACGACGGAGCTCCACCCCATTATAGTATTGCCGTAAGAAACTTTTTAAATGTTACATTTGGTGACAATTAGATAGGTCGAGGAGGACCAGTTCAATGGCCACCAAGGTCGCTAGATTTGACAAAATTGGACTTTATTTTGTGGGGGTATATTAAAGGATTAGTGTACAAAACCTCACCAACTACAAGAGAAGACATGCAGCAAAGAATTCGACTAGCGGTCGACACCATCACGCCTAACATGTTGCAAAATGTAAGTGACTCATTTCTTCATAGAGTCAGAATTTGTGATTTACAACTAGGTGGTCACGTTGAGCATATTTTGTAACTTGTTTTATTTTTGCTCCTCTATTTACTGTTTACGTTCAAAATTACACTTTTATTTTGTTATGTACATACCTAAGGTGAGGTGTAAATTTTGTCACTCAAGTTCAATAAATTTGCTACTTTTACTGTTTCCTTTACAATTTTATAGAAAATAGTTTATCGCCTGACCGCAATTTTAGTTTTTCCAAAGCTATTCTTGATAAAATTGTATTAATTTTTAGTATGATTGTTAGGTTAAAGAGAAAACCTTAATTATCTCCAAAAAATACAACAGAAGTGTTATACAAAAATGAAAGGAATTTGAAGGAGGAATACAACCACGTAAAAAAACAGGGTGTTCCATTTTAAAAAACAGAGTTTTTCCCATTTCACATTCGCATTGACATGCCGTCATGGACACCCTGTAAAATAGAATAATGTAAAAAAGGTACTAATACTTAGCGTGTAGTGTGAAGTAAGAATAGTATAATATTTGCTTACCCAGCTTGTTTTCATAGGTGAATAAAAATTATTAAACGGACCCTTATAAATCCTTAAATTTCCAGAAAATGTTAAATAACTTGGCAACGTTGCATGTAAATCCAAAAAACAAAATATCACTGTATAATACTCTTTTCATTTAATAAAATGGTGACAAAATATATAGGGTGTTCTAGTTAAAAAAAAGTATTTTTTTGTGTGTAACAGAAAATTTAAGCACCCTGTAGGCTTCATAATAATTTTAAATGATAGATCTTATCGACCCAAAAAACTTTTGTATTTAATAAATTGTTGT
Organism: Rhamnusium bicolor; assembly: GCA_029963845.1. Classification (NCBI taxonomy): domain Eukaryota; kingdom Metazoa; phylum Arthropoda; class Insecta; order Coleoptera; family Cerambycidae; genus Rhamnusium; species Rhamnusium bicolor. The sequence continues at coordinate 788,031 of JANEYF010002799.1, read as the reverse complement.
ATCACTAACGGTTCAAAGGTTATCGAAGGAGAACACACTATTGACTCACCCTGTATATTTAGGATTCTTTTTTTAGATATTACTAACAAAAAAATGTCAGTAGCGATTTATAAATTTAAGTTGGATATCTGGTTAACACGCAGCCTTAAGCTGAATGATTGCAGTGTTTTTCTGGATTTTAAATTCTTTTGAACTTGTTATAATGTTGATGAAAACTTTAAAACTTTTTAACCAATATGCGACGCCTAGAAATGGTAGGAATTGACGCACTTTGCCAAATTTTCGTCAATTTAAGGTATAACAATGTTTAATATCTCAAAGTATGAGCGCGCTACTTACGATGTAAACTACACTGTATACGATAAGTTTTAAAGCTAATGAGGAACCGGAAGATATTGAAATAATAAAATTTTGTTTAAAGAACTTCTTTAACATAAAAAATAAGCAGTTTAAAGGCTGTGCTGTGACAAACAGTTATTCAAAATTTTTTTTAAGTTCCACGAGGAACCTGAAAATATTAAAACAGGTCAACCAGCGTCAGGGACTCCTTTTTTACTTGTCTAAAGACACGTTTTGATGCCTATGACAGAATGGTTTAAAACGTTTTTTTTCGTTCCACTCTAATAAACACCCTGTAAATCAACAACATTTTTGTTAGACGCCATATGCGTATCTGTTTATATACCGTAAACTTCTACAACTTTGAACACTTTTTATCATTTTTTCACAATATCTTAATTACTGAGTTTTTATAGAGAAAAAAAAATATATTATAAAGGCATCATCTTTAGATATGCATCTGCACATCAAAACCTGTTAAAAAAAATCACAGCTTATATACATTCTTTTAGGTATGTTCAAAGTTGGGGCTCTAAAACCCTTCTTTGAACAGTTATATATTTTTACCAAGTTCAAAGAAGTAAATTGATAGAAACAACTTTGAACGCTATAGGAATTTAAAAAAAAATATTTTGACATAAAAAAAATCTTTGTCACATAAAATAAGAAAGTAAAAATGTATATTACTCTAAAACGAAAATAAATTATCTTCAATAGACCTCAAAATTAAAAGCAGAACACTCTATAAATAAAAATAAATTCTTTTAACTAATAACACCTAAAGATAATGAACAAGAAAAATAATTAACTATAGATTAACCCATCGTTTTAAAAAAATGCTTTATTTCATGCTTAGTAAACATCATTGAATTTCTCCGATCTATAATAAGATCAGACAAACACTTTATAATTTCATTATTAGGAATTAAACCCCTGCTCAACAATTGGCCATAAAAATTCGTCTTCTCGTATCCTTGAAATCCTTAAAAAAAGTCACCTCGACCTTATTTTCCTGTTCAAACACATTTAAAATTTTACCTATGACATCTTTCACATGGTGTTAACCTTAAATTCTACTATGTAAAATTTATCTGGGAATAGTTCCAATTCCTTATTAGTTTGCTCTTTGTCACTTGCTTCTTCAAGTTCTTCACTACTGTCAGTTCTAACAGTGTCGCTATCTTCTACCTGATCTTCAAAATCTACTTCATCACTGGATTCTTTTTCATGCTGCTCGTCATTCCCTATATTCTCTTTTTGCAAATCTTCAGATTTGACACTTTTCCAACGATCCTTTTATCAATTAAGTCAAAGGGAAACCCCCACTCTGCAACTTTTAATAAATGTGTAACAAATGAATTTTCCCCTCTTGATGAAAATACAGTAGGGTGCCCTACTTTTTTAATATGTTTATTATTCTCTTTATGACTCAAAGTGCCTAAAGGATTATTGTATGTTTTCGAAGCCTCCCGGATACTAATCTGTCTTGATTTAATTCAGGCTATAGCTCTATCTAGGGTATCTTTTATAGTTAGCACCAATTTTTCTTCTAGAAAGCATTTCTAAAAAAAAATACATGTAAAGAATGAAAATCGTTTTACGGTATATCCTACAAATTTGAACACCACTTACAACTTTGAAAGGCGTTCAAAGTTGCAGGAATTTCAACACAAAATAACAGCTGATCAAATTAAAATTATTTAAAAATTTATTTAAACAAAATGTCAAACTTTATTTAATTGGGTGATGTGAAAACTGTTTTTGGTAGCCAATAAAATCAGTTGAAGAAAAACAGAAACCTTATATTTACCAAGATGTTGGAGAAAGTTGGACAGTCATAATTTAATTTCATATATTGCTAGTTGACGTTTAATCGTGTAGCATGAAGTTAGCTGTTGTCAACATTTTCGCAGTGACACCAACGGATCATATCAATATCCCCGAAACAGAACATATTTTGACAAATTTTAAAAACTTAAGCCGTTCTTTGTATATTAATAATACTTCTAAATTATAAAACTGTTCAAACTTGTTGACTCGTTCAAAGTTGTAGGAATTTACGGTACCAAAAGTAAATTTTTTATTTCAATTAATATAGATATTGAAATAGATTAACTATGTTCGATTTATGGAACGATCAGAGTAAAACTACAACGATACTTACTTACTTTTTGCCTAATTCTAATCTTTTACTCCACTCTCAATGTTTTGTAGATTTTACCTGACTTAAATCTAAATAAAAATGACTTTTTACCTGGTAAAATAACAAAAGAAAGAAAAGTATTCAATATAACAATTTTTTTCTCAAGCAAATAAATTATTTACCAAAACAGACATTGTTCCTGATACCCTATAAAAACCAGTTAACTTGATTAATATACAAATAACTATTATATTAACTTAAAGTTCATTACCTTTCATTTAAGTCGATGCAATTTTATTTTAATAAATTAAATATCTACAAGCGGTCTTATACTACTACGGTCTTAACTACAAGCGGTCTTATTCTACAAGCGGTCTTATACTACTACGGTCTTAACTACGGACAAGCGGGGCAGTAAGCGAGCGGTCAAGCGGTGCGATACGGTACGCCGGTGAATGAAGCGGTGAAAAGGTACACAGCAATAAATTAATCGGTCACAAGCAGACGACGGACGGATACCAGGAGGGGAAGCAAGCGCCAATACAAGCACACTATGCCTATCTATTTACCAAACCTTTATCAAACCTTGCTACCTACTTCCGGATCCTGGGCTGCTTCCTCTCTAGAGCGGTTGGGGTCTGCACGTCTGGTCGGTACGGGCGGCAGCAACGGACTGTTCTCGGATGCTTATGCTGGTCGACGTGGTTCTTCAATCAGCAGCTAAACGGCAACTGACTGATTGGGAAAATCCTCAAGCTACTAAACTCTGCCAAAAAGCAGAAGTAGGATGAGCGCGGTAGTCATGCGCGAAATATTGCAACTACGTCACCGTCTATCGACTTTGGATACCTATGTACCTCTATACTCACAAGTTTACTTACTATCCAAGTCGGCGTGGTGCTTCGGTTGGCGCTCAGACGGGAACTAATTTAATTGTAAAATCCTCATGCTACTAAACACTGCCAAAATGCAGAAGTAGGATGAGATACGGTAGTCATGCGCGGTTTATTACAGCTACGTCACCCGTTTGTGGACTTAGAATAATTCCGCATGAAATTTATATACCAATATATCCTTATACTCACGAGTTTACTTACTGTGCTGGCCGGCGTGGTTCCTCGTTTGGGAGCTGGACGGAAACTAATTTGATTATTTTCAGTCTCGGGCTCCTTCAAGCGCGGGCATAAGGGTGCCGGGGACACAATGCGTGCGTCGCGATTCGCTTACTGCTGGCCACTTGGCCTATGTGGAATGTGCATAAAAACATCACTACTACCTATCTATAATTAACAATTAAACTGTTATTATTTACAAGCGCAGTACTATAATGGATAAAATATTTTTCAAACAGACAAATAACACCTAGCTACCAAACTTAACTTAATAAAATAAAGTCACTTCGTTACAGGTTGAAATCCGGGCTACGAGGTGGCCAAGGACACTGATTCCCACGACCTCTCCAGTGGTTTGGAGATATTTCATTCAAGTAATTTCTTACTTGTAGGGTAAAATGTGGTGGTGCTCCATCCTGCATGTACTGTCACATGTAGGTATATTCTTACGATTGGTGGTATATTATCAAGAAGTTCTGGTAACTGGTTTCTTAAAAAATGTAATTAAAGTTCTCCGTTTAAATTTGGAGGTAGCTCAATTGAACCTAAAAATTTGTCTCTAATTATGCCAAACCATACATTAATCTTAAATTCGTATTAAATATGCCTTTCCCTGATTAAATGCAGATTTTCTAATTACCAAGAATGACGATTTCGCCAATTAAAAACACCGCGTCTCGTAAATGTAGCTTCGTCTGTAAAGAGGGTATTTTTGTAAAATGAACGATCTTCATTTTGTTTTCTCCGCATCCTGTAACAGAAACTAACTCTAGTTGGGTAATCCCGTGGAAGTAAATTTTGAATGGGAGTAAAATGAAACAGGTGAAACTTTTCCTTTTTCTACAGTCTTACTATTGAAGATAGAGTAATTCCAGTAGTTAATGATAGACGGCGTGTACTGGTTTCGGCATCACCAGTTATTTGAAATAATTATTAATAAATTTTAAAATTTTTTTTTACTTTTCTCTGCCAGTTTTCTGAATTAATTCATTGATTAAAGTGCCTTAGTCATATAAACATATAAGAACGTAATGATTTATTTACTTTAATAAATTCAAATTCAAAAAATAAACCCAATAAATAATAAAGTAATTCGTGCATTCACAGGACTTTCGCTGTGACGATATGCGCAATCTGAACACGTTTGAGCTCAGAGTGTAGCATACCAGTATATGTGTATCGTGTCCTTGACGTCCTTCTTTTTTTCTTTTTAAAAAGTTCACTTGATAAAATCTTTACTAATTTCATCTATCATCTAAGTATACCACTCTGACATTGACTCCTTTTTTTATTTTACTTGTCTTTTTGACAATGGCTTTTATTTCTAACCTCAAGATTAAGGTCTATCATTTCGACATTGATTTTCTTTTAACGTAACATTTACATCTGCCATTCTGACATTGTCTTGTACAATAATTGCATTTCACTACCTACCTGACATTTTCGTGCATTAACATTTTTAACATACATTAAACAAACACTTAAAATTACCAAATTTAAAAATCTATTCTATTATATAGGCAATTTTATGGTCTAACACTATTATAACTATATTTGTTTACTTTGTCTTCCTTACGTAGTACCTATGCCATGTAAAACTACATTATAATATAGACAGATGAAGATCTATAAATCGAATACACATTATTTTCCTACCTCGTATATGCTGGAACTGAGGTATAAATTATATCAAAATTTTCATGATTGGCATATTTTTTTATAGAGCGAGTAAATTTTATGAAACACGATACTAATATATCTATAAAGACTCCCCTTCTTGTGTCTCGGTAAAATACACTTTGTATATGAAACCTAACTTGCTATATGACGCATTTATTTATTTCATTGGCGTTTATTTCCTAAACTACACATACCTATACTAATCGGCTCACGCAAAGTACTTAAGGTAGCGTTTGCACTCCTTCGTCGCCAGGTTAGCTTTATACTGCTCTTTAAATTTTTCTATTAGTAACAACAAAAATTGAAAACATTAGGTTCATTCTAAATACCATATAGATTTAATATATAAAATTACACTGATTACTGAATTACTGATGCGTATTTTTTTTTAAACCAAGCGAATACGAATATTTTATTTGATGTTATTTTATGAAACTAAATAATCGTATTTTCTGGATTTAAAAAAATGCGCATCAGTATTGTCTGTAATTTTATACATTAAATCAATATGGTATTAAAACGAACCTAATGTTTTCGTTTTTCGATATTACTAACAGGAAATTTTGAACAGCGGTTTATAAGTTTAAGTTTATCCTGGTGAAGACGCAATATTTCATGAGATTATAAATTTTTACCTCATGAAATTCTTATTACCACGAATATAACCACATTTTATTTAAGTTTACCTAACCAGAGGCAATTTTAAAAGCAATATTTCTACCTAGTTTAATTTTCAGCTCTACTTGTACCAGATATTTTCATTATTTTATGCATCTTGGATATGTAACTTGTGATATAATTTAAACCATATTACGAAATTTAATGAACATACGGTTAAAAAGCATATTTATATACATTGCAAATTTTATAAAACTTCCTTGACATCTACACTATTACCTGGAATTATGTGTAAAGTTTGAGCATCAAAATTATACGGTATACACGGAAAGAAGACGCGATAATTATTTTACCATATCATTGTTTGATCAGAATTGTAGTCGTCTACGTGATATTCAGATAGACTATAGCATTAATAGGACGCGACGGTTTCAAATTAGAGTTGCTGTTTATCCAAAAATTATGAGTTTTTACGCATCTCCCGTTGTAGAACCCAAATTCTACAAAAAACTTAATTAACTCGAAAAAATAATGTTTACAAAAATCACCCACATCACATAGAAGGCTCTCCGCCATTAGAAACATTAAAAAATTGCCCGAGATCGAAATTACACGGGTTCAAAATATCACATGTCACATCACTTTTTTTAGCAAATTATTTAAAGAATAAAAAACCTCAATTCTCAGATTTTTAAAAGCCGAAATAGTAAAATTAATTTTCATTAAAAAACCGCTCCGCTAGAAACATTAAAATGACCAAAACTCATAAAGACCCTCATAAGCAATAATTACAAACCGGTCTGACGATTTTATTGCAATCCGAGAGGCCCCACAAAATTTTAATTTCAGTGGTCGACAAAAGCAAATAATTTTCAGAGGTCAAAGCCAGCATAAAATAATAGATGCTAAATTTCTGTATATAAATTTTAAAAGTTGCTAGTCGCACACATCTAAAAATTAATTTTTACAAAGTGAGTTAAATAAATAACAATTAATATCAAAGTAAAATAATTTAAGATAAAATAATATTTTCAGTCAACAATCATTGTTTCCACAGCGTTTCATTAACCGCTAGATTTATTTATACGAGACTTAAACTTGTAAAATTGGAGTTTGGTACACCGTGTAGCAGACCATTCAGATAGACAAGCCGTATCGGGGAGCTTTGGCAAATCGGAGCTTTCGAGCGGGGTAGATTTTATTTTTACCACGTGCTTTCAAAATATGACATCATGTTAACATCGCAATAGATGACGACACAACCCCTATTAATATAAAATTTCAGACAAGTTAAGACAATTCCACCACTCGTGGTATTAAATTCAATTTTTAAGAAAAATAATTCTTTTTGACTTTTAAAGAGCACAGACATCACTCCGTGATCGCATATGAATTAACTTAAAACCGGGTGTGAACCCCATTATAAAACACCAACTGACCTAGAGCCCTTAGGACACTCCCTTTTTGACCACAGGTTATAGAACACACGTGTCCCACAAGTCGTAAAATAGGCACTAAGAAATTTCTCCACGAACGAAGCTGGGTTATTTTTTGGTATCCAAGATACGAGGACGGCGCGGCTTCCACCACCTATAAAGTGATTTTAAAACATTTACCGCAGAAAGACAGAAGCACTTCTTCGACAGCTTTTATGATCCGTGGCTTGAGGAGCCTTCTGTCATCAGATTTTACTGTAAAAAACTGCATGGTTTTTTATTCATTAAACTTAAAAATCCACAAGGAGGCTCCTACGGATGTAGGTTGTCTAAAAATAAAAAATTAAACATTACTTAATTTAGTGATCCAAAAAAATTTTGACTAAAGCCTATGTAGTGAGAGATGGGATCAAAATTGTTAATTTCAGAAACCAACTTTCAATCTGTCGACGTTTTGTTTATTATTATAAATATCATCAGGACACTGAAATTACAAAATTCTTATGGAATTACGTAATTTAAAAAATATTAAAAGTTTAAGTTAAAACAGTTTAAATTAAATTACCTGGCATTAGAATTTGCATTAAAAACGGTTTAAACAATTAAATAATGACATTTACAATTTTAAAAAACAGAAAGTAAGTAAAAGACAATTTACACAACAATATGGGGATTAAATCTTAGAAACAGACTTACAGTTAATTTGGTTTTTGACGTCTTATTTGTTTGAAATATCTTCCTGGACATCATTAGATACACTGGAATTCTGTACTTGTAAAATTAATTCATATTTATTTTAATAAAATATTATTAAGCATGAAAAGATACACTCCAACAAATTTTTTTTCGAATCCGAATATTAATAAAAAATTTTTTTTTGATTTTACAAATCGTTCATCATTAAGAAAAGTTGTGAAATCTTGCGCTACCTTTTAGGCAGGCTAGTAATATCTGAGTTGTAGATTAACTTACTGTCCAGTCTGCTGCATTTCAACAATTAATTATTCAAGAAATTTTTTGAAAATATTTTGTGATTGTGAATTTTATGTTCATCTAAAGGACTCCATATCCAATTTTACTTTTGGTCCTAACGACATTTAAATAAATTTTACACTTTCACAAACCACCTTATCTTACTAGTAAAATTCAATTTTGTAAAGAACCCTCTGTTCAAATTATTTTTTGGCCTTCAGCGACTGAAAAAATAAATTTCATAGTTCAAGAAGCATTCGCAGGGAAGTAAAAAGCCATTTTTGCACAGACAATTTTATTTTTACATTAAAGCTGAATGAAAAAATATTTTCAGTATTCTTTAGTCATTTTCAGATTAGAAAAAAGCCAAATTGCCAGGGACCCCCTGTGCAATTTTTTTAAGCCCTAGTAAATAAATAAGAATAAGCCACTTGATTAAATCGTTCAGCTACAAAGTCTGACATAGAAACAAGTCCCTCAAGCCAGGACCGCTGAAGAGGAGTTGCTGAAGTCTCGCTCAGCTCTGCTACCATTGCCAAAGGCACACAGAAAATTCAACGAAGCTAAGATCAGGCTACCGTATCTCTCCGTATAATTAAAATCGACCTTGGAAAAATTCCATTCCTTCGATCAAAGGCAACAAAACTAAAATTGTTTTCGTGGCTGTAAGTCACGTGGCGCCCAACTTAATTAGAAAAAAATAATAACCCAGCTAGGGAAAAATCAAAGAAACAGGTCTTTATAAAACACAAATAAGAGAAAACCACCTTGTCGTATTTGTGACACTCCAATAGGTGAAGTTCCTGGTAATTCCGAAGACGCTGATGAACCCCTAAATGTTTAATTTCCAACGTCGGTGTTGCTTCGTTCGGGGTTTTAATATAATGATATAGTATGCAATATTTGAACCACAAAGATATTGGATATGAAATCTGACATAAGATGACTACAAAAGTCTAATGATTCTTTTATATCTGGATGGTTTTTGTTTTTACCACACTCTTGAGCCACAGTTACCTCTCTCCATTACAACAACAACAAAAATCTTAGAAAACTTCTTGCTTCGCGCATGCGTTCTAATACTTTTGGGTCAGGGGAGGAAAAGATTTAAATTTAAATACGTGCGCAAAAGGCAGCTAATAATTATTTGTCATAAATCTACTTAAATCCTAGTTTTGTATTAAACATAAAACTAGTAGTTTGATTTTTTAGGCAGTGGAAATCGAAGACACCTGTTTTATAAATATTACGTATTTAGAATGTATTATTCATTTTCAACATGGGGGGCAGTGTGTGTGAACGTAATAGGGAACGTGATCCGCTTATGTCTATCTATAAATTGACATTGGATACTCGACAATAACGAGCGTCTCCCTGCCAGTTGTTTTTCATTCTCACAAACCGCCTAATTAAAAAATTAAAATTATACACCACAGGTAATACAACTCTCTGTATATTTGAAGGTACCACAAGATACCTTTTGTAGGAATGGGCTACATATTTAGAGACAATGGACACAGACCCAATGCCCAGGTATGCTAGAACTAATTTCTCGTTTAGAAAAAATTCTCGACCGGGACTCCTAGGTGAGAGGCAAGTGTCTTTGCCACTCAACAACAAAGCTACAATAATTAATTAAATACATGATAAAATCTTTTATTCTTTGTTCCCATTTTGCAAAGAGAACAGATTTATTGCGTAGTACATAAGAATATTTTATCATTTCATATTGTTTATAAATGTTTCATTAGGTGTTTACAATATAACATTATATCTATGTAAACTTTGTCTGGAATTTATGGCTACCTCCCGATCTTTAATCATTACTTTCCCACTCATTTGAAAAAATACAGTGGTGTGCGTAAATGTCTTTTTCACGAACAGTTCGTTAGGTATCATATGTAGCATGTAGTTCAGTATCTGAATAAAAAATGTTAAACTGTCATGGACAAGTGACGTCGGATCTTCAAAAATTAGTTGTTTCAGTGTATTTTTAAAGATAGAGTATTACGTTCAGCTTGTCCATTAATGTATATTTCTATGCCAAAAATATCACAAAATTGTTTAAAGTTAACTGTGACAATATCAGAAATAATTTGTTCTCGTAACCTATATCGTATAAACAATATTTTGAGAGTACGAATAGTAGATTCTGTTGCAACACAGTTCGTCTGAGTTATATCAGACAATTTTGAGTGGATATCTATCACAATTAAAAACTGTTGACCCAAGCCGTGCCTACAAATCAGAGGTCCTGTATAGTTATTTTCCTAAAGTGTTCGCAAGCTGGACAAATGCGTAAATTTGCCCTATATCCTTATTTAGACTGGACCACCATGGTCCTGGAATGGGTTGGATCCTTTGATGAGACGATATCACTGACTTAGTTTTCCACGAAACACCAAACACTATATACTGCACTCGATGCGCGTTTCGCCAACCAAGTTGGCATCATCTGGAGATGATTGAAACTAACCTTATGCTAATCGTGTACCCTATTCATACTATTTTTATACTTTGTGATTTCCAAGCTTTTAAATGCATCCAGTTGTCTAGTATTTGTTACATTCCTAATTAATCTTAAATTGCTAATATCTATTTTATGGTTTTTCTCAAACGCATGTTGGGCCACACTAGACTTATCTGTTTTACCATATTTGAGATGGGCAATATGCTCTTTGAATCTAGTTTGAATTGATCGTCTAGTTTGTCCAACATACTTTTGATTACAGTCTTTTGGATTGCCTAAAAGTTGTTGTAGTTTATTTCCCGATGAATGAACCACTGTCATACCTATATCTTTAAAAATCTTAGCAAGAATACGGGTGATTCGAGGATCAAATGGAATCGATACAAATTTTGGATTTTTCTCTTTCATTTTGAAAGGGTTAAATAATTTTAAAGTGCCTTTAAATTTTCATTTCCTAGTGATAATAAGTTAGAATTTGACATATACAGAAAAGATACCAGTACTCTAAGATATATCCCTAAGGACTCTCATCATTATGCTCAACACAAAATGGCGAGTTTTAATTTTCTGGCCTATCATCTATTAAGCTTCCCCCTCAATAAGGAGAGGCTTGAAAAAGAAAAGATATTGATTATATATAGTTGCGAGTAATGGATATTCTGTAAATTTAATTGATAAAATAATTAGGAAAAGAAAATTTAAAGAGACTTCGAAATTCCTCGACCTTTCAAAATAAAAGAGTAAATCCGAAATTTGTATCGATTCCATTTGATCCTCGAATTACCCGTGGTATTGGTAAGATTTTTAAAGATATTGGTATGACAGTGGTTCATTCATCGGAAAACAAACTACAACAACTTTTAGGCAATCTAAAAGGCAAATTTCAAGCAAACGAAAAGTCAGGGACTTACGAAATTAGCTGTAAGGACTGTAATCAAAAGTATGTTGGAGAAACTAGACTATCACTTCAAAGTAGATTCAAAGAGCATATGGCCCATCTCAGATATGGTAGAACAGATAAGTCTAGTATTGCCCAACATGCGTTTGAGAAAACCATAAAATAGATATTGGCAATTTAAGATTAATTAGGAATGTAACAAATATTGAACAGCTGGATGCATTTGAAAGCTTGGAAATCACAAAGTGTAAAAATAGTATGAATAGTGACAAATGGCCAATTCCAATTATATTGGTTAGCGGGTCACGGTTTGGTGAACTATGACAATAGTTTATGTATAATTGGGTTCATTGTTAGCATAAGGTTAGTTTTATATATTAGTGTTTTGGTGCTTCGCGGAAAACTGCGTCAGTGTTGGACCACCAAATATATCTTCTAGTTTCTGCTTTCATCTTAACAATCCCTTGGTGTATAGAATATCTATACATATTGCAGACTTTCTTCGGGAAAATTTTCAAAGGAATAATTGTCCTGACAGTGACAGTAAGTTCATTTATTTTTCTGAAGTACGGCAAAGATGATTCGTCTTTTCAGCATATTGACTAGCTAGGAAGATTCCTTTAATTTACATTACACTGCAGCAATCGTGACTAAATTCTAATTAATCATAAAACAAGTCTGACCATGACCTTCTGTCAACGATTTTTCTTATCATTAATTTGAATATAATCACCTGATTTGTTATAAATCTGATTCAACACGATAAATATAATATGTATTTACGTGTATTTATGAAGTTGTAACATGTTTCTTCAGTGGTATTATGTACGTAAATGTCACGAAATATTTAAAAGTATAGGTCCTTCTTTCTCTAGATCTCTTTAGTTCATATAAGCTTTTAAATCATAACAACCACGTAGAAGTCATTTGTCTGTACTACAACTAACTTCAGAAAAATGTATTTATTATTCAACCACCTACAGTGTTTTATTATGTTTTATTATTTTAATTTGTTCGGGGATGGATGGTAAACGGAGTTACCGTTAACTCGTTGGTTCTGTACCATAGAGACTTATGATTCTGAAATCCTCCTTGTTGACGTTATGCAGGTTGTCCGGAAAAAGGAGGGATGGATTTCATGAGAAAAAATAATAGGATTTTTACAATGCCATTTTTCATTTTAGACCCCCCTGTTCGATATACAGGGTGTCAAAGTTTGAAGATCAAAAATAATATTTTTAAATAACTCCAGTTTTTCGTGAGATATTTATTTAAAATTTGGTACAGTGCTTCAACTTAAAGAGTCACATCTTTTGAATAAATAAAAATCAAAAATTAATTATCAAATATTCTAAATAGAGGGGTTTCAGTACACACTGACCCCTCAGTTTTTTAGTACCTGCGCCAATGACTCCCAATATATCTTTTTTTAAAATAAACATCCATTTTGGATTATTTTATTTCTCTTAACAAATTTCGAGAAAATGCTTCCTTTTAAAGATGTTGAAAAATGTTGGTTTTTACTCGGCTTACGGTAATCTCATAATAATTTTTAAATATCTCTAAATCAAGTCCGCTTTTGTAAACAAATGGCAATACCCTGGCTACGATAGAATTGTTCGTTTACTGTCAAAGTGAATTATTATTTTTTACAAGTTAAAAGTTTTTTATAAGCTAGAAGTGTTCTTGTAAGTAAGAAAAACCAACATGGCTCGTAGACAAGGAATTGTATCTATCCTTTTCTGACATAACGGATATGACTTTAATCATGGGCAAGTTTAAATATTTTTGTAAACTGTAAACATTTATTTCTATTTCTTGATTAGGAAAATGTGACTCCAATGCTAGTTTAGCTGCTAGGCGCTATGCCGAAAAATTTCCCAATCGATTTCATCCCAAAAGAAAATATTTTTCAAATATGGTTAACCATCTAAGGGGAGGGTAATTGCGGCCGACTCCTTGCGATTCAACCTGAACGGGATGAGAAAATTTTAAGAATTGTTGAGGAAACACCGAAAATTAGTACTAGGGTGTTGGATAAGCAAGTCGAAAACAGGGAAAACTCAGATATACATTATTTTATGGAGTCAGCAGCTGTACCCATTCCGGTTTCAAAAAAGTACATGCTCTTTTGCCTCAAGACATCGAAGCAAGACTTGTGTTATATAGATATTTATGTGAAATGAATAACCGAAATCTACATTTTATCAGAAATACTTTGTTTTCTGATGAAGCTACATTTACAAGAAACGGGACAACAAATATTCATAACACACACATATGGGCTGAAGAAAATCCTAAAGCCATAGTAGAGACGCATTATCAAATAAACTTTAAAGTCAATCTGTGAGCAGGTGTCGTTGATAATTTTCTTTTGGGTCCTATATTTTTACCAGAAATCTTGACTGGTCATTCATTTTTGCAATTACTTCAAAAAGCACTGCCCGATTTACTAAATGAACTGCCTTTATATGTAAGATATGGTTTGAACTAGACGGTGCTCCTCTTCATTTTGCTAGAAATGTTAGAAACTATTTGAATCAAATCTTTCCTGATCGCTGGATTGGTCGAGGTCGAGATGCCCCTGTACAGTAGCGATTCCATTCTCCAGACCTTACTCCCTTGGACTATTCAGTCTGGGGATTTATGGTTCCGATTTTGAGCGAAAATCGTTTAAGAGAAAAAATCGTTCAAGCTGGAGGGCAGTTCAAGTTGAAGCCAAATATTTTTCAAAATCTAAGATTTTCTTTACTAAAGAGATTTCGTATGTGTATGTGTACAAAAACATGGAGGTCATATCGAACAAGTTTTTTAGACTGGCTATTTTTTTATCTCTACTGTTTTTTGTTATTAACGAATTATGAATAACTTTCAGAAAATAAGGTGTTAAATTTGTTATCTTGTTATTATGCTTCTAATTTATAAATAATTGTAGATTGTTGAATCCATTGAGCCTACCAATTTTTTGTCTGGGCGCCATTGACTTTAGAAATAGTTATTTTTATACCTACACGTAAGTTATTTTAGACCAATAAATTATAGCTGGAAAAGTTTTTTTAGGTAAAAGGTCCAATGTTTAGAAAAACTAGTTTTTCTACTTGCCTACGTTTCGGTAAATTTATTACCTTTTTCAGGGCAATTAACATTTAGTTTTCACCTTACTGCATAAAAATACATAAAATTGCAAGTAAATGTAGATATAAATTTTGTCCATTGGTTTTATAGTTGGTGATTGTATATTTATATATAAAAATATATGTATCAATATAACAGAACGTCGTTTTATTGAATCGTACTATTTGCCAGTTTTGAAGCGAATGTTATTTTTGGCTTGTCTTTTATTATTGATATTTTTATACCTTTTGCAAAATTGGAATAAATTGTTTTAGTTTTAGTATTTGAAAATTCTGGGATTATCGTAAGCTACCTAGGCACCAATATTTTTCAACTTATCTCTAAAACGAAGGATATTCTCGAAATTATTTAAAATACATAAAATAATCCAAAGTCTATGGTTAATTTAAAGAGATAGCTTGGGAGTCATTGGCGCAGGTACTAAAAAACTGGGGGGTCAGTGTGAACAGAACCCCTCTATTTTGAATATTTGATAATAAATTTTTATTTCTTCTTCTTCAAAAGATTGTGACTCTCTAAGTACCAACCTGTACCAACTTTTAAATAATTATCTTACGAAATACTCGGTTATTTAAAAAACTATTCTTAAACTTCAAACTTTGATACCCTGTATATCGAACGTGGGGGTCTAAAATGAAAAATGGCATTGTAAAAGTCCTATTATTTTTACTCAAGGAATCCATGGTTACCAATTGGCCTCCTTTTTCCGGACACCCTGTATGTATAAGGTGAACCCGCGAAAATTCCCACCCCCCTTTTTGTTCGTTATTTTTGGAGTTACAAAGACGTTTTAAAAAACATATTCTAGAGAATTTTATCAGTTTTTTACGATTACCTCATTGAATATACATGGTATTTCATAAAAATGTGACCAACCCAACTTATACTTTTTTAAATAGAATACCCTATATATTTTTAGATTTTTTGAAATCTACATTTCATTCCAGTGATATGTTATATATTTGCATTATTCGTTTGGAAGTTAAAAGCTGTTAAAATATGCTTCGAGTATATTCCTGCGTTCATTTTCAGAATAATACATGATAAAGCAAGCATCATATACAAGTATGAAATATATACATGTTATCATCTGTAGTTTTTGAGTTATATATGGTCAGCTCGTGAGGTGAGGCAGCGAAGAAAACGCCCCAGGTAGCATTAGTTTAAGGGCGACATTTTCAATATTGCCCAAAGGGCAGTTCAGACATGTAAAAAGGCAAGTCAAAATCTTGTTGATTTGTATTTGAAAAAAATAATACAAATATTAAGTAGTCATCTATTTTTGGAAATTAATTTAAAAGGATGATATACAAATAATGTTAACTCATTAATAGATATCGCCATTAATTCTGTTGGGCAGAGATTCAATCAGTTGGAATCTCATGGTCGATTCTTCGAATTTCTGTATGATATTACCCTTGAAAGACATGTAGTCAAAGGATGTTTTGAAAAGGTGTCAGGATTTACATATTCAACTGACTAATGAAATCCAAATGAATTATACAATGAACTTTTAACTTCGAGCGAGGTAATGCAAGCAATAAAGGCATAAAACCTTTAAAAGTTTTAAACTATTTAGTGAAAAATAGTTTGACTGGGAACTTTCCCAATATAGCTGTATCGTTAAGGACTCTTTTAAGCATCCCCGTTTCTTTTGATAACTGGGAATGCTCCTTCTCAAAACTTGAATTAATAAAAAATAGTTTACGTTCAACGATGGCACATAACAGATTAAGTGATCTAGCAATACTTACAATTGAGAACAAAATAAGTGCAAGTATAAATACGACGTTATTATTGAAGATTTCGCCAAAGAAAAACAGAATAGTTGCCTTAAATATATGCTTATTGTTCATTATTTTTTTTGTAAGAATTTTTGTTTTGTGTTTGTATATGAATATTTTATCTTTCTATCTTAGGTATATAAATACCTGTATATTTTGTATATCAAATTAAGAGTTAAACAAAAAAAAGGACATGTTTGGCACAAAATATTTTAGATGTCATACAATACTATATTTGATTACAGGTTTTAGAATATTTCTTTATTTCACTTATTTTGGTATTAAAAACATCTAAGTTAATTTGAGTATGAGCATAGTTGAAGAACATATGATGCAAAGGAGAGAATAGTAATAAATATAACAAGATAGATTTATTGGGGTTCAAAATAAAACAAAAGAAGGTTTAGTGCCATATCCCCCAAAATGAAACAATTATGCAGCTACGGACACGTGTTTCGGAGTTATTGCCCCTCATCAGCGTAGCGTAGCTAAAGAATTGGATCTAGGATGGGATAGATCAGGAACAAGAACTAAAATAAAGCTGGTAGTTCTAGTTCCTAATTTATCCTATCCTAGATCCAATTCTTTAGCTACGCTACGCCGATGAGGGCAATAACTCCGGAAACACGTGCCATAGCTGCATAATTGTTTCTTTTTGGGGATATGGCACTAAACCTTCTTTTGTTTTATTTTGAACTCCAATAAATCTATCTTGTTTTATTTGTATATGCCAGGTGGAAATGAGCAGTACACATAGGGCTCTGTGTGTTGACTGTGCTCATCGAGGCCCCAAATGTGGCACATGGGAACATGAAGACACTAAATGAGTACTGTGTACTGTACTTTCCAGCCCTATTTTAGTTCTTGTTCCTGATCTATTCCATCCTAGATCCAATTCCTTAGCTATGCTACGCTGATGAGGGGCAATACTTCCGAAACACGTGTCCGTAGCTGCATAATTGTTTCTTTTTTGGGGATATGGCACTAAACCTTCTTTGTTAGTAATAAATATGTTCGACGCGTAGGCAAATAGAATAGAGATGTTTGCAAGGAACCTGGATTTGGAACATGAAAGCTAAGGCAGCTAATGATTTCAGGACCCTCAGTTTTGCCATTTAAAGTGTTATAAAGGAATATAAAAGATTGACAAATACGATGTGTTTTTAATTCATTTACATAAAATTTATTTAATAATTCATAATGTAGAAGTCCCCTCTGTGGGTAAGTTCGAACACATTTATACCAAAGATATCTGAGAAAGTGTTTTTGAAGATTTTCAATATTAAATATATTGTTGTCATAACCAGGACTCCAGAAAAAAGAAGCATATTCAAGTTTAGATCTAGCAAAAGAGTTGAAAAGAAGATTTAATTTAATTTAATTTTCCTTAAATTCTTTATAGTTATGTAAAATATAACCTAGGCTTCTAAAAATTGGCTATAGTATCACTGATATGATTTGCAAAAGACATTTTGGTGTTAAATAAAACACCATGATCTTTGAACTGATTGCAACTGTTTCTCCTTATTATTAATCTGATAAGCATATTTTACTGAACTTGCATACGATAATATATCAAATTATATTTTGACATATATAACTACTATTGCAGCCTATTTGCACCACACTAGGTTGATAACCGTATGAAATTGCAATTCAGCACAGTCTTCTATAATATTAATAGTACTTTAGAGTTCTCAATCGTTAGCATAAAATAAAGAATTGCATTTTAAAATACTGTGCAATTTTTTGTTAGTTTCTTTGTCAGAATGAGGCATCACTCATCTTTATATGGGTACAGAGTAATCTCTGAAAGCGAATAAATTCACCATAACCGAACAATATGAAGAGAAGTTATTGCTGAATATTTACAGGAAAAAACTACTCAGAGGGCAAGAACCCCAACCTACGTTGAATTAAACCTGCAAGTCTTGTTTCGTAACTAAGATCATTTGTCAATTCCTCATTAGACATAGACTGGTTAGAGGTTGCTGCTCTTGGTATCTGCTTTGCAGGTCGCTATCAGACACTAAGATATCAGTGATGTCTGACTGGTAGTAGCACTGACCACCAGAGGGATACACTTATCACTCACTATGTCTGTTTTGCTTAGTCTGCTTTAGGATAGCCTGGTTTGCTATTATTATTTGTCTTTTCCATTACTTTTGGCATACTGACGAGAACATAAAAAGTTAGAAACCGGTCTATGTCTAGTGAGGAATTGACAAATTAAAAAAGGGAAGAACATAACCGGTTTTGGAATTTTTATAACAGCTAGAAATTATCGTCAGTTATCAAATAAACACTTTAGAACCAATTTTCTCAAAAAGAAAGTCTCCGTAGCTACCGCAGAAAATTACAAAATTCCGAAACCATCCCTAGGAAACATGTCTTAAGTTTTTGCCTACAGAAAAAAAAATACAATATAACGGGAATTATTTGAATTTTTTGAAGTTTTGCACGGTTTTATCTCTTTTCCTGAAATTTCTTCTAATCATGATGAAAACAATGAACATAACAGTATAATTGCTAACGAAATGAGATTCTGAAAAATGAAAACGGATTGAATATAATCAGATGTAATGAACCAAGGGCAATGATAATCACGCGAAATTTTTTTTCTAATAATGAGCCGATAGCTTGTTGCTCAGTAACTGTCTGACGCCGTACACGGAGAGCAGTTTCTTAAAGCAACAAGTTTAAGGGTCATTATTTAAAAAATTTTTACGGATTTATATTGCACGTGGTTCATTTGGTGAGACATATTTTTGTAATTCTAATAATAATCAATATGTTTAATCTATATTCTTAATTAAAAGTACATTATATCGTATAAAAGAACCTTACTACTTGAGAAAAGAAATGAATACAATTATTTATACATTATGATTAATTAAAGATACATTTACCAAAACAACAATTTGTAAAATTAAACGGACGAGCAGATTAAGTATATCTTAACACATAACATTATAACATACGTGATAACTAGCCATGGATTGATACGTGATAACTACCCATGGGTTACTTTTAGTTAAATGTTACCATGATTGGTTATTTTCTCACGTGACTAGAATGGACGAATTTTATTGGATTTCTATTCAGCCAAAAATTATTAGTTACATAATTTGTTATGAATAAATTATGAAGCTTTAAATTTGAATCATGTTTACATCTTTATGTTTCAATTATTTAGCAGTCCATTTTATATATCATTTGGTAAATATTTATTTTATTCTTTCGCCATTTTGAAAACTTAACGGTCCGTTTATTTAAATAAATAATTCGGACCACATTCCTTATAAATTATATGGAAATTATATTAATTATATTAGTTAAATTGCAAATTCGAATAGAATAGTTTTAATAAACCTTATTGTATTAGCTATTTAGTGCGCCGCTACTGTGCGGGAGAAAAAAGTTAATTACGAAGCGGGTCCATCACGTGCACCTGGAACAAATCCGGTGGTGTCTTCAGCTGAAGAGTCGAAAGCGCAGCAGACACGCTCGAACCAGGTTTGAACACGATAGAAAGTGGAGTTGTATGGGTAAAAAATTTCGTTTTCAGCTGGTGTTAGAAAATTGTTGGAAAGGCGATGCCACTTGTGGAAGTAGCTGTGATAGAGTTCCTTAAGGCCCAGGCCGTATATTCGTCACAGGAGCAACAAGTAGGACTGTTTAATTATATTTTCTCCTCGAAGAAAAATATGTAAATGCAGAAAAAAGTTTAAATTGGAACACCCTAGGTACCTAAGCACCATCACTCATTGACTTGTGGTCACACATTGAGTGCCTCGCATCTGAAAAGTGAATTGTTGTCATGAATTCTAATAAGATTTGCAAATCAGCCCCGTGCTTTGAAACTAAATTCGTTTAATGCATTTTACATTTATTTTGTGCTTGTATCATTGACTATTTAAACAGCTACACATTTTTTCTTCTTGTAATGGTAGCCCGTTGTTTTTAAGTGAGGGAATAATATTATATTTTAAACCTAAAAGATAGTGGCATCCAAATAATAAATGAATTAGTTGGTTTTACGTTTCTGTACCTTTTGTATAGGCGATTGGCTTGTCTGACTTTGTTCCTATATTTAATCTATTTATAAGTTGATTTGATTTAATTGGTTAATCATTTTGCTTCCCCACCCAGAGAAGGAGTTGCAAATATTGCTTATTTTCAATAAATGTATTTTGCTATTAAATTTTTGTTTCATTAAGAGTCTATATCAGATGCAAGTGAAATATAATCTCGATTTTACCACACCCCGCGCAGGCCACGGTGCATATATACAGCCAAACCGAAATTATCGCGGCGAATGTCGAAGGTGGCCGATGTTCTAGTTACAGAACGGCATAGTGGAACATTTCAGATCGGGAGATGTTGAATTATCAGAGGCGGAGTACTAGAGGTTTCGTACGACATAAACCGAAGAAAAAGTTGTATTGCGTCAAGCTTATAAGCTAAGCAGTAGCTAACCTTACCCTTCATGCGTCCTTGTCCTGCAATTAATATGTAAAAACAATAAAAAAAACCCAAAATTATTTTATTTACTTTGTTTAAAAATAGCTAAAGAACTGAACAACAAAACAATTAAATCGTTAATCTACAAAAAAATTTCCATTTTACCGTTTCTTATTAATGCATAGTATTATTTTAAAAATTTTTCCTATAAAATGGAAGTATCAATCTGTGTCATATCATTCAACTCAGAATGGAAAAGGCGATGAAATAATATGAAAAATATATTTGTGTTATTTTAAATTTAAACTCCAATATTTCTATCAAATATGAAAGATTATGATGATGTTACATATATTGCTGAATTCAGAAAGAAATTTTTTAAATTGAGCCGAATATACAGGATATATCATTTAGAATAAAAAAAATTAAGGCAATTTCCGGTCAAACCGGAAGTAAAAGATATGTATGTGACGCGCATATTTAATCAGTATTCGGAATGTCATATGTCCATTTCCGCATATTAATGCGGGGTGTAATTTTTTTATTTTTTCAGTTTTTCGGCGTTTTCTTTTTATTTGACATTCAATTGTTTTTAATTTTCGGATTCCTTAGAAAAAAGCACATAAGTATAATTTTTGTAGTTTTTTCCTAGGTTAAAAATACAGCAGAAAAATCGAGTAAGGTGCACTTAAAATTATCACCCTGTACATGAGGTTACTGCGCTTAAAATAAATCAAAAATAAAAATTATCATATTCACCTTTCATTGAGCCTTTCATTCTCCATATCAATATTTAGAGACGGCAATTATTACTTTTATTAATTTACGAAAAAATTCAATTTTCACTAGTACTTACTTTTTATATTTTTCTCTTTTGGGCTAATGTTCGATTTTTCGGTTTTCTGCTAGGGTATTATTTACCCTTATGACATGTTTTTATTTTTCCCATTGTTCTTTCACTGCACTAATAATCACTTTCAATAACATGTCTACTTAGGTGTACACTTGATTTAAAAAAAAACTGGTACAACTCTTGTAATCGAAAATCTTAATAGTTTAGTTGTGTGCATATGTCTGTGAATAGGGCTGGCCAGGCATGTCGAGAGGGGGGTGGAGAAGAAGTGATTTACCCCGGACCTGGGTTGTTTGGAGGAGATAGGTTTTCTTTGTGTTTTTAAACTTATTAAACCTTTCTCTTTTATTTTATTCAAATGGAATTTTTAAAAATAATTAGAAAATAACTTTCAAAACATTTTCAAGCCTGCCATATTATTGTTTAAAAAAATAATATTTGTTACGGATAATTCTACTAATGGTTGTAATTAAAATACTAACTGAATAATGATAATTCTATTTTTAAAATAAGAACACAAAAATACCACTTGAGATTAAAAAAAATGTAAACAATGCAAACTGAACATAAAAATACAATAAAAGAATAAAATAAATGAACTTCAGTTACGTAATACAGAATTAACTAATATTTTGTCATTGCTCCATTAGCGTCTAAAACTGCCTGAAGTCTTGCAGGCATGGACAAAATCAGATTTCTTGCAAGGTCAACTTCTTGCGACAAGTTCTCCCAAGCGTCTTCAATTATCCCTTCCAATTCTTGGACATTATTTGGATGGTTATTTAATTTTCTTATATGTTTCACCATTAGTCCCCATACATTTTCAATTGGATTTAAATCCGGACTTTTAGATGGCCACGGTAACAACTCTATGTTTTTATTAAGAAACCATTGCCTGACACGATGGGCCGTATGTATGGAGCAGTTGTCTTGTTGGAAAATAAAATTATTTTCCGGAAACACCTCTATTACTGACGGCAACATAATATTGTCTAATATTTCAATATATTTAATGGAATTGAGATGACCACCACTGTTCCAACACACACCTAACCCATTTAGGCTCATCCAAGCCCAGACATTGATTGAAAACCTTCCTAATATTTGTGGATCGAAAGTATATTTTTCGTCGTATCTAGTGGAAGGAGGCCTATATACGCGACCATGTCCATCGTTACAGGATTTAAAGACCTTTTCGTCAGAAAAGACAACTTGTCCCCAGAAGTTTTCATCATTGATTATATGGTTGAGTGCAAAAATAATCCTACCCTGCTTCTTTTCTTCTGAGAGTTTGTATTTTTTAGCCGCTGAACAACTCTTCAAGTCGCTTTGTAGTTTTATTCTTCTGCAAGCAGTAGATACCGAAGCAGGGAAATTTGTCTCTGAAATTGCAATTACTGTAGTCTGAAAAGGGTTTTCTATTATGTAATTTATAAGATTTTCATCTTCTTGATTATTGCTCTTTCTGGGCCTACCGGAACCAACTTTACGGGATACCGTTTGGTTGGTTTCCCATTGTTTTTTAACACTCATTATCGTGGTTTTACTCACATTGTATTCAGCAGCAAGTCTTCTTATGGACCAACCATCTTCAATTTTAGAAACAATTCGAAATTTTTGAATATCTGTTAGATGTCGAACCATTTTTAATAATGACGCCACTGATTAACGTCAAAGTGACATTTGTAAGATTATTAATATCAATCAAAGAACGAATGATTTACATAGCTAAAAGAAAGTGTACCAGTTTTTATTGAAATCAAGTGTACCCACTTTATAACAAATAAGTAAATTTGAGATATCTCTAGAATACACACGCCACTGTTGTTTACGCAAATCGCAACGTGGTTCCTAAGTGCCCGATTCCCCCTCCCGCAAACGAGTCCAGTGTATGCAAGTGCATCTGTGTTTCCGAAATATCATGCGAGATGGCAGCTATTATCGGAATACAGATATGCAGTTTTTAGTTTTCTAATAAATTTATTTTCAACTAATCCAAGAGTTGGGTCACATGAATATAAACGTTACAAACAGTGACTAATGTCGGAATGTTAAAAAATTTGGATACAAACTATTTAAAATGCATGCGAAAATTTTTTTGACGACTCTAAAAAAAAAAAATTACATTCCGACATTTTATACATATTTTTGAAAAATCTTGTAAAAATCGCACTCAAATCGGATAAGTTTTAAACGAGATATTCGAGAATTATGATTTAATAGGGTATATAAGACTCTTAAGTAAAATTTAAATGTAACTATTTTAATGATAGGGTGACAGACGTTATAACTTATTACACCAATATTTCCAAGTTACTTGCGCCACGTTGATTTTATAATACCAATAATTAAAAAACTCCTTTTTTTCAATTTTAATTCAGTTAACGTAGTAAGTTATTGATTATATACACTTTCATGCACAGCTTTTGCAGAGTTTCTTATAATATTACGAATGAAACAACTGTTACAAAATTGGCTTTAATTTTAAATTAAATCCTGTTCTGAAACTGTATTACCTAGCTATAAAAAGATAATAGTTTTCTGAACTAACTCTTTTCTTTTAACCAGATAAGTTAGTTTTGAAATGAATGATTATATCGATACTTTTCTCGTAAATAAGTTTTATTGTAGCAAATATTTGGTGCAGTGTCCAGGGGCGGCCTAAGACAGTAGAACATAAAACAATGTAATACAATATCCATATTCTGACTAGTTTTACACATCCATTTATACTTATGTGACGACATTAAATAGGTAATTTAACGTAAAAAAAATTGGGACACAAAAAGTAGAATTCAAAAAAATCAATACAGAAAGTTTTATTTTAACTAGTATTTGGTGAGGTATCTAGGAATATTTGCAATTTTTTTCGCTCAAAATTTTACAAGATGAGCGGATGAGCAGTCCTATGCAGTATAATAAAAGAATATTCTTTAAAATATGTTCTTAACATAACAAAATTAAAAGTAATTTTGGAAAACGAAAGGAATATCAGTTATAACAAATGTTCAAATAAGCCCCTTCCTGATATAAACGATAAGCTGATCGATCATGAAGACTCCATCTTAAAATGTAACAGCATATTATGACTAATTATAGATTGTCAATTGCAATTCACAAAGATTGATAGTTCTGTCCTCCCAGACGTAATTAATCTTAAATTTATCCCAATAAAACGAAGTCATTTCAGGCTAGATCTGGAAAGCTAGCTGGCCATAAGGTGGTTCCCCGTCCAATCAATAAGCGGTTTGGGAATGTGTTATTCAGGTATTCCCGAACACTATTATGGGGAGGACAATTATCTTGTTGAAGCCAAATCTCATGAAATCTTGACCCTCCTATCTGTCGAATTTTCTGAACAATTTGTAGCTGCAGAAAAAGATTTAAGTACTTGGGGAAATTCAATTCAATGAACCGATCACATTTTCCCCGAGCATACAACTTCATATAGTGCGCACACCCGTTGTTGGACTTTTCCGTATGAAGAGAAAATTAAACATGCAATTAAACATAATTATAACATGCATGCTATAATCATATTTATTGTTTTAATGCGCTTTTAATTGTGTTAATTCGAATTCTTCTAGTTTTTTAGTACTCCGAATTCTTATAACTTAACTATTGCATCACAGCTAATGTTTTTTTACATTCCTTTCGAGTGTCACAATAGATGGGCAAACTGTACATTTTATTTTTGGGGATATTGATATATGATTATTTTCCCAAAACCAATAACGAACGATTGAAGGCTTACATTGATCATTTAATGCAAATGTCGATTCATTAGTAAAATAACATTTTTTTTAGTTTACTATTTCCATTACATGTTCACAAAACTCCATTCGCCTGAAATTGTGTTTCGAAATATTTCATGATTTTGTTTTTTAATTTATGTGATTCGTAACCTTTATTCCTGAGAACCCTTCTTGGTGCCATCTCACTCGAATTTACCACTTCGTCAAACGCTCTTGAATAAATACTAGAATTTTCATTGATGTAAGCCAAAATCATTAATTCCGTCATTTAGTCATCATTTCCCTTTTTTGACTTCTAGAAGGCACGTATACATGTTCCTTTATAATTAATTTTGAAATGATTAATAGTCTAATATATTATATATATATATATATATATATATATATATATATATATATATATATATATATATATATATATATATATATATATATATATATATATATATATATATATATATATATATATATATATATATATATATATATATATATATATATATATATATATATATATATATATATATATATATATATATATATATATATATACATATATATCTGTACACACAATATGCATGAATATTGCTTGCAAATGTCTATACATATTATATTATAGTCTAAAAATAATGATATACCTAATTCATAATTTTTTTATTTATTTATTTTCTTTACTAAGGAAAACCAAGAAATAAAAAGGGAAAATTATTTTTTCACGAGGACTAAATTGCAATTAATCCATTCTTTTGTCTTCTTTTTAAAGAAGTTGATATTATTAGCATTTCTTAATTCAACAGGCAAGAGATTTAGTATTTTAGGAGCCATATAAAGGAAATATTTTTTTGTAAGAGGATTTGTTAGGTTTTGGTATTAAGCAAGATTGTTGTATCATAACTCAAGTGTTATATTGATGCTCATCTTTGTATAGATATGATGTTTCATATGCATATATTATAGTAACTTAAAGATATAAGAGACGAATGTGTTGAACATTTGATTCTTTATTATAAACAAGCTCAGATGGATATAGTATACTTTTATTTAATTTTATTTTAAGAATACATTTTTGTATAGAAACCAATGGCTCTAAGTGAATTTCAGATAACCCTCCCCATCTAATAATTCCATATTGTAATAGAGATTGTACAAGTGCAAAATATACGTCTTTGAAATCTAAAATTTGTTTTAATTGTTTGAACACATAAATTAGTTTTCTTACTCTTTTGGTCAGTTCTTTGGAATAAACATCCCATTTAAGGTTATGGTCAATGAAAACACCTAGATATTTGGCCTGATTTACTTGATTTTTCATGGATCATTATCCTATATAACATAATTGGCGGAATGAGCTTTTATTGTAACTATATCAGGGACGCAAATGTTAGGAAATTAGTTTTATAAAGATTGAGTTGCAACAAATTCATACATAGCAATTTTGATATTTTAATCATAATCTGGTCTGCATTATTTTTTGCCTCTTTCCATGATTCATCACTAATGATAATAGCAGTATCGTCAGGGTAGGATATTATATTACATTTTTCAATGTAAATACATAATAAGTCATTCATATAGAGAAGAAACAATATGGGACCTAGCATGGTCCCTTGCGGAACACCAAATTTAATATAGAGTTTGCAACTATCATTACCATTTACAGATACATACTGGTGTCGAAGACTAATATAGCTTTTCAAGAACATTAAAGAAATACCTCTAAAACCTAATGATTGTAATTTATCAATGAAAATATCGTGCGCCACAGTATCGAAGGCTTTTCTTAGATCTAAAAATATTGCAAGGCATTTCTTTGACTTATTAATAAAAGTATTTACTGGATTTGTCAAATATAGTATTGCCTCACTGGTGCTCATTTTCTTATTTTGTTTTGATTGAGGAAGCTTAAAATGCCATCTTTAATGCAATACTCTAATATTTTAGCGAAATTTGATATTAGCGAAATAGGTTATAACTGTTTAATTTACTTAATATTATTTAATATTACTTTCGATATTTTCACTGGGGCTGGATAAATATTGGGTGATCCTAAATTAAAACATTTTTTTATCAGTTTAAACCTTAAGTACTTTTACTTCAATTTTATTTTAGTAACTGATACAATAACTTAATGAAATAGTTTATTTGTAACATGTACCTGAATAGCATATCTCACTGGAATAAAGCCTTTTAATTACAGAAATAACAAGCAAAAAATCGTAACACGTAACTTTTTTCTTGTTACATTAATAAAAATTATGGACAGGAATAACACTATTGTTAATTTAAAAACAAATTAAGTTCCTCTTCTTGGTAAAAGTTTAAAATATAGAGTGGAATGAAAAATAATAACTGAAAATTTTTTTTTGCTAATTATTATTTACTAACTTTTACAAATCTTATCACAGATAAGTATAACATAATAATATATCTTTTTAAACAATTGTTTTCCCAGCTATTTACCAAAACGCTGAAACTTAGATTCCAAAAATGATAATATGCACATTATGTTCAGTACGACTGACTCAATAATGTTGTTTTTAATTTCAACTCTTCTGTCTAGTAAAACTAAAAATAAATAAAACAAAAGGTACTCACCAGTTGAACACTCACTTTAAAAAACTTTAAAATATCTACCGACACGTGTATCTACTTGCGGAGCTTCATCAGGGTAGCCAGCTCATTTAAAAAATTCAAAGCAACTAAACTTGTAAACCTTAATGTAATAAACATAATTGGCTTCAGAGAACAGAATAATATATAGTGGAAATTCCGCTTACGTGAGAATAATTTAAAAACAAATTAAGTTCCTCTTCTTGGTAAAAGTTTAAAATATAGATTGGAATGAAAAAATAATAACTGAAAATTTTTTTTGCAAATTATTATTTACTAACTTTTACAAATCTTATCACAGTTATTACCATATAACAATGAACTGAACATATGTTTAGTTAATTTTTCTCTTTTTATAGGGGGTCATTTCGTCTCGCTTTAAGTACCATGAATAATCACCCGTCATGGCTGGATCCCATTGTCCTTGATAACGAATTCCATTGTCCTGATATCTTG
Organism: Rhamnusium bicolor; assembly: GCA_029963845.1. Taxonomy (NCBI): domain Eukaryota; kingdom Metazoa; phylum Arthropoda; class Insecta; order Coleoptera; family Cerambycidae; genus Rhamnusium; species Rhamnusium bicolor. Next base: position 759,306 of record JANEYF010002799.1, on the reverse strand, counting down.
ATGAAATTTTTTTCCTTGCTCGCTGCTTACCGCATCCAAATTTTCAGGAAAAATATTTAAATGAGAATGCAAAAAGTGGTAACCAAGCGTTTGTTACGAATCTAAAAGATCGCTTACTAGTTGCTTGCAGTTATCATCTTTCTTGTTCCCTAAAAAATCCCCTGACTTCGTTTATAAATGAGTTCTAAGCTTTGCTATTCTGTCTGTTGAGTGTTTCTTTAAAATCTGCATCGACAAGCAATTTTCTAATTTGAGGACCAATCAAAAATGCCTTCTTTAAGTTTAGCGTCACTTAATTGGGGAAAAGTTCTCTTAAGTATTTAAATCCTTCACCCTCTTTATTCATAGCCTTCACAAAATTTTTCAATAGCCCAAGTTTAATATGAAGAGGGCAAAATAATATTTTTAGAGTCTACAAGACGCACATATTTAACATTACTAGTTTCTGGTCCAAATTAATTCCTTTCCGGCCAAATTCTTTACACATAATGTATTTTAATGCACACTGTCCACAAATTAAGAAAAAAGCAATTATTTGTAAAGCCTCCTTTAATGTCCTACTGATATGGCTATTACTTTTAAATCCACACATATTTGCCATTTGTATTTGTTGTAACTATTTAAAATGGTGCTCATACTGCCATAATCCCCTTTCATTGTTACTGAACGGGCAATTGGTATAGATAGGTTTAAATTTCCATTATGTAATAATACAACTTTTAAACTATATTTGGAGAAATCTATGAATTAGCGACCCTTGGAAGGGGAATGCCCGATATTAAGTGCCTGCATTAAACCATTAATATCCATATTCATGCATAGTAAATTTTCCATATTATAAAATGAAGAAAATATTGCGCTTCTTTTTCTAAAAGTCGTAATCTTTGTTTTTTATGCAGTAAATTCCACTGCTTAAGTCGGGAACCAAGAAGTTCTGTTTGTTGTTTCGACGGCCCCAAGTCACGTACCAAGTCATTCATTTTACTTTGAACAATTAAGTGAGGGTCACTAAAACTTTCTGAAATACACAAAGGGTCGACATACTGGTCTTGGCTGTCTGAAGAGTCGTAACTGTCTCCATTACTTCCCAAAACAATATTTTGCCAATCTGAAGGCGCAGTTGGCACTGGTAAGTCTAATGCATTGTTAGGAAATTAAAGCATTTGATTTTTTGTTTTCTTTTTTGGAGTATCCTCAATTCTTGTTACACAAAAATAGCAATCATCGAAATGAGTGGTGGGTTCTCGCCATATCATTGGAATCGTATAGGGCATGCTTTTTCTATTCCCTTTGATCCACTGCACTAGTGACACACTACAACTTACACAATAAACGTGGGGACCCATTGCTTGTCTTGATCTTCGACTAAAACGCCAAAATATAGAAAATATGCTTTCTTTACATTTTCAGACAATGGCCTCGTTTGTGACTTCACAAACGTAAGAAAACTTGTCAGGTGGGGTTTTGCAGCTTCGGCGCGTTTGATAGGACATTTTCTAACAGACACAATTGGACACTTGGAAGGTCAAAACAAGACTGATACTGAAAATGTCAACCTTACATTATCTTGCTTTTCTAAGATTACCGACTCATCATAAAATTTATTACCTGGCAATATAATTGTGTTCACACAAAAATGGTGCGTATTAGGAATTGTTGGATATTTCTTCAGTTAACTGGGAGGTATTAACAATGTAAAAAAGGTAGTGTGAACTATGTTACAAAGATTGTGTCGGCCAGTGTAATTGTCAACATAGACACATTTATTGGATTTGGTGCTTAATCAAAGTTGTTAACTTATTAACATGTGGTGTTTAAAGGTAGATTTACAACCAATTCGCGACAGGCACAATTTACTAACGTATTGTAAATTGTGCCGAGATAAAATTTAGGTCATTTGTAATGAGTTAGAAGCTGCCATCTGTTGAGATTTCTTAATATTACGTGTGTGCAAATTCAGTTTGATTAAATAATTACAATTATTTAACATAACTTCTAAAACATCATATTTTCTAATACTAAAAGATCTAATCTTCCAATTTCACATCACAAACCGACTTTAAATATAAACAATAAATTTGTGTCGTAGTACGCATGCGCAATTTGAAATTCGTGCCGCAATTGAATTGAATATTTGCGATTTGCAAGCATGCAAATCAAACCTGAAGTGCAGTTCAAGGTCGTGACGACTTAAAATTTTATTGTAAACAAATACATTCAACCAGATATGCTTAAAACCCAATTTACAATCCACCAGCAGATTGTGCTCGTACCGAATTAGTTGTAAATGTACCCTAATTTCCTCTTGTTTTTTAACATTTCGGCAGATATTTGAGAAACTTAAATTAATTGATAATTGTACGTGACTATTGTTTTCCGTAGCTTTTACAGTACTTAAAATATCTTTATCAAGCTACGGTGGCGCCCTGAGCAAGTTTAATTTTAGATTTATTTTGGCCATAATCAATTTCAAAATAAAACATTTTGCAAATTATAATTAATATATTTTGTAGTTATATAAAAAAATTTATTCAAATTCATTTCGACCCTCAACCCTGCTCTCCCATGACTAAAATTTGCCGTCCGCACTTGTGTGGTACTTTTCTGATTATAAATTTTTAATTTTAAATAAATAGGTGCCACACTTAGCTCTTACTACTATCCTATTCTGTTAATATTAGATATGTAACTGGAAATCTACATGTACTCTAGCAGATGCATACAATTATATTTCGATTTAATTACATTCGACATTAAAATTAGTTTAGCGATTACATTCTCTGTTTCTAACATATATATGCAAATTTTGCATGTACAATTCAGTTTTGACATTAGTATTTTTGATGGATACATATTCATATAAAAAATAAGTAGCAAATACTTCCCCAGCGATTTCCATAAAGACTAAGAATACTTGTACAATTTCTAACAGTGTCAGTTATAATGTGTTACCAAAAAGAATAGTTTTTAAAATAAAGGCTTTTCTAAATGAAAAATATTTTTCTTATAATTTTCTTCAACATTTTGTTTAAAAATTATGTGAATCTTACTATACGGGGTGTTTCTAAACGGTATTATAAAATTTTAGCAGAATGTTCTGGATATGAGAACAGATTGACATAACCCTATGTACCTTTATATACAAATGCACCCTCGAGGAGCCCTTCAGAGTCAACCCTCCTCAACGGTTAGAGTTTTTTGACTAATTGACACGTCTTTATCAATAATAATAATAACAATTATTTAAAGCAACGAAAAAAATATCCTTTTATTTTTTTTTGTGATATATTTACACATTATGGCGGTTTTGTGATTATTTTTTTTATAACTTTTTTATCATTTTTTCTTTTTAAATATGAGCCTCGATTTAACACCATTCTTGAGATAAAATCTTAACATTGTATGGTGGTCACTTTGACAAGTGCTTAAGTTGTATTATTTACATTACATTGACTTTTTAAGGAAATTTATCCTGTTTTGTCTGTTGCGTCATATGGAATAATACACTTAGGATTTTTTGTTATCTTTTAATTACATGGTCCGATCGGTGGGGCCTAAATAATGCCAAAATAATTATTACCCTAATTTGTTAATACCTGGATTAGGTAAAAATTAAATAAATTGGTGGTCGTGACGTCAATTTTACCTGCATTAAATTGCCAGTTAATTACAATTATCCTATAACAAACATAATCTGTTTGAAATGTTTATGAGTTTACTTTTTATTGATGCCAAAACAAATGGCAAATATGGCGAATAATTGGGTTTTAAATTATTAAATTTTAATTGATTACAAGATTCGACAATGCCGCGATATATTCCTGTTATGTTCTGTGACATTGAACTATTTCAACTATTTGTCAAAATTTGCTGAACAGAATCTCAATTATTTTTAATACTTAGCTTTACCAATTACTTGAGTAAAAACTGTTTCAAGTAGCAGTTTTTTATGTATTATGAATATTTTAGTGCATTGTGATTTTTTGTTATTTTGTTTATATTTATATGGGTACATAGGTGTAAAGCCAGACTGAATAAATAGACATTTTGTTGATATTTACTTCAAAATGGTCCTCACCAGCAGCATAGTCTGCTTGTTTTTGTTGTTCTCTCAATATTAACTGCTTTTAGCCATCGACTTCGGCGATTTTCCTCTCTAGGAACTGACAAAGATAACTTTAATGAATTTTTCGAAGTATTTGAACAAGACACAAAACATGATTTTGTGTCCATCTCTCGATTAATATAGGACACACTAATTTTAACAGGAAAGAATCGAAAAGAACTACTAATTACCAAAACCTGTACTTGACAAGAAGTGACAACTGTCACCTGAATACAAAACTAAAGATTTAGGAACGGGACAATGCATTGTTGCCGGCTTCATTTCGTGACGTCATGGGTAAATTGACGTCAGAGTGGAAAATTTTTCAGCTTTATTATTTTTTTACAGATAAACAGTTAAGAAAAAAATTCACAAAAAATTCCATAAACCCCTCTTATCAACTATCTGATAACGTGGTTAATGAAAATTGGTGTATTAGTCCATTGTTTTATCAAGTTGATATTAAAATATTGAATGTGTGAAAATTTTGTGTTTGAAATTTAATTTAAATAATTGGTCAAATAATTACTGTAAATCCAAAAACATTTGCAATATTTTAGGACTTTTAATTGGCTAGTTGAGTTAATGACGAGCTTTATTTATCCTGTGTCATGAAAACATAAAAAGTTGAAACATGTAATGAAGTGATTTTTCCGTTAACAATTCTCTGGTGTAGTAAGATCTAATTGGGTTCATCTTTCACTTTGGTACACCCTATATACTATAACTAGTATTAATGTTTCCTTTAAGACTGTTTTGAACCAGAGTTCAAGTTCTTTTAGAAGTCCATTATGTGGCATAACAATAATTTACTAAATATAATTGTTTTAAACCGGTTTATTTTCAGGGTAATCTTAAGTTTTTTATTATCTCAATGATAAACCAACTGTTGTGTTTCTACTAAACAGGCGCCATTTAAGAAGTTGAAATTTGAATTTAATTTAATTTAATTCAAAACCGATATGACAGTAGCTGTTAATGATAAAAAAGGTATGCTTCTGTTTTGTTTAAATAATTTACAGTATAAATTCTTGGCTGATTTATTGTAAATATTAATTCGTGGCCATTTTAAATGAATTCTTTTTGTAAACATAATTTTAAAATTATGAGAAAGCGATTCCGGGCGTTAAAATATTGTATAAACCTTTGTTTATGTTAAATAACACAGGGAGTTCGTTTACGCACCATGCGCTAAGCTTTCTTGAAATACGTTTACGACGTACGCACCCCAGCTCAAAATCCTTTGAACACGTAAGCACCTGCCTTTAATGTGGGGGGTCTGTGATTAAAATTGTATGCACCAGATGAGACTAGGTACTTCTGAAAAGTCTGAACCCGCAAGAACGAAAATCTGGGCATTTCAATTAAAACACCAGGACAGCAAGGTCGTAACCATAATTTGTAAAAATTATTGTTACAGAGTTTAAATATTAAGTATAGTTAAACATTTGAATGCACAGATCGTACTGAAAAGATTTATAGACAAAACCAACATTCTACTGAAAATAAATGATATTAACTGAAATTAATATTGTTAAACAATTGTTTCAAAATAAATAACTACTGTTAATAACAATGTATAGAAAATTCATAACTTTACTAAAACTAATTAGAAGTAATTATTTTATATTTAGTCAGTAATTGTGCATATATTTATTTAACTGTTTTACTATTATTACACTCCATGATAAATAATTAATTAACTGGCAACGTAAAATAATTACAGTTGCAAAATAAAATGAATAATATTTAAAGAAAAGAAAATTATTATTCATCTTGAAGTTTTCAGAACGGTACTGAATTAAAATATTTGCTAAAATATTTACTAACAATAAACAATGTGATATGGTTAACATAAAATAATTCTTAAAAAAAACACATTGTTACGATTGTATTCATTCTTTTGCTTATATAATACCTAACAGTTATTATTTTTTTCTAGATATGCATAAATATAAAGCAAATAAAATATCAGATTTTTTTAAAATAATTCATGATTATTCATCACGCAATAAAAGTAATTTAAAAACAAATTAAGTTCCTCTTGATAAAAGTTAAAATATACAGGGTGAGTCAGTTTTTTGTAGACAAACTTTAACAGGAGATAGAACACATATTTTTAAAAAGAAAAGTTCCTATAAACATATGTCGTAGAACGCTTCGTTTCCGAGATACAGGGTGTTGAATATAATTTTTTTTTCTCGAATTTTCATTATAACTTATAAACGAATGCTTAGATTTTTTCCATGTTTGGGGGATAATGCCTATTAATTAAGGGGCATAAAACAAGCGATAAGAATGTTCAAAAACTTCCACAGTGGCGAAGTGGAGGGGGTGCTCAACCCCTTTTTTTAAACAGAACTTCTACACCAATGACTATTTTTTAAAAAAACTGTTATTTTCATTATCTACATACAGTTTAACAAAAATAATATCCCTTCTTCTATTTCGAAATTCCTGTGCGTTTCCGATTTATTTTGATTTTTAATGTATGATGTGGTACTAAATTAAGTAATTTATTTATTATCGGCTAAATATTTAATTCTTTCAACGAAACCTACCTAACTATGGTTTGTTAAGGATTCTAAAAAGCCGAAATCTCTTATTCTTTATCTCTTTCCAATGTAGTCAAAATAACTATTTGTTATATCAAGCCATACTCAGATACAATACATACAAATACATACTCAAAAAATTCGAAAAAAAAAATTATATTCAACACCCTGTATCTCGGAAACGAAGCGTTCTACAACATATGTTTATAGGAACTTTTCTTTTTAAAAACATGTGTTCTATCTCCTGTTAAAGTTTGTCTACAAAAAACTGACTCACCCTGTAGAGTGGAAGGAAAAATAATATTAACTGAAAATTTTTTTTTGTTAATTATTATTTACTAACTTTTACAAATCTTATCACAGATAAGTATAACATATATCTTTTTAAACAATTATTTTCCCGGCTATTTGCCAAAACGCTGAAACTTGGATTACAAAAAAGATAATATGCACTTGCACATTATGTTCAGTACTACTGACTCAATAATGTTATTTTTAATTTCAACTATTCTGTCTAATAAAACCAAAAATAAATAAAACACAAGGTACTCACCAGTTGACACTCACTCTAAAAAACTTTAAAATATCTACCGACACGTGTTTCTGCTTGCCTTTAGCTCATCAGGGTAGCCGGCACATTTAAAGAATCCAAGGTAAGGAAACTTGTAAACCCCAATGTAATAAACATTACTGGTTTCAGAGAACAGAATAATTGAAATTATATAGTGGAAATACCCCTTATTAGGGCCAATGAAATAATTTAAAAACAAATTAAGTAGTAAAAGTAATATTAATTTAGATTTTTTACTTCTAGCGAAGACTAGAAATAAGATATTACGCAATACGAAATTTTTTTAATGTGCTGTCGAATGCTATCCAAGAATTTGAATGCCAGCAGTATAGATCTGTCATTAAACGTCTTTTACTAGAAAATGCATTCTACGATTTTAACGAATTTCATGTCAACTGTTTTTTCTCATATAAAATAATTTCTTTGTTTTATAATATACGTGTTTTAATGTTTTATTTATATTGCTGTTTATCTTCATCAGTTCAGCATTACAAATTTGTTTGTATTTAAATTTTTATTACCATTTTATCTATGACAACTTATTTTTAGATTGTTTTTATATTTCTATTATATTTTGTATGTTGTTGACTTGTCAATACAGAATTGTGTATATATGACAAACAAAGATCTATTATACAAAATTTCTGTGCAGTTTAAATGTAAAATTGCAATGAATCTTTTAAGGAGTCATAATTTTATTCATTAATAAGCACGTTCTAATTTAATGTATTTTATTTTCATTAAAATTTTTTCGTAAAATGTTTCATCCTAGTCATCTAAAATCCTTTCGCACAAAAATATAATTACGATTTAATAAGATTATAAAACAACTTTAAAGATGGAGGAAGTTTTATTTAAACTGTAATTAACCTAATTTCTGAATGAAATCTAGAACGAGTGAATAATCAGCTTGATATTTGCCAAAGCTACACTCTACCTAAGCTGCTGCTTTTGACAGTAAACTTTGAATATTCCGCTAACGACAAAAAAGTTGAACTATCAGGGTAAAAAGACAAATGTGGAAAAAATAACAGAGTTTGTAAAACGAGATAGACCCTCATTAATCATTCTCTAAGCTTATGAATATCTCTTCGCTTTCAGGTGTGGTAAAGTGAAAAAAGGAATATAAATTTATATAACATACCAATCCAACCATTCAAATGACCATTTTTTTCTGGAATACGTCAAGTTTTTATTGTAATGGGAAGTAATTAGTCATGTTTTTTATATTGCAATTTATAAATTTTTAATAAATAGAATAACAACTTTTAAAAATTTTTATATTTTATATGCTTCGTAATAATTTCCAGAAAAAATAAATTATTTATTTGGGTATTACATAAGCACCCTTTCTTTCAAACCTAATATAATACGATAACTAAATTACCTATAGTTTCAAACATTTTAAACTAACATTCTTATCTGAATGCAATAGTATAAAATTTTAGGTAGGCAATGAATTCAAATATACTTTATCGCAGAAACTATTAATAATATAATAATTATCACTTGGTGTGGAGTTTGGGTTGGACAAATGTGCAGTCGTCCACCTCAAGAGAGGATGATGCGGGGAATTCTCTAAATATGCGCAGCTCGCAGATGGAAGCATCCTAAGACATCTGGATTCCTCAGAGACCTATACATAACTCAGTGTGCAACAAAGACACATTAAGAATGTAAAACAAATAAAGACCACTCTCTGCGGCAAGTACAGAATTCAACTCCAAAAAATTTAGACTTCTGAACTTTCAGGGAAGAACAAGGTGTTTGCGACTAGCATGCTTGCCATTCCGGTTCTCCTCAACTCCTTCGGGGTAGCGAAGTGGACGGTAGACAAGCTGCGACAGTTAGACAAAGATACCCATAAGTTGATGAATATTCATGGAAGTATTCATCCGATTTGGTCGGTCACTGAGCTCCAGCCAAATCGTCTGAAAGCCCGAGATAGCTGCTGAACGGGAAAATATACTTCGGCATCATATCAATAAACTCCAGCATGGTGTCCTCTATAAGAACGTACAAAAATTGGGTTTATCTACCAGGTTGACATTCGCCTTTCTAACATTAGTCGGGCCTATGTTGGAAACCGAGGTACTAATTATGGCATATTAACTTTAACTACTCGTTTCCGACTGTTAGGCTGATTCAAGCCAACAAGCCAGACTAGTTAGTCCTCCACGATCATTGACATTCGCCTTTCTAACATTAGTCGGGCCTATGTTGGAAACCGAGGTTCTAATTATGGCATATTAACTGGAACTACTCGTTTCCGACTGTTAGGCTGATCCAAGCCAACAAGCCAGACTAGTTAGTCCTCCACGATCATTAAACCAAGGTGATGTATGCTATCAGATTTTTGGCCCCCACCGGAAAAACATCACCTTGAAGAAGAAAGAAAAGCGGACCAATATCGCGATTTCCGGTATGAGCTCCAAGTGATGTACCCAGCCTACTCGGTCAAGATGGTCGTCCTAACACTGGGAAGGATAAAGCCTACTTTGCTTTAGAAATTGAAGACCCGGTATGTTCATACCGAGCCGGTGGTGCAGTTGCAATATTGATGAAAGCTTAATGTAGAATTAAGTGTCTAATTTAAATTTCTAATATTGTCACGATTCACTTAATTCTTTTAAATAATTCTTTCAAGAAAGAAATTATAAAAAATGCATTTGCAGTAAATTTCCATTGTCTCTACACCTGACAAAATAAAATTTTAATTAAGGTGGGTGCAAATCTAATTTGTCTTATCTTTTCATCAACTATTTTTTTTTATATTTATAATATGGCCTACATTAACAAAACATTATAGTTTTGAGACTTGCCTTCAACTATAATTGAACAGAACTTTACCAGGAATTGACTACAAGCCTTGAGGTCATTATGGTAGAATTTTATTAATGAGCATCTGAGCGCTGATAGTAACTTAAAATTTATATACTATTTTAATAAAAAAAACATTTTTGCAGTAATGTAGATTTTATAATAATTTATCGCCTCGTCAAATGGCTTTGTCATTACGAAATTATCTCACTGTAGTTTATTTTATCTGGTATCTCTCTCTCACACTCAGACAATTCACCAATTAGTTTTCTGGACAATCGATGTAATTTTGTCCTTATTTTGCATATCATGAGATACTGCATACGCATAACATTGCGGATTACCAAATTACTGACTTAAATCAGAATTGTTCTCTGTGGGTAAAAACCACTCGCAACCTACTATTACTCTGATTAATCAGAGATATAGTAGTATTTACAGTTTCAAGTAAAACGCAACAAGAAAATTAAAATTGAGGATGAACCGCTGATTGTCTCAGAGAACAACTAATATGATAATAAACAATTACAAAATATTAACTGATAGATTAGGTTAGGTTAGGCTATTGTGAGTGGGTCCTTGTGGACCCTCCAGTGCAGTCATTAGCAGGCCTATTGTGGCTCACTCATAATTTTATTTCACCCAATAAGTTCAGTCTCTTAATGAAACTAATAACTTTATTGGGTGGGAATGTGTTCAGATTCTCTGACAGCAGTTTTCATTTGTCAGATATTAAGAATCGGATCCATTCCACAGTGGGACAGATGCATAAGACGTGGTCTGCCTTGTCATCATCCTCCAAGCATAGACGGTAATCGGCATTTTCTGCTAGGCCGAGTATATGCAGATGATAGTTTAGCTGGTAGTGCCCGGTATATAGGCCTGTTAGAGTTAGAGTATTGAGTGAATGAACTATATGGTGGTGTTAGTTGTTAGCTCCGTAAATACAAGTTATTTTAAGTGGTATAAAATAGAAATAAATTGCCAGTCTTAAGACAATCCTGATAATAAATTGTTATCTAAATAGTGGAGAAAAAGGTACGGAGAAATTGTTAATAATAGTATAGTTACTAACAAATTTAAAATATAGAAGTGTTCTACACTAGCGATAAAGGTTAAAATCGCTGGTTTTTGTATGTCGAAAAACGAATACTTTTTACTGCTCTTGTATCTTTACTTACTGGTGGATACATATAGTCAAGTTTATACTAAGTTTATACTGTTTAATAAGCTACAAGGATGAAAAATAAGAATGATAATTTAACTATCACTCAAGTTTATACAAAATTAAAGAAACTAATTGAAAAGGAAACAACAAGCATGAAAGAAGAATTGTTTAACACAAATAAACAATTGGTTAAAAGTTTAGAGGATGCAAATAAAAAAATACAATCACTAGAAAAGGAAAATAAGTATTTACACAAGCTAATAGAAGAAAATAAACAAAATACAAGAAAAAACAATCTAATAATCTTTGGGCTAGTGGAGAAAGAAGGAGAAGATATATATTTGAAAGTAAGTCTCTTTTTTCAAAAGTATTTCAACACGAATATAAACAAAACAGAAATTAGCCATATTTACAAATTTGGGAAAACTGGAACCATTAGACCAACTTTAGTTAAATTCGTCTGCTTACACAAAAAGATCGAAATTCTTAAACAAGGTAACTTATTGAAAAACACACCATATGCAATATCCAATGATTTATCAGAAAAGGAGCGGGAATTTCAAAAAGAATTAAGGTCGTGTTTAAAAGAAATTAAAACAAAAAACCCTGAAGCAAAGATAAGAAACAATAAAATTCTTATCGGAGACACGGCTATTAGTTTGGAGGAGATACATGCACAAAAAGTAAATATTGATGTTGATAAAAAAGGATCTGCAAAAAATGCGAAGTTCAATGATAATATAGCCACCAGAAACGCGAAGCCGCACCTGAAACTATCAGCACCAGGGCAAGAAGTAAGGCACAGAATCCAAAGGTTGTTGATAGGCAAAGGAAATACCAACAACTTGAATAAACATCAATATCGTGAAACGATTTTTTAGCCAAGTAATATTTAAAATTTTCTTAATTTAATTAAAATAAACTAGTCTAGTTAATTATAACATAGGTTTATTATTATGGATCCATTTGTCAGAGACTTTAATTATATACACTACGATACTCAATATTCGGACAATATTAGAAACTCAAATAGTTACATATATGGTTTCTCTATTTTTCATAATAAAATGGTTATAACGTTTATTATAATAAAAGTAAAATCAATAAAAATGACGGAACTATCATATACATAAAAAATACAATAGATCACACCTCAAATATTATAGATATAAATAACATAAAATTCACACAAATTAAAGCAAAAAAAAACAATAAAAAAATTATAATCAACCTAGTATACAGATTACCTTCAACAAAAATATATGATTTTAACAAAAATTTAAAGGAGTACTTAGATCTACAAAATACATGTGATTATAATTTGTTTATTGGGGACTTAAATATTGGTATTTTACGGGGTATAGATTACGTCAATGAATATTTAGACATTTTGTATGAAAGAGGCTTTATGTCATACATAAACAAGCCAACAAGAATACAAAACAACAGTAAAAGCTGCATCGATCATTTATTTATCAAATCACAACAAAAAGATAATATTGATGTAACTATTTTACGTTCTAATATATCTGATCATTACAGCTTAATAGGAGTCATACACTTTAACATCGACTATAGGCCGCAAATAAACGAAAATAAAGTGATAAGCAAAATAAATAACAATAAGTTTAAAACCATAATGACAAGTGAAAATTGGACTTTGTATTACAATTGTCAAGATCCTGAAGAGGCTTGCAATTTATTATTATCCAAGATAAAATATTGTTTAAAGGTATGCAATACCAAAATTTGTATAAAAAATGATAAACGGAAAGAGTGGATAACTCAAGGGCTAATTAATTCAATTAGAACTCGCGATGAATATTATGTAGACTGGTAAAAAAATACAAACAATAATTATCTTAAGGAAAGATACCGTACATACCGAAACAAAATAAATAACCTAATTAAAAAAGTAAAAAATGAGTACTATAGTAAACAAATTGAAAATAATAAAAATAATACAAAAGTGCTGTGGAATACGGTGAAAAAAATAACTAACAATAATAAGAATAGTGTACCTATAAAAAAAATTATTCTTGAAAATGGTGATATTATAAATGATGCGCAAATAATTGCTAATGAATTTAACAACCATTTTTCTCAAACAGGAACAAAAATGGCCAGTAAAATAAAGAAACCTAATATAACCTTCCATGATAACATATTTGGAACAAATTTTCATCTTATACCTGATGTCACTGAAATTGAGGTGCATAATTACATATCAACATTAAAAAACTTTAAAGCTCCAGGTATTGATGAATTAACCAATGACTTAGTTAAAGAATGTTCAAATATTATATCACCCTTACTAACTCATCTTATTAATTTAATTTTTATCAGCGGAATATGCCCCAGTCATTTCAAAGCTGAACTAATAAAACCATTATACAAAAGTGGAGACCGCTGTACAATTAGTAACTATCGGCCAATATCACTTGTATCTACTCTAGCAAAAATCTTTGAAAAGGCTCTTAAATACAGAATGCAAAAATTCTTAACGAAATATAATGTATTATCCAAAAAACAGTTTGGGTTTAGGGCAAGAACCTCAACTCAGGATGCCATAATTTCCCTAACAAATGAAATATATGATTCCATTGATATGAAAAGGCCTTGTATAGGAGTTCTCATTGACCTTGCAAAGGCCTTCGACACTATAAGTCACTTCCAAATGTTGGGGAAATTATGGAATATTGGATTTCGAGGTACTAGTTATACATTACTGAAAAACTACCTATTCAATAGAACTCAAGTTGTAAAAATAAATGATGATATAAGTGAAATTAAATCTGTTCAGTATGGTTTGCCACAAGGGACTGTTCTTGCTCCCCTTTTATTCATCATATATTTGAACAATCTACTGTCTCTTGAAATTGACGGTACTATTATATCCTTCGCTGATGATACGGTTATATTTTTTTCTGCGAACTCCTGGCAACATGTCTACCAAATAGCAAGTAACAATTTAAAAAAAATAAAAGACTGGTTAGATTACCACCTGCTAACTGTAAACTTAGAAAAAACAAAATTTATACCTTTCGGTACTACAAACAACTTACCTGACTATCAGACTATCACAATTAAAGATACAGACCTCATTGTTAAAATTGCCTCTTCAATTAAATATTTAGGTATATACATATTGATACACACCTCACATGGAAAACGTAGACTGAATATCTTTCAAAAAAATTACGACCATTAATTTACACTTTTAAACAACTTATATAATATATATAATTAGATTTGTTGAAAAATCGTCTATGGGATAATACCTACTAATAGTTTTAATCTAAAAATAATCATATCATTATTTACGGAAAAGAAATTCAGTGACCAGTAAAAATATTGTTGCGATGAATATTATGTGTTTAATATTATTAGTTAGAATCCAAGATTTTATTTCCATTTGTTTTGTTTTTAAAACTTATTGAAACGTAAGACCCTTCCGGTCAGCCACACCGTTCTTTCTCAAAATATTTAGTTCCTCAAGCCCGGGCTTCATGGGCTTGCAGGATAATGCGCCAATGGGCACGTATTTTCTAGTTAGAATAAAGATGTAAAAAAATTTCCAGTATTTCGATATCCTGATAATAATTATAGCTATAATAATTTACTTAATGTGGCTATCTATTGTAGTATATTCATAGAATTTTTGGGATCTCAATGAAAAAACAATATCCCGCTCGGATTTCCACAGCTTTAGATATAATCATAGACATCCAGTAGGTATATGTTTTTGGATATCAGTGGGATAACATCTTCTCGAGAGATGCACAATTAAATGGTATTAATATAATTAGATTGACAGTGGGTGTATTAATAGATTTCTAAGAAAGTATTCCTAGTGCTATATATAGTATTGAGATACATTAGCTCAAATTCCTGGATTGATCACTCTCAAGACTTTTATCGTACGTGATTGAGGTTGATGCTCACTTTAGTTCTTTCGCACGTGCTCAATGGGAGTGGAAGTGCTGAAATTCTAAATTCTAAAAATCTGCAGTGCATTGGTAATAATTCCTACACGATGAGGACGAGCATTATCCATTGAAACATTTACCTTCCCACGTCATGATTGAACCACCGTCATAAGGATAGATTTCACGAACTTGATGACGATTTGTGGTTACCCCTGGCCTTACCCATACCTAGCTTTGCGATCATCTCAAAATCTACTCACTGGGGTGCCATCGGTGAGTAAGAGAAAACGCCATTAGTCTCGCCAATGTAGCTCTCCCTGTTGGCAGTCAGACAAATGTAGCAGTCTTAAGCAGCACTGGTTTTCCTTGGACTTCTAACTCTCTCAGAAGCTGATCAAATTTTTTGTTACCATGACACAAATCGAGAAATGACGCTTTGGGATACATTGAATTCCACAGCGACCTCGACTTGATTTCGACCAATTTCTCATTCCAAAATAAAATATTTATTTCCTATTAAGTATAATGCTAACGTAGAAGCTATAGTAAGACATATACAATACATATAAAATAAATACATATCATTCAATGCATAGTACTACAATAAATTGTATATATTGGGGCGACAATCCCAACATACATTGTACCGGGATTTCGACCAGAACGAATCATTCATACAGCCATATTTTTCTCTTCGGGAGTTAACTTACCCTGTGGCATATTTTAATTAAAAACAAACGTTATTTTGAGTTCACAATCAGAAATATACTAATGGTCTTCTAATGATATTCTGACGACTAGATTAAAATATCAACAATAATGTTGTTGAAACCCCGAAATAAATAGTAGGATCCCGTCTCTCTTTAAATAACACAACATCCTAAAGTTTTCAAATAGTTGTGTCACTGACTTGAGAGGCGATTAAGAAAATATTTTAAGAGAACAAAAAGTGGCATAAACTACCGAAAAATAATATTTTCAGAAGACATGAAATTGAAAGGGGAAAGATTCGTTGGATTTAGAGTAAGGCTGGGAATTTTACAGATTTTAGTATTCAAATTTTCGTTCGAAAAAATATTCGAATATTCGAACTATTCGGATATTCGAATATTCGGATTATTCGAATTATTCGAATAGGTATTCAAATTATTAGGATATTTGAATATTCGGATATTCGAATTATTCGAATATTCGGATATTCGAATAACTCGAATTATTCATATACCTATTCGAGTAATTCGAATATTCGAATACTCGTATAATCCGAATTATTCGAATAGGTATCCGAATAATCCGGATTCTTGAATATTCATTCTTAATAGGTATAGCACTGAATACTAGTGAATAGTGAATACTCTATTCGAGTATTTGGTTGGATAGACCACAATAATAGTAGTGACGTAATCCACTAAGCAGGCAATTTGATTTACTTTCCATACCCTCAATAGGGTATGTCTCCTGTACATGTGCTTTAAGGGTCAGAATTATTTAGTTAGTATTTTATTTTAGGATTGAGGCGCTATTGTTCACATTGAACTATTGAAGCTTAAATAAAACGAAAACAGAGCTGGTTTATTATACTTCTATGTCATAACTATTTTTCCTTTTCGAAAAAAATAAAAGTGCTCTAAAATTAGAATGTTTTTAAAAAAGACGCAGATTGTGAAGGTAAAACAAATACATGAAAAGTCAATAGTTAAATATTTATAGGTTTTCTAAAACTTAAAATTTAATTTTAACCCCTGCCTTAGTACAGTAAGAATAAGGTCGAACGAGAAAGAGATGGAATAGTTTGACTGGGAGTAAAACGTGCCACTAATGTGGTCTATTTATATATTTGGATTTTAGAATAGGTACCTACCTGTACCTACTATCTACCTACTTTGGTTGGATGCATACTGCATACCTATTCGTACATAATTTAATAATGTATTTTAATATTCAAATTTACTCAAATATAATTGAATATTCGAATACTTGAATATATTCGAGTATTCCAATATTCGAATATTCGAATATTCGAGTATACGAATAATTTCCCATTAGAATAATTTGTATTCGAATACTCGAATATTCGAATGCTTGAATTATTCGTATTCGATTCCCAGCCTTAGTTTAGAGTAGAAATTGATAGGGAATATAACTGGAGTTGGACTTAAAATAATAACATTATTAGTATCTTTTCAACTAATAATTAAGTTTTAACAAGTGAATAATTCATACTGGATGAACAAAAAACGGTTCATATAGAAGCGATATTTCTAGGAAAATTTGTACTTTGTAAACAGGTAGCTAATGCATATTAATTATAATAATTACGTTTTAGTTGGTTCATTATGAAAACTCACGAGCTGCGGCCACTTGCGCGTAACGAGCGGTATGGTGAACATATTGTCACAATATACGGCTTCGAGGAGGATATTGCAGGATCTCAGGCAGAATAATTTGCAGTAAATAAAATATGAAATAGTGGCTGTGGCAAAGAGAAAGGATAGTGCTGACATAGTTTTATGAATTTCATTGTTAATGTATTAAAATTTTTACATTTTACAGATTTTGTTAATATTTAAAACATAACCGATCATTTTATCTTTAATTCTATTCATTTTAACTTTGCAGTGATGGGTTTGACTTGTGTGACTGAAACGTTCAACTACGACCAATGCTTATGACATAAAATAAACATGAAAATGAACCGTTATAGAAACTTTGCACTTATATACATCTGCCTGCCGTCTGCACCAAGAATCGGCGCGCATTTTCTTTTCAATCTTGGCTAACACTGCAAAGTCAAAGTGAATAGAGTATAGCTATGCAATTTTCGTTTGTGCTACATTATTAAATATGGATGATTTGTTAACATGTTTAACTGTTTCACTCGGTTATGATCGAAATATTGGTGGATGTATAAACAAACTGTTTCGTTCATAACGAATTAAAACGTTTAAGGAGTACAATTAAAACGGATATATATGTTGCCTACTCGAGTTACGTAAAGCAGGATAATATTACAAAGAAGCTGGGCAAATTTTTGTCATTTATTAATAATAAAAAAAGAAGTGTACAAATATCTTCATCCAAATGTCTTATCATGAGCAACATATTAATAAACCTAATAATATTATGGAAGCCTTAGCTGATTTTTTCAGTAATTTTTTTTTACTACCCTCAGATAATTTTGAATCTATCCCTGTCGAGACAAATAGTTTGGTAGTTAATATGCTTTGAAAAAAACTTAAATCTAAGATGACGACTGGACCTGATGGTGTTCCGTCATTCTTGGTTAAAGATTGTGCCCATATTATTGCAAATCCGCTCACGGGATTATTTAATTTATGCATTAAAAATTGTTGTCGCTGATACCTGGAAATGTTCATATTAAGTATTCCCAGTTTTTAAAAAAGCCGATAAGTATGTCATTATCAACTTTAGACCTATATCTATTTTATGTGTGGCTTCGTGGTCGAGTAGTAAGAACACTTGCCTCTCACCCTGGAGTCCCGTACTCGATCCCCGGTCGAGGAGCTAGGATTTTTTATAAATCAGAAATGAATCCTAGCACAATCGGACATTGGGTGTGTGTCCGTTGTCTCTAAATGTGTAGCCCTCTCCAACACAACATACATTGAGATATCTTCAGGGATACAGGAGGTTGTATTACCTGTGTTGTTTAATGTAATTTTGAAGTAAGTTCTTGAAATCTTACTTCATGATTCAATTTATTCTATTGTCAGCAATCAGATATCGGTGGTCCAACGTGGTTTTATGAAAGGCCGGTCCACCACATCAAATTTAATTTGCATAAACTAATATATCTCCGAAGTAATAGACTAACGTAAGTAAGTTGACGTAATATATACAGACTTCTCAAAGGCTTTCGAGCGACTTGATGACACTATACTACTAAATAAATTGTCAAATTTCACCTGTTTTGTTATCTTACTTTTATTCCTATCTCTCTAATAGGAAGCAGTATGTGGCCTATAGTGGGTTCCAATCGATAGAATATACTGCAACATCTAGTGTTCTTCAAGGGTCCATTCTCGGACCCCTGTTGTTTAACATATTTATTGATGATATTGTAAATGTTACTGTTGTTTGTTGTTTGTTGTTTGCTATATGCTGACGATCTTAAAATCTTTAAAATAATTTCTTCCTTAGATGATTGCACCTTTCTGCAAAATAGTCTCTGAAATATATCTAATTGGTGTGTTCAAAATAACCTAAACTTAAAGGTGTCTAAATGTAACGTTATGACAACAAAAATTACTCCTATTCTCTTTGATTATAAAGTAGACAATTTAGTCGATCTAAGACCTCGAACTCTTGTGGACTTTGGCGTAATTTTTGACAAAGAACCCTACTTTATACCATATTATATAAATAAGTTAGCAAACGAGTCACTCAAAACTCTTGGCTATCTAATTAGAACTAGTAGACATTTATCGACTGTTAATACTTTAAGAATTTTATATTTTGCGTTTGTCAGGTCTAAACTGGAATATGCATCCTTAGTCTGGAAACCTTATTATAGAAATCGCATTATCGATCTACAGAGATAGATACAAAGATGAGTTATGAAATTATTATGGTTTAAATCTGATGAAGTGTTCCCGATTGTTAGTTTTCCAAAGCTACAGCTCTTAAATAGATTCTCTATGACTACTCTTGAGAACAGACATGACTATCATTCACAGGTATTTCTATATTAAATCATACACAATCAAATTGACTGCCAAGAACTGTTAGGTAAATTACATTTTCATGTTCCAAATTTAAATTTCCGAAGATTGCAAACTTTTTATCTCTTAATTCCACATTCTGATATCGTTAAATTGTCTCCCCTATTCACAATGTGTAACAACTATAACAAAAACTGAAAAAATTTTATATATAATTGGATCTGTTTTTCTTTTTTATCCGTAGTAAGTACTTGTAATATTGTTTCTTTTACTGTGAAACTTTTGTTTTAAATGATTTTTTTTGTCTTGTGCTTGTCCTGCTCTTTAATTGGGTTTACTTGTTGAGCAGTGTATGTAAAAATAAATAAAGAAAAACTAAATAAATATTGCACATATTATTAGCTGAGCTTTAAAATGGTATGAATAAATTTTGGCTACAAATACCATATTCGTATTTGAACATGATTTTTTTATGCTGAAGAAAAAGCTCAAGGAAGATTATTTTTTGTAAACATTTGAAATTTAAAATTCCCAAATTTGCATATTTTAAAAAAAATTGTAGATTTTATTCTCAATTCTATAGAAAATATTTAGACATCAAGCATTTGCATGCTTAGTAACGAAACTTTGTAGAAATTTGTCAATTTTTACATTGAGCAGAACTTAGCATAATTAGCATTGCGACTAGCATACCCTTACGTATTAATAAAGGGTTGTATTTGGGGGAGCCAAATTAACGCTAGTACCATTCATTTTATATTAAGGTTTTGAAACCTTGGAACAAATAATCTATAAAAAACACAGTTTGGATCAGTCACTCCTAAAGCACATTTACAAGGCTGGTCATATAAAGGATTAACAGTTTTATCTGACTCTCTATTCACGTCATACTTATTTAAAATTTAGCAATAGAATTCCCACACCTAGCATTGACTAGCACAAGACTGTTAACATTAAGAAATTGATACTTTAGCAGATAATAGCAAGTCATTTGGGAGTGGGAGGGGGGGATTAACGCTAGCCCTTTTATATGCCCATCCTTGTAGATGTACTAGCTCTGAAAATGGTTGTGTTAGACTAAACATTTATGTCCGAGTTTAGAAAATTCAATATGAACTGGTGGAGGTCTAGCGTCAAATTGACACCCCGGATTTGACATGCTTGATGTAGGCTACTTATATCTAAGTCTCGAAAATCAGTATGAAGAAAAAATATGCCATAGTTTTGTGCAAAATACTGAAAAATACGAATAACAAAATATGCACGAAATGGCACAAATTTATTCATCTTAATACTTCTTCACTTATTGTACTTCGCAATTTATTCCCGACTAAGAAGATAAGAGCAATCTCAATACTACTGAATTTTTCTCTTGTTCCAAAAACATTATTTTTAACGAATCCGCATAAAACGAATATCAATAGGAGTAAGGTCTGAACATAGTAGCCAACATCAAAGACCACTTCAAATAAATTTTATTAAGCAACACATGTGGTTATCGATTTAACTGTCACTAAAGAAAATAATAATAAAAATAACCAAAATTTTCTAATTTTGAAGTCCTCTAAGTCGACACTTATTAACTTTATATACGAACCATATGGTATGGTTAAACTTAAAATTAAAACTATAACATGTCACAATATAAGTTGGCGTAACTTGGTAAAACCGAAAGTGTTGTAAAAACCGCTTTGATGTTATCTTGTAACAGGGGTTCATAAATGATCGTACATCACATTACCAATAATTAGTTACCTTTAATAGCTTCGTCATGCCGATCCATCTGCAAAAGTTGGTTGAAAATTATTCTTTAAGAGAGGCTTCACCAAACTGGACTCGGTGCCGCCGACTTAGGTCGTCGGGTTTTGCAAAAAATTTGTAAAGGAATATATGCGTGATAGGTGATAGGTTTTTTGTGAGTGGGTTCTTGTGGACTCTACATTGTGACCATTAGCAGGCCTGTTGTCGCTCACTCATAATTATATTTCTCACAATAAGTTCAGTTTCTTAATGAAACTGATAACTTTATTGGGTGCGAGTGTGTCTAGATCCTCTGGCAGTAGATGATCTTTGCTAAGTATTGAGATCGAATCTTCTCCACAGCGGGACAGTTGCATAAGACGTGATTTGCCATCTCATCATCCTCCAGGCATAGGCGGCTCTCGGCGTTTTTCGCTAAGTCGAGTTTTTTATAGATAATAGTTTAGTCATCAATGCCCGACATATAGGCCTTTTAGGGTTTTCAGGTTTATCCTGTTTAACTCTAAAAGATTCTTAGCTCTTGATTCCAAAGGGTATTTTATAAATGCCTTCGAATGAACTAATCTTGGTAACTTTTGCCAATACTGGAAAGTTTTCATTTCAGCCTAGATTGAGATAGCTATTTTAGCAATACTAGAGGATATGCTTGGCATATTTGTTCTGGTCCGATGATTCGTGATCACGCTCCTTCTCTGGCCAAAGAATCGGCTATTTCATTACCTTACATACCAGAGTGGCCGGATATCCATACCAATGTCCCTTTGTTGTTTTTGTTCAAATTATATAGAGCTTTCTGACAGTTCCATACCGTTTTGAATCTACACCGGTAGGAGTGAAGAGCTTTTATAGCTGCTTGGCTATCTGAGAAAATTTTTATTGATCTGCGTGTGAAATGCGTATATTCCAGCCTTCGCACACACAGTTCAATAGCATGAACCTCAGCCTGAAAAATAGTTGCATTAGTACCTAGGCTTGAGGATATCCTCAGCCTTGGTCTGTAGCTATGTACTACGGATCCTGTTCCCTCGGGAGTTTTGGAGCCGTCTGTAAACCAGCAACGCAACTATCTGCCGTCAGTAGGTCGATATTATTCCGGAGAAAGGATGTTGAAGGTCAGTTCGTAGTTAGTTATAGTATCGCAGGGCATTCCCAAGATGCTGTGACTCTCTATGTCATTCAGCAGCCTGTTCCGCTCCATGATACTACCCTGCGACATATTAATGGCCGCTTGTTGCATTCCATACGTTGGCCTGGCTTCTTTATCCAAATATATTGAAGAGGAGGATTTCCATCGCAGCTAACGATGTGGTGCTAATTGCCCTCGTTACTGTCAAGCATTCTAATCTCTCCAATTGAGAGAGTCAAGGGCCAAAGCTGCCAAATGTCATGCCGGAGGTAAGCCTGCAGGTGCCGCCGGCCTGTCCCAGTTTAGTGAAGCCCAACCTTAAGATGTGCAAAAACTCTCATCGAGTACTGCCATGATATGAAAGACACAAAATCGCAAGTTAAAAGGTATCAATTAATCACGTGGTTTAAAATCGTTTATGAAGGTTCTGTAGTTTAGTTGTTTATGTAATAGTTAATCATGCTCTTACTCTCCTAATTAGTTAATTTTACTGTAATAAAGTAATTGCTTAATTAATAATTATTGGATAATTTGCCAGTTGTGCTTTTCAGGCGTAACCATACTGAAAATTGTTAATGTAGTCGCTCAGTGGTTTACTCCATTAAGTTCATATATGTACATAATTTATGAATTAACTTTTAACTAATTTATTACAGTTATCTTGGGAGAAAACTACAGAAACGCAAAAGTATTAGCAGCTTAATATTCCCATTAAATGTTGGTAACTTCGTGTGTGTTCATTTAATAGATAGCTCGTTTGAAATAATCACATTCGACAAAGCTTTAAGAAAGTTCGGATACACCATTTCCTACATTTTAGTGAAATGTTAGTTTGAAATAAAAAAATATCAACTGTAGTAATTTAAACTCGACTGTGATGATGTTGAATCTAACTAGAACTTAGAATAGCTGAAATTTTTTGAGGTCGCCAAATCATCGACAGAGCGTTCATTATCATATGACACATTATATTATTGTTAAAGATGTCACCATCTTTGCATTTTTTTGTTAATTTTCTCTGCAGTTTCCTATGGACAAATGCTCATTGTTACAACCTTTAGGGAGACAGATTTTTATTTGAGTATTTTGATTTTTTTCTTGTAAGTGATGGTAATTTGCTTTTCGGAAATCATTTTTATTGCACTTTTACATATTATAAATATTACATTTGTTTTAAATATGAATAATTTAAAGAAATAATTGTACAGGGTGTTCCGAAATAAATGCAACACAGTTTAATTGTAGATAGCTGGTATAAAAATTTTAAAATTTTCTTCATAAAACGTTAGTCTCTGGTGATTTTCGAAATGTGGAGTCCCAAAATGAGGCCGAGCAAAATTTTTTTTCGCGATATTTTAAAAATATATCTTGGCCTGTCCGGTTTTGACCATGAGCAGTTAGGGTGGAAGCACCAACCAATAAAACAAAACATCATATAAACCAGCCAAATTATTGACTTTAATTTATATTTAACCAAAAAAATCTATGGAGTTTTTTTATTTAAATTAAATTATCCAAATAGCATGTACTTATTTAGAAAAATTCACAAAAATAAGGATAAAATTATACAAGCAAAAAACTAAATTTTGTACTTAAATTTATGGAGTGAAATGAAAAATAATAACGCTGAAAAATATTTTTTTTGCTAATTATTATTTACTACTTTTATAAAACTTATCCTAGATAAATACACCATATATCTTTTTAAACAATTATTTTCCCGGCTATTTGCCAAAACGCTGAAACTTGGATTACAAAAAAGATAATATGCACATTATGTTCAGTGTGACTGATTCAATAATGTTATTTTTAATTCCAACTATTCTGTTCAGTAAAACCAAAACTAAATAAAACAAAAGGTACCAAAGTAACTAAAAATTAGGATCCTTTGAATGAGCTATCTTGACAAAGCTAAAAGCAGAAAGACGTGTCGGTAGATGTTTTAAAGTTTTTAAAGTGATTGTTCAACTGGTGAGTACCTTTTGTTTTATGTTTTGGCAAATAACCGGGAAAACAATTATTTAAAAAGATATATGTTGTACTTATCTATGATAAGTTCTGTAAAAGTAGTAAATAAGTTAGCAAAAAAAATATTTTTCAGCGTTACTATTTTCCATTTCACTCTATATTTTAAACTTTTCCCAAGAAGAGAATACCTAATTTATTTTTAAATTAAATTTATATTCTTGTCCGAGCGTAGCCAGCAATTAATTATTTTTGCAGTACTGAACAAGATTTTTTACCACAATTTTACTGTACAGGAAACATTCTTTACTGGGCAAGCACCCACGAGCTATGAAAACCATAGCCCTTATTTTCTCTTATTTCTACGAATATAATAAAACTAAATTGGCGAATTTCCAAACAGGATCTTAGCAACCTGAAGAATTTGGTAATTCCACAATTTCTCTATGAGTTGTTCGAGGTTACTTTAGATATGGGAATGAGACAGTGAAACTTACTTGTTTCAAATCTCGTTTTACCAAGAAATTGGACATCTGCCTTTAGAGAACTAGAGCAGAGAAATGTAAAAGCTTTAACCTTGTTAGCTTATGATAATGAGGGGTTAACTTTTTAAACTTCTTTCTTTACTTTAATGTGCATACGACGTTTAACTGCCACTGTAAAAAAATCTTTTTGATATGTAGCAATGATATGAGTATTCCTAATACAAATAGGGAATCTTTGGAAGAAACAGAATAAGTATGAAAAGTAAAAGCAACTTTTAAGAATTTGAGTAACATTATTTAGTTTTACTCAACAATGTTTGTAGGTACTTGGACAAACAACAACACAACTATTTATCTAAATTGACCAGTTTCTGCATTTATTACATAACTTCACCAGAATGTACAGTTTTATTACAAAGTTATTCAATTGGAAATGATTTCAAAATACAGTTACTAATTTAGTAAAGTTTTGTACCATCATCAACAGGTTTCCTCAATATTATTTTGTTTACAAATGAGATTGTGATGGTAATTTGTTACAATTTATGAATGGGTTGTCTCAAGATATAAAAAATATTCTCAAGTGTGGAAACATAAATATAACATATTATAATAAAAAATCATTGGTAACATATTTTAACAATAATAAGGATAAATTATTGTAGTTGGACTTGTGCAATGAAAAAAAATCTAAAGTGCAATGTTGTGTAACAGTAATTGTGGAAAAGTATATACGCTAAACAAAGCAATGGGTAAAAATTAGATTAAAGAAACATACATATGATGTTTCTAAACGAAATCTGCATTAGCTAATCATGTGGTAGAGGAGAACTGTAACTTATTATATTCGATGATGTTAAAATATTGGATGCGAAGAATATCATTACAGAAAATGTTATTCGTAGAAAGATTGCATATTAATTATAACCTAAATATTGTTACCCTTACATCAGATGTAAATTATTTAAGTAATTTTACTTTTCCATATATTTATACTGATAGAGAAAGTATTGGTGTCATGAGAAAAACCGAACTCCAGATTATGTTGATAACGAACGTTTTGAGATAGGTAAAAAGGAAAATTTAACCAAACTGACATGCCACCTGTGTCTGTGTGTCGCAGGTCATTTGGTGTGACCGCATTTTCACAAAACGTCTCAACATGGAAATCTGAAATTTTGCATATAATATCTGTGATGTCGAAGGACGAACCCTCTTGGATATCAGTGAATATGGTGCACCAGGGAAGGCACGTCTCAGGGAGCAAACATTTTTTTGCGTCAAATCAGAACATGTTTCAAATAAAAATTGTTCTTAATAAGGAAATGTGCCGAAAAGATCTCTTGACAATTTCTCGTAATATTAAGCATTACCGAGAAAAACGGTTTAAAATTAAATCCATTAAATAAAAAAAAATAGTCTGTCTCGGCAATACTTTCTCATATCAATAAATTATTTTGTTTTTCATTTCGTCTTCGTTTGTCTCATTTGTTTTGTTTATATTATTTGTCACAATTGTTTCATTTGCCTCAATCACCTCATTTGAATCGTTTCTCATTAATCTCATTTGTCTCATTTCCCGTTTATTTATTTTTTCTCATATATTTCTTTTGTCTCATTAAACTCATTTGCTTTATTTCATGTTCGTTTGTCTCATTTGTATCGTTTATATCATTTGTCTCACTTGTCTCATTTGCCTCATTTGTTGTTTCTCATTTGTCTCATTTATCTCATTTATCTCATTTATCTCATTTGTCTCATTTATCACATTTGTCCAATTTGTTCTATTTGACTCATTTGTATCGTTTGGCTCATTTGACTTATTTGTCTCATTTGATTCATTTTTTATTATTCAGTTGTACAATTTCTCATTTGCCTCGTTTGTCTAATTGATGTCATGTGACTCATTTGTCTCATTTATTTCATTTATCATCTCATATTTGTCATATTTATCTTATTTATATCATTTCTCATCTGTTTTATTCGCCTCATTTGTCTCTTTTTTTATTTGTCTCATTTATTTCATTTGGCTTATTTATCTCATTTGGCTTATTTATCTCGTTTGTCTTATTTATCTCGTTTGTCTTATTTATCCCATTTGTCTCATTTATTTAATTTGTCCTATTTATCTCATTTGACTCATTTGTCTAATTTGATTAGTTTATTCCATTTATCTCAATTATCTCATTTCTATTATTTGTATAATTTCTCTCATTTGTATTATTCCTCTTTGTCTTGTTTCTCATTTGCCCCATTTGTCTCATTGGTATCATTTGACTCATATATATATTATTTGTCTCATTTACTGCATTTCTCTCATTTATCATCTTATTTGTCATATAATCTTATTTATTTTGTTTATTTTCATATTAATTATTTTATATAAATAAATAGAATAAATGGAAATGGCATTTTCAATTAATGCAATTTATTTCCTTCATGTCAAATTTCAAATAATGATGAGAAAGTACTGTGAAGGAGCACCTAGCCTTGACCGATTTTTCATATCCTATTGCTATTAATACAATTTTCTTGATATGTATGTAATTTTAGGAGTATTTGTAATGCGTTAGTTTTTGTTTTGGCAATGTCATTGATTGTGTTGTTAAATGCGTAGGGGCATGTGTTGATGTATTAGGGAGGTTAAGATATTTTCTTCTTCGTTCTATTAATTACCGGACACGATATATTATTCTAAGCATTGATAACGTGAGATCTTTATCTCTTCATTGCCGTTTAGTATTCATTATAAAAAAAATTGCGATTGTTAACACCAATCTGTGACATTTTTATTTTATTTATTATAACGTGTATTTAACAACTAATTTTTTGTAACATATTGTATTATGAATTATTTCATGTTTGTAATGTTGCATTACTACACTGTGATGTTGACGACACCGGTTAATGGTTATATCAAAACTTTGCTAAATTGATAATTGTGTATTTCTGAATAATAGTTAAATTCATAACTTTGCAATAAAGCTTCTGATGAAGGCATGTACTAAATGCAGAAACTGGTCAATTTAGGTAAATAGTTGTTATTGTTTATCCAGTTCCCTGCAATCATTATTGAATAATGATAGTGTGGGCACGAAAAACTAACTTTGAAATTATTTAGTTTTATACAGGGTTATTCATAATAAATTACCCACCCCTTATCATCGTTATTATTGCCTACAGAAAAAAAGTTTTAAATAAAAGTTGTGTGGTTATGACTGAACTTTGTTAAAATGCTATCAAAAGTACAGTAGCGTGCAGATTTCAGGGGATACAAAAAACAATATATTTTTTTAAATATATTATAATTTTTGGAATGATCCTTTGTTCCTGATTTCAAAAATATGCCATATATTATCCCTACCATATACCGTTTTTGAGTTATTAAACGTAAATATGGAAAAGTTAACATTATTAGAGTGAGGAATGAAAATGACAACTATTATGTTTGATAAGTGACATTTCTTTAATGAAATAATCAAAATGGTTTATAGTGAGGAAGAAGAAGTCCAAATATTTACTTGTTATATTCAAAATAACAAAAATAAACGTGCAGCAAAAAGAGCATATAGGGTGTTGCATCTAAATCGTCCAACACCATCAGAAAATACGTTCAAAAATATTTACCGAAAGGTGAATAATACCTCCAGTTTTGGTAGAAAAAAGCGTGTAGTTTATGCAAACTAGGAAGAATAGCTAGATATACTGCTTCATTTTGAAGGTAGGCCCATCCATATTTATGCTCGAATAGACTTTTTTGAAACATTGTATTATTTTTTAGAAAATTATGATTGTAGTATAAACAATGCAGTCGATCAATTAGGTAAAAGTTATTCTAAAATCTAACGTACATTAAAAAATAACAGCTACACACCATATAAAATTTTACCGGTACAAGTTTTAACAGAGGCTCATAAAAGGAAAAGACTGGACTTTTGGAGTTTTTAATAGGAAAAATCGAAGATCGTGGGAAAACAAGCACAACAGAAAAAGACTGGTAAGACAAATAAAAAAAATCAGGAAGAAAAACTGTTAGCGTTTGGTGTGGAATTTTCAGAAACAAAATTGTTGAGCCAATATTTTATGATTATATTTTAACTGGAGTTACCTATCTGGCAATAATTATCCCATAAGCAGAAAATATTCTTTTGCAGAATTTTCCTTGATAATATCATTTGGATACTGTTACTACAAACAAGAGCTGTCAACAATATTGTATTGTACAAATTATTTAGCCTCCAATATGAGTCAGGCGTAAGTGAATTATTTACTACAGCTTGTTTCCCAGCATTTAAGGATTATGTTAAGGAACGATCTAGTTTATAAGTTGTCGAAACAATTGCACGAACTTGTTACTCTTAATTTTGATGAATGAATCTCATTCATCAAAATTAATATAGACAGAAAAGTAACTATTTGTTATTCTAGGATAAACAGATAAATAAATAGACATATAGATAGATAGATATTTTATTCACCATAATAGTACAGATAATGTACATTTATTTAAGTTAAATACAGAGCGCTATTCGGCATTTAATAAAGATAGATATAAAAAAAGAGAGTTCTACAAAGTAATATAGATGAGTAAATAATTATAAGTGTATTTTAATTAAAATTACATTAACAATATAGTACAGTAAAAATAGTAACACGCATGAACTATTAAAAACATAATTATTTATTGGGATTTATTGAGTATTTATTGAGCTGATGAATTGCAGAAATTCCGTAATAGTATAGATCACTGGCCAACACACATTTTGGTGCCTGGGATTTGTTAAGTTTAACTAAGTAATTTTGGGGTGCCTAATCCAAAAATGCCGTCAGATTTGTTCTATCAGATCTACTTTTCGAAATTTACTATTTTCTGACCTATGTAGGAACAATTCACTAAAATTAGATATAATGTTTTGTTATATAAGTTTTAAAATATTACTATTTGATTACAACTTTCAACTGAAACACAAAAAAAGTGGGTCGAAGGTATTTATTTAACAGAAAAGAATATACATATGCAACTTTCAATCATCAATTAAAAATTTCCTTTTATAAGATTTCCATGCGTGAGGTTTACCAGAACAGTCCCGCTGAAGATTCCAGCAGTAATCGGCCATCATGTGGGTATCCCATCTTCCTTGGTACCTTTCTTCCATAATGCGGATGTCGTGGTGAAATTTTTCCCCCCTGTTCTTCACTAACAGCACCTAAATTTTCTGGAAAATGGTCCAAGTGGCTGTGAAGGTAATGGACCTTAATGCTCATGTTACATCCGAGTGTGTGAAAGTTAGAAAGATCTGTTCTACTAATTCGACGTAATTCTCTGCTTTATGTTTTCCAAGAAAATTTTTAATTACTTTAACAAAAGAGCACCAGGCGTTAGATTCAAGTTTGTTCATTGATGTCGTGAAATGCGGGTCCTTTATAAGTTGCCTTATCTGAGGACCATCAAAAATTCCAGCCTTCACTTTTTCTCTACTAAGCCTTGGAAATTTAAGTGTCAAATACTCAAAACAAGGTCCATCTCGAGGCAGAGCCTTAACAAATTGCTTCATAAGACCCAGTTTTATATGTAATGGTGGCAAGATGATTTTGTTTCTGTCAACCAACGGTTCGTTAAGAACGCTGTGTTCTTCTTGAACTAAAGCATTTATTAAAGGCCAATTTCTGGTAATCCAGTGCCTTAGCTCTGCTGTCCCACAAGCATAAAAAACAAGAATATTTTGTGTATCCACTTTGTTGTCCGAAGAGAAAGTTTACCATTTTTAGATCGACACAAATCGACCACTGATGCTCTTCATACTTGATTTTTTTCAGGACCAATGATATTGTCGCGTATTCCTCTTTCATAGTAGGGGAATGTCCAATAGGTATAGAACCATGTTTATTACCATTGTGTCAAAGTACACATTTTAAACGTCTGGAAGAACTGTCTATAAAAAGACACCATTCACTTGGCGTGTATTCTGTTAACCCCATCTTCTCCAAGAGACCTCTTGTGTCATTACAAAACACTAAGTTATTTTCTTTAGAGAAATACGGCAGCAGATCTTTCTCTCTGGTAGGATAAAATGTAATATTAGTACTTGGAGTACAGTAAGTTATTTTCATTTAATCTGGAAGCAAGCAATTCGACTCCTTTGAGAGGTTCATATCTCTAACAAGATCATTGAGCTCTTGTTGACTGAAATGTTGGGGACTTGTTGAAGGTCCTTCAAAATTGCTGTCACTTTCACATTTGTTGAACTGCACCTCATCAGGCGATGTATCTGAATCATCCTCCAGAAGCGTAGGCAAGTTACTGAACGTTGGAATAGGTATTTCTTCAGAATGAGGGAGAGGTCTTCTTGCTGACTCCATGTTAGGGTATGTTCATTTATGCCGGTTATTGCGATTAATGTCTTTGATGCTGACAGAACAAAAATAGCAGTCATCATGATGGTTTTCTGGCTCCCTCCATACGATAGGTACTCCAAATTTTAAGCACGTTCTCTTTCCGTTTGTCCATTGTCGCAAATGTTCTACACATGTTTTGCATACGAAATGTGGTTCCCATGATTTATCCTGGTCTCCTAACTGGACGCCAAAATACGCTAAATATGCTCTTTTTATAAAGTCAGATATGAGTTTTCTACTTCCCTTGAAAGAGTACTCGCCACAAATATAACAAAAAACGTCTGGGTGGTTCACACAATTCCATCTGCTTGTAGAAGCCATTGTTGTAATTCGAATTTTTAATATTCACGCAATAATTTAGAGCAAATTAGTACACAGTTATCACACGAAAGCACAATACCTGAACTGTGGGATACAGTCAGAGATACGGGAAACCCTATGTTACAGGTAAATGAAATAGGGTGGGGACTGGGGTTGTTTCCGGTTAGGCTGGTAGATTTGTGCAGTAATGGGAATACCGCGAATTATAAAAAGACTAATAATTACATTCTAATTTCAGGTAAGAACATACAATTTTGTTCTCCTAAATATTTAGTTATTTTGATTTTGATATTATTAGTCGTATAAGTAATAAATTTCACCATGGTGTATCTCAAAAACTAGAGCTGCTAGGGAAAAAAGCGAGTTATTTTTGGAACCAGCACATCAGAAATACCCTAAATCAGTTCGTATTTTCCAGGCACCACGACAAAAAATTTATTTTGTTGGCCAGTGACTTTATTTATTTCACATGATTGACTCTAGACCATTATGTTATAGTTTAAAGTAGAGTAGACGAGAGTATAATAAACATTAGTTATTAAGCTATTTCTGTCGAGGCAGTTTTTAAGTGTTGTAGCAGGAGATGTTTAGTGCGTACTTCGTCAATATCATAGAGAGTGGCTCCTAAGAATTTTATAGTAAGGTAAATGTCCCTAAGTTTGACACGTCCGAAAATTTGACACATTTCGTTTAATATTAATAAATAAAGAATCCGTTTTATCTACATCAACATTATATAGACTTCTGCTTAATTTAAGTGTTTTAGCAAATTACATAAATATTTCTACTTTATCGGCCGTTTTCATTTGACACCATCATAACTGAAATGTGACAAATGGCGATGTCTGGCAAACAGCCTACTAGTCTAGTTCACAAGTTAAAAACGGTGTTAATTAGTGATATAGGTCGTAAAAATATGGGCGATAGCTCATTGGATTCGGAATGATGTCTAGAAAAATGTATAAAAATTGTTTACCAGCAAAAGGCATTTAGTTTGTCACAAATAATTCAGAAACTATTAATAATTATGAAATTTAAAAAAAAAGGATTCTTAAAAAGGACGAAATTTCCGATAAAAAAAGTTCTAACTGCCGGAACTGTACCTTCATTATTAATAATTTTAATTTAATTATGAAAATAGTGCTCCGCGACGCGAGCGCGACGCTAGCGCAGACCTCAGAAACAAAAATTTTTTTTAGCTATAAAATATTAACGTAGGTAGGTCAATCCCATATGAGTAATTATTCATGATAAAGCAAACAGAAAAATTCTCCTAAAATTTCTTTTATTAATGTGACGGGTTTCGTGAACAAGTAATTACTTCACATCATCAGACACAGGAATTTTTATAAATAAAAAACCAGGGTAGTCTGGTTTTTTATTTATAAAAAATTCCTGTGTCTGATGATGTGAAGTAATGACTTGTTCACGAAACCGGTCACATTAATAAAAGGAATTTTATTAAAATTTTTCTGTTTGCTTTATCATATAAAATATTAATTAAAAAATTTCAAAAAATTATCGGATCATTGTTTATAGTCAGATAATTGTTAAACTAAAGACGTGAAAATTATAACCGATGCTGGATACATTGTGACAAGTATACTTTATGAAATAATCACATCACGATATTTTTAATTGTTAGAGTTCATTAGTTATTAATCTTTTACGTTAACAAAAATCTAATAAACGATAAAAAAGGTGAAAATTTTTTTTTATCAGTGTCTGTTATTATCACTGTTTTTGTATATCAAAACATTATTAGATCTTATAATTTTTTAATTTTTTAGTGATATTTGTTTAAAAAAAATGTATAAATAAATGGATTAGTTGCATATTTTAGAAAATAATTTTTTTTGCCAAATTATTAGTGGAATTATGATTTAAAAAAAAAAATTTTTTTTTATAAAAAATTTTTTTTAGTGTTAATAATCATTTAACTTTTTTTATTATTTAAGTAACAGATTAACAAGAGATTTTTTTTTCTAAATTATCATTTGCAATTTTCTACAAAGTAAAAAAAAAATTTTTTTCCCTTAAAATTTATTTTTTTATTTAATAAACAATTTGTAATAAACAATGGTCGAATGTATTAATATTTTTTTTACAGAAAAAAAAATGCTAAAAACAACCACATATTTAACCAATACAAAATTTTTTTTTCCATTTTTCATAGAATTTTCAATTTTGCTACTCTACAGAAATTAAAGTACCTCCTTCTTTTGTTAAATTATTAACCTCTATATCTTTTAAACTATTAGAGATACGACAATGGATATTCAAGTCGTTTTTATAAAGGATTAATTAGTCTTTAAAATGAGTTAACCACCTAGTTTGTAACTATTGTTAATCAGCATTTGTTTATAAAAAATTAAGGTTTCTTTGTCATGTTCGAATCTTTTATGACTTATAGCTTATTAAATATTGCAGATAGAGTAGTAGACCTTCAAGACCATTTTGTTCAGTGATTAAATATCTACCGAATAAGCTTTTGATCATATCCATATCTCTTATAGTTTAAACTATAAACGTATTTTTATTAATATTCCTTAAATTCGTATTCCTTTGTAGAAAATTGCAAATGATAAATTTAGAAAAAAATCTTTTATTAATATATTATTTAAATAATGAAGAAAGTTAAAAAATGATTATTAACAATAAAACAAATTTTTTAAGATTTTTTTTATCAATAATTTGGCAAAGAAAATTTTCTAAAATATGCAATTAATTCATTTGCTTATAACGTATTTTTAAACAAGTACCACCAAAAATTTAAAAATTATAAAATCTAATAGAGTTATATACAAAAACAGTGATAATAACAAATATTGATAAAAAAAATTTTTTCACCTTTTTTTTTACCGTTCATTAGTTTTTTGTTAACGTAAAAGATTAATAACTAATGAACTATAACAATTAAAAATATCGTGATGTGGTTATTTCATAAAGTATACTTGTCACAATGTAGCACTGGTTATAATTTTCACGTCTTTAGTTTAACAATTATCTGATTATAAACATAAACGTGAACTCCAAAAAAATTTATTAATTAAAAATAAGCACATTTTATGAAAAATGGATAAAAAAATTGTCTTTAAGTGGATGATCCTATAATTTTTTGAAATTTTTTAATTAATATTTCATAGCTAAAAAAAATTTTTTTTTGTTGCTAAGGATTATGAGGTCTGCGGCAGCGTCGCGCTCGCCGCGCGGAGCACTATTTTCACCATTAAATTAAAATTATTAATAATGGAGGTACAGTTCCGGGACTTTTTTATCGGAAATATCGTCCTCTTTAAGAATCTTTCTTTTAAATTTCTTAATTATTAATAGTTTCTGATTTATTTGCGAAAAACTAAATGCCTTTTTTTTATCTTAATTTTACAATTTTTTATGTATTGTTAAACAATTTTTATACATTTTTCTAGTCGTCATGTCGATTCCAATCAGCTATCGCCCATATTTTTACGACCTTTATCACTAATCAACACCGTTTTTAACTTGTGAACTAGACTATACTTACAGTGTGTGTTAGCACTGTTACAATAAGGTAAAAAAAAACAGGTAAGAAATATGCTTTGTTAGACATTAGTTATACGATTGTAATGTAATTTTTCATACAAATTGGGTTCTAGGGCCTTTGTTTTGAAGTATTCTAACATTATTTCATGCTACTTATTTGTGTTTAATAAAAATTATTTGGTGTCAAAATTAAGTTCATGTTGTTTTACTCTGGAGCTAAATTTGATAGTAGTGTCAGAGTTGTGGATAAAACGAAATATCAAAAATGTTTACACAATATGCACAATTTAACTATTTAACATATTCAACCCCTGCGAAAGTCTTTATTTTGTAAATAAACTAAAGATTTCCTTATTCTGACACCTATATTTTACCTGTCAGACTTTGGGACAATTTGCCCGTAAGTATAACAGTAAATAACATACCTTTAACTAAATACATATATATAATTTTTTAGAAAATGCCTGGCAAAACATACACAAAGGATGCTATGAGGTAAGCTGTTGAGGACGTGAGAAAAGGCATGGCAAAGGCAGTAGCTAGTAAACCATATAATGTTCCACGCTCAAGTCTTATTAATGTTTTTAATGGAAAATCAAATATTGACACTAAAATGAGGGCTCCTATCATACTTACTGTTGACGAAGAAAAAAATTAGGTCAGTGGGTAATCGCCATAGCGAAAGTTGACTTTCCGGCTGACAAAGATCAACTCTTTGACAGTGTCGCTCTAATTATAAAAAAACTAAAAAGAGAAAATACTTTTCGAAGGCTTTCTTCGCAGAAACCCTGAGATACGTAAACGAATGACTTAAAACTTAACACAGAGTAGAGCTGCAGTTACCGAGGAGAAAGTAAAAAATTGGTTCCAAGAAATAAAACTCTATTTGAAGGAATATAATTTTGAGGCAATTAGTAATGCCCAGAACGTGTATTTAATGCCAATGAGACTGCGTTTTTTTTTTAAGCCCGAAAAGAAAAATGGGTTTAGTTGAAAAGGGTTCAAAGATTGTTCACAACCGAATTTCCACAAATGATAAGGAATGCATTACAACCCTTATAACATGTAAGGTCGAGTGATTTTCTTGTTTTTGCTTTTCGTTTATAATTATTTCATTTACAATTAAAGATTTTGACTTTGAAACTTGTAATTTTTATTGTAACATCATTTTTAACAATATAAAATTTGAGAATCACAAGAGGCAAGTCAAACCATTTGTTTTTTAACAAGTAAGCACAAGAAGATTTTTACTAATTTACAGGGAATGCTGCTGGTATATTAGCTCCACCCATGGTTGTCTACTACCTAAACTGTAGATAACTTAATGCCCAGAATATGGAATCTGATGGCAATAATGATGAAGATAATACTGGAAATGACTGTGATAACAATGTGAATACCTGTGATGACGATGGGATTACCAGTGATTCCTCGGAGTATGATATTCATTTTTGTTTAATGATGTGGAATAAAAAGGATTTTACTCCAAATCTAAAACAATTTGTGCAGAATGTAGGTCCTAATAATGTACAAGGTAAATCTACACCCTACGAATATTTCCAATGTTTTCTTGTGACAACCTGTTGAATGACATCGTCTTTCAAACCAATCTTTACTGTATTCATCTGCTCATGGGAATCAAGACCTCTCCAAGCTAGAGAGATTACTGGTCTTCACGACTTGGAATTCGTGACACACATATTATTGCTTTGATGAACGTAAATCGATTTGGATTCCTTTTGATCAATATTCATTTGAATGACAATACTCTTATGCCAAAAAGAGACAACCGGGTTATGATAAGTTATATAAGTTGCATCCTTACATCGACAGTTTAAAACATAAATTTCAGCACTATTACAATCCAATCGGTTAACAAGAGTATGGTAAAATTTAAAGATCGATCATCATTCAACAAATACTTTCCAAACAAACTGATAAAGCGTGAATATAAAATTTGAGTCGTTGCAGATCAGTATGGGTATATATCCAATTTTGAAGTTTACACAGGAAAGAATGAGGAAGTTGGTGGAAGGGAAAAAAACAAAGATGACATAAAGAAACTAGGTTCAGGAAAATGTGTTGTTTATAAGATGACTGAGGGTTTAGAAGTTAAAGGATACCATATCAACTTTGACAATTTTTTTTCCACAGAGAGGTTGATGAGACTGATGTACAAAAAAGAAATATATCATTGTGGAACTGTTCGAAGCAACAAGAAAAATTGCAGAATAATTTGAAAAATGACAGTAAACTTACAAGAGGAGAATGAGAGAGAGATGCTGACTTGTGTAAAATGGACGGATAAGAGAGCCCTGACTATATAATCAACTATTCATGCACCAACAGAAAGCCTCCCTGTTGGAAAAAGAGAGAAGGATGGTATAATTACACAAATAAACTGCAAACGCTGTGAACGATTATAGGCGTTGCATGGATGGTGTAGTCGTATTATGCTATCGATCGTAAGAGCAGAAAATGGTGGCACCGATTATTTTGGCACCTCATAGACACAGCCTTAGTAAACTCTTTTATCATTTCCAAGCAGGCAACCAAAAAATGGTCTGAAACTACAGAAGTTTCGCCTCGAAGTAAGTTCTGGTCTGGTTGGTGCTAATAGGATGAAGCGCGATTTGGAAAGAAGATCAGTGTCTCCCTTTTCCGAAAATTCTTACAAGGTTCATGTACCAAAAAATTTACGAACTGATTAAGCTAAACACATGCCGGTGCATGAGACTTCCAGACGGTGCGCACTCTGCAGTACCGCCAAAAATCCTCACCGTACCAAATGGGCATGCAACATACGCAGGGTTGGACTTTGCAAAACAGCAAATAAAAACTGTTTTTTAGAATTCCATAAAAAAGTAAATATTCTTATGTATATATTTTACTACATATATTGGATAATAGATATTTTTTATTTTCATATGTGACATAGACATAGGGTCACATTATGTAACCATATAATAAACAAATGTTTATGATTTACTTTTTGTATAATTAACATCTAGAACCATAACTAATTACAATTCTACAACCAGATATTAACAAAAATTTCAAAATTAATTCGTGCTCAAAGAAATAAACTACATAACTACCTTTTGATGAAAAGTTAACAGATTTTTTCTAAATTATGAATTGTGGGTAAATTTTATAGAGCAGTAAGAAAATTTAAGTAAAGGCGCTAAATTTGTTTAAACTGATTTATTTACTAAAAACGTAACAATATTTGTTGCCAAGAAGCTTGAGGTAAAAATTCAAAGCTTATTTGATGTTTCACGGTTTCATTTTAGTGCATGGAATTTGGATATAGACTATAAGTTCTACGCTCATGTACAACAAAGTTCTCTGGATGCCTACTCTGTCTCGTCCTATGGTTATTATTATACCCTTAAAATCCATTCACGATGCCGTGGGAACAAATATGTTACTCGATCCTATAGACCGGTCCGGCTTGCTGGAAGAACACATTTTTGGCCCATACGATGGCGACGGCGCCAGTGGAAACTTTTTCTCTGTCTTACGAACCGATACGGTGGTGAACGTGTTAAATAATCGAAACGTTGAAACTGAAATCTAAACAAGACAGTTAAATTCTACGAAAAAGTTGCTTTGAGAATTACAGATTTAAAAATACTGAACAATAAAAAAGTTATACGAACAGCTGATTTTAGAAAATATAACTTTCAACTTTTTTGAAGCCACCAGAGTATTGAAAGGGGATTTTAGTTGGTAACAAAATTGTTTAAAACTTTTCCCATTTAACCATTTTTCTGTCTCCTATAGTTTCTGAGATCCCAATAATTTGTCACCAAAATGTCCCACACTGTATATTGAATATATTCTGTTGTATCTGTTTCAATAATTTGCCATAAAACCGTTTTGATACGATGCAACATATATTATGCATTTTAAACTTATTTGCCATTTTAATTTCGTTTGCTAAACCGACCTCCAATAAATTGCTTTCAAAATTATACGTTTCATTCAATATATTCAGGTAATTCTATAATTTTAGTTGTTAAAAGTAACAATGGAAATGTTTTATTTGCGTCTTTGGTCACTGTCTAGAAATGTAGACGTGCGTATTTCAAAGAGATCTTCGAATTTTTGTTTAGTTGAGCGAATTGGCAGTGTTGTAAATTCTTTTATATCAAATATTAACTTTTCATTCAAATGTTTATAGTTAAATTGGCATCTATGACTTTCAAATATTTTTAAAACCTGCACTGATTTCACTTCAATGAATCAACGACCTAGTACCCTTATAGCTGAGTCAAAGCACAAAAGAGTGAAACTTCTTTGAAGTTACCACTTCAATACGATCTAGTCGTAGCAAGTTGTAATGTTACCAATGATCTGCTATAGAAGTATTTTATTATACTTTTAAAGAAAAAAAAATAGAGAAACTACATTCTGGAATGCAAAAAATAAATATTGTTTTGTATTTTGAATCTATACTGTATTTTTGCATTGTTGTGATAATGATATTTATAATAATTGAAGTGTCAAGGTATTCCAACAGAGAGGATAAAATTAATTTACAAATAGTAATATAATAAAAATATTACATAAATGAGATACAAAGTCATAAACCTCTCACTTTATTTAATTGAAGATTAATAGTTATTTGTGTACCAAGGCTTGTAAATGTATTTTACAGGTCGGGAACACAGTTTGCAAACTGAAGCCCGTAGGGCTGAGGTTTGCTTCAATATCTCCACATCTCCACCACTGGTTACAATAATTTTTAGTTGTTCCTCCCAGATAGACAAGCAGAAGAAAGCAGAGCTTCACACTAAATTTAATGTTCTTGCAATAAATGGTTTATGAGTTAATCAAAAATTAACATTTTTTGGAAAATTTTAACGCCCTGTATTTCGAAAATGAGTCATTTTAGGACACATGTTTATACAGATTTCTTAAAATATGTTAAGGAGCCGCCTACTACATTTTGGGCAAGTACTTTGGAAACAGCCAGTATGGAATATACAGTGCGTCCATAAAGTAAAGCATAAATTCATTATTAGGTAAATAAACAACTTTATTGAAAATTCCCGAAACACGTCAATTTTTGATTTTAATTTACTGTTTTCTCAAATAATAATTTAATATATAGGGTGACCTACTTTCGAGTAATGACGTCATCACCGGTTTTTTTAAATGGAACACCCCACTTTTTTCTCAATTTCCGGATGTCCCTTGCTAAGCTGATTCCAAAAATGTATCACAAGTTGCTTCAAATTGGTATAGGGTGGGCAACAATACAAAAAGTGTTTATAAAAAATTAATTAGAAAGTTATACGTGACTGTATTTTTACAAAAGAGAATTTACAATTAATGTTTAAATTGTTTTCCATTGACCGCTAGACAATGACCTAACCGGGCAATACATTCGTCTCTGATATTTTGTAGCACAGCGGG
The DNA here is from genome assembly GCA_029963845.1 of Rhamnusium bicolor. Taxonomy (NCBI): domain Eukaryota; kingdom Metazoa; phylum Arthropoda; class Insecta; order Coleoptera; family Cerambycidae; genus Rhamnusium; species Rhamnusium bicolor. The sequence continues at coordinate 718,476 of JANEYF010002799.1, read as the reverse complement.
TGTTATGATTCGGTCTTTTAGCTCACGGATATTGCCTGGTCTGTTGGTATAGACTTTAGATTTTAAATAACACCATAAAAATAAGTCTAGTGGACTAAGATCAGGTGATCTAGCGGGCCATTCCACTATTCCCCTTCTTCCTATCCACCGATCTGGAAAGGTTCTGTGTAAAAACTCGCGCACAGCTGCAGCGAAATGTGGCGGTGCGCCATCCTGTTCAAACCAGATTTTGCTGTCTAAAGTATTGGCTATTTGAATATCAGGGAAAAGCCGGGTCAAATCAGGAATTAATGTATTTTGTAAGAAATTCAGATATGACGCTCGTGTTAAATTTTCATCAAAAAAAATATGGACCAAAAATTGTATTTCTCACAATACCAGCCCACACATTGACCGTCTGTGGTCGTTGCATATGGTATTCTTGCATCCAGTGTGGATTTTCCTGAACCAATAACGGGTGTTTTGCCGATTAACATGCCCGTTCAAGTAAAACGTTAGCAATGAAATTGTTATTTCGATTATTTTGGTCCATCATATACTCGCAGAATTCATTTCGTCGGTCAAAGTCGTCTTCAGCCAATTCATGGATGAGACGTACATTATAAGGATGGTATTTTACCTTTTTAAAAATGTTCGACACTGAAGACTTTCCAATGTTCAAATTTCTTGATACTGTCCGCACTGTATAATGTGGATTTTCTACTGCCAACAAAATTACATCTTGTTGAATATTTTCATTAAGTTTAGGTCTACCTTGCTTTGGTGCATCCCTCACATGTCCTAATTCTCTGTATTTTCGCTCTATTCTGCTTACCGCAGATTGTGAAATAGGTTCACGATCTGGGTGCATTTCATGGAATAATCTGCATACCTCTTGTTGAGTCCGCATCCTGTTGCCAACACCAATCATCATTAAAATTTCAATCCTCTCCCTTTCAGTTAAAGGCATTTCAAAAAAACAGTTTTAATATAACGAATTAGATTTAGATTTCACGTAAACGTACCTACTTTGAAGCGTTAACAATACAGATGTGAACTTTTTATGCCAGTTCTTAACGTCAGCTAAAAAACAAATGGCAAAAAAATACCTACAAACAATAAAAATAGTACGGTATAGTCGAGGGGCAACGATCACTAATTAACGTGGTTGGGGTGTTTTTTAATAGTTTATCAAAGTAGTTGTATCACAATACGTTAATTTCATTTAATTTTTTAGTACATTTATTCATTTGTAAATATCTTGTAATTTTGGTGTTGTTGCCCACCCTGTACCAATTTGAAGCAACTTGTGATACATTTTTGGAATCAGCTCAGCAAGGGACATCTGGAAATTGGTAAAATAGTGGGGTGCTCCATTTAAAAAACTGGTGATAACGTCATTACTCGAAGGTAGATCACCCTGTATATTAAATTATTATTTGAAAAAACAGGAAATTAAAGTCAAAAGTCGACGTGTTTCGGGAATTTTCAATAATATTGTTTATTTACCTAATAATGAATTTATGCGTTACTTTATGGACGCAATGTACATATATAATATTATTTTGACAATAGATATTTACGAAAAGTCACTCGGAATAATCAGCGAACTACTTTCCTCGTTCTTCCTTCTAATTCTTTCAAAAAGTAACTAACATTTTTATCTTTGATGATTCTCCTGTAATATAATTATGCATTGTTAAAAAAAGTACGAAATCACATATCGAAATGATCAATCCTGATAGTATATCCTGTTCGATACTTTGTTCATCTATCATATTTCTGCGAAATAAAACGTATTGGCAATGTTCGTCAATCATGTCATCGAACTAAAATAACTCTCTTGTATGTATATTAGTCCCATTGAATATGACTTCGATCGTGAAATTACTAACTCCAGTTTTAAATTGGCGATATTTTGTATTTCGTAGTACATAGAATATCGTGAAGTGTACCAGTTTTTATTGAGACGTCAAGATTTAATTTTGACAAGCGGATGTTAAAAATATACTTGAGAAAATAAATTTAATTTTCAATAGTAAAAAGTGTTTTAAATAAGTGTAGTGATAAGGGATATTTATATAGGAGTAGTGACAAGGTACGGAAGAATAAGAAGGAACGCTAGTGGGTATATAGATGAAAAAAATTCGGTTAATAAATAAAAGTGACAGTGACATTTAACATAAATTATTTCTTTTCTGACACACATTTGGTTAACAAAGGTTTTTACAAAAGTTTTTATTTATTTAATTACTTTTTCTAAATTAGACAGTTAAATTAAGTTAGGTTAGAAGATCCAAATTTGAGATTTCAAATAATAAAATAAGTGAAAACAAAAGATTTGGCATGCGGGTATTACCCGGAGCAAAGGAAAAGTATATGAAGGTCAAAAGTACACAAGAAATCAAAAGCAGAAGAAACAATAAGAATAAGGAAAAAAAGAAGAATGAAGACTCGACGATGGTATCATCCTCCTCGTCATCATCGGACGATGAGGTGAGGAGTGCAAAAATTGCCAGAACTTCCAAAAACCAAGAAACGATGGACACGACGGAGACGACACAAACGGAAAATTTGGGAAAAATAATGAAATTGAGACACTGTGCAATAGATGAACAAGACAAAACTTTTACGCACCCAACGACGAAGAAAAGGACCATTGAGGAGAAGATAAAAGAAACAACAATAGAAAACAAGTTTAAAACATTGAAAGATGTTAGCAAGGACATGAACGAGACAGTACAAGAAAAGAATACAACGACGAGCCAAAAAAAGAGTACCACAAACGAAAAACCAAAGCAAGAAAGACCACCACCAATAATAATACATGGTAAATTTGAAGACCAGAAAGGAGTAACAGCGTTCTTGAAGAATACAATGAGCAAAAGGTTTCATTTCAAAAATACCCCTAATAACACAGGGGTATATCTGGACGACATGAGAGACTACAAAAAGTGTATCGCCTATTTCGAGGATGGGAAAGTTAGTTTCCACACCTATACTCAAAAAGCAGAGAAAACCCATGGGTTTGTCCTACATGGGTTGAACGAAGACGTGGATCTTAATGAATTAAAAGAAGAAATGAGAGAAATTTATAAGATCGAAGTAAAAGAAATTTACAAAATGAGGGGAACGAGATTTCCCCTCTTCCTAGTAGTGACAGCCTCATCGGTAATATTGAAAGAGCTGACCAAGGAGGTAAAGTACCTCCAGCACACTGCGGTAGCCTGGAGAAGACATTTCAACAATAAAATCATCATACAGTGTCACCGTTGTCAAGCGTGGGGGCACGCGACTGCAAACTGTCGCGCCCTTCCGAGCTGCGTAAAGTGTGCTGGAGGGCACTTTACAAGGGAGTGTACCATAAACAAAAACCAGCCAGCAAAGTGTGTTAACTGTAAGGGGGACCATACCGCGAACTCTACAGAGTGCAAAATATACCAAAGAAAACTGGATCAAATCGAGTCAAGACAATATGTACAGCCGGCCCCCCAGACCAGGTATATCGCAGCGTCGCCACCACGGACAAACGCATGGGTTAGACCAATGGTAGCGGAAAGTGGAGACCAACAAAACTACAACAGACATTTCCCAGAGTTGCCTGGAACAAGAAGAAGGCAAACCCAGATGGCCCAGCCAATAATCCAGCAGCAGCAGCAACAACAGACGATGCAGCAACAACAACAAATGAGAACACCACCGATGGCAGCTGCAACTCCAGAAAGCGTGGGGAAATTCACGGAGCTGCAGTCAGCCTTTCAGCAACTATCCGGCATCATAGACCTGGACCTGATGTTACGAAGAGTCAAGCTGTTGACAGGTAAGCTTGTTAATTGCAATACGGAACTGGAAAAGTTCGAAATATTTTTTAACTTTTGTCAAGATATCTCGAACAATGTCTGCTAAATTTTTAGTAGCTTCTTGGAACGCAAATGGTATCGGTAACAAAATTCCGCATCTTATAAATTTTCTGACGAGGCATAAAATTGACATTATGCTTCTTTGTGAAACGAAATTGACTAGACGCGATAAGCTCAAAGTCCGCGGATACACCACCATTAGGCAAGACAGAGACGGCAACAGAGGTGGCGGAGTGGCCATCCTGATAAAGTCCGACATTGCACACACTCACAAATCGATACGTAACACGACGATCGAAAACGTGAGTGTAACGCTGGACGGCGGCACACATATCACCGCCGTGTATAATAGACCTTTGAACGGCTTCACTGTGAACTGTCTTGATAGATTGGTGAATCGGGGAGGGCGCGGCCTGATCATCGGTGACTTGAACGCCAGACATCGAATGTGGAATTGCCATCGCAATAACGCGAACGGCAACACCCTGTTTGACTATGTAAATAACAACAATATCTCCCTGGAGTTCCCGAATACTCCGACGCACTTCCCAGAAAATGGTACTACGCCGACCACCATCGACATAGTCCTCAACAAGGGCGTGACTACCTCCACGCTGCCTGTAGCGTTGGAGGAGCTCACGTCCGACCACAATCCGATTTTAATTAATCTGCGTGGTGTGTCGAGGAGGACGCCGCGATTGAGGTTACGTCCTATAAGAATGCCAACTGGCCGGCTTTTCGCCAGTTCATCAATGACCGGCTTGAAATAAATAGCAATATAAATAATGCCGGTGACCTGGAAAGTGCTGTGGACGTATTCACGGGCATACTACAGGAGGCCGAACGGGGCGTTGCTGAAACTAAAACGATTGACCCGTACAAGGAACAACTTGACGACGCGGTCAGACAAATGATACGCGACAAAAACAGGCTGAGACGGCTTTGGCAAAGAAACAGAGATGTGGCTGCCAGGCTGCAAACGTCAATTCGTAACTCCATAAACACCGAAAAGAATCGGAAATGGAGTGAAAAATTACATTCGCTTAATCCGCGAGACGGTTCGTTGTGGAAAATGACAAAGCGTCTTAAAAACACGAGGCAGGTCATTCCAGCCCTGTTGGAAAATAACGCAAACGGCCGCCAGACGACGCACTTAAGAGACGGGCAAAAAGCCAACCATTTAGCTGACCAATTTGAATCAATACACAATCAAAATTACCCAAATAACGAAGATCACGACCGCATCGAAAATACAATTTCCCAAATATACGGTCATGGAGTCCAAATTCCTATGACGCGACAGCAAATTTTAGCAACCATGACCACGCCCGCGGAGCTGAAAAAGCTTATCAGGACTCTCGCAAACAAGAAAGCGCCGGGATCGGACGGTATCGATCATAAGCTACTTAAGAATCTGCCGAGAAAAGGTATTGTCCAACTTACGCACATCACCAATGGCATTTTGCGACTGCAACACTGGCCTAGCCAGTGGAAGAGTGCGGTGGTGTGTCCTATCTTGAAGCCGAACAAAAATCCGAAAACGGCTACTAGTTAGCGTCCGATATCTTTACTATCGGCGGTATCTAAACTGGTTGAAAAGATCGTTCTGAAGCGGCTAAACACTGCCCAGGGCGATCTTGAAATCAACGATGATTTTCAGTTTGGTTTCAAGAAGGGACGCAGCACGACTCTGCAGATCGTCAGGATCGTCAATGATGTCAAGAAACAGTATAATCTTGACAAGAGCACCGCCATGGTGCCCTTAGATATTGAGAAAGCATTCGATACCGTCTGGCTGCCCGGTATCATATATAAACTGCACCGGTACGACTTTCCGGGCCATCTAACGCAACTGTTACACTCTTACTTGCACGGCCGAACGCTGCGAGTGAGAGTGAACAAAACTCTATCAACACAGAGGGACATTAGAGCAGGCGTTCCGCAGGGGTCGGTCCTTGCGCCAAAATTATATAACATATATGTGTCCGACTTTCCGCAGTTCCCGAACACCAAGCTTGCGATGTACGCCGACGATACCGCCATATACTGTCACAGTCACCATGCTCAGGCCGCTGGGCAGCTGATAAAGGCGCACATGGTAAGGGCGTCGGAGTACTACGCCAAGTGGAAGGTGAAGGTGAACGTCGCCAAGTCAGAGGCTATTGTTTTCACTAGAAAAAGAATAAATAATAAAATAATTACACCTATTTCGATGGGGGGCAGCCAAATTGAGACGAAACAAGACGTAAAATATTTAGGCGTAACTTTGGATAAAGGACTCTATTTTGGAAAACATATTAACGAGACGATACGTAAAGTTTATTCTCTGTCCAGGACTCTATACCCCCTGATGGCGGGGAATAGCAGACTAAACAGGGAAAATAAAAAATTAATTTATACGATGATAGTGAGACCAGCCCTAGTATATGCTGCGCCGGCCTGGTGTTCTGCGAGCGCGACGACGTTACACAAATTGCAGGTACTGGAAAACAAATTCCTTCGCCTCATAAGTAACTCAACAAGATATACCCCCATAAGGGAATTACGACAACTTTGCAACGACATTGTACCCATAGTGGATTATATCAGAGATACTTCACAAAAATTTTACGAATTTAAACTCTCTGATTGTCCACTAACCTCCAACATTACACAAATAAGGGAGTATAACGCGCCATTTCGAATAAAACACAAATTACCGTACCAAACGTTACCAATTTTCAGACAACATCTTTAGACCACGGTCTTCCCACAAAATGGGAGGACACTCCCACATTATAAAAGGGGCGCCAAAATTCCAAATTTTGTTCTCACTTTTTCTCTTATTTTCTTTTTGTTCGTTTTTGTTATCAAATATTCCCCAAAAAATATATTCCAAATTATAAATAAACCATCAGTAAATTGCGGCACATTATCATATACACGAAATATCATTAAATACCCAAAAATAAGCGGAGTTGGACATTCCCGCTTCCCAATTCAGTATTGTTTAGAGGCGAGCTTTTTACTGTGACAGTTTGGCTCGTCGAAGCATTGTCAAAATTCAAAATTATTATACACAAATTTATACAATTTTATATTCTTTTTGCATTATTTTAAAGTTTTATATCAACGGCGCATGCTTTTGCATGTGTCTTTGTTTTCTCGTTTTCGGAGTTATTATACAATTTAAAAATGTTTTTTTTTTTAGGTGTTGTATTTGTTGTTAATGTTTTAGTTTTAAGTCCGGACTGGCCCCGCTTCGCCCGACCTAACAATTGCCCCGTCGCCACCTTACGCGGGGATGCTAGGTTGGTAATGGACCGGGTGTCGAGCGAGGACCATATACATTGATTTCTTTAACTATTAATAAAATTGTTTTGAATTGAATTGAATTGAATATCGTGAGGTTCTTTGTATATATATTAGTGACTTATTTATAATTTACATATTGACAAAAATAAAACAAAATTTTGGGTTTGCTAGGAGGAACATATATTCCTATACATAATTTAATAAAATTCCAAGACCTGTAAATACACAATACAAACCGAGGTGCATACGACGTTTTTCTTACTACTAGCAATATTACAATTTTTAGGAAAGTTCATTTAAAATTGTAAATTTATATTTAAATTTTTGTCGAACCTATTTACTAGTTGCTCCAGACTCTAATAATTGGAGTGTGTTTGCTATGAATATTTTCTAGTTGTTATGGTTACTGTAAATAAGTTTGTGGTCAAATTCATAACTTGATAATAATTTCTGCCGTTCAAGTTACATACGTGAGTGTGGATTATGATGAAATTATCCGACATTCAGGAGGCAGCCAAAAACGTGTGTGCTTCGTCGGTGCCAGAAAAATCGAAAGAGTGATATAAATTTTTTATATTTAAAATTCTAAGACTGTTGCGCCTCAAAAAACTCAACAGTGTGTCTGAAACAGCTCGTCTGGCTTACTTTTTTGAACAATCTGAATATTTAAAGAGCCCTTTAAGTTTGTTGTGTGAATACTCCATACTTAAAAGTATCCTATCGATAAATGATAATATCGACGTATTCATAGTTTTGAAGTTAATATCATTCTTGAAGAGGAAAAACGATGGGTACAAACCAAAGAAAGCCAATGTGTTTTCGATAATGGAAATTAACAAATTTTTAAATCAGGCATCTGACAAAAAATATTTGTTAATGAAGGTATGGTTTTGGTTTTTAACAATAATGATTTACAAGGGTATTTTCTCGAAATTTTTTTTAGGTGGTTAAAATTATTGGGATCTCTGGAGCTTGCTGCAAAGAGGAACTGATAAAGATAGTTTTGAATGACAATCAAGACAAAAAAGATATTATAATAATAAATATTCCTGACTGAGAATAAAACACAATGAACATTTTACTCTCGTTGATGATAAGATGGATGATAATCATTTTCTTGATATATTTAGAAAATAAGTTAAGATTCAAAATTGTCAAATAGGAACGTTCTTATGAGATATGAAAAAGAAAAATTTCTAAAACAAGTTATACGTAAAAATACCTTAGCAAAAGTGCCTTTTTTGATTGCTCAATATTTAAAGTTAAAAAACTCCGAATGTTATGCGGGGAACTCATTTCGGGAACCTCCGCTCGTTGTCATAGGTATTGACGTATTATGTTTAAAAAGACTCGGAGGCTGGAAATCCAGCAACGTTGCCGAGAACTACGTGTCTGATTCTCTAACTCATAAGTTGAAGTAGGACGAAGAATCTTGTACAATGAAATATACAGACAGCGCAAAACTCTTCGTTCATAGAGAAATTGAGCGCAATTTACACTTACCTAATTCCAGTATCATAAATATTCAGTGTTGATACATTTATTTATTCACGCCGAAACAGAGTTTTAATGATCACAAATATTGAAGAATCTAATCTTTAATTTATTAAAATAAAATTAAATTTATATTTAAAAACTTAGTCAAATAAAGAATTAATTATTTTAAGTTAATTTGCTTTGTAACCTTTCACATACCATTCGTAGTCAGAGAATTTTAGATTACCTTAAAAATAATCAACTGTACTTTAACTACTTATGGTACTATACAGTGCTCCCTTTCATTGAGTTCGTAATAGGTGGAATGAACTAAAAATGTTAAGTATTTTTCTGTTTTTTTTTCACATTTGCGAGTTCATATTTGTAATTTTAATTGTACTTCTGTTTCTTTTTTTCTTAGACTATGGCAATTTAGCAAAAACTACTTTCTTATTAGGTAAAGCACACCCAAAATCATTTTTCAGAAAAACGAGGATGAAGCCCAAAAGAGAAAAAAAAATTTAAATTTGTAGTCAATTTTACCTACTGTGAGGTGAATCGGGAGACACACTGTATATGAATATTCTTCAATTTGAAAAATATTTGAATTTTGACATGATATTTGATTTTCATAGAAAATTTAAAACGTTAGTATAAAATACAATAATTAATACTCTGCAATGTTCTAGGGTTTGTAAACATTTTCTCAACAACACAGATCCAACACCACATAAAAAAGTGTGATTGGTATTTACCAATTTTGACTAATCCAGAGGGAATATATCAGCAACAATCAACTATTATGCGTAATTGTCGTTTTGAAATCACATCTTTTATTAATTTTTATTCTGCTTTAAGGGTATAAGTTATATCTTTGTGTTTGTTTACATATTTTGTTCTTATTGAAAAATTAGCCTTGTAGAAAGAGATATGTACTTTTAAAGCGACAAATGAGCTAAAACAGTTTATGACTATGTCAATTTGTTCCTCTATAGCAGAATTAAAAATGAACAAAATATAGAAATACCATTTTCTGATAGGTCAAGTGTAATTATTGTACTTTTTAAAAATTGATGAATTTTCTTACTCTCTGTGTCACACAGTTATTTCCTTCCAGCAGCACTTCGTGGCTATTATTGGGAATCTACTTTTACTAAAAAATGAATTTGTGCATGTGATCATAGAACTATTAAAAATAAAATGTATTTAATCAATATGAAATTATCCATAGTTTCGTTGTCCTAAAAAAATAAATTATTAACCTATTATTAATCCCTTCTATAAAACTGAAAAAGTGTTTTTAATATTATTTGAAGCTGAAGATGTAAAACCGCTCAAAATTCAATTTAGTACTTCTTTCAGAAAGACGTTGCAAAGTGCCCTTCTGGGTGCTTCTCATTGCCTGAAAATTGCTTTCGCTGCTGTCATTACGTAATCAATTTTCTACTAGATGTTTTTTATTGGACAGATCGATATAAAATCGCACTACCGTAAATTACGTTTTAGCTAAAGCAAGAAAATATAGAACAATTTTGTGAAATATTACAGACTTCCTTTGCCAGAAATATAGACATTTCTAAATTTAAAATACTGGAACAAAGTCGCTTCAGACAGTTATATTAATTTCATTGTTATAATTTACAATATATTTATTCAGACAGTTGAAAGAACATTTATTTAGTTTTTTTAGTCCTGAGCCGCAAAATTAACATACCAACAGAAATTTACCATAAATATGATGTTGATTTTTTTCAGAGTCGTTTGCCCGAATTTGATGATATTTTTTGCGTTATAGGTTGCCTCATCGGGAGTGTTCCCATTTTTTAGGGAAACATTCTCCTGAATACCACTCTTGCATAAAAATGAACCAGTTAATTTTGAAAAGAGTCTGTTGCCAAAAGAAAAGAGCATTCGTTCATTTTTATTAAAATTAATAGACATGCAAATGCGTAATCTATTAAATCGTATTTACAGGTCGACTATACAAATCAACATTTCTCTATACCTTAGAAGATTGGAATACTGCTTCTGGGCACAAGGCATGTTTTAAATGATCACAATTTAAAAAAAAACGTGTTGTTTCATCAAGAAACTGTCCACATTAGGTGATTGAAAATGCCATTTGATAATAAATAGTAAAAGGCAATATTCATAGAACGTGAACATGTGGGTTGGTAATGTGAATAAAACAATCTTTGGACCATTTTGTTTTATAGTAAAATTTAAATGCTTGGGATTTCTTAAAATTCTTACTGATGACCTATGGGTTGCTTTATATGCCTTACCTTTAAACGTGCAACATTGTTGCATAATGAACAAATCGTAATGATTTCCTTCAGAGATGAATTGCAAGAAATATCTCCGACGTCCAGATCATACGCTTCTTGATTTGCATCTAGGATACCATAAAAAGTAAAGTTTATAAAAATCGGTAACAAAGTAGAGAAGAACTCTGCAAGAAAATAAGACAAATATGCAGTAAAATAACTCCTGAAGAGTTGAGAAAAGTAGTTCGAAATAATCGTAAAAAATCGAGAAATTCATTAATTTAGCTAGTGACTTAATTGAAAAAACTGTAATTAAAATTCTATGCAAAATTTTTATTTTGTACCTCCACAATTTCAATTTAATTAAAGTTATGGTAATTCGATTTAATTTCCATGCAGATTTTCATTTTCTTTAAAAATTTTAGAGCATGTATGTAACATTTATTTTAATTTGCGTCACACATACCAAACAAAGACATTGCAACTGTAATTTTTTATATTTCACAGTTACCGTTTTAAATATCTAATGTTTTACGGTGTTTACATTTTTTTGAAAAAAAAACTCAAAACTTTAATTTGTTCCTGACATTTAAGTATTTAGCCATTTGAGGTAATTCTAAACAACGTTTTTTAATAACGTTTCTTGATAAAAATGCCTAACACGATTTTGCAATTTTTGGTCTCTTTCCAACAATTTATATTCTACAACGGATATATATCGTCAATATATTTAGCCAAATGTTTACATGATACTTCAATAAAAAAGGCGCTCTCTAGAAAATAGTTTTTTCGACTAAAAAATTTGTTCAAAAAATTATGTGTACACCCGAAAATGCAAAATTTTTTGATGGAAAACATTTTTTGTTTATGTGTTATGAATAATGATCTAGTTATAAAAGATTTTTGCAAATGACCATATTTAATAAAAAAATGATTTTCAGAATTATGTTTTTATCTATGTTAATATGGCGTCATCTTCCAATAATAGTTTACAAAAAAGTAGCAAATGCGATGAATGACGTCATTTTCTTGGTAGTCTTAAACTGGTCTCTACTCCGCTACTACGAAAAGATTACTACAGAGTTCCCACGTACTGTAGGACCCTTACTTTTAAGTTGGTAGGTAGGTAGTTTATGTGCTTATATGAAATGAATGGAGTGTAGATAAAAACAATTTTATTGTTTGGATTGGCAACTCATTAATGACTAACTAAACATCAACAGGTGACAGGTGGAAGTGTTATTAGCAAAAATCAAACAAATGATTAACTCGATGATTCACCTTGAATACCAACAAAATTCAACATGACGAAAATCTCGATTGCTCAAAGTTGACACTATTATCCATTTTTTGTGTCATCTGATCACTCACATATTAGTAAATTTTGTAACTTCCCTAAGTTATTCATTTGTATAAATTTTGCGAATTTGTTAAGTGGGCGAAATTTTCATTAATAACAATAAATGGCAAATCACAAACAATCACAATCTATTACATTATTTACTTCAATATTTGTTGATTCTGCACCGCATTGTCCGATTTTCTCGACAATTTTCCTAACCTGATTATTTATTTATTTCAGCGAATAAGGGTCGATTTTGCATCAATCAAATAATTTATCAAATTGTTAACTTCACTTTACTCCAACATAACTTTTCTATAAAAGGTCAATGAATGCAGCAAAATCTTTATTGTTAGCTAAGGAGTTTCGTATCCACAATCTCTTAATGTAGTTTTATTAGTCGGTTTGGATAAAAATTAGTAAAGAAAACCTCAAATTCTCATTTAGTCGACGTTTCGACAAAATTTATTGTCTTCCTCAGGACTACAACATATAACATTTTTTAAAATATTGTTATCTATAAAAAAAAAGAATCATACTGTGTGTTTAAATGTTCTATATCTTTATTTATTTATTTGAATTTATATGTAATTTATGTTATATGTTGTAGTCCTGAGGAAGACAATAAATTTTGTCGAAACGTCGACTAAATGAGAATTTGAGGTTTTCTTTACTAATTTTTATCCAAACCGACTAATAAAACTACATCTTTATTGTTGTTGTACTGCTTTTCGGTGCCATGTTTGATTAGTTCCGAATTAGAAAGTGTTAACTTAATGTCGCTAATAAGTTAAATAACTTTGATGTTCCAGAAAATGCCCCGATAACGTTACAGGAACGTTAAATAGAACACTTTCAGTTATCATTACTTTGAAGTGATACTTACGCAACGCCTTGCAGTCGGCATTACTATTAATTCTCACTTTAAAGTTGAAAATGCTTTAAAGTAATGCGGTGCAGTGGTCGCGACGTTGCTCAAACTGCAACAGTTACTGGAAATTGTAATAACTATGCAATACCTGAATTCAGTAGAATTTACGTAATTGTTACTACACGGGCATACCACGAGGTGAGTTTTACACAAAAGTCGCAAATTTAGTGATAGTTGTGTAATGCCTACTATATTAAAGTTCCGATGCCAGTTCTCGTCATTTTGGTCCTAGTTTGAGGGCGAATTTAACCAAAGTAAACACTGTTTGAAATTAATAATATTTTCTTAATCCGAATCCAAAAGTCAGATTTAGGTCTTTAATCGTAACGGTTCCAAGTTGGCTCTCAACGTCGGACGTACTCATATTTTATTGACCGAATTAGTACAAATATAGGTTACTATGTTGCATACATCTCATACAGACTTTTAGTTGCGAACACTAACGTTTATTCAACGTCATAACATCGCTTTAGAACTCATGTTCAGTTGCCATTCACCTCCAAAATCTTTACAATCTCTGGTACAAAAAAAATCCAATTATCGAATTTAAAATAACAACGTTTTAAACCAAATAACAAGATGCAATTTTTTACTTGTGTGCTATTAAATAATATTGAGAGCTGTCTCATGTTAAAAATACGGTAAAAAATAAAATAGGGTAATTACGTGACAACAAAAACCCAAATTCTTCAAATTTTCACTCTTCCTTTCTTATGCAGATTTATTTGCTGACAGTGATTGATGCGAACAATAAGAAATAAGAAGTCGTCGCAAATTACCTAAAGCTTTCTATAGTTTATAAATATAATTGTGTATTTCTTTTGACAACAAATTTCCAAGGAAAGTTACTTTATCATGTCGAGTTTTCTGATTACAAAATGTAAAGGCAAAGCTAATTAGTCGCTGATTTTATTCAGATTCCACGTAAAACCGAGGCCCTGATTCTTACTTTCTGCTTAGTGGAGATGCTTAAGGATTTATAAAGAGTTAAGAAACGGCATTCTCTAACTAGGCAAGACCGTTACCTACTTTTAAACTGTTGTTTTTTTATATACAGGGTGTTTGGCTTTAACTTTAGCAACATAGAGAATTATAGCATTGGTTAAATTAGAGAAACGTTGCGTGATATTATTGCTAAGACCTTGGAGTAACCTAACTTAATTATCTGATTTGGTTTTCAGATATCTGAAAAAAATTTAAAAACTTTTATTTGGTTATTTTTCCATATGTATGGTAGTTTAAGTTTTAAACAAGTAACACTGACGAAATACCAAAACGGTATATACTGCACCCGAGGTGCATTTCGCCAACTAAGTTGGAACTATCTGTAGATGATTAAAACTACAATCATCTCCAGATGATGCGAACTTGGTTGGGGAAATGAGCGTTGAGTGCAGTATATAGTGTTTAGGTGTTTCGTGGAAAACTACGTTAGTGTTATCTTTACATCAAAGGTTCCAACCCACTACAGGACTTTAAATAAGTATGTTACCCTTTCTTTATCCTCGTACTCCTACCTTGTAGAGGTGATAAAAAACTACTGGGTGTGGGGATGTAGCTAATCGTGATATTACTTAGCCCGGATAAGTTAATGAGTGCCATGACAAAATAAAATTAGTTCAGATCTCAGGGCGTTTACACCCAGTTTATTTGGGATTAAATAACCACATATATATTTTAAAATAGTTGATGGCTAGCATAATAGTGCAGTAAAAATAAATTATGACCTGGGCAAAATTGCAACACAAATGATTTTTTTGCATTATACTGTGTGAAGTGTCTTTTTTAACATATTCAAAATCCCCATTAATGCCGGCTCAGGAAGTCAGTGAAAATCCAAGATGGCGGCTGAATTCTTTTTTTTATTAAAAAATTTATAACTTTGTATAACTTTGTATTTATAATGTATAACTTGGCAAAAATGTTTAAAATACAAAGATAAAAGTATGTACTTGATAGAGGGTCCTTACTGCATCGCCTGCCATGGCATAATGACAGTACATTCAGGGATACAGCAAGATGTTATGCGTCGTTTGTGACAGCTAATTATGGACAAGCAACTGTAGTTTTTGATGGTTATACATCAGAATACACAATAAAAGACATGACCCATAATCGCCGAACAAATACAATTTTCTCCTCCGTGAACTTCACACCAGATATGACATTCACAGGAAGTAAGAAATGTTTCTCACTAATAAGGGAAACAAGCAGAAAATAATTACTTTAATCGCTGAAGAAATACGACAACAGGGATGCTCAGTAATTCATGCAGTTGATGATGCTGATGTTGACATTGTTAAAACTGCAGTGGAATCTTCAAAAATTAAAAATACAACAGTGATAGGAGAAGACACTGACCTATTGGTATTGCTGATTCATTGGTGTAATCAAGCATACCACAAGCTGTTTTTCAGAAGTGATAAAAAACCTTCCAAACAGAATAACATTTATGATATCTATGCCATTAGATATTCGCTCGGAAATGACTTAGCGAACAGTCTATTCTTTATACATTCGTATACAGGATGTTACAGCACCTCCACAATATTCCATATTGGAAAGCAATCAGTTTTCAAACGTGTTGTTGAAGATCAATACTTTCGTGAACTTGCACTATCGTTCAGGTCAACAAACCTTAATCCCAGTCAGGTTGAGGAATTTGGAAAGAAGATAATGGTATGTATTTTTGGTGGAAATCCAGATGATACTCTAAATACACTTAGGTATAGAACTATTATTGATAAAGTATCGAAGGCAAAATGTTTCGTTCAGCTACAGAACCTTCCCCCAACGGAATCAGCTGTCAAGTACCATAGCCTCCGTGCATATTTGCAAATTTGTAAATGGAAGCAAATGCAAGAAGGCTTGAACCCAACAGAGGGGGGATGGAGTATACATGATAATATGTATGTACCGAAAAAAATGGATTTGCCACCAGCACCTGAAAGTATATTACGCATAGTAAGATGTAACTGCAAAACCGGCTGTGGTGCCATGAAATGTAGTTGCCGAAAGAATGGTTTGGAATGCACCAGTTCATGTGGTCAGTGTCAAGAAACAAATTGTGAAAATAGTCCGCATCGAATAGAAGATGAAGAAATGGAAAGTAGAGATGAAGATTATGATGAATTGTGAAAAAACAGCCAAATCATTTTAATTTTTGTTTAATAAAGGAAAATAATCCATACTTTGAAATAATGGTTTTTTGTTCTTGTAAGTCTAATGTGTAATAAAGTTTTCTCCAATGTATAATAGGCAATTTGAGTGATTCAGTACCTATCTTACCTATTCAATACCTATTTTATGCTTTTATCTTTTTATTTTAAACATTTTTGCCAAGTTACACCTTATAAATACAAAGTTATACACAGTTATAAATTTTGTAATGAAAAATACAAAATTCAGCCGCCATCTTGGATTTTGACTGATTTCCTGCGCCGGGATTAATGGGGATTTTGAATATGTTAAAATAGACACTTTTCACAATTGAATGCAAAAAGAATCATTTGTGTTGCAATTTTGCCCAGGTCAAGGGAATTTTTACACCATATTGACTGCACTATAATTGTTCAAAGTTCTAAAAATGTATTTATGTTGTTTAATGATTTTGATAATGAAACTAAGAAATGAATAAAAGTTTTCAACACCATGTTTGAAAACTATTTTTTTTATATTTTCCCAATAATCACCGTCACAAAATCAATTCGTTTCAAACTTTTTATAATTTTCAATGCACGTAATTTTTTTACCCCCTAACGTCCTTTTTGATGATTAGATTTTTTTAACTACTTTTCCCATGATTTCTTACATATAACCAATTCATCAAGAAAGTTCCAGAGCTTTGGCCGGTGAGTCCGAATTATAAACCCACTGTACCTTGAAGGAATGTACTTACTTATGGGACACTCTGTGCTTATACAAGGATTATCATACCGCTGATTTACAGAACATGGTGGGATGTACGTGGCTCACGAAACTATTCTTACCCTCGGCGATAATACCTAGTGCGGTGCCTAATCTTTTTTGTTGTACAAATTCTCTAGTATGGCGTACAGTAATTGTTACTTCCATATTAAGAGAAGACATATGCATAAAATCGGAAACAATAAATATACTATTGTAAATTTGGCATTTATTTATTAAAAAAGTGAATGTAAAAGTCACAAAACTATTCGTACAATACAATAGAATTTTTTTTCTGAACCTAATACTTTGTTGATCCACTCTTTGCTGCAATAACAGCCTATAGGCGCCTCGGCATGCTGCTAACCAAACATGCAGTAATATTTTCGTCAATGCTGTCCCAAGCTTCCACAAGTTGTACTTTGTTTCCTTGTTCGACACTTCACTTTTTTTCAAACTCGAGTTTCAAGTTCAAACCACATGTTTTCAATTGGATTGAGATCAGGGCATTATGGGGTTTTTTCGAGGCCATGAGGTACATTATACAATAACCACTGCCTTCCAACATACGTTGTATGTTTAAGGTCGTTGTTTTGTTGAAAATAGAAGTCATCATTCAACCCTATTTTTCTCGCACTGGAAACAACATTTTCTCATAAAATGTTAAGATATGTTCTAGAGTATTATCGCCGAGGGTACGAATAGTTTTGTGAGCCACTGTAAACCATTCTGATTTATATCACATCTTCGTAACACATTTTTTTTCTTCATGTACCTACGTGTATTTTTTTCCCACTTCTTAAAATTTCTAACTCACTGGAATTTTGAATCTGGCAACGTGCATGCATTTACATAATTCTTTTGTATAATCAGAAGATATCACTCTGGTTCCGGTTAATTGGGGTTTATTATCTAGTAAACGATGTAGTAAAAAATAACTTGCGGTTAAAGACTAAAAGAGCACCTCGACTTATTCGGATATAATAATTGTCGGCTATAAAGGGGACCATAAAACGACAGTCACGAATGAAGGATGTTGTAATTCCAGGATTCCACAACTCGGATAAAAGTGCGCTATGAAGCGCTGTTTGGAGCGTGACCTTATCCGCCATTTAATATGTGTTTATTACCGAGATGGCGATTTACTTTGTTTAATGCCGGCTTTAAATTTTTATTTCTGTCCCACACTAATTTAGATACCATAGAAACATATTTGACAGGTAATTACTTCCACACGACGCTATAAATTTAATACGTCTCCAAATACAATTAAGGCATCACGTCTTTATCCACGTGATCATAAAGTTTGTCGATAAATTTAATTTTAATCTCTCGCATTTTATGTTTCGCTGTTTATTTTGAAGCTGTTATATTGTTATTTCATAAAAAATACAGCAAAGACAATAATGCGTTTATACCATGTGAAAATTATACAACTTACGTAAACAAATGTAGGGTGTTGAGCAAAAGCCTTTGAATCCTTTTTAAACTACAATACCATCGTTAGGTTAAAGGATACGATTGTCAAGGCATTTTTTTTATTAAACGTATTTTATATGAATCGAGTAAGCAAAATTTACAATATAAAATATACAGCTTTAGAACGATGGGTTAAAATATACAGGATGATTTTTTTTGACAGGCCATTAGAAGTATCTTGAGAAAGAAAACACATATTGATCTGAAAATTTGGCTGCGGGCATAAATGGCTAGGACTTATTTAATGAAAGTATTTTCAAAATAGTGGCATTTCCGGGTATACCGGAAGTTAACCTCAACTTCGTTATTTTAAATGGTACGGCTGTTTTTAATTTTTTTTTGAATTCTACGTCAGATTCTGAGGTTCTTTTGTTAAAGATTTCCTATGCCTAAAATTAAAATTTTTCGAGATATAATTTTTTGCCCTAATTTTAGCAGAAAAGGTACAAAACATAAAAATTAATATATATTAATATATAGTTGAGGTCAACTTCTGGTATACCCGGAAATGCCACCATTTTGAAAATATTTTTATTAAATAGATCCTGGTCGTTTACGCCCACAGCCAAATTTTCAGATTAATATGTTTTTTCTTTCTCAAGATACTTCTAATGGTTAGTCAAAAAAAGTCACCCTGTATATTCACTTTTCCCGTTTAGAGTAAAATAAAACAAAAATACGAAAACCTAGATTTTTATTTTTTGGGCAGCTTATATTACCTTCCCTTTATAGGTCTTCGAGAAGGATGCTATAAAATGTAATGTAATGTTTTTGAATCAGATGTTGTTTGGTATAAAATAAAATAACTTTATGATGGTTACCACACCCTTCAGTCGCTAACGTCACTGATGTAAAATTTTTCCAAGACCTAAAAAATCTACTTGAAAAAATTACAGTACGGTAAAGCAGTTTTTTAATCAGATCTTTATATATCGGATGTTTTTGAAATACTGGCACAGTTTAGGTGATTGTTAGGGGAAAAAATAAGCCAAAAGGTTAAAATAAATGTGTGCCCAGAAATGCTTCCTAAAGATGCTGTGGCCTCAGGAAGATAGTAGGTACATAAGACATTGGTTTTTAGTTATTATAGTTTTAGTTAACCTGTTGAGATGAAGCTATGAGACTTAGTACACGATATAATAGCGACTATATTTCACAATATTAATCAAAATTAACTTAAGACGTAGGAGCTTCATTTCAAAAATTTTTCTTTGCAAAAATGAATTTATTATCGTTATTTTATTTTAAAAACATTTTTCTAATTTAGATACAATAACCAATTTGTCCATTTCAAATAATTTTTAACTGATATAATCATGTGACGGTTCCAGGTTTAGTTTACGTTATAAGGTTTAATAAATATCATATTATAAAATGCTTCCTCAATCTGGTTTAAGAACCCTACTATTTTTAACATGCTTTTATTAGCTTCACTTGTATGTTTGTTTGTTTGTTTGTAACCGACTCTTTGGACTCGATTTTGACCCACTTTAAACGGACAGATTTAATTGAAACTTTGTACACTTACGAAGAACCGGTAACAATACAATAATTTGATAAGTTTATATCATTATCCTGATCAAGTTCGCCAGTCCTTTAATCACGTATCCTCTGCGTGAGAGCAAGAGGCTTAATATTGTAAGTATATTCCGTGATTCTCAGTTCGGTCGTTGGCCGAGCGGGCAAGTCTTAGTCGACGCGAAACGACGGACTCCTCGGGCGTGAGTTCAAATCCCATGGCTGAAATAAAAAAATATTTTTTTTTCAGAAATATCTGTTGGATAGTAATATGTTATAATATCAGCATCAATAAGCAATATAAATATAGTTTAAAAAAATTACAAAACACGCTTTCATAGCACATCAAACTAAAAAGTGAAAAATAAATATAGTTTAAAAAAAACTAAAGAACACGCTTTTAAAGCACATCAAACTAAAAAGTGAAAAATAATTATTAATATAAACTGAAAACAATAATGAACGAAAAATACTAGTATTATTGTGAAAAAAGCGTGGGGCGCTTTGTGCCATATTTTTCGTATATCGAGCAACCCACGCTTTTTTCACAATAATACTAGTATTTTTCGTTCATTATTGTTTTCAGTTTATATTAATAATTATTTTTCACTTTTTAGTTTGATGTGCTTTAAAAGCGTGTTTTTTAGTTTTTTTAAACTATATTTTTACTATTTTGAACTAGATTACAACAATCTCATGTAGTAAACATAGAATTAGCGATTTCATCGTACTCCTGAATTTCAATGACCGTTTGTCTTTTCCTATTGCTTTTTGTTAATCAGTTCGTATGATTTCCACTAAAGAGTTTAAGGTCAACAACTATATGTTTGCATTTGATTTTTTTTTGTTTCTTGAACCTTTGTTATATTTAAATTGTTTTGAGTTTTTTGGAATTATTGTTTCAGTAAGAAAACGGAAAATTATTATGTTTTACATAATATATTGGCTGGTGGTCACCAGCTTTTTTCAAATCTTTAACAATTAAAATGGATTTTTAATTATTTAAATAACAATTTAAACAATTGCTATTTGTATTGTACTCTTCTTCGATTATTTTATATAATGATCACATGTTGTTTTTTGTATGTTACTATATAGGTATTTTATTCTTAATCTATTCTGTTTGCTAGTGATATACTAGCAAACAGAACAGGTTAAGAATAAAGCACATATATAGTAACATACAAAAAACAAGATGTGATCGTTATATAGAACACCCGAAAGTAGGTACAATACAAATAACAATTGTTTAAATTGTTATTTAAATAATTAAAAATTCAATTTAATCGTTAAAGATTTGAAAAAGCTGGTAACCACCAGCGAAACGTTATCAAAATCCAATATATTATGTAATATGTAATAATTTTCCGTTTTCTTACTGAAGCAATAATACCAAAGAACTCCAAACAATTTATATATGTTTGCGTATAATAAAGATAGTAAGCCAGTTTCTTGAGTTGTTTTAGCTAGTGTTGTCACCTGAAAATATATGATTGCCGACACTTGCCGTTGTATTAGAAACACACTTTTCGATAAAGGATTGAGAACCGGCTTTCTCATTTTTCGTTTCTACCTTCATAGAATGTCGCATGCACATCTACGTGTTTAATTAAGTCATTAATAATACTTAGTGTTTGCGTTAATGATCGTCTTGGACGGAAGATTTAATTTAACTCACGTTAAAGAGATGTAAAAACCTTATTTATAAATATAAGGTAAGGCTATATTTTTATTAAATTGCAAATAATTCCTCTACGATAATTTTTTTTCATTTTTAGATTTTCTTGGTACAGTGTTTTTGGTGCCGATTTTTGTGTTACTGTTTTTAGGCAGTCAATTTTTTAGATACGCTTTCTAGATACTGATTTTTTAGATACAGTTTCAAAATGCAGCTTTAACCATTACGATGTAAGTTTAAGATTTAAAGTTCTTAACTGCTCCCATTTCGAGGTTTGATATTTCTTTAATTTTGTGTACATTGCCAAGTACATTCTTTATGGACATTTCTTTCAATTTTGATATGGATTAGATATCGAAGTAAACTTTTATGAATTCCTGTAATGAGTATAAATGTACCTGTAAATTATACATTTCTTAAAAATCCGTATATACTGAATGTTTTCGCATATGATAATTTTCTACAATCTGGGATGGTGATTTTTATCGTTATTTTACACACGTGTAGATTTTTATATCAAAGATAGTAGTTGGAAGCAGTAAAATCCACCGACATCTGGAAGACGAGGGAGTATTTGGAACCAAGGGTCTTTTCTATGAACACTGAACTTTGTTGTTAACCAACGGCTGAAATTGTACAGAACGTAATTTATAGAAAATTATTAGGACAATTTTTCACAATTGTACCAGGCGGGGGGATAGCCAATAAAACATTTCACCGCTTTGTATATGATCCTAAGTAGAAAAATAGATCATGTGTTCTGCCTAGTTCATGTACCATCTTTCATCGTGGACTAAAGTACAAGATAAGTAGCCCTTTAACCTTATGACTTGTAAAGAGAAATTTACAAAATACCTTTATTCCTTTAAAGAGAACCATACATTAATTTACTAAGAGGCACTCGAGTCCATTATTTTTTTGATACATTTTAAATGAAATATTAATTCTCCATTTTGTAAACTCTTTCTGTAAACGGTTTTGTCTGCAATTTTAATATCCTGATGATTAATTAAGAGGTATCGTAGAAAGAAGTAGATGTAAGTAATGTCCCAGGATTATTTTACAATTTTTATAATATGTCATTTTAGAGTAATGTAGAGTAAGACAAGTTAAGATAAATTAGTGTTTTTCGAGTGAAGCTGCCTTTTACCTTTACTGTCAATAAATAATTGTCCTTGACGATTATATTTTTTAGTGTAAATACCTTTTGTTGTAACTGTCGATACGGCTACGTATTGTTTCTCGATTAAAGATACCTTTTGCCTTTATTCACGATTTCATGTTTGATATATTCAATATTCCGCTTACTTTCGAAGTACGCTGTATATTTTGATATAAAAATCATGATAATATTATTTTTTTACTTTTAACGTACTATATTGTGTAGAAATTTATTTATAGGTCAAGCTAGCACTCGCTTATATTTAGATTACTTAACTTTCTGATCATACTACGTGTAGCAAGTTGGCACTCGCAGTACGAGTTAGCAACTATATTTCTATGCCTTCTACTGTATATATTTTTATATCTTTTCGTAATTCAATTTTCTCTACTTATATGATTTATATGATATCGTAATAAGTAGTGTGCAATAAGTAGTATATTTAATCTACTTTTCTTTCTGATCATACTACATGTTCTGGCGCCCGCTTCTCCGAACCCCATCCTACTCTCCTCGACACAACACCAGTTAGTCGAGTGCTTTTTGTTAACCCATAACCTTAGGGCATATTTAACACCGGGTAGATTTGTAAAAATTTAATATTCACTCAGCCTACAATAACCGTGACATCCGCAAATCAATTTTCCTAAAATAATAAAAAGAAAAGGTCGTAGCAATCATTATCGAGTTACAAGTCCGTTACAGTTTCTGGACATTTTATTTTTATGGTATGTAAGTGTTAGATATATTATACAATCTGTGTGTAGTGCAACATCCCCCTTCCAATTGCTGGCATAACACAATTAGCTGGGGGTTGTACTTATTGACCGGTAGCTCAGTTAGCAGGTCGTGAATAAGGGCTTAGATTAATTTGAGTTCTCACCAAAATCTAGTCTAGGCACCAGGACTTTTGCAAGTACCAAATAATTAAAAGTTTACTTTAAAAGGTAAAGATAAAGTTAAAACTTGATTTCTGTGGGAAGGAAGTCGAATAAAAAGATAATATTTAATAAAAAGTATAATAAAGATTGGTGTTTGTACAATATTTACATTGGCTCAGATGGCCTCTTTTAGTCAAAAAAAATCTAGGTGTGGTTGAAGACCAACAAATTAACCACACAAAAAAAAATCTTATGACGTTATTGAAAGAGAAAAAAAATTACTGATCTCTTACAAATTTCTTCTGACCAAATATACACGTTCACTGGGGACAAAGATCTTACGTAACTTAAAATGAGTTAGTCCAGCGAAGAATCCACCATCGGCTAAGCTCTTAATGGGTACGGAGTCAGTTTGAACCACCACTGTCAGTACTGCAGTTACCCTTGAGACAAAATACCAGTTGTATAAAATATCGTTTTCCTGCTCCACCCAGTATATAATGATCAGGTCGATCCACCAGTTATCCTCTTCTCTTGGCCCAGGTATTTACATAAAAAGGGGAGAGTTTTATGGGATCAGTATCATAGGCAAAACAAACTAAAAAGCTGTGACGTTTGAATTGTCCAGCTACGTACACAAAATATGAGAGTTAACACAAATTTACAGAATAAATTGCAAACTAAACAAACTAGGATCGGTATCCTACAAGATTTTAGGAAGTTGAAAACTTCAAATAACTTAATTATCAATAAAAGTTACGTTAAATAGAAAAAAATACTTGTCCAACAAATAAACTAGGTGTAGCTATGATAATAAACAAAGTGAAATAGGTATTCACTAAACGTTAAGATATTTTATACTGAAAGAAGGTAATCTTTAAGAAAATAAAATTTAGAATGTCTGTATACAGACAGACAACTAGAAAGATAACGTAAATAAATATTTGCTAAATATAAAATAATACGATTATTTTCAAATTAGAGGTAAGGTTAAATTAAATTATTTATTAGTTCCTCGGAGAGAGGTAATAATGAATTGCAAATAAAGTTAAATAAAGATATATAGCTTGACTATATGTTTACTGCAGATAATCAAAAGTTAATCAATTGCCAGATAACTAGGCATGTATCTTTGACAGAGAACTAGACAAGGCTCCACTAGAGCAGTGTTCCTGACTAAATACTAAGTAAACGTTCAAGTGAGCATTCGAAATTTTAAATTTAGAAAAACCTTACGTTACTGAGGTCTGGTTGGTAAATATATGCACTGGTATAAAATGATCCACCACAAAACAAATGCACCACATTAGATAATTTTCACAAAGGTTATAAACATATAGGTTTAGTCCAAAAAGGTGTACCAATCTCCAAATGTCACCAGTCACCACTTTTCATAGAGCTATATACCAACATAGTCAAGTGACCTAAAACATCAACAGACAAAGACAGAAAACAACTAACAACGATACAAAATGGCGACATCCGTTGCCGGGTAAATCTAAAATTTACAATAACCGAAAGTTAGTTTAAATTAGCACACGAAATTATTACAATATCAGAGGGATATTAGATAAATTGCCCACAATGCACGATAAATCGATACTAATCAATATTAATGATGGCTGTTCCCAAAAATAACCAAGGTGAACTGATCACCAAAAACCAAATTCACCCAAGGCGTAAATTAAGATAAATACGGTACGATATTATTATGAAAATTACCTCAAAAGTACGTTTAATCAATATAGCAACTTTTAAATAAAGATGATCATAAAATTACACGATAATACCAGAAAACATATAAATTTTACCAGACCACTGAACTAGAGATGTTGTCTTCAGAACGCTACACTAGTAAAACTCGAATATAGTTTGGAAAGAGACAAACATTTGAGAGTAGAGTATGAGCAATAAAAATAGATAGATATTTAGTGCAAAAATTTACAAAACCAACTGTTCCAGTAGAAATCAGTGGCGCCATCTGGACTAGACTAGCAGAAACTTAATTCATCGTGCACAACAACAAACTGGAATTAAATGGCCTCCAATTTAGTTACAGTAGGTAGATAACTTGTAAAAGCAGATAAAAAAACTGACAGTTTTATTTCCTAACAAAAATAGTCGATAGTTGATGTTTCTATTTTCATTATTTCGTTTTGAATCCTGGATATTTTATTGTAGTTCTGATATTAAATCTGTTACTCGGTTAATGTCATTACCACTAGTTTATGAAAATTTTTTTTTATAGTAAATTTACCGAAACTGGATTTGTGGAAAACAAAAAGTAACCGATCCCAGGATCTTGAAAAAAATAGTTCAGATTGAAGTGTTAAGGTATTTTGCTATCAATCCTACAAGTTGGTTGCCATTATGAATAATATAGTTACTCTCTGTCCAGAGGAAGTAAGACACTTTGTATAATTAGCGTTATTTGGTTCTATACAATTTAAATAACTAGGCACATTCCAAAAAAAAAAAAAGAAGTACGGTTTATATATTTTATTAACCAAGATAATGTACTTCGTCGCACTATGTGGACACACTATATATGAATATGATATTTTCAGTCGTGTAACTAAATAGTGT
This sequence comes from Rhamnusium bicolor, assembly GCA_029963845.1. NCBI lineage: Eukaryota > Metazoa > Arthropoda > Insecta > Coleoptera > Cerambycidae > Rhamnusium > Rhamnusium bicolor. The sequence continues at coordinate 692,117 of JANEYF010002799.1, read as the reverse complement.
TTTATGCATTCAAAACATTAATATGGTAAACAGAATGCAAAACTGGGTCGAAGTTATAATGTATAGCATGAATTTGTGTAGTGTAACTCTTAAAGTGGTGAGGTACATTTCATTCTTGAGCTTGAAACTTGTCTAGCGTGAATTCTCTTAACATGGTCGGTACTTTGAAAATTCAAAAGGGCGCATTGTAAATTCCAAGAATTACACTTGAATTTGCTGTAATTAGTGACGTTCTATTAATTTCACTCACAAGATTCTCTTGAAGTTATGCACCACCTGGAATTTCTACATTTGTGTTTAACTAACAAGAAACCAAAGTCTAATTTTGCAGAGAAATTAAAATTTTTTAATACACTGAACTGAATCCACGGTTGGCTGCTCGTGCAACATTATTAAAATTATTAAAAATAAAGAAACTTTTTTGCTTTTAAATGTTTCAAAAATATTTAATTAAAACTCTACATGTGTTTCGGCTTTTTAGGCCTTTCTCAAGAGTAGTATCATCTGTACTCTTGTGAAAGGCCGAAAAGCCGAAACACGTGTAAAGTTTTAATAAAATATTTTTGAAACATTTAAAAAGCAAAAAAGTTTCTTTATAATTTTTTGCTCAATAGGGCATAATGAATAATGAAACCAACGTTCAAAAATATTTATAGGACGAATTTATCAGCGTTTAGTATTTTTTATACAACATTTTTGCCTCTCTCTGTTGTGTATTACTTAGTTTTTAAATACGAAATTTACCTCGTCTGTAGAACAAGTTATTTTAAGTATGAAACTTCCATGTGATCCAAAATGATTCAGATCAAAAGTGCAGTGCACTTAAAAAATAGAACGTTGTCTATTGTCACTAATGTAGAATCGGATTGGATTTTTGGAAAATAAAGTAAGATCAACATATATGCTTATGAGAACGATTTTGAAAGGAGATAAATAACTGTAAACTAATACAAAGAAAGAGAAGATTCCAGGAAAAGAAGAGTTATAAAAAATATATTGTGTTTTATCTTATCAATGTAGAAAACATGGTCGCATTATAAAAAATACCTTGAATTTATATTATATGTTCAAAATGACTCCCCTCCTCATTTCTGCATAAATAATTTCTTCTAACGAATTTCCTTAAATAATTATTCAATAGTTGTGGAGTTATTTTATTTATAGTTCTTCTGACTCGAGCTTCTAGTTCTTCCTGAGTGGCTGACTGCAATATACAAACTCTTTTAGAAAATCCCAAATATGGAAATCCATACCGAAAATATATCTCAATTGAATGAGAAAGTTAATAAGTTAGAGAAAGAAAATACAGAGTTGAAAAAAATATTACAAAACACCCAAAGTGAGGCAAAGAAAAATAGTATAATTATATTTGGCATAGAGGAAGAGGAAGGAACAAATATTGCAACACAAATGAAAACAGTAATAAGTGAAACAGTAGGAATCAAAGTAGATGATACTGATATAGATAATATATATAGAATTGGTATAAAGAATAGTGAAAAACCTAGAGCCATTATTTTAAAGTTGGTAAGGTACACTGTGAAGCAAGAGATATTCCATAATTTATCCAAGCTTAAAGGAACAGGAATAAGCATAGCGCATGATGTAACCCCGGAAGATAGAGAAATCCAAAGAACTCTATATAAATTCTATAAATCAGCAAAAAAACATAAGAAACCGACAAAAATTGTGGGCAAAAAGTTGATTATAAATGGTGAAACTTTCAGTTATAAGGATTTAAAAGACAAAGAAAAGCAACAAATTGGATACGTGGAAAACATAGAAACTGTTGAAGACGGTAGACAAAGAGAAAATAGAAGGGAATCCAAACAGAAAAAAGAATTAAAAGAAAACAAGCAAACAACAGCGGCGGGGAAGCAGATTTATACCAGGCAGGGAAAAAGAGGCGCTCATCCAGGGGAAAGTTCATCTGCATCTGCATATAACTAACAAATTTTTTTGTTTAACGCTTAATTCTAGTATATTAACGGATACAAGGATTATATCTTTAAAGTATATTTGTAAGCTTTAATTTATTATATTATAATTCTATAATAATATAATTTTCTTTAATTCTCTTTAATACTATTAAATAATACAAAATATAAAATAATACCTTAAAAATGGATCAATTTATTCGTGATTTTCATATTGAAAATTATAATACTTTTGAAATAGAGGCAAATGATTATACAATGTTTACAGAAAATAATAAAAAAAACCTGTCATTTTTACATACCAATATTAGAAGTATTTCAAAAAACTTCGATGAATTTCAAGTATTTCTTTCTCAGTTTAATGACTCATTTGATTTTATAGTCCTGACGGAAACCTGGAAAATAATGGATATTAATTTATATCAAATAAATAATTATGAAGTAATTCACAATGGAAACCAAATCAATAAAAAGGATGGTATAATTATATATATTAAAAAGAATTTAAACTTTTCATGTACTCCGATAAAAATTAGTAAAATAAATGCGTTAGAGGTAAAAATAAAATTTTATAATAAAATGATAAATATCTTAGGTATATACATACAGGCCTCCATCTACTTGTCCACTATCCTTTATACAAAATTTATCGACGTTTTTAAAGAATAAAAATGCTGATTATAACATTCTTATTGGTGATAAAAACATTGATATACTCTCTGAAAATATAGAACACGTCGCTGAATACTTAAATGTAATGAGTGAAAACGGATTTAAATCATTAATAAATAAACACACTAGAGTCACAGAACATTCTAAATCCTGTATCGATCATATTTTTCTGAAAGCTCGCATAGAACAATTTGACAATATTTCTGCAGCAATAATTAAAAGTAATATAACGGATCACTACTCAGTAGGTGCTGTAATAAAAAATTTAAATGCCAGTTATTACAATGGGAACTTCAAAACCATAAAGAAACTTGATGACACAAAATTAAAAAACTTTATAAAAAATGAGATCTGGTCTGAGGTGTATACATCTGATGATGTAGGTCAAGCAACTAAGTTATTTGTTGATAAATTTAATGAATATGTTACTAAGTCTGCAAGAAATATCAGAATAAAAGAAACTATTAAGAGAAAACCTTGGATTACTAATGGAATTATTACATCTATAAAGGTTCGGGATAAACTATATCAGGAATATATAAAAAATCCTGCAAACGAAGCAAAAAAAGCGGGAGTATACTATATACAGAAATAAAATAAATTCTTTAATAAAATTAGAAAACCTTGGAATCCGTGGAAATGTATTGGAGTTATTTCGAAGTTACTTAACAAACCGAAAACAAAAAGTTATGATCGATGATGTAATAAGTGAGGAAAGAACTGTGATATATGGTGTTCCACAAGGCACAGTTCTCGGGCCTGTTCTCTTGTAACGAAATTGCAAGCTATTTCATTCCAGTTTGTTGTGTTCCGCGAGGAATTAAGTTTCTGCTAGTCTAGTCCAGATGGCGCCACTGATTTCTACTGGAATAGTCGGTTTTGCAGATTTTTGCACTAAATATCTATCTATCTTTATTGCTCATACTCTACTCTCAAATGTCTGTCTCTTTCAAAACTATAACCGAGTTTAGGTGGGAGGACAGAACGAGGCTTCCTTCTTCTTACTAGTGCAGCGTTCAGATTGAAACCATCTATAATTCTGCGGTCTGGTAAAATTTATATGTTTTCGGGTATTATCTTGTGATTTAATGCTAATCATTATTTAAAAAGTTGCTATATTGATTTAAAGTACCTTTGAGGTAATTTTCATAATAATATTGTACCGTAATTATCTTAATTTACGCCTTGGGCGAATTTGCTTTTTGGTGATCAGTTCACCTTGCTTGTTCTTTGGAACAGCCATTATTAATATTGATTAGTATCAATTTATCGTGCCTTGCTGGCAATTTATCTAATATTACTTTGATATTGTAATAATTTCAGGTGTTAATTTAAACTAACTTTCGGTTATTGTAAATTTTAGATTTACTTGGCAACGTATGTCGCCATTTTGTATCGTAGTTAGTTGTTTTCTGTCTTTGCCTGTTGATGTTTTAGGTCACTTAGCCACGTTGGTAGCACTCTGAAAGTGATGACTGGTAACATTTGAAGATTGGTACACCTGGTTTGACAAACCTATTTGTTTATAACCTTCGTGAAAATTATCTAATTTGGTGCATTTATTTTGTGGTGGATTATTTAATACCAGTGCATATATTTATCAACCAGATCTCAGAAACGTAAGGTTTTTCTAAATTTAAAATATCGAATGCTTACTTGAACGTTTCCTTAGTATTTCTTCAGGAACGCTACTCTAGTGGAACCTTGCCTAATTCTCTGGCAAAGATACCTGCCTAGTTATCTGGCACTTGATTAACTTTTAATTATCTAAAGTAAACATATAGTCAAGTATATAGCTTTACTTAACTTTATCTGCAATTTCTTAGAACCTCTCTCGGAGGAACTAATAAATAATTTAATTTAACGTTACCTTCAAGTTGAAAACTATCATATTGTTTTATATTTAGCAAATATTTATTTACGTTATCTTTCTAGTTGTCTGTCTGTAAACAGACATTCTAAATTCTATTTTCTTGAAGCTTCACTTCTTTTATTACAAAAATATCTTAACATTTAGTAAATACCTATTTCACTTGTTTATTATCGTAGCTACACCTAGTTTATTTGCTGGACTAGTATTTTTTCTATTTAACGTAACTTTTATTAATACTTAAGTTAGTTGAAGTCTTCAACTTCCTAACCTATTGTAGGATACCGATCCTAGTTTGTTTAGTTTGCAATTTACTCGGTAAATTTGTGTTAACTCATATTTTGTCTACGTAGCTGGACACTTCAAAAGTCGCAGCTTTTAATTTTGTTTTGCCTCTAATACTGATCTCATAAAACTCTCCCCTTTTTATGTAAATACCTGGACCAAGAGAAGAGGAGAACTGGTGGATCGAACTGATCATTATATACAGGGTGGAGCAGAAAAACGTAATATTACACAACTGGCATTTTTTTCTCAAGGGTAACTGCAGTACTGACAGTGGTTAGTCAAATTGACACCGAACCCATTAAGAGCCTAGCCGTTGGTGAATTCTTCGCTGGACTAACCCCTTTGAAGTTAAGTAAGATCTTCGTCCCCAGTTAAGTTTATTTGGTCAGAAGAAACGTTGTGAGAGATCAGGCATCTCATTTTTCATTTTTTTTTTTTTTTTCTCTCACCATCATTTTTGGATACTTTTTGGTCTTCAACCACCTTTAATTTTTTATAACTTGTAAATACTTGTACATCACATATACTAGTCTTTATTATACTTTTTATTAAAATAAGATCTTTTTATTCCACTTCCTTACCAACCGAATTCAAGTTTTAACGCTATCTTTACCTTTTAAAGTAAAATTTTAATTAATTGGTACTTGCAAAAGTCCTGGCGCCCAGCCTAGATTTTGGTGATAACTCAAATTAATCTAAGCCCTTATTCACGACCTGCTTACTGAGCTACCGGTCAATAAGTACAACCCCCAGCTTATTGTGTTATGCCAACAATTGGACGGGGGGTGTTGCACTCTTTACCATATATATTAATGATTTACTTACCTTATCTACAAAAGGAAACATTATCTCCTATGCAGATGACACTGCAATCTTTTTCCAAGGTGATAATTGGAAGCAATAAGCAATCTGCAGACTGTGTCGGCAGATCTAAAAAAATTCAAAGAGTGGTTTGATAAAAAACTTACTTACGTTGAACTGGGGTAAAACTAAATATTTGTCATTTACATCGTACAAGAAATACTTACCTGATTTTAACACAATAGCTATCGATGACCAAGAAATCTCTTCTGCTACAAATATTAAATACTTAAGGATAATGATTGACGGCCACCTACGATGGGATGTTCAAGCCAACTATAAAAAAACTTAGATATTTGGTATATAAATTTAGAATTTTAAAAAACTTTTTGACCCTAAAAAACACTGAAAGTAGTTTACTATGCTCTTGTGGAATCTATACTTCTATATGGTATAATAGCATGGGGTGGTATAAAAAAGTCATTTTTAATGCCACTGGAAGTGTTACAAAAGAGAATAATAAAAATAATGTTCAACAAAAATATGAGTTATTCTACAGACCAGTTATATCGTGTGTCTGAAATACTGGATCTAAGACAAGTGTACGCAAAAATAATATTAATATATCTTTTTAAAAATAAAAAATACCTGCATTCTCTAGACTATAATTACAGCACTAGGCAAAAAGGAAAAGAACTAGTTAAAACATGTGTAGTAAAAAAAGAGACAGGAAGAAGATGCTTTATTTATTTGGGTCAAAGGTTGTATAATAATTTGCCCCTAAACATTAGAAATACTAAAAATCTGCATACGTTTAAAAAACTTGTTAATAAGTGGTTGAGGGTAAATGACAGGTGTTGTGTGAGCACAGTTATGGATTAGTAGTCTAACAATTAATTATCAGAATTCTCTTTATTGGAATTGAGTTAATTATGTAGCAATAACGATTTCCCTTATTATATTATATTGTATTATAGTTCATTAGGCTAGTTTTATAACAGTCTCTTTACTGGAATAGAATTAATTTTGCAACATTATTAAGTTACTTTTAGAAACTTCTATCTGTGTGTATAATCTAAACTCACATCCATATGCAAGTCTCCGAACTTAAAATGGATGTAAATTTATATTTATTTGTAATGTAGCATTTAATTACATATTATGTCTATTGTAAAACACTACAAAAATTATAAATAAATATTATTATTATTATTATATTATTATTATTGGTGTTAAGTCAGATGACTCAGGTCATCTGACCGGTCAATTGAACCAATCCATTGAATCTCGAATTTTGCATCTAAATAGTTGGTGACTATTCGGGCATTATGAGGTGAGGACCCATCCTGCTGAAAAGATAGTCTATCTCTGGCCTTTGACAATTGATTTATAAAATCATTGTTAATATAAGTAAAAAATTTCAGATATCTCTCGAAAGTTAAATGACCATCAACAATTGTTGGAAGCAGCAACACGTTACCAAATATGCCCAACCAAACATTAGAAACAAATCTGCCTTGAAGATTTCCTTATCTAAAGAGGTGTTGAATTTGTTGTGCCCATATCTAGTATTTTGGCGGTAAATAATCCCAGGTTTGTACATCTTGATTCATCAGAAAATAGTAGTTGCCTGGCAAAATCATTATTTCTTCTAATGTTAGATGCAGCCCAGTTACAAAATATCACTCTTCTTTCAAAATCGTTTCCATATAAATGTTGATTTATTTGATATTTAAAGTTTTTGTAATCGTGTTTCTTTAAAATCCTTCTTGTATATTCGTGGCTCATCACCAATTTTCCCGAGGGATACAGTTCATCAATTTCAACAATAACAGTAGTTCAGTCCACCTGGGCTAGAGGTCGCTGCTCTCGGTACTTTCTTCGCAAGTCGCTATCCGCCACAGAGACATCTATGATGTCGGCCAATCTAAACAATATCTACATAAGAGGGTATACACGCACAAATATAGCATAAAAACTCAAAACCACAACACGACAGCACTAGTCAAACACGCCATAGATCAAAAACACCAATTTAATTTTAACAACATACAAATATTAGAAAAAGAACCTAATTATAACCGAAGAAACATACATGAAATGCTGCAAATAAAAAGACATACCAACGCCATAAATAATCGCACTGATATAGAAAATTTAAGCGAAACCTATTTTAACTTAATTAAATGAAATCAATTTTTACATCGGACCGATACAAAATAATAATTCTTGAAATAAAATATCTTATTATATATTCACTATCTAAGCAAAACACTCACAATAAACCATATACATTCCAACGTTATCTCTGTAACATAAACAAAACTTTAAGAGTCCACAAACTATGTTAAAATATCTCAGTTGCGTTAAAACAGACAACCAAACAATAAATAACAAAAATTTTTAAAACAAATTCCTAATAATTAATAGTGTAAGTAAATTTTAATGTACGATAACCATAACATTGTTTTTATAACATTATATTAATTGTAGTTCTCTGATGATGGTGTAATAAACCGAAACGTTAGAAAAAAAAAATTAAATTAGTTATACCTGACCGAAATCCCCACAAAAAAAAACTATCAATATTAATTGATATTAACGGTCAAGAAAAGAATATATATATATATATATATATATATATATATATATATATATATATATATATATATATATATTGTATATAAAAAATTTTAACCTTACTTAATTTTCATGATTCCAGGCGTGCATCAAGACAAATTAACACTTTTTATCTGCGAGCTGCTAGACCAACATTTTACTCTCCGTTATGTAATATGTGCAACAATTACAATGAGCTACATAAGTCCGTTGACATTTTCAGCTGCAATTTAGATGCATTAAAAAAAATTGTAATCAAATAATGTTTCAATTTATTTTTGAATTTCTTGGATAGTTTTTAATGGTGTGCATACTTTGTTATTGAGTATTTAACCTGCTGAATAGTGTAAATAAATCAAATAAAAAATTAATACAAATGTATGTTTTCTTTGTCTTTGTATCATACACTTAAATGTTGTCATATGAAGGGCTTGGGGAAAGAGGGTAACAAGCCACAATTTCTACGAATTTAGTTTAAACACAGAATCGTCATTTTAAGAAAGGAAGCAAGCCACAAATTTATTTTCACGGAAATTAAACCAAATATGGCAACGCTGTGCAACAAATTCCTTCTTTAATTTCTATGTTTTATGCGTATATTAGCAGCAAGATGGTAACAAGCCACCCATATATTAAATTGGCCGCTTCAAGTTCAACAGGTTTTAAGCGAAAATTGTTCGAAAACAGTGATAGAATGGACATTAGTGAATCGTACTTTGATTCAGATGACAGTATAAGGGATACAGATTACGTGGAATCAACGGACAATAGTGATAGCAATGAAGAAAGCGAAAATTCGGTAAGTTTAAAAACAATGTGGCTTATTACCTTTTTAAGTCAAGTAATCAGCATCTTTGTGAAGTAAACAGTTGCTTATTACTGTGTTAATATTTTGTATTTAAAACTAATTACACTCAATTTAATACAGAACATACTAGAAAATGTTAGATATTACGGTCAAAGTTTCTATTTATAGCAAAATCTGTCGATGGCAGATCTGTGGGTGATAAGATAAAATATAATTTTAGGAACACAATACGTCAAGAGGCACTCTTGAAACGCCCAAAAAGGAGGTAAAATCTAAATGGCGACAGCAAAATATTGAGACTAGAAAGCGAGAAGAGGAGAAATTTAGGTCACTCCTATGAAAATTGGAAAGGCCATAAGGTAGAAGCAAGAACTTTAGGACCCCCATGTCATTGTAAAAATAACTGTAGATTATTGCTTTTGGGAAATGAAGAAACAATATTTCATTCTTCTTGGAATTTGGATTCTTACGATAAGCAAAATGCATACTAATTTGGAACAATAAAGGCTATTCCTAAAAAAAGAAGTTATCCTAAGAAAACAAAACGACAAACATCTTCCAGAAAAGTTACTTTTTTATATTACGTAAAGGTGCAAGGAGTTGAGAAACAAATATGTGAAGAAGAGTTTCTATCTCTGCATGGCCTTCAAAATTCGAAAAAGCAAATTTACAATATATGTTAGCAAATTCGCCAAGGAAATACTATCTCAAAATGTCACGAACGCGGTAAACATCACAACAGTAAAAACCAATTACCTGATAAAATGGTAAAAAGTGTACATGATCATATTAAGGCTATTCCAAAGTATACAAGTCACAGTAGAAAATGTAATCCTAATCGACTATATTGATCATGATATTTTCATTGCATCTCTTTATAAGAAATAATATAAGCCATGGTGTGGAGAGCAAGGTGTTGCAAGTGTTAAAGAAGATGCTTATCGGAGAATTTTCTGTAGTCATTATAATATTGGCTTCAAGCTTCCAAAAAGTGACACTTGCGAAACATGCTATCAATACAGTACTTTAATAGACTCAAATAAAAGCGATGAAGTAAAATTGAAGGAACTTCGAGTCCAATTGGATCTACATCAACGAAGAGCGGAAGCTATCCAGACAAACATGAAAAATGAAATAGATAAAGTCAGGAAACAACAAAACAAAAAATATGTAATTTCGTTCGATATTCAGCAAGCATTTCCAATCCCTGATTTAACGGTGGGAAAGGCTTTTTATTTGAGAAAAGCCTGGATGTATAATCTCGGAGTGCAGAACTGTAATACTGGCAAAGGATTTATGTACATGTGGACAGAACACATAGCAATGCCTGGTAGCGATGAGATAGCAAGTGCCGTTTTAAAATATATTAATGATACTGCCCCTCAAACAGAAGAACTAATAGTGTTCACTGATAACTGTGGAGGGCAAAATAAAAATTGGACGATAATGTCTCTATGGTTACAGATGGTAGGAGAAAAAAAATTTAAGAGTATTAAACATCGATTTCTCGTACCAGGGCACACCCATTTCCGTCCGACAGGGATTTTGTCGCCATCAAGAAACATAAAAAATATTTAAAACAGGTGCTCTCCATATCAGTGGTAGGATGCTGTTAGGGACGCAAAAATAATAAACCCATTTGAAGTTATACCAATGACCCAGGCAGATTTTTATTCTTTTGCAAATATTCAAAGATCTATTAACAAAAAGAATGTAACAGATACAAAAGAAAATGTGAACTTCAGCAAAGTAAGATATTTTCCCTTTGAGGTAGATCATCCCAACACAATGTTCATTAAACATTACTTAAATGAATCATTTAAATCCGTTAATATTGGAAAAATAGGTGTGCAACTTACAAATTGGTCGAAATTTACCGAGCTCCCCCTAAAATACAATGCATTCGTGGAAATAAATCCAAAAAACTAAAAAAATCTGAAGGCACTACTTCCTTATATCCCAGTGATTTATCATGGTTTTTATGCAGAACTCGGCGTTGAAAACGTACAGTTGGATGCTACTGATGTAGATGAGGATAACATTGAACATCTTGACCATGACAATGAACACGGAAATTTTTTAGACTGACTGAAATATACTTAAGCAACGGTTAGAAATAAATAGATTAAAGTTTTAAGTTGAAAATGGTAACAAGCCACAATTTTTCGTTAATTTTCGCTATTATTTTGCTACCTGCTCACAATTTATTTGTTTATTTACAAATTCTAATGCGTTTATAAGTAAATAATTAACTATAAAAATAATTGTATGTTTGTCTTATAATTATGATTTCAGGATTTGATTAAAACATAAAAGTTGCAATTTCTCTACAATAGAAACAAGTGGCTTAATACCCTCTTCCCCCGAGCCCTTCATATATTGCTCAGAAATGTAATGTCTCAAAGTAAATTTTCATTAAAGTATTATTTCTTGAATTATGATTGAGTTCATTATATAAAGAAGAACGGAATTAAAAAAAAAACTAATAATGTTTTGCCGTTAAGTCATTATTTTGACAAGAATTTAGTGGGAAAAGAAACTAATAATCCTTGGAATTGGAATAATTTTTACAAAATTATAAAAAACGGACTCCATGTTCTATATTATAAAGATTTAGTTGTGTAAATTGGTCTTAGCCCAACCAATTCTTTTGAAACGTCGCGAGCGTGGTCATTACTTCAGTCCATTTACGAATATAATAACGATTATATGGGTATGAAATATCATGCGGAAGAAAGAAATTACCTCCGTCAAAGGATATCTGCTACGCCTGTGCCTGGCAGACGATATATATATAGGATAGCTATATAACTTCTCACGCTACACTATAACCTTTAATTATGCAGGCACACATGCTCAAGCTCTGATTACTTATTTATGAACTACCAGGCAAAGTACTCATCCTAAATCCTTTCCTGTTCTATTATGAAAGCAGACGGGTCTTGCATATTTATTTCCACCTAATCGAATACGTTATTTACCCCAAATAAAATGGAAATTAAATCTTTTCGTTCGGGTTTCTTAAATAATAGATTTTTTCTCAGGATACGTGGGTTCTAACACATACTTAGTGAACTTGGTTAGGACACAGATTACCATTTGTCCCTTTCTACTCTAAATGTAGCTTATGTCAATTACCGTGTACGTACATTTTCTAGTAAAAAAATCTTTCTAAATTATATGCAGTTATTTACTAATATATAGGAATTCGTATATATAATGTGGTCTGTTATAAAATAGTTATATTTGTTGGAGCTTTTGAAATTTATTTTAATTTAACATCAATGAAAGAGATATGAATTCTGGGCTACATGCCAAAGATGGGTTAAAATCTAATACTATACCGGGTGACACAGGAGACATGTAACATCCCGTAGCATGTTTATTTAAAAAGATATTATTTTGAAATTTGGTACACTTATATAATGCGTGATTGTCCTTTTTTTAAGTACAAAAAATGTTTGTCCACCACTTCCGGTTTCACCGGAAGTGACATCTACTCTGTTATTTTAAATGGCACCCTGTATATTTTGATTCGTCTCTAGATTCTCTTTTCAACCATGTATCGGAACATGGCATTTGTTTTTAAAATGACAGTTAATACCAATTTAAGTTTAAGTCTAGGTGGCCCTGATATGAACCTTGGCAGATATTGATGCGTAGTGTGCCGTGATATCGAAAGACCTCTGGCATGCAACTTTGTGCCTCATATTTTTTTGGGACTAACCAGTAGCTGAACAGACTAATAAGATCTAACTTATTTAAAAAAAATATCTTTAAACAACCCACGATATCTTAAAAACCAAGATAGGAACCCCATTTTTTTTACATCACCTGGTTAAAAAATACTTATTTATCTTTTATTTTTGTCCAATACAATTGCTGTGCCTATCATATTTTGCTTTCTTCATTAAAATTAGTATCGAATGTTATTGCACAGTAATGAAAATTGTACTGCAACAAAAATATTTAGTAAGCAGGCGGTGGAAACAAAAGAAGGTAAAACGACGCGTCATTTTGATTTGACAATTAAGAATTGTTTACTTGGCAGCAATTTAAGTATTTTTCATTAAATTATACCTAAGTTATCACGTTTTTAACTCTATTTTGCCATGTATTCACGAAATGAAAAAGTAGATATGCTACTAATCTATGGCGAATGTAAAAAACATAGCAGGCAGGCTGCTGTCTTATATGAAGAAAGATTTCCCGAAAGAATTCATCCACCAAACAACTATTTTGTAAGAGTTGAACGGCAATTCAGAAGTGAACCAGAAGTACCGGAAAACAATTTCATTATCGATGAAGACTCGGAAATCAATGTACAGTCGTGTGCATATTGTCATTAGCAATTTTCAAACAAAATCGTATGCAATGGATTTGCAGGTTTCCGCCCACTGGCGGGGATGAGAATGTCACAGGCCTATCCGCTGTCATCCAGTCGTTTAGTGTGCAATTTTGTATTAGAGCTAACAGTCGCAAAGAAAACAAAAAATGCATGCACCCATTGACGCGAATACCCGACATCAAATAATATTTTTGAAGGGCTCAATATATCCCAAATAGGAAGGGAATTAAACATTTCTGTAAATATTGGTATTTTTATGCTGTTATTTTATATATTCTAAATTTTAAACATGAAACATTTTAATTAAACAGATTATTACACCCAAACTCTAGATTTTATTTATTTTTTAAGATGTTGGTTCTTATTATCTTAACAAGTATTATAAGGCACATCGGGTTCACAAATGTTAAAAAGAACAGGCTTTTGATATCATTGTTTTAAATAAACTGGTGCACAATTTAAGTGGATATTGGAAAAATATACATACATATTTATTTCATACGGTAAATGACTAGATCCCAATTCATTTGCACATTACAGTATCTGATACCGTAATGTGTTGCCTAGCAACGCTATTATACTATTGTTATTAGGAAGCAATTCTTTTGCAGTTTTGACTTTTGACATTTTCACTTAAAAATAAAATAAATAAGATATTTAAATACATAGGTATAGCAATTATTTAATACATTAAAAGTTAATTTTTACACTAACTACAACAATCGTATTCAAAATTTATGACAAAAGTAACTGTCATAATTCAAAGAAACACATAAGAATGAAGTCAAAGCCAACTATAAAAATGCAACCCGACAAGTATTTTAGTGAAGAAAATCATCCACCGCTATAGAGCGTTTTTTTACTGTAAAATTATTTTTCTACCAACTTTAGTAAATGAAGAATGTTAGATAACTATAGATTACGTTTCTACTTACAAAATTTTTAATATTTTGCTTAACTAAAGTTAGTAATTTTTATTTTATTTGGACCTATATTGATCAATATTAACACAGTTGTGAATTAAACACTTTGGTCCTTACCTCTACTTATAAAACATACTTTTCTACCAACTTTAGTAAATGAACAATGTTATACAACTATATAGATTAGGCTCCTATTTACAAAATTTTTAATATTTTGCTTAACCAAAGTTAGTAATTTTTATTTTATTTGGACCTATATTGGATTAATATGAACCCAACGAGTCAATAATTATAGTTTTTTATTCATTTTAAAAAGAATTATAAAGACTATGAAATAAAATATTATTCGATACACGTCCGTTAAGGTGTTGTTACAGTTTCGTACCGGAATTGTAACGAAAATTACTATTTTGAAACGAGATGGTTATAGGTATTTCAAAATCTTATGAACCGTGAAATACGCAAAAAGTAGTTTATTTTGCGTTATAAGTAGTATACAGGGTGATTAGCGACCCTGACATCATAGGTTGATAAAACCTAGGCAGACAATATTCCACAAATTTCAATACCCTTTATTTAACAATTAGTAAATTACTTCCTCACCCCTCAAAATGAGGAAGGTATGTATTCGTTTTCAAATTTTTTAAAATGTTTATTGCATTTCTGGACGAATCTCGCCGAATTATGACGATACACAAAATTTCAGAAAGAAAAAAAATTTCTGTCTGTGCGTGTGTGTATCGCGATAGCAGCTACAGTTTCTGAGATAAAGCTTTCAAATTTGGTACACACATTCTAGAGGCCAAAGAAAAGATTGAGTTCGTTGATGAGCAAAATCGGTCAACTGGATCTGGGTCTACCGGAGCCCAACATTTCTACTTCTAACTTTACAGAAAAATTTATTCGTGATGAAAGATAATAAATCAGATCTGTTATACAAAATCCATCATAATATTGTGTCCAAATGTTTAAATAAAGCTGTAAATTGAAATTTTAACATTTACGTCATAGGCATTTAGTCTATGTTTACGATAAACAATTTTTGGTATTATTGATAATAAACGGGTCATTGAATTTTCTCATAACATGTGAAGGCTTGAATTCAATGGCATTGGTTAAAAATGTTTCTTTAATACAGAAAAAAATATTGCACACCAGGCATTATACATATTAATTCCGTTAAGACATAAATAATTTTATTACACATTTTTCGGAAATAGAGTATTGAACTCTTAAAAAATTATTACATTCTTCTTTTTAGAGATCGACCGTCAGTCGTTGGCTGAGGAATCATGCAAACGAAAATCGTTTATTGTCTCTTCCTAGTACGGGCCGTCCACGGCTTATTTATGCGGCTTAAAGTCAGCAAATGGTAAATTCTTACCTTCAAAATGGTTTTGAATCCACACGGATTTTTGCCAATCAATTCGAGGTATCAACATGCACAATAAGAAGGGCGCTGCATAGGGAGGGGTTGCACAATCGGCGACCAGAACATAAGATCTTCCTGACAGAAGAAAATAGGCGAGCTAGGTTGGCATTTGCCCGGGAATATTTAAATTTCGACTGGAGGAACACAATATTTTCCGATGAAAAATGCTTCCAGTCGAACCAGCATGGTAGGGTATCCCTTTGGAGGGTAACCGGTACTCGATATGATGAAAACCACGTCATACCGAACACAGTGTCCGGTCGCATAACGGTAAATTTATGGGGTTGGATGAGTGATGGTGGTCCAGGCGAGCTTATACTTATTCCGAGGCGGGCCAATTCACACAATTACCTTGAGGTGCTAAATGACGTTATGTTGCCCTCTGTGCGCACCGTTTATCCGGTAGATGAACTCCCTATAATAAATTTTGTCGATGACAATTGCCCTATACATCGTACGCACATTGTGAGTAACTGGTTTGTTGAGCACACAGAACACGTGAATCGTATTCTATGGCCTCCCAGGTCCCCGGACTTAAACCCCATAGAAAATTAATGGGGTTTAATGGTCCAGATGTGGGACCATAGAAATGAACGAACAACTGAGGCGTTACACCAACATTGCTTGGGGAGGATATGAGGAGAAGAAACGTTTGCGGGAATATTGTAGCCTCCATGAATGAGCGTTTGCAAGCTGTGATAGACGCGAACGGAGGATATACACGATATTAAGATTAATGTTAATATCGTGTATATCCGCCGTTTGCTGATTGTTCGTTAAATATGTATTTTCTTTTATATCTCAAAATGGTCGAAGTACCAATTTTATTGTTATTTTCTAGTCTTTATACAGGGTGGGGCACGTAAAACTCCTCCTCCTTTATTTTAATTATTTGTGACATTTTAAAAATCTTGGTACACCCCTTTTCCTTTTTATTTGTGGAAGGAAAATTTTGAAGTTTGGTGTAATAAACATACTTGGAAAAGGTCATTTTTTGACTAAAATAATATTTCCGGCCACTTCCGGTTTTACCGAAAAAGACTAAAATTTGGTTGTTTTCATGAACACTTCTTATTTATTTTATTTTCGTTACCTAGAGACGATTCTGAGTACTTTAAAACTAGACAATTGCATATTTGGCTATGATTTTTTTGGAAATAAATTTGAAATTTTCATTTAGAGTGCCCTAGCTCAAACTTTCCTAATAATGCATAAATAAATAAATAATAATTTCTTATTTCACGTTATTACACCTTGTAATTATTTATTTTTCAAATAAAACGTTAGCTGTACAACCCCTTACCACAAAATCATGTTTACATTATTTCAAGTTGACTGATGGCTTAATAGTTTTAATAAAGTAATAATATAATTGTCAGGAATGTTTCAGCATTTTTTTTAGGAGAAAGCACTCTAAAATAGAATGTAAAATTAATTTCCAAAAAAAAATCATTGCCAACTGTGCAATTATGTAGCATCAGAGTACTCAGAATCATTTGTATATTACAAAAATAATATAGAAAGTAATTCATGAAAATAACTAAATTTTAATAAATTCCGGTGAAACAGGAAGTGGCCGGAAATATTATTTTATGTCAAAAAAATGGGCCTCTACAAATATTAACTAAGCCAACTTTAAAATTTTTACTTAAACAAATAAGGAAGAAATAAAGGGGTGTACCAAGATCTTGTGATATACAGGGTTGGTCAACAACAAGTATGTTATCCCTTATGGAAAACCCTGTATATCTGTACACATTTTGCAGTTTTAATCATCTCCCGATGATGTCAACTTAGTTGGCGAAACGCGCGCCGAGTGTGAGTCCACTGTTTTGGTGTGTGCGGAAAACTAATCCGGCGAGTTGTATTGAGAAGTAGGTTTTGAAACATAAAAGTTGTAAAAACTCATCTACAATTTCAGTTTGACATAAATGTCAAGATATTTGCTGTTTTTGATTGTATTGTAACAGGTGTTTTTTAAAAAGAGGCATTTACTTTGAAGTGAGAAGTAGATATTTGAACTTTGATTGTTAATAACTTTGAACTTTGTCATTATCAATTTTTGAAGCCCAAAATGTTTAAGAGATATATAAATCGATATCCTCTTTCAAAATGTGTAAAAATATACAGAGTGTTCCATAAGAGATAAAAAACTTGTTGTTGACCTACCCTGTATACAGTATGTCCACGGTTAGAGTGTATAAGAGGGAAAACTTTTTTTATTTCTCATTTTACGCTGAAAATTTATTCTTCATAAAAAGTTTTGCTTATGTTAAAAATATTACTGCCATGGAGTAAGTAAACATGTCATTTACAGTGTTCAGAAAATTAAAAAATCTGAAAATGATGTGGAGTAAAGTACGTTCAATTTTAACATTATGAAAAACTGTTACTAAAGTTGTTTAAAATTAAAATATTTGTCAAAATTCCAATTTGTGAATAAATCTGCCTGATTCTTTTTTTTAAAAAATTTATAAGTATCAAGTGGTATCATGCGGTAAAACTTCCGGTAAAATAAAAATAATTTTCTTCTTACAAAAATTATTAAATAAGACAGTCAATTAACTGTCAACTTTTCAGTTATACAGTTTTTCTTTTCATTTTCAAAATAGTAAAATTATGCCGATTTATAAACAAATTGGAATTCTGACATAAATTTTAATTCTAAACAACTTTTCTTAGTAACAGTTTTTCATATCGTAAAAATTGAACGTAGTTTACTCTACATCATTTTTAGATTTTTTTTGAACACCCTGTATATGACATGTTAACTTACTCCATGACAATCCTATTTTAAACAAAAGCAAAACTTTTTATGAAGAATAAATTTTCCGCGTAAAATGAAAATTAAAAAAAGTTTTTTCTCTTATCCACTCTAACCGTGGACATACTATAGATAGTGTACTTTTCGTAGAAAATCTGAAAATTTCGGTAAATACTGGGGCAATATTTTGAAATTTTTGAAAATGTCAAAAATAAAATAAAGGGGGGGGGGACTTTCACGTGCCCCACTCTGCATAGTAAAATTTGTATTCTATAATGTGTTTAAACGTGCCTAAATACTACAAAACTATGGTCACGTTTGAGTTCCTTTTAGAATAAATGAGGAGCAGACTTTCTATATGCATTTTGTCCATTATTTGTAATTTTCAGAAATAAAGAAAATCTATGACAGGTTTGTGGATTAATTTATCCAGAAAGTAAATTTCGGAAAAAATGCAACAAAAATCACATAGTCATCGCACCTAGATGTAAAAAATATCTTTTTTGATCATTTTCCAAATAACTCAAAAATGTGATGGGCAAATTGCATTTAATTTGTCAATTTGAATTTTTTTTGGCTGCACAAAATAATTTTACTAACTTGGTAATGGAGCTGTAAAAAACATAATAAGAAAGAAAAGTATTATTTATTTATTGTAAAAAACAGCGTATTATTACAATCGCATAATATGTGATCTTCTTCGATATCCATTATCTTTTTCAATATTATTTTGGTCATTTTAGACAACATTTTCGTCATTTCTGGGCAGACGACGACAATCAAATGATAGTCAGTCCACATTTAAAGGACAAACTGCTGCTTGTTTGTCTTTCAACGTTGGGCATGCTACACATAGAATGCCCATGACGTTTTCATCAATTACTTTACATGGGAAAAGTGCATTTTTTGTGTCCTTTTCTACATAAGATTGTCGCCTGCAATTGATAACTTGTCTCTCCACCTTCGCTTCGGTAGAAAACTTAAAATAATGGACAAAATGCATATAATAGAAAGTCTGCTCCTCAAATATTCTTCACTCCGTGTGAATAATTGTGTTGATTTAACTACTTTTTTTAATTTTGTTAAGATCTTATTCCTTTGTTGTTCCTTTTATTGTTAAGTAATAAATAAATCTAATTTGCTGTTTATTTATTATTATTATTATTATTTTTTTTGATAATTTTGAAGTAACAACCTAATATCATTTCCTTGGTTTGGTTTATGTCCATTTTAATAATTTTAATTTAATTACTTCGGTCAATTTCATATATTTATATAGTTCATGGGAGATAGAGGACGTGGAGCCGATTTCAAAACACCCCCATATTTGCTCCGTGATGTCCTTCGTTAATCGTTACTGATGTATAGGGAATTTTCTAAGTTGATTTTTTGATTTTGTACGGTATCATTTAACGAATTAAAAATTACACTGTTCTTTATTTTAAACAAGCAATATTAATAATTTAAAACTTAAAATTTTTTAAAAATTTTATGTAATATGAATATTTGAAATATACTAGAGGCTCATTCATTAAACAAAATTAAAAAATACAAAATACTCCAAGTGCGGGACTGGATTTTAAAAAATAACATACTTATCTAACGGAATCTTATTTTCTTATTTAATTTTGCATTGTAATTCATTTAAAGCTCCACTTTTTTATTGATCTAAATAAGGTCAGTGATTAAGAAAATAAATTTACCATTTGATGTTGCTCAATAATCAATGGTATTTAAAAAAAAATCTGTTATAATAATGCCAAAAATTTGTATTGTATTTTGTTTGTTATTGATACATAATTCTAAGGTTAACTTCGCCCTCAATAAATACATTTTATTATTGTTATTATTTATTATTTATGTAATTTTTCGTATCCATAAAATATAGTGCGATTTTTGATAACTTATCAAAACCATAATTTTCCCCACTCCAATTCTGTATTTTTTTAAAACACAGTATTTTTACGTGTACGCCGGAATACCAAAGACATTTGTGCACAATTTTTTTAATTAATTGGATAAAACTGTTAAAAAATATGACGTCTCAAAAATTTGGAAGAAATTAGGAAATCCCCTGTATATCAACGAAGGAATATTGAGGGCACATATGGGAGTGTTTTGGAATCAGCTCGACGTCCTCAATCGCCCATTACACTGTCGGTTTAAATCTGTGATAAAAAAGTCAAGTTGTTCAATTCCTGGTTCTATTTCTACTGGTAATAATTATTTCACAGTGATACCACCGACTATAAGAGAGTTTCTTTATAATAATTAAATTTAAACAAACACATATACACATTTGGGGATGGATTACCTTTAATTTCAGTATACCCTTCTAAAATTTTAAGAAACTAATTTTTATTCCGATTCATATTATAACATCTCGAATAAACAAAAGCAAACAGTTTAGCAGAGACAATACTTTCAAACATTTAGATCTGTAAAGTTTTACAATTTGTATCGGCAATCGGCACGCTTTCGACTGCGGTCGGAACATAGCCATCCTAATTGGTTGAGACGCATTAAACGAAATTGAACTTTAAGGTGCTAATGACAATATGCACACGACTGTACTTGCAATTGTCGAGGTAGATCCCACGATTTCGATAAGACAGATTGAGGACCAAACCGGTGTAAATCGGGAATCAGCTCGACGCATTTTGAAAAAACATAAATTTAAATCATACAAGTACCAAATACACCAGCATTTATACGAAAATGATTTTCAAAGAAGATTGAACTATTGCAATTGGTTTCTGAACAGACACAATTTGGATAATAATTTTCATGAACAAATTTTATTTTCCGACGAGTCCAGGTTCACCAATTTGGGATTATTCAATCGTAACAACACTCGTTATTGGGCACAAGAAAATCCCAGAAATATGAGAGAAAGTGCATATCAGGAGCGATTTAGTTTTAATGTATGGTTAGGAGTAATTGGCAGAAGAATTATTAGGCCAATAATTTTTGATGGTCCATTAAATGGAGAAACATATTTGGGATTTTTGCAAAACCAGATACAAGATTTTTTTGGAAGAACTGCCACCTAATGTTAACCCAATAATTTTTCAACAGGATGGGGCTCCACCACATAACAGCAGAGTTGTGGTGAATTATTTAAATGAAAGGTTTGGAGAAAACTGGATGGGAACAAATGGGCCCCATCGATGGCCTGCAAGGTCACCAGACCTTACGCCGCTTGATTTTTTTTGTATGGGGCCACCTCAAGGAAAACGTTTATAGGACTCCACCAACAAACAGAGAAGACATGGAAATGAGAGTCAGAAGAGCAATCGATGGGATTACTGAATTACAGTGAGATAACGTGCTTAGGGCTACCGTCACAAAAACACGATTGTGCAGAGATAATAACGGACAACATTTTGAACATCTGTAGTAACAAAATGTTTTTTGTATGTACAGTAAATATTTTATTTTAATTTCATTCATTCGTTGTAAAAATGTATTACATAGTGTAATGGTTTTTCATCAATTTTGTTCAAATGTGTTTTACTGATGTTCCTTATTTATTAAAAAAATCGTTTTACCTACTTTTATTTTGTTTCCACCGCCTGCTTACTAAATATTTTTGTTGCAGTACAATATTCATTACTATGCAATAACATTCGATACTAATTTTAATGAAGAAAGCAAAATATGATAGGCACAGCAATTGTATTGGATAAAAATAAAAGATAAATAAGTATTTTTTAACTAGGTGAAGTAAAAAAATGGGGTTCCTATCTTGGTTTTTAAGATATCGTGGGTTGTTTAAAGATATTTTTTTTAAATAAGTTAGATCTTATTAGTCCGTTCACCTACTGGTTATTCCCAAAAAAATATGAGGCACAAAGTTGCATGCCAGAGGTCTTTCGATATCACGGCACACTACGCATCAATATCTGCCAAGGTTCATATCAGGGCCACCTAGACTTAACAACTAAAATTGATATTAACTGTCATTTTAAAAACAAATGCCATGTTCCGATACATGGTTGAAAAGAGAATCTAGAGACGAATCAGATAGGTAAAAAAAATATACAAGGTGCCATTTAAAATAACAGAGCAGATGTCACTTCCGGTGAAACCGGAAGTGGTGGACAAAAATTTTTTGTAATTAAAAAAGGACAATCACGCATTATATAAGTGTACCAAATTTCAAAATAATATCTTTTTAAATAAACATGCTACGGGGTGTTACATGTCTCCTGTGTCACCCGGTATGCCAAAAATGCACGTTATGTGTAATAATAAAATAATTGACAAATTCTGACAGTTTTTGTTTATTTACGCTTTGAAATAATTTTGGCATGTAAAACCCGCACCGACGAAGGTCTCCGAGAATAACATAAGTAGTATATGGGGAAAGATGCATAACCTGACGAAAATGGCGATAATGACTGCCTAGACTGTGTGTTGTTTATCTACCTGCATCGTTATGTTCAGCCTGCAAACAGCTGTGGTTGTGATCTGTTGCATATACGGCGAGTATAAAGACGTTTTTTATTTATTTTATTGTTACTATGTAGTTTCTGTTGAACGCAGTGCGGTTAGTAGACGTTAGTAATGGCGAGGTAACCACCAAACTTTCAACAGCTCCTCAAACTGCATGAAATTATTTTATGCCTCCACCTTTCTTTAGCCTCCAACCCTCTTCAATCATACCACAAACAAGTTTATAAAGTAAGGTCATTATAAATTGAATTAAGTTGTATAAGGTTGTAAATGAAAAATTTTGTGAAGGAAAACTTGTATGTCGCTACATCATAACGTCCAAAACTCATCTCTATATTTATGACACATAAGACATGACGTGACATAACAATAAATATAAAAAAAGGGTTACCAATTAATCTTAATAAGTAGAAACAATGGCGCAATTTTGCATCAACAGTCTGTAAAAAAAGCATTTAGATTTCGTTTCTTTGAATATTAATAAGAATAAAAAATATATGTGGAAACATATTAAGGAATTAAATATCAGAACTAATAAAGCTTCTGAGATTCCCTCTAATTTGTCATAAAACAACTGTCAATAATTTTCTTACATCAGTGGCACAAAATTTTAACGAAGATTGTTCTGAATTAAAAGAATATTATTTATGCTAGTAACAAGTTTAAGCAAACTTTTAGTTTCAGTTTTCATCTTGTTGATCCGGCTAACACATCCTGAAAACAATATCTATGTTTAAATTAAATGTCTTCGGTATAGATTGAATTTCCTTAAAAATGCTAAAATTATGTATGCTCACTATATTGTTTCCACTGACACATAATAAATGTGTGCCTTGAAGTAGGCTATTTCCCTACCTTCTGGAAAGTGGCTTTAATATGTACCCTACCAAAAATACTAATCCTGAGAGATAATATGGATTTAATTACTTTTCCCTATCAATCCGGATTTACAAGAAGACATAGTACCACATCGGCACTAATTAAGGTTTACAATGATATCTTAATAGCTAGAGATCATAAAGCACTTACGGCACTTATCCTCATAAATTTTTCAATTGATACAGTCATCCATGAATTACTTTGTATGTTTTTCAAATAACTTAATACAAAAGTTTAGGTTGACAATTGGTTTGACTCCTATAACGGTATTTTCGGACTTCGCCCTGTAAACAATGAATAAGGGACATGGAAGTTAATAAAGCGAAGTACTACACTTAGGCCTGTATATTTGGTTGTCTAATTATGTCGAATATAAGGATAATTCCTGCGAGCACGTTCCGATCTACGTCACCTGCGCGAATTAAGAAATGCCATTTAAAACAGTTTTTCATTATGAATTAATATCGAACATGGATTCGATTAGAGAAAAAAGTAGAGATATGAACCCGTCGCCACAGTGAGATTAAAAATTGTTTTGTTGCTCGTTTATAAATTATTAATTGACAGTTTTGTGAAAAGGCGATGAGATGTTTTAGTTCTTATTTATTTAAATCTGATAACTATTTTTAGATCTGTCGGCCTTTCTTTCTATTATCTTATTATCGACTCTATATACCCATAGCTGCATTGTGGTGATCCACTGGTGACTGGTCTAGGACAATATCAATTATTGTAATCGAGAATATACCCTTCTGGATGGTTTGGGAATAGATCGATGAATGGTGTGCCCGCAGGACGTTAAGTTACCCCAAATTAGACAGGTCAGAGCCACCCAATTTTTATGAATATAATTACCCCAGGATAGGACGAAATTTAAATTCAATTACCTCATAAAACCGGAGGGAACGTCGCAGGAAGATTGTTGGTCTAGTTTTTGTTCTAGTACTCTTATTTTAATTATTCTTGTTCACAATTTAACCATACCATAATCTCTACATGATAAATAAATAAGATAGAAAGTGTAAACCGCGGGTATTACTACCGGTGGGGTCAAAATAACGGAAAATACCTCAAATGTTAACATCTATTTTTTTATTGTTTGGAGTTAACTGTTGCCTAAATCATTATACAACTATATCTCAGTAAATTCTTATTTTATTCTTTTGCTAAACTTTTTCTTAGTTTTTTGATAAAACTAAGTGGCGCCTAACCTTCAACCTTCTAGACACCATAAAGGCTCCTTACCCCGGCCTAGTGCTCCCAGGTGAAGAGCTGCCATCGAAAACGCCGAGAAGGCGTCACACTCCAAGACGCTTCTTAATCAAGGATCCATATTTGGACCTTTACTGTTCATAATTTTTAATAGCAAATATCATTTTTACGCAGACAAAACACAAGTGTACAATAGTTTCATAGAGGATAATTCTATTATAACTAGTGATTCTTTGAATAATGATACTTATTAACTGCTTAATTAGCACTGAAAAAAAAACAATTTACATATTAACTCTTAATTAGGAAATTGTGCAGCTAGGTTAAGAGTTTCGAAGAAAAATTAAATACTTTGCCGGGTTCTACTTCAGTTAAATGCTTGGTAGTAATATTAGTTAGTAAAATAAAATTTTCGGAGCATATTAGTAAATATTTGTAGAAATCTTATTCATCGATAAATTTAATATTCGCAAATAGTATTTTGAATCAAAATGTTAAAATACTACTCTGTGAACATCATGTGTTATTTACATACCGTGTATGACTCTTGTCTGGTACTTTTGATTCTTATCGCATTCAAAAAGTTGAAAATTACTTTTTGTGGGTTTGTGTGTGTAAATTTGATAACATCTTTCAGAAAATAAAAAATCTTAATTACTTGAATATGTAATATCGTAGAAGAATGCGTTTTGCCACTGACCTTCATAGAATTATCAGTGTCAAGACAACTCTATATCTTCGCAGAAAAATTAAATTTCATGGCAATTTATACAATATTTCTATTCGCAACCTGTACAAAATTTACGCAACTGCTATATTTCAGTCTTGTTTTTCACCTCTATATCAAAGGGATTAGGTAGAGTTTGATTTTTGAAAAATAAATGTTTTTTTTAACCAACCTCTCATGTAGAAGGTTAATATTAAAAAAAAATTGCTACATGCAGAATCTTCACGCAACCTAAAATATAAATTATTATACTTAAGAAGAAAAATAATCCTTTCCTTTTTATTTTTTTTAAAATTACTATATTTTTATATTCTATGATAATGCATTACTTTGTCTCATAAAATTAACAGTCGCATAAGTTTCCGAGTGCTTTCTACAAAGAAAGCAACACCTGACCATTTTGACTTCTAACATCCTACAAGATAATCGGAAAAACCTATAATAGCATACTCTAATCACTTTCTGTCACAACAAAGAGAATGAAATAATAATTATGTCAAAACAAATAAACAATAAACCAGATTACGCCAGTCTATAAGGAAAAAGCGAGAATCTTATTTAGTTTATGAATTATTACTAGAGCTCGGAACTTAGGTATTACTGACGTCAACACCAGGATTGGCTGTAGGTTATGTGTCAGGGCGTAAATATATTCATGCATGTATGATGCAATACATCTTGTAAATTTTTTAGTGAATTCCGTAATATCCAAAGCTGATACAGTCCATTTATTATTTTATTATAAGCACTCACTTGAAGAGGAATGGAGGTGTTCTATAGATAAACAAAAATTTAGAAACCGGAAGGACGTTGTGTATGGGGTTAAAAGCCCTACCGCACAGTAGCCTTTAATAAGGAACCAATCAAATTTCTTTACAGCAAAGGCGTAACTACAATTAAAGCACCTGTGGCCAACCAACAAAAGTCTATCCGACCTTTTAAAGATTTTTTTCAAACTTTTTTTATTTCTCGTCCAAAGGGACTTTTGTACCGGATAGTAGGCTACAAAAATCAACACGTGGGTATATGGGGGTGTTTCTTATTTATTTTTATCTACATCCCTTAACGATTTATGGGATTTTTTTTGAATTTATCGTGACATCAGTCTGTGGACTGGCAGATGATCTTTTAAATGGCAAAGAAGTAGACTTTCCTACACAAGACATAAATGTGAATTCTCTGAAAAAGTTCACATATTTCACTTATGCGCCAATTATGTCTGTCGACGTGAAACGATCCTTCTCACAATACAAATGAATTTTTAATGAGACACGCCGGAGATAAACACCGGAATATTTACAACAAATATTAATTATAACTTATAACTCTTTAATTAAAAATACATGTGCCTGTAAGTGTTACATTCACCAATATATTCAAATGACTTTACAGAATTTAGATATCTACAGCTGTTCACGAGTTAAAAGGACAAACATAGTGTGACATCATCCCCAAATTTGGCTAGTCTAAAAATATAACTTTTCGTTTTTTGTCATACGTTTTCCGATAAAACTAGTTTACGTATTAAAATTTTAAAATGAAATAAAATTCTCTTTATCATGGTCTGCATAAAAGCCGCCACTGGAAACCGATAACTCTGTCCGACCTCTAATTACTGACGATGTCAAAGGACACATAAACTTTTACCAAATGATATAATATATCATTTCACATTTAAATAACAAAAAGGTTTTCAACTTTTTGTCATGCCCTGTATACGAATATTTACGTAACTATGTTTTACTGCAGAACAGTTGGAATAAATGGATTTGTAAATGAATTAACCTGTCAATAATTAATTCCTGTTCCTTAAGTGCACTTGAAAGGAACATATTGCTTCATTTATCTTCTAATCTGGCATAATGAGCTTTGTTTAAATCAAACATGTTTTGTGGTTGAGTTACCTGAAATGTACGTGTACACATAAATGTATATTATAATTTAAGGGAGCTCCGGGCTACAATAAACCTGAATAATAGGAAATACATACAGAGAAACAACAGCAGTTACTATGCTACTTAATATCTTAGGCGGAGTAGAAAACAACTAAGTCGAAGAGTGGATTACTAGAATAGCAAGTAATAGATTCACCTGTAAGATACTGGTTCAAAATGTATGTTCCTAATAATTGAAATTTAACTGTTAAAATATATAGGGTTCAAAAATTCAGTTGAATGATTAAGAGTAAATTAAGTGACATTAAGAGCAAAGAAACGGTACCTACATTATTTTTCGTCCAAACGAATTTCTAAAATATGCATACAATGGCTAAATCTTTTGACACTGTTTGTTGGAAACCTTAGAGTATACGTATAAGAGGAATGACCTTGGTTCTAACGAAATGCTACTATATCATACACTGGACGTTATGATTAGGAATACCACAAGGAATGGTATTGGGTCCAATACTGTTTATAATATACTTAAGGTTGGTTTTTCCATCTCCTATTAAATCTATTATTTGATAAATTCCATGAAAATAATTACTGATACAATTATATCCAAGGAAATAATCTGTAGAATAAATTTAATAGGACATGGAAAGATCGGCACTTAAATAATTTACTTACTTTAAATAGCAGTGGATCCATTATTAGCTTAGCAGATGATACTGTAATATTTTAATCATAAAACTCCTAGAGTAACCTAAAAAAAGAGAGTAGAAACTGATTTAGCAAAAAACAGTTTTTATACCTTTCAGATTTTATAAAAATAGATTGCCTGATTATGACGTGTTGCATGTTTACTATCATTGAACGCAATTATCGATAGGATCCTCAAATGTAGCTAAATATATAGCTATAAATATATGTAGACAATCACTTGAAATCGGACATTCAGCGTTGAGATGTGGTGAGATGTATTTAACTGCTAGTCAGTTGGGAACACCAAATGAGAGGCAACTTGTAAAACATACATGTTCTGAACTATGTCTTTCTACCAAGAGAAGGCGCGTTATATCACCTGCGGTTTTAATCCACAAGAACCAATAAATATTGGTAAAAGTGTCCGTTGCGATGTCATCCCTCTCTCCAGCCTGTAGAACTGATGAGTTAAGAGAATGAAACAAATCTTCTGCTATTGGAGAAGGGGATTGGAAGAAATGTACTGGAGTCTATTATATCAAACATTTTCCGGGAAATACAAAAAATTTAAAAACATACCAATTAGAGAAAAAAAGATGTTATTTCCGGTGAAACCGAAAGCCATGCAGCATAAGAGATTTTTGAGCTCTTAGATTGTTTCTACATCCATATACCAAATTCCATTGCAATCAAAGAAAAACTGACGGAGACACCTTTTATTAATTCTAATCCAAAAGTTGTGTTTACTTCCAGTACATTCAAATACGATAGAAAATTTTGATATGAAGAGTCTATTATATCCAAAATTTTCCGGGGAATCCAAAAAATGTAAAAATATGCAGGGTGTCTGACTTGGAAAAAAAAATACATTCCACTGTGTTTGTACCTATAGGCTGCCTGCTGCTCTTTCTATGCGATAATTAATGGTTAAATATTTATCAAAATATATTTTTGAATTTTTAAGTTTTATTACTGTCTATAAATAAACTGAAATTGAATGTAGTTAAAATTAAAATTGAATATTGGAATATTTCACATTAATAATTTAAAAAATAAAATTTTTCCTTATATAATTGTAATTAGGTCAATAGAAATTCAGTAATAGATGTCTTCAAATGAAAACTACTCTCCAACTTTCACTTTAATATCACGAATCGTGCACAAGTTCTTAGACAAATAAGAACATATCAGTGAAATTTTAACTCCCTGTATCTAGAATACGATGCATATTAGCACAATCGTTTATACATAATTATGTGGATTCGTAGTCGATCAGGAAGGATATTTGCCTCTCAGCCCGAAATTCCGAGTTCTATCCTCGATCTAGGTGCAGGAATTTCTTCTAAAGCAGAAATATAGTATAGCATAATCAGATATTGGGTGCATGTCCATTGTATCTAAAATGCGTAGCATTTCCAGTACAATATACTCCAGGTACCTTTAGGAATACAAGGGTTGTATCACGTGTGGTGTTTAATTAATTAATTTAATTGTTTGACTTTTTGTCACGTATCATCATCTCCAGAATTTTTGCCATGTCGTTCTGTTCCATCTTATTATATATTATGTAGCCACTTTCTTGTAAGTATCTACAAAATCATTGGATGACTGGAACGAAGAATAACCTTCAAACGTTAGATCATTTTCATATACAGACTGTCTACTATAAGCGGGCCATTTCGCTTAATAAGTGCCATCAATCAAAAGTATTTGAACATCACATACTCTGTTTTTTGAAGACTACATGACATAGAAATCAAATTTGAGGTTTATGGTCAACTTTCTGAGCTGCAGCCGAAAAAAGTGTCAGTAATTCAATTGCTTGTAACCTTTTTATTTTAAAAGCTACAGATAATTTTTTTAATGAAATTTGACGGCATACTATGTTAACAGAATTTCCAAATGCCTAACAGATTTTTCTGCAGCCCCAAGACATAGGCAAAACTATTTCAATCGTAGTAGGTTGTAGTACCAAGAAATTGCTTATTTTATTCTCTTTTATACGATATAATTTTTCGCAATTAAAAAAAAATTGATTAGATTTTGACGTCATATAATACATTATATAAAAATGCATAAAAAAATGCATCCTGTACGTACCGGTGGCCTTACAAAAATATACTATTATGCTAAGTATTTTTTATTTAAATTTATAAGACAAATAGAAATATTTAATAGCAAAATAAAATTACATAAGTTTTATTTTTATAACAGCAAAATTAGAAAATATAACTTTATTAATCTAGGTAAAACAAAATACTGAATGCAATAGCTCATTTAAGATGAATTGCGGAAAATTTGATAAAAGCAAAATATTGGTTCATATTTATTTGTAATCGTTACGTAATCTCGTACCTTCAATAAACATTATTATTATTATTATTATTATTACTATACAAGAGAGCATGTTAAAATAATTTTTACATTTTCTGTGCATACAGACTAATAATTGTTGTCTTTTTCCCTTTCAGGTAAGCCCCAAAGAGATCCATTCAGTTAGGCGGTCCTTTTCGTTAGGTAAGATTTCTATTATAAAGTAAATTTGATATTTGACTAGTATGTACCTTTCGAAAAATACTTTGGCCTTAACGGCTTTACAAACATTTCATTAACGAAATTCTCTTGTATTTATGAATGATAATCTAGAATACATTTTACGAAAATACATTTTCTCAAACACTTCTTAACGTAGAAATCTGACACTTTACATATAGTAACTGGGGGGGGAAGACCCTTATTGAATATCAGTAAAATTGGTGCACCAGGGAAGTCATGTCTCAAAATGTTCCAAAAAAATTGTTCAAAACGAGCAAATATATCGAAATAACCTTGAAAATTTCTCATCAGATTAACTTTTACTGAGATAAATAGTGTAAATTTAATTCTATTCAATTAAAAAGTAATGTCCATATCGACAGTGTTTTCTCATCATATCCAATTTGAAATGAGAGAGAAATAAATTAATTAATTTATTTTATCTCGTTTGTTTCTTTTTTTGTTTCGTTTCTATTGCTTGTCTCATTTATATCGTTTATATAGTTTATAACGTTAGTTTCGTTTGTCTTATTTATCTTATTTTCCCCTCTATCCCAATTATTCAATTTATCTTGTTTATCTCACGTACTCATTTATTTTCCAACCCTGTTTATCTCATTTCTCTTGTTAATCTTGTTTAACTTATTTGCCTTATTGGTTTCATGTGTCTTGTTTGCGTTGTCCCATTTGCTTCAATTGTCTCATTTGCTTCATTCATCTCATTTCATTTTCCCATTTATTTCATTTCATTTGTTTCATTAGTATTTTTTTATGTTATATTTTTCGTTTATTTCATTTATTTTGTTTATTGTATCTATGTTATTTATTTTATTTAATTTATTTATTTTATTTGATTCATTTATTTTATTTATTTTAATTATTTTCTTTATTTTATTTATTTTATTTATTTTATTTATTTTATTTATTTTATTTATTTTACTTATTTTATTTATTTTATTTATTTTATTTATTTTATTTATTTTATTTATTTTATTTAATTTATTTATTTTATTTATTTATTTATTTATTTTATTTATCTTATTTATTTTATTTGTTTTATTTATTTTATTTATTTTATTTATTTTATTAGTTTTAGTTATTTTATTTAATTCATTTATTTTATTAATTTTATATATTATTCTATTTATTTTATTTATTTTACTTATTTTATCTATTTCATCTATTTTATTTATTTTATTTATTTTGTTTATTTTATTTATTTTATTTATTTTATTTATTTTATTTATTTTATTTATTTTATCATATTTTACTCATTTTATTCATTTCATTTATTTTATTTTCATTTTATTTATTATTTGATTTATTTTATTTATTTTACTTACTTTATTTATTTTACTTATTTTATTTATTTTATTTATTTCACATTAATAAATAAGTTAAATGAAAACAATGTTTCCAATTAAAATGATTTATTTCATTCACGTCAAATTGAAGACGAGTATGAGAAAGTACTATCGACATGCACCTAACCGAAACCGATTTTTTTTTATTTTGAACAGTTTTCTGCATTATTTTCCTTTAAATTTACAACTAAATTACTTGACTTTTTATTAAATTACTATCCTTTTCCATCATGAAATTACATTGTGATAAAATGGATAGTTGAAGACTTTGTCTTTAGCAAATAAATATACTCGTATATCATATAAAACAATAAAATAAAAGAGACACTTCTTTCGCAAACCTACAAATATCGTTTTTATTCGATTGTAAAGTGACGTTATTTGATTCGAATATCTGGACAAAAAAATCACCTTTTTTATAAAAGGTATTATTTCTTATCGTGGTTACTAGGTGACTACTATTCCCGGACGAAAAATACTTTTCGAACGATAAACAATTATCAACAAAATAATGGATACCTTAAACAAATGAAACAAACTGTCATGATGTTCTTATTAGATTATGTCAAAGTGACGTGAAGTCGATTATGATGAGATTTTCAATTAAAATAAATATAATAAATAAATATCTGATGTGGTCAGCACATAACTTTCTTAAACCAGTATATATTAGCTTGATCTAAAAAAATCATTCTATTTAATTCTTCACTTACCTTAATTAAATTTTAGTAGCGTACATTGAAAGGTTTCATTAAATTTTTTAAATAATAATCAACGTCATTCGATCAATAATAATTCATGTCATATATTTTAATAATTTTTTGTTATTGACATTGACATATTTGTAACTAAATCAGACTTTTCAAACGTCAAACTGTCAAATTTATCCTAACCCTATTTTATGGGGCCAAATCTGTAAAATATTTCAGTTTATATTAGCTTTATTTAAGTACATGGAAAATATATTTTATTCGCTTGATATAGTAGATATCATTTTTAATCTTTCATCAAAGAATGTATTTTTTTTGTAAAGTCAAATACAAAAAAGTTTTCTGGAGCTCAATTTTGCTCATCACCGAATTTTTCATTGTCTTTGGCTTTTCCGAAATCATACAAAAACCTATATTTGTGAGTTAGAAATTCTTTTCTTATTTCGAATCAGATCAGAAAAAGACTTAATTAATTTTCCAGATCAACAAATCACGATACGATGAAAACTTTTGTCCATCTTTGGAATTTTATTAAATTAAATATACGAGTATACTCCTCCTAGTCAAACTCAAAATTTAATGTTATTTTATTCTATATGTAAATTAGAAATAATTCCCTAATATGTGCACAATGAACCTCACGATATTCAATGTACTAGGAAATACAAAATATCGCCAATTTAAAACTGGGGTTTTAATTTCACGATCGGATTTAATGAGACTAATATACATACAAAGGAGTTATTTCAATTCGATGACATGATTGACGAACAATGCCAATCCGTTTTAATTCGCAGAAATATGACAGATGAACAAATTTGTATCGAACAGGATATACATGCTGGATTGAGCATTTCTGTATGTGATTATTCACTTTTCTTAACAATGCATAATTTTATGACAGGGGAAACATCAAATATAAAAATGCTATTTTTTTGAAAGGATTAGAAGGAAGAACGAGGAGAGTAGTTCGCAGATTATTCCGAGCGACTTTTCTCAAAATAATATTACATATTTTAAAATATATGTCGAAAATGTAGTAGGTGGTTTCTTAGCATATTTTAAGAAAAAAAATCTAGATAAACATGCTTCATTTTCGAAATACAGGACGTTAAAATTTTCCAAAAAATGTTGTTAATTTTCAATAACTCAAAATCCATTTATTGCAAGAATATTATATTAGGTGTGAAACTTTGCCTTCTTCTACTTCACCATGAAAAAGCAAAAATTCGCCACCACTGCGTTTTTGCAAAGTGTTGTTTGTATTTTTTAATATTTTCTAGTTCTGGGAAAAAGCCAACTTTTATTTTTTCCGAATAAAGCACCGTATCCGAGATATTTCCCATTCATTTAGTCGATACAATAATAAAAACTATGATCTTCAAAATCTACTTAGAATCTCCAAAAAATTTTGCTTAGACATTAATGCCTGTAAATCAAAGGCAATGCTATTTGGCCGAACTGCCTCACGAAACCGAGCAAGGAGTGATATGAAAATTTCTGTTGACAATGAAATCATTAATCTTACAGATAGTGCCAAAAACCTAGGCCTGATTCTAGATACCAACTTAAGATTTTCTGCACATGTATCTTCTATTGTTAAAAAAATCATACTGCTCCTTAAAATTAATCTATGCAATAGACACATCTTAAATAAAAAAACAAAAACAATTTTGTGCGAAGCTTTAGTTTTATCACATCTTAATTACGTAGATGTTGTATATGGGCCATGTCTACTTAAAGCTGATGCTAGACGGCTACAGTTGGTTCAAAATTCTTGTGTTCGCCTTATTTGCGGACTTCGTAAACGTGATCACGTATCTGCCAAATTAACCAAGATTGGATGGTTGAATACTGAGAGAAGAAGGATTTTACACTGCTGCACATTCTATCATAAAATTATTACAACAAAAAAACCTGACTACTTATTAAACAAATTAAGATTTAGAACGGATATTCATAATATTAATGTCCGGTTTAAAAATAACCTCACTCCTCCTCAGCATGCGACTATACTCAATCGGTCATCTTTCACATATAATTCCGCAAAACTTTATAATAGGATTCCTGCCAATCTCAAATTATTTAGTTTACACATGTTTTCGAAAAAACTCAAAAAATTTCTGCTGCGTGATACTTTTTTCATGGTATGATTTAACCTGCCTAATATTTGCACCTCCTTAGTTTAATTTAATTTAGTTTAATTTAATTTAAAATAATCTTTTGGTTCGTCTATTAGCGTATAATTTTTATCTTATTTTTTATTTTTTGCTTTGTTTGCAGTATCTTTTTAACTCAAAAACTGTAAAATTTATAAAAAAAAAATTTTGAATTATTATTTAATTATCAATTAATTTAGGCTATAGGTTCTTTATATGTTGTAATTCTTCAAGTTGAGTGGAAGAGCATTTTGGATGTCATAATCCAGAATGGTTGAACTCCACCTGTACCACAATTCAATAATACTAATACATGTTGATAGGTATTATTGTATATGTGTATGTATGCATATGTGTGCATGCATGTGTGTATATATGTATGTGTCTGTATATGTATGTGTCTGTATATGTATGTGTATATATGTGTGCATGTATGTGTATATGTATGTATGTGTATATATATATATATATATATTTTGCTCATGTACATATGTATTATATAGTTGTGGAATAAAGACTTTTTATTATTATTATTATTATAAAAAAATATCTAAAAATTTATGCGCATCCGAGGATGTTCTGTAGCATGAATTTCATAAATCAAAGATTTAAGATGACCTCAGAGGAAAAAGTCCAATGGAATTAGATATGGAGTTCCGGGAAGCCATGATTGTGACCATACGTCATAGCCAACGACCAATATATTTCACGTCCAAGAACAGACACACAGTTGAGCTAAAATGTGCTGGCGACCCTTCGTTCATAACCACATTTAATTTTTTACTCTACAGAGAACATATAGTAATAACAAAGATAACTATTCTTCCAGAAAGTTTCGATAAGATTGGCCAATTAAGGCTCTTAATGGGAGAAAACCAGTCCTATTAAATAATTACCTATAATAACTTCGTGGTCGAGTGTTAAGGATACTTGCCTCTCACTCTAGAGTCCCCGGTTCAATCCCCGGTCGAGGAGCTAGGATTTTTTCTAAACCAGAAATTAATTCTGGCATACCCGGACATTGGGTGTGTGTCCATTGTCAGTAAATGTCTAGCCCTCTCTCACATAAGATACCTTGAGGTACCTTCTGGGATTCGAGGGGTTGTATTACCTATGATGTTTAATTTAAAAAATTTGATTAAATTTCAATCAGCCAATGACTTTCAATTAATGCGTGTGAATTCTCCTCTGCCATTAAATAATTATTGTAAAATTCGAAATTGCAGTCCTGGAAAAGTTGGCTTCTTCAGTAAAAGGAATTTTACGTATAAAGTGAGGGTTTTACGCTTCTACGTCAAATATCGCTTGGCTTATGGCAATGCGTTGGGGGAAAGTCATTTGACAATAATACCTGTATAAGTTGCTGTTCCCTGGATATTTTCTATATAGATTTATGACTGAAGCAATTTTTCTAGTGCTGGTTTCAGAGTGTCCTTACCGTAATAGTTCTTGTATGTTAAATGCTGTTTCTCAAAAAATAAGCCAATTTCTTGATTGGCCATATCTCCGATATTATACAGGGTGTCCACCTGGTGCGTACTTCTTCCATAACTCTGCAACTATTACATACAGAAAAGGAACTGAACACAAAAGATCCTCAGCATTCAACATTGCATACTCTAAAAATATTTTGTCATTCAGAGGGTTTCGTTTCAGTTGGATAGTAATCAACATTGTTAAGTTAAATTAAACGCCCTATATACTATTACATATTTGGTTAGAGAACGTCAAGATATTTTCAATAAACTAACATATCTACTTCCTTTAAGTAGTTCAGGAATTATTTGAAACTATGTAGAAATTTTGATGTACATGATGTATATGTGTCAAAATTTCTACATAATTTCAAATAATTCCTGAACTACTCAAAGGAAGTACATTTATGGTAGTTTATTGGAAAACTCTTGACGTTTTCTAACTAAATATATGTAATAATATTATGGAGTGTTTCATTTAACTTAACAAAGCTGATTACTATCCAGCAGTATTCGTCTAATTTGAAATACTTTCAAATCATGTGTCCGATTTTGGATTTTCTTCTACAGGGTGTCTATAATTTTGTGTCGAACTTGAAGATTTAAAGACCTCAGTAATTTTGTTATTTAAAAGGGAACACTCTGTATGTTATTTCATGTTCGATTAGAGAATTTCAAAAGCTTTCCGATGATCTACTATACTTCATACTTATGTACTTTCAATGGTTTTGAGAATATGATCAATCATTTATGTCCAAATTTTGAGATATAAGAAATAAATGTTCCCTATCTTTGATACAATTTATGCAAATTATAACTAATAAATAAAGAAGTTAGTATTTTGCCTCTTTTAAATTCGTTTATAAACTAACTTGTTCATTGAGAAACAATAAATGAGCAACTTTCTTTCTAAGCCGTAGAAACAAAAGATATGAGGTTGCCAGAAGTCATAATTGATTCTGATAGTTGCAAAGTAGTCCGATATAAATGAAAAGTTGACAATAATCAAATTTTATAAGTATGTTATACAGCTCTCACATTCCAGGGATACATTAGGGATAATCTCAGGTAAAGTTTCCCGGAATATCAACCCCTTCGTTCGAGAAATCTACTTGAGGCGACCCCTCAAACATAATTAATTGTTAAACTATGATTTTACTTCACTTTGTTGGCAGATTTCAAAGTATGACTGTGCTTCAAATATTTGTACTTTTGGTTTGTAATTTTACAAGAAAAACTTCAAGGTAAATACTTTATTTACATATAAAATATTACCACAAATTTTATTTTGAAGCACCTGATTTTATTATTTTTTTATAAACGTAATTTCTTTTGCATTTTGTAACTTCTATTAGACGTAAATAGAGTCTGCTATTAAAAGCCACAGAGATTTTCATCCTAATATATACTCTAGAGATCCATCTATGCCGCGGTTAAATGCATATTTGCTCGAACTTGTTCCATTAGAAAAAAATCGCGTTTTTATTTTGATACAAGGCGCTTCATGTTAGTTTCAAACCAAAATAAGATAGTGTCGGTACCATCAGTAGTAATAGTATGTCAAACGCTATAATATGCAGACTAAAACTTTGCACCTTTTGTACATATTAAAGCGATTGCGTCGCTCCAAGCCTAAACTACCCTGGCTTAAGCAACCACCAAATTTTATTTTTTTATTTTAGAATGCCTGCAAGAAGAGAACTGTTTGACGTTTTACCGGAAAAATCTGGTGAAATGCGTGTAGCACAGAAGCCGCATATAGAGGATTATCTAGTCAGTCACTATGGAAAGGCAGGTAATGCTCAAGCAATCGTTCGCATAAGGAACGCTCTATTTGACTTTAGCAACAAAGTTTTTTCAAGACTGGACAAATGCAATTGCAATCGAAAAAAGACTCCGTCCAATTTTGATGTTGACGAAGAAGAAGAACCGGAGGGAACTGATCAAACTGTGTCAAGTGTTGAACCAAGTACGTCATCGGGTCGTGGTTGACCAAAGGTAACGTTTGAGGAAGATAGTTCGAGGACCAAGAAGCGACGGGCCGTGAAATTGTCAACAGAGTTTGAAACAGAAGAACTCAGTTACGCTGCGAATGTGGCTTTGAAATCTAAGGGAAAAGATTTAGAAGCCAAAATAATCACTGAAGCTGTGTTTACGACACCAACTCGAGCTACGAAAATTCATAAAGCCTGGCATGCTGCACAAAAATCAGAAGACTTGGTTCCTTTAACGCCAGTTGAGGCGAGGTTTCTTTAATTGTCGAAGCCACATTAACGCATCGTCAGTACAGTTTCTTAGACAGCAAGCTAAAGAGAAATATGCGGATATCTATCACAAATTTTTAGACGCCAATTGACACCCTAACAGTAACAGAACAGTCCGCGGAAGTTCAAATACAAGCACTTATGGATCATAGGGTTTCCCGAATCCTGGAAATGCAAAAACCCGTAATAATTTTTTAAATATTCGCAGTTAAGGTGAGGACTCAATACATTTGATTCGTGTATTAGTTAATATTATCTGACCCTCGTCGTTTCCAGATGTTCCACATCCAGTCAACTCTATAAATAGTACATTGTAATACAAGTGCGACAAGGGCTTCATTGCAAAACGATGTATGAAATTAGGATCAGGAGCGCAGCGAGTGTTCCTATCATACGAGTTTTGAAATAAAGCTTGCCACATGTGTGTTACATACTATTTTCTGCGATTTCGAATTTTTTTCCCATAAAGTCTCCAAAATTTTACATTTGCCGCCTGTCAGATTCTATTTAAAATAATAAAGATCAAGTACTGCTAAAACGGTTGTCATGACAAACAAAACTAATTGTTTTGCTAAACTGACGCGTTCTGTCTTGTATCTGCTGCTTTTGAGGAAGTGATGAATTCAGACGAAGATATTTCTGTAGAAATTGTTGCAGCCGCTGAAAGTGTGAATTCCGACCTCCTTCCACGTAAATCGAAAGAATGTTATAAGAAGGAAAAACTTCTCTTCCTACACTGGTGCCGTCAAAAAAGGTGAAAGTTTATACGGAAGTAGTCCTATTCGCCTATTTCGCCGAAAAGGCTAAAACGTTGAAATCTTCCACAATGTGGTCAACTTACTCAATGCTCAAAAGAACTCTGTTATTGGAAGAAAATGTAGATATTTCGAAGTTTCCGAAACTAATTGCCTTTTTAAAAAGAGAATCTGTAGGATACAAGGCAAAGAAATCTTAAGTATTTACCAGAGAACAAATTAATGCTTTTTTACTTAACGTTCCTGATGACATATTTTTACTTCTAAAGGTAATACAAATTTCAGTTTTTTCAATCTGCTGTAATAAGACATTATTTTAGGTATTATGTTAATTACTGAAGCGGCTGGTGCCCTCAGAATTGAGGAATTGATGAATATTACCATAGATGACATTAAGGACAATGGAGAATTTTTGCTCATAATCATTCGAGATTCTAGAACTCATAAATCTAGAGTGTTCTCAGTTACAAAAGGAGATAATTGGTTGGATTTTTATCGTCGATATGTTCAGCTTAGACCTGCATCCATAAGACATAAACGATTCTTCATTCAATACAAACATGGCAAGTGTACAGTTCAAGTGGTAGGGATGAACACATTTGAACAGTTGTCAAAAAATTTTGCAGAATATTTAAAACTTCCTAAACCTGAAAGTTTAGCTGGGCACGGCTTTCGCCGAACGTCAGCGACTCTTTTGGTTGACGCTGGAGCGGATCTTACCAGTTTGAAAAGATACGGTGGGTGGCGTTCTTCAGTAACAGCAGACGCATATATAGAAGATAGTGTTAACAAGATAAGTGTCTCCAAAAAGTAATGGGCGAATACGAAAATCCATAAACATTGGTCCAGATGTAAATGTTTCTAGTATTTCTAACAATGTAAATGTTCTAATTTTTCCAACCATTAACTTAAGTAATTGCAATTCCTGTGTAATTAATGTACATTTATAGAATTTAATTATTATTACCAGTTAAATAATATAGTTCTTTAAGGTAAACACACCCTTTTATTCCGGTGTGTGAGGATGTAATTGAGGCTACACGCAAAGTGACATTTTCCGCAGTTATTTTGAAGTTAGAAAATTTAACTTTCAACCCAATCGTAGAAAAAAATAAGTTTCACTCTCAAAAACCTACATTTATCCTTTCTTATATCTTTAATAAAAACTAAAAAATTGTTTTGGCGGCAAGAAAGTGTGTCTTGGAAAAATGAAAATTGTTTTTAATGGTTGAAAAACTATGTTTTATTCTATATTTATTCAAGTATTTGGCAATGTTTTCTCTACACATTCTTCTGAAATTAAATAAAATATTAGAAAGTTCTCTCAGCTAAAAAATATTGACATTATATAGACCTTCCATTATTTAAATACTGACTGTTTGATATATGAATTCATTATTAACTCTATATCTAACAAATCTCTCAATTTTTCAAAAACACGTAAACCAAAAGCACTAAATAAATAAAATGACCTAATAAGACAATTTAAATCCAGAAGAGAGCGCCTGCAATAAAAGGTTATAACAAAGGGGATGAAAAGAAGGTCTCATAATAACTAGTCACGTAGGTCCGAGCGGTTTAAAAAATCTATAAATTGGACCACTTGATTCAGCTTGACATCTGAGTAAATTTCAAACGAATGTTCTTTGGTGAATAAAATATCAGGCTACTTTAGTCCTGCAGTTCAATCACTGTCCGCTATACTACAGAAATGTAGCAGTAGGAACGTGACTTGATTATGCTAGCTGACACAAAGGACACCTTCTGAGGATGCCAACTTTCGAATTCAATATTCACTGTGCCAAACGATACAAATCCCACTGGAGTAAAATACGTTTTATTGGCGATACATGCGAATGGCCATGGCATTAATACCGCACAACAAACATGCTGAGATTTTAACAAATCAAGTAAATGGCACTGAAAATGTTCAGGAAATGCTTTATTACTCCATTACTGTTGTATTTCATTTATAAATGAAGATATTAATACGGGAAATGAAGAGATATAACACGCAATTAGCAGATGAATGAAAACTAACATACCGAGTTTTCACGAAAGTATTACCTACGAAGTAACTCGGTTATTATGAATGATAGGCTTCTGAAACTTGGGGTGTGGATAATAGATCACTAAAGTCAAAATCTGGCATAATTATCACATAAATTACTACTTCCGGAAGTGGCACTAACATTTTTATTTTACATGGTAACGCACATTTTTAGTTATAATTAGGCACCGGCAATTTCCGTGCGTCCAGGGTCGGCACAAGGAATAAAATATAATAGTAATCATTTGCATGGAATAATTAAAATATATACCTCGAGTATCTTAACATTTTCTGAAATCTCCTGAACTGTGTATTGGTAGAGATTGGAAGGCATGAACCAGACAAGTTACATGAATCATATTGAGATACGTGGGTCGTAAAAGCTGGTAGCTCTACACACTCACTATGTACCAGGATAGATGTAACAAGAGATGTAATGGACAACAAATTGTCGATTTTGGAATGGCACTTAGGGGTTCAGTCCTGCTTGATGTGAAACTAAGATGTATCAAAAATGAGTTTGTCGATGTTATACAGGGTGTTTCATAACTCAAATTATAAAAGGCACCACTAATAAACTTCTTTTATTGTTCAAGATATGAGAAAATTTATTTAAAAAAAGTTTTTTAGAATAAAATTTGTGCCTTCTTACCAAATTTCAAAAATATAAATTTACTTTGTTGGAACTGCCTGTTTTTTCAATAAGTTGCTATATTATTTAGAATTTTTAAAAAATCAATTTTTCAAGTTGAGAGTGCTCTGAAATAAATTAATATTATGAATAACTTTTACTTCTTACCGCATTTTCAACAAAAAAACTGACTACCTACTAGTCAAAAAAAGGGGCCGTTCCAACAAGGCGTATTAATTATATTCCTAAAATTTGGTACTTACTTACTGTGGTACTTACATAGGCACAAATTGCATTTTACACAACTTTTATTAATGGTATTTTTTCATATACTGAAAAATAAAGGTAGTTTTTTAGTGACGATTTTGATAAATGACAAAAAAAACTCCGATTCAATTCATTTTTGATATATCATTATTGGAGACAACGTTTCCTATACGAAAATAATAATTATGTGAACCAGTATTACGCAATAATTTGAGGACAGCGAATTAGCGCAAATTAAATATTCATATCGTGTGATGCTGGTAAGATAAGTTAAAATAAGTCAAAATAATGGCTTTCAATATATTCACATACTTTATGAATATTATATTTAAGTGGTTTACAAGAAAATGTCATCCACAATGTTCTGGTTTAGCTCTACTTTAAATTTATGTATTTTAGTTGTCCACTTAGTGGCCCTTGTTAGTATAAATGTATGTTTCAACCTCTATATGTCTGTCATAGGCACAGCACATGTTGAAGGTAATAAGTTATCGATAAGGCTGGAAATGGATGTTAGGAGAATTTTAGCATGTTAGTTAAAACAACTCTCATAAAAAGAAAAAACAATATAACACGAACCCTTGTACAGTTCAGACCTATTTCTTTAATAAACTAAATGTTCAGTAAAATATGGATTTTACTTAATTTAGCTGTAAGAAGAAAACAAAAATAGTTCCAGTTACAGAAGATGTCACTATCAAAAATAAAATTATAGAAAAGAAATATACAGTCCACTATTAGCTCAATAAAAACAAATAAACAAAAATAAAAGATAACCGATTAAAATTTGGTGTATATACTATTTTCTAGTCTATTCAAAATAGCCTTACTACAGGATGATACTACTTTTTAAGGTTCATGAACCCTTTAAATCCCTTGGAACTTCTTTTTACGGCGACACTGGTTTTTGTTACTTAGTTAACTTCTAGACATTGAAACAGCGTTTTTAAATGGAGATTTAGAAGAAAAGATTTATATGGAAAAACCGGATTCTTTTGATGATATTCTTAAGTACATAGTTCAGTCTGAAGAAGAAGAAGAAATAGTATGTAACAGAAGCTAAGAAAATGCTTGACAATATGATGTATGTGCACTTCAAAGATCACTCTGTGGACTTAAATGATCTGGAAGACAGTGGTATAAGAAACTCTATGAGAAGTTAAAAGAATTATAAATGATTCCAAGCTACTCTAACCCATGTATATACTACATCAAAAATAACTCTGAAATTATGTTATTAGCTGCATACGTAGACGATATAGTATTAGCTGGTAAAGACGTAATATGGATGGAAAGTATAAAAAATTACTTGAAGAAATGTTATAAAACTAAAGATTTAGGCTCTATTCGCTACTGTTTAGGAATTGAATTTGATTATAACAAAGAGCAGAAAACAAAAGGATTAAGTCAAAGAAAATATATTTGGATATTCTTAAACATTTTGGTATGGAAAATTATAATCCTGTAAGCACACTATTAGAATCCGGAAAAAAAATTACCCAAAGAAAATATTCCAGCAGATATTAAGAAAAACATTC
This sequence comes from Rhamnusium bicolor, assembly GCA_029963845.1. NCBI lineage: Eukaryota > Metazoa > Arthropoda > Insecta > Coleoptera > Cerambycidae > Rhamnusium > Rhamnusium bicolor. The sequence goes on along the minus strand of JANEYF010002799.1, from coordinate 648,046 downwards.
CATATCGGCCACTTATAGGAAAATTGATGTATTTAAGTTTAAGAACTTGCCCAGAACACTTTTGCCACAGATTATCTAAGTTAATTTAATAACTACTATACTGAAGAACACTGGCAAACTGCAAATAGGATTTTAAGATATCTTCAAGGAAAAAAGATTTAGAACTTGTATATACAGGGGTTAGTACAAATTTAGTAGGTTTTACAGATGCTGACTCGGTAGGAAATATTGTTGTTAGGAGGTCTTATTCAGGTTATACTTTTAAAATGGGTAAAACTGCTATTAGTTGGCAGTCAAGAAAACAACCAACGATAGTTTCATGTACTACCGAAGCGGAATATGTGTATCTTACAGAAGCTGCTAAGAAGGAAATATTTTTAAGGAAATTTCTTGCAGAAATTGGCAATAATAATTTTAACCCAATTAAAATTTTTAATGATAAAGAACTGGCTAAAAATCCTGCACGCTCTAAACATATTAGCGTAAGATAACGTTTTATAAGAAACCATAGACAAACAATTGATCGAAATTAAGTATTTATCTACTATAAATATGGCAGCTGACATTTATTAAGCCCTTATCAAGGTCAATGATTTGGGGTTAATTGATAAGAAAAGAAGAAACAGTGAAGCTCTTGTTTAAGAGGATTAGAACCATAAACTAAAGAGCTCTTGTAGTAACTTACTTTGTATTTTGTTATTATTATTGTAATATAATTTGTTAATTGATTAATAGTATACTTTGTGAATAGTATGTAGCTTTTATCAACAGATCAGTGGTTATCGGTAGTAATTTCGGGACACCGTTATAAAAAATAATTAAGGCCCTCCCCACTCTATATTGAAAGTAAAAGCGGTATTTTTTCATTATTGGATTAATTTTCTGGTTCAAATTTTGTTCTAAGATAATTATTCATCGAGGCACATATCGGAGGAACATATTTTCTTTATTGTGTTTTAGCGACAGTAATTGTCTTTCAATAACTTACTATTCGTTCCTTGAAAAAGCTGAAGGGATGAATTGTTAGCCCTAGATTATATTGTCAATAAGCTATCATGGATATTGGAACTTGAATATATCTTGAAAAAAAAAATTAATCATTGAATACCAAATGAAAATCCGTAGTAAAACTCGACGTGTAGTGGAGTTTATAATAAAAGTAATTTTTGACGTTTCAAAAAAGTCATATTTTGATGTTTCAAAAAAAGTCACCTTGATATTTCAAAAAGTCACATTTTTTGACGTTTCAAAAAAGTCACATTTGGACATTTCAAAAAGTCCATTGGTGGAATGTCACTAATATTTTTCTTAGACATTGGGACCGAATTTGCTCATCAAGGAACTCAAGCTCTTCCTTGACCTCTAGAATGTGTGTACCAAATTCGAATGCTTTATCTCAAAAACTGTAGCTGCTATCGCGACCAGACAGACACACAGACAGGAAATTTTGTCTGTCTGAAATTTTGTGTATCGTCATAATTCATCGAGATTCATCCAGAAATCCAATAAAAATTTTCAAAATTTTTTTGACGAACACAACTTGCTCACTTTGAGGGGTGAGCAGGTAATTGTAAAAATTACATAATTATCAGTAGTGATGTAATGAGAAGAGTAAGGAGTAAGAGTCGTCTTCAGTGTTTAGGTCAACGATCTTAAGGTCAACGAGTTCATAACCGGTTACTCACCTGTCCAGGCAAATTATTAATGAGGCTAATGACAGATCAACGACCTCAAGGTCTACTATAAACAGTTATCGAGTTTACTGACCAGTTCATTGACCACATCCGACCTGTCTAGACAAGTTATTAATATACCTATTTCACCTTCAAAAACCTGTCTAACAAGTTTTTTATTTTCCTACAGTTAACAGATATTATATAAAGTGATTCAATGAGCTCCAACCAACACACACTCGTCTTTAAACCGTACACCGGAAATGAATCAAAGTAAATATGATTTATTTTGTGCAACGATAATCTTTTTAAAGAGAAACTTATGATGGGTTAAGTGAAAGAAGATTTTATCTGAATAATTCAGTATAAATTTGTTGCAGTGAATCTCTCTCATGATTTTGAATTTACTACATGTATTAAAATATCTAGGAACAAAAACGATCACGTGGTTTTCAATGAACGTGAGTGGAAAAACTATTTATCATATCAAGGTATTCCTTATTTGTATACCAACAACAGCAATGAGTCTGTAGACGTTGGAAAGTTTTCGTTGGAGTTTAAACAACTACCTTATTGTAATGTAGTTAAAATTTCAAAAGATAATTTGTACGTGTATTTAGCTTATGTTACAATTTGTACTCTGTGAGATTTCTTGCCGCTGATATTATACCGATTCGACATAATGAAAAGGCAGCAATTTAGAAATTATTTCAAAATTCTGCAAAATGGAGTACAAAATTAGAATGCTGATATTTTCAACGTTGCTTTAAATTTGCTTCAACCGGAAAATCCCAAACAGTGAGAATATTAATATTGTCATGGAATTTATCTACACATATCCACAACTCTTTAAAGAAGAATGTAGCAGTAAAGTGTTGTTATGAGGAAAGTAACATTTAGAGAGGAATATAATCAAACATATAATCTTATTACATGGAATTTTGCATATATGTCATCAAGAAAGAAATATTGGAGGTTCCTAGCCATTGATCGACTACGATTTGAAACACGAATTACACAACTTGCATTAATTAATCCTATTTTAGATGTAAATCATAGAAATAATATGTATAGCAAAATGATAATAAATAACAAAATATTATGTAAAAATTGTTTATATCAAAACAGAGTATACGTTTATATATTCACAATTAAACTGTCTCATTTTTGTTAATCATGAATTTTGTTAACTACTAGGCCCCAACCAGTTAACAAAAATCTTGCTTCCTTTCCTCCTTTATACTTTTTCTATGAGGTAAATATCAGAATACTTGACTTTCTGAAGTTTTTGTTCGTAAAAACCTCCTTTAATTTCACCTTCATGATCTTCCATAAAATAAGTTGTAGGATTACATTTCCTTGCTTTTCTAATTTTAAATATTTCGTTTGACTAGTTGGAGGTACTCCTTTGAGAACCGCATCCCGGTATTTGATTATTCTTGCGTAATCACCCGCTATGAATTTTTGTTTGTGTGGATAGATTATCTTGAGATAGCTAAAGGCATGTTGTGGTAAATACTTCTCAGCTTTCTTTGTAACATTTTTGAGTTTCGTTCCTGTAGTTGTGTGTTTTGTATTATTATATTGTTTAATTATATATGCAATGAGGGAAATATCTGGCTTGAAATGACTAAGAAGCCTTAGTTTTTTCAATTTAATAAATATTTATTATTCTGTATTATATTTAATTCAGACAAATAAATATTTTTCATAATTTTGTTATAATCAGCACATTTCGAAGATTGGATTAATTGACAAAACTAAATTATTTATTTCAGGAATTCTCTTGGTATTTATTTTTTTGTAATTAAATAATTATTTATAAGAAATAAGTTTACTCATGAATAACACATTTGTATCTGCCACATTTATTCCATCATTATATTTATTTCATAGAAAGAAATATTTACTATTAAAGTTTATACCCTAATAGCGGAAATAAATATTTAATTCTAATAAGAAATATTTATTCCTCATTAATAAATTAGTTTCTGAGAACTAAATGTTGGCCCTCTACCGGCGAAACCGCGGTAGTGCATTAGACAAGATTCAACAAGACGCCATTGTTCCCTTTTTCTCTTATTAAGAGCGTCGTGTTAAGTGTTGTGTCCCTTTCGGTAGATGTATAGTTTATTAGAAGAATATGGTGGCTGAAAAGCCTTAAAAAAACTTTTAAATGTAAGTTTTTAATGTTTGTACGTGGTAATTTGTTTATCATAGCATATTAAAGTACCTAACCTAGCCAAAAACTGTTTAGTTGTGAAAATTTTTTCAGTTATTTATTTTTGTTATTTTTTTTAATAAATGTGTGTAAATATTTTTCATATATTTAATTTTGTTTACCTTTAACACAGACATTTGTTTGTCTGTATCCTTAACCTGACACATCAATTAAAAATTACAATAAACAAGCGGTAAAGAAAATAGAAAATTAATCTTCATTTGAACTTTCTACTATTATTTATAAGTTAACTCACTTATTTGGTATTTTTGAAAAGTTCCAATTAAGCACATTACAGTCAAAATAAGAAAAGAATAAAAGGAAAATCTGTACTCAAATATATCGGTGTAGAATGTTCTTTTTTTATTACTTTTTTTTTTGCATAAAAATAAATAGATTATTTTTTTAACTAGGTGTTATTTATAGACTGTATTATTTTATATTATTATTACCATACAATCTATTTCGCAGTAATTTTCATTGTATTATTTTTCTTGTTCGTTTACGTTTTATTTTAAAGATTATATCCTCGCATCAATTCAATGCAGAACTTTTACTCGGTATAAGCGGTTATAATGGCTGCATTTCCTGATATTTACAATTTTCCTGAATTTTCTCTTAAAATTTGACATGGAAATCCAGATTTATATATTATAAATTTGAGGTTTAACTAATTATAATAACACATGAGTTAAAAAAAGAACTTTATTAAGCATGAATATTAACACCTATGGAAGAAGAATTAACATAATAGATATATGTCGTGTCTATGGAGATATTATGAAGTTATAGTTCATGAGAGTAATTGATTATACTGATGGTGATATATTATGTATGTACCTACATCTACGAAAAAAGTATATAAAAGATTATATGATCTACCCTATTATATTTTAGAATATGTTTTATTATAAACAACTCGTGAAGCATATATGTTTTTAATATAAAATACATTTTAATTTCGCAAATATATACCTACCATAACGTTGCTTTAATGACAAAACATCGAATGTGCAAACTTGCCTGTTTCGACTTTTCTGTTGGAAAATAATATATTTTTTTCAGTCTGCAGTGCCAAAACCGCAAATGCGAATATTGAATATTTTTGAAATATTTTTATACTAGGAAACTTATACCTATAAATAAATGACCTTTGGATATTTAACTACAAATTGAACTTTATTTCACTTCTGAAAAATTAGAAAAATGCACATTCGTTGTTTTGGCAGTGGACCGACGATATGCTTTACAACTTGTGAAAAAAATAAAAAATATCTACTATAATTTTTAGCAAAATTGATTTTTAAATACATCGTACTGTAGACAAATCGTCAGGCGTACATTTTTTAATATAAATCAAATTTTAGTTTCGCAAATATAAACCAGGTAAGTAAAAATTTTTATATATATTTTCTTGATTAGAAATTTTCTATATTCATTTACTTGTTGTATCCGTATAATTTGTCTTCGAACCTTCTTTGGGTATTAAGTCGCTATTCTATATAAATTGTTTATATATTTCTTAAATAAACCATGCGTAGCAAAAAAGATTGTTCAGATTGTTTGTTTCTCCAAAAAACCAACCTATGACTAATCCTTTTGGCGCAGAGATTTATTTAACAAATTCTTTAAATAATATATAAGATGGTGGATACCCAAAGCAGGTGTGAGGAGAAATAGTTTTTTTATTATAAATAAATTAAACAGCGTTATTAACAAAAATTAACAATTTATTTAATATTAATGAATATACGAAATTTTCATGGTTTTTGAGAAATAAATATTTGTTCACTATAAGTAAATTAAAAATGGAATTAATTTTCCTGAAATTAATGTATTCATCAACAATAAATCCACGCAATTTTCTATAAAAAGTCTTATTCCTAAGAAATAAATATTTAATGTTCAGAAACAAATATTTAATGTTCAGAAACAAATATTTAATGTTCACAAATAAATATTTAATGTTCAGAAACAACTATTTCTTACAAATAAGTATTTTGATTTAATTGATAATATTAAATATTCGGCTTTTAATCAAATAAATGCCTTAATTCTCCCAATTAAATGTTTAGTTCGCCAAATGCAAAGAAATCATTTATTTGGTTGAAATAAAATTTATTTCTCCCAACTAACTCATTCTCTCAGTGTGGTAGAATATCTATAATTTCCTTGCAAATTAAATTCTTTCCACATTTATATTCAAGAAGGTTAAATTTTCACGCTTGTTTTTTTTATTGGCAAGATTCTGAGAAATTATTTCTTTTAGAATCTGTAAAAATATTTGTTACAAGAACCATTAATCAATATTACACATTAAGATGATCAACAGTGTGATAATCTCCCGATAATCATTTCTTTCTGAAAATAACATACAGAATCACAAAATTTAACATAGCAATTAATTTGTTACCTTTAAGAACTTACTCTTGAGAATGATGAGATTTCGAAAATTGTGTTTATTAGATGTTAAATAATTGCTTAATATGGCTATAGAAACTAATTGCGATCTTTAGATTTTTACTTACGAAGTGAAAAATACCACATCTTTATTGCTTGTTAGCTTTCCAATCTAAAATCTTTCCGCATCTAATGTAATCAGAAAATATTACAAACCCACTAATTATTCACGCTTTTTGCATAAACCATCCAAAGTTTGCATGAAATTATAATTGCTAGTCTAGACGACTGGCGGTTTTTCTCATATTAATTACCCTTGATATTATCTCTAGGACTTTCTACATCAATACCACCCCAAAATGGATTTGAGTTATGCAAGAGACAAAAAATGTAACCTTGATAATATTCACTTAACTGAAACCTAACTCAAGTTGCTTTATCTGTTGTGAACTTAAATAGCCATTTGCATTACTGACATAGTGCATTTTTGTTTTGTAAACATATTATTGAGGACAATGCAATTTTAAAAATCAAACAGTCCTATTGATTTTTAAATCATATATTTAAATCTGGTAACTGGAAGCAGACAATATTTCGAAAGTACGTAGAAATATCGGTCGCGTCTAGGTGCTCCTTGACAGTATCTTCTCATCATATCCACTTTGACATGAAAGAAATAAATTACTTTAATTGACAATATCATTTTCATTCATTTTATTTGTTTATATAAAATACTTAAAACGTAGCATAGCACGCATGCCCCATTAAAGTAATAAAATTTAAAAAAAATACTACTTTATGGAGCTTGAAATATGAAGTGAGCTCAATTTTTCAAATAATAAGCAAATAAAAAAATGTGGAACAGCCCCATTCTGCAATTTTTAATAACAGTCACACCATTTCTCTTAGTACGATATGGAATGAATTTCAAAAGAAAAAGTCTCATAAATTTGCTTTCTGTTTTTTTCATTTCGTTTACATGTTAACCAGAGCAATATAAGATGTGATAACTACTATAAAGTCATAAATACTGTAGGCAATTGTAGAAAGCTATTAATTTTTATTAGGCCATCAATAACATCTAGCATCAAATTCAAACATTTTCTTGTTAACCTAAAAATATAGTATTGTATGCATGAGAGAAAATATTTATGTATGTAATTATGAGAAGAAGAAATTACATCCACTGGAAATTGTAATAAAAATGGAAAAATTCCATCTGCAAACAGTTCGCATTTGCGGATACGGAGGTTGGATTTCAGAAGATAAATCATTTTCTCACAAGAGCTAGAGCGTGGCGAAAATACCGAGTCTAAAAACTAATGCCTCATCGTAAGAAAAGCTCGATATATTTGCTGCCACCAAAAATAGTACGGGCATATTAGAATTTAAGGTGGAAATTCTCTACTAACGTTTTCTTGTAGAGAAATTAACAACGCTTGGCTTAGCTGATATCCTGCGGAATGTTATATGTCTTCTTGATTCATATCTAATAGCTTCGTATAAAGCTTTAAAAACAAGCAGAATTTATTTACTTACTTTCGATAAATCTACAAGATTTATGTTTTCTCGTAAACGGAAAAGATATTTGATATTGGAAATAATGTTTTCAAATCTAATTAGAATTTTATTAAGTTTTTTCTGAAAATTTATTCTAATTCATTACCTACTTTCCAATACAGTGTGTCCCAGCTAAAGTTTACCAACCTTGTAATTTCGTAAATATAAATTGTTTGAAAAATGCAAGAACACGTCAATTTTTGATTTGAGGGGTATGAATTTTGGTTAAAAAAAATTTGAATTTTTAACCAACACCCTGCCGTTGACAACCAACTCCTCAAGAATTTTTAACTGTAATAGGGTTCAAATGATACATCGTTGGATTGATCTTTAAGTCCTTTATAAGTACGCAGTATGTTTTGAATTTTACTGATTTTTTTTTGAGAAAATTAAATTGGAATTTTTAACTAACAACTTGGGATGGGAAATGTTCATAAAAGTATCATCACTTGACGTGGACATTTACAAAGAAATAATAGGCTCATTTGTTATTTTATTGCTTGACAAATTATCGAATCAATGGTGTAAAATTCATACAAAAATTCTAAATATTTTTAAAATACCTACGTACATTTCTCAACATCTCTGGATTTATTATATGATATTCATTCGCAATTCTTCCTCATAAGTCATCAAGAAATTCTAACTTTGAAGCATCAACTTTACTTTTTAAAAGTTCTTAAAGAAAAAAGTCCAGTGGTGTCAGATCAGGAAATCTAGCTGGCCATTCCGCTGGATTCCGCCTTCCGATCCATCTTCCTGGAAAACGGTTGCCTAAAAATTGACATTCTAAGGCAACGTGATGTGGAGGCACACCATCTTGTTGAAAAGTGGGCTAATTTATGGACATGTTTATCATTTTCTTTCAATACTTCGGTTATCATAACGTCTACTGTCTTTTCAAGAGGAGCCAGATGTTTTATTCATTGAGTTTACCATCAATAAAAGAAGGTCTTATAATGGTCAACTAAAATCCCAATCAAAACATTTAATTATGTAGATTACTATGTGTAAGATGTTCTGTACCAATAGAGATTTACATCGCTCAAATTTCTGCAGTTTTACTTATTGACAATGATGTAAAATGAATTTTTATCGGAGAAGTTAATATTGTAGAGGAAATTATTCTTTTTATTCAATTGTTCAGTGAAATTTTCACAAAATTGTTGACTTCTGTCAAAACCATCTTCATGTAATTCTTATGTATGTATGTTTATATAGATGAAAATTTTCTTTTCCAAAATTCGTTGGATACATTATTCATTTGAAGGCCTGAGTAAAGTTTATTATCACGATGTACTTATAAGAATTTAACGGACTGAGAGAAATCTGTAAAGTTATTATAGATGATAACTCCATTGTCAAGAGTTATAATGATAAATATCAAGATTACCTAATAATATTAAATTATGTTTAATTACATGTATAATTAATTAAAAAGGGAGTTTTACCTAAATTGTAGAAACAATTTGTGTGTGTAACTCTCTCTTTTAAGTAAGAAGATGACTTTTAAGCCATAGAAATATTTAGTCAACAGGAGTATTATGGCAGAGTTACCATATTTTTTTTAAATGTTTTTTCTTTTATTGATATTCGACAGGGAGAACTAGAAAGGATATTGAGATTAATATTGTTTTCAATTATTTAATATTTGCAAAAATGGAGCACTGTTTTTGAGAATGTAGGCTTTCATTTCTATTTTAAATTTTTTTATGGTTATTATAATAAACATCGTATTGAGAGAGGTAATAGATTATAAAATTTTGGGTAAAAAATTTTTGATAAATAGAGCTGTTACAGAGTTGTATTTGTAATAATTCATTGATGTTACTTCTTGTTTGATGATTGTGAAAGACGACTGGATATAATTGCCAGATTTTTTTTATATAATTTAAACAACAGTAGATGTATAGCTTTTTAACATTTAATATATCATTATATTCATAGAGTGGAACAGTGGGATACATACGTTTTTTAAAAATTATTTTTAAAATGGTGTTTTGACAAACAGGCAGATTTCTAATAACATTATTGTACAGGCTTCCCCAGATAATAATACAGTATCGTATTATAGACTCATCCAAAGCGGTATATAATATTTTTATTAATTTTCAATTCTTATCTGATAAATTTTGTAGTACAGCTTTCTTATTTTAGTAGTTAAGTAATCAGCATGATCGTTCCACCGAACGTCTTGATCAATGATTACTCCTAATTACTTTATTTTATGTACTTTATCTATTGTTGAACACTTACATTCATTTTTGTTTGTTGTAACCTTATTTGCACTACAATGATGTGTATGTACTGTTGCTCAACAGTTGTGGCAGAAAAAGTAATAAAATATGTTTTTGTTATATTAAGACTTAACAAGCTAACACATAACCAGTCTAGTACCATACTGAGACCTATATCCGCTATCCTGTATACATCTGATCATGTTTCTGCATAAAATAACAATGCAGTATCATCAGCATAAGAGATGATACTATAGTCTATGGGCAAATTTCCTATTTTATTAATATATACAAGAAAGAGTATAGGTCCCAGTACCGTACTCTGTGGAACTCCATTTGCTATTATTTGTCCACTACTTATAGTTTTATTTAATTTTACTTTTTGTATTCTATTTGTTAAATAGTCTTCAAAGAATCTCAATGGGTCACCCCTTACTTCTACGTTAAGTCTTTCAAACAATATTTTATGAAAAACTGTGTCAAAGGCTTTGGCCAAGTCTAAGAATACCGCTCGACACTTTTGTTTGTTTTTGAGATTATTAATAAGATTTATGTGCTAATTCAAATACTGTGTTTTTTGTGTTTTTGTTATTTCGAAATCCAAATTGTTTTTTATAAAGTATATTTTCCTGTTCTAAAAAGTTAATTAATCTTTGTTTTAAACACTTTTCAAATATTTTTGCAAAATTACTAATAGCAAATATTGGCGTATAGTTTGTTAATAAATGTGGATTGCCTGCTTTGAACACTGAGGTAACTAGATTTCCAATCTACAGAAATTTTAAAAGTGGAAAATGACAAATTAATTATATGTTTCAGTAGTTTTAGTATATTTTTACATGTTTTTTTTATCAATATTGAGGTTATTTCGTCTTCACCAGGAGCTAAATTGTTTTTTAATGTTCCAATATGTGTGATAAGGTCATTTTCAGTTATGGGATTTAAAAATAGAGAATTCTTGTCCTGTTTTTTTTTGGTGAGAATGTTTTATTTATTTTTGGTATTTTACAACTCATTTCTGAGCCAATATTTATAAAAAAGTCATTAAATATATTAAATTTTACTTCATCATTTGTTGTTAAGTTACCGTGTTCATCTGTAATATCAATATTTTTTTTGCATTTGTTTTTTTGTGTTCCTGTTACCTCATTTACTATGTCCCAGATTTGTTTACAATTTTTGTTTGCCTCTTGCATTTTTATTTGATAATATTGAATTTTTGCCTGTTTTATTAATGTGTTAAGCATATTTCGATATCTTTTATATTTAATATTTTTATTGACAGTAAAATTTTGTATTAATTCTTTTTTCATTTTATCCCTAAATTTAATTGATTTAATCATACCCGTTGTAACCCATGGTTTTCGTTTTCTTACTTTACTGTTAATTTTTATATTTTTTGTAGATAGTTCAATATATTGTTTCAGTTTGTTTTTAAATATTGATTATGATTCTTCAATGTCATTTTTATTTGTTACGTCTTCCCGCAGTTCAATTGACAACAGTTCATTTATCTTTCCACAATCAATTACATTTATATATTGAGGTTTTTCTAATGGTTTTTCAATTTTTCCTATGTTATGCTATTGTATAGTGCTCAGTTAAACTTGTTTGGAATATAATAGGTTTAATGTCCAGTAGTATTTTATACAATTTTGTAAATATATGATCTATAGTACTTGAGGAAGTCTCAGTCTCTCTTGAAGTTTTATTTATTCACGGGAAATATCCCTTTTCAAATAATACATTTAAATAACAATTTACTTCAAGGTCATCTTTATTTAATATATTTATATTAAAATCCCCTACGAATACTTCAATATCTTTCGTTTGTAGATTTATAATGTATTCCTCAAACTCGCTGATGGCGGATTTATTTTTATTAAGTGGCGATTTATATTTTTCTAACCAATCAACAGGTTCACCGAAAATTCAATTTGCAGTGTCCTCAAAATTGGACGAATCTTTAGATTCAAGTAAAACATTTGTATCGTTAGCGTGAGTGATTAATAAATAACATAATAATAATATAATAATATAAACACCACAGAAATTAGGCAACCCCTGAAGTCAAAACCGAAGTTGTCAACAGGGGATAATACTTAGAAAATGTAGACATACAATCATTCCCACCCACATTGCCAGTGCCGGTGGAGGGATTCGAATCCACAGCTACGATAGATAGACTTCCAGTCACGTTTGCCATCGCGCTCTAGCCAACTATGCCAGAAGCTTAATAATAGTTGATGCGAAGAAACATAATGTAGGAAATTTTGTTCAATAATAACATTAGTAGGATAAAATATTAGTGTTATCTTATCACCACGTGGGTACATCGTGTTTAAAATGGTTTGACCGTGAAAAATTGTCATGTATTTACCAGAGGATTAAATCCACTTGGTCGGGCAAAAATCGTTTGGTTTAGAGGTTTGGTAGGGGTGTTTTGTCAAAAATTACCAGTTTTCTATTTTTTCTCCAGACAACGATAAGTTTTAACACAATTTTTTTATTTAACACGTGATAGTTCGTAAACTAATTGGACATTTTAAAAACTGCTTGATATGAAGTATCTTACCTCTTTCATTGCTTTTTCAATGATGTAGTTGCTTTTAATTTGGTTTTGTTTATTATGAAGAAAATAATAAAAAAATGGAGACCACGCATCGATGTGAGGCCTGTTGAGCTTGAGTATTGCGTTGGTGAAGTCTTTACATGCTTCATCCAAAAATACAAGTTTGTATTTTTTATAGGGGTATTGCATATTTCAATTAAAAAAATAACTTTTTTGCAAACAAAGACTTTAATTTAAATATACTGAGATAAAAATAATAAGTCTTTTCTTGAACATTTATTGCACGCATAAACATCATACAGTGACATGTGCCAGCAAGGTAGCTGGTGTTTTTTGCAGAAACATTTTTTATTACAACCTACAAACAGTTTTATAATATATTAATAATTTATTAATTCACATGTAGGGATTGTTACATTTTCTGCATCTGCAAATTATCAGAATATTCATATCTTTGGGTACTGTAGTATCTGTTTGAAGAATTTATAGTATTTTGTTTTTAACAACTTGCCAACTACATTCGAGTATATTTAGTAAATCAAGTAGCGAATTAATACCATTTAACCACATATTAATTTGATACTGGACTTAACAACAATGCTGTTTTAGGCTACTTTTTGTAGGAAACAACTTATTAATGTTTTAGGAACCAACCATAATGGTGTTGTAACGTTAGACGTCTGCGAGTGCTAATTTTTTTATTGCATTTATATTGTATTGACTGTTAAAATATTCCTAATCAATTTAGCTAACAGAAACGTGCGGCGGGACATTGGCGTACTCATCATAATAGGCATAATAAAATAAATTAACTAGTAACAAAAGCAATAAACTGTTACAATTTATAACAATGTATGCACAACTTATCCTCTTAACTAGCTCGATTATCACAAACTGGAGAAGATCTGTAAAAATTTTGCAGCATCAAGTATGTTTCTACGGTTGTCTTCGTGATTGATGTTCATTGTGGTGGAAAAATATGCTTATATTTTGTGAACGACCTTTCTACATCTATTAATATAATACAGGCATTCATAACCTTTCAACGCACTTACCGGATGTGGAGATGCACCATCAGCACCATCAGAAATTTCCCTTAATCTGGTAAAACCGGTGTTTTGCTTTGGCACACGTGCAAACTTTTCTTTAACGCGCTCATCTATTACGTCACCTATATCGTGTTGCGGTCGATTTATTTCGTCCACTATTTGCAGTGACTCTGCTAACGACAACGCACGGTTTTGTAAGCTTTTTATGACGTCATGTAATCTTGTAAATAGTTTTTAAAGCTGTTTCAACGGAAATATCTTCGAATTTTGTCTGGCTTTCCTTAATAGCTACAGCCTCGTCAGGATTGAATTGTAGTATCACAGCTTTTATTTGCTGTAAATATTCAGCACCATAAAAAGCTGCCTTCAGCCATGTTCTCCAACCAGTAAGAATCGGTTGTGGTGGTTCGGGAATACTAGGACACTTGCTGTGAAATGCGCAAAGACCTTTAGAAGATTTAAGAAACACTCTTTTGGTACTTGCTAATGCATCTACCTCTGGAAAACATTGCCGAATAGTTTCTGCCACAAGATGTAAAGCATGCATTTTTATATTCTTAGGCGCAAAACTGTATAATTCTGTCCCCGGAGATATAAAACGGATGCCTATATTTTCGTTTAAGATTAAACTAAAATCGTTCATTCTCTCTTTATCTAGAGAAATGATCGATAATTACTTCTTTTTCCCACACTAATAAGATTATACATTTTGCATGTTACATTTTCTATTGTTTTCCATTTTTCCATGTTTATATTAATTAATTATTCCACCACGTATTTTATTAGTGAAATATTTATTTTATTTTTTATTAATTATTATATATGTATATGAATGTTATGTATGTGTATGAATATGCATATGTGTATATGTATGTATATACGTGTATATATATTGCGTTTATAAACACTTGTATATTTGTGTATATTCGTTAATAATGGAAATACCATACCATGTAGACGTATTCTACATGTATCTATTTATTTGTTGTAATTTTCTCGTAATAAGTGTTACTATAACATTTATCGAGTAGATTTATTTATTTACTAATATTTTCTATTTATTTATTATTTTTAAGCAAATAATACTGTAATATATTACTATTTTTTTATCTGTAATTTATACTTGTATTGGTAAATATGTATTATTATTATTATTATTATTATTTTCGGATTATCCGATGCCGGACAGTCCTCCCGTGGCCTCCGACGCCTCACGGGAGTCGCGCCGGCGCATTAATTACAGCTACTCCTCACATCCCGCAGGGTTAGTGACTGCAGATACCAGAATCATGTGCCCTAAGCAGGCGGAGAGAACCCAGAATAACCGCCTTCTGCATTTGGCCTGCCAGCCACTAGGCTGATTTTTGGCAGGCCGGTTTTAGCCCTCCGAGTACACCGATTATTAGGACGACCATTTTAACCGAACAGTCTAGGTACAGCACTTGGATCCCGTACCGGAGATCGCGATATTTGGTCCGTTTCTCCTTCTCCTTCAAGGTGATATTTTTCTCCGCAGGTGCCGAGAACTCGATGACATACATCACCTTGAGTTGATGCTCGAGAAGGACTATGTCAGGCTTGTTGGCTTGGATTAGCCTGACTGTCGGCAACGAGTAGTTCTAGTAAATCCGGCATTTCTCGTTCTCGACAATGCACTCAATATCTCCGGGGACGTAAGGCAGCACTGGTGCCTGGTCTACCCCGTACTAGTTAGTGCCTTAGATGGTAGTATAGCACTCGTAACGCCGCGTTATGTCGGATATCTCTGTCTAATTGGCGCAGCTCATCTATCGCCCACTTTACTATTACGATGGAATAGAGCAGAACCGGAACAGCAAGCATATTAGTTGCAGGCACCTTGTACTTCCCCGAAAGTTCGGAAGACCAAATCTTTCGGAGGCGGTGCTTGTAGTTGCCGCGTAGAGAATCCTTTATTTGTGTTACATCCTGGATGTGCCTTTGTTGCACACCAAGATATGTATAGGTCCTCCGGCATCCAGATATTTTAGGATGCTTCCGTCTGCGAGCTGCGCATCTTCAGGGAATTCCCCACATCGTCCTCTCTTGAGGTGGACGACTGCACATTTGTCCAACCCGAACTCCATACCAATGGCTCGCGTGTATTCTTCGACCACCCTAAGAGCGTTTTGCAATTCTCGCTTTCCGGAGGAATAAAGTTTAAGGTCATCCATATAAAATAGATGGGTGATTTTATGCCTCCGGTCGCTGGGTGGTCCGCATTGATATCCGCGGGTTTGGCGGAGCCCAACAGACAACGGTAGTAGTGAGATGCAGAAGAGGAGAGCACTCAGGGAGTCACCCTGGAAAACTCCTCTCCTAAATGCCACCTGCTCTGTCGTGACACACTGTCCACCTGATGTTATAGTGAAGCGAGTCTTCCAGAGCGGCAGCAGCTGTTCTATGCACCTCACCAGTGGTGCTGATACCGCAAGACATTCGAGCAAATGTAACAATAGCTCGTGCGATGTTGTATCAAATGCCTTGCGGTAATCAATCCAGGCCACCGATAGATTTCGCTTGTATTGCACAGAATCCTGTGCAATACAATTATTATTCTACACATAACATGTATCAACCTACAACCGTGTTCTTGAAGAGAACAGCCTACCAAACGCGTTGTCGCGGCACTATCGGTCACAAACATCAACACATGACATGCTGACATGTCAAATTTTTCTAACTTCTCCAGCACCACCCGCGTAATTGTTTTGCCAGTACACTCAGTCTGTTGCTACCTAGTAACCGTGGAAGTGTTGGTTTAAGAGGGTCCAGGATACGTACTATATAACATTTACAATAGATTTTTTTTACAATCTGTCGTCTCGTCAACGCATAACCACAGCCGATTCTTACACGTTGGGGAACATGGTTGAAGGCGGTTTTTTATTATGCTGAATATTTGCAAGAAATAAAAGCTGTAATACTACAATTCAATCCTGACGAGGCTGCAGTTATTAAGGAATGCCAGACAAAATTCGAAGATATTTCCGTTGAAACAGCTTTAAAAACTTCTCACAAGAACTACAAAGATTACATGATGCCATGAAATACTTACAAAACAGTTCGTTCTCGTTAACGGAGTAACTACAAATAATAAACGGAGTAAATCGACTGCTACGGTATATAGGTGACGCAAAAAAACGAGCGCGTTAGAGGAAAGGTTGCATGTGTGCTAAGAAGCAAGACACCGGTTTTACCAGATTAAGATAAATTTGTGATGGTACTGACGGTGCATCTCCAGATCTGTTAAATTCGTTCAAAATCTTAAGTATGCCTGTATTATGTAGTTCGCATCAATAGATGTCGATAGGTCGTTCTCAAAATATAAGCATATTTTTTCTCAACAGCGAACATCACTCACAGAGACAACCATAGAAACATACCTGATGCTGCAAAGTTTTTACAGATCTTCTCCAGTTTGTAATAACCAAGCTAGTTCATCAAGTTAGTTAAGAGGTAAAGTTTTGTATACATTGTTATAAATGATAACAGTTTATTGCTTTTATTACTATTTAATTTCTTTTATTACACTTATTACGGTGCGTACGCGTATGCAGCTTTACTAATCAATTTCAATAATATTAATATTTAAAATTGATATTCTTTATTTTTCAAACCCTTATTTCCGAACATTGTGAAAATTTATTTTTTTATTTATTTGTACTGCGTACTAAGCAACCACCTGCAGATGATTAACACAATACATTTTTTAAGACTGATTTTTGACTTGGATTTCCTTTAATATTCATTTTAAAGTTGGATGAGAGAGTGAGCGTAGACATTACATTGTGTCGAACTCTATACGAAAAGTAAAGCAACAGGCACCGAGGCTTGTATAAGCGAAACACGACTCTCGCTCATCTTGTAGCTTCTTGTATATGAAATTAAAACCCGAAAACTATGCAATCTTAATCGTATTGTATAGTAGATATTCCATTCTTTGGAGGGGATGCAAAGCAGACGGTCCCTTGTAAGATATTATAGACAAATTAAAGATCTGTAATGTACGGCAAAGGACAGTCTCGACAAAATTTCCAGATTGTGGGTAGTTCGTCTCCTTGATAGCCTAAATAATAAAAAAATAGTTAGATCATTCAATATCCATATTACAATTCATTATGTATCTGTAATATTTTGCATAATAAATTTAAATGATAAATAAATAGATATTATTTGAAACGCATACCTTATACAATTCAATTGAAAAGCACTGTACCAGAATAAAATTGAGGAAACTGAAAAAAAAGAACAATTCTCATTGAAGTTATATTACACACTACATAATTTGCCATTATTCCTAAATAAAGTGAAACTGTACTATATTCCTAAAGTGTATTATTAGAGGGTAAAGCAAATATTTGCGGAGCGTGGAAACTAATAGTAGTGTAACATACCTACCTCGCATTAGAACGAACTGTTGGTTTTTTATGAATTCCTCGATAACCTTTTATTCAATTTAAAGAAACGAAGCACAGCTGGAAAGCCAGTAAAATTACAAAGAGTATTCGTCTTTAGAATTTTTGTGATTAACTTGAAAGTTTGTGAGATATCACAAATTAGATAAAAAAAATATATTTCACGTAATAGATGCTTTGATTAAAACATCGTCAAACTTGCAGCACGTCCACATAAACTCATGAATTTTCTTTGATTTTTTAAAGGTATTTATAATAACGATAATGATATAAAATTAAGAGATCTAGCGTAGGATTTTCTACAGACAAAAATGTGTAAACATATTTGTTTGCCTTCCTTTGCCAAATTTGATTCTGATGGGTCGTTTAATGACTTCCAATAGCCGAAACATTTTAAGCAAGAAGTACCCTCGAAATTTTTATTTGAGGCTTATTGAATGCATTTTATACTCTACTACATTGTTTTGTTCCATGCTATTAAAAACTTTACGCTGGCGTAGAACAATCTTACAATGAAGAACATAAGTTATTTCTCCACAAGAAAAAAGTTGTGCAATGGTGTAATTCATAAAGTAATGGAAGTGCAGGTTTCTGTTTAGAGAAGTTAATAACTGACTTGGAAAGTACAATGTTTAAATCAATACGTTAAAAGTATTTTAATATTTTCATTTTCATAACAAAAGCTATTTTCATGTTGTTGATATACTGGTTCGCCTGGCGCCGCCGGCATAATTTAGTAAACGGTTTTGTTAATTTACAATTTATTTGTACTTTTCAACTCCAATAATTACACGTGCTTCAAATTTTACATTAAAGCTCATTTTCGATGTTAACTAGGTAGTAAAACCTAGCTATAAAATTCTAACACAATTTTGCAGGCTCTATTGTATCATTAGTTACAATAAAATTTGTATAATTACTTTAGATATGTACGTTTCACGCAATTACTGAATAACGATGCAAAGTAATTTAAAGCTAATTTTGTAATATACTCGTTAGGAGCTGTAATCTGCGTACTTGTAATAGAAATGTTGGCATTATATACAAATATGTTAATGAAAATCTACAACATTATTAAATTAATTGCTGTTCTAATATTCATGTATACAGTGTGTCCCCCGTTGAAATGTTCACTACTGAAACCTTGGTTTCAGTAAGCATAAACAACCCCCCAAACCGACGGAGTACAGCAGGAGCGACAGCACTGCGGGATGAAAGTAAATTGCGGGATATAGTACTATCACGTCATAGTACCATTCACTCGGAAAAGGAAGCTGGAGGACCGCCCTCCTTAATGGGTGAAACTATTCCATTTGCGGAGGAGGTGAAATATCTAGGAATCACTCTGGATAAATCAGCTGCAATGGAAATGCTCCTGGACTTACCCCCACTTCATATATATTTGGAGAGAGAGGCCAGGTGGGCAACATATAGACTGCAACAAGCGGCCATTAATATGCCGCAGACTAGTATCATGGTGCGGAACAGGTTGCTGGATGACATAGAGAGTCATAGCATCCTGGGAATGCCCTCGGATACTATGCCTACTATGACCAACTACGGGCTGACCCACAACATCCTTTTTCCGGAAAGAAATGAGTGGGATCGGAACAAAACCGACCTACTGAGGGCAGACAGTTGCTGATTTACAGACGGCTCCAAAACTCCTGAGGGAACGGGAGCCGGAGTACATAGCTACAGACCAAGGGTGAGGATATAATCAAGTCTAGGTACCAATGCAACTATTCTTCAGGCCGAGGTTCATGCCATTGAACTGTGTGTGCGAAGGCTGGAATATATGCATCTCACACGCAGAACAATTAAAATTTTTTCAGATTGCCAAGCAGCTATAAAAGCTCTTGGCTCCTACCGCTGTAACTCCAAAACGGTATGGAACTGTCAGAAGGCTCTAAATCAGTTGAGCAAAAACAAAAAGTGACTCTGGTCTGGGTACCCGGCCAATCTGGTATGGAAGGTAACGAAATAGCCGACTCCTTGGCCAGAGAAGGAGCAGGATCATGAATCATCGGACCAGAGCCGATGCTTGGCATACCATCAAGTACTGCTAAGATGACTGTCTCAACCTGGGCTGGAACTCTCCAGTATTGGCAAGAGTTACCAGGATTAGTTCATTCGAGGGCGTTTATAAAATACCCTTTGAAATCAAGAACTAAGAAACTTTTAGAGTTAAACAGGGTAAACTTGAAA
Source organism: Rhamnusium bicolor (assembly GCA_029963845.1). Classification (NCBI taxonomy): domain Eukaryota; kingdom Metazoa; phylum Arthropoda; class Insecta; order Coleoptera; family Cerambycidae; genus Rhamnusium; species Rhamnusium bicolor. The sequence goes on along the minus strand of JANEYF010002799.1, from coordinate 627,690 downwards.
ACTCTAACAGGCCCATATATCGGGCACTGCCGACTAAACTATCATCTGCATAAACTCGGCCTAGCGGAAAACGCCGAGTGCCGTCTATGCATGGAGGATGATGAGAAGGCAGACCACATCTTATGCACCTGTCCCGCTGTGGAGAGGATCCGATTTTCAATATTTGGCAAAGGGCAACTTCTGCCAGAGGATCTGGACACATTCTCACCCAATAAAGTTATCAGTTTCATCTGACTGAACTTATTGGGTGAAATATAATTAGGTGTGAGCCACAGTAGGCCTGCTACTGGCCGTAGTGGAGGGTCCACAAGGACCCACTCATAATAATCTAACGTAACCTAACTATTACGTCGTTGGGGTGTAAACGGTACTATTTTTTTCCTTACTACGTTCGCTCCCTTCCTGCTCATACTGTACCGCATTGGGGTATCTTTTAAATTTAAGACATTTCAGTTACGCTGGGATTTTCTAAAGTATACGAAAAGTAAGCAACATTTATGATGGTTTATTTATAAATATTCAAAAACCAACCGTGGTGTGATAAAACAGCTTTGAACATTAACCATTATTTATTCTAACGATTATAGTTTATAAATTTTTGGTTTTCTCTGCAATTAAAATTTGTAATCCAAAATAAGAAACTTATAAGACTTTCATTGTTAGTGCACCAATTTTAATTATTACACAACTGAACAACTAAAATTGTATACAGTGTGTCAGTAAAGTATGGAATAAATTCATTATTTCTTAAAACAAAAATGTGTATATAAATCCTAGGACAAGTCGATTTTTAATTTAACTTGTGCACCTTTTCCTTTATTGGTTTTTGGTTATGACGTCATCATTGTTTCCGTTATGACGTCATCGATATTTCTTTTAAATGGAACAACCAGTCTATTTCTCCATTTTTGGATTCTGCTCCCACAGCTGATTCCAAATATGGACCATATTTCGGGTCTACAATTGATAAGCTGAAAGATACGGCCATACGAATTTACTAAATTTTTATATTTTGTTTGAACAAATAATAGTCACTAGAACTAACGGTTAATTAATAACAAAAACGATTTATGGTAAATATTTGTTAGAGCTGATTGTACTCAAGATGATGAATAAAGTGTTGCTGAACCTTGTTTATAGTTTCTTGAGAAATTATGTTTATTTCTGTTCTAATTCTCTCTTTTAATTCAACAACGTTTTCCGGTTTGATTTTATAAACTAAGGTTTTTGGATGGCCCCCACAGAAAATAATCTATTGGATTAAGGTCAGGTGACCTTGGTGGCCATTTGAACCTTCGAACTTCTGCTGCGTAATACGGAGGCGTACCATCCTGTCGATATCACAGGATTTCGTCAACATTTCCGGGATTAATTCTATTGGGGAATAAATTTAATAACCTGGATGAAATACCCCATTAAAATCAGCTGCTGAAGCAGAATCAAAAAATGGAGAAATATACAGGGTGTTCTACAATAAAATATTGATGACGTCATAACCAAAAAAATAAAGGATTATTGAAATTAAAAATAGACGTGTCTGAGGATTTTTCTAAATATTTTTCGTTTAAAAAATAATGAATTTATTCCATAATTTACGGACATACTGTATAATTAAAGTCATTTGTATAACAACCAAGAACTGTGAGTAAATAGTAGAAAAACCAGGGGCTGATCTAGGACATTGTGCTGACATACATATATCACACTGTCATTGGAAAGACAATTCATCTCAAAATGTATAGTTTTGAGAAAAGTTAAATTGGTTTTGTTTTCAAATTAATAAATCCAAAATAATCCCTATGATCCTAAGTTTCGATAAACTATAGGCTTTTATCTATTGAAACAGTGTTAAAGGTAATTAAAGTAGAATGATATAATTGTTTTTAATATACACCTTTTCGTGGTCATTTTATTATACACATCTAACGCAAATTTTGATTTGTGGTGATATCACATTAACAAAGTTTACTGAAACAACATTTTCTTTCGATGTGACTATATTACTTTTAAGTAACTACATCATTTGATTCTGTGTTGGTTTACCAATTAAGTAAAAATGTTATCATCTATACAAAAGCAGCATGAAATGGAATATGTTGTTTTAAGACTAGCAACTTTAAAAATTTAAATAATTGTGAAAGCAACATATCTATACAGGGTGGGGCAATAGTGCGTCCGACTTCGATATGTCGAGTTCTATGATAGCTAGAGACTTGATTTAAAAACATAAATAAACTAGACAAAAAGTCTATAACAAGATATTATTTTCAAATAATCAGAGTGAGCCAAGACGATTCTACTAGGTCAACTAACATTTTTTTTTAATAGAAGGCTATGATATCAGAACATTTTTTGAAACCTCTTTGTGGCCTCCTTCCAGTCCTATATTAGTATTGACTCTCCCCCAACCACATGGATGTAATGATTTTTTTTGTTGAAATTATACCATTTTCAGGAGTATATTAAAAAAATCACCACAGTCAGAATTATCGATTTTAAGAAAAAATATGTTAGTACCAATTATGAGACATATGTTTGATGACACTCAGCCATTTTTACTCCCTAAAAGCTTACATGGTGGCCATAAATAATTTATCAACTTACAACTATTTGAATTGAATTTTCTCAATTTCTTCAAATTTACCACCCTGTATATTTCTCGACGATGTGATGTAAAATTGAATAACGATTTTTTTATGTATATCTCTATGGCTATTTGTAACCATTTTCTATTTATTGAACAATAACTGCAAAATTCAGCAGTAAAAATTAAAGATCTTTTTTTTTGTAATTCAAGACAAGATATTATAAAAAGTGCTCCACATGTTGCTCATTTTATTGACACATATTTCTGTGCGTCTTTGGAATGAGGTTTCTACTGTTGTAAAACTGTCGGAGTGATATTTCTAAAAGCATTTATTATCATTTTCTTCAAATTTTAGATTATTGTTGTGTGATGTTTTCATCGGCATCATGTAACATGCTTATTATTAGGGCTATCAAAAATGTTCCATGGGACAGTGGCGTATGCAAAATTAACTAATACGAAAAACAATAAACTGTTACAATTTATAATACTGTATGTAAAACTTACCCTCTTAATTAGCTTGATGAACTAGCTTGCTTGTCACAAACTGGAGAAGATGTGTAGCCATTTTGCAGCATCAGGTATATTTCTATGGTTGTCTCCATGAATGATGTTCGCTTTGATAAAAATATATTCTTATATTTTGAAAACGACCGTTGGACATCTACTGATGTAATACACGCATACGTAAAATAGACTCTGATCGCACTTAACGGATCTGGGGCTGCACCATCACATGTTTGTCTTAATTTGGTAAAATTTCTCAAGTGTGTTAAATAAACACACCGGCTTTATTTAACACACTTGCGAACTTTTCTTTAACGCGCTCATTTGTTGCGTCACCTATATCGTGTAGCAGTAGATTTACTTCGTCCACTATTTGCAGTGACTCCGCTAACGACAACGCACTGTTTTCTAATTTTTTTATGCATTCATGTAATGGTTTATAGTTCTTCGCAATATTTTTTAAAGCGGTTTCAACGGAAATATCCTCGAATTTTGTCTGACTTTCCTTAATAGCTGCAGCTTCATCTGGATTGAATTGTAGTATCACAGCTTTTATTTGTTAGAAATATTCAGCATAATAAATAGCTGCCTGCAACCATGTTCCCCAACATGTAAGAATCGGCTGTGATGTTCAGGAATACCGGAATACTTGCTATGAAATGCACGGAGACGTTTAGGAGATTTAAGAAACACTATTTTTGTACTTGCTATTAATGCATCTACCTCTGGAAAACCTTTTCGAATAGTTTCTGCCACAAGATGTAAAGCATGCACTTTACACGTAACATGTATAAACGTACAACCATGTTCTTGCAAAGAACGGCCTACCGAACGCATTGTCACGGCGCCATCAGTCACAAACATCAACGCTTGACTTTTTGACAGTTCAAATTTTTCTAGCGTCTCCAGCACCACCCTGGTAATTGTTTCGCTAGTACACTAACTTACTCTTTTGCTAGCTAGTAACAGTGGAACTGTCGGTTTAAGAGGATGCAGTACTCGAACTATAACATTTAAAATAGAATTTTTTTACAATCTGTTGTCTCATCAACAGATAACCACAGCCGTGTATTCTTTAATTCATATTTCATCTTATTTACCATGTCTACATGTGCAGTTGGTAGATAGTTATATACCGTTGTGCGACTTGGTAACTTTACCTGGGCATTGTATTTATTCCGGAACTCTCGAATGGTTGTTTATCGAGTATGTGCAGCGGAACATCACAGGCAATTAACATTAATAGTAAATCAGACCTAAACTGTGTTGTCGAGGGTACGCCATTTTTTGTTTTTATGGTGTACACTATTTACGTGAAGTCCACAATCACGCTTATCCCAGCACATCAAATCTTTCTTGTACACTTTACAAACTATTTTAGCACCATCATAGAATAAATCCGGGAATTCACCTATGAATTTATTCACTTTGTCAGCAAATGGCCGTTTTCTACCCCTGCGTACGTTTGCCATACTTTGTTATTAAATTAATATCAACAATACAGTACAACAAATAAAATAAAAACACAAAAACAATATGCAATACGCCCAAGTGGCTTAACGTGTACGAAACTCGAAAGCTAATAATAGACTGAACTGGAGAAAGAGTTTCGCGGTCAAGGTGAATGCCGGCGACAGTAAGTACATCTGTACTCTACGACCATGATACACAGAAATGATTTGCAGCTTTACTTATTATAATACCTTCTCATGAATTATTTTTAAAAAACCCTCATTTTTAATTTCTATTGTTGAATTTTCACTTATTGTGCAATAAATTGAAAATGGTCACAAATAGGCACGTACAAAAAATGTTCATTTTTCAATTCTACATCACATCGTCCAAAAATATACAGGGTGTCCCACTTGATAAAACTGAGAAAATTCAGTTCAAGAAGTTGTAAATTTAAAAGACCTTTTTGGCCACCATGTATACTTTTAGGAAGTGAAATGGCTGAGTGTCATTACACAGATGTCTCATAACTGGTACTAATATATTCTTTCTTAAAATCGATAGTTGTGATGTAGTGATATTTTTAATATACACGTGAAAATCGTATAATTTCAACAAAAAAAAATCATTACATCTAAGTAGTTGGAAGAAAGTCAATAATCATATAGGAATGAAAGAATGCCACAAAGAGGTTTCAAGATATGTTTTGACATTTATGGCATTTAATATAAAAAAAAATAGTCGAGATTCACCAACAATGGAATGTTCAATAAAAAAAATTTCAGCATAAACGTGGAGTCAATCACTCCGATTGAATAAGAATTATTGGACCTATTTTCTTTCAAAGACCTTTGACAGGGGAGAGATATTTAGAAATCCTACAAAATGATATTGAAGAAATGTTGATGGACTTACCACTTGCAGTTTCTGGACAAATGTTTTCAACAAGATGAAGCTCCGCCTCATAATGCCGCGTGAGTTATGGTCCATTTAATGAACCAGTGTAATGGGCGAGTAATTGCAATATATGGACCTGTACCTTGGCCTGCTCGCTCACCAGATCTAAGCAGTTTAAATTTTTTGTGTTGGGTTATGTGAAAGAACGAGTTTTTTATACACCCCCTCAGACACTTGAAATTTTACAAAATCGTATTCGAAGTTTTTGCAAGTATAACTCCTGTTATGTTGCGAAATATTATACGAAACATCATTGACTAAGGCAGAAAACGTCAAGAAAAAGGAGGGATGCACTTCGAACATTAACTACCTTTTGATTAATCTTCTAATATGTTTTTTTTATTGTTATAATTAATCATTTCGGACAGTACACTATTTTTATTTGTAGCGTTGTTTTATTGCCAAATTAATGTTTTGAATCTAACTTTATTCACTTAAACTTTGCAGTGTTGTGTTGGACTTAAGTGAGTAAAACGTCCAAATACGACCAATGCTTATGAAATAAAATAAACATTAAAATGAACCGCTATAGGAACTTTGCACTGGTGTACATCAATGGATTTGTCGCGAAAATTATTATTTAACTACTGGGTGTCTAAAAGATGTTGCCATTTGAAAAAGTTGACATAATTACAAATTAGTGATTTCGGAAAATTCGGTTGGTCGTAGCTACTAAACCAATTCGAAAAATCTCACGTTTACATTTTTCTCTTACCATTTTGGTCCATTTGATTGACGAATAAATTTACTGTACTGTAGATGCAAAAATAAAAATAACCCTAAAAAATCAAGTAGTCTTAAATATTTTTTTAAAACTATGCAATGATGTTTAAAATCGTCTCCGGAATCAAAAAATGAAAGAATATACAGGGTGTTCCATTTAAAATTTCAAAGTGGGAGTCATTTCCGGACAAACCGGAAGTGATGGAAAAGTGTTAAATAATGAAAAATTTTCCGTATTTGGTATATATTACCCCTGCCAAGTTTAAGACTTATGTCTTTAAAACTCTGCAAACTATGGCTTGTTTAATGATTCCGTGGACACTCGGTATGTACATTCCTGTAATTTACTATTTACCACGCTCTCTAATAATAACTAATACCTAAAACTATTTTAAGTATGTTATCAAGTATGATATATAAAATATTTACCTACTTTTGACTTAGAATTTCATCTCCGTCAATGACAATGCTGGAGTGAATAGTTGTGTGTCCACTCCTATAGTTAGATTTATACAAAACGACTCAATATGCACATTATTTGCTTAGAAAATTAATTTAGGAAAGTAAAACAAAATTATATTAGTAAATATAAAATCTCAATATTAGAGGAAAAGCATTCATATCATATTTTTATTGGATTGATATTTTTCTAAAAGGTAGTGGAAATGCCATAAATGAAACATAAAATTACATTTGGCAGTAAATTTTTCATCCACTAAAGTGTCGATTTTCCCTGAAAAGAAAAATCTATTTCATTAACTGTTACATTTTATATGGAGAGGGCTATCACGGTTAAATAACTCGATTGAACGCTCCGACATAGCCCATTCAACATTGTCGCAAATGAGATATTATGAAAAAAAGTTGCCTGCATTTCAGTACAATCAATTTATCTCTTAAATTCATGGTTGAAAATTTATGAGTTTAGTACATTTCAAATATGACTAGCGGAAACTAGTAGGCATTAAGTGTGATTTGTCACCCAGAGTTTGAACACGAGTGTAGTAATTATTGACAGTTATATTAGCAAAGTCAAATTTAATGCAGGATAAAAATTTCCTTGAAAGTGATGCTTACACACTTACTGATGAGTTTTTCACCTGGCATCGGTGATTGGCAGCGTTAACGGAAATAGTCCGACGTTAAATAATTGTTGTCATAGAATACATTATTTCAATTCATTCACAGTGCCGTTATCTGTTGGTCGACAATTGAACATTATAATGGATATAAAAGGCACACGAATAGTTCTGGTTTAAAAACATCATAATTATCTTGAATTTAAAAAAAATATATTTTTATTCTACAAACCTCCGTAATAAAATAAATAATTTTAACTTGTCACCTAACTTAACCTAATGATTTTAATTCTCCAAAAAACAAAATATTATTTGTAGTGTGTGAAACGAGGTTTTGCAACCGAAAATTTAATAGGCTCCACCCCAATTCTATCTGTTCATTAAACGAACTATAGTAGTAAATGTACATAGAAATAGCATCTTAAGAGATATTGCTAGTAATGGTATAATTCTGATCATTTCGTGTCGTACCAAAATTCGAGATCGAGATTTACATTTTCCAATCTCAAATAATTCGAGACCAGATTGAGTTGGAGGCAGCCTAATTGTCGATTTTTTCCGAGATCTTTGATCTCGAAAATTTATGTAGCAATTTTTAAACAAAGCGGTACATTATTTTTATAAAATGATACATTATCTACAGGGTGTCCCAACCAAAAGTATGCACCCTGAATAAATTTGGAGATAAAATTTTTTTTAAAAATTGGTGAAACACGTCGACCTTGCTTCCAAGGGGGACATATTTTAAAGTAATACTTGTGTACCTATCATCATCCTTCTACCCTACACGGCAACCTCCTCAAAAAAGTCAAATGGCAAAGGGGTCGAGTGACACATCTTTTGAAAGGTTTTTCAATTCTCTACATAACTGTGTATTTTTTTTAAACTTTTATCGATTCGTTCCTGAGAAATAATTGTTTCATTATTTTAGGTTCGGGAAATAAAAATAAAAGAAGCAGTTTAAATTATCGTATGTATTGTTCAAAATGACCCCCACCGACTTCCATACAGTAGTATAATCTGTTTTGAAATTCTGTACGAACATTTCTGAACACATCTGGAGTCAATAAACGGCATTCTCGAACAATTCTTTCACGTTACTCTTCCAGAGATGTGGGTTTTGTTGCAAATACCTTCGATTTCAAATATTCCCACAGAATGAAATCCAAGGGAGTTAAATCGGGTGACCTAGCGGGCCACTCCACAGGACCTCTGTTTAAAAAACAGTTCGCCCTCTAAAAGATTATCGTCTTCTTCGAGGATTTGGATAATCATTGGGTCGATGTTATTTTCTAACAGATCGAGATACCTTCCGCCATTTAAATTGTCAGAAATAAAAAACGGCCGGACAATGTGATCCCCTAAGATGCCAGCCCACACATTTAACTTCTGATGCCTTTGGGTATGAATTTCCATGAACAAATGTGGATTGGTTTCACTCCAATACCTACAATTGTGCCTGTTTACCTCCCCATTTAACTGAAATGTCGATTCATCAGAAAAAACACGTATTGTACAGTAGGTTGGCATTACCATTTAATTGTTCACTAAAAATCTCACAGAATTCAAGCCGACGCGGACGATCGGAATTACTTTCGTTTAATTCGTGTACCAATTTAAATTTATATGTATGAAATTTGTGGGTCTTTACAATTCGATGAACACTGCTTCGTGATACACAGGAAGCCTCAGCTACTTTCCTGATCGATTGAGTATTATCCATCTGCATATGACCCAGAACTACCACTTCGACTGCTTCACTAATCGGTCGCTGAGGTTCATACTTTTTGTTTCCTACAGAACCTGTTTCCATAAATTTTATCAATAATTGTAAAACGTACTGAGAACCAACCCTTCTATCTGGGTGATTTCTATTGAATATGCACTGCGTAGCTCTAGCACAATTATCTTTTTTTAAAATAAATGCTGACAATTTCTATTCTCTCCTGAAGGGTATAAACCATTTTGAGAACTCACTCTGGTAAAATGTATCTCGATTTAAAATTGGTTGTGAAAAAATTAATGTTCAAGAACTATCAAATACTTATGAGTCTTTTATTATTCTAAAACTAAACGGACAAGGAAAGTGTGTTTTGTCGAAAGAACTCGTGTTGATTTGTGAGCACTAAAAAATGTAGTTTTTTTTTATAAATTCCAGTACCCAGTGCCGTGTATTTTAGATTTTTAAACGATTTCGATTGTGTGTAATCATCAAAAATAAAATTATATTCCTTAAGAATGAATCGATAAAAGTTAAAAAAAAATACACAGTTATGCAGGGAACTGGAAGACCTTTCAAAAGATGTATCATTTGACTCCCCTTGCCATTTGAATATTTTGAGGGGGTGGCCGTGTATGGTAGAGGGATGATGATAGGTATACAAGTTTTACATTAGAATAATATGTCCCTCTTGGAAACAAGGTCGACGTGTTTCACCAATTTCAATTTTCAAAAAAAAAATTTTCTCCAAAGTTATTCAGGGTGCCTACTTTTGGTTGGGACACCCTGTATATTGAACAATATTTAAAAAAAATTATTTGGTTTACCTTACTTTAAGTGCTTTTTATAAATTCACAAGACTGTCAAGAGTTCAAACACAGCAATGCAGATTCACCATCAAGTTGCTGTGATTGCGAATAATCAATCCAACGTTGGAAACTGTCGTTTATCTGGTCTAGCCGCTCAGGCTAGGTGTGGATACAAAACTTGGTGATTGCTCCACCAGAGTTATGTGTACACATCTCCACAGGCTCATGGTGTCGCTGTGAAGTCATTAATTTCCTTTCTCCAGTTATTAATTGCGACAGTAGAATTTTTAAATAAGGCAGTTATATTAAGGGAACTATCTTCATCTGAATCATCTTGCCTAGAATAAGAGATGTCTTGTTTTTGACTTGGTTATGGTGAATCAACTTTTTTTTCTTCAAATTTCTTGACTGCTACTTTTTGTAGTTCACGGCCTCAGGGAGTTAGTGCAGTTTCAATTTTGTAACGCACTTCTAAAGTAAAGCTACACAGTAATTCTAATTAGTTTTCCCATGTTTCAGTAATTTATCTCGCAGCCTGGAACGACAACATAATATTACAGACAATGTTTTAAAATACTTTAGATGAATAGTAACGCTGTGAATTAATTTCCACTAATTTTCATTTAGTTGTAGCGTTTTTAGACCTAGACTGTTTCTACATAAAGCATTTAAAGCTTTTCATATCTCTAAAGCAGTATTCAACATATCAAATTGGATCTTGTAAAACAGTTAGTTTTAGGCCATACAAATTTGATATTCACAGCTTCGCAACAACTATTTAACTTATTCTACCACTGATCTGATTGTTTTACTCTAGTAAACAATTTTCTTAATTTCACGGCAGGATTGATATGAGATGTTAGTTCCTCTTCGTCTTCTAGACCTATGTGCAACATCCTCTACATGGACCTCTTCGATTTCATCATTTTCCAAGTCAGAATTGAGGTTGGAACAAATTCATAATACCTAAATTTATAATGTGCGCAAAGCAACGAAAATGATTATCCTCATGAAAACCATATTACTGTCAGCTAACATTTTAAATAGTTTGGCGTGAACGTTGTTGCTCCGTTCAAAAACGTCACTGTCCGGAATATAATGATAAATAAACTATAACCTCCAAATATCTATCTGATTCCCAATTGTTTATAATAGAGTATTTTTAGTAGGTGAAGAATTTCTGTTTAACCTTTGGTCGATCTCATATTTATTAAGGAATTATTATGTTTACCATCTAAGTTAATAGTATCTTGTACATATTTACATTATCCAATACTGTTGTTTATTATTTAAGTACTTTTGTTGTAATAACAGTCCCCAAAGTTAACGATTTCACACTGAAAGAAAATATTATTGGAAATATGTGTCACATAAAATATGCAATCATTTATTACTTTATTAGATAAATATTCAATATTTACGTCGATATTAATTAAATCGCAACAAGGAACAGCTGTTTATAGTTTTCCTTTCAGAAGGGTTGCGACTGCCTTTGGTTGGTTTGACCTTCAGCTACTATTGTTAAAGTTTTCTGTCTCATAAACTTCACCACTGTCTACCATTAGGGAGACAACTTATACCGCTCATAGATGGCGTTACGATCTACTTTTGGGAATAATAAATTTAAATACCATTGTGTAATTCATGTGTTATGTAGTACTATTAGACTATTCTTATAGTGGATTTAATCATTAAATATTATTTGTAATATATTATGAAATTATTTTAGTTACTTTCATATCTTATTTTATAAAGTTTGATTTTTTATATCAAACTAGTTTACCTCCTTGATAGAGACAGGAAGATAAGCCATTTTAATAATCAACTTTGCACCGGCAACACCTCTTGGCAGACAATCGATAACATCAATCAACTTTTGAAATGTTATCTTAATTTACTAGTGTTGTGAACAACCATCAGATAATACTAATAGTTTTAAATGATTTATTTTTCTTGCAAGTTCTCTTGATGTATATTTTTAAGGAAAAGTTAATAATTAATTTTTCTAATTTTTTTGTGAAGATGTGACACATGTTTCTATTTATTCCTTTCTTAAATACATAGTCTGAAGCCGGCTAATATTAATCTGTTAAAGCTAATATAACTCATCGCAGAAATTTTGAATAAAATTCCTAAAATTATTCATAGTTAATAAAATTTATTAATCGTTAAAATTTTTTCATCGATAAAATTTATTAATCGTTAAAATTTATTCATCATTGAATAAAATTCATAAAATTTAATCATCGTTATAAATTTATTTATCATTGAATAAAAAGTCACGATTCTTGGATCCAGAGGATTAGTTCCGTGGATGTTTTATTTGGATGACCAGAACTCATCTGTAACTGTAATGTGATATGGGCTCCACAATTTTGAGTAACGTTTCATTTCATCGGTAGACTATGTATTAAGAAACTAGGTGTCCATACCAGACGAGAAAACGTTAACTTCAAGACTCACGCCACCATTTCCATCTCAGGTCAGCCTTCGCTGGAGTGTGGCAAGTTATTTTCTTTTCGATTGTGTTCGGTGAACGAGTTTCACCCACTCGTAATAAATTTTTGTATATATATTTGTCGGTAATTCTAAATTACCATTTTGTGGTATACTTTGCTGTTGGTTTAATAAATACTTAATTTTATTAATTAATTTTTTTATTCTGTCTCTACCTTAGACAGAAATTCTGTAGATTCTGAGTTGGGGGGATGAAAAAGTAATCACTGGTAAAACTGCAGATGGCGCCCTTAATATAAACATATATTTTTTTATATTACTTATTCATCCTCGCCTACTACTCGTTGATAGAATTATTTGAAGTGAATAATAGTGAACCAAGGTCTCAAGGAAACAAGAAACGCACGGCCCTTGCCTCCCAAAAAAATCAGCTAGCCGCAGGCACAGGGAAATTTCTTCGCTTTCCTTGTCAATAAGAATAGTTCTTATTGACAGGTAAAGTGTAGGCTTTTCCATAAATACCTGATTTGGTTTCCTCTTGTATTAAGAGTCATCCTAATACAGGGCGAAACTAAAATCACGGTACCACGGGGGTTCCTCGGTTACATTTGACGACGTGGTAACAAGATGTAACATTTGGCTACAACGTGGTCGGGTGTAACATTTGGCGACCAACGTGGTCAGTTGTAACATTGTGTTCGAAACTGCGTGATTCATAATAATGCCACTGGTGCCTTGTACGATAACATTTCTTTTCTTTGATGAATACTGTAACGATAATTTTAACAAATTATGGTTACGACCTTGCTATCCTGTTTTAAATCGAAATGTCCTGATTTTGGTTCATGCGCGAATCAATCACTTGACGAGTGCACGGACAGAACAGTACGGAAGAGTCTTTGGGTGTTCTTCGAGTAGGGAGGTGAGCGTAGCAATTTATTATCGTCAAATTATTAATTTGAAGTATTTAATAATTAGTACAATTTCATTTTACCAATTTGAGCATGTAGGGTATTCCTATGTTCTTGATAAAGTAATTATTTCCTTATATAGGCTTTAATATCGATTTTTATCGAGTTTTATTAGTATAATGTAAAGCTCGTTGGCTAATCGCCATATTTGCGCGTCCTTTACATTTTACTAAATTCATGAGTTTGGATCACCTTACTGGCTCTATAGATGAAATTTATATCGTTTATCGTATCTTATTAATAATTATCTTATCGTACCGCGTAAATTAGCATTATTGTTGCTAATTTGCTACCCTCACTTACCTCTTGGACTCAAGTCCTTTTTTTCTTCCTGCTGAAGAACACGCAAAGCCTCGTCGTGACTAAAAAGTCTGTCTATTTTGATGTCAGTTAATTACATTTTTCTTTATTATTACAAAGCTACATATTTTGAATTTACGGATTCATAAAGGCTGTTGCCTAGATTTTTAGCTAGTATTAACGTATTGAAGACGATTAACTTGATTTCTTAAAGTTTATTAGACTGTACCGATTTTTACCGTAAATAACGTTTATAACTTAAAGTACCGCACCACTTATCTTTTCTGTGGAAATTAATTTAATTTATTTAAATAATAAATTATTTATTTTCTTTCAAATAAAAAGTAATAGAATTTATTTTTTGTGAAAATTCATATAATTTATTTAAATAATAAATTATTCTCTATCTTTCTTTATCTAAAAATTAATATAATTTATCTAAAAGGTAAAGAAGTATCTTTCTGCTTTCCTGTTATACTGTTACACGGTGTGACACTGAAATAAATCACTATATTTCAGTTGCAGAACTCATATTTAATTTTTCCTCTTTTGTATTTGTTTAAGCACATTTATTAAATTGTGTTTCAAAAATTTATTGTCGGGTATTAATTTTTTCCTTTGGATGAAGGTATATATTTATGTTTGGCAAACCTTATAATTCATTTCAATTTGCATAATTATTATAAATAATTAATATCGTAATTCTTAAGAGTTATCTTAGTGTTTTTTATTTTTTTTACCTTAAATTCATTTTTAAATTGAATTAATTAAACCATAATTTATTACTTACAAGTTGAGTAATTTTTTGATTAAGTAATTATCTTTTTACTATTTTTGTCTCTTAATTATTTTTCTTATCAAGGAAAATAGTATAACTTTTTCAAACCTTTGGATTAAGTTGTTAGTATCTGTCGGTAATTTTCTCATCTAGAAAATTAACCGAGTAGTAATTTTTTTAACTAATTCTATTAGTTGATTTCAGTACTGTTTATACACAGTTTTTTCTTTTGCCTTATTGTATTTTTTTCGTTCAACCGTAGCTTCACCTATACATATTTTCTGTATTTGTTATTAATTTTGACTGGTAATTTTTCTTTTATGCTCGAGACCGAGAAGAAGGTTCAACTATAAATCCCATAGGACAGGGTATTTTTTTTGTTGGTTGAAATAACCATTTAGATCAGCAGTAGCCGTTGTTCCCCTAGGAGTTTGCAGTCTAAATATCCTCACCAGGAAACTGTCCGCCGAGCTATAGTTCGAGAAGGAACAAGACGATCAACCTGGAGAGACTCTATTGACCTAGTTTGGAATAAGGTACTGTCTGTCTGTCTGTTTAAAAAATCTATAACCTGCCAGGTCTTATCTTTCATCGTACCAGCCAAAGTAATAAATTTTGTAAATGTTGGGGTAGTTGCGGGGAAGGAAAAAATACAGTCTCCTTGGTAATATTTTTTTGTTCTGCTTCACAGTTTTAATTTATACTTTTTCTGTTGTAAATATTTTTTTATTTAATTTGTAATATATTTGTTTTTATTAAAATTCTGTTTTTTATTTTTCTAAGAGGGACGGGTCTGTTCTCACATTCTCGAGTTTGTTGGATTGATACCAGTAACTATTGTTATTAATATTTTTATTGATAACATGGCGCCCAATTCTCTTGTCTTTTAGTTAATTTAACATCAAATAAAAAAAGTAGTTACTGGAATCATCCAGCATTCTATAAGTGATATTTCATAAAGTTAAACTACAGTAATCACTATTTAGCTTTGTTGATAAATAAGGCTAAAAGTATCTTTGAAAATATTTATCAACATTTAACAACTGTCCTGACCTACGAACCCACCGAAATCACTGAGCAGCCGACAGGCAACATAAAAACTTAACCAATTGGACCACTCTTTGTTCATGAGAGGCCTAATAAAACAGGTAATTATAAATTATATCTTAGGGTGGTTACAATACATAGACTGGTCGGGTGTACAGCGCATAATTGTCAACATTTGATAAGCACGTATTTAAAATTTGATAAATGAGAATCTCGAGATCGATTTCGAGAATTGCTTTTAGAGATTTATCGAGAACGAGATCGAGAACCCTCTTTCGGGAATGTTCGATATCGAGATCGGTAAAATCTCGTCTCGTCTCGTCTCGTGGCAACACTATTTGCGATGGACGGAGGACTAAATATTTCTCAAAAGCTACAGTATTGTTTATTGCTGTTCCTTTTTATCCAAATAATAAAAAACTTTCTGCCAGCAATAGCTTTTGCCTCCACTAGGATAGTTTCTTTGGCTTAATATACTAATGTCATTTCCGTTAATTTAGCCCTGCGACAGGCACCCGCAATTCCCATAATGAGAAAAACCTGTAACAAGTAAAATTATTAACTATTTATTTAATTAAAAAATATCCGGGATGAAGTAAATCAAGTATACATCATTGAGTGCCTCTAGAAGGAACCTCTCAATCTCCTCCCGTGAAAAAAATCCTACATTTTATCGCTCTGTAGCCTATACATTTTTTCGTTAAAAGAAGCTACCAATTTCGTATACATGCTTAAATCAATGTTTTTTTATTACAGATTTTATAACAGATAAGCATTGAGTAATAGCTCCAATTAATCGATCAAAATAATATGTATGTATATGTATATATGTATATATATATATATATATATATATATATATATATATATATATATATATATATATATATATATATATATATATATATATATATATATATATATATATATATATATATATATATATATATATATATATATATATATATATATATATATATATATCCCTCCACAGAGACATCGAGGATGTCGGTCGGATAGTAGCATTCAGACCATATGAGAAGTTTCATACCTCTCACCACTATATATATATATATATATATATATACATATATATAAATACAGAGAATGAGTTCAACGCGGGTTTATTTACATTACAGTAAAAAAACAAAGAATTATCGGATAACGCCCGCAAAAAAGAAAAAAATTGCACGGTGGACAATGCAAAAATTGCAAATGGCAGAAAGATTCAAACCGTGGACACGTGTTTCTGACTAATTGGTCTTCATTAGCACGGTGTAGCTGAGTTAAAATGATGGACAAAACTCAAAAAAGACACAAAAAGGAGAAAACCACTGACAGGGAGCCAGTCGCACCTTTGTGGCTTCCACTTGGATGACTCTGGTATGAGAGCATCGTCCAAGCATCGCACATATATATATATATATATATATATACATATATATATATATATATATATATATATATATATATATATATATATATATATATATATATATATATATATATATATATATATATATATATATATATATATATATATATATATATATATATATATATATATATATATATATATATATATATATATATATATATATATATATATATATATATACATATATATTACGATGACCAAACCACACCCTGTATAAAGTACAGAGTACATAAAGATAAAATTATGTTTAAATAATAAAAAGAAAGTAATATAAGATATTTTGCCAATACTAAAGCAAGGAAAGACTCTAATATTTAAATTAAAATGATAATTTTGAGTGGTATGAGAGCCCAATTTCAGTGAGAGACACTTACGTTAACTGTATTCATATTAAATAGGTAAAATTCGTAATAAATGTTGTTAAACGCTACACACCTACCGTGTGGTAAATTAACTGTATGTTATTATGTAATGTGAAAAAGCATTGTTCTATTTAGAATAGGCATCAGAAGGACTATTGTGTATAGCATGGCAACCAGAGCCAGAACATTATTGATTTTAGGTACCAAAACCTTTGGATAACCTGGAAAAAAATAAAATTTTATTGTTATTAATTAAAATTATAAACTTTGTTAAAGACAAATATGTTAAATTTAGTCATAGAATAGCTACAAGTGTGATAGCAATCATGAACACTGGGAAAAAAGTGCTATAAACTACTTTCATAATTTGGGTAGCGTAAACTCTACGATATCTGAGATTTTAGTCAGTTCTACGAAATAAGTGCATCGTCTAACTTTAAAACTTTACAAAAGTGAAAGAGACTCACCTTGTGAGCTAATACAATGTAATAGCATCAAAATGTAAAGACATTTAAAAGGTGTATGTGTAAATTTATGTCCAAGGAGGTACAAAATTTGACAAATATGAAGTTTTTTCTAAAAATAAAAACCATTTGTTGAACTTTTTATAGCTATGTCAGAAGAATAGCATCTATTTATTGTTTCCAGTCAGTTAGTTATAAGTAATTTGTTGTATTTGAAAAGTTTCCAGCCAATGAGGTTTTACGAAGTCCTAAAACGAAAGGTAAATTAAAATAATGTTTTAAATGTATTTAGACATGCAAATATGGTGTTGATTTGTTCATTAGTTATTAAATTAATCTCTGGTATGTGGTTTAGAGGTTTGTAATTAGTTATATAAGAGAATTTGTTAAAAATTGTTGCAATTGTAATTTTTCTAAATATTCACAAAAGGCCATAGTATGGCATATCAAAATAAAGCTAATCATCTCTATATCTTTATTCAAAAATAAAATTAGAGCCATAAGGTACAATAAAGAAATAAAAAAGGAGAATTAAATTTTCATATTTTAAATTTCAAAAATCAAGTGTCATTATTTTTTGGAGAAACGTCAGATTAGGCCAATAAAAAGCACATATTTAAGATTTAGTATGGATAGAAAGCTCAAAGGGAGAGCATTGTAATTTTATAAGAAATTTCCTAACCTCAAAATTTTAAATTTATATTTTCAAATGAAGTCCATTCTCAAGCTCACGAAATATTAAAATAGGGTTTGTAAACCTAAAACACAAAAAAATATGTTAAATTAAATTTTATTAATACCATAAAATAATTCCAAGTGGAATTGAAGAGTAATTTCCAGTTGCAACAACCAAGGAAAATATTGTATATAATAGTAAATGTGATTTGAGGAAATTAGTAAAGATAAAATACGTACCTTAAATAAGTTTGCTGATTGTTAAATAAATTTAGTGTTGTGCTACGAAAATATAGATCCAGTGAGCCGAACAGCCATTGTTAGTGAAGTTATATGAATCTGAAATGTGCCACGGATAAAGAAGGATCGAGGCACTGATCAATAATATAAGCAGAAGCGTTATTCAACAGAGATAGCAATAACGTGAAGTTCAAGATATCGCCGTAAGTAAAACCACAATAAATCCTAGGTACTCGACGACTTAATAGCAGCTATATTAACAGATCTGATAAATAAATAAAAGGCCTTTTTCATTTTAATTTTAAGATATATTTATACAAAAGTTTTCTAAACCATACCGGAAATTTGAAAATAAATACATTTTGTTTGTAATCTGTCAAGGTGTGTTCATTTGAAATTGGAGCTGTACCATTAATTTTTCAGATTAATCGCCAGGAACCTGCCCGAACCCTGAGAGGAGAGGTAAAAATAATAAAGAGTCTCAAAACAAAATAATAAAAATAAATGAAGTAAACAACATTTTTATTAAAATAAAATAAAACATAATATATAAAATTGTGTCCCAACGTGGGGCATAAAAAAGAATAAAATAAAACATAATATATAAATATATATATATATATATATATATATATATATATATATATATATATATATATATATATATATATATATATATATATATATATATATATGTATATATATACAAAACAATCATTTCGACATCCTCGCCCAGAGCCATCGAAACATCCATGGTGCGATGCGCCGCCGTAGCAATAGAAGGGAGTCGATTTGATATCTAAAAATTACACTTAAAATACTAACACATCCTAAATTAAAAAGGATGTATTTAATACATGTCATTAAAAACTTATGTATAGGTTAAAAAATAACAAAAGAGCATTGAAAATTATTGATAAAAATGGTTAAAAAAAAGAACTATGATAAAAAGATACTTCGCTGATACATTTTGTTTATAATTTAATCGGCAGTGCCCGGTATATACGCCTGTTAGAGTTTTCAGGTTTACCCTGTTTAACTCTAAAATTTCTTAGCTCTTGATTTCCAAGGGTATCTCATAAACTCCTTCGAATAAACTAATCCTGGTAACTCTTGCCAATATTGGAGAGTTTTCCTTTCAGCCCAGGTTGAGATATCCATCTTAGCAGTACTTGAAGATATGCCAAATATCGGTTCTAATGCGATGATTTGTGATCCCCCTCCTTCTCTGTCCAAGGAGTCGTCTATTTCATTACCTTCCATACCAGAGTGTCCGGGTATCCAGACCAGAGTCACTTTTTTGTTTTTGCTCAAATGATTTAGAGCCATCTGACAATTCCATACTGTTTTGGAGTTACACTGGTAAGAGTCAAGAGCTTTTATAGCTGCTTGGCTATCTGAGAAAATTTTTATCTATCTGCGTATAAGTACATATATTCCAGCCATCGCACACACAGTTCAATGGCATGAACCTCAGCCTGAAAAATAGTTGCATGAGTACCTCTGCTTGAGGATATTCTTACCCTTGGTCTGTAGCTATGCACTCTGACTCCTGTTCCCTCGGGACGTTTGGAGCCAACTCTAAACCAGCAACTGTTTGCCTTCAGAAAGTTGGCTTTATTCCTATCCCACTCATCTCTCTCCGGAGAAAGGATGCTGAAGATCAGCTTGTAGTTCGTCATGGTACGCATAGTATCCGAAGGCATTCCCAGAATGCAATGATTCTCTATGTCATCCAGCAACCTGTCCCGCTCCATGACACTAGTCTGCGGCATATTAATGGCCGCTTATTGGAGTCTGTAGGTTGCCCATCTGGCCTCTCTCTCTCTCCAAATATATATGAAGAAGGGGTAAATCCAGGAGGATTTCCATTGCAGCTGACGGTGTGGTGCTAATTGCTTCCGTTACAGTCATGCATATTAATTTCTGCAGTTCAGAGAGTTTGGCTTTGGCCGTTCGTTGTGATCCGTTCGGCCACCATACAATGGATCCGCATATCATCATTGGTCTGATGACCGTGATATAGATCAAGAAAATTTGTTGGGGACTCATGCCCCAGGATTTGCCACAAATACGAAACTGAAAAGACTTACCTTAATCGTAGCTTTCCACATACCTTTCAATGTACTACAAATAGACTATATAATAATCACTGATACTTATTTTGAATTTCCCATGAATTTATGTGTTTAACCACATACTGCCTTGAAAAATGAAACAATTAGATGGTAAATATACCAACAGGTTTCAAATTTCATAAAAAAATATAGATTTTTTATAAAGTTTTAATGTTTTTAAATTTGCATAGTGAAAAAATGAATCTAAAATATAATTCTAAAAGGGTATAACTTTATAAAAAAGCAACATTGTTTGATGAAATTAGAAATATGACTATATATTTTCCACATGATTCTGAAAAAAATTTTCTGCAAATATTTTTCAAATTCTCTAAAAAATAACCTGGGTAGGCCACAATTTGTTCAACTTTTTTCATAAATTTTAATCGCAAATTTTTTCAACAGTAAAAGCACAAGACCTTTTCTTTTATCGGATAAATTTCTCTTTGTAACGAAATAGTCTTGCCAGTCAGTAATTTTATAAGAAAAACTGACATGAAAAAATCGCGAAACCGCAGGTCGAGCGATTTTGTCAAATATCAGTTTTTCGAGCAAAATTACTGATTGGAAAAATTTTGAGTTAAAAAAGAAATTTATCCATAAAAGAAAAGCTCGAGTGTTTTTTGGCAAGATAAATTAACGACAGAATATGTGAACGAACAACAACAATAATTATCTTTATTTATACAATTATTTAACGGAACAGTTATTAAAAATACAGTTGTTATAAATTGTTTGGTTTGATGTACCTATTTCAATCTCTTCTCTAGTTTCCACACATGTCGAATACTCGTTTTGACTTGTTTTATTCGAGGCTCGTAAGTTACTAACAAGATTTTCGTGATGTTCAGGGTCAATTTGGAGGTAGGGTTTAATTGATGATGATGATGAGTGTCCGGTTATTTTTATAAGTTGTTGGTCACTTACCCCTGCTTTGGCTAAATGGGAAACTATACTGGCACGGTTTGAGTGATTCGTAATTTTATTATTTATGATGTCCAGTCCAATTTTAGCTGCAGAATTTTTGATCCAAGTGGATATCGTATTAATTCCCAATGGAACATTTTTATACCAACCTTTAGAATTTGTGTTTCTCCAAAAGGGATTTGGAGTTAAAAGAAGTCGTTCAGATGTTATGTATTTGTTTCTTTTTCCTAAGAATGATTTTAACAATGTAACGGGACAAATACTTTTATCCGTGTCATTTTTTCTCATCCATTTGCTGTCTGCCAATTTTTTAGACGTCTTTGAAAATATTGAATTGTATTCAATTCTCCCTGTTGGAGTTCCATCTTGATTTTTTTCCTCATTAAAATGGTAAATTTTACAGTTTACTGCTTCTCCTCCTCTCCAAGCTAATTCATAAGAAGTTATATGAAAGAATCTCTTTTGTAATCCCTCTGGTTCGTCTATATTCCACAATTTTGCCATCTTAAGTATATCTTTTTTGTCTATTGCTACAGAACATGCCTTTCTTTTTTCTGGAATAGCTTGTAATTCCTTTCGTTTACTGTTCCTTGCATCACGTGCTTCTTTAAATGTTATGTCGGTAAAAGGATCAAATTTAATATTGTACTCACTGAAATATTTTTCTTGAATCATCGTCGCAGTTGAATTCCAAGTTGTTTTAACTGCATATTCTTTGTAATCTTCTCCACTTTTCTTTCTCATATTATAAGCCCAATCCTTTAACATATCTGCTATATTTTGTAATGGAGTTATTTCTGACAGTTCGTAATTTCCGATTTGACAAAACTCCATAAATTGTCTCCATATTGACGATTTCGTGTTTTTTGTGGATTGCGGAATTGATTTTTCTATGTTGTTTGCAATTTGTTCAGTCGAAATTTTCCCAAAACGACTCATATTGTACAGAATAGTTTCAACAATACTTAAAAATTATAGCTGACAGAACAGATTTTAAAGTGACGTGCGACTACTAGATGTACTCTGATTTTGAGGAACAAGCATTTTTATCGGTGATAAAAAACGATGCACCTTTTTTATCGCTGTCAAAGTGACAAAAATGTGCTGTCAGATAGACTTTTTCATATAGGAGTTAATTTATCTCTGCAAAACTCCCTCATTTCATTAAGGTCCAATATGGCCTAAATTTCACCAGTCGCCACTGGAACTACTCGCTGTCTCTTCAGTGGTTGAGAATCACATTCGCCTTTATAACGCTAAGAACTGCCATTTTACGAACAAATTCATGTTTTTTTTCTAATTTATCTGTACACTGGATAGTAATAGAATGTAAGATTGCATACCCTTTTTTAGCTTTAATTTTAAACACATTCACTATTTACTGTGTTTAACTGAGAATATTTTATCTCCGCACACATTAGTGAATGTCGTTGTTGTTAAATCCTAACTGCATACAGTTCAACTACTTTTAGTCCGCAGATTATTACGATTACAATTTTAATACTCGTTAATAACTCACCGGCTTGCACTGAATTATGAACTTCGAGGTGCTCAGAAGGTATAAAAGATAAAGTATAATTTTCACAGCAGTTACAACAGTCGCCACAACTTTTAATCTGTAGTGCTAATTTATTGGTTAAATACGTGCCTCAACACATTAAACAGAATTTAAACTTGTATTAAAATTCTGTACTACACGACGCACGTTGGTAATTCATTAACATTTCTGGTTATGATAATCACAGCAGGTGTTCAGTTACGATTTTTAAATCCATTAAATTGCATACTCTTTACATTACATACCATAACACTGATTAAATAAATAATAATTTATGTTGTTTGTTTTATAAGCAGGGTTTTGCATTTATGACTTTTTCTGCATTTTTTTCAGCTCTGTGGTCGAGTGGCAAGAACACTTGCCTCTCACTCTGGAGTTCCACGTTCGATCCCCGGTCGGGAAGTTATGATTCTTTCTAAACTATAAATTAATTCTAGCATACTCACACATTGGATGTTTGTCCATTGTCTCTAAATGTGTAGCCCTCTCACACACATGATACCTTGAGGTACCTTCAGAGATACAGAAGGTTGTATTACCTGTGGTGTTCAATATTTATAATAATAATAATAATTTTGCAAAACGCATCTTAATATACAGTGCTTTTGTTCCAAAACTAGACACATCGCTGGCTATGACATAGACACAATTTTTGATTTTTACGCTGTATTTTTGCATAATTAATGAGTAAGCCTGGCCAAGCGATGGTAGATTCAGGGTCGGGCGCATTACCAATATCATCGCGCGCTTGTTTACGATGACGATGACACGACACACTTCAGTTGTTATCTGTCGGTCGATGCATAGAGTACTAATAAATAATAAATAATGTTGATCGTAAAGAGTAGAAAACAACCGAGAGACGAATGTAGGTTTTTACATGTTACGTGTAAAGTGCGTGCGTTCCATCTTGTAGCAGAAACGATTCGAAAATGTTTTCCAGAGGTAGATGCATTAATAGCAAATACCAAATAAATATTTCTCAAATCTCCTAAACGGCTTCGAGCATTTCACACACTGTGTCCTGGTATTCCGGAACCACCAGAGCCGATTCTTACACGTTGGGGAACGTGGTTGAAGGCAGCTTTTTATTATGCTGAATATTTTCAACAAATAAAAGCTGTGATACTACAATTCAACCCGTACGAGGCTGCAGCTATTAACCAAAGCCAGACAAGCTTTCAAGATGTTTCCCTTGAAACAGATTTAAAAACTATTTATAACAATTATAGAGGACTACACGACGCAATAGAAAAATTGCAAAATACTTCGTTGTCGTTAGTGGAATCGCTGCAAATAGTGGACGACGTAAATACACAGCTACAGACTATAAATGACGCAAAAAATAAGCCCGTTATCGAAAAATTCGAGAGTGTATTATGGAAAGATCCTTATTTTACCAAATTAAGACAAATTTGTGATGGTGCATCTACAGCTGCGTTAAGTGAGTTCACAGAGTTACTTATGCCTGTATTACTTCCGTAGACGTCGAACGGTCTTTTTCAAAATACAAACATATTTTTTCACCACAGCGAACATCGCTTACTGAGGCAACTGTAGAAACATATCTGATGCTACACAGTTATTATAGAAGTGCTCCAGTTTGTGATAACGACAACCAAGCTACTTCATAAATCTGCTTAAGAAGGTGAGTTTTGTACATATTTTTATAAATTTTACCAGTATTAATAAAATTTATTTCCATTTATTTTATTTATTTATTTATTTATTTATTATTAGTTATCACTTAGATATACAATGTACATGTGTGAACGTCATTTAACAGTTTAATAATAATGTACAGCACTAAGCTTACAAAATATAAGGAAATACATAAAAAAGAATTTAAAGCGAACGAAATAGTACAAAAACGTACATCACAATATATAAAATATTTTTGTTTTTATTATTGTACGTACTCAAGTATTATGATATGATGTATACCCAGTACGTCTCTATAGGATTAATGACCTTGGCCAGGCTTATTAATGAGTGACAAGGTTACGCGTACATAGTAAACTTCAATAGGAGCACGAGAACAAAAATGAATTGCGTCACCATCATGATGGTGATACTTGTCACTCATTAATTATGCAAAAATTCAATTTAAAAATCAAAAAATCGCATTTACGTCAGATCCAGAGATGTGGATAGTTCTGAAACAAAGTGTTGTTAATGTATAAGAGGCTAAAAATGGAAAAGTTCGAAAGACACGATAATGAGTGACAAGTGTTAGGTTTTCTATGTACCCGTATTCCATGTCATTCATTAATTATGCAAAAAATACAATGTAAAAAAACAAATATCGTGTCTACGGAAGAACTAGAGATGTGGCTAGTTTTGAAACAAAGTTTTGTTAATGTATAAGGGGCTGAAAATGGAAAAGTTCAAAGTAGTCTGAAATCAAAGATAGCAGGGTTTGTCCAAAAGGGACTTTTCAGGTTTTGTTTCTAGTGAGTGAACATATCCTTCAAATATCAGTTTTTTATTAGAAATTTCCAGATAAAATCTATCGTCCTATAAAGGAACTTAAACAGTTTTGAATAGTTTAATAATTTTAATTACGTTTTTGCTTTGTTCACCAAATTTCTTAATATTGATTATATAATTTTGATATTCCCTTACAAACAACATCTCCATTATCACCCCCTTAATATATTTTGGCATGTAACATATAGTTGAATACAGAATTGAGGACTTTTTATACTGTTGTTATATACTATATAATATTTGATAGTTTTTTTTTTGGGGATATTCGGTCAGATATACACGTAATTTTTTTTCAACGTTTTGGGTTATTGTAATATCATCAGAGAACTACAATTAATACAATATTTTAAATCATAGTTATGATTATTTTACATTATGTACTTACACTATTAATTGGGTGTTTATTGTAAATTTTATTTCATATTGTTACATGTTTGCTATCTACACAAACACCTATACTCGTAGATTCGTTGATTGAAAGTGCAGGTAACACTTACTCACTATATTATTTACTAATTAACAATTAACAACAATATATTAATTACTGTATTAACTATATTCACACTTGAACACTTATAAGTCTCTTTCTTGTTTCTTCTTTACTCGTTCACGTTCAATTTAAGATTGAGTTTCGGCCCACCGTGCGTCTTAATTATACATCCATTCACACGGTCCAGAATATACCCGGCAGTTCGCATACAATTTAAGTCTGATCTAACCAGTCTACACAGTCCAGTGGCCTAAGTGGCCTAATAATATTATATGTTTGTAATAAAATTTATAATATACACATAATTATTATTAATGTTAAGTACATAATGTAAAATAACCATAACTGTGTTTTAAAATATTATATTAACTGCAGTTTTCTGATGATGGCTTAATGAACCGAAGCATTAGAAAAAAATATACATGCATATATGACCGAAAATACCCAAAAAACGCTATTAATACTATTTGATATCAAAAGAAAAAAATAATATATTTTGTACTGTATATTTTACAATTTCGCATTAATATGGCTTTTATTTTTACTGTCTGTAATTTACTGTAATAACCCTTGCAGCTTCTCTCATCTGTGAAATGATAAAATTGAAAGTTAATTATGTAATTAATTGCCTCATATTAAAACATAGCTTCTAGGTATTAGTTAATTAATTAAAATTTCTCTTTGATACCCAGTTAAAATACAATAAATACAGAAATCTATTACCCATAGACAATTTCTGATAGTTTTGGATGATTAAATAACCAAGTGGATACAAGTCATATTTTATTTACAGGTGAATGAACTTATATTGTATTAAGAAATAAATAAACTTCTGAGTATTTCTCATTTCAATATCAGGTCTGTATGTGTAGAATTTGATATGTTTTGTGAGTTTGTTGCAGATGAGGTACTTGACATTATTGGATTATCTGAAACTTGGCTGGATCCACTTGCAGCTGATAGCGGTTTAAAAATCATGGTTACAATCTCATAAGAAATGCCCGTCCTACCCGTGGAGGTCGTGTCGCGTTTTATATTAAAGGATAATATAGTAGATTCTGTGACGTATCAAATTATCCAAGCGCGCCGTTTTATGATATTAATATTCTTGAACAACTATAGCTGAGTGTTAAAATAGCTGGGAAAATTTTTTGCATTGGGACGCTTTACACCAAATGCAAATTTGGCTGACTGTGTTAATACTCTTGAACACCCTTTGGCATCTGTTATGCCTGATTTTGATTATATAATATTTGGTGAAGATTTTAATGTTAACTTTTTTAAACAAAACTGGCGAAGGCTATACACTTTTTAATAATCCCTTAGAGAGGTATGGCTGGAACAGATTATAACTGAACCTACTCGTGTTACAGATGTTTCTCAAACTCTCATTGATATCATTGTGACTTCTTGCAGTAATATATGTTCAAACACGAACGTGATTGGAACGGATGGTATTTACGACCAGTCTTTGGTTTCCTGCCATCTAAAAATTAAGGAATATCGCTAATCGACATTATTTAAATGTTATAGAGATTTTTCCATGTTCGATCTCAACTTATTTTTAAGAGATTTACATTCTATAGATTGGAATTACATATTTAGTTTAGATAATATCAATCAAATAGTTTTGTCTTTCAGTGCTAATATTATTTATATTTTCGACCATCTTGCACCACTTAAAACGGCTAGGATAACTAAACCTCCTGCGCCGTGGCTATCCGACAATTTAAAAGTATTAATCAAACTTAGAAAAAAACACTCTTGCAAAATACAAACGTACAAGAACTGATGTTGGCTGGAATAATTATAAAGAATGTTATTAAAGCTGAAAAGAAAGCGCATCTGCATTACAAATTTACACTGATCCAAGAATTTTTTTGGAAATTATTGAAATAACTTAATTTTAATTCACATGGGGATTTCGTTCTCCTAAAATCGGTAATTCAAATAATTTTCTTGATGCATTTTCAACTATACCGATAAATATTAATGCCAGTAATAGTAACTTTATTGCTAATACAGGGTGGGGCAATAGTGTGTCCGAATTCGATATCTCGAGTTCTATGATAGCTAGAAACTTGATTTAAAAACATGAGTAAACTGGACAAAAAGTCTATAACCGGAAATTGTCTTCGAATATACAGGGTGAGCCAAGATGATTCTACAGGGTCAAGTAAAATTTTTTTAAACGAAATGCCATATGTATCAGAACATTTTTTGAAATCTCTTTGTAGCCTACCTTCACTCCTGCATTATTATTGACTTTCTCCCAATCATTTAGTTGTAATAATTTTTTTTATTGAAATTATACCACTTACACGTGTATAATAAAAATATCACTACAATCACAACTATCCATTTTCAGAAAAAAAAGATGTTAGCATTAGTTATGAGACATCTGTGTGATGACACTTAGCCGTTTTCACTTCCTAAAAGTATACAGGGTGGCCAAAACGGTGTTTTAAATTTACAACTTTTTGAACTGAATTTTCTCAATTTTTTTTAAATAGAGTACCTCGTATATTTTTGGACGATGTGATGTAGGATTGAAAAGCAAACATTTTTTGTACTTACATTCCTATTTGTGACCATTTTCAATTTATTGAACAATAACTGCAAAATTCAGGAATGCATGTGGCACTAATGGCATTGATCTAAAAATGATTTTGCTGGTGACACCCTTTTTAAGTAACCACATTGCCTTCCTTGTCAACAAATGTCTCGTTGGTGGCACGTTTCCCTCAGTATGGAAACAAGTTAATATAATTCCTGTGGTAAAACCTAATCCCTCCCTTATGAGTCAGTTTCGTTCCATTAGTATTTTACCTACTCTCTCTAAAATCCTTGAAAAAAATAGTCTCAGATCAAATAACAATATACCTCAATGACATTAATATATTGCCAACTTCTCAATCTGGTTTTAGAGCTCAGTATAGTACTACTACTGCTCTTTTAAAAGTAACTGATGATGTATTTACGGAAACCGATCTTAGTAATAACATTTTCTTGATTCTTTTAGACTTTAGCAATGCGTTCGTTAACGTGGAGCATACTACACTGTGCATGAAACTAAAATACTTTGGAATTAATAATACAGCGATATTATTTTTTGAAAATTTTCTTGTTGTTCGACGTCAACGAGTTATTTTTGACTATAATGAAATTTCTGCTTCTAATGTTATTACTCGTGGTGTACCACAAGGTAGTATTATAGGGTCCCTGCTGTTTTCTATTTATACTGCAGACTTTAATAAATATCTTTTACATTGTCACTCTCACCAATATGCTGATGATACCCAGGTATATATTTCATTTAATTTTAATGATATTTCAATAGCCGTGTCTAAAATTAATGCAGATTTAGACACAATTTCTAAGGTGTCGTCTGCATATAATCTTATTTTAAATGAGCCAAAAACTGAAATGCTTGAACTTGAAAGTAAGAAGGAGAATGTCACAATTGATCCTGAATTTAAAATTAAACTTAATGGCCAACTTTTACTACCTAGTAATTTTGTAAAAATTTGGGTTTATGGCTTGACAAAACCTTAGATTTTCTAAACATGTAAATCATCTAATTCAAAAATCATTAGCAAAACTTAAATAATTGATGTACACTGGAAAGAAATTCTTAGCTCGGACCTAAAGTTAAAATTATGTGATTCTATCATCTTGTCATCATTGTCTTACTGTGATATTATGTATTGGCATGCTATACTTTCCAGAGAAAAAGAGAGTTTTCAAAAAATTCAAAACGCATGCTTGAGGTTTAGTTATGGTCTGCGCAAGTTCGGCCACATTTCGGCTAACCTATTGGCATCGAAATGGCTTAATATTAACGAAAGATTTCAGATCCGTATGTCATATGCAATATTAAAGATATTAAAATCTAAAAAACCTTAATACTTAACAGCCAAATTAGTTAAAAATAGTGATCTACACATGGGTTCTTCTCGTCATCGTGGCCTACTTTGTATCTCTAAGCATAGATCAGTCCAGTTTCAGCGATCACTTAGTTGCAACTCTGCAAAGGTTTTTAATGCCTTACCTGATCACGCTCATCTATTAATTCTTTTAAAAAATTTTCAAAAAACCATAAATTTGCCAATAGAAAATGTTAAATGTATTATATATACGCTTTATTTTAATCTTTACTATCTTGCTGTATACACATGCATATACATTTTTTCTAGTATGTATGTGTGCAGTATGCAATTTTGATTTAGTTTGAATCTCTTCATTTACTCATATATTTATGCATGATCTTTGGTTTATTTTCTTGTCTTCTGTATACATTATTATATTGCAATTACTGTTTTACTTGGTTACTAATATTCTCCTATTCGGATGGTTGTATGAATGAGCATATTATATATGATAACCGCCATCCCTTTTAAAATTCTTTGTAATAAATTTCTATTAAGGCATATTATTATTATTATTTTCGGTTATCCTACGCTGGACAGTCCTCCCGTGGCCTCCGACGCCTCAAGGGAATCGCACCAGCACATTAACCACAGCCACTCCCCACATCCCGCAGGGTTAGTGACTGTAGATTCCGGAATCGTGTGCCCTAAACAGGCGGAGAGAACCCAGAATAACCGTCTTCTGCATTTGACCTGCCAGCCACTGGGCTGATTTTTGGCAGGCCGGTATAGTCTTCAGTTCCGAGCGCAACGTAGGCTTTATTCCTCCGAGTACACCGATTATTTTGAACGAATAGCCCGGGTACAACACTTGGAGCTTGTACCGGAGTCAGTTTGGTCCGTTTCTCCTCCTCCTTCAAGGTGATGCTTTTCTCCGCAGGTGCCGACAACTCGATGACATACATCACTTTGAGTTGATGGTCGAGGAGGACAATGTCGGGCTTGTTGGCTTGGATTAGCCTGACGTCGGGAACAAGTAGTTTCAGTAAATCCGGCATTTCTTTCTCGACAACGGACTCAATATCTCCGGGGACGTAAGGCAGCACTGGTGTCTGGTCTACCCCGTACGAGTGCCTTAGATGGTAGTATAGTCCACGTAATGTCGCGTTATGTCGGTGGATGTAGGCCGAAATCGCATATATGGGGCATACAGATAGTAAGTGCATGAGCGATTCCGGCACCTGACGGTAGGTAATGCAGTTGATATCAGGAACCTCTACACGCCACTCGCGGCTACAGTCGATCAAGGTGTTGATAACACCATTCTGGCAGACCATAATGAATCCCTAAGTCTCTGACTTAAGCCCGGCTGACCTTAAAAATGCGAATGTTAGCCTTGTCGATAAATCCAGCGTTTCTATATTCTTATAGAAGACACCATGCTGGAGTTTAACGACATGCTGCCGAAACAGTTTTTTCAATCCTGCTCCCACTCCTACAGTTTCGTGATGTTATTATTATTTTTTTATTTTTTTTTTTGCGACGTCGCGCGTCGACTTCTAAGGTCATTTAGTCGCATTAATTAAGATTAAGATAAAAGAGAAAACTTCTTATATCTGTAATACAAACGTCCGTTATGTAATTCGATATGCCAACTTTATTAGTACATGGATGATTATTTTGGAGTATGTGTTATTGTTGGAGTAGTTTCTATGTTTGATTGTTTTATATATCTTTGAAGATGTGTATTTCTTTGAGTAGCCTTATTAGTTGTTTGTTTATCGCGTTGTTCTGTTGTAATAGTTTGGTTATATTTTTCTCTAAATTATAGCGCCGAAATACTTCTGTGTAGTTTCTACATTCCTCTAGAATATTCTTTACTGTCAGCTATACTCTGCAAGTATTACAGATGGGCGGCGGTTCACCTAATAGCATATAGTGTGAAGTTAGGTTGGTATGTCCTATTCGTAATCGAGTTTTTACTACATTTTCTCTTGTATTTAACTGTTTGGTTGTTTTCCACTTTTGTACTGAACTTTTCACATTTTTAAGCTTTGCGTTTTTGTTGTTCCATTCTCGTTGCCATATTTCTTCCGTTAGCGTTTCGATTGCCAGTTTCAAGTCGTTTGGTCGTATGGTTACTTGATCGATTTGATTTTGAGTGGAGGCTGCACGGGCTGCTTGGTCGGCTAGTTCATTTCCGTTTATTCCAATGTGACTTGGACACCATATAAATATTACCCGTTTTTTAATCGAATTAAGCCATTGGATTAAATCAGTTATCCTTTGGCTTAATGGGTCGTTAGTAAATAAGTCTGTGAGGCTCTGAATTGAGCTTAATGAATCTGAACAGATAATAAATTGTTCCCCCTTGTGATTGTTCGCAGTATCGTAACGCTTGCCAAATTGCATATAGTTCGGCTGTATATATGGAAGTTGACGATGGTAGTGTCCATGAATAGGTTGTTTCTGCTGCTGAGAAAGCAGCTCCCACCCCATTCGTAGTTTTTGATCCGTCGGTATAAAAACATGGTGGATAATTATATTCTGCATAGATGTTGTGTAAGCTGTTTATATAAGTTTGTCTGCATGTTTCGTTTTTCTTGAAATTAGTTAGTTCTAGCCTCAATATTGCATTCTGAATGAGCCATGGGGGAGTCTCAGCGAAGCCTGTTGGATATACTTCTGATGTTAATATATTTTCTTCTTCTAATTGTTCTTGGATTCTTATAGTAGCTGGTCGTGTTGCCGAAGGACTTCTTGAGTACTTGTCATGGAGGCTGTTATTGAAAATGAGGTTATAGTTTATATGTGTGGGCTTAGCCCATATTGTCATAGCGTAATTTAACAGCATTCGTCTTCGTCTTAATTTTAATGGTGGTATGTTTGAATCGTACTGTAGGCTAGCCACTGGACTATTTCGATAAGCTCCTATTGATAATCTTATGCTGGCATTATGGACAGGGTCGAGGGTTCTCAATACTGACTCGCGAGCGGATGAGTATACTACGCTTCCATAGTCCAGTTTGGACTGGACTAAGGATTTGTATAGTCGCAGTAAGATTTCTCTGTCCGCTCCCCAGTTGATATTTGCTATGCTCTTAATAATATTTAGTGATTTCATACACCTCGTCTTTAGGTGAGAGATGTGTTTTTGCCATGTGAGTTTCTGATCAAAATGTAGCCCTAATAAAAACCGATAGGATTCTTTTACCTCTATCTCAGATCCTTCAAGGTATAATCGTGGGTGCTGATGACGTTTTCTCAGGCGACAGAAATGTACACATTGCATTTTGGAGGTAGAGAATTTAAAGCCGGAGTACCGTGCTGTTTTCGTAATGTTGTTAATGGATTTTTGTAGTGTTCTGTTCAGGTGGTTAATTGATTGGGCGGAAGAGAATGTAACCAGGTCGTCGACATACCTATTAATTCTAACATCTATGTTGTTATCGAGGTCGTTTATTTCGATTAAAAACAGTGTTCCACTAATAGCTATCCTTGTGGAATCCCGTTCTGAAGATCATGAGGTGCTGATTCAATGTTGTCTATTCTGACTTTAAAGCGGCGTTCTAGTAGAAAGCTTTGTATGAATTTTGGTAAGTTACTCTTTAGGCCCCATTTATGTAATTTTTCGAGGACACCATATCTCCATGTAGTGTCGTATGTATATTATTATTATTATTATTATTCTTATTATATTTATGTTTACCTTTTAACTTATTATTTTATTAGATATGACTTCCAATTAAAAAAGTATCCAGAAAAATGTGTTTCTTAATTAATAATATTCACTTTCAAATAGAAATTATGTTTTTATTATTACTTCTTCACTAGGTGTCCAACGCAGCTTGCTCTTATTAGTTTAGTGGTATGTTTACAGAAGGATGTCACGCAACTGAACTGTCTCGAAATTTTCTCCTTATGTAATAATTTGACTACAGTAAATTACATTACTAGGACTTTTTTCAACTTGTTGGACCCTAATGAGATCACAAGTCTTCCACAATTACCTTAATTACCAACAAGGTCCCCTCTACCTAAAAATATTCGTACTTCCGTTATTTATTCTTTCTATAGCTTCAATCAACCAAGTTACAAAATATAATCTTTTCATTCTTTTTATTAAACCCAAAATTATCAAATATAATCAAAACATAAATAAATAAACTATAATTCTGGAGATTTTTTTAGACACTTCGAAATCTGGATGTCTACTGATAATGATGAAAAATGAAATTTTGAGGCGTACAATGTGCTTTTTTAATTCTCTGATGTAATATTGTAATGAACGGCAAAACATTAAACAATGAATAAATTAAATATTCATATTAGTAGTGAGTTCTTACACTATATCTCTTGGTTATGGTCCTTCCTGATGGACATCGCAATAGGGAGCAAACATCCGTAACATAACGCGACAATGCAATGGAAGGAAATCAATTCCTATCTGGACAAAATACATCTTTTTAAGTTAAGATTAAAATTTAAGTAATAATTTACAAAATAGTGATAAATACTAGAAATATTACCTAAATAGGTACCAAGGTCGAAATCCTTTCAATTTATTTAACTGAAGATAAATAATTTTTTGCCAGCATGCACACTTCTTAATGATGTATAAATTTGTATGATTTTAATAGAGGTGATAAGCTTTTATTGCGATTGCCCACTGATAAAGGATTTTACCACATAAATGGAAATCCCTCTTGAGCTTGTGCATACCATTCGCAGACCGGTTTCTGGTTTTTGCCTTCATCAGTGCGAAGTAGGTATATACACAATGACAGTAAGAGAAATTTCGGACTTACTAGTCACTACATGAAAGCAGAGTACAAATGGGTCGTAGTGAGCTCCATTCACCAGTGTCAATCGCAATGTAATATGAATTGATAAAATGCCCAACTAACTATATCTACATGTAAAGGTGTAATAAAAATTTTAATTAACTTTTATCATCTCTGTTGGAATATTTTGGTGTTCCAATAAGAGCGCAATATTTTAAGGTTCAATAAAACATGGTTCTCTGT
Source organism: Rhamnusium bicolor (assembly GCA_029963845.1). Lineage (NCBI taxonomy): Eukaryota > Metazoa > Arthropoda > Insecta > Coleoptera > Cerambycidae > Rhamnusium > Rhamnusium bicolor. Next base: position 592,646 of record JANEYF010002799.1, on the reverse strand, counting down.
AGAAAAGTATTGAAATATTTATCGAGTTATAATGTACACATATGGAAGTTATGTATGGAGCAACACATCTGCAAATGGCCGCCACGGTTTTGCTGGCATATGCGTACTCATTTGGCGTAATTCTGAACAACGGTGTTGCATACATGTGGTGGTATTTCATTGATATAGCGTCTAATTTCGGCCTTCAATGCTACGGTTGTCGCGGGCTTGTTAACATTAACCTGTGAATTCAGATAACCCCACAGCCAAAAGTCCAGTCAATCGCAAGAGCGTGGCGACCAATTATGGTCACCAAACCGAAAGATGACACGACTAGGAAAAGATTCGTGCAAGACCACATGTCGTCGAGAGCAATATCTTCCAATTGAGGCACAAGAAACTGGGTTATCATAGCACGATAATGTTCGCCAATCACTGTTACTGCATTACTTTCCTCATCTTCGAAGAAAAGCGGCCCAATGATTCCTCCAGATCACAATGCACACCAAACAGTGACACATTTTGGATACATTGCTATCTCATGAATCATTCGTGGATTTTCTGAGCCTCAAACGAAGCCATCGAGGTGAAAATGGGCCCTATCACTGAAAACGATTTTGTCCGCAAAATCGGCATTCACTTCTTGTTGTTCAAGGATCCAATTGGTCAACTCTTTCCGCTGTGCATGGTCTGTTGGCAGAAGTTGTTGAGTCAATTGAACTTTGTAGGCATGGAGATGCAAATATTTAGTGAGAATACGCTGAAGAGTGGCTGTTGAAACGTCCAATTCTTGTGCAGGATGACGATTCGACTTCCCTGGATTCGCGACCACGCCCTCACGAACTGCCATGATGTTTTGTTCTGAATGACCTCTACGAGCTCGTGTCGTGTGTTTCTCATCACTAACCGACTCAGTCCTTTCGAATTTTTCGATTATTCTTTTCACAGTAGATAAATGAGGAACATTATTTCGACCAAAAGTCGGACATACTTTACCAATCGTAGCAATAAAACTTTCAGTATTTTGATAATAATGTTTAAAAATCGGGACGCGTTGTTCTATCTTGTAGTGCTCCATGTTTACTAACTACCATTTGTCTCCTATCGATCTGGCATGTCATAATCTTGTGACATTGTGACAGCTAAACTGGCGCGCAATTCAAATCTTGCGCTCTGATTGAAACACCTTTTAGTATTTGGTAAGGTTACGTTTTCAGATGCGAAAATACAATGTAGAAAGTGCCAGTTATGCCTCTATTGCTTGACGTTTTTAATCACAACTGACGCTGACTTTTCAAATTTAAATCGAATATAGAAATCATTTCCACATAAATAAAGATACATTTTTTTTATTTATTTATTTAACGTCGGCCTATTTCCGCCACCGACACCAGGAGATAAGCTCATCATCAGTGCTTGGCACCCCCAGCTTGGAAATATTTACAGCTTCTCCACTTTATCGTGGGATAGGTATCCTTAACGTTCTCACACCGTTAACGCATAGAAGCCACAGGTTAACTTATTTTTGGAATTATAATGATGCAAGCAATTCGTTTATCTAGTATACCGGATTTGACCATAACGATTTGGATGAAAACTCGCGCCACATTAAAACAGGTTTCGTTAACTTTAACACATTTTCTTATGCTTAAATTCTTCACTTTCAACAAAATCTTCTCAGTCTTGAACTTTTTGCAATACTCTTTTGTTTCATTTTCATTGATTCTTTTATACGACTTCATATAGCCCGATAAACAAAAGTCCAAAAGATTAAGATCTAGACTTTAGTCTGGCCATGAGAACTCACTACCACCACCATTAGTACTACCAGGAAAATGTTGTGCGTGTCTTTCCATCCAGGACGTACAGTGAATGAGTGGACATACTTCCCCGTCACCATCTTTCGAAAGGGGTATAAAAGTGTGAGTACCGTATATCTGCGATATGAGCAAGTGTTAAAGTTGTAATCATAAAAATAATATTTACATCATTTGCCATTACGTCAAATAAGTTTATCGGGATTAAATATTAGAAACAAATTTAATGAAAACTAAAACTAGTAACCTATTTTAAATCCACTGCCCCTTGTTTGAAATATAACATTAAATGACAAATTCCTGAACTAAAACTGAAATAATTGTAACCAATATTTTACAGAAGTCCATTTTTTGCAAATAAAATATTAATCGTCTTGGTCTCCTGTATACATTTTAAGGACATCCATAAATTGAATTATAGACGTTATAACTGTATATGGAGTATATATTACAGCATTGTATTTTTAGTATAGAGCGGTAAAACTATAAAAATGCCATTACACATCGCCAATATAACTTTTTCTAACCATAATTTCACATTGGTAAGGAACTAACTGTTCGCTATAAAATCTGATATTAAATAGTGATGAATTGTTTGAGGAACAAAAAATCTATTATATTTGCGTGAAACAATGTCTTGGTATCTCAGTTATTGTTTTATAATGGCGAAAGTTTTGCTATTACTACTTATCAAGGGATTTGAAAATAAATTAGTTCTCCAGTAATATTACGAAAATAAAATCCTAGTTTCGTGACGATATATGTTAAAAGAATATTATCTATGCGGTCTGATACGACTACAACGAGGAGAAACATATTTATTAATATTAATTATTCTCATGACATAATTTACCATTACAAATGTTATGTACTTATGTATGAAAGTTGTTATGATTGTGCTAATTTTGTGGTTCTTATAAACACCTCTCACCTATTACATTTTCTGTTTCTGAAACTGAAGGTGAATACACATGAGATGGGCTTTGACGCAGATTTGTGGGAAAATATTCTGTGAAGTTAGGCTCATTCAATATCAATACCTTTCAATACAGTATCAATGTTTCGAGGGTTATTTTAATTTTTACAAGGTGTACTTGAGAAAATGAAAAACAACCCTCGAAATGGTGTTGTATTAAAAAAATTTTTTTGTGCTGTGTGGTCCTAACTTCACAAAATATTTTCCCACCAATTCATACTGACACAATATTATTACATGTTTGCTATCCCCACAAATACGTCAAGTTTTAGATTCTTTGATTGAATGTCCAGGTAAAACAAACTCATTACATTATTAACCAATTGGTAATTAACAACAATAAATAGATGACTGTTAACTATAATCACAATTAAACTCATATCTCTATCTTATTTCCTCTTTACTTTTTCAATTCTAAATTCAGACTGAGCTCGTCCGCGCTAATATTCTTGGCTTGACGATGACCTTGGATGGCAGGGGTTGGAAGTTTTACTTTCCTTTACCCTAACGCATCGCTGTAGGCCTAGACCAACCTCGTAAGGAGCGGGTCTGCTCCACCGGCAACCCCGTCCGCTGATGCGAACGGTGTGGTCTTTTTGGCAGACCTCCCCCGGTCCTGGTTTGTTGGACCCAGCCGACTTGGGTTTTTCTCTTCTAGTGCTCTTTTTGTTTCTGTTTTCTTTCTTCATCGGCTGTCTACTCCCGGGAGCGTCGTCATGTCGCGGGCAGGACGACTGTTGCCGTCCTGCCCTGGGAGTTTGTCGGGTTACGGGAAACGTTCCTGCTAGTGTCTACGGGCAGTGGCGTGTGGGGAGGTGGAGCTATGTAGCTCAGGATCTCGCAAGGCCTAAGCGCTTCTTTAGCGCTTTGGGCCCGCTCGAGGCAAAGGAGCGTGACACCGATCCAGCAGTCCGCCGGTTGGTGCCCCGTGGTTGGTGAAGGGTGTTGGGTTATGTCTGTGTCTCTTCGGTGTAGTTCATCTTCGCGGCTAGGCTGACGGGGTTTTCGCCTCTGTTAGCCGTTGTCACTGAGCTCGTTGACGCACCGTGCGCCTTATATATTATATCCATGCACGATCCAGAATATTCCAGAACATTCCTGGCCGTTCTCGTACAATTCTAGGTATATCTAATCAGTGTACATAGTCCAGTGGGGTAACAATATTATATTTAAGGAGGGTGTTTGTTCTGAATTTCTATGATGCTGCTCACAAAATAGAGCATAGAGCTTACCTATGAATTTAGGGTACTTATGAATAGAAAGGGAATTTGGATATCATGACGTAAATGATAGGTGCAAACTGTTGTGTGGCTACGTGGTCGAGTGGTAAGGACACGACTCTGGTCCCTAAGTCCCGGATTCAAGCTCCGGTCTAGAAGTTGCGATTTTTTTCTAAGCCGAAATTAATCCCAGCATAGTCGAATATTGGGTGTATGACCGTTGTCTCTAAATGTGCAACCCCCTCTCACATAAGCCACCTCGAGATCCCTTCACAGATACAGGGGGCTATATTACTCGTCATGTTAAATTTCAATTTAAAATTAACTGCGAAGCAGCAACAGACCGTGCAGTAAACAGTATTTTACCTTTACATAACAGCTTCTCCCTGTTTCACTGCCTTTGTTTGTCTTACCTTTTACGGTGGCTTTTTCATTTAATTTATTATTGTGTACCTTAATTTTCTGTGTTTCAGTGATCCTCCTACCAATTTTCAAGTGAGTTCAGAATCATTTCTAATAAGTCATATTCCATTCTCACTGTGCTCGATCAGGGCGTAGAGTACCACACCACATTTCGTGGTGGTCTCTAAATAAAAACCGAGTTTTGCGCATAATGATGCATGGTCTACTAGTATCGAACGCTTTCGAAAAGTCTAGTAATGTCAATACCGTAGCTTTATCTAACTTAGTTAAAATATCGTCTGTGAGGTTGGCTAAGACCGTAGTAGTACTATGATTTCGATGAAACCCCGATTGCCTTTCGATCACTTAACTTCGCAACATTAAGACAAGAAGCCAAACTATCATTAAAAGTCTCTTTCTATGTCGCATCTTTGGAGGCAATTGAGGTAGGTAAAGGAAACGTAGATGAATTTGCGTCATCGTCACTTGAAGAAGATGAGAGTTGAAATGGCTGCCGCTTATTGATCGATTCAGTATCCTCTTGTTCTCGCTCTAACATTTTGTTCTCACGAATTTTTTTGCTTTTCAGCCCATTTTTGTTTTTTTGCGAATGCTGTCGAAACTGTCCTATCTATGTTGCCAATTTTGCCGCGACGGCCTTTCTCTCGCTGCGCAATTAAAAGATCTTTGTCTTCCTGATTACGAATTATGTTTAGGACATCATCGTGGGCTATGTCAAACAATTCTTCCAGTTTCATCTGCCATTGCTCTTCTTTCTTTTTTATGCTGACCGCTTAGCTTTAATTTTCTTTTTTTTTTAAGTTTCTGACAATCCTTAAACATGTTTTCTACTTTTGTAACTACGTGTTACTACGTGTTTGTTTGTAGTCAACTTTATAGTGGAAGAAAGACGTAATACTTCTTGTCTTTAGGGAAGTTTGGCTTCCTTTATTGTTGATGTGGTCTGGCCGACTAGCCATATCTCTGTCTTCTTTCGTGTAGTAACAGCCACATTGCTACATAATGCCGACGAGCTGGATGCCATCATAAAAAGCTCTAATAACTTATCTGTAAGTAAGAAAATAAATATTAAAACATGTCACAGCTAAAAACAAAAAAAAAAAAATATATTTGTTTACAAACAATAAACAATAAAACTCACCACTGTAAACAAAACAATCCTAATATCGACTAACTGCGATGTAATGCTATCAGCAATTTCGCCTTTACTGACAGAAATAAAGAGAATTCGGAAGAGGCAAGTAGTGGTCGACGAGGGGCAGGCGTAGTCGCATGTAAGTCAGAAATGTATTGTAGGCGTTACATTACAATTTTCATGTGATAAGTTTGAGCATGTACGATTTTGCTCGAATTAAGTAAAATTTTACAATTTTGGCAGGGTGCCCCGGCAATATTTCAAAAGTTAATTTTTAAGAAGCAGTCTACCTCACATCACCTACAAAATGCAGCCACTTGACCTTGCATCCATGTGACCGTTGAGTACTTATTATGCGCAGAAGATTGACAATTGGTTAAAACATCCAAGCAATCATAGTAGAACTATCTCCTGCTACCAAGTTTGTTAGTTACTTGGAAAAGCATATTTTAGATACGCCACAGAAATAATAGCAATTAATGGTTTCCGAAAGAGTGGAATTTGTTCCTTTAATGAACACATTTTCCGCGAACATGACTTTGTTAATCATCATCAAACGGAAAGAGATCAGATACTTTCACGTCAACTCGTGACAAAACAACTGGTGCACATGACTTCCCTATGAGATAATATTTCAAATGGCGAGTTAGCTACTACACACCAAATACAAAGAACTAGATTATGTTTTTTCTTCCTCGGAAAGTAAATATCATGTTTTTGTTACAGAATGTTGGCCTCTACATATTTAAGTATATTGTTCAGTAAGCTCTGTACTTTGATTTTGTCTGAAAATTTAAAGATATACTGCAAGCGAATTACAAATATTGTTCCTTGAAAAATATATCCGATATTAGGACACAACTTTAATCATAAATTATTGAAATAAGTAAATACAATATAAAAGTGAGGCGCAAGCTCCTGAAACTTTTACTGCGGGTACATTGCACATTATATCAGACACAGAATTTTAAATTGCTTTCGGAGCCGCAATTTTAGATGTAGAAACTTCAGCAACCCATTGTTTTCTTCGGAAAGAAATTTGTAAAACTTTTAATGGACATGTTTTTTTATAAAACTAGTGGTATTGCTCTATAACGAAACATGTACAACAAAAAGTCTTGTATTAAACAAGTAATCAAACCCCAATAAATAAGTATATTTTTAACTATAATGCATTTATACAGTGTATTTCAATGAAAACTATCCATTGTAAATAAACTTGGATATATTGATTTTTGCAAAAAACGAAAAAATGCGTCAAAAAGGAAATAGAGGGGGGGACATTATCTTATAAATAGATCTAGGATTAGTTTTACCCCTTTACCACCATAGCAACTCCTACATTTTTTATGCAACACCCTATGTTTTTTCAGATCTTTAGTTTCTTATCGAATAGCTCATTAAAAAAAATGTATAATTTGTGAGGTCTGAAGTGACTAGTTTGGGAGCTACATATTCTTTAAATTAAGAAAAGGTTTATGGTAAAAACTATTCTGTACTAAAAATTACTTTATTAGGCGTTCAAACTGATCTCAACTGACCTCCATGCAATGATACAGTCGCGTTTCAAGTGCTTCTCTAACATTAGGAAAATCTTGTGGCGTTAAGTGTTGACATTCTTGAACAATCCTTTGTCGTAAATCATCTAGCGAATCTGGTTGAGTTGCATATACTTTCGTTTTCAAATACCCCCACAAAAAAAGTCTAAGGGAGTGACGTAGGTGGCCACTTCCAGGGAATGCATTATGAAGAAATTGACGGACAGTCACTGCAAAATGTGGGAGTGCTCCATCTTGTTGAAATGCAAGGAGATTTTCAGAAAAGGTCTCATAATTTTCTATTAATTGTGTAATTTATGGATCAACTGCTTCTCTTAAGTAATTCTAAATAAGACTTGCTATTTAAGTGTCGTTCAATAAAAAATGGTCCAACAATATGATATCCTAAGATACCACACCAAATATTCAATTTTTGAGGTCTCTGAGTATGAAATTCGCGCATTACATGTTGATCAGTCTCAGCCCATTATCTTCAATTATTGTGTCTATTGACTAATCCATTGACAGAAAATGTACATTCATCGGAGAAACAAATGTTGTACAAAAGATTTGGAGTGTCAGATAAACCTCAACTCATTATTTTACAAAACTCGAGACGACCGACGCGACGGTCAGAATCATCCTCGTGCAATTCCTGTATTAATTTTATTTTGTATGGATGCAATTTGTGTTTATGTAAAATTCTAAAGCACTGCTGCGTGAAACATCTGTTGCTCTAGATAATTGTGATAAAGGTTGCTGATCCTCTAAAGTAACTACTCCTAAAACTGTAACTTTCATAGCTTCGTAATTAACCACTCGCATTGGATTATGCTTTCAGTTACCAACTGATCCCATTCCCATAAATTTCTGCATCAATTCAATTACGTACCTATGTGTTGCATTTTTTCCGGGATGAGCTGTATTAAAAATTCTAGCAGCAGCCCTTGCCGCATTTTTGTTTCCGTAATAGAAACCTACAATTTCTTTCTTGCATGGTGTACACCATTTTGAAAATAATTGTAATAGTAACGATAACAGTTAAGAAACTAGGCAGTATTTTACACTATATTCATTCAATGAATTCACTTGTTAAATAGTCTCAAAGAAATACGCCTTAGTCATAAAAAGCTGTAGTTTGTTTAGTAAAAAAAAACTTCTTAAAGTGTAATAGGAAAAGTTCTAATTTTTGAATATTGTGTGTCAATGTCCGCCTTCCACACATTCTTCTAAACCACGGACAAAATCAGCCATAACTCGTTGAAGCATATCCTGTGGAATAGCGTCAATTTCTTGTCATATATTTCGTTTCAGCTCCTCTATATTTCTAGGCTTGATTCTGAACACTACTCTTTAAATATCTCGAAACAAAAAAAGGTTAGATCAGTAATGTTAGGAGATCTTGAGGGACAATCAAGATTATCGTTCCGAGAAATTAGTTCATCAAAAATATCTGTCACAGGATCTCCATTCGTATTATTACAATATATTAGGTTGCACTTGGTTGAAAATAAAAGTGATTTATATTCTTAAATTTGCTGTACAAAAATTGTCCGGAGCATACATATCATTGAGAAGTAACTGTGACCTTTTCATCATTTCCTACAAAAAAAATATGGACGATAATTTTTTACGATGATACAGTACACCAAGTAGTTACATTTGGGGAATGAAATACATTTCAAACGGATTTTCAGTAACCCAATAGCGAAAATTCTGTTTATTTCAATTTATTTATAAAGTAAAGTGGGCCTCGTCGCCCATGAAAAAAGTGCAATATCAAATTCCTCATTTCTTAGCTCCAAAAAAAAAAAAAAGCGGTAAATGACATTCTCTATCACTATCAGTGACCTTCTGTACAATTGCCACTTTGAATGGATGAAAATTCATTTTGTGAAGCATTCTTCGGGTACTTAATAAATTTAACTTTACAGCATGTCGTCGAATTGCATGATGGGATACGCAGAATTGGTTGCTTCTGCATTTCCTAGTTCCCCCCGTTCTGCATTTCCTAGAATACATGTAAATCGAGTCCTATCGGTTGATTTTCTTCTCCCAAATGACCCACTTCGCGCCGGAGTATCAAGAACATTAAAACAGAGATGAAATAAAGGTTGTGTTTTAATCAGAGAATTAAATTTAGCAAAATTTTCAACACAAAATATTCGCTGCTGATATTCCAACGCATTCTGCAAATTTTCAATACATTTCCAAAGCTTTTTCGATTATTATCAGTAATTTAGCGATTGATAGAAGAATATACTTTTTATTATTTTTTACTAAAAATGATCAAATTCTTTTGGCATACACTTTATTTAAAAAATTGATCGATCCAAATAAATATTAGAGGTTATAACCCGAACGGTAAGTAGGTTAACAAAAATGGAGGTGCTCCTCCTGCTTACTCATATAATTAAAATTGATTTATTAAAGTAAAATGTCACATAAGTATTCGTTGCAGACAACACTTGACTGCAACTTTAATCCGTTTTCAAATGTACTAACTGTCCAGTATAACAACAATGTATTTTACAGTCCATTAACTTAATATGTATTCTTGGAGAAATGTGCAACTGAGTATACACAACTTTACAATTCCAAATAATAAAATTATAGTAATGAAAAGTGGTCTCGAGAAGATGGGTTATATAACATTACCATGAAGAAGTTTGCCACATAGTTTACTCATAAACGGATCTTAGATGCACGTAAACGAACTGTATCCATTAGGCATTGAAATAAAATGTAATAGTATTAGACATTGGATACCTCTCAGATGCATTTTCTCAAATTGGAAAGAAAGACATATATAAGTTAAGGAAGTCACTATGCCAATCTTATAGACATGTATTTTATAGAAAAGCTTCTAAAATGAGATCATTAAACTGTAGTATTTCTTTCATCTTGAAACATATATCCAATATATTGAACGGGTCAGAATAGATTTCACATTTTAAACGCGAGTATGTCAGTACCCATAAAGGTAGGGGGATGGGATTACTTACTAACATAAGCGCTTTAATTATAATTATATTTTGGTCCTTAACTCAGAAAAAATATTAAGACATTTTTGTTGTTGGGGAATTAATTGTAATTCTTGTTACTTTTTCCAATTTCGATTAAATTTTTAGAAAATTTTGACACTATTTCACTATCCCAGTAGGTAGTACCAAGTTTGTGATCAGATTCAGTATAGCAATGAAGCATAATTTCATCTGCTGTTATTTTTGGATTAAGCAAATTTTCCAACAATGCATAGTAATAAGAAGCTTAATAATTTCAATTTATTTCAACACTAATCATGTGACGACATTTGCTGTAGTTTCATTTAGGAAATTTTTAATTTGATAGTTATAGGTATAAGACTCCTATCAATCCATGAAATATTATCAGAAAGGATGATTTTGGGAACTTTTATAGCTTGCTTCCCTGTGGTCAATTTCAAAAATATTTGAAGTGTTTGTTTTACAACTTCTCTAGAATTTTTTAACATTAACTTAAAATTATCTAATATCCCCCTTCTTCAGCCGAATATTCACCAGTCAAAATATTATTATCAGGTGTCTATGCAAATATCTGCTTTATCGTCTATGTAAGTCCATTCCAAAGATTCATGTAGAGTAAATCACCTTTTGTGAAAACTAAGAACAGAATTTGATTTAAAAAAACAGTAGAATGCGACTGGTCACTTTTTCGATATCCGGGCTGGTTTTCGAACGTGGTCCGTTCTCATATCAAACATATTTGTTTCACCAGAATAATGCTCAATCTTTCTTCAGTTAAACTACAGCCGGACTATTTCAATGTGTTAAAAAAAATAAAGTAAAATAACTCAGAAATTGAGGCTTACGTGGTTCATAATATATTATAAATCCTGTCTGCTGGCGTGTTAATTTATATCAATCAATCAATTTCGCTTTATGTCGAAACGAAATGTAGAGCTATACTTCACAAATTGATTGGAAATCAGGATAAACATACAATAGATTTGGCGTTTAGGTATTTAAATAAATTTATTTTAATATTTAGATAATTTCACATTGTTTTGTAATAATTATTATAATTATTATTAAATATTCATACAGTGAAAGCTAAATACATACAATATATTTAACATTCATCTGAATAATTTTCAATAAATTTCACTATACAAACGAAACCGATTTACATTAATTTCAATTAAAATATAAATCTGGACAAATAAGTCACGTTATACGAATAAATTTAATAATAGAGGTAAAACGGGAGTTAGTAGGGAACATTAAACATAGAGAAGGGTTATTTAAAATAATTACTAAAATTAGAGAATTGTATCCGCAATATTTCACCATTTCAATTTGATTTTAGTGTGCATAAAAAATATAATAAAGGAAAACCTTAGTATGTAACTGCTTTACTAATCACAAGAAGCACCGTAAATATGTTACATCAAAAGTCAAAATGATATAATGCATAAAATATTTTTTTTAATTCAAATATGTGCTAATGATTACTGAATGCTATCAATGGTAATGGTGAGGGAGGCTGGGAGAAAATCTCGAGTTTGCCTGCATGCCCTATTCATCGTCTGATGCTTCCTCAGTGTCACGTGAGTCCACTCATTGAGGGCCGTCGTGATCTGCCCTCTTGTGATGCCCAATATAGACTCAGGTTCGAGGTAGAGCTCCTCTGCTCCAAGTCTAGCCAATTAATCAGACTTCTAGTTTTCTAGAACCCCAGTATATCCCAGGACCCATACCAGTCTTACTTGTTTGTGCCTGACAAGTCCTTTTAAGGCATTCCCACGCCTCCAAATGAGAGCTGATTTCGTCCTGGAGAAGCACATCACTTTTAGAGCAGCCTGACTGTCGGAGTAGATGTATATCATCATCTCTACACCGTTGGTTACCTCATTCCTACCTGCCACCCCTAGAATTGCGTAAACCTCTGCCTTTCAGATATCGGAGGGTAGTCTGGCGGCTACGAAAGAAGAGAACTGCCTGTGTGGCACACGAGAGAGATCGGAGGGACGTCAATTCTTCCTTCTGCCCATTCCTCCCTATTGGGAAGGGTGAGAGTATATTTCCTTTTCAATCTTCGTTTTTCCCACCTTGAGGACAGAGATGGGGATTACCCTCTCCGCCAGTCCAGCGATTGCAGCGTGACTTTTAGCTCTACCTTAATATCGTCAACTCCCAGAATCCCGCATTCTTAAATTGCGTTGCCAGGCCTAGCAGAAATTCCATAGCAGCGTTGGTGCCATCCTCATTGCGCCAGTGATCGATAGAGAGGCTAGTTTCTAGACTTTTGTCAGTTTTCGGAACGTGATCGCTCTGTCCAGGCTTGGCCACCAAACCACAGATCCGTCTGGAGCCCTGGTCTAATAACCGCCATACACAGCCAATGTAGGATCTATGGGTTGAGCTCCAGTTCCTACTTACAGTCCGGCGAAATTGCCAGAAGGTTGCAGTCGATTTTTTATGACGTTGTCGATCTGCGGCCTCCATAACAATTTATTATCTAGGGTCACTCCCAAGTATCGGACCTCCTACGTAAGCACAGGAGGTCTAAATATGACTGGTGACTTAAAATTCTCTATTTTTCATCTCTTAGTGAAATGGATCATCTCAGTCATTATGGGATTAACTGAGACGTGTTTCATCATCTTTCTGTTATTTTATGGGCTACCTACAGTTTGTTGCAAACGACGCACAGTGATTCAGATTTTAAAAAAATTACGCATAGAGGTCATAATTGAAGTTCTCACGATTAGATCTCCTGGCATGGTTTTAAGAGATTAAAGTCTAGTGCATCTATAAAAATAATGCTACGATTAACAATTTAATAAAGGTCGACAACGGCATCATCTTTTTTTATCAGAAAATATGGATATTGAAAGTACGAGTGAGCATTCTTTAGTGAATATAAGAACATTTTCTGTTTTATGCTGTAGATTGTTATGGCAATAACTAGAAAATATTTGCATTTTTTATATAATTTTAATTTTAAAACCTTCGTTCTTTACGGTTTACCACAGGGAACGGTTCTGGGACCAATCCTATTTAGTATATATCTAAATGGTCTGCTTACTCTACAATTAGATGGCTCAATTTATTCATTTGCAGATGACACTGTAGTATTTTTTCATTGCCTCAACTTGGGAAATGGTAAGGAAACTTGCAAGTAAAAATTTAAAAACAGTAAAGGATTGGCTAGATACACATCTTCTTACTATTAATATAGACAAAACAAAATTCTTACCATTCTGCTCCTATAAAAGTAACCTGCCACAGTTTTCAGATATTATTATTGAAGAGACAGATCAGACAATTCAAAAAGCAACGTACATAAAATACCTTGGAGTGATTCCTGACAGCCATTTAAAATGGGATTTTCATATAGAAAGTGTATGCAAAAAATTGAGATGCTTTATCTATACATTTAAACAATTAAAAAACATATTAACCTCTAAACAGCTAAAAACAGTATATTACGGACTTATTCAGTCGCAATTATGCTACGGTGTGCTAGCATGGGGTGGAATAAATAAAACAAACCTAAATCCCCTTGAGAAACTACAAAAACGATTTTTAAAAATTATTTTAAAAAAAGATTATTATTACCCAACTTATTCATTATATAATGAAACAGATGTATTAACTATAAGGAAATTGTACTGCAAAGCTTTAATAATAAACCAATACAATTATTTACAAAAAACAACTACACACAGCAATTTATCCCCCCGCATGACCACTATACTAGAAATAAAGAAAAAGGAGCAATAACAGTACCGCGGGCCCATAAAACGATAGGACAAAAAAGTTTTACCTACCTAGCCCCCCCGATTGTATAATAATATACCACCACTCTATAAACATCTTAACTATAATAAATTTAAATACGAAATAAATAAATGGCTCCAAAAGTACCCATTTCAGATATTACACAATTTTGTTGATACCGGTGCTTTCTCGGTTGATTAATTTTGCATTATCTAAAAATTATACCCAATTAAACATTTTCTCACTGATTGAATTATACTTACCTAAATAATAAATGTAAATTGTATCATGTATTCTTATAACTTCCAGTTTGTCTTTTATAATAATTTTAAACACTAAAATGTCGCATAACCAATCATGGGTCCTGATATATATTAATGCTTATAATGAACATAATAACAATTATAATTATTGTATGTGTGTAACTGTGTACATATTAATTCATCTGCTGATACCATATAGATAAATGTGTGTAGACAGTTACGTATTATGTTCGTCTTAGGTTTAGATTATGTTTGTGTATATAGCTGCAAGATGTAGCACTCACGCCCAGTTTTTATAACTATGTGAGGCTTACCTAAGGTTTATTACTTATTAGTATATGCTATAACAACTTATTCTGCATGCTAAAATTAAATTATAGTATCTTATAGTATGTAATTTTGAAAATAAACCATTATTATTATATTATTATTATTATATATCTTTAGATCGCCGATGATCACATCTGCCATATTTTTGTGTTTAAAGAGGCATACCTTACTATTATTTTAACATAAATACCTTACCCCAAACGATCTCGAATCATGATATATATATAGTCGTGTTTTACAATGAACTTAGTAAGAAACACGACTATATACTTTATGATTCGAGGTAAGATATTAAAATGCTAAAACAATATCAAGATATGCCCCTTTAAACACAAAAAAATGACAGTGGTGATCATCGGCAATCTAAAGATATATAGCTTTAAAATTTAAATTGTTTAAAAAATGTAAATACTTTCTTGTTATTTCCATAACAACTTTATGCGTCGTTTTTTTTAAATTTGAACCGCTGTGTGACAGTTAGAAAGCGGTCGAACACTATGATCAGTCCACCATCCGCATATGCCTGCGTATAGAATCCATCTGAAGTTAGGCGTTACAAGAGATCATCCACTATTAGACATCATAGAAGGGATGATACGCAACTGTTTCCTGTACAACCGCCTCTCACTGCGATTTTCAATTGACAGTCCATATGCGTGTTGATTCTTGTTAAATGAGTAACTAACTGGGATCCCTTACAACTGATATCTGTCCACTAGTGATTCCTGTGATTCCTATCTATCAAAAAAATAAAAGAAGTAATTTAGGTATACAGCGTTTCAACTTTGATTCCTCTTAGTACAAATTAAAAAAGTAAAATTTTATGCGTATATTGCGATCTGTAACATTTTATGTTAGATAATGTAATTCACACTACAAGTAATGAATGTTTATTAATAATGCTCCACACCTAAGTAACCTACAATATAAAATACTCATTTAAAATTTTGCACCATCGTTTCTTCTATTCTATAAATTTTCAATGCAAAGAAGCTGGAATACGTCGATTATGTTTTTGATGTGGACATATAATTGTTTAAATTCAACCCCCTTACTCCACCCGTTACCTGGGGGAAGCAACAACTTTAAAAATTTTAAATTGAAGTAGTGTTCAAGGGATATTTCGTTCTAGGGGTCTTTCAGTTCTCTTTTGTTTAAATTTGAATGATTTTGTGAAACATTATTAAATATCAAGGAAATTTGCTTTTTAAAGTTTCAAAAATGTTTTATTAGAAACTCTGCACGTGTTTCGGCTTTTTAGGCCTTTGTACAGGAAATGCTAAACATAAAATTTGTGTTCATTGCTTATATAACCACATCTGGTACCTACTATAAAACTATTGTAAAATATGTTTTTATAAGTTGAATATTAATTTATTATTTAAATCTAAATCTATAAAATGACAATGCTATATACATTGTTTATAATAAATTTCTTGTGTTCCTCGAATCGCTTTTTTATATTTCGTCCAGTTTGTCCAATGTATAAAGCATCACAGTCACTACATTTTAACTCATATGCTCCTGTTTTTTGTAACTTTTCAGTTTTGTCTTTATTATTAATCAACATTTTACCTAAATTTTTATGTTAATGTTTTTATGCAATATTAAATAATTTTATATTATGTTAATTAGTAATAAAGATGAAACTGAAAAACTACAAAAGCAGGAGTATATGAGTTAAAATGTAGTGACTGTGATGCTATATACATTGGACAAACTGATGAAAATAAAGGCAATTCGAGGAACACAAGAAATCTCTTGTAAACAATGTATATAGCACGGGAATATCAACACATTGTATAGAAAACAGTCATTTTATAGATTTAAATAATGTCAAATTACTCCATTCGGAAAAGAAAGAAAAGAGAGTTGATCTATTATTAGAAATAAGTAAGGCTGTTAAAAATAATAAAAATTTAACGAATGAACAACAAATTTTTACCGACCACCATATTTTAAATAAAATAATTTAGATTTAAAAAATAAAGTAATAATCAACTTATAAAAACATATTTTACAATAGTTTTATAGTAGGTACAAGATCTAGTTAGGCTATAAACACAAATTTTACTGTTCAGTATTCCTTGTACTCTTGACAAAGGCTTAAAAAGCCGAAACACGTGTAGAGTTTCTAATAAAATTTTTTTAACATTAAAAAGCAAATTTCCTTCATATATTTAAAATAAGAATATTTTATTTAATTAGATTAAATGATAACATTTTGAAGGTTTACGACACGTTACTTTTTCTTTACCCACTCTGTATTATTTTAAAATTTCAGTACACTGTTTTGTAGTGATATTTTTGGTAACTAAGTAATTTTGTTGACATTTGTAGTTTCTTGAATGGGTTTTAAATTAAAGTAGTGAATAAATTTTTGATTCGAATATTTAAGTTGTCTTGTCCTAAGTGAATAGGTAATAGCCCTGAATATGCTTCGAAGGAGTCAATTATTAATTGCTGAGCATGAAGGTTTAGGTCGAATGACAGGGGTAGTAGTATGTCAAAAACCTCAGAATTAATTATTGAATGATGTTGTCACTTGAGGTATTTTCCTTTGGTGAGAAAATTTAACTAAATCTAACAATAAGATTATTTAGGCCCAACTACTACGTTAGGTTAGGTTAGGTTAAGTCCAATAAATTAAAAGTTAAATATTTTAAACGATTCCTATGCAGTTTTCTGTTAAATGTGGGTCGTATTAACAAGGCCAATTATTTAACCTTTACTAATAAAGATATAATAAAATTATGATACCAAAGTATTCCAACAGAGAGGGTAAAAGTTAAATTACAAGATAGTAATAAATATTAGAAATAATATCTAAATAGGTACCTAAGTCGAAATCCTCTCAATTTATTTAATTAAAGATTAAATAAATTTGCCAGCACACGCTTTTTAATGATTTATAAATTTGTATCATACTAAGAGAAGTGATTAAGCTTTAATTGCGATTGCCCACTAGTAAAGGGTTTTTATCAAATAAATGGAAATCCCTATTGAGGCCATCGTGCACACCATTCGCAGACTGGTTTCTGGTTTTTCCTTCATCAGTGTGAAGGGGGTATATACACAACGACAGCAAGAGAAATGTCAGAATCACTAGTCTCTATATGAAAGCAGATTACCAATGAGTTGAGGTTGACTCCATCTACCAGTGTCAATCGCAAAATAATATAAATTGGAATAACGCCGACAAGCGGTATTAAAGCTTAATCACTTCTCTTAGTATCATACCAAGTTTATAAATCATTAAAAAGTGTATGTTGGCAAATTTATTTAATCTCCAATTAATTAAATTGAGAGGATTTCGACCTTGGTACCTATTTAGGTACTATTTCTAGTATTTGTAACGGCCCGTTTTTTAAAATAAACAATTTTGACTACATTCCGTGTAAATTATATAGAAATTATTCGAATTATAAGTTAGATTCCAAATTCGAATGAAATAGTTATATCAAACCTTATTATACTAGCTACTTAGTGCGCCGCTACTGTCCTGGAGAAAAAACTTGGTTATAAGGAAGTGCTGTCGTGCGCGGTGAGGAGTATGTTTTGTTAGAGGCGAACACCGGATAGATCTGCGGGAGCCACCACAGTGCACGGTCAAGACACAGCAATCAAGAGCCACGGCAGTGGAAAGTCGTTGTCAAGCATGAGACAACTTTGTGAGTTAGTAAAGTGCACAAAAGGCGATGTTGACTTATGGAAATATTTGATATGGTTGAAGTGTTGTAAGGTCAAGACAGCACGCTTGGCTCAGGATCAACAAGTAAGCATGTTTAATTATATTGGCATCTAGACGAAAATATGTAAATTCCGAAAAAGTTCGAACACCCTAGGTACCTATGCACTAACCATTAACTTGTGGTCAGACTTTGAGTAACAGATGGGTTATTTAAAAATCTAATATTTTATAACTGTTATTTTTAAATAATGTTAACAGACTGTTATACAGTGGCGGTTCGTTAGTCAAGAGATAGGGAGGTCAATCAGAAAAGTTTACTGTATTACCTACCTTTTAAAGTGATTTAAATTCCAAGTCGATCCTCCGGTCTTCTTGAGATGCAAAGTGGTCAATTACCTTTTCATTAAAGTCTTTTATATTCTTCATTAATGCCCTTTCTATGGTAAGCATAGCTAAAGAAGATAACCTTTTCTGACCCATGGTATTTCTTAAAAATGTCTTTATTCTTTTTGAGGTGGAAAAACAACGTTCACTTTCGACGGTAGTCATAGGGAGAGTACACAAGATTTTTAACAGTTTGACACTTTCAGAAAAAGTATTGCACAAATTATTGTTAATAAAAAGCTGTAACAAAGCAACTGCACCTTCACTATTGGAAAAATCTTCTCGGCTATATAATATTTCTAATTCAGTTTTAAGTTTCAATTGATTTATGACTGGATACTCCATTTTAACTAATTTAGAGGAAAGCTTTTTTTTATAATCTTTAAATCGATCTGCGTGAAATAACTGAGACACTGCTAAATGATTACTAAAGCCAAACCTGTTTTTGATCTCAGATATAATTATATCACAAACTTCTAATGAAATTCTCCTTTTTGATTCTTTCGTTTTACATCTCTGGGCAGATTGCATAGATGTCTCTTCCAAATAGTTATTCAAAATTTTCATTTGTAAGTAGTTTTTTAAACCAATAGCTTGGTTTAGAGTGTTGTTTTCTGATTCATTATCAATGATTTTTTCTAAACAATCTAATAATTCTGTTCGATAGGTATAAACAGTCTCTATGCACTTTATATTAAAATTCCATCATGTTGGAGCCGCTTTAGGTAATTTCACCTTAACAACATTACCTGACACGGCTGTTCTTTTAGGCGATTTTCCAAAGAATGAAGAAAAGCTATGTAAATTAGCAAAAAAAATGTTTATGCTTTTATCCTGACTTGATGCATTTTGTAAAATTAAATTTAGTTGATGAGCATAACAGTGAATAAAATTTGCTGAAGGATAACTTATTTTAATTTTGGCTTGTACACCTCCAAAAGCACCACTCATTACTGATACTCCATCGTAACTTTGTGCTATCAATTTTTCAGGACTTTCATTAGTTTTCAGACATTCTAACTCTTTTAAAATTACATCTGTCAAATGCTGCGATGTCGTTCATTGAGGCTGAATAAATTTCCAAAATCTCTCACATACAACACCGTCTAAAACGTATCTAAACACAAAAACTACTTGTACTTTATTCATAACCCAACTTACGTCCATCTTTCAGTTTTAATATATTTTGTACAACACTCATATTTAATAGTAAACACCAAAAACACTGTTTTACTTAATTTCACGACAAGTAGAGATTTACTAATAAAATGTTCACAAAGAAAAACATTAAATACAACGCGACATTTACCGACCACCGCGTACCTAGTCAGCATTAAGACTGCTCACTGCTCTACTGAACTTAGTGAACTTCGTGCGTTACCGTTTCCGTAAAATGTGTCAGGGACATTGCCCCGCCAGTGTTTTCTGTCTCTTTTCTCGCGCATAAGTCTATTTCACTTTAATTCGTTGTAAATTCGGTCCGTAGCTAGCTTTGAGGACAAGTTGTGGATTGACCCAAGATTTTTAAATTCTAAATGAATAATGTAATGAATATGAATGTAGCGGCTCGGTGCTCGGGGGGAATACGAAATCCTGCGATCTAGATATTTGAATAGTATTGTGCATAGAATGAACTAGAAACTTTAATATATTTTTTAAGAATATTAAAAATATATATACTATATATTTTTAAACTTCAGAAAATTAAAAGCTCTATTTTTTTATTTGTATGGGGGAGGTCATTGACCAAATGATCCTATAGAAGAACCGTCAGTGCTGTTATACATGTTCGAAAATAACAAATAAGCGATATGACATTGCAAATGTTCTCGCAACAATTATTCAGAAATTCAGAAGACAGCAACAGATGAAAAGCATGGATAATATGGGATAACGATTTGGATAACGACAACGACGACAAGACAACTGTAATTCAGAAAACAGCAGTAAATAAAATGGCGTAGACTACTTAGACCAGTATGGGATAATATTAATATTACCTTTGCCTATGCGGTATTCTGTTGGCGGTCGGCGAGTCCGATAGATTCAATCGCAGTGAGCGGTATATAAATACAAAATTA
This sequence comes from Rhamnusium bicolor, assembly GCA_029963845.1. Lineage (NCBI taxonomy): Eukaryota > Metazoa > Arthropoda > Insecta > Coleoptera > Cerambycidae > Rhamnusium > Rhamnusium bicolor. The sequence goes on along the minus strand of JANEYF010002799.1, from coordinate 572,045 downwards.
AATATTCCATATCACAACAAAAATTTAATTTATATTTGTACTAGTATATTATATATGATATTCATGGCGCAAATATAGTATGTGTATCTACACTGGTATTTGTTTATTTATTCAACATGAGATGACACTAATTGAAGATTTTAACTTAAAAAACGTTTTATGGAAATCAATTATTTATTTTATTTACTTATATGTATATCTATGTAAGGGAATCAATTAATATAAAACATATAACTCAAACAAAATCCATTATTTTAAATATTAAATAAATAACAAACAAAATCCATTGTAAATAAAAATAAACAAGTAAATAACTAATAAAGTTATAAAATAACAGATCGTTAAATAACAACCCATCTCATCTACACTATGTCGTATAAAATAACTCAGAAATAACATTTGTGTATTCTGCGAATAATGATGCCAGTACTCCTCGGCTATCTGTTATTTTTAACCTATTATTTTAAACTGTTAAAATAACAATAACAGTTCGAACCTATTATTAAAAAATAACAATTTTTTCCATCTCTACTTTGAGTGCCTCGCGAGAGAACAATTAATTTTTATAAGATTTGCGAATCAGCCCCGTGCCTTTAAAACTTAATTCGTTTAAAGTACTTTACATGCGTCTGTAGTTGATTATCATTGACTTTTTAAATAACTACCTATTTTCCATCTTTTATTGGTAGCATGCTATTTGTTAGTTAAGGAAAATCATTGTATATTTTAAACATAAAATATGGTGGCCCATTATTAAATAGATTAATTGATTTTATATTTCTTTGTACCATTTGGATAGGCGATTGCCGTATATGACCTTGTCTTTACTTTATTTAGTTATAAGTTTGATTTGATTTATCTGGTGAACCGCTTTGCTTCCCTACCCAGAGAAGAGAGTCATAAATATTCCTTATTTTGAATAAACGTATTTTGCTATTAGATTTTTGTTTCATTCAATAAAATTTAATTGAACTGTTTTAATGATAAGGTAACATGCGTTATATATTTATTATTATCTTGTAAATTGTTTAACCTTTTTTTTTTCGAAAATATTTATATGTGCTGTTCAACTTTAATATTATCTCCAACAATTATCTAAAAAGTATTAAGTTTAGTAATCAAGAAAAAAGTAAATAATTTTTCGAAAAACTAGAAATGTCTTAAAATTGGTTAATAGATGTAAACGTGTAAGAAAGACTACTTTTTGTTTTAAGACTCTACACAATAAATAAACTAATGCTTAAATCAGAAAAAGTATAAACTGGTATATAAATATTTGTTTCCTCTCTTCTGTAAAATTTATGAATTCTGTCTTAATAAACTTCTCAGGTACACACTGAGAGAATGATTTAGTTGGGAGATATAAATTTTATTTCAACCAAATAAATGATTTCTTTGTATTTGGCGAACTAAACATTTAATTGGGAGAATTAAGGCATTTATTTGATTAAAAGCCGAATATTTAATATTATCAATTAAATCAAAATACTTATTTGTAAGAAATATTTGTTTCTGAACACTAAATATTTATTTGTGAACATTAAACATTTGTTTCTGAACATTAAATATTTGTTTCTGAGCATTAAATATTTATTTCTCAGGAATAAGACTTTTTACAGAAAATTGCGTGGATTTATTCTTGATGAATACATTAATTTCAGGAAAATTAATTCCGTTTTTAATTTATTTATAGTGAACAAATATTTATTTCTCAAAAACAATGAAAATTTCTTATACTCATTAATATTAAATAAATTGTTAATTTTTGTTAATAACGCTGTTTAATTTATTTATAATAAAAAAACTATTTCTCCTCGCACCTGCTTTGAGTATCCACCATCTTATAAATTATTTAAAGAATTTGTTAAATAAATCTCTGCGCCAAAAGGATTAGTCATAAGTTGGTTTTTTGGAGGAAAAAAACAATCTGAACAATCCTTTTGCTACGCATGGTTTATTTAAAAAAATATATAAACAATTTATATAGAATAGCGACTTAATACCTAAAGAAGGTTCGAAGACAAATTATACGGATACAACAAATAAATGAATACAGAAAATTAAAAATATTTCTAATAAAAAAAATATATAAAAATTTTTACTTACCTGGTTTATATTTGATTTATATTAAAAAATGTATGCCTCACGATTTGTCTACAGTACGATGTACTAAAAAATCAATTTTGCTAAAAATTATAGTAGATATTTTTTTATTTTTTTTCACAAGTTGTAAAGCATGTTGTCGGTCCACTGCCAAAACAACGAATGTGCATTTTCTAATTTCTCAGAAGAAGGGAAATAAAGTTCAATTTGTTGTTAAATATCCAAAGGTAATTTATTTATAGGTATAAGTTTCCTAGTATTAAAATATTTCAAAAATATTCAATATTCGCATTTGCGGTTTTGGCACTGCAGACAAAAAAATATATTATTTTCCAACAGAAAAGTCGAAACCGACAAATTTGCACATTCGATGTTTTGTCATTAAAGCAACGTTATGGTAGGTATATATTTGCGAAATTAAAATGTATTTTATATTAAAAACATGTATGCTTCACGACTTGTTTATAATAAAACATATTCTAAAAAATGATAGGGTAGATATCATATAATTTTTTATATAATTTTGCGTAGATGTAGGTACATACATAATATATCACTATCAGTATAATCAATTACTCTCATGAACTATAACTTCATAATATCTCCATAGACACGATGACGTTAAAACTTATATCTATTATGTTAATTCTTCTTCCATAGGTGTTAAGGTATTCATGCTTAATAAAGTTCTAATTTTTTTTAACTAATGTGTCTTATTAGAATTAGTTAAACCTCAAATTTATTATATATAAATCTGGATTTCCATGTAAAATTTTAAGAGAAAATTCAGGAAAATTGTAAATATCAGGAAATGCAGCCATTATAATCGCTTATACCGAGTAAAAGTTTTGCATTGAATTGATGCGAGGATATAATTTATAAAATAAAACGTAAACGAACAAGAAACAATAATACAATGAAAATTACTGCGAAATATCTTGTAGACTGTATGGTAATAATAATATAAAATAATACAGTCTTAAATAACACCTAGTTAAAAAAATAATCTATTTATTTTTATGCAAGAAAGTAAGTAATAAAAAAGAAAGACATTCTCAACCGATATATTTGAGTACAGATTTTCCTTTTATTGTTTTCTTATTTTGACTGTAATGTGCTTAACTGGAACCTTTCAATAATACCAAATAGTGAGTTTATTATTAATTTAGAAATAATACAAAGTTCAAATAAAGATTAATTTTCAATTCTCTTTACCCCTTGTTTATTGTAATTTTTAATTGATGTGTCAGGTTAAGGATACAGACAAGCAAATGTCTGTGTTAAAGGTAAACAAAATTAAATATATGAAAAATATTTACACATATTTATTAAGAAAATAACAAAAATAAATAACTCAACAAATTTTCACAACTAAACAGTTTTTGGCTAGGTTAGGTACTTTAATATGCTATGATAAACAAATTACCACGTACAAACATTAAAAACTTACATTTAAAAGTTTCTTTGGGGCTTTCCAGCCTCAATTTTCTTCTAATAAACTATACATCAACCGAAAAGGACAAAACACTTAACACAAAGCTTATAATAAGAGAAAAACGGAACAATGGCGTCTTGTTGAATCTTGTCTAATGCGCTACCGCGGTTTCGCCGGTAGAGGGCCAACATTTAGTTCTCAGAAACAAATTTATTAATGAGGAATAAATATTTCTTATTAGAATTAAATATTTATTTCCGCTATTAGGGTATAAACTTTAATAGTAAATATTTCTTTCTATGAAATAAATATAATGATGTAATAAATGTGGCAGATACAAATGTGTTATTCATGAGTAAATTTATTTCTTATAAATAATTATTTAATTACAGAAAATAAATACCAAGACAATTCCTGAAATAAATCATTTAGTTTTGTCAATTAATCCAATCTTCGAAATATGCTTATTATAACAAAATTATGAAAAATATTTATTTGTCTGAATTAAATTTAATGCAGAATAATAAATATTTATTAAATTGAAAAAACTAAGGCTTCTTAGTCATTTCAAGCCAGATATTTCCCTCAGTGCAGATTTATAATTCTAAAATATTTCTATTTTAAAGTACTGCAATGCGTTTTGTAGGTTCTACAGAAAATATATATTTTGAACATATCTAATGATTCCAGCTTGGTTAGCGAAACGTCTTTCAAATATTCTGATGTTTGTGAAAAGTACTTTAGCCTTAGTACATGAGTATGAAATAAACTTTTTATCAACAGAAAAACAACCAACTAATTTCAATTTATAACCAACCAACCACTTGCAACAAGTTTAGACAAATAAAATACAGCGGATACTTATCTGAAATTCTTATAAAGATCGCAAACTCCAACGTGTCAATGATGGCTTTTCCTCGAAGTTACAGTGTGCCATTCTGTCTGCAGGGAACGCATCATATTAATTGGCCTTATCTCAACTTTATTCCCTACCAAGTATCCCATCAAAACAAGCATCCATCAGAAACAAGAAACTTTTCTGGTAACTTACAAAATGTATATTAATCAAGTCAAGTTTTATCTTCTTTTTTATACAGTGACTTTTATGTAATGCTGAGCACGTCAAAAGTATTAAACCAAGGTCTTTCAGCTTTTAACGCTCGGGGTTGGTTCTTAGTATTTTTATTAATAATAAAGATAGATTATGAACAATACGTTTGTAAAAATAGGTGTGTGATTTTGTTCAATACAGTATTTAGAATTAAATTTAGTTTAATTGATAAGTTCAAAATTAAACCAAATTCACAAATCAGTCTACGCACAGAGTGTTATTTCGGAAAAACGTTATTCAGAAGAAATATTAGTAATAATTTTGCAAGACAGCGGTTATGCTGCATCTATGTACTTTATACAGAGTGACACAAAAGGAGCTTCTTCTGGGAGTAGCCCACTGTAACCCAGTTAAGAGGTTCGCTTTAAGTTCTTCCTCGGTTCCCCACAAACCAATTCTTAAAATTTTAAAACTTATTCCGAGATTTGCCAATAGCAAATATTTTTTACCAGGGCGATTGTCATTAAAAATGCAGCCATTTCCCTAGCGCATTGTTGTTCAGAACCATGAATAAACCATTTTTAAAATAACGGAGGTTCAAATAATTTATTTGTGGGGTAACTAAATTCGCACTTTTAGAACTCCAGTTTTCTAGATTTACATATTTTCTTGTAACAGTTACTATTTTATACAGGATGCATCACGGGGATTATCCTATTAGACGTTTTCGAGTAACTACAAATAATTTGAAACTGAAAATTTGCACGTAGAGGTTTTCAGGGGTGCTTAACAAAAATAATGCCACGTATGTGAAACTTTCGGTTATACCGGAAGTCGGAATTATCTTCCTTATTTTAAATGGCATGTCATATTTTTTTATGCCAGATTCGAATTATATTCGTTATTTTAAGTAGTGATGTGAGTCGGATTTTTTCCAATGCAAAAAATTAATTTTGCGCTAAAAATTTTAAAATTTTAATGTGCTATCTTACACAAATAGAATTAGCTGGAACGTTTACTTGGTAAGATATTATTTTCAGTATACGAATGCATGGACTCTACCTTCATTTGGGCGTGACGGTTTTGGAGATAAACCAATAAAGAATTAAAAATTGTACCGTTATTTTATTAAATATTTCCTGAAACTTCCTGAACACTATAAATGCAATAAAGCATTACTTTTATATACAGGGTGGGGCAATAATGAGTTCGACTTCGATATCTCGAGTTCTATGATAGCTAGATACTTGATTTAAAAACATAAGTAAAGGAGACAAAAAGTCTATAACCGGTAATTATTTTCAAATATACAGAGTGAGCCAAGACGATTATACAGGGTCAAGTAAAATTTTTTTAAATGGAATAACTCTCTCCCAACCACTTGGATGTAATGATTTTTTTTTTGTTGAAATTAAGTCATTTACAAGTGTATATTAAAAAAAATCACCACAGTCACAATTATCGATTTTAAGAAATAATATGTTAGTACTAGTTATGAGACATATGTGTGATGACACTTAGCCATTTTCACTTCCTAAAAGTATACAGAGTGGTCAAAAAATATTTTTTAATTTTATAACTATTGACCGGAATTTTCTCAATTTTTTTTAAATGGAACACTCAGTATATTTTTGGATGATGTGGTGTAGTATTGAAAAGCGAAAATTTTTTGTACGTGCATTCCTATGGCTATTTGTGATCATTTTCAATTTCTTGAACAATAAATTCAGCAATAAAAATTAAAAATGAGGTTTTTTTTTGAAATAATTTAAAAGAGGGTATTATAATAAGCGTGTTACATGATGCCCATAAAAACGTCACACCAGCAACAATCCAAAATTTGAAAGAAAGGATAATAAATTTTTTTAGAAGTAGCACTCGGGCAATTTTATGAATAGTAGAAACCTCATTCCAGAGGTGCATAGAAATGTGTGTCAATCAATATGGGCAACATGTGGAGCACGTTTTATAATGTCTTCTCTTGAATTACAAAAAAAAAAAAAAAATTATTGCTGAATTTTGCTGTTATTGTTCAATAAATCGAAAATGGTTACACATAGCCATAGGGATGCACGTACAAAAAATGGTCGTTTTTCAATCCTACATCACCCCGTCCAAAAATATACAGGGTGTTTCATTTGAAAAAATTGATAAAATTCAGTTCAAATAGTTGTAAATTTAGAAATTATTTTTTGTATACTTCTCGGAAGTGAAAATGGCTGACCGTCATCACACAGATGTCTCATAACTGATACCAACACATTTTTTCTTAAAATTGATAATTGTGACTGTAGTGATTTTTTTAATATACACGTATAAATGACATAATTTTAACAAAAAAAAAAATCATTACATACAGGAGTTAAAAAGAGGCCACAAAGACGATTCAAAAAATTTTCTGATATACATGGTGTTCCATTTAAAAAAATTTTACTTGATTCTGTAAAATCGTCTTGGCTCTGTATATTCGAAAATAATTTCCGGTTATAGACTTTTTTATCTAATTTATTTATGTTTTAAATCAAGTTTATAGCTATCATAGAACTCGACATATAGAAGTCGAACGCACTATTGCTCCACCCCGTATACATATCTGGTATCAAATTAGAAGTCAGACCAAGATCAATGTAGCGGTCTATTAATTTTTTTTAACATTTTTATCTGGATTTCATGCCAGCTAAAACTTGGATAAAAATGCTAAAAATGAAATTAGCCGATAAATTTACATCACCAGTTTTAAGGTAACTTTCAATATAAATCCCTATCTAGAAAACCAATGGGTTTTGAGATATTTCGATTTTAATAAAATCTTATACGGTAACTAACCCGTAGTTGAAAATTAACAACTGCTATGATAAATTCCAATAATCAATGTTTCTCCCATATATTTATTAGATATGTGCGCAAAAACTACAAATGCTCCGAGATGTTCAGAATGCTCAGAAAAAAGCAAATTCGACCTCAATTAACACGTTTGCGACGTTGTGACTCACTCATAGGTCACGCCAGTGTTTGCTAAATTTTACCGCTGAAACATCATTGTTTCGATTTAAGACCGTAATTTGTATATTATAGACATTTTTCTGACATTGGTTTACAAAATCTCTAGTAACTCGAAATTGGTATGGGATAGCGTCATAGTCTTTTTTTTATTTTACAGAGAGAAAGTTAGAGAAGATCTGGGTAAAGTGTGAGTGAGTTATTATCAGATATGCAGGATAATGGGGGGTAAATTCGTGATTTCTTTTTGACATCAATCCCTTTCGATTCAGATAACTGAAATCTGAATGGCCCTATTGTTCTGAAATTATTGTCATATATGTAAAAATGTGTGAGGAATCGAATGGTGTACGTAGTTTGTTGGATCCTATCTTTCGTTTTCGAGATATCGTCTTTCAAATTGTGGAGAATGGGATTCTTTATCATTTCGTGTTAATTTTGCGAGGGTGTATCTCGAAATGTAAGAGAGATATCGATATGCGATTTATGCCATTCCATTCGTCTCGTCGTGTTTTATATTCAAAATTTTTAGATTTTTCTGAGGTTTCAATTTTCGTTAAAGATTCACATATAAAGGTATGACAATTTTTTTCTGATATAGGTTTACTATTACGAGTTATACAAGATACTGCTTAATGCGTTTACGTAATAAATAAAATGTTCTTCTTTAGTTTATAATACTTTTGTCCATTACTTATTGAATAAAATTACAAAAATTTATGCATCTTTTACTTAGTAAACCAAATTGTTAAACCGCGCTGTACAGAGCAACGTGGACCTTATAACCGTAGATATAATACTAATATCCTTTAAACTAAACGCTGATGTTTTACATGCATTGAAGCATGACCCAGAAGTAGGCACGGACATTCACTAACAAAACCTCGCGGGTGGGTTACAATGTCGCGAACATGTTAAGTCGCTTGTTGTAAATGGAATATATGTACTGTATTTTATAATAACTAAGCCTGGCCAAGCGATGGTAGATTCAGGGTCGGGCGCAATACCAATGCCATCGCGCGCTTGTTTACGATGACGATGACACGACACACTTCAGTTGTTATCTGTCGGTTGATGCATAGAGTACTAATAAATAATAAATAATGTTCAGCGTAAAGAGTAGAAAACGACCGTACGTTGATAAAGTGAATAAATTTATCGGTGAATTTCCGAATTATTCTATGATGGATGTAAAATAATTTGTAAAGTTTGTGATCAAGACTTAATGTGCTGACATAAATACGGCTGCAAAATTCATGTCAATAGTAACCGGCATAAAAATTAAAAAAAATGGCGTGTCTTCTTTGGAACCTCAGTTTATGTTTGATTTACTGTTAATGCTGATTACCTGTGATGTTCCCTTGCGCATATTGGATAAACCAGCATTTTGGGAGTTCTGGAATAAATACAATCCCCAGGTGAATTTACCAAGTCGTTCATCATTACGTAGATATGTACCAAGTGTTCGTGAAGACATTGTAAATAGGATTAAATGTGCATTAAAAAATACACGGCTGTGGTTATGTGTCGACGAGACGACAGATTGTAAAAAAAAATCTATTTTAAATATTATAGTACGTGTACTATACCCTGTTAATCCAACATTTCCACTTTTACTAGCTAGCAAAAGACTAACTGCGTGTATTGGCGAAACAATTACGCAGGTGGTGTTGGAGACTTTCGAAAAATTTAAACTGTCAACAAGTCAAGTGTTGATGTTTGTGACCGACGGTGCTGCGACAATGCGTTTGGTTGGCCGTTTTCTTCAAAGAGACGATTGTAGGTTTTTACATGTTACGTGTAAAGTGCATGCGTTCCATCTTGTAGCAGAAACGTTTCGAAAATATTTTCCAGAGGTAGATGCATTAATAGCAAATACAAAAATAATTTTTCTCAAATCTTCTAAACGGCTTCGAGCATTTCACACACTGTGTCCTGGTATTCCGAAACCAGCAGAGCCGATTCTTACACGTTGGGGAACGAGGTTGAAGGCAGCTTTTTATTATGCTGAATATTTTCAACAAATAAAAGCTGTGATACTACAGTTCAACCCTAACGAGGCTGCAGCTATTAATGAAAGCCAGACAAGCTTTCAAGGTGTTTCCCTTAAAACAGATTTAAAAACTATTTATAACAATTATAGAGGACTACACGACACAATAGAAAAATTGCAAAATACTTCGTTGTCGTTAGTGGAATCGCTGCAAATAGTGGACGATGTAAATACAGAGCTACAGACTATAAATAACGCAAAAAATAAGCCCCTTATTGAAAAATTCGAGAGTGTATTACGGAAAGATCCTGATTTTACCAAATTAAGACAAATTTATGATGGTGCATCTACAGCTGCGTTAAATGAGTTCACAGAGTGTTTTACTTATGCCTGTATTACTTCCGTAGATGTCGAACGGTCTTTTTCAAAATACAAACATAATTTATTTTTCACCACAGCGAACATCGCTTACTGAGACAACTGTTGAAACATATCTGATGCTACACAGTTATTATAGAAGTGCTCCAGTATGTGATAGCGACAACCAAGCTACTTCATAAATCTGCTTAAGAAGGTGAGTTTTGTACATATTTTTATAAAGTATACCAGTATTAATAAAATTTATTTCCATTTGTTTATTTATTATTAGTTATCACTTAGATATACAATGCATATGTGTGAACGTCATTTAACAGTTTAATAATAATGTGCAACACTAAGCTTACAAAATATAAGGAAATACATAAAAAAGATTTTAAAGCGAACGAAATAGTACAAAAACATACATCACAATATATAAAATATTTTTGTTTCTATTATTGTGCTTATTCAAGTATTATGATATGATTCATACCCAGTACGTCTCTGTAGGATTAATGACCTTGGCCAGGCTTAATAATAACATTTATACTTCTGACCTATATGGGCAATCCCTATAACTAAAATATACAGTTATTGAGTAATTTAAAGTTGTTCCTAAAAATTGTCAAATTAACATTAGTAATGAGTATATTGTGTCAAGGAGAACATAGTTGGCTTTCGCTGGTTACAATGCGTTTTTTAAGAAAAGGTTCATTAAGAATTTCGTCTTCCAAAGCACGTAATCCCTGTGTCGGTAAATTTTGATAAAAACACAATACCGGGAAGTGGACCTTACCACCCAGCTAGTGTCTTGCTATTGGTCACGTGCTATTAGCAGTTTTATTTAAGGTTAGATTCGAGTTTATGGTGATTTATTATGAATTCGCGATTATCGTGAGAGAATCATTATTCGATGTGTTGTGTATACATACAATTTTGTGGATTAATCAAAAGTGAGAACATGGATTACAAAAGAGAAAAAGGCCTAGACTGAGAATAAATTTTCCTAAAAAATGGGTTTTGCAACTTTTTCTTTTTTTTTTTCCGGGATATCGGTCTGTAGGCTGGCAGAGGTCACACCTGAGATGACTTTTTAAATGCCTAAGAACTAGACTTTCCTACACAAGACATAAATGTGGAGCCTCTGAAAATGTTAATATATTATTTTAAGTATGCAACCAGTACATCTGTCGAAGTTGAATGGTCCTTTTCAAATACAAATGGATTTTTAATGAAGGGCACTGGAGATTAACTCCAGAATATTTACAACCAATATTACTTATATACATACGTTTACTCTTGTGATCGCTATATCTCTTTCCTTTATTGCGTGTGGGTGGCATATTGCCAGCTATATCTATTAATTAATTTATTCGCAGGAAAACTCCGCTTCATCTGTCCAGATAATTTTTCAAAAAGTTATTATCTTCTAGAATACGAAACTAATTTGCATTTCAGAAAACTAAATTCTATTACCATCTCCTGGATATGCTTCCAAATATGCCAAGACCGCTATTTCACCATTCCCAATTTCATTAACTTGACTCGGACTTTTGTGGCTTTAAAAGCGGCGAATTCTAGGAAATTAGCCTCAATTCTTCTGAATTCCTTTTCATTCGTAGGACGCAAATTGGGATTTAATTCTTTAAACCTTCTGCCCGTTTTATGAACAATTCTGTTACATTTTCCATGGCATACTGTACTCGATATTGATGGTAATTTAACTATTTTTTACGTTAAAATAATGAAGAGAATTCGAATCTGGCATAAAAGATATGATATGCCATATAAGTACGTGGCATTATTTTCATTAGATTTTCTTAAAAAACTCTAATAATGGTTACTAAAAATAAATAAATATCTCCTACAATGTCGAATTTACTCCCATTATTTGTGAATTTTGCTATAGTTATTAAATGTTTTACCTATTATAGCAAATTTAAAAACTAGTCACCATTAACGTGGGTGGATACTTTAATAGTACTTTTAATAATCACTATAAAATTACCTTATAATTTTATTAGACAACATCATTAATTTAACTCGCTAACCCAACTAGAGTTATTAGACCCTTTTAATAGCATGTATATGAAAAAATTACTGGGGTAGCAAACTCTCTTGTAAGCTCTACAATATTTGTGATAACATAACATTACCGTAATTGTTACTAGATACTTCAATTGATTTAATTGAAGTACCTAACTGCATTAACTAGTTATTAAACAATGGTTATTAGCGACATTAACAATCTTTATTAATATACTCTATTTACCGTAGCAAGATGAGTTAATACAAATGTACAGGATGTCTCCATATTGACTACAATATAGGTGTAATTGACAAAAATTTTGATTTGAAATTTGATGTTTGGCGATGCAGGTCTGCTTTGTTAAAAAATAATTTGTAACATATTTTTCTTTTTTAAAAGATCAAGTGGGTCAAATTCTATCAATTTTATTTAAAGAGACGTTTAGTAGCTGCTGATTTGAAGATACAAGAACAAGATGTCCTGAGGGTTTTTTTCCAAAATTTCAATAATTTATTTTTTGGTTTAAGCTGCATTTGCTGTAATAATTTGAATGAAAAATATTGCAATGCATTGCAGATGTTTTTTAAAAAGCAGTAGTTTTTAAAGTTTTGCTTCCTCCTACGCTGCTTTATTTGATATTTTATTTTATGGGCCCCTCTTTTGATGCTATTCACGAATAAATACTAATAAATCGCCACCTCAGTGCTCCAATAATTTATGACAGAAATTTTTTAATCCAAAGCCACTTAATTTGTTTACTAAATTCTAGTGTTGTGTATAATAAGTAGTACGAACACTATAATTAGGTATTCTTTGACTGATATTAGGTGTATTTTATATTCTTACAAAGTAAATAGCGACGGCCTTCTTTAAAATTATCTGATATTTCTCTCGAGTTACTTCTCCCCTCTTTCATCGCGTTTCACCGTTTCTGCTTCCCATGACATAAATTCTGACATCAGTAGATAAAGTTTTTCCCTAAACACGTTTCTTACGTGACATAAATTTGTTCGTAAAACAATAACCGATATGTTTTTTTCCTTAATACTCTGGTGGGCTATAGATCGAAGAGGAATTTACAATAAAATTTTAACTAACGGAAATGTTTTGTTTTATGTTTAAAATATTTTAACATTCAATAAATAGCACATGTAATTTAAAAGAAATAATCAATTTTTACTAAAAAGACTCAGTGTGAGAAATTACTATAATTTTGTAAATATTGTGTATATTGAAAATTAAGTTTGACTAATTACAATGCATATTTTTATGGCATTGATTTTAATTATCAGTCGGTTTTGTCGCTATGTTGATTCTAAGGCTCTCTGTGAAAGGACATTAAATAAAGTCTAACAGCAAATCTGGAGATTTTTGGGCAACAGATGGTTTTTTGTTAATTTAAGGTTGCTGATTCCGAATATGCCTGTTGCCCAACTGAATTTTTCAAATAAGCCCAAAAATTCAAAATGACCGATTTTCGCACTTTTTTTTTTAATATTCGTAGCTCGAAAAATATAACAGATATTGAAAAATATTAGGACAGCATGAAAACATACATGCAAAATTGTATTAATCCTAAAAATTGTACCACTCATAGGCGTGTTGTAAGAGGGAAAAGTAACATTATTTTGACATATAATTTTCCGTTTTCTTTCTTGAAACTTAGGATTTTTGCACGTTTTAAATTAAGAGCATCAGATTCGTATTATCATTAGGAAATACATTGCAATTAGTGACGTCACTAATTTTTCTTTATTTACCCTTTCGATGCGAGCAATATCGCGTGTTCTGTGAACGAAGCATTGTTAGTCGTTACGTAATCGCATGGCAACCGTTCTAATGACACCACCTTACCGTCCAATTACGCCAACCAAATGTGTCATTTGCCTCGTTCAGATCTCTCGCGCGTCAGTTACTTTCCTCTACTATTTTATTGACTAAATTTTCCGTAAAAAATAGCTCAAAAATGTCAAGTGAAAAAGAATTTTTATCAAAATTAGAACAGCCCACGACGTTTTCATACACATGAATTTGGGGAATCCATTCACGTGGAAAAAGTCTAATTATATTCGGCAGGTTCCGACGGAAGCTCATTATCGGTAATTTGTTGAGGAATATCGTCCACAGAATTAGGTAAAACACTATCAATTTCTATTTCATCCCCGTCATTTTCATCTTCGCCCCTCATTATTTCATTAGTATATTCCTTCAGTTGTTTGTTGGATAATATTAAGCCTATTTCCTTGACTTATCATGGGCCATAGATAAAGAAGTGAGTGGGCCATTGACGTTTTAGTACATCCCAACACAATACAGAATATAATAAATAAATTCAACGCGATCACACGACAACCGCTTCACATGAAAAATGCTTTTGTAAAATCTCATCGACCGTTCAGTGGGCACAAATTGTTTTGGCTGTGATAACACGACAACTGTATTGAAAGGGTTAAGTTTGCTAAATTTTGTTAAACATTGTATGCCGAGGATATATGAAGAAAGTCAGAGAATTAATTCTTATATGTTATACGTACAACAAATTGTTCTATTAAACATAAAATGTACACTAATCTGTCTACCCAGAGGCAGGGGGAAGTGAAATTAAATAATAATTACTTTGATATTCCTATTTGGGGTTTTTAAAGTTTTTTACAACAGTGGGTAAAATGATATTTTCCGCACTATTGTATAAAACATTGAGTAAAATTTAGCAAAAAAAAATGCATGTTTGTCATTCGTGCACAATACCTGTAATCAATAGAAGAAATATGTACTATTTTTACTAAGAATCACCACCAACTATTTCCATTGACGTACCAAGTGTCTTTTATGGACTGATATGATTTTATCATTTCATAATATTGTAACGGGTTTGCCATAACAGGCCACCTATGGGTAGTCTACTATGGGAAACTCTATATTTTAAGCCAATTCACAACCAACTAGCTACTTCAGCCTGCACTGATTATTATGAATTGGCTTGATTCTGAATACCACCAAATATTCTGACTCAATAAAAGACGTTTGGAATCATCTTATTTATTTTTTACAAGTTTTGAGTTTTAAAAGAGACTATTAGATATTGAGTTTAGTGTGATATATTAAGTGTATGGGACATAAATAATACTTCAGAAAATGTAATTCAAAATAATTTATTGTTCCATGCAATAACTGGCTCTGATGTTATTTCTTAGTTATCCGGAGTCATCAAAAAAGCATCGTTGTACATTTATTTAAAATATAACGAACTTTTACTCTTATTATTGAGGAAGAATTTATGAAAAAAATGGAAAAATTTGAGGTAACATTATAAAATACACATATATATCGTGGGCTTAAAGCCAAAAGTGACCAAGTCCAAAACCAGCATTTTCTGGTTTTTTTTGACCAAGTAACAAGAAATTCACTTACCTCTTCTTGCAAAAATTGACCAAGTACTGTGAGAACCCTAAAGTTGTTTTATTAAAACAAGTTTTTTTGATCAAGTCTAAAAATAATACATTTTATGCGAACAAAAAAAAAAAAAAAATTTGTTTTGATAGATAGTGATATTCAAAATTTTAAATTATGATATTTATAAAAACATTTATATGGATTTTCTACTTAACTTTTATTCTTATAAGCTTATGTTTAAAAATTAAAAAAAAAAAAAAATACCAGTTTCTCACAAATGAACATTTTGTACTTGGTCACTTTTGGTTTTAAGCCCACGATATATTATATATATATATATATATATATATATATATATATATATATATATATATATATATATATATATATATATATATATATATATATATATATATATATATATATATATATATATATATATATATATATATATATATATATATATATAAATATATATATTATTACATCTCATCCCACAGTAACCTTCTATACTATATTACCCTAAACCTTGGGTAGGGAATACCACGCATGTAGCTATAGTTGCCTCCGTGGCATTATTGCCTGTTGCCCTGTAGACACGGGGTCTCTCAATTGCAGCCACAAATGTGCGACTGGCTTCCTGTCAGTGGTTTCCTTTGTGTAGTTGAACCTAAGTTGTGCCATCCTTAAAATTTATAGCCGTTATGATTACGAGTAGTGACGCAGAAACACGTGTCGACGGATTCATCGTGTATATACATATATATATATATATATATATATATATATATATATATATATATATATATATATATATATATATATATATATATATATATATATATATATATATATATATATATATATACACATATATGTATATATGTATATATACATATATATATATATATATATATTTAATCCATTTTAATTGCTGCATAATGACCAAATTAGTCGAATAGTAAACAGGGGGATTCAACCCCATGGTGGATGTACTCCACTACTCTAGTACATCTCAACTGGTAATTGGTTCAAATGCAAGTTACTCTACACCATAAATATTTCATACCAACTCACCAAACAATCCAACCAAAATATAACTAAAAACCGCGGGCATTTTCAAACTTCCACATTTTATCTAGTTCCTGAGAACACTCCTCCGAATAGAATCAACCCTCAATCTGATTTAATTTGTGAATTTTCAATGTAAACTTGGCCAGTTTTTTCCCTTAGGATCAGTGCTACGGTCTCCGAATCGAACGTATTGTAAAGGACCACCCCCCATTGATTGTCACAGGGTTAATTCCCGGCAACACGCTGAAACCAAGACTGAAACAGCGAACCGGAACAGAAAAAACTGTCAATAACTTAATTTATTCAACTAGAAGGTGAAGCCTTCGTTGTTGGAAATAAATCAAAAGGTGTATTCAACCCCCTATAATTGTCACTGGGTCTTTTATGACCCTTGCGTACTCCCCTCAACGTGCCTTTCACCTTTTATTTTCTTTCAAACACAGAAGTAAAATATATTATACTTCCTCTTCCCTATGTATCTAGTTAAAAGAATGTAAAATAGAATTTTTCCCCCTTTTGTTGTTTATTAGGTTTGTTTTCCCTGAACTCAGTATCGCGGCTCCTAACTAGACGTCCTGTTAGGATTAAACCCCCAAATTATTGTCACAAGGTTAATTCCCAACATCACGTTAAGTGATAAGGACAGCAACACCGAATTCAGCGAAACCTATCCATATTATTTTAATTTAATTATTAATTGATAAATTAAGTTAAGACCAAGAAGAAAAATATACTATACTTTTTTCTGTGGAACGAGTTCCGAGAAAGTATCACAATTGCCTATAAGAGGCACGGTTGGATTACAGTAGAAATTCCACCCTGAGTAGTGAATTGACACTGATCCCCTACTCAGTGTGACACTCCACTGCACCACCCAAAGTGAACAATAGTTAAAAAAATGGTTTAAAATTATTAGTAAATTGTCAAAATTAAATGATTAACCATTTTGTTCCCCCTCCCCTATTAGTTTCATCATTGTAGAACCCAAGTCTCCAGACAGGAGTACAATCAAGGATAACCTCCCTATTTTTTGTCACTGAATTCACCCTTGACAACAAACCTACCAAGAGTAATCGTCTCACACTGATGGAACCTGATTTGAAATTATGGATTATTTTTACCCCCTTAGTTTTGTCATGTTGGGACCCAAGGTCTCAAGTCGAAATACAATCAAGGGTGACATCAAAATTCATCCCTGACAACAGACCTACCAGTGTCAAACATCCCAAGATGGTAAAACCTAATTTGAAAATGTGGTTTAATTGTTGATGTGAATCAAATATGAATAAATACTACTTAAACCATCTATATCAGTTCTCCTATTCATTGTATTATTTTCCTTGTTAATTTCTACCATTTCAAGGAAAATTCTTTTTTGTTAGATTAGTTTCTACATTTAAGATTTTTGGTTGGTTAAAATTTATCTTATGTCCATTAGCAATTGAGTGGTCTGCTAATGCACACGAAAGTTTGCCGTTTCTACAATCACTTTTATGCAATGTAATACGTGATTGAAGCGACTGTGACGTTTGACCTATGTATTTCATTTCACAGTTGTGACAAGGAATACTATATACAACATTCGATTTCTTAAGAGCATCATCATTGTGCTTCACCTTAGTATAAATAGTGCTAAGTGCTTTTGCTGTATTTTGGGCAATTTTTATTGATGGTTCATGTGTGAAAATATTAATAATTTTCGAAGGTAAATCTTTGATGTACGGTAAGGACCCATGTCTCAATGTAATATGTCCGTCAATAGTATTATTCATATTATTATTGTTACCATTTACATGTAGTGTGTTAAAAATATACGAAATATACGATACGAATTATCTAACAGTAAATTGTATAAGATTTTCATATTCTTTTCTACCAGGGAGGGGTGTGAAATTTTTTTTTAATTTTATTTTTTAACGCCAACACTAGGTTGCTTTTCATTTTCTCATTGTGGTGAGATATGTAATTCATTAATCTCTCAGAGCTGGATGGTTTTCTGTACGAGTCGAGAATGACAGTGTTATACTGTCTCCTTATAACATGTGTGTGCAGAAACAGAACTTTGTTGTCTGTTTCTTTTTCAACAGTAAATTGAATGTGTGGGTTACAGTTGTTAAAAATTTCTAGCACCCTGTCAATACTATCCTCTGGTAAAGCACAAATTATGTCATCCACGTATTTTTTTAAAAACTCAAATCGGAACGGGAGATCCCTTAGACATTCGTCTAATAGGTCGTCCATAACAAACTGAGCTATTATGGACGAATATATAAACGTAAATTTAGATGAAGCTACTTCAAAACGTGCCAAAATCTAAAGGTTTAACAAAAAAACAGGTAATTATACAGTACGTTACAAGAATGTCACTTTTTGTTATATTTTTCGAGCTACGAGCATTTTTTTAAAAAAAGTGCGAAAATTGGATGCCATTTTGAATTTCTAGGGATTATTTGAAAAAATTCAGCTGAGCAACAGGCATATTCAGAGTCAGCGGCCTCAAATTAACAAAAAATCGCCGGTTGCCTAAAAGTCTCCAAATTTGCTTTTAGACTTGATTTAGAGAAGGCTTTTTGGAAATTGAAGGCGATTCAAAACGGTACCCCAGAGAAAGTAATCCAATAGTATAAGGTCAGGCTATCTCAGTGGCAACTGAACACAATCACGGGTGCCCATCCATACACTTTGAAAATTTCCATTAAGATGTTCCACAACAGGTGCTTCATCTTGGTAGAACCATAACATATTTGTTCTAAATAGTATTGTCTAGGAAAATAATAGGTAAATCATTTTTGCAATAAATCAAGTTACCTGACTGCTGTTAAAGAATCGTTAAAGGAAATATGATCCTATGAGATGCCTGCTAATCTTTCCACACAACAAATTTGCTCCAAAGTTCCCCTGTTTTTTGTATTGGATTTTTAATATCAAGATTCACAGGTTCAATAACATGGCTTATGCTTTCGTGTCTTGAATGCATCTTTATTATTTCGAAGGATGGCTTCTAAGTTTTTAAATGTTTTACGATCTGGAAATTACAAGTAATTCTGATATTTCACATATAAACCTGTGATGACCCATTGCTACGCCACTGGTCATAACAGCGCAAAGGAAAAAATTAAAAAAATAAATAAAAAAATATGTATATACGTTGGTGGAGCAAGACATCGTGGATATATGGGATTCGCACCCTGTCAACGGCCGAATATGCATAAATAGAAAAAATAATTGACGTAAAAATGTATTGAATTATTATAAAGAGTAAACATATTATTATCGAGCGTATTATAAGATATTAATAAAATTGGTGCAGTAATTAAACTAAACTGGTAAGCCTGAATACAAAAGTATCAATTTCAGTGTTATTTTCTTTAATCATAGGGATAATAGCCACGTGTACATCATACTATGAATTAATAAGGTGGTATAGGGCAGGATTGGTTAATTTAGCTATTTAGATACCTATACACCTGAGGGAGAAACGTGATGTTGCGACAGGATACCCGCAGGAGGAACCATTTGAGCCGTTGTGTGTATTTTGCAGAAATTTTTAAATAAACTTTTTTCTCTGGTTTTTAAAATTGAATAGTGAATTAAAATAAATCTAACTAAAAAAAAATTATAACATAATACTAAAGTAATAGATAATAAATAGCTTAAAGAATATATTACCTATTGATTAAAGTTTCCATTTATGTATAAATAGACAATGATTGTTGGCCAACAACGATGGATATTTGAGGTGAGTTTATGTCTATTTTTTTTGTATTGTTAGTAATAAATTCTGTTATCTATAAACTTTTACATGTAGGTTAAGGTCAATCATCATTTATTCATAAAATAGCAAAATGTGAATACGTAGAATTTACCCTGTGGTAGAAATATATATATATATATATATATATATATATATATATATATATATATATATATATATATATATATATATATATATATATATATATATATATATATATATATATATATATATATATATATATATATATATATATATATATATATATATATATATATATATATATATATATATATATATATATATATAATATTGTTATTGTTAATTGGCTTCAATAAAAAAATTAGACATTTATAATATAAAAATTTATTACAAACTTAGATTTGATTTTTCGTATTACATTCAGTATTGAACTCTATCTAATAACCTCAAGAATTTTAAACCTTTTTAAATATTTTCCCTCATTCTGCTTTTTTATTATTTCTTCAATAAATAAAATGACAGGAACTTTAACAAAATTCACTTATACGTGTTATAATAATAGTGTCCTTTTTATTGTTTACACTGTTGTCCTTTTTTTGTTTACAACAGTTTATTAGCAATTACAGTAACTGTGGATTAACGTCTCTGCGCAAACACGTTACTTTAACAAGGATCATTCATCACCTTATTTCATTGCAGCAGTGTAATATTATTAAAAACATCTCTTGATGACACTATTGCTCAAATTCTCTAGGATTCTTAAGAACTCTGAATTTTCAATAAAGCGGAAAATATCGTTGACAAGGAAGAAAAGTTGTTCTTAAAGTAACGGTTCTTTTTTCTCGCCTGCTAAGTAAATTTCAATAATATTTTTTTAATAAAATAATATTTAAGACAGATTTAGTAACAAAATGAGAGAATGCAATAAAATATGCATACAAGTTCTTTAGGTTATTAGAAGAAGAATGCAATACTCAATGTAATACGTAAAATTGAACTTAAGTTATATATACATATGTGAAATATCAGGATTATTTGTAATTTTAAATTACAGAACCCTTAAGAAAGTTGCTTCATAGAAACAGAGAAAAATAATGATTTCAAGCCATTGCACTTAATATCTTTGAATATAAAACAATAATATATAGTATTTTCGTAAATTCTGTACAGTAAAGGTATGCGGATTCAATAGCGTGCATGCGTAGGAAATAATAATACAATAATAAAGATGAAACAATTTCATTAAGAATACTTATGAACTCATATTGATGATAACTAATATTTTCTCTTACAAATCAACACATTTCATTTTAGGTATGTAAAACAATCATTAGGGAAAGTTATATTGTAATTAAATACATTTATTTATATGATCTGAATTTCATAAACATTATACAATATATTATTTATTATTCACAAATATAGGTATTGATTAAAGTTCTAATTAAAAAAAAAAGTCACAAATGGATTATTTGTGATTTTCTTTATAAAAAATTGTATTTGCAACACCCAAATAAAAACAATAAATATCTTTCTTACTCATTGGTCTGTCTTACCCCATACGTTTTCTCCCGCTGTTCGAAAGTATTTCCTGTATGTTATGCTCATTACACCATATAAGGAATAATAAGATAAGTGGATGGTCTAAGATCAATTGCATTTCGATTTCGGTGTGTGTAGGTACCTACATATATACTATCGGGATATTCGCGAAGCATAACGTTCAAATTGGTGCATGTGAAAGAACTGCTTCTAGCTGCATTAAATGAAGTGAAAGCAGAAAATTGGATTAAGATCATGTTAAAAAGCTCGAATTACAGATATGGGACCTTGATACCAAGATGGATAATCCCGTTAATCCAGTCATAATAAGAGTAGGTAAAAGCAGTAGTTAACGTGAAGAAATGTTTCCTTCAGACAATGAATAGTGTCATATTATATATGTATACTCAATAATAAATCAGTGATCGTGTATAAATAGTGTATTATTAGTATGTATCTTGTTAATGAATTGTGTGTAGTTAAGTTTACATTGTTTTGGTGAGTTATTTTTTCATTCATAGTATCTTGTTGATTTTACTAACTGTCCTACATATATTAATATCTCCCTCTACTCATTCCCCTTCTGACAATGGATGCTTTTACCTCCCCGTAGTCTTTGTTGGGCAATAACAATATTCTAATAAGGTATCGTATTTTTTGCTATGAATAACTTTAAATTTTTATTGGCTAAATAAAGTAATATTTATTCTAAAGTATTTTCAATTGCAGGTACCTACATATTTTAGACAACTAAATTTAATTATTCTGCGCTGATTACTAATTACAGTAATTCAAATTTCATTTAAATAAAACTTTTAAATGTTTCAAAATATTTAATGCATAAATATGTATCTACATCACATATATACAATTTGAAAAGACAAATTAATTTACAGACCTATCTATACTATGTCCAACGTTACGTTACGCCCCTGACTGCACCATTTTAATCGGGTTTATGCAAATAAGTTTTTTTCTACCTGAAGAAGGGTGGCCTAGTCGCCCAACGGTCTTAACAATCGTCTCGTATACGTTATCAACTATTTTAATTATATGGTCCACTGCAGCGATTTCCGGCAAGGTTTTTATTTTTATACAAGGCAGCCTAATCACCCAAACGAAAGAGATGGGTGTATATAAATTGCTTGAGACACGTGTATAGATTTTATATTTTGCATGTGTCTCCCTGTATTTAAATAAATGCTTTTTCACTTTGATAAATAGCTGAAAAAATTTTTGTTCTCCTGTACAGAATTTACGAAAATACTAAAGATTAAAGAATTTAATGAAAACTGTAAAAATATACAGAGTATTATGACAAAAATTGTTTAGTTGTTATCACTCCTTTGAAACCGGAAGAGATAAATATTTTTTTATTTGTATATTGACCGTATATAATTAAATTTTTCTAAGTTAAAAATTAAAGAAAAAAAAGTGAGTGAAACATATCTCACTGATACCCGGTATAAGTTACTTTTGATCGTCAGTAACAATTTGTGCATAACCTCTACAATTCCCGAAAAAGGAAGTCGGAATCGAACTTGGATGTGCCTGTACATAAAATATTGCTAAATCAAGGGGTCTACTATTTTGTATAATTTATTTACTAGAAAAGATTTCGATTCGTTATCAACGTCTGTTTAGCATAAATAAGAAATAAAAGTAAAAATTGCTATTTCGATCGTTTCTACTAGCTTTCGTTTTGTTTTGATAAGATGTGGCGAGGCATCAAATCCATTTCTTAACACTATTTGCATCAAATATTCACAAATCTATGTGGGATATTATCACATATTCTGTATTTCTTACTATCATATTTAAATTGAACGAAATATCCACAGAAGCCAATATGATTATGTTATAATATAATCTGTTACAGCATTTAATGTCGTTCTATTCTGTGTGGATTCAGGGATTTTCTCTGTCGGTAACAAAGTGACAAATTAAAATAAAAAAATATATCCTCTGATACGAAGTTAATATTTTTACCTCTTGTAGCATCTAAAAACGTTATTTGATATAAGAAAAAATAGTAGGCAATCAAAAATATTAATTCTGAATTTTGTTGTTCAAAAATAAACGTTGTTTTCATGAAACAAAATTGAGTTATTTTTCTCATGCCTATGGAATACATTATACATATACTACTTTTTACCGAAAATTAATTTAATATTTTGTTACATGGAAAAATATAAAAGACATTTCTGCTTTGTCTTTCACAATATAATTGGTTTATTATTGTTGTCTGTATTTCTATCCCATCTCTTATGATTTTATTATCTCAATGTTGTGTGTTTCAGAATAATATCCTTTGAAATACTAAACAAAGAAAACCAGTGTGAATAATATTTTTCATTAATAATGGTACTTCTAGTCCGTAAAATTGCTGACTTTGTACCTTATAGGATATGAGATTATTAATTGATCAAAATAAAACTGAAATATTCTGAAATTTACCCAAATACTCTCATGGAAAACAAAGTTCAATAGATATCTAGTCATATATTTTGTTTAATTAGTCAAATATCGCCTCGATGCTGTAACAGACAGAGACGCGTTCTTCCACCCAGATGATCCAGGTTTAAAACCAAGTCACAACCAAGTCAATTGGGATACAGTGAATGTCACGTTTATAATAATTGTGTTTTTTTTTTGTAAAAAAATTAATAATGCTTAAATAAGTGTTCAAATTTTTGAACATTTGAAATTCTGTTATTTTATACACATTTAGATAATTGTTTTAATTAGAATCCTCTGCAGAGATCTACTAGTGGTGTGAATGGCTAGGGAATATACTCATTCCATTAGCGCACTGATGCCGACTTTATCTTTGCATTTTCTCGTATTTTTTACACCCATTTCAAATTAAGAGATAAGTTTTCAAACTTTTTTTTGTATCTAACTATTCTAACTAACCTAGATGTATGGATCTTTCTACTTTTTGATTTTTTTATCAATTTCTTTTTTAAATACTGCTTTGATTCTTTTCTTTTTTTTATTATTATTTTTGGAACAAACAATTTATTCTCTGACCACTACTGCCAGTGCCCGTCTTTCCCAAGAACTTCCAATCACTTTTCTAGTATCTCTCCTTTAGGAAATCTAAAACACGCAAGACATGGTTTACAAATGTTTTTTACAAAAATACCAAATACAATTTGCACTTAATAAAAAAATATATTATTTTTACTACACATAGTATTAAAATGTCCTATCATAGTAATAGAAAGTCACAAAAAATTCATATAGTGAAAGAAATCGCACTATAACCATAGAAAAACAAATAATAACCATAAAATGAACAACATTTCTGGCTCAAAATGACGGCGCCCATGGTGTCGCCAGATTTTTTGATGCGCCAGCATTCAAGAGCATTCTCCCTATTTCATGTCTCTGCTAGATTCTCTGATGTAACATCGTTGGACTCTTTTATGGGTACATCTGAAATTGGTAGTTAAAGTGTAATAATATACAACCAATAATCTATCTTGAAAATATGCTTTATCATTGATGGTGATAGCAAATAAATACCTACTCCAATTTTGATTTCTCATCGTACCGTTCTAAATACATCGCAGGTCGAAACTTCTTAAACGATAATGTTGCCACTATACACGGTGGGCGTCAAGAAATGCTATCCTATGCATCAAAATGAGACGTTAATTCACGTTGGGATGCCAAATATAACGTTATTCACATCTAATACATGACGTTGTGCCAAAATAAAATTGAACACCTTACCAATCGTCGGCTAGCTCGTTATATCTCAAGTTGGGTTACCAGTATCATACAGGTGAAACTGATGTCTTCAGCTTCTCATTAATCTAAATTCAAGAAATAAGCAATTAATAGTTGATCAGAGAATTTGGTGTACCTTACCACATTTTATATTTTTAATTAAACCTATCCTAGGAAATTAAACAACATAAGTTTAATAAAATGTTTAATTATATCAAATCAAGTTAATCAGCCAGGTTAAAAAAAAGAAACTTATGTACAATTAAGTATGTGAAATTGTTAAATTTATAAACTATTCCCAAAGAAACGCATATAGTACCAGTAGGTAGATTTACACCAAATGCAATTGCATGTAGTTTACATAAAACCACATAAAAAAAAATATTTATATCTAAATAACACTACTATTACATTTATCGTAATCAAAGTTCATCTATCTATCACAGATCTAATTTGACTGGACCATAATGACATCGTGGGTACCAGTACTAAATTTAAATTTGAATAAGTGAAATTAGAAAAAAAATAAAGTGCACGGAAAAAAAATGGTTAATTATTTACATCAAGGTCAAAATTTTTAATAAGTACATAAAATAAAAAAAAAGAATAAGACTTAACTTTACCTCCGAGAGTGGGAACGTGTGTTTAATTCTTTTGGTTTCTTCAATACCAGACTTCCATTAACCAAACTGCAGTGGTACAAAACTCGAGGATGAAATTAATTGGTTCTTGACTTCCAACACTTGTCGAAAGCACAAATCAACCCTCTATTCCAGCTCCACATTGTACATTAACAAGGCTTGATAAAATTCCATTTTCCATGTCATCAAAATTACATAAAAACCACATTTGCAACATGAACAAATTACCTGGGTGTTCTATGATAACTCCGTGATAGTCCCGTGATAGTTAATAAAAGTCCAGTAATAGCTACCTTTCCTAAGAATAATTCAACAAGTCGGAACCCAGTGAGAGTCTTGTGGTAGTCTAATAAAAGCCCAGTGAAAACCACCTAAAATTAAATAAGAAACACAAGTAAGTACTTGTTAATGATCGTCCTAATTTAATTAACTTACCATTTCTATAGGGCAAAGTCCTACGTCCATACACATGCTTATTTGTAGAAACAATCCAGCATTTAACTGACAAGATACTAAGTAGCACCCTCAAGAATTCAGCATTTAGGCGATAAAATACCAAGTAGCATCCTTTAAATCAGTGAAATAATCCCAAAACAACGATGATTAATATCCCCTAAAATAATTTTGGATCAAAATTCCAATTTCTCACCACTACAAGACACAAAATGTACGTCCGGCCACTAAGATGACTGACTATGACCGCGGAGCTATAACATGATAGACTGACAGAATATAGAGAATTCACTAACCTCAGAAAATACCAAGGTCTGTCACATGTCGAATGAATGTGAAATTATTTAAACACGTATCAATACTTATCAAGACGAATATAAAATGTAAAAAGTTAATTAAAAAAGTTAGAAAGATAAGAAAATTATGTAAAGTAATATTTATGCAAGGTGAATCATAAATACCAAGGCCTGTAAGATATGCAAGGCGAATCATAAAATACCAAGGCCTGTAAGATATGGTTATTTGCGGAATCCACAAGGTTTGTCGAGCCTAGTGCTAATAGCTGAAGTGCGTTCCATCAATGTAATTAATGTGTTAACATACTTAGCTGAAATAAACGGTCTGAGTATTAACAGTCTGGAATGAC
The DNA here is from genome assembly GCA_029963845.1 of Rhamnusium bicolor. Taxonomy (NCBI): domain Eukaryota; kingdom Metazoa; phylum Arthropoda; class Insecta; order Coleoptera; family Cerambycidae; genus Rhamnusium; species Rhamnusium bicolor. The sequence goes on along the minus strand of JANEYF010002799.1, from coordinate 544,851 downwards.
TTTGAAAACAACCCAACTATGGTCCAAATTATTCCATAGTTACTCGTTTCACACATAAGGTAACGATCTTTATAACGGAACAATATATACAGAAGAGACGAACTCACGTGACAACAGATCAACTTGGTGTGCATCTCCGACAACAATTGAGCACTGCCAATAATATTCGAATAAATGACATTTAATTGATGGCATTAGAAATGGAATACTTCTATTGCTCACAGAGATATAATGTTGAACAGAAATCATCACTTCTATGATATAACCTAGAGGATAAAATATTACTAATGCAAATGGATAAAATATTACTAATAACAATTTTTGTGAAGCAAATTTTTAAAATGTGATGTTAAAATGTCATTTATAAAGTTAATGAATTAGTTGATTTTTATACTTAATATACATAAATATTTCTCACAATGATGAATTCAACCGTAACAATGTTTATTTTATGTATTATGTTCTTTACAAACAAATAGTGATACCCATTTTTGACAAAAAGAAAGTAAATAATCTAGTACAGAAAACTACAAATGTGCTGAATGGCGGTTTTGAGTTTACGAAATTAGAAAATGAACAAGTTGTAGAATATGGATATTAACATAAATAAAAGAGACTTCCGTGTCGTTCTGTTGGTTTTACACTATGACCTGCAATAAATACCGTTTAACACGCAAAAACAAACCGTGCTTCTTTATTTAAAAAACAACTTTAATGTTTAGCCAGATAGTACAGGTTGCTAATTTACTTTTTTGTGGAACAGAAGGTGGAACTGATACCTTAGAAGTTTTTCTAACGGTAATTACTTTTTAAATAAAAGTAGTAAGTTAACTAAAAACACCTCACGTGATAGGCAACTCTTAATGGAAAAAATAAAAGAAAGTTAGATATGTTTCTCTTCAGTTTTGCTGAAATAAATTGGAATTTTGTCTATGAATATTCCGACGTTAACCTAGCATTTTTATATAAAGATTTATGAATTATTGTTACTTGACTTATTCATTTCTAAAAAACTAAAAAACGTAGTAGAAATCCATCCTCCATGGTTTTCATATCAAATAATCAATAACATTAATTTAAAGCATCGTATATGAAAAAACATGAAAAACATGGAGATTCTCAATCTTTAGAGGAATTTTAATCCTTGCGAACAATTTTTGAAGAATCATTTAATTGTTAAAAAAAATTCTGCAAAAGATTAAAGGATAATATTACCAACAATCCAAATAAATTTTGGCAATTCATAAATAATACAAGAAATTTAATTAATATCCCTAAGCTTTAATCATCTCCGTATGATACCAACTTGGTTGAAGGAACACACGTCGTGTGCGGTACATGGTATTTTGGTGTTTCATGAAAAATTACATCAGTGTTAATATCCCTACGTCTATGATATACAGGGTGTCCCAACCAAAAGTAGGCACCTTGAATAACTTCGGAGATAAAATTTTTTTGGAAAATTGGTGAAACACGTCGACCTTGTTTCCAAGGGGCACATATTATAATGTGATACTTGTATACCTATCATCATCCCTCTACCCTACACGGCCACCCCCTCAAAAAATTCAAATGGCAAAGGGGGTCGAGTGATACATCTTTTGAAAGGTCTTTTAATTATCTACATAACTGTGCAATTTTTAAAATTTTTATCTATTCATTCCTGAGAAATAATTGTTTCATTATTTTAGGTGCGGGAAATAAAAATAAAAGGAAGCAGTTTAAATTATCGTATGTATTGTTCAAAATAACCCCCACCGACTTCCATACAGTAGTATAATCTGTCTTGAAATTCTGTACGAACATTTCTGAACAAATCTGAAGTCAATAAACGGCATTCTCGAACAATTCTCTCACGTAACTCTTCCAGAGATGCGGGTTTTCTTGCAAATACCTTCGATTTCAAATGTCTCCACAGAAAGAAATCCAAGGGAGTTAAATCGGGTGACCTAGCGGGCCACTCCACTGGACCTCTTATTCCAATCCATCGCTCAGGAAACCAATTATCCAAAAATTGACGGACTGCTATAACATGTATAGGTGTCCCATCCTGTTGAAAAACAGTTCGCCCTTTAAAAGATTATCGTCTTCTTCGAGGATTTGGGTAATCATTGGGTCGCCGTTACTTTCTAACAGATCGAGGTACCTTTCGCTATTTAAATTGCCAGGAATAAAAAACCACCCGACAATGTGATCCCCTAAGATGCCAGCCCAAATATTTAACTTCTGAGGCCTTTGGGTATGAGTTTCCATGAAGAGATGTGGATTGGCTTCACTCCAATACCTACAATTGTGCCTGTTTACCTCCCCATTTAACTGAAATGTTGATTCATCAGAAAAACAGGTATTGTACAGTAGATTGGCATTACCTTCTAATTGTTCACTAAAAATCTCACAGAATTCAAGCCGACGATCGGGATCATCTTCGTTTAATTCGTGTACCAATTTAAATTTATATGGATGAAACTTGTGGGCCTTTACAATTCGATGAACACTGCTTCATGATACATCGGAAGCCTCAGCTACTTTCCTGATCGATTAAGTATTATCCATCTGCAAATGACCCAGAACTGCCACCTCGACTGCTTGATTCCTAATCGGTCGCTGAGGTTCATGCTTTTTGTTTCCTACAGAACCTGTATCCATAAATTTTGTCAATAATTGTAAAACATACTGAGAATCAACCCTTCTATCTGGGTAATTTCTATTGAATATGCGTTCCGTAGCTCTAGCACAATTACCGTTTTTAAAATCAATGCTGACAATTTTTATTCTCCCCTGAAGGATATAAACTATTTTGAGAACTCACTCTGGTAAAATGTATCTCGATTTAAAATTTGTTGTGAATAAATTAATGTTCAAGGACTATTAAATACTTATGAGTCTTTTATTATTCTAAAACTAAACGGACACGGAAAGTATTTTTTGTCAAAAAAACTCGTGTTGATTTGAGAGCAGTAAAAAATGTAGTTTTTTTATAAATTTCAATACCCAGTGCCATGTATTTTAGATTTTTTAAACGTTTTCGATTGTGTGTAATCATCAAAAATAAAATTATTTACCTTAAGAACGAATCGATAAAAGTTAAAAAAAATACACAGTTATGTAGGGAATTAAAGACCTTTCAAAAGATGTATCACTCGACCCCCATGCCATTTGAATTTTTTTGAGGGGGTGGCCGTGTAGGGTAGAGGGATGATGATAGGTATACAAGTATTACATTAAAATATGCCCCCCCTTGGAAACAAGGTCGATGTGTTTCACCAATTTTTCAAAAAAAAATTTATCTCCAAAGTTATTCAGGGTGCCTACTTTTGGTTGGGACACCCTGTATAATGATGTTAATATTGAGGATCAGTAAAATATTGCCAATTTTTTTGAGGTTTTTTTTTCCAAAACCCTTTCACACTACCTAGTTCACAAGATGCCGAGCAAAATAACAATAAAACAGTTGACAATTTTTACTGAAACAATTTTGTGGAATTAGTTGTTTACAAAACTCTTAAAAAACTAACGCCTAAATTTACCACAGATCCTAATGAACTTCCAGCATTTCTGATTAAAGACTTCTTCTGCACAGCCTATGAAATTGTCCTTAATTTGGCGATCGATATTACAATATTTCCAACTACATGGAAGGCATCTAAAATTGTATCTGTTTATAAAAAAGGTGACTGGGCTAATATTAAAAATTATAATCTGATTACTGTAGTCAACAGTTTTTCAGAAGTTTTTGAATCTTACAACATGAATATCCGTATTGTTGAGCCAATTTCAACATGGGTTTATCAAAGGTAGATCTGCTGTTACAAATCTCCTTTGCATCTGAATATTTTTTTTAGCTGATTCTATTAATTCTCGACTTCAAACTAGTTCGGACTGATGTTTTATACACTAATTTCTATAAACCTTTTAACAGTCTGGACTACGACCTTCGCATTATGAAACTTCATGCTTTTGGTTTCTCACTGACCCCTAAACTTTTTTAAATCATACCTTACTAATCGTAGGCAACATACTGAATATTCTGATCACCAGTCTGTCCAATTTACAGCAACATCGGTGTTCCACAGTGGTCCAATCTGGGTCCACTCCTTTTAAACATCTTTATTAATGACATTGTGATTTAAAGGTAAACTGCTTGCTGTATGTAGATGACATGACATGAAAATCTATTATAATATCAGAAGCACCGATGACTGTAAGAAGTTACAAAATGACTTATGTAGTATGTATAAATGTTAGGTGCATTGCAAATAAATTACCAGTAAATGTAGCAAAATGTAATGTAACGACTTTATTCGATAAAACAGAACCAATTATTTTTGATTACTCATTAAATTATTCAATTCTAAATAGACTTGAAATAATTTGAAATTTCGGTATTACGTTTGACCAGAAGCTTTCATTTGTGGATCGTATCAACAGTCTTAACTCAGATTGTTTTAGAGCCGTTTTGTTCATTATTAGAAACTCGACTGACTAAATACCGGCACTCATTTATTTTCATATCTCTTGAAAGCATTTTTTATTGTGAGTTCATCTACAGGTTGTAAACCTCTAGTACACTGTCTCAACGATGGACCGCATACTTCGCCTTATATGATTGAGGTTAATCAACACCTACTAAATGGATTGGCATGCTTAGCCTTATATGTTTGCGGCTAGTCAACGCCCACTAAAAAGATTATGTTTAAATATGGTATAAGCAAATACTATATAAGGCGGATCATGGCGCCCACTATTGACGCGCCAATATCCATTTGGCATGATGACGGTCTCGGATGCTAGGGCCAGGCAGGACTATTGCCTTTTTACCCTAGTCATCGCTGTAGACCTGGACCGGCCTCGTGTAGGGCGGGTTAGCTTACTTTACGAACGGTCCCACTCACAAATGTGAGCGGTGCCGAAGATTTTGGCCAACTTCCCTGGGTCCTGGCTGATGAACCCTGCTGGCTAGGGCCTCTTCTGGCGCTCTTCTGTCTTTGTCTTCTTTTTTCGCCAGCTTGTCACCCCGGGGGTAGTCATCTGTCTGTCAGGGACTGTGTGGATATTCTGTGACTTGGGATTGACTGCCAGTACACAGTGTCAATTATTAACACATTGTCATCTGGATCATCGGACAAAGTGAGGATGAACTGTGTAGCTCTAGGAGGTGAAGGTCTAAGTGCTTTCTTAGCACTTTCGTCCTTCACGGAGCCAGGGGGACAACGAGCACTGGTCGGTTTACTGACAGGCGCTCGCAAGGTTTGTGGGAGGGTGGTTGGTTGTGTCATGTCTTTTCCGTGACAATGTAATAGAGATTTACAATCTGTATAATGTATGTCCCACATACATATTTAGAGAATTTGTTCAGTTTAAATTATGATATTTACCATTAATTAGTAAAACAACTGTATCTTCCTTGGTTTCTATTTGTATTTATTATCATGTTTCTGTCATATAAAATGTATTGTATTGCCACTATTTAATGAATTTAATTAATAAAATATCTGCTTTAAAAAGGAAGATGCTGTTATTGTTAATAATTAAAAATGTCGTATTTCGGTTGAAAGATATCGCATTATATTGCTTGTGTCATATATGACAGAAATCAAATGAAAAATGCCATTAGATGACGAATATAAATGACAGTTATTTATGATAATTTAAGCTAATGGCTTCCGAAAATTCAAACAGTTTGATTATCGTTAACCATGTTGTAAAGTAAAATAAAGAGTTACCCTTATAATATACTTTTCATTTTTATGTATTTCAAAATTTAAATACTATTTAAAAAAAGTTATTAAATAAACCTCTATGCCAAGAGAAGGGGTTGGTTTTTGAAAAAAATATTTTTTTTCTAGTAAAAAAATACAATTTTCTTGGGCCCCCGGTGGGCCAATTCTATTCCAACAGGATTCGTCCTCTCAGATATGTAAAGTTTCAGATTTCCACGTTTAGACATGTTCAACAAAATCATGTTACAACAATGACTAGCGACATTCAGACACAAGACAGCTTGTCGATTCAGATAAATTTTCCATTTTTGGGTCTCAAAATGTTCATTTTCATCATAATCTGGAACCTGATTTCTTCACGACGCATGTCAATACTTTCTCTGTCTATTTAATTTTCAGTTACATATAATTGTTTTTTAATCGATACCTTGTTTGGATAGGCAAAACATAAAAAAAAATTTTGACAAATCATTAATTTGAATCAGAGTTCTATTTAATAATTTTCTTGAATGATTTGTAGAGATTGGATTAATACCTCAATGAAGAGCCAGAAAGGTGGATAACATTTTTTTTACATAATCACATTCTTTATGAAAATACCCAAAATTCACATATTTGAATGTAGCGCTACGAAATAAAATGTGAAATCAGAAGAAGTCTTTATATTAACGAAAACAAAGCAAGTAAGAAAAATTACAGTTTGCTTGAAAATACGTAATGTATATCGGAAATTACTTACTTTATTGCGGTCAATGATACCTTGTTAAATTGCGGGTTATTCTAAGTTGAATTTAAAGTGTCACTATTAGAGAACACCGATTGTAAACTTAAATAATTGTCTATTATTGTGGTTCCAGGAAAGTACGTTAAGATTATGGTTTCTAAGTAGAATTGAATGTGTAAAGTATTAGGAAACACCGACCATACACTTAAATAAGTATTAATTGTCGTATTTCAAGAATGCTTGTTTGTTGTCAAACTCAGTTTATAAGAATAAATAATTTTATTATCGCCTTTACGTCCGCTACATTAAATATACCCCATAATAATACATATCCAATAGAAAAAATCAATATTTAACAGCATTTTAAAAATTCAGTTCTTTATTTCTAATATGATTTTCTTGATTTATTTTAAACACATAATCTTAAATCAGCGTATGTTTTACATATATAATTTATTCCAAAACAAATGTTTCAACTTCAACTTCCACGTCAAATTTATTTTTACATGTTGTCCAAATAGCTTCTAAAATCTGATAATTTGAGCTGGCATTTATTATGCATATGCTTTAAAAAGATATTTCCATAAACTGGCAATATACCCAATATGTACGTATTTCTTCTATCTGTATTCTCAAAGTAAACGCCTATATTAAAGTTTTACGTGTAAACGAAAATAATTATTACCAATTTATCACGTCGAAGTAATCTCGCTTAGACTAATCTGCGTTGAGGGAAATGCTACATTCTGGCCTGGGCTCAAGGCATGCCATACAGAACCTTGTAGGCGTATCGTAATGGATGTGTAACGTAGGGTAAAAAACAAAGAGGCAACATGGCCATTTCAATTTGTCAGTCCTTCGATTTTACGGGCCTACTTGAAATACACCCGTAGGAGTTAAGTTGGACTCATAACCTAGGAACTTTTTGAAAGGGATAATCAACGCCTTGCTTTTAGAATTTCACTCAGAACCGTTTAAAAAGGGAATTGATTTTTTTCTTATAGGATATACAACAAAATTATATGCAATATATTGTGATTATTTTCCACTATATCCCGTGAAAAAAAATCGTAATATATCTATATTTTTTTTTCCCATTCCACTTTACATTAACGAAAATCCTAAAATTATTCGACATTTTCTTTCATTTACAGATTAAATAGTTGCGTAGCATGAATGGGCGGACGCAGCGCCATCTCCCCTGCAAAGTGAGGCATAATATAGATGCCCCAGCTATTCGTTTAGACATGCAAACCATATTTTTAAAATTTGATTTGTAAATTAGAACTACCTCTAACTAACAGACACGGTTATCCCATTTGAATATACAGGGTGTAATATATTGGAATATCGTAAAGGTCCAAATTTAAGAATAATTTGTCATATAAACACGAGTATAAAAATTTTTTCTTAGAATATTCATTTCCAAGATATAGGACATTAAAAGTAAAAAAAAAGTATTTATTTAAAAAATATCAAATGTTTATACAATATTTTTAAATCATGATATTCCATTACGTTACACTCTGTATATGATTTGTTTTGCTCAACTGCGCCAGTTTTGACCATATATTAATTTACAAATAGCAAAACGTGTAATTTAAGACATTGACATAGGTACTTATAAGAGGGCTATATATACCGTGTGTCAATTTGAAAAGTTTTCACCCCAACTATTTTCTTCTTAACTTTGCGTAATTCTAAAGAGAGTTCACAGTATTCTGTATCCTTGCTCAGCGTTGCTCTTTAATGTCGATTTTGACTTTAGACATTTTTTGGCTTTAGAAGGAAATCACAGCGATTTATATCAGGTAAACGTGGTGGCCTCTTAATGTTAACATTTTGTCCTTTGCCTATCCTTATGGTCACGTATTCCTCATCCAAAAATTGTTTCACATTTTGCGCAAAATTAGGCAAGAACCACATTTCTCTGTGTAGGATCTATGGCAAATTTTCAATTAAATCAAGGAAATTGTTTCGACGGACATTTATATAACTGTTACCGTCAACACCATCTCGTAACTTATACGATCAAAAAGTTAACAACAATTCCTAACCACACTTGATTTCTAAAACCCCTCTGCTAATATTTCTCTGTAAATCCATGATAACTTTTATCTGTGTACACATGCACACATGTCAAATTAGTAATACCACGTCATAAAAAGGTGCTCGTCAGTGAAAAGAAATTTCTTCTGAATTTCCATATCATTTGTTCTTCACTCCTGAATTGCTTGGATAAATTGGAAACAAACTACCGTGTCATGTATTTTTTGAATGTGGTAGAGATGAAACAGCTGTTCCATAATTACTTCATTTATCATATACAGTGTGTCTCATTTAAAATGAAGACCTAGTTCTTTTCGTAATTTTTTGAAATTCAGACTTCAGCTTTGCCACCATTGTAGTCCTATAAGACGACATTTCGAGGCAACAAATTTAAAGTTAAGTAACAAACTGAGAGACAACGGCAGCCCCCAAATGGGGCGCATTCCCGATATTTTGCTTCGTGTTGAAGATTTCGAAAAAAAGTTATTAAAAAAAATTGTTCAGAATCTAATTTTGAGCCCTAAGCCGAAATTTCGTTACGAAATTTGCATTTTTAGTTTTTCCAATATTTTTTCTGCAGTCTACAAATGGGGACAATTTTGGTTTACAATTTAATAGGATGCCATGGAAACACTAACTATGATTAAATTAAATGTCATTCTGAAAAAACTTTGAGTTATATTGTGTAAAGTTCTAGTTCACAATCGTAAAATGTGTCTTAATTTAAGGGAAAAAAATCGAAATAATAAGGTTATTTGATGATGGGGTTCGTAGTAGCATAGAAATAGCCTCAGAATTTAGCCGGATATCCTTTACGAGTCGATATCACTCGGGAAACCGCAGTCGCTATAAATACTCTTTTCAATCAAACTGGCAATATTATTAAAATACCTCAGAATTATAAACCTCTCGAATAGATCCGCATCTTGAAGATAACGTATTCTTAGTTGCAAATCAAGCGAATCCAAAAGTGAGTCTACGAGATTTAGCGTCTCAACTGAATATCGACTATGAGAAAATTAGAAGATGTTTCATACAAGCCTTATAAACCAAAATTTCTACATACCTTAAAAGAAGGTGATGAAAATAAAAGGTTAGATTATTGTTATTGGGCCCAGGAAAATTTTTTAAACGACGAGGATTTTCTAAATCAAATTTTGTTTACTAATGAGGCTACATTTACCACTAATGGAATGGTATCTTCTCAAAACTGTAGACACTGGGCTACAGAAAATCCTTATTGGATTATTAATTGTCAAGATCAGTATTCAGAGAAAGTTAACGTATGGTATGGAATTTTAGGAGACCGAATAATTGGTCCGTTTTCTTTAATAACCCATTAAATTTTGAGCGTTTAGTTTACTTTTTCGATACGGAATTATAGGATGCAATTGAAAATATTCCTTTTAATGTGCGACATGAGTTGTTTTTCTAGCTAGATGGTGTGTCAATACATAATTGCAGGATTGTTCGTCAGTAGTTGAACGAACATTCTCCAATACGCTGGTGAGGATGAAATAGTCCTTTTGATCTCAGGCCTCCTAGGTTACCCGATATTGTACCATTAGATTTATATTTCTAGGGAATAGTGATGAATAAAGTTTACACAACAAGTTCCAGAAATAGAGAAGAACTTTGAGCTAAAATAAGACGAGTCTGTGGCGATATCAGCATTCCAGAGCTGAGGAGAGTAGCCATTCATAATCGTAAAAGAATTAAGAAATGTATTCAAATTGAAGGATTATTAGTTGAGAGAGGCTACATCCGCTAATTAAATAAAAATTTTATTTAAATAAATGTAATGAGTAATTGTCTCAAAAACTGATTGTTACTTTAAACTGTTGTTTTTTTTACTAATTTCAATTACCAAAAGTTAATTGTTTGTTTTCTTTTCTCCTAAAATTTATTTTTTGTCAAATCGATACTTCTGTTCAATAATTGTTTTTCCAATTCCATGGCATCCTATTAAATTGCAAACCAAAATTGTCACCTTGTGCAGATTACGGGAAAATATTGGAAAAACTAAAAATGCGAATTTAGTAATGTTTGGTATTAGATTCTGAACAACTTCTTTTAATAACTTTTTTCGATATCGTCAAGGCGAAGCAAAATATCGAGAATGGGCTCCATTTAGGAGCTGCCGTGGTCTCAGTTTGTTACGTAAACTTAAGTTGGTTGCCTCGAAATTTACGTCTTACATAGGACTACATTTGTGCTAAAGCTCAAATCTGAATTTCAAAAAATTACGAAAATAACTAGGTGTCTTCATTTCAAATGAGACACACTGTACATGGTAATTCCTGTTTCGTGTCCTAAGAATCTAATGCCCGGATTCTGGTTCAAGAATATATTCTTCAAATTCGAGCTAACAGACTTTGCGGGGACTACAAGCATTAATGTTTCTGGGTTCTTGCTGACCTGTTTCCCTAACTCTTATTATCTCAATATTAGCAAATTTTTGTTGGCTTGGTGCTTGACGATTAGAAAACCTATCTCGATATTAACATTTTTTTGGACATTGCCTTCACAATAAGTAATACCGGGTGTAACAGGATCATGGTACACCCCACTTTTCTCCTTTATTTTTGAAGATAATTGATTGAAATTTGGGATATCCTATATACATAATAAGCGGCACTTTTTGACACACGAGTGATTTTTTTTGCTTATTGTATTTATAAATTCTGCATAATTTCCTGCATCAAACGATAACAAATAAGTGACATTTGAAATGTCAGTATTTCTTATAATATAATTTTTAGTTTTCCATTTAAGTATGCCATGACGGTTCCGATTTAATCTAAATGACCCGTGTAATGCTAGAAAAATCGTAATCCTGTCAAAAATACTAAATTACTTGATTTATGAGTAAATAAATTACATCAAAATGGTTTTTGGGGCCAAACTCAATTTTTTCAAATGGAACCATATTGGTACCGTGGCACCATTTATTAGTACTATTAATAAGGAATTTATTCATATATCGTATTAAAATGTGCGATAAATACAAACAAAATTACAGCTAAAAGAAAATAAGAAAATACAATTTTGTTTTAATTACATGTTAAGAAGTAACTAACTAAGGTGGCTTTAAAAACAATGAAATATTTAGCTTTTCAAATATATATTGGTTTACCGGTGTTTTTATTGTGTCTTTAAAATTTTTTTAAAATTCTTGTTAATTGTATTCAAACTACCGCAAATTTATACAAGAGATGAAAAAGTCGACATGTTAATTATTTATGGGGAATGTAGAAAAAAATGCCGTTGCGGCTAGACACCTTTATGCCAAAGATATCCTGATAGATAATGTCCACCGAGAAATTATATTAATCGCCTTGAAAATCAATTCTGAAGTGAGCCCAACAATGATCCCGAAGAAAATACAAAATTTTGGTCACAAGGAAATCAAAATTTATTACGGGAGGGTAACTTTCAAGTGCGGTTCGGTTTCAATGTTTGGCTTGGAATAATCGGTAGTAGAATCATTGATCCAATAATATTTGAAGGACCCCTAACTGGTGCCAGATACTTGGAATTTCTTCAAAATGAATTTGAGGACAGTTTAGCTGAATTACCTTTCCATTTACAACAGGGACTGTATTTCCAACAATATGGCGCTCTTCCCCATAATTCAATGATAGTAATAACCTTCAACGGAGTAATTTCGACGAATGGTCCTGTGAGGTGGCCTCCAAGTTACCTGATTTAACACCCCTTGATTTCTTTGTTTGGGGTCATTTAAAAAATATTGTCTACGCAACCGCCGTTACAACCCGAGAAGACCTGGAGCTACGAATAAGACGCGCAATTAATAGCATAATGGCCCAGCAATTGGCGAACGTTCTTCGAGAAACAGCTGTGCGAGTTCAGAAGTGCATTGACGTTAATGGACAGCATTTTAAACAACTATTGTAATGCCTTGTGTTCATTTTTTGTATTCCAAGGGCACTTATGTATAACAAGGAAATTAGAACAAAATTGTATTTTCTTATTTTCTTTTGGCTGTAATTTTGTTTGTATTTATCGCATATTTTAATACGACATATGAATAAATTCCTTATTAATAGTACTAATACCACGGTACCAATATGGCTCCATTTGAAAAAAGTTTTGTCCCAAAAACCATTTTGATGAACTTTATTTGCTCATAAATCACGTAATTTAGTATTTTTGACTGGATTTCGATTTTTCTAGCATTACGCGGGTCACTTAGAATAAATCGGAACCGCCATGGCACACTTAAATGGGAAACTAAAAATTATATTATAAAAAATATTGACGTTTGAAATGTTACTTATTTGGTATTGTTGGATTCAGAAGATTATGCAGAATTCAAAAACGCAATAATATACAGGGTGTTCCATTGGAATATCGAAAGATAGTGTCATTTCCGGCGAAACCGGAAGTGAAAAAAATTCACTTGTATGTCAAAAAGTGCCGCTTATTATGTATATAGGATAACCCAAATTTCAATCAATTATCTTCAAAACTAAAGGAGAAAAATATGGTGTACCATAATACTGTTACACTCGGTATATAGACTTTCTGTGAAAAATTAGACTGAAAGCGTATGTTCAGACTCACTAAAAATTTCACAGAAAATGTCAGAAATGAGTGTTTGTCAGCATCAACAAATATCACAAATAGCAACAAACTAAGATAATCATTTTTGACATGACATTTTACATTTTATTCGTCAAAAATAAACACCTTCATTTCATTTAATTAATGTATTGCTTTGACTTTATATTCATTCCTAGATAAACTATTTTCCGGAAATAATCCAGAATATTATAGTCAAAGACAAAATTGAGTTTTGCATATAGTTTGGTTAGAATTTTTTTTCGCCGAAACTGTAAGAGTAATTTTAGAAAAATATCTTTTTAACAAATTTAGTTTGATTACGGCCAAACGAGATTAGTTATATCAACTTGTTTTGACACGATAATCTGAGGTGGTTATATGTCCATAAAATAATGGAAAACAGAAATTTTATTTAAAAAAGGTGTAAAGATTTTCATTAATTCTTAATAAATAGTAAAATATCTTTTACTGCGTTTCTCGTATATTATACAGACTTTATCATTCTTTGGTTTTATCAATGACAATAATATTAATGGAACCAAGTTGCCTTTAAATCTCAAGACAGATAATGTGATTTAAATGTTAAAGTGATTGTTCAGTCGTGAAATTGGGTATATTTTTCGATGTGTCCAATTTTTTGTGATGTAAATCTATGCAAGTTAAGCTAAGATTTGTTTCCCTAGGGTCAGATTCATTACCAAACCCAGCCTTAACCGACGCGGCGCCTCTCCATGTAACTATTAACTTTGCTAATAAAAAGAATGTATTAGACGTTTCAATTGAAAATAATGATGATTATATTGATATCAGCGATACGACCAGTTAATGTGAAGTTTTATTTTTATATTTTATATTACAATATACCTACTGATATTAGAGGACTTATTGCTTCAAATATAAACCTATAGTCCAAGAAAGAGAGACAATTTCCCTATGTTGACAATAATTAGGTAGTATTTGAAAATATTTGGAAGTTGTTCAGAATTAAAAACTGAGTATAATGATCCAAAGCTTCAGTTTCGACCGACAGGACAAGTGTACAAAATAAATTATAGTTTAAAAATCTAAAAAAAAACACGCTTTAATAGCAAACCCAACTAAAAAGTAACAAATAAGGATGAAGTGATTGACAAAAAAATTATAAATATTTTATTGGTAGCTATTAATAAAAGTAGAGTTATCATAAAAATATAGTAAAAAGCACCCCACGCTTTTTACAATAAAAAAGAATTTTTTTTGTCAATCACCACTCTTATTTTCTACTTTTTTAGTTCGGTTTGCTATTAAAGCGTGTTTTTTTAGTTTTTTAAACTATAATTTATTTTTTTTATTTTTTAGTCATGAAACGAAAACAAATGTAAGTCTTCAAGAATTTTTGTCGAAATTTTTTAATTAAAATTTTTTTCAAAATTTATCGATTTGAATTTATTCCGGAATTTTTTTTTTTGTTTTCTTTTTTCAAATTATTGTATTGCTATTGTTGAATTGCTGTATATTTTGACGAAACGAAAGAATTAAATGCTTTAAAAAAACATTCTTATCGTAAATTGGTAACTAGTTCATCTTATATTTCAACATATATATATATATATATATATATATATATATATATATATATATATATATATATATATATATATATATATATATATATATATATATATATATATATATATATATATATATATATATATATATATATATATATAAAGATGTACATGTTTAGCTCTTCTAGCGACTATTCAAGGAAAACCCAAAAGAACAGAAAAACGAAATAGAGACGACATTGGTAATCGTCTGTTGTAGTACCCTATGTCATTGATGTGGGGAAAAAAGATTCAAAATCTAAAGCATTCTTTATTTATTAACAAAAAATCTTGACATCACCTCTTTTAGATTCATGTGGGTGCAACTTTGTATAACATATGTAAAAAAAGTTGTGGAAAATTTTTCGTTATTAATAAAAGACATAAAAGATTATTCATATTTAGAGAAATTAGTACATATGTATGGAATAAATTCATTTTTATGCGTAATTAAGAACATTTAGAAAAAAGTCCTAAAACACGTCAATTTTCAATTGAAATTGCCATTTTTTAGCATGAAAATAATACCTCCCATGTTCACCCCCCTCTGAATTATGAATACCACCGAAAATTTTAAATTAGAAACAGGGTTGTGCGGCACCTCGTTCGAAAGGGGATTTTGATTCTCTATTCAGGAATAGAAGGTTTTTTTTAAATTTGGGGCATTAGTTACTGAGGAAATTAATTTTGAAAATATAAAATTTTGTGATTGTCTTGTAAACTCAGTTGAGGTGTTTCTTGATTTTTAAGAAAAATTTAAACTGATCTTTTAAGTTTTTAATACAAGATTGTATCCACCAGAAAGTTTTTTAAAGTAAACACTAAAAAATTAAACAAAATAGGTACCTAAAGAAATAACACCACTACCTGTGCCTTAAAAAAAATATCAAGTGGGCCATGGCATGTCTTTGTTCCCAATTACTGTCACTTTATTCTAAGTTACTCACACGCATCAGTGTATTTAGTAAGATTTCTTTATTTATTCAATTTTATTATGGCTAATTTATCCGAAATTCAGAGAATTGATATTCTAATTATGATTGATTTATATTATAATCGAAAATATCACAATATCTTCATACAGGAATATTCCAAAGTTCCCCGGCTTAAAAACAAATAAAAAATACATTGTTTTCTATTTAATGTCAGACTACCACCAACGAAGAAGCTTTAGAAAAAGATCTTTAATTTTTTTTGTTCCTGTCATGTTTACTTTTATGCCATATGTTTCTTGTAAGTAATGTAATGCTTTGGTTAATAAATAATTGGGTTTGACCTGAGAAAATATTGTTTTTCTGAACAAAATATGTCATTTTATGAGAAAAGGGCACATGTGTGGATTTCTTTTATTCAAACCGAATGAAATAAAACTTAAATGTTTCACGATTTTCACAAAATTTTTCATTTCTTTGGATATGAGTACAAGGCTGACATTACAATGCTAGACAGGGTATTGTAATGTCAGTATTTTACTCACAGTTGAAGAAGCTACTATGTTGGCTAAGCAATTGTCATGCTGTTATATAATTTGTAAAAAAAAAAATAAAGGGTGAGTTTTAAATGCCCAGTTATATTTCAACCCTCAATATATTTCGTCGTGTACAATTGATTAGCACTGTCAAAAAATTTTTTGAACAAAAAAAATTATAATTTCTGAAAATTCCCTCGTCCTCCAGCAACTGACATTTTGATAGTCACTGGATAACTTTGTAAACGCCATTCACAGAAAGGACGTAACTGAAGGCAGTGTTGCCACGGCCAAAGTTCGTCATCACAATTATCCTACCTCATGAATTGCAAATTTTGAATTTTTAAAAAAAATTGTTACCCTTTTGTCACGGACATTTTGTGAGACAATATTAGACTAATTTAATATCAGTGTAGACGCCGCACCAAAACAAATGTAATAGTTTATAAAACATTGAGCTCTTTTTAAGAAAGCATGATATCTGTACGCACTGGCCGAAAATAAGAAATAAACCTAAAGGCGGCCAAGGTGTTAAAAGTATGTGTTTATCTATTTTTCCTTTTAAAATTAGGTAATCCTCACACTTTCTTTATAAATAAACAGAACTCGTCACGTAAGCACCAAATATTAAAAATATGCAATACTTTTGCTGTGTATTTTAAATTATAATTATTGTCTCTAATTTAGGGTTTAAGTTTAATATGTTATGATTCTTTTTCCAAAATAAATTTCAACTATTGTTAATAAGACCTCTAATCTATGTAACTAAATTAATATTTTTCTTCCAATAGAAATAGCGCAGTGCAGTGTGTGACGTCAACCCAATTAACAGTCACGGGACAGTCTCTATGATTTTTTCCAAAAATTTCAAATATTGGTAATAGCTCAAATGTATGATTTTAACTATTATTAATTTTTTTTGTGGACACACCTACTAGCAGGTAGAACCGGTATTGATTTTGATTTCAATCCCAAGGTCGATTCGACTTTTCCTGGGATCATATCGAGATCCAACTCAATCCAACTATATGAGAACGGCTATTCTATTGAATCTGAACATGCGCACTGTGAAGTTTGTTTTATAACCAATAAATTACAACCTTTTCAAACTTTCCATTTTGTGGAATGTATTTCGATACACTCTACATATGTTTCGGCTTGTTAGGCCTTTCTCAAGAGCATTACAGATGAATAGTATTCATCTGTAATGCTCTTGAGAAAGGCCTAACAAGCCGAAACATATGTAGAATATATCGAAATACATTTTTGAAACATCTAAAAGCAGTGTTTTTCTTCAAAATAATTATTTTCAAGATGTTTCACAAGGAACCTACCACATATTCAATCCAATGCATTCATAAAAACGTTAAACGTTATTGAACTGAAGTCGATTTTAATACTCCATGGAAACGTAGTAAATATCTGACACGCCACGCTAATATCGCAGTTCACATTATGCCGTGGTTGAATTTTTATCATGTAATGGCCTATCCTGAATAAAGTGATGTTTTCTCAAGAAAAAAATTATCTCTTTTATAAAAAATAACGTATGCTATCCTCCTAAACGTCCACAGTATTATGGAGAAAAAAATATAATGGCCTATCCTGAATAAAGTGCTGTTTTCTCAAGAAAAAAATTATCCTTTTTATAAAAAAATAACGTATGCTATCCTCCTGAACGTCCAGAGTATTATGGAGAAAAAAAAAATGCAAACTGTTAGGTATGTTCAGTGTAAAAAGTGACAGAAATGTGTGAAAATATTGCAAACTATTTTCCATCACCTGATTGTTATTGTTTGCATCTTCAATGCTTTACTATTAGAGGCCAATTAATATAGTAGACAGCTGATTTATTCCTTGAACCTCTACACATTTCAAATTATTGTAATAGCAGAGGGTAAGTACCTACTTCTTAAAAATAATAATTCTTTTATAGACTTTGAAAAAATGAGATGGAAACATTAAATTCCTCTCGAGATTTCCTAAAAAGTTACTGTTCATCGGGAAATTTAGTTTTAGTTGTACATTCAAAATTCCACTTAAAAAAGAAATGTTGATTGGTGCAAGAAAAAAGTCAAAATTGTACATTTCTCACAATGAAAGGTATTTCAAAATGTTTAAAAATTATTTCAAACGGAGCAATTAATGGTTTAAGTAGGCAATTATTTCATACAAAGTTATTATAAATTTGGGAATGAACTTACTGCTAGGGCTCGGTTTTTCAATTATGGGTTAGCTAAACTTATACTTTTAGAATTCGAATTTTTTCAATTTTGCATTTGTTTTGGAAGTTGCAGTAACAAATATCTTATGCTAAAGTAACTTTTAGTTGAACTGGTTTATATCAGTCTCGTTGATTTTTGTGAAAATATAATGCTAGGTAACCTCCAACTTACGTTAACTCACGATCGTAAAATCGGGCCTAGATGAGAGAATTGCATAAGAAATGCGGCAACGTTGCTTCAGTCCATTACATCATTTTAGCTAAGCATTAGAATGTTTCCAGTAACCAGCAGTTCCAAGACAGTTTCATCGTAAGTAACTCAGTTACACGTGGGAATTAAAAAAAATGTGTCAGAGGGTTTCTACAGATGTCAAAAATCGATGGTTTAAATATAACTACACACTTAAGACTCACCCTGTACAAATACAATTTTTTTGTGAAAATCGTAAAATAGTTAAATTTTATTTCTTTCAGTTTGAACATGGACTTTCACCAAGTAACGGTCGATTATTCAATTATTTCTCTTGTTAATACAAATAAACCAATATTATTATTTATTTAATAACCTGTAAAATATATTCCTATCAATACAAAATTTTAGCCTAGATATAATTTTGTAAACAAAATATAACAGTTATAAAATTATAAAATTATACAGTTTCTATATCCCCTGCAAAATTTATTTTTCACGACATGTACCCTTTTCGAACATACTTATTTAATTAATTTGAAATTTGAAATTTACGTCCTTGAAATATTTTTATTTTTTCTTAGCAACAGGACAAACAACTGCATGTAAACAAGCTAGGAATCACCTTCTTCAATAAATTGACCATTTTCAACTTGTTTTTTTTTTAAATGTTACAATATTATCACGTTTTTATTTAAATTAATGTCTTTACAATACAAATAATGATATTTCAACCAAGCGTCGATTCCTTTCGAATCCCAGAGGAGATTGTTTTTCCATCGCTCGCTATTAGGCAGGTCAAGATATACTTTTTGTCTCCCGTTATATAGATATAATAAATAACTTTTTTGGAATATTTTGTATCTGAAATCTCAATAGACCTTAATTTATCAAATCTAACCGTCTTCTTCGCCATTTCTTAAAGATGTTGGTTTATGCGATAAATTTGTTTTCCAGAGCATTATATACATATATATATAGAGATGAGAAAAATGGCTCGGTTTTATATAAAAAACGGCTTATTTATATACTGCCTTTTAGCTGCCTCTGTAAATAGCCAAATAAATATTTATTTCTGAAAGTTTTGACTTAGGAACTAGAGCTTGTATCTATTTATTTTCTGTTAAACTATTATATTTAAGATTAGGTGCTTTTTGTGATCCTGGAAAAAGTTTATAACTTCAATGTCAAGTAATGTAATGTGTTTCTTTGTAGGGATCTTAATAAAAACGTATCTTATAGTGGAGCATTTAAAAGATTTTTATTGATTAATAATAATAAAAATAAATTGTCCTTATTTAGGAATAAAGAGTATACATACAAGAATTCCTAAAACCTACGCGAAGTCTAAATTAATGACTCTCAAATTAACCTTGAAAAATATGCATTGCTTTTTTTAAATCTGATAATAATGACAACATCAACATGTTGTGTATTATTGTACACATTTGCGAACAAAAACTTGAAATAAGTACTTAGAAAAGAAATTAAGTAATTGAAGAATAAATGTAAATGATGACATAGAATATGAAACGTAACAACAAAGAGAACTGCTACATATGATATAAATTGAAGAATATGAAAATGTACTTTTACGGCTTTACGAAAATTGTTTTCAGATGCTTGTTTAAATTCGTTATCAATGTTATTGTAATTCAAAATTGCATTGTATAAAGACGAGTGTCGAAACAGATATGTTGAGTATTTGGGATTTGCAATAACTTGAGCATATTTAAATTAATATTTTGGATAGTACTCCTAAAATTAAATTTTGAGTAAAGATAGGGAGGTGAACGTGTTAGGAGAAGATTGTGAGCAAAAATTGTATTTGCATAAATTTTCAAGTCTGAGCCATTTAAATCATATATTTTGGAAGGTATATGACTATAACTTTTATTCTCAATACAGCTGTTTGCATTCTTTGTAAGCGATATTTTGCAAGGTTATCTAAACAAGAGAAATATACTATACTAAAATAATTTAAAATAGGAAGCACAAGACTTTCACAAAGTTCTTCCTCATTTTAATTTTTAAAATACTTGTATTAAAATATAATACCTTAAGTACAAAATAAGCTTTCTTTTAACAAAGTAGCCACACGCTCTGGAAATCACATCCTACTGTCAAAAATTTGCTCTAGACTTTTAGCTTGATCAACAAGTGTTGACAATTTATAACCACATTTTTGTATTCCTTTACTCTGCTGGAATACAAGCACGCTACTGCACTCTTAGAAGCATTAAATTTTAGATCATTTCTTTAGCAAAATTATGAATGCAATCTAAATCGAAATAAATTAAGTCATAAATAAGTCTAGTTTATTCAGGACAAGAGTGAGTGTCGTCTGCATGGTAGTAGTAGTAGCTACTTATTTTACTAGGCAAGTAGGCCACAATGAGTCCTTTTTACCTAGGAACCTACAGTTTAGCGTGGACTCCGAACCACGGTCTTCGACTGTCAACTAACCCACCGCCTGGGCCTGCCCGCCTGCACCGCTAGCAGTGTGGCAAACCTCCTGGGTAGGTCTCTTCGACCCTCCACCCAGGCTCGCCTCTCCGCCTGCATCAGGCTAGCGGCCTTCGCGGGATTGTCTGTTGACAGCCTACCGACTATTAGACGAGCTATCGTTCATTGCCGGACTCGATCAATGCTGCTAAACTTCACTGATCGAATATCAGAAATTAAACGGATGTCCATACCTCATCGTCTGCATGAAATTGAATTTTGTGGTAGTTATTATGCTGAAAAAATTCATTGTGTAAATTAAAAACAATACAGGTCCAAGAACTGCTCCTTGCGGCACTCCTGCTGTAATTGAACATATATTTGATCGCTTTTTATTTGGTGATATAGTTTGAAACCTGTTAGTTAAATGAGGTTAAAAAACAAAGTAATTCATTGCTCTCAGAAGAATCAAGAACAATTAAAATATTTCATGAGATATTTGCTAAAGCAAGAGTTGTGCTTAATATTTTTTCTAAAGCCTAATTGTAATTCAATATACTCGTAATGTTATTATCTGGAATGTACTAGTATAGCTAAGTTTTGACAACGCTGGAAAAATAGTTATAAGCTAGGTCCTTATAATCTTGAGGGTTATTTAACTTTGGTAACGGCTTAACTATAGAAATTTTTCATCTAATGGAAAAGTAACGAATCTATAAGCATCAACTTATATATGTTATATGTAAAATTACGGATAGACAGTATTTTAACATCATTGCATATACGCTGTCACAACCTACAGTATTATATTTGGGACATAATTATAAATTTTGTTTGCAACGGTACCCACTTTAAACTGGAAAGATAAATCTGCGTCCACTTTATTCGACAAAATCAATCTACGAACTTTGGACAATTATTAGGGGGCTAAATACAGGGCTAAAATAAGAATTAATTTCATTTACATTATGTAAATGTGGAGGGATATCTAGTACACTTTTAGTTTTATGTTTAAATTTTTTTATAGCTACCAAATTATCTTTGCTAGTCCGATTTTGATGAAAAGTAAGATAAGCAAACAGACTTCTCGTGTCCAGTGGTACTAAGTGTAAGTTTTCTTAACTCTATAATGCTTTCTATTATAATGATTTTTTTTATAATGACATGGTTTTACTATTTATTCATAGTTTTGTTACATTCACAGTAACCCATGGAGCGTATGATTTTGCGATATAAAATGTAACTAAAGGTGCATGTTTATGAAAAACATGTATAATTTTACATTTTGTCTACATTATTTATGTAAAAGGCATCATTCCAAGGTACATAATTAAGGTCATCAGAAAGCTGTCGTTATTAAAACATTTATGTTATCTTAGAAGTAGCTTTAGGCGAACAGAGATTAACTGCAGTAACGGAAAGATGGAGATATGAAATAATATTCGCATTAATTGGACCTGAATTGACAATACACTGGCCAACATTTAGTTTAAAAAAAGAAACACCTGACTCTACCTAGGTACTCAGGAGTTTTTGGGGTCGCTGATTCCAATACCGAGGTCGGTTAAGCTTTATCACGTCAGGTTCAAGGTTATTTGAAGGTCAAACTAAGAAAAAGTGGTTGAAAAAATGTAAAAAACTTCGTCAATAGGTTTTTGGGGTCTCTGAGTCCGAATCCGGTATTTGCTTACACTTAAGAGGCATTCAGAGCTCATTTCAAAGTCAGTCTGAGGTAATTTCAAGGTTAATTTGAGAAAACAGAGGAGAAGCCATCAAGAAATCTGAAAAAAATCATACATGGGTCTTTGGGGTCGCTGAGTCCGAACACGCTGTCGGTTGACCTCTATCACCTCATGTTCAAGTTTGTTTGAAGGTTAAAGTAAGAATAGAAGGTGAGAAAAATTGGGAAAAAATTTTACGAATGCTCACCTGCCTACTTATTTTCTCTTTATCTGCCTGCTTTTTTACCTGCATACCTGTTTCACCTGCACATTTTTACGTGTGGTTGCCATGACGGCATGAATGCCGTAATCCAAGGACTTAGCTGGATAGTGGGACAACTCCGTTGCCCACCGTCACCCCGTAGAGGTACCCTGGGTGCAACCACACGTTAATTTGCTGTTGACATTTGTTGAAATTTCCAAAACTTTATACTAAGAGTACTTACATTTAAGAACCCTGATTCAAAAAATCATTAAATTACTTTGATCCTGACATGATTGAGCTCCAAGTGAGTGAAGCCAACGCCCGTGATTTGAGCCGGGATTATATCCCTCTTCTGCCCCAACTTACTTGCAGTAGGCATGCGCCATTTATCGAATACTCAAGGTACTCTCTACTTTCATGTTCGCTCTGCTTCTGCAACTATACCTAAAGGCCATTCTTTGTGTTCCACAGAATTTATGTGGTGAATATAAGCTCGTCAACTTTCACAGAAAAAATAAGTAGGTGATTCATTGAGTTAAATATATTTGCACTGAGATAGTCGAATAATCTTCACGTGCAGCAAAAGCTGGCGGACGAATGCAGGCTAAAAGCAAAGTCGGTCGTGCATTGTAACTTAAAGGTGCGGATCTCATAAAAAGGTCATCACTGATAGTTGGACTTAGAATCCCGAAAAACCTTCAGATTTTTCAAGAGTATCAATTCATCCTCATAGTGACCTTATAATGACGTCTGAGCGATCTTAATGGACCATCTCCGGATTCAGACTCAGCAACCCCAAAAACCTATATATGATTTTTTTCAGATTTCTTGACAGCTTCTCATATGTTTTTCTCAAATTAACCTTGAAATGACCTCAGAATGACCTTGAAATGAACTCTGGATGCCTTCTAAGGGTAAGCGAACACCAGATCTGGACTCAGAGACTCCAAAAAGCTATATGCGAAGTTTTTCACATTTTCTTAGTTTCACCTTCAAATGACCTTGAACCTAACGTGATAGAGCTTAATCGACCTCGGCATCGAAATCAGCGATCCCAAGAACCCTTGGGTACCTAGGTAGAGTCCGGGGTTTTTTTTTAAACTAAATTTTGGCCAGTGTAATTTACAATAATTCGAATATGTAACATCACTACTACTTTGATTTGTTCTAATAAATTGAGTTGGTTCATGAATATGAGAATCAAAATCATAATAATTAGACTTGATATTATTCGTTGTTTGGTCAATTTATTCATATTCTTTGATGATCGCGATCGGTGCGGAAAGGAGTTGCAGTATAATTAGCTTTGAGGAAAGCGGTATAGGCAAAAAAAATATATTTAATAGTCCATTAAGCAAGCAGCAGCGTCATAATCATTTTAAAATATATTTTTTAATAAACATTATAGTACCAGCTGTAAAATATTCATTATTTTAATCATTTAGTCATTTCACAATCAAATCTTATAAAAAAGATAGCACAGAAATAATGAACTATTGAACATTTTTATTCTTTCATTAAATTTTATAGTACTGTATAAAATTATTACTTAAATATGTGTAAGTTTGCATAGTTCGATAATGAAAATCGTTATATAATCACTATTTATTTTATGAAGCGGAGCAGTTGTGCAATGTGTATTCATCACCAGAAATGCCAGGAGATTTCCAATAGAGCCATGGGGTACAAGGTGATAATTTTCAACAAATTCTTTAATAATTCCTGTCAAAATATTTTTTGTTCCATTAAAATGTTCGGCTTGACTGCATTTTTTTAAATAATATATTTGTTTTTTGAACACCCGGTGAGTTTCGATAAGAATTAACTACATTGTGCAGCGGTCTAGAGGTTTTTCTTTTTTATTTCTAATAGGTACTACTAGTATAATATTATTGGTTAATCCAATGTGCATGTAGTTGCGAGGGAAGTAGTTGTTTTACTAGTTTCTGCGATATAATGTATTTGAGGTGCTATATTCAATTTATATTTATTTATATTTTCTGCCTAAAACTATTATACCAGCTCATTTAGATAAGAACGCCAGTATAACTATAGGTATTTTATTGTTATCATATTACGCCTGAAAGTATGCTTACGTATTACCTGAATAATTAATATATTATTTGTTAGAAATGCATAATATGAAGCAAATGAAATGTCAGATTTTTTAAACTATTAACATATTAAATGAAACAATTTCAAATGTACCAATAAACGACAGAGTTTGACGTTTAAAGGCAGTGAATCTCACAAGAACGCATTTTATTTTGAGACATAAATGTTAAGTTTTATCAAACGGCACGCCGCAATATCTTAAATTGCAAATCTAATTATACATTTTATGTTACAGCATCACGTAACCTCCTGGGAACATCCGAATCGGAGAGTAGCCAGAAATCGCGTTTTGGGGAATCAATGAAGCCGACACTTCAACGACCATACTTTGACGATATTGGACCCAGAAATGTCACCGCCGTCGTGGGCCAGTCAGCCTTGCTCAACTGTCGCGTAAAACACCCAGGCGACAGAACGGTGAGTAAGCAATCATATTTTATAGCCTTGTTGACAATTTACTGTTGCCACATAGAGTCGAATCGAGATTTGACAGTTTGCAATGTGATGGCCGATTTAATGATGTGTATTATACCCACCTAAAAGGTACTCTGAGACGTAAAGGATGCAAATACAATGGTTATGTAGCATTTAGGAATATAAAAGCCGTCATTTAGTTTTCGATGATAGCATCATTCATAGCACCTTAGAGTAAAATGCGTGGTTGTCCACTTTTATATCGAAAATGTGAAAGTAATGATGCATTATCTATTGTAATCCTTATCTTGACAAAAATCCATGGTTATTTATTTATTAGGTATATAGCTGCTCAGACAGATAAACATTCAATTAAAGGACAGGAAAATAGAATAAATTTAAAATAGAATATAAAACTTCACAATACAATACCACAAGCATAAGTTATTCTTGTGACAATACTGTACAAATTGTATAACTATAAAATATAATACAAAATAAAATAAACAGCAAAACATTACCAACGGAAATAAAATAACATTTTTATAATCATACGTGGGATTTACCGATCGGTTCCCACTGATGGCTTTTACAGATATAATATAATATATTGCAAACACCTACTGAAACTCTCACAAACTACAAAAACATATTAAGTGCATTTTATTTAATTTTACAATGTTCATGGTAACTTAGTTTTTTCAGGGAATGCACTATATTAAATTAAGACGTAATTATTTCTTCAATAAAAAACAGAAAAACTTATTTCCTATTTTTATTACTAGAGGACTTCCAGCCAAGTATATGAACAATTTGTCCTACGTTTCGTCCGAGTTTTCGGACTTTTTCAAGGTTAAAAGCTAAAAATAATTAAAAATAATGGTATAAATCAACATAAATTATCAATTAGAAATTCCATAACAACTCCTAATTATTCATGTAGCACAGCATTAACAGAACACGCCATAAATAATTCACACAGTTTTAACTTTCCGGATACAACCATACTGCATAAAGAAAGAAATACCAAAAAACGCATGTTTTTGGAAATGGCCGAAATACAAAACAACAAAAAAACAGTAAATTATCAAACAGATATAGAAAATCTAAGTAGCATATATCGCAATCTTATTCAATAGTAACAATTTTTTAAACATCCTGTATATGTGCTAACTGCAAAACCTATTCTCAACTCCTTTCCAATATCATGTGAATGTTTACAATAACTCTGTCACTCGGACCATAAATATACTTCAGCTGTTATAATTACCTACTCTTAAAAAGAAACACATCAACGACCACACCAAATACTGACCATTCTCTGCCTAACTCGTCGAACTACACGTACATCACATACCCATCAAATAAAAAAAATGATGAAAAACAAAATAAAACCCACCCATACAGTGAAATTAAAATAGGAAATTTATATTAGGTAAGAAAACACTTTTATAGATATGCATTCTGTCACTAATCTAATTTACGACTTATGTAAAACCATTATTTTTAATTATTTTTAGCTTTTAACCTTGAAAAAGTCCGAAAACTCGGACGAAACGTAGGACAAATTGTTCATATACTTGGCTGGAAGTCCTCTAGTAATAAAAATAGGAAATAAGTTTTTCTGTTTTTTATTGAAGAAATAATTTCTACCTTAACAGCCAACAACTTGTGTAAAATTTCATTTAAGACGTAATGTGTAACAGATTCTTTTAAATTACAGTATGTTGGTAATTTACATTACTGAAGGTCAACGGCCGGCCTTAGCGTGGAGGGGAGAGAACATATCAAACAGAAATTTGCATAATGTGGATTCATTCGGACGTATGTAGGTACTAAAAATGCCCAGTTGAAATGGCATTACGTACTAAACCGACGGACACTACAGTAAATTTTTGGATTCGCGATAATGCTGATTTACATTTTGATGGTAGACAATTATTGTATTGCACTAGATGTAACAAAGCAATTTCGTGGTGATGGAACACAAATATTAATAGACATATTTTCTCAGAAAACTACAAACGGAGCATAGGTGGCTTGACTTACAGTGACATGCAACGTACTTTTAACTTAGATTTGGTGGAATTTTTGATAGGATGTAACATACTGTGGTCGAAATTAGACAATCCACTTTTTAG
Organism: Rhamnusium bicolor; assembly: GCA_029963845.1. Taxonomy (NCBI): domain Eukaryota; kingdom Metazoa; phylum Arthropoda; class Insecta; order Coleoptera; family Cerambycidae; genus Rhamnusium; species Rhamnusium bicolor. Next base: position 517,262 of record JANEYF010002799.1, on the reverse strand, counting down.
ACAATTTTTGGAAAAATATTTTAGTGGCAAATATAGCAATGTTAACGTGCCTTCGGGGTCTACATTAAGAAAAAAATATTTATCAACGAAATGTGAAAATATTAGAAGAAAATTTCTTCTGATCATAATGGGAAGTACATCTAGCTTAGCGTGGATGAAACCACTAATGCCTGCGGGCTTGATGTAGCGAATGTATTAGTGGGTGCATTGGAGGAAAATTGTTCAATGAGTGGGCACTTGATTGCCTCTAAAGTTTTAGAAGCTACAAATTCTCGCACTATAGCGGATGTAGTGAATTCAAATCTACAAAAGTTTTGGGGTGACAAATATGCAGAAAATAAAGACAAGTTCTTATTATTTTTTACTGATGGAGTGAATTATATGAAAGCTGCTGGAAGAATTTTGAAGAAAACGTAGAATATACTTCATGTAACATGTTTAGCACATGGGCCTCATAGGATTGCTGAAGCTATTAGGGGGTGCTACCCTAATGTTGATAATTTGATATCTAGTGTAAAGAACGTTTTACTTAAAGCACCAAGTCGTGTATGGTTATTTCATCAAATACTTTTATTCTAGTAACAGACAGTGAAAAATACTTGTGTGTGTAGTTTACTATTTAAGTACATCCCCTATACCTCCAGTTCTCTTTGAGTGAGTGTTTATATTAAATTGACTTTACCAACTTTGAATAATAGGGGAATTCGCAAACAAAATTTTCAAGGTATGCATGCGTTTCATATATGCATGTAAATCTGACACATAACCAGCTAAAGCCAACTCTGGTTTTACGTAATATCCGATTGGTAAATCCTACCTCTGCATATAAAACAAAATAGATATTAAGTGTCACTCCTAATATATTGCTTTATGAATACTAACTATAATTGAAAATATTTAAATTTGACTGACATTTCAAATAATTTAAACACGTACCAAAAATAGGTGAACATTTTAATAAATTTATTTTTTGGTAATCGATTTGATTTGCTAGAAGTCTATATAAAAACTACAGAGAAGTAGACTGGCCACTAGCATAAGCCTTGCAAACCAAAATTGGCTAATAACAAATTGTGGGATGCCTCTATTCAGATAAGTTTCCGTCGGACTTAAGGGAAAGATATTTAACATGCTTTCTCTAATTTTTGTTTCCAGATTAAAGACAAATATTGTTATATTGCGGGTTTCAGACAATACCAGCATGTACTAATTTTAGCCTGATAATATAGAAATGACCGCGGCATCTTTAAAATGTTTTGAGTTTTTCATTATAAAGCCTAGATTTTTGTAGGTTTAGCAGTAATACAGAAACAAAAGTTAATTTTTCGTCAAATATAGCTCTAATATCCTTATTTGGCTACATTTAATTTCTGTTTCATTACCAATTTTATATGAAAAGCTTAATGGATTAATTTGCTTCGTAAAAGTCATAAGATTACATTTTGATATATTTAAAGGTAACCACAGGTTACTTTTTGGGAGACATGCCGAAATCTTTCACAGTCTTCATCAGACTTAATAGTTGCAAAAATTTAAGATCGCCGCATAAAAAATAAAATAGTTTGAAGGTTTTGGCGTATGTCAATGATACGTAATACAAATTAAAAGGGCCCAGAGCTGATCTCTGTGGGACTCCTGAAGTTTCAGAGTTTAAAGTTCATCTAAATTGAGACAATTTTTGTGATAGAAGCTTGAGTATGTCAATGCTTTGACAGGACTCTGTATGAAACATCGACTTGATCACCACGATCCAATATCTGCAATAAAATGAGTAACACTTATAAGTTAGTAGCTGTATATCCACCTGCTAAAACCAATGGGTATTATAAAATAATATGTATAAAACAATTTCAAATAATTTGCTAAAATTGCACAGAATATCTGGGAGTCTATAACTTTCAATAGCAGTTTTATCACCTTTTTTGAAAATAGGGTATATTTTGATTGAGATATGAGGAAAAGTTCAAAATAATAGAAAGCGGAGGTGCAAAAGTAACGACGCAATATTTTAATAAAAAATTTGGAACGAATTTTTTTCAAGTATTTTTAGTGCTTTTAGGGCATCTTCAGTAATACTTGGAGTTGTGGAATATTGCTCAGTCATATTGTCTGTAGAAGAAATAATAAATGATGATTGAATGAAATGGCCAAAGGCGTCGATTATTAAAAGGTTGCCGTATGTAATTTATTGAATTTGGTATACGTAGATGTATTTTACGTACTATTAAGAAAATAATAAAGACAGTTTGAATTGGATTTAATACGTGATTTCGCAAATTTAGTGTTTTTTTATACTCAGTACTTCTTTTTATTTTAGACCGTAAAGATTTAAATTGTCTAAGGTAGTATTAAGTAGAAGTATTTCACTTTTATGATAGATGAGATTTCTTTTTGATATCTTTTATAATCGATTTATTATACCGTGGGGATAAGATACATTTTACTTACTGATACAGAAAATATTGGCGTGAGAAAATCCATATTCCAGATTATAGTGAAAACGAACGTTTTGGGACCAGAAAATAGAAAATTTATCCGAATTGGCATGCCGTCTGTGTGTCGTAGGTCATTTTTTGTTGTGACCACATTTTCTCTAAAATGTTTCAACGTGGAAATCTGAAATTTTGCGTATAATATTTGTGATGTCCAAGGATGAACCCTATTGAATATCAGTAAAATTGTTGCACTGGGGAGGGCACTTCTCAGGGAGCACATTTTTTTTGCGTCAAATCAAAAAATGTTTTAAATAAAATATTGTTCATAATGGAAATGTGCCGAAGGCAACTCTTGACAATTTCTCGTGACATTAACCGTTACTGGGAAAAAGGTTTAAAATTAATTTCATGAAATTAAAAAAAAATAAAGTCGGTCTCGGCAATACTTTCTCATCATATCCAATTTGAAATGAATGAAAAATAATTATTTGTTTGTTTTATTTCTTCGTTTGTCTTATTTACCTCATTCGTCTCATTTGTTTCGTTTCTAATTTCTCATTTATCTCATTCGTCTCATTTGTCTCATACATCTTATTTATCTCACTTATGTATTTTTATCATTTTTCCTATTTATTTAATTTTTTCTCATTTGTCTCGTTTGTCTTATTTACCGTTTATCTCATTTTTCTCATTTGCCTCCATATTTTGTTTTATTTCATCTTCGTTAGTCCCATTTTTCTCATTTACATCATTTGTCTCATTTACCTCATTAGCCCCATTTGACTCGTTTCTCATTTATCTTATTTATCATTTGTCTCATTTATTTCGTTTGTCTAATTTTTCTCATTTGTTTAATTTATATCATTTGACTCATTTCTCATTTAACTCATTTATCTCATATCATTTGTCTCATTTGTCTCAAATATACATTTTATCGTTTTTGTCATTTAACTCATTTAACATTTTTATAAGTTATCTAAATCATTTCATTTGTCCCATTGACAGCTTTTGACCCATTAACTTATTTATCTCATTGATCTCATTTATCATCGCTTCATTTGTCTCGTTTGACTCATTGGTCTCATTTGATCATGTATCTTATTTATCTCATTTTCCTCTTTTCTCATTTGCCTCAATCACCTCATTTGTTTCATTTATATCATCTTATTTGTCATATTTATCTTATTTATTTTCTTTATCTTGTTCATATTAATTATTTTATATAAATAAAGAAATAAATGGAAATGACACTTTAGTTAAAGCAATTCATTCCTTTCATAACAAATTGAAAATGATGTTGAGAAAGTACTGCCGAGGAGCACCTAGTTGCGACCGGTTTTTTATGAATAGTACTAAAAACGGTTTCTAAAAATGCAGAAAATAATTTATCATTAACATTAACAGTATTGAAGTCGAATATGACCAAAGATCCATTAGTCATAACTTCATACATTACTAAAATCTATTAAAATCATCTTTATTAAAATCAAATGATGGGACATGCTTACTTACATCCCGAGTAACTCGGGTTCGTATAATAAACGTATCAAAATTGTTACCAATTATACGAATCTCCGTTAAATATATATGGAAATGTCCTCGCGATAAATGTAGATTACTGGTATAAAAAAAAAATACAAGTTAAATATATGTAAGTTAAATGTTTTAAAATATCAGTAAAAAAGAAAATATTCCATTACCTCATCCAAACATATATATTCAAATAAAAAATACAGGTCTTTTAATTGTAAAATTTCAAATGTTTTATAATCTTTTTTAGTAATTGAAAAAAGGAGAAAAATAACGTATAATAATAATTGTTGTTACGGGTTAATTTCAATTTAAATAAAAATGCATTAATATACCGTCTATTATACGAAAGTTATTATTATAAAGGTTATAAATTATATTATTCTTTGTGTTTAATTATTTGCATCATTTTAGGTTTATTGTTTATTGCTGATTTATCCAATTTCATCGTTAATAGTAATTTTATTAATTAATAATTTAAAATTAACCTCACCCGGCAGTGGTTACTATACATATTTTAACATAGCCCAACATTCCTCAATCGAAAAGTAGTACCTACGTAAATTATTAATTATTTTCCAATTATAGTATTTATATCAGATAATTCAATTGTACTAGAATGTCTCATATTGTACTAAAATTATTATTAGGGTTTTTGAGAATGTTTCTTCTTTTTTGTAGGTCGATTATATTTTTTTGTCTTTGGTGATATTCTTAAGCGTTCTTCTCGAGTCCTGGTTTTTCGTTTGAGGCGTTGAGTTGTTCAAACCGTTAAATTATCGAGCTGTGGTATTTTTTGTAATAATCGTGTGTATCCATTGAATTGTTAGTGATATTACAAAAATTACATAAAAATTGTTAGGAGTATTTTCTATTTAGAAGATTTTTGTATATTTGGTGGTTCCTGCAATTGTCGTTTTATACGGATTCATCATCAGCTCAGAAAAAACACGAGAACTAACCCTCAGACAACTTTATGAAAATTCAAAGGAGCTTTCTACTAGGCGTAGAAGTGAGTAACTATTTTTTTGTTTGCCTTTTAGTTATGTAATGGTTCCTTTCTTTATCTCACGGCTTTTCTTTTCTTTTCTTTTCCTTTTTTTTCTTGTATTTTCTTTTGTTTTCTTGTATTTTCTTTTCTTTTCCTTTATTTTCTTTTCCTTTATTTTCTTTTCTTTTATTTTCTTTTCTTTTCTTCTCTTTTCTTTTCTTTTTCCCTATTTTCTAATTTTAATTCCTTAAACGGTTAACGTTTACGTTAACCTCAGTTATCCTGTATGGTACGGTGAATGAGAGCATCACTCGTCGATTTTTGGCAAGCTGCATCATGAGCAACCCTTTTCAAGAAAGTTTGACTTGCATCCTGTGGAAGAGTTACCTGGCAAATGTTTTACATCTTTATTGTCCAGATTATTGTTGTTTCATTCGTACAATCCCTCCATGTGGCATTCTGGAGTCATAACAACCATTCGTATTGTGGAAACTACCCTTTAGGCTTCAAGAACATAGCTAAGTGCCACATATAATATAGATATATTTTTGGCAATTAGTAATATATTCTACCATTAATAAATGGTCGAATAGTAATATAGTGGCCACTATTTATTTATAAGAAAAATTTACTATTTAACTGTTTAAATATTTAGGGTGGCAATACTTGCAATTGGTTATATAAGAATATTTTATTTATATTTTACTTATATACAAGGTCCATTAACGTTATGATTTGAATATCCCTGCGGGCCATATACATGTTTTTGGTTATTTGCGAATTTTTTTGATTTTTAAGTGTCACAACCTATAATTTGTACGAAATTGCCTGTACCGACAAAAGTGATCACATTCGCCTACAGAATCTTTTATCTGTATATATTTTATTGGGATTTATATATTTATATAAGAGTTGGGTTCGATAACCCTTTCCGTTATCAAATAAGTATATAATTTTCCTTATTTTTTTTGATGATTTTTAAGAATCATAATTCGCAAATTAAATATTATTACAGATAGTTATCTGATTCTTTTGTTTTAATTTGTTTACTACTTAATATCTCCCCAGTACAATTAATTATTCAGAGAACCACCCTTCTTATCTACTCCCCCGCCGACTAGTTGGCCGGAGTGCGTGGCTACCATCGCCGCTCACTAAAAACAATTTTTTTTGTTGCTGGCAGCCTATTACGTATGAAAATTTGATGTATTCTTATATAAAGGTGGAAACTCACTTTCACTTTATGCACTATTTTTGTTTAAAATACAGGTGATATATGATATTTTTATTATTTCACGTTAGGGCAATAACCGGGCTAATATTGTACTACTCTACGAATTATATACCAAAACAAAAAATATACCAAAAATATATAAAATATACACAGTTGTGCGTTACTTGGAATATTTGCTCTGTTCAAATTTTGAAATTAAACATAAATCCAAAGAAGAATGGTGAGCGTATTCAGAGATTAAGTAGTTCTCTGATTGATTAAGCAAAATCTGTGACCTGCTTAGGAAAGTATTAAATTATTTTTTAATAAATGAGTGTACCAAAAGTAAATCAGCGTTCCTCCTTTTGTTTATTATCAATTAGAACATCTGTCTCTTGCAATAAATTGTCGAGTGGACTTTACCTCCTTTCGTACACCGGTTAAATTTTTTTAAGGAAAATCTGCGATAGAGAAATAGAATCATCTTCTAGGTGGTGTGAGGGACAATGGCGCGTCGTTCAACTAGACTGCACTGGGTTAAATCCAATTTAATATAAAAAATTCAAAATAATAAATTGGAACTGCAACGGACTCAATAATAAACTAAACGAATTTAAACATTTTATCAATCAACACAAAATTGATATCATAATACTAACAGAAACTAAATTAAATATAACCCATAAAATTAAAATTAAAGATTTTGAGATGTACAGGAAAGATAGAACAAATAACAGAGGGGGAGGTGTGGCTATACTTGTAAAAAAGAGCATACCGCACGTCCCCCTCCCAAGCTATAACTGCACTATAGAAAATATTGCCATAAAGTTGAGCGACGGCACTGTTATCGTTGCCGCTTACAATAAACCTACTAATAGAATTTCTTTAAACGATCTAAATTGCATAACACAAGCAAACAAAGTAATTGTAATAGGGGACCTGAATGTCAAGCATACGTCTTGGCATAATAATAGGTCCAACAGAAGTGGTACCGCCCTGCGGGACTTCGCACTGGCGGAAAATATGGCAATTTTAATCCCGGACAACCCCTCCCACTATCCCGCTAACCATACAACCCCAACTTATATAGACATAATATTAAACAAAAATTATCCCTACCCAATCCAACCAACATCCCTGCCTCTCCTATCCAGTGATCACAATCCCGTAACATTTACAATACGCGACACAAACATTAATACACAAAACAGACAAATATACAACTACAAGACAACAAACTGGACGACGTTTAAATATCACGTAAATACAAGACTAACAATAAACAATAACATACTTACTAGACAAGACCTCGATGACGAAATTACAAAGTTAACCAATGTCCTCCAAAAAGCACGTGACAAAACTACTAAAAAAATAATGTTAAAACCTCAAGAAGAGGTATTACCTGAAGAGTTAAACAACTTAATCAAATTTAAGAATAAGTTACGTAAAAAGTGGCAAAGAAACAGGAGGGCATTGGACAAACGCAGACTTGATGACGTACAAAGGACAATAAATAACAGACTAACAGAACACAAGAACGCGTCATGGACCAATAAAATACAAGGACTTTCACGACACGACAATAGTTTATTGAAGATGACAAGACTACTACGGAAACCCTACAACGCCATACCGACATTAGTACAAAACGGACAAACTTACTTATACGATACAGATAAATCTGACATAATTGCGCAGCACCTAGAACAGGTGCATAATACGCAACCAGACTCCACCGAACGACACGCACAAATCAACAATGACATAAATAACCTACAAGACTACTACGAAATACCTACTAGGAAACTGACAAAACTTATAACTTCACCACACGAAATAAAGGACATTATAAAACAACTACTGAATAACAAAGCACCAGGACCGGACGACATTCCCAACATAATCCTTAAACATCTTCCCAAAAAAGCCCTCGTTTCCCTCACCTACATTATTAATAGCATAATAAAATTGCAATATTTTCCGCCACAGTGGAAGATGGCTGTGGTGGTCCCATTTCTAAATCCGAACAAAAATGCACAAGACACTAATAATTATAGGCCGATATCGCTGCTAAATTCGATGAGCAAAATCGCCGAAAAAATCATTCTACGAAGGCTAAATAAAATTATAAACAAAAAACAACTTATTCCAGACAACCAGTTCGGTTTTAGAGGTGGGCACAGCACGGCTCTCGCACTGTGCAGAGTCGTGCAGGACGTCACGGAAGGTTTTAATAAAAAACAGTCTACTGTTATGCTTCTGTTGGACATAGAAAAAGCCTTTGACACTGTTTGGCATTCAGGGCTCCTATACAAACTTAAAGAAATTGTCAAACTGCCAATCTATTTTGTCACATTAATTAAGAATTATATTAGCGACAGACGGTTTAAAGTAAGAGTCAACGATGCAATGTCGTCGCTCAAAACAGTCCAAGCAGGAGTGCCACAAGGTACCGTCCTATCCCCCATCCTTTTTTTTTAACATGTACCTATCCGATATCCCTACTTATCCTAATACGAAAACTATACTATACGCAGATGACACTACAGTATATGGACAATCTTTTTATGCAGAGACAGCGACACAGAAAGTACGGTACCATACAAACAAACTCACGGACTACTACAAAACTTGGAAAATAAAACTTAACGAGGACAAGACCGAGACAATAACACTAACCAGGAAATTTACCAACATTAAAACAATAAATAAACTTAAAATTAATAACAGGACAATAACAGAAAAGAACACCGTAAAATACTTAGGAATTACATTGGACAAACGACTTAGATTCAAACAACACATAACGAACACAATAAACAAGACGTACGGAACACTAAGCAGACTCTACCCTCTAATTAACAGACGAAGTATACTAACAACGGACAATAAACTTTTACTGTACAAAACGATACTAAGACCGACATTAACGTACGCTTGTGCTGCCTGGAGCCAAATTTCAGACACACAATACAAACGACTACAAACGACCCAGAACAAATTACTTAGACTACTTACAAACTCAAACCGATACATACATATAGAAGACTTACATAGACAGACAAACATCGACTACATCCAACCGCACATATACGAGACTGCAAATAAATTTTTAAAAACCAACATACAAACATCACGAATAACTAGGGACATGACTCACCTAAGAAGCTACGATGACATACCACACACACACAAATACATACACGAAAGACTCCCACTGTACAACGAACAGAGATAACCTAACTGACATACGGACAACTCACAATGACACAACAAATTCCCATCCCTCCACCCCTTCTTCCACCAAACACACAACACACGCATAAACAACCAACCTATAACCCACAAATAAAATAAAAATAAAAGTGAAACAGGTTTTTTACAAAATTTTTCCTCTATAGATAAAAACCCCACAAAAACAAAAACATCCAACATTAGTTTGTTAAAGCATTTAGCACAGGACACCAATTGCTCTGTATTGCAGGAAAGAGCCACTACATAAACTATGACCTTATAGGTATTTTTAGGCCATGCCAGCGGCCTGGGTAGGTGTCTACCGCATTTTCGCGAAATGTAACACCTACCTTATTATATTTTATTACATTGAAATATATGAAATAAATATCCTAAATAAAATAAAATATCTTAGATTAAGGCATATACTGTAAATATTAAGTATCAATAAAGCTGTTAAAATGGAAATGGAAATGAAAATGGAAATGGGTTAAATCCTGGCCGGACTAAATCGATAAGATATAGTCACCACGTGTCATCTTTCGACAGACGTTTGTTCTGTTTGTCACGATGTACATACGTACATTAAAGATCTCTACAATACAACTAAGTGGGGGTTCGTCAAAACTTTCATGTTAGGGATGCTAGTGGTTACATAAGCGCTGATGAGCTTATCTCCCTTTATAGGTGATTGGCATTAGTAATGGAAATAGGCCGTTGTTAAAGACCATAAGTGATTAAGAAAAAGAAAGAAACAAAATCCATACTAAAGTTAAACGTATATAGGCCACTGTAATACGAAGATATGGATATGGATAAGGTTAAGTGAAATATATCCTTATGACGCGACGGTGACGTGTTTATTGTTGATAGAACGATAAGAGCCTGTATGTTGACAATAGCATGAATAATTTTATTCAGTTTCATGATGCCATCGGCGAGAACTGTCTTTTCTTGGATGATAATACCCGTCGTCATCGTGCAAGAACTATTACCAATACACTGCAAAAACTTGTTTAATTTTTCCAAATGTGTACTACAGAAAAAGAAACGCTGATCGATGACGCCATTTATTTCCTTTCACCTCCTAAAATCTTAGCAAGAACCGTATAATTTATGATGTAATTAAACCAGTTATTTGTAAAAACTTCCGATGATTAGCCAAGGTGGGGATTTTTTACTAATTTGTAGCATGCTAAACCATTGGTTTGCTTAAAATACACTTATGAACAGAACCAATTAACATGATACTCGTCACATATTTTTTATTAAACCTTTGTTTTATTTCATTTATATAATTTTATATTCTAAATACAATTTTCATGCTATCTATAGTCGAGGCTCAATATATGGGTTGAATCCGCCCAAGTATAGCAGAATTTACTATTACTTCATCCTTATGAAAATAATCTCTTCACACCGCATACACAATTTCGAATTCGTTGCCAAAAATAGTATCTCTGTTCTAGAGTATATTCAACTTACGACAAACTTATACTATAGTAGCTTTTTCCTATTAAAATATGATGCCAACAGCAAAAGAACTTTATGAAATAGCTGCTGCGGACATTTAAACAAGAAAATGCATTTATTTATGAAGGTTTGTAGAATAACGTTTATCTTTAAAATAAGAAACAAGTACCAAACATTATAAAATGGTTATATTATGAAGTATCTGTGGTGCTGTTTATTTTCTTAATCATGGTGCAAATGGCTATTTGACTCTTATTTTTAATTGCCTTAAAATGTTCATATCGTAGTATTAGTCAGCAATAATTTTTATTTCGCTTAAATGAAATCACTTTATAGGATAAAGCAGCATTCAAAATTTGAAATATATAAAGTGGCGCGAATACACGAGCCGCCATATCATTATCTACTATGACGTCATTCTTGTAGTAAACAAACAGGCGCAAATAACGCTCGGTATAATTTTTTCTATTTATCATATAAAATAATGAATTCCCATCGTTATACGTGGGGATTGGTGCCAAACTGAAAGAGTACAAGTGTAAAGACACCACAAAAAGTTGTTTATAAAACTGCCAGATGATATGAAATGATTAAAAATGGTCCTAACTTGCCAGGAGAGACCCAAAATTATTATCGAGTAAAAGTATACTGTATTTATTCTGAGAATCACTTTAATGTAAGTACCTACTATCTTGTCTTATACTTTCAGTAGCTTTGAACTTTAAAACTAATGTAAACAAATGAAGATTTTCACATGTCTGTCATGTTTGTAATTTTGAGATTATGTTGAAAATTGCCTAATAAGTAATATTCCATTTACGTCCATTATACACACTTTTATAAATATGAGGACTTAGTTATCTTTAAAATTAAAAGTAAACAAATATTATATATTTACACAGATATATTAAAGTTAAGATAAGATAGCCGTAGATTTGGCTTAATACAAGAGTGACGTCACATTTAAAACCATCAAGGCGGGTAGCGTAAATGTTTATATACAAAACTTAACTTATTTTTCCAGTTCTATCATCCATTTGAAGGTAGGTACTTAATTATGGGACACCTTGTATTATACTTAAAATGGATCCAAGTAGTCATTTTTATAGTAGTTTTGAAGTAAGATATTTAAACCAATTGTAGGTCCAGCACCAGCACATCGCACAGTGGTTCAAAAACGATTAATTTTGGCCAAAAATAAAAAAGCAGCCTTCCCGGAATCAAACCGAATTATATGGATATGCTAGTAGGACAATTACGGTACTCAGATATGTAAATATTTGCCCCTATAAAAATGCATTCAATCTCGTATAAGCCTTTAAACAGCAACGATCTTTATCTGTTTTCTGTTGTGCAATTAATGGTAAAATAATCCCTTTCCATTTTGTCGCATTTCTGGGAATCGAGGACGTAAAAGTACTTGAATAACAATTCAAAGGAAAGCTGAAGGTATGTATTTCAATGTGTTTATGATATTTTGTAAATACGTTAATCCGTTTTCCTGTGTAAAAATTTTAATTAACTACTTGCAGAACACATTGATTTTTTATTTAATTTTGTTATATGTTTAAAAAAATTTCCACATTTGTCCACATTTTTTTATTATTCGTTTTAAAGCTTCAAGTATTTTGTTTAAGAGCATACTCTTACATTTTGCTTTTAGCCGCCTTTTCATTAGAAAAATCTATCCAAAGATAGCAGATACATGGTGCTGATTTTACAAAATGTTACATTATATTTATAAAAAAAAGATTTGTGATGTAAAATGCATTGTTGTTCGTCAAAAAAAATTTTGTGAAATTATGGGCATTCCGGAACGGAGAGCACTTCTCGAAAAAAATTCGTAATATTTGCTTTAAATTCGCATCAAAACGGAAACAATTTGGGGAAGCAAAATTTGAGATTTCTTGCATCAAATAAACATTGTTGCGTAGTGTACTTTAAGAAAACACTGAAAATTATTTGGAAATATCTACATCAACACATCAAGCCCGAGGTCGACGGGGAATTCTGCAACAAAGATCTTAAATTATATAGGAAAAGTTTACCAGATAAATTTTGAAAATTGAAACGAGTCCAGACTTACTAAATAGACTTTTAGTAAGTTCTGATCCGTGCATGGCAAAACTGACGTTTACAAAAAATAAAGCAATTTTCAGTGTATCCTGAAAGGATGAAATTTTTAGTTGAAACAAGACCACCGAGAAGAGGAGTGGATAGAAAGCGATTTTGATGAAGATGATAAAGATGAAGATAATGCATTAGAAGATGAAATTTGATGATATTTTTGATACATTTCTTGAGTGGAAAATGCGTCTTTACTAGTCTCGCCTCGTAATGTGACATAGGGGACTGGTAGAGTTTTACCAATCCCTTATGTCACTTTTGGTTGACAACAATGGGGTAGGTACCTAACTAATCACTCTAGACACCAGCGTCTGAAATCTATCAGTGAATTTTAAAAATATTGTTTACAAAAGATGTCAGTTTAAAAAGTGTTTTCAGAGTGGTATAAATGTTTGCTGAAAGAATATTGTACGCAAGTTACGCAACTCAAACGGAAAGTGTCTTTGCTGGGCTCGCCGGCTTCCAGGACTCGCTATCGCTCGCCTAGTAAAGAATCACTTTCCGGTATTGTTACAAAATAACTATTACACGGTGTATATTATTAAACAACATTTTTAAAATCATTTTAGTATTTCATATTTATCAAAATTTGGAAAAAAAATCAATTTAGGAAAGGTGTATTTTACGTATATCTGCAAGAGTTAATAATTTAATCAATATTCCATATAATTATAAAATATGTTATTTTCATCCAAAATCATATCTTTCTTCAGTCAAAATAGTAAAACTTTAACGTTTTCTATTTTTGACCAAAATTAACCCTCTTTGAATCACTGTGCATCGTCAAAAGCAAACATATAAGATATTTTTTTCATAATACTGATTTGAAACCATCACTACTGCTTTTATGGTGGCTTGTGTACCATAAAAGCATAGGACCATTTCTTTTTTGTGCGATTGAAAATCATCATAATCACCACACCACCGGCTTATAAGAATACGAGCTTTTGGTAGGAGCCCTCGATTCGATATAAGATGTGATTTTAGTACTGATTGTGTGCATTTATGAGTGTTTTTTAATGTGTATGTTGGTAACTGTGTATAATACAATGTGTAGTATGTCCTATATATAACCAGATGATTTTATTATTGAGCTTGTACCTGCCTATAGAGACAAAATATTATTAAGTCTAGGTGATTGCAAATATAAGGTAAAAAAATATATTGTATCCCTCGCCTTTTCAAACATGGGTTACATACCCTTTATCTCTAAGAATATTTCACACGAAAATTCTGTTCCTTTATTTTAATTTTTTTTACCAGCCTTCTCAGCAACTGATTTAATTAACAAGCCATCTTGTTTTTGTGACTAAATGTCTCAAGTTCTAACTCCTGTTTTATAGTTTATAAATATCACTTTATTTTATTAGCAGGATGAAGCTATACTGAAAGCAGTCCAGGCATCTAATGAATGTTTAAATAAAACTCGCATATTTACTCGGATATTAACAGAAAGCTCTTAAAGTTGTAATGTTATATTTACACAATATATACAAAACTTCAAACGTAAAATCTTTGAAACAAACAGCTCAACTAGAAACAGATTATAAATATAAGCAGTGATTCTCTAAAATAAAAGCGCTGAAAAATTATATATTTATGACAAGCCCAAATAAGCAAATGAATATGGAATGGAAGTTTTAAAATTGTTCTAATAAGATAACCTATATGTAGTAATACAGCATACTTAACATAAAGAAAACAGACAGCATGTAGCCAGATGAAAAAATATATTATTAATGTTAAAAACTATGGGGTTATCATAAAGTAAGGGGTATATTTTAAATTCTTATATAGTTTTAAATTATGCTAGTAGCAGAAAGTAAACAGAATCTAGTTGCCTCAATAATTGGATTTTAGTGTATCTATGGAAAACAAAAGAATTGTCGTGACAACTATCGATAAAAGTGTCAAACGAAATAATCGTAATTTAGAGAATTGTTCTCAAAATAAAACTCGCGTAACGTAAATTGCAACAATTTCAATATGGATCTGCAAACAAGAATTGGTTTAGTGCAATATTATTATGAAGGCGGTGAAAATTGCACTACTGGATTACGAAGATTTCGTACGAAAATGGGTTTGAGAGCAGGGCCGTGCAAAATGAAGGCGTAGGTATCGTAATTTGATTAGCAAATTTGAAAGAACAGGGTCTGTAAAAGACCTTCCGAGGTCAGGAAGACCTAGGATTAGTGATGTTCAAGTTGCAGAAGTTCTTCAGGAAAATCAAAACGTAGCCAATACTAATCCGCTAGCAATCAGTAGTGTGAATGCGATATTAAAACGATTACAAATGCCATACATCACGGTTTGGAAAATTTTACGGAAAATCCTAAAAATGTATCCCTATAAACTGCAACTGCTGTTTGAATTAAAGGACGCAGATTTTGCTCTCAGGTACGATTTTTCATTACACGTATTGGCTCAGATGGAAATTGAACCCGAATGGTTATCCCGTATTTTATGGACAGATGAGGTCCACTTCTCTCTTAATGGTGGAATTAATACTCAAAGAAGTCACCGTTTGGTGCGGTTTCACAGCTAATTTCATCATTGGTCCATACTTTTTCGAGGAAATACAGAATGGGGAGGCTGTATCTGTAACTGTTACTGGTGAACGATACCAGCAAATGTTAATTCCACAGTTGCAAAACGAGCAAAAAGGAATTGAAAACATGATTTTTATGCAAGATGGAGCACCTCCGCACATTTACCGACCAGTTAAAGAATTGTTAATTGCGGTTTTTCAAGATCGTGTTGTAAGCAGACATTTTGCAAATTCATGGCCACCAAGATCGCCTGATATTAACCCAGCGGTTAACTGGCTGTGGGGTTATTTAAAAATTTTGGTGTTTACAACACGGCCAACAACGCTGGAGGAATTAAAGGACAGTATTAGGGAGCAAATTCGTGCAATTCAACCAGAAATGTTGAATAGTGCTGTATATAATTTGGAGGAACGGTTGGTAATTTTACAGCAACAAAATGGAGGTCATATCGAGCATTTGCGGTAACTAGTGTTTGACATCAGAAATCCCATTATCCAAGCAACTAGATTCAATTTACTTTTTGTTATTTATTTGATTTGTTAAGGATATATTATAAGTTGAAATATATCCCTTACTTTATAATCACCCGTTATTATCAGGAAAAAAGTTCAAACGATCTTATTGAAAAAGTGAAGATTTGAACATGTAGGAAGGAGACTGAAAACGAGTAGTATAGCTACTTTGCGTAGGTTCAGTGAATGGAATAGAGGCAGATGAATAGCTAGAGAAATAGGGGGATATTAGTAAACAAGGGAGACATAATGACAAAGATGAAAAGTTTAGAAGAAAAGTGTGAAATACAGAGAGAAGATGTGAATGTGTGTATTGCCTTACTCCACTGATAGAAACATCAATGAAAGTTAAGAGAATAAAGAAGAAAGTGAAAGATAAATAAACAGACAGTATGTCAACTTACTACCTGAAGCTCAACCCAAAATAGTAAATCCAAAGAAACTCGATAAAGAACAATAAAGATAACAGTCGACTGAATGATGTAATACGACAATTCATTCTTTATGCACAGGAATTAATGAGTTGAAAGCAAGAAGAAAGTTCAACGTCTAACTGATTTTAATTTTAAGGTACTGGAAAAGACGATGTTCTTTTTTGGAAAGCTGGTCAAAAGATTTGCTGAAATCAAACAAAAGCTTGTTCTCCTGAGGATTGGTTGAAAGCTTATGTAAATCGGGGCTACATATTATTTTTTTACTGTATCTTAAGCAACATAAATTGTCAGCTTAAATGAAATTATCTTAGTGTAATTTTTCTACTACTTTCAATACAGAGATATTTGAATTTTCAACCTTGCTGTGTCCTAATGTGTATATTTTAACATGTTGCATTTCATAATTCTATACAAATAGGTACGTCCAATTAAAGTGCTGTTTGCACTCCCCCGCCGAGATTATATTGAAACACTAAACTAAATGCAATCATCCGTCATATTGACAAAGCAGCAGTTACGCCCCAACCGACTGAAATCTTTTGTTCAGTACCGTATCGAACTGTTTTCGGGTGCGGTAAGTGACGAGTAAGGAGGAAAATTTCATCAATATATCAGAACGATGGAAATTCGTTATCAGGGACCATGGGATCTAGTCATAATGGGTAATTACTATAGGTTCTTAAAGCGAAACGATTTGACCCCCCCTAAAAGGAAAAAAATGAACTGAGCATATGTTTTCCAAAAAATTATTCCCTATCTTTGTAGATATATCTATGTAAGCCATAAATAGATTAGTAAAGTTAACAATAATGTTATTCCTGCCCATAATGTTTTATTAATATAACAAGAAAACTTTACGTGTTATGACTTTTTGCTTGTCATGTCTGTAATAAGAAGGCTTTATTCCAGTGGAATATGCTATTCAGGTACATGTTTTAAAAAAATGTATTTTTTTGGTCCGCCAGTGTTATATGCATGTGTATAATGTTGTTATTTTATTTAGTAATTCGTTTCATATATTAATTTTGAGTGGTGCAAATATCTATATTCCAATTAAACTCTGACCAGTCAGCCAGACTAGCCAGAGGGAATACAAACATGCCTGAGTAATTATAATATAAATAACAAAATAATTTGATCAATTTAGTAGTGCACGAAATATTATTTCATAAAATGTATGTATATTTTAAGTCTATTGAGTTGTTTTTAAGAAAAGAAAAATAAAAAATAAGCATTCTGAACAGGGCTCAGAACTGAAAACGTGGCCTTAATAAAATTAATTTGGTGCTAATAATTTGGTTAGGGCAGGGAGAGTTAGATGGTTCAAATATATATTAAGATCGAATTATTAGCATTGGAAAATTCAGGAATGTGTAGAAGCTGTTTCATCCCTACTAATAAGATTTAAGCTCCATGGTTTAGTTGTTTAATTATGGAACTTAGCCAAATAAATGTATATAAAAGTATTAAACCTGAATATTCTAGCAAAACATTCAATTAGAAATATAGTAACGGATTTTTTTTATTAAATATTTGACTTTTAAAAACATGCAACAAGTTTTTTTGTAAAATAAGTCAGGTTTTTTAATTACAAAATAATTATAGAAACCCCATCTATTAGCCATCAGTAACATCATATTTACATAAAGAAAGGGGAAATACAAAGCAAATGTAATTATATAACTTGCCTTAGGTTCTCTTAAGCATGTAATAGTCAAGTAGCTGCTCTTTCAACACAAGTTAATCTTGCAGAAAAATTGAGTTATCGATTAGGCATGCACTGCATGAAATTTGTCAGTAAGTAATAATTCTAATATTAAAATAACTTGTATGCCAAGTGTAGAAGTAGGTAAAAAATAGGTAAAACGGGTCTCCCCAAAATGAGGTAATGAGAATGTGAATAGCCTTATTCACGTGCCGTACGAGTCAGCTTATCTTACATATTATAAACCTCATTCACATAGGTTTAGTAAATAGGCAAGTTACTGGAGTGAGTTACTAGCTTTTGGCTACTGGATCAGTGTAAACCTACAAGCCAGTCGTGAGTAAAGTACTGGATTCTAGTAACCAGACAAGTCGACGGTTATTCTCCCCATTGGCTTTCCCCTTTCTCATAATTTTCTTATTGAATACATCCACTAAATTTGTGTAGATTTGCATTTTAGTAATACCGCGTAAATAGAAAACAACTATGGTCAAGTCGCAATTTTCTGAAATCAATTTTAGGGTTTGGCGGGTGGTACTTCTACTGACAGCTAGAGGGATATTCGTAGCTGTTAGTGCTAGTAGATAATACAGATATCGTCCTTACGGTCTGAACTCGTTGACGCCATTTATTTTATAATATGCTGCAAATTATATAACAATTTAGTTGTTCTGTGTGTGTTTTATGAATTACCTGTAGTTCATTTTATTGTTTACATTTTCTTAATATTTAAAACAATTTGTGGCGCCATCTATGAGTAGACATTTTCCTTTGAGATCAAAGGCTTGAGCCTACTTGTTTTATATGTACGCTGGTAATACATCCAGTAGAGCCTAATGTTACATCTATAGGAACATTATAGTACCGATACAGAAAAGGTCGAAATTCTGCGTTAATAATAAATGTCAAATAAATAGGAATAACTGAATAATTTATGTAAATCACCATTCTATATAACACTGCCTGTATTAATCCGTTCAATTTCACTCACCATTCTACCCTGCCCAATCTATGGCTCCCTCGTTAATGTAATAACCCCTATATCTACCTTTCTTTGTTCTGCTTGGATTAAATAATGATTGCTTGAAAAATGCTTTATACTATTTAGTCCAGTGGTTTCAATCCTCCATGTTCCTAAACTTATTTTTCTTGTGTCAATATCATCATCATCATCAATCGGATCTTTCGGTAAATAGGTACTGCTTGGAATATTTTTTGCCAGTTATGTAAAATATATGCTGTTTGTATTATTTTATCAACTGTAGCCACGTCACATCCCATCAAACCCGACGATCCATTTTTCTAACATAGCTCACTACTTTACTACTTTTTACCTAAACAGGAATAGAAGGTGTAATTTGAACATCCCCACTTGAAATATTGCCGTCTTAAAATACTGGAACGTGCGTGAATATCAACTGGACTAATTGCTAGCTTCCACTACTTAAAATTCAGTAACTTCCTTCATTAACTTACCAATTTACTATACCATTATGAACGAGTCGATAGATTCATACTTGATTAGTTCTTGATATAAAATAAGTACTTGTTTACATCCTGCGCTATATATAGATAAGTTATCTGTATATTGAACATTTTTTGACTCGATCTATGCAAGCAGAGCTTTAGAAAGGAGAATGCTTTGTTGTTTGATCATACATGAAGAATGATTGAAATTGAAGTGAATAGAGATAATAGAATGCGAAAAAAATATGAGATCCGTCCATCAAAATATTGGCTGAATATGTTGACAACACTCTCAAAATTTGAAATGCAAGGAACCTGAGAAAGAGAAAAAAAATATTACAAGTTGTTTTTTCTAGGGACTAAATATTTAAGGTGAACTCTTTAATCCAGAGAAATCCAAAATATTGAAATAGAATTTAATTGCTTTTGTTTAACCTCACCCATTTAATTGCATTTCAGTATGACCCAAAAGAATTGAACCACAAAGGACCTGTTATCCTCTGTGTCGTTCGAACTAGTTGATGATTTTTTCTGAGCGCCAATAATGTTACACCTTACAGAGAATAAACTCAAGGGATACTTGGTAAATGGAGTAAATTTTCTCAAATATTTTGAGACAATTGATAAAGCACCGAAAATTCAAATTTGCAACAATGGGGAATAAGTTAGGGTGTCAAACCTCAAAAAGTTTCTTGACGACAACCCCACTACTGTCAAATATTACACCCTCTAGAATCATATTTAAAATGTATACCAGCAACAATACTGAAAACCTGTGTTTTTTGACGGTAAACATTTTATTTACCTTCACTACCATTTATCTTGAATTGTTTCATTAAAATTTTTAAAAAAATAATTATCAGCGTCATTCGATACTGCCAATAATAATTCATGTCATATATTTTAATAATTTTTTGTTTATAATTTAGTTGGGTTTAAATTATAATCGTTAAGGTAAAAGAGTTAAATTGTGTTGTCGGTGAAGGCAAAAGATAGACAACTCCAATTATAACCCACCACGGCTAGTCAGCTATTCTAGGAGACAAGAGTCGTGGGTAAGAGTTCAGGCACTGCTAAATTTGAGAATTAGTTGTTAAAATTCGGTGTTGTTATAGCAAGATATTATTTAAGAATGGGAACTATTTCAAAAGGCGGTGGGCGCCATGAGTTAAAGAAACTCAAGAAAAAAAACAGAATGAAATTGAAACTAGTTTAATTAAAACTACGTGAAGCAAAAAATTTACAACATATCACGACACTACTAGCCCAAAAGATAGGCTTAGTAGCCACAACTAGCCTAATAAGATATGCAAAAAGTCAAGCATAATAAATCAAAATACTAACTAAAGTAGCAGCTCAAGCGCTGACAGCGATAAGATAAAACACAAAAAATACATACAAGGTACAAAATGAGTTAAAAATATTCAAGAATATGACTACTTACTACTTGCACAAAAAGCAAACATGCAAAGCCCGATAAGCGTAGGTAATAACCTACAAAGTTACATACCCCTACGTGAGGTAAAAAAAGGTAAAGCTACTATACTACAGATTCATGGCAAAAGGCCACTCAAATCAACCGTAGTAAGCAAAAAGTACTAGCACACACGCACCAAATTGTAAGCAAAAGGCAATTACAACGGCTGTGCTAGCGATTTTAGGCAAAAGGCAACTAAAATCAGGTAACTGTGGTTAACATAACCTAGTAAGTACTAAATATATAGTTTGTAAGCAAAAAACATATCCTGCGAGCAGTAAATTACAACTATATAAGGTTCTACGCCTTACGCATTTAAACAGACACTAACACGGGACTGAAGGTCATAGAAATACAAAAAAAAGGTAAAGGCATGTCCGCTTAAATGCACACGGGCACAGAACAACACATCTTAAAATTACATCAACGGCTACAAGCAAACTACAAGCATAAAAAGCAAAAAGCAAAAAAAGGCAAAAAAAGGCAAAGTAAGGCCGGCTACAGGACCTCTAACAACGGTAATCTATATCCTGACTAGCAGACAAATGTAAAAGGTACTTATCTTAAGCAATGGGGCTGAGCAACAGCTCCTTCTGGATTCCGCATACGTTGGCTAGATCGGCATCAGGCTGTCGGTACCATTTCATAGTTACAGTGACCTCACAAGCTTAAGAATTCAGTAATACGTCCAAGGCACAGTTAACCACGTGCGTAGTTTTCCAGGCAAACTAGTTAGTGCTCCAAAAAACTCCTTGGCCGACATCAAGTTAGGAAAATATCACTATCCCAGTTAAAGGGTAGTAATTACGGTGGTATTCCCATAAAAAACGTAAAACTCCAGTACCAAAAAAAAGGTGCCTCACGAGGAATGCATAAAATAATGTCTCCAAAAAAAATTACAGTGATCGTAAAAAAAAAGATCAAAAAGTAATAATATAAAAAATGGTATATGAAATAGACATAAGCAAATAATAAAATAATCAATCAGGAAAATCTGAAACAAAATCCTGATATCACTATACGTTCTATAAAATGAATGAGTTAAGTTAACATACCTGCAACTGACATCCAATAAAGCGATTGAATTATTCGAGCCACGAGGTATTTCAAGAAAGTGTAAAAGCCGCCCGCTGCTTGTA
This sequence comes from Rhamnusium bicolor, assembly GCA_029963845.1. Lineage (NCBI taxonomy): Eukaryota > Metazoa > Arthropoda > Insecta > Coleoptera > Cerambycidae > Rhamnusium > Rhamnusium bicolor. The sequence continues at coordinate 494,973 of JANEYF010002799.1, read as the reverse complement.
GTGGCCTCGTTGGAAATGCCTGTCGGAAACGAGATCAAACTAAATTCCACGCCGTGACCACGCAAAGGGTACCCGCAATGGTTGAGTAGCTAAATTAAATGAATTGTCACCATGGACTAATATTGTACCGATCAAAAAGGTATGTATATTAAGTTTCAGACTTTATTGATAATCATTTTCAAATTTAACAGCCTGGGCGTATTACGTGAATTAACAGGTGGTTAACAATTTGTCAGTTGACTAGCCTCGTGCCGCGGTAATTCTTGAAACAGGAACATCTAGAGATGGTGTTCCGAAATGAAAATAGGTAGTACTCTTAGTTGTGACAGAAATTAAAAATTTACTGTTAGATGTTATTGACATTGACATTTTTGTAACTAAATTAGGCCTTTCAAACGTCAAACTGTTAAATTTATCCTAACTCCATTTTATGAGGACAAATGTGTAAAATATTTCAGTATACTTCAGATTTATTTAAGTACTTGGAAAATATATTTTATTCGCTTGATATAGTAGATGATTTATAATCTTTCATCAAGAATATATTTTTTTGTAAAGTTAAATACAGAAAAGTTAGGGTCTCCTTTTAGCTGGCCAATTTTGCTCATCACGGAATTTTTCGTTGTCTTTGACCTTTGGAACAAGTGTACCAAATTTGAAAGCTTTGTGTCAAAAACTGTGGCTGCTTTCGCGATACTACAGACATGCGGACAAATTTTTTTATAAAATTATTGTTACACCTAACCACCCGGTAGCCAAATGTTACATCTGGTTACCACGTTGTCAAATATAACCGGGGGAACCCCCGTGGTACCGTGATTTTAGTTTCGCCCTGTATTAGGATGACTCTTAATACAAGAGGAAACCAAATCAGGTATTTATGGAAATGCCTTCACTTTACCTGTCAATAAGAACTATTCTTATTGGCAAGAAAAGCGTAGAAATTTCCTGTGCCTGCGGCTAGCTGATTTTTTTTGGGAGGCAAGGGCCGTGCGTTTCTTGTTTCCTTGAGACCTTGGTTCACTATTATTCACTTCAAATAATTCTATCAACGAGTAGTAGGCGAGGATGAATAAGTAATATAAAAAATATATGTTATATTAAGGGCGCCATCTGCAGTTTTACCAGTGATTACTTTTTCATCCCCCCAACTCAGAATCTACAGAATTTCTGTCTAAGGTAGAGACAGAATAAAAAATTAATTAATAAAATTAAATATTTATTAAATCAACAGCGACACAAAAATGGTAATTTAGAATTATCGACAAATATATGTACAATAATTTATTACGAGTGGATGAAACTCGTTCACCGAACACAATCAAAAATAAAATAACTTGCCACACTCCAGCGAAGGCTGACCTGTGATGGAAAGGTGGCGTGAGTCTTGAAGTTAACGTTTTCTCGTCTGGTATGGACACCTAGTTTCTTAATACATAGTCTATATGAAATGAAACGTTACTCAAAATTGTGGAGCTCATATCATGTTGCAGTTACAGATGAATTCTGGTCATCCAAATAAAACATCCACGGAACTAATCCTCTGGATCCAAGAATCGTGGCTTTTTAATTTGCCAATGTGCAAATATTAATGTCCAAATGAAATTGGAAGTGTGTGAAATATAAATTCACAAAAGAAATTCCTGATGAATTTACTATTAACGATGAATATTAGATTAACGATGGATAATTTAATTTTATCGATGAGTTTTAGCTTAATAAATTTTAGCTAACGATGGATAATATTATATAAGGATGGATAATATTAGATAAGCATTTAATTATATTAACGATTAATAATTTCAGCATTTAATTATTTTAGCTTTAATTAGCCTAATAAATTTTAGCCGGCTTCAGACTGATGGTTGTTCACAACACTAGTAAATTAAGATAACATTTCAAAAGTTGATTGGTGTTATCGATTGTCTGCCAAGAGGTGTTGCCGGTGCAAAGTTGATTATTAAAATCGCTTATCTTCCTGTCTCTATCAAGGAGGTAAACTAGTTTGATATAAAAAATCAAACTTTATAAAATAAGATATGAAAGTAACTAAAATAAATTCATAATATATCACAAATAATATTTAATGATTAAAATCCACTATAAGAATAGTCTAATGGTACTACATAACACATGTATTACACAATGATATTTAAATTAATTATTCCCCAAAAGTTGATCGTAACGCCATCTATGAGCGGTATAAGTTGTCTCCCTAATGTTAGACAACTGGGAAGTTTATGAGACAGAAAACTTTAACAATAGTAGCTGAAGGTCAAACCAACCAAAGGCAGTCGCAACCCTTCTGAAAGGAAAACTATAAACAGCTGTTGCGATTTAATTAATATCGACCTAAATATTGAATATTTATCTAATTAAGGTAATAAATGATTGCATATTTTGTGACACATATTTCTAATAATATTTTCTTTCAGTTTGAAAGCGTTAACTTTGGGGACTGTTATTACAACAAAAGTACTTAAATAATAAACAATATTGGATAATGTAAATATGTACAAGATAATATTAACTTAGATGGTAAACATAATAATTCCTTAATAAATATGAGATCGACCAAAGGTTAAACAGAAATTCTTCACCTACTAAAAATACTCTATTATAAACAATTGGGAACCAGATAGATATTTGGAGGTTATAGTTTATTTATCCTTGTATTCCGGACAGTGACGTTTTTGAACGGAACATTATGTCTTTTCATTATAATTCGTCGAGATTCGTATGCAATAAATTTTTTTTATTTTTTTTTTCCAGAAATTGTACCTTTTTCCTTTTTCATTCATTATGTCTCTTCTGGTGGTACCACATTAACCAAATTTAATGTGTCACCTAAGAAGTTTCCCACTAGTATTTTCTTGAGTTATCGTAGATAAACACATACACATACACACATCCACACACACCAACCGACAGGCATCATTCGGAAAATAATCACAATGGATTCAGGAAGGTTCAAAATGTATATATTAATCAAAATTTCGTGGTCGAAAAAAATTACGATTACTATACTTCCTTATATTAGGTATAAGAAAGTAAAAAAAATAAATAAACTTTCAAAAGGGAAACAGATTCGGTTTCCGAAACATTAGGGAATTATTATTATATTAGAGTCTCATATTAGTTTCAAAAAACATCCTCTGACTAATCTTTTGACGGAAAGTCACAAGCGTAGAGGTTTATTTTTCCAGTAACATACTGGGTAACTAGCTATATTTTTTAGATAACCAAGAATTATTCATGTAGTAAGTCCTAAAAAAGAAAAAGAAATTAATTTTTAGCTAATGTCACATTTATTTATTTTTAATAATAATTTTACTATTAGTAAATAAATTTGTTATCAATTTTTAATTTATCTCGCGTATGTAACTCAAGGAACTGTCATGCTAAATACTACACGAGGTTTCTAATTTGTATAGGAAAAATTTTTATTTACACTAAAACCTTGTTGTAATTTTGACAATATAAGTCAAACAAACGGTGGAAAACATGCTACCTATGGTCTCGTGTTTTCATACGCTAGTTTTTTTTCGTTATATTGTCATGACAAACATGTTTTCGTGTAAATAAAAATTTATCCGATAAAATCGAAATCTGTTTGTGGTATTTGAAAAAAAAATTTTCTACTCCCTACATAGAAAATACTATTTTGCTCCCTCATTTCAGGGAGCAAAGTAGTACTTTTCCTCCCTCGGGAGGAAAATACTTTGCTTCCCTAGGGAGGAAAATACTTTGGCTCCCTCTGGAATCAAACAAGTAAAAACTTCAAATAGCTGTAATAGTAGTGTATAGATTTCTTTTAATGATACACAAACTTCCTGAAAATGAATGCCTTTCTTTGAAACAGATTTTTTATTACTTATTTTTATTTATAAAAATTGAAAACAGTTTAAATCGAGGTTTAAATTAACATCAGTAACTAAATATTGTTAAAATTTATGGTACAATTAGTTAAATTACTAATGGAGATTGCCCCTGAAGAAATATTGGCTCTGCTGGTGGAGATCAGTTCCTGTTTGTTGTTTTCCAAAGACTTGGTCGCTGATGAAGTACTTGTAGAAACAAAATTTTCAAAAACAAGACAACGTTTTTTGATACTTGAAGTACTACTTTCTCCCGTAATTATTTGGCTGGCTACCTCACATTTTTTAGAAATACAATCATCTAAGTATCCTTCTGCTACTGCGTTTGTTCGCCATCCCCCATGTCTTTTTATAGTGAGAATGTTACTTCCAGCATTGACTAATAACGTAGCTGAAGTGCGGCGGAACCTGTGTCCAGTATAGCCTTTCGAATCATCTAAATTTAAAAATATTGCTATTCTGGCAATTGTGTTTTTGCCAATTATCTGGTTTGTACATTTCCCTTTAGCATAAGTTACTAAAAATCTAGAATGACATGTTTTAGAGGACCTACAGTCCAGATATTTTCTATACATATCCAAGACAGATACTCCGTTTAAAATCTCATTTGTTATTGTAAATGTCCTTTTGATATTAGTTTTTGAGTCAGGTATTTGCACCACCAAAATATCACCTTTATCACTGATATCCTCAAGTACCATTTTAACTAATTCATCGCTACGGCATACCCCAGCAATTCCAAATGTAAGCACAACCTGAAAAAAGGAAAATGCACTTATGGCAACTGCCTAAAATGTCACTTAATTGTCATACATATACTTTCTAATAAAAAATACTGCGTTAAGTTTTTATTTATAATTCAACAATAACGATCAATCTTACCTTCATATGTAAGTAAGTTGCATCTGGAGCTTCTGCAATAAACTTGTTGATATCCTTCCTTGAAAAAGTATTGGCTTTCTTGGCTTTATATCCAGCAGATTTCCTTTTTAAAAAAGCTACTAATTTGGGAAACAATGTCGTTATTGTCTTTAATTTGGAGTGTAGATCGCAACATACTGTATTTGGTCCATAATGTTGAAGGCTTCAAATCGGCGCATTTTTTGGAAAAGTAAAATAGGATCACTTCTTCACATATTTTTCTTATTTGCCTAGTCTCCATCCAACAATTAAATAGCTGGTACTCTTTTTCATAGTTTTCACGAGACTTTAACGGTAATAGATTTAACGAAACCACGTTTACTTCTTCCAGAATATCTTGAGGAACTTCATCTTCACATTCGGAATACATTATTATAAACTTTTTGGAAGTTTGTTTATTTTAAAAACAAGAAGCAACCTTAGCAACGTTCCATTTACTTTGATTTTTAACAATATTTACTTATCTAAATACCTATTATGACATTTTGACATATTTGGTATTTTGATTGTCATGCATAAGAAAATATAATAAAATATATGTAAAACCAATGTAAAACACTGTAAATGGTCGTAGAAAAAATCATATGTATGTATTACATAGGAGCAAAGTGCCATTTCCTCCCTTGGATATTGATACCCTCCGCTTCGCGTCGGGCATCAAACTATCCGCGGGAGGATTTTGTGCACTTTTCTCCCTTGTCATACAAATAGCTATAGTTGAATTCAACAACAGATGATTTTAAAACTCTAGTTTGAACGTCAAAAATATGTATGTATATCACAGAAAATTCGAGAACATACACGAATACGAAAATTTTAGGTAAAATTAAAAAGAAATTGCACTTATATATCTCAGTTAAACTGAAATGAAATGGGCGTGACATACTATGTCGTGATTATATTTAAAAAATTTAATTTGTTAAAAAATTACTGTAGTATTTTCTTTAATTTAAATCACAAAATTAAATTTTAATAAAAATTCACAAATTTGCATATTTCTAATAAATGAACGTCAACTAAATGAGGTGACCTAATTTCAATTTAATGAGCCGGCTTACTTATGTGTCCCAACATTTTTTAATTATTTTTATCCCAGAGACGATTTATTTTTAATGATAAATAACAAAAAGCTAGTATTAAACAAATATTACATAACTTAATTTATCATTAAAATTTATGTAGCACGGGTAATTAAATATTCGTTACAAAGCGAACCGGTACATAGGGGAATTAAAATTCGTGTAGGTTGTTAGTCTTTAAACCAATTAAACTTTAATTTTTAGCGAGCGCTAATACCCTCGTTTTAAAATTTTCACTTTATTAAATGTTAATATAGAATCGTTTCATGATGAAGATTTCTATCCCTTATACGTAGTTAGAGATTAAATTTCATTGTTTAATAAATTTTTAAGTGGGATTAGTTGTAAAATTTTACGATTTTTTAAACTCCAATTAAAATTTTAAATACTGGGTGTTTTACCACACGTTTATAAAATGTTAAGATATGTGATCACCAAGTTCAGAAAACTAGTCTAGAGTCCAGCACCGGTAGCTACTATTGCCTCATATGGTTGACAGAAGGACATACGTAGACAAATAAAAGCAAAAGTATATAATGAATCATTTAAATTTTATGACGGGTCGGCAATTTTAGAAGAACAAGTTAAAGTAAGGTGAGAAATTTTCAGTATCAGTCTTGTTTTAACCTTCCAAGTGTCCAATTTGATCTGTCAGAAAGTGTTTTCGTTTATCAACATTACTCTGTTACGACAAAAATATCCAGTCAAATGCGCCGAAGTTACAATACTACACCTGAAAAGTCTTGTTACATTTGTGGAGAATTCCTTGAGAGGTCACAAGTGAGGCCATTGTCTGAAAATGTGAAAAAAGCGTGTTTTCTATATTTTGGAGTTTTTGTCGGAGATCAAGACAAGCAATTGGCTTCCCACGTTTGTTGTGTAAGTTACAGGGTGTCACTGGTACAGTGATAAAGGGAAAATAAGAAGCATGCTTTTGCAGTTCCAATGATATGGCGAGGACCCACCATTTCGAAAATTGCTATTTTTGTGTAACAAGAACTTAGGAATATTCCAAAAAAGAAAAACAAAAAATCAAATATCAGAATTTGCCATCAACCCTAAGACCTGTTCCTCACAATGAGTCATACCAGTGCCAACTGAGTCTTCAGATTTGTAAAATATTGATTTGGGAGGTAATGGAAATAGTAACGATTCTTCAGACGGCCCAGACCAGTGTGACGACCCTTGGATAATTCCAGAAAGTTTTAGTGACTCTCAATTAATTGCTCAAAATAAATTGAATGATTTGGTACTTGACTTGGAGCTATCAAAACTATAAGTAGAACTTCTTGGTTCCCGATTTAAGGAGTGAAACTTACTGGCTAAATAAACAAAGATTACACCTTTTAGAAAAAGAAATTCAACATTTTACACATTTTATAAAATGGAAAATTCACTATGTTCGTGTATTGTTATTGATAGTTTAATGCAGGAACTTAATATCAAGCATTCTTCTTCTGAGTGGCGCTTATTCATTGGTTCCTCCAAATACAGTTTAAAAGCTGTATTGCTACATAATCGAAATTTAAAATCATCTATACCAATTGCATATTGAGTAACAATGAAAGGTGATTATGTCAGTATGAGCGCCATTTTAAATAAAATTAATTACAACAAATACAAATGGCAAATATGTGGGGCAGGGGTTAAAAATAACAGATTTTAGTAGGCTTCAAGGAGGCTTTACAAAATATTGCTATTTTAACTGTTCGTGGGTCAGTCGTGCAGTAAAAGAATATCATGTGAAAATAATTTGGCTGGAAAGGAAAGAATTAGAACCAGGAACTAGTAATGTTAAATATGTGCCCATTGTACACCCTAAAAATGTTCTTTTGTCACTATCATATTAGACTTGCGCTAATGAAAAATTTTGGGATGGCTATGAATAACGAGGGTGAAGAATTTAAATACTTAAGAGAACTTTTTTCCCAATTAAGTGACGCCAAACTTTAAGAAGGCATTTTTGTTGATCCTCAAATTAGAAAATTGCTTAACGATGCAGAAATCTATATTAGTTCTTAAGTGCTAAGTGTTCCTGAGAGGTTGGCCACTATCATTTGTCTGTTCCATAACCTATGGTATACTGAGGAGAACTAATAAGTTCGAAACCGGTCTATGTCTGGTTAGGAATTGACAAATGATATTGGTTATCGATCTATCATGATTTGAAGGTATGATCCAATGCAGGTCGGGGTATTTGCCCGCTGAGTAGTTGTTTCATCCAAATCATATTTAATAAAACGTTACGTGTTACGTCTTCTTGCTTATCATTTCTGTAATCAGAAGTCTTTATTCCAGTGGGATATGCTATTCAGGTGCATGTTACACCGTGTGTTAAACGGCTAATGTGGCCAACTGTTAACAAATACCGACTGAACGAGCGAGATGGTCGTAACAGTGTGAGTGTATTGCAGCTGGCTGGTTCGGCATATACTGAGCCTGTCCTTATGCCCGCTGGGTGTGTCTTATTTCATCTCATTTGATCAAAGTTCGTAGCCATCGCTCGTATTTTTTTCTAACTAGCCATCCTTGGCGCTATACTCATGGTATAATTTTTTTCTGCCAATGATATTCGTTTGCATACGTGGCTATTAAATTTGAGCAATTGGTCTGTACATTTTTTATACAAGGAAAATGAACATTCCACATCTACCGAGGATAATGGTGTAAATTCTAAATAGGTATAGACGTAGTAATACTCACGAATTTTACACATTACTTTGTAACCCAGGTTCCTGTGTAAAACATTTGTACCTCTATAATATTGCCCAAAACACACTTATACATAATTCGTAGATATGTTTTATGTAATGTACGGCTACTAGGTAAAGGAAAACTACATGCACAGAACATGATACACAAATCATAAAAAAATGTCATAAAGAAATTTAAAGTTTTCAAGTTGTCACCTTGATTATCAATAATTTTCGAATGTGGACATTTTAAAAAGCCATAACTATGAAAAAATCTATATTATTTAATGAAACTTGAAATCTGTCGACAAATATTCCTCCTCATTATGAAAAAAATATTATTTTACAAATGTTTTACAAACTGTCTAAAAAATAATTTGGGAGGGCAATCATTTTATTTGCAAATTTCAATCGCATTTTTTACTGCAAAACACTTCCATTTAGTCTTGATAGTTATGCCATTAAGTATCACCACCGGTCCATAGAAATATTCTGGGAATATATTCCTAAGTGTTCGCAAAAATGAATCATTGTACAATTTTTTGTGGGTGGAAGCACTTATACAATAAGAAAGTATACAAAGTGAACCACGATGAGCTCTCAGTAAAATTAACTCTATTAATATGGGCACGATTAATTTAAAAATGAGACACAATTGGATGAATATTAAAATTATTTCTTACCTAACAACAAATTTAACAGATTTAAGTATGTAATAATAATTATTTTAGTCTATTTTTACTTCTTCCCAACATATCCACGAATAAATAATATCGACTACGTAGATATTTAAAACAATACCAGTTGTAGTAGCAAAGTATATTTAATCATATTGTAGCTGTCTGAAGACGGTTTAATGAATCAAAACGTAAGAAATGAAATAGTTTTATTTATATATCATTGATCAAAACGTATTGTTTTTTTACATCAACATTCAAGAAAAATACATTTAGGCATATCCTAAATTATCAAAAATTACTTATGTACTTTATTCCATTTTGTGACATCTGATTATTTATCTGTTATAATGTTATTAAATAAATACAAGAGAAGTAATTTCAAGCGACAGAAACAATGTCTTTCTAAAATTGGAATGTGGTTTATTTGAGGTAGTGTCAGGTGTTTGAACTAACCCCATTTCAATTTATTGAGGCCCATTTAGCAATACGAGCTTAAGTGTATTAACTGTTTGGTTAGTGAATAACATACTAGTTGGATAGTTGACAACGTGTAACTGAATGGGTATGATAATTAACACAAGTACTGTTTTAGAATAGAACATTTAAAGAAAATAATTACACAACCTGTGAATTAAAATATGATAGGAATATGTGAAATTTCATCAATCCAAATGATATTCGGGAACCCTGGAAATAGAGTGGAATGAAAAAAATAATATTAACTGAAAAATTTTTTTTGTTAATTATTATTTACTAACTTTTACAAATCTTATCACAGATAAGTATAACATATATCCTTTTAAACAATTATTTTCCCGGCTATTTGCCAAAACGCTGAAACTTGGATTACAAAAAAGATAATATGCACATTATGTTCAATACAATTGACTCAATAATGTTATTTTTAATTTCAACTATTCTGTCCAGTAAAACCAAAAATAAATAAAACACAAGGTACTTACCAGTTAACACTCACTTTAAAAAACTTTAAAATATCTACCGACACGTGTTTCTGCTTGCCTAGCGTCATCAGGGTAGCCAGGACATTTAAAGAATCCACAGTAAGAAAACTTGTAAACCCCAGTGTAATAAACATTAATGGCTTCAGAGAACAGAATAATTGAAATTATATAGTAGAAATACCCCTTCGGGGCAATGAAATAATTTAAAAACAAATTAAGTTCCTCTTCTTGGTAAAAGTTAAAATATAGAGTGGAATGAAAAAAATAATATTAACTGAAAAAATTTTTTTTGTTAATTATTATTTACTAACTTTTACAAATCTTATCACAGATAAGTATAACATATATCCTTTTAAACAACTATTTTCCCGGCTATTTGCTAAAACGCTGAAACTTGGATTACAAAAAAGATAATATGCACATTATGTTCAATACAATTGACTCAATAATGTTATTTTTAATTTCAACTATTCTGTCCAGTAAAACCAAAAATAAATAAAACACAAGGTACTTACCAGTTAACACTCACTTTAAAAAACTTTAAAATATCTACCGACACGTGTTTCTGCTTGCCTAGCGTCATCAGGGTAGCCAGGACATTTAAAGAATCCACAGTAAGAAATGGAAATGTTGTTACATTTTAATATTTATTTAGTAAGACAAAGATTTCTTTTTCATATTTTCTTTTACCGAGATGGGCGATAAAAAAAATACACCAAAAAAAAAACTCTCTACAGCAGATTTCTTATGTTAAAATAACAAAGAAGTTCCTCTAAACATGTGTCCCAAAATGGCTTGTTAAGAAGGTGTTTATAGTTTGAGTTGAAAAAAAAATCTGTATGAATAGACCGGGTGATCCATTTAAGGCAATTTTCTAACTTTATTATTAAGGTAAACGATGTTACGTTGTAAAATTGGTTTAAGTCGTAGTGTGTTGTAGTGTGGGTCACATACTGTTCAGGCCTACAAAGTACGATACGGATAAGTATGCTGCGCATTCCTACAGAGAATGACGACTCAGGAAAAATGGCGATTGTTTAACGTTCGACTACAATATGTATTAGAAATTTCCCTTGAGGGGTGATAGCGAATTTTACCACAGTAATTTTTTTAGCGCTCGTTGTTGTTGGTGTACCGTTTTTGGGTTTGTGGATCATTAATATATCTTCGTTTTAGAAGGTTTTCAAGCAGTTTGGTGCGTTAGCGTCTCCTTGGAAGTAAATGCAAATTATTTCGCAATAGTTTCTGAAATCATGCGTAGTAATAACTTTCCATAACTTGCAGTTGTCGTCAATCTAAAATACCTACTATTCTAACTACTGGATGACAGTGTAGTTTTCGACGAGTAATTAAAGCCGACACAAGACCCTCTCTTGGAGGTAAATACCCTTAAATAATTAAATCATTTCATCAGGTTAGTGATGTTTCATAGGTTTTAAAGAACATATATAGTATTTCATGGTTCTACCCGGATTCTACCCGGACCCTACCCGGATTCAGGCTTCTTTCGGGTACTTGGATTCTTCTAGGATACCTAATCTCCTCTTGGGTTAAGCTTTACCAACCAGCCCTTACAAAGCTTGTACGAATATTGTGTTCTCACGTACAGGGTGCACGTCGTAGACAAGACTGTGTGATTCCTGTACTTCTGAGGGGCCGTGTATCGCAGATAAGGCACCTTTTTAATATACAGGGTAATTTTACTTATTAGTACCATTTGCCAATATTACATATTTATAGTTGTATACACTTTCTTGTATGTAACTCGCTTAGTTAAAGCGGCCTAGTGTCATTTTTAATAATTATAGTTTATTGCCTGGTACGATTACTGTACCTCCCCTTTTGTGTATAAACAGTGACCCCATTTTATAATTTACGCTGCCGGTTGCTGCATATGAAGCGGGGAAGTAAGTACGCATGTTATTAGTTAAATACTAATTATTAGATAACTTTTATACAAAGTTACACATTTATAGATCTGCCATTAAATAATTGCTTTTAACCTTCAACTAGGAGAGTTCCTTCTCTATAATAACCACCCGAACTCACACCCAATTTTCCCTGCTATAATATAGAGAGCTTGATGAGTGTATCATGTGCTACCCACTACCTAAAAGTGACACACTATAATAAATCTCTTTTTGTTACTACGCGTTTAGGGATGAAAAGCCCTGACTCCTATGTTGAACACCCCCCTTTTCCTTAGACATAAAAAAACAATAGTAACAATGAAAATATCAAATACTGGTAATATGTAATTTTTGCCGTAGATTCCGAATCCGCTGAAAAAGCATGTGTCAGACATTAAATATACGAGACGTTGGAAAACAACCATTTTCTCAAAATTTTAACACTGTACGTTATGCATGAATTCGATAGTACTATATCTAGTTACGTGAAACATAAGCGTTTTCGGATCCAACTTACGGTTTAACCGGAAAAGTCGCCGATTTTTTTTGATACCCAACTTTATGCAATTATCTTTATTTGTGTTTGAGATATTGTCACACAGAATGTATCATTATAGTAAGTTGCATTAATTAATAACTTTTATAATCGGGTTATTAAAACATACAGTATACGAATTAATATTAAAAATATTTATTATCAACATGCGATATAAAGTAGAGCATTTCACAATGATAAAGAAAGTGATGACACAACGTAAGTCATAAAAATGATCTGAACAGCCAAAGTAAGTTTCCTAATACTGACTAAGGGAAATTGAAGGCGATTTCAAGAATTAAAGTAGGAATGCTAGGTAGTTGCTTCTGGGGATTTGTTTGGATAAAAAGGGTGCCTTTGGGGTGACACGTCTCCCGCCCAGGTGGATGGCCTGGCCGGGGTGTAGTGTAGTTGTGAGTCGTTAGGTGTCAGCATATTTTATTTACTTGTATTGTGGTTTTAAATAAATGGTATTCTAAATTGTTATATCTTACCACTGTCTTGTTTTGTTCCCCTTCACGTATGTGACATGTGGTAGAGGCTTATACCAAAAATATTAAAAAATATCTCTCCGTTGTCAAGCGAGCTATATTTCATTCTAAACTAACGTAAGGAGCGATGGGGTCGTCGACTCCTTCGTAACATACGAAAAGACACCTACGTAACAATATGGTCTATTAAAATTTTATTCAGTTTTTGTGTCTTGTGTCAAAATGCAAGTCGTAAATAATAACAATTGCCCATTGAAATATGTATCCCTTTATCCCAAATTTCGCCTTTAATATCACGGATTACATTGTAACAGTCTGGATATACTTTAAAAGGTACTACGACTAGTTAACAGCATTAGACGTGGTAAAAGGACCTGGCATCCAAGCCAAAAAAAAAAACTTTTATTCCATTCTGTGGCATAGTAGATGGATATCATCTAATATTACAAAGGGATGATATATTGAAAGCTCAAACTTCAAGTGGCTTCTAAAGTACTGGGTCAAAAAGAAGTGGTTTAGGCTAATCCTTCCATATCATTCGATGTCACCTCTCATCTATTTATATCATGGATTAAATTGTAACAGTCTGGATATACTTTAAAAAAATACTTCGACTAGTTAACAGCATTATACGTGGTTAAAGGACCTGGATTCCAAGCCAAAAAAAAAAACTTTTAATCTATTCTGTGGTATAGTAGATGGATATAATGTAATACCTATTACAAAGATATGTATTGGAAGCTCAAACTTCAAGTGGCTTCTAAGATACTGGGTCAAAAAGAAGTGGTTTAGATGAATCTTTCCGGATCATTCGATGTCACCTCTCATCCATGTAAAAAAACTCTGCTTCTTTAAATGTGATAGCAAATACCGAGGATGCTAGCAGTTCCCTGTCGCCGTATACATCGAGATCTAGCGCTATATCAAGGTTAATAAAACAAATTTGTTTCTCTATCGCTGTAGAAAAGAAGACATCGTGGTAGCTTGCACCTAATTGGTTCAGTTTGATGACTTGACAACTTTCCATTTACACGCTTTGTTGTACACTACATAATCAGCACGGAACAATGAAAAGATGAACTTCTTTGGTATTTTCACTAATCAGCGACATCCACCTCTATAAAAATGATTATCAACGACGATTAGATTATTGCAATAATTGGTTTTTGAATCAACAAATATAAGTAAATTATTTTTGCATAAAATTCTTCCTTAGGACGAATCAATTTGAGATACAATTGGATAGGTATAAATCCATTGATTTTTAGGAGTGGAGTGATATTAAAAAACAAGTATTCTCACTACAAAGTACGTAAGTTCATGTTATTTAATTAAATACAAATAATTAGTTATGTCAATCGTTTATTATTCTGTTCTAAATTAAAATAATGATTTTTTTTTATTTTCAAACATGATCAAATAATAATTCTAAAATACTGATTAATGAAATATTTGTTTATTGTTTGCAAGTTTATTTCAAAGACAAAATAGACGCTACACACATCATTTTTTTAATAAGAAACTAATTAAATATCAGGATGGCCATCTCTGTTTTAATTAGAAACTGGAGATTTTGTTAAAAACCAATATCGTGGATTTAATCAAGGGTTATATCCCGAGTGCATCAAGTTTAATCGGTTAAACTGTTTAACGTGCAAATTACATTGAAAATTCGTTTTTTTTTTTAATAAAGAGACAATTCAAATTAATTATTTTTCGTTGCGTTAGTACAATTGATAAAAAATTACATTTTTGCTTGTTTTTCTTCATTACTCTTTTGAATAGTAGTATGTTCTAATGTTACCTTCGAAGTGCTTTGTTCATTTTGTATTACTTCCCCTTAAAGTGAGGAAGATGTATTCGTGAAAATAATTTAGAAAATTTTTATTGCATATCTGGAAGAATCTCGAGGAATTATGATGATACACAAAATTTCAGACAGAAAAAATTGTCTGTTTGTGTGTCTGTCTGTCTGTCTGTGTGATTCGCGATTGAAGTTACAGTTTTTGAGATGAAGCTTTCAAATTTGGTACACACATTCTAGAGGTCAAGGAAGATATTCAGTTCGTTAATGAGCAAAATCGGTTCTTAAAATTTGAAATGTCAAAAAAATATTAGTGACATTTTTGAAACATCAATTTCAAATGTAAAATTTTTTTTTTTGACATCAAATTTTAAAATATTAGTGACATTTCACCAATGTGACTTGTTTGAAACGTCAATTTAAAATGTCAAAGAAAATATTAGTGACATTCCATCAATGTGACTTTTTTGAAACTTCAAAAATTACTTTTTAAAAAATATGTTAGTGACTTTCCGCTAATGTGACTTTTTTGAAACATCAAAAATTACTTTTATTACAAACTCCACCACATCGAGTTTTTTTGAAACGTCAAAATATGACTTTTTTTGAAATGTTAAAAATTACTTTTATTATAAACTCCACCACACGTCGAGTTTTACTACGACATGTAAAAGTTTTTTAAATAACGTTCAAAACAATATTCTTTGCGATCCTCAAAAGTTTTGGTCATAGGTTAATAGTAAAAGGTGTGTTAATTCGTTACCGAACACAATCAGGTTCGATAATACTGATTTCAGCCAACCTGCAGATATTGCAAATGCTTTTGCGTCCTTCTTTAAATCTAGCTTTTCTTCAAATATCTTAGTTGTTCCTGATGAGTACGGTAATGTTACAAATAATACCTTTTCCCTTGGAAATTTTACCGAAAATGAAGCATTTGATATTTTAAAACTAATCAAACTTAAATTTACCTCTGGTCCTGATGGCATACCTGCTTTCATCTTACGCGACTGTGCTGTAGTGTTTGCCTGCCTTCTTATGAAAATCTTTAACCTTTGTTTAAATTCCAGCACATTTCCAGATGTGTGGAAACATTCTAGAATTTGTCCTGTTTTTAAGAAGGGTGATAAAAACTCTGCGATTAATTATAGACCTATCACGATTATCTCTAACTTTTCCAAGGCTTTTGAAATGTTACTGCATAAAGCAATTTATGCTAGCACTCATGGGTTGATTAGCGACTTTCAGCATGGTATCATGCAGGGTCGGTCTACCACTACTAATCTTTTTTTGCTTAACAGTACATTTCCGAATCTGTGGATTCTGGTGGACAAGTTGACGTCATCTATACAGATTTTAGTAAAGCGTTCGACAGTCTTGATCATGGTATTCTTTTGTATAAACTTAAGCAGTTCAGTTTTTCAGATAAACTGTTTAAACTTTTTTCATCATACTTGCAGTGCAGGCGCTAATACGTGGAACACCGTGGTTTCAAGTCTGGCGAATCCATTGCTTCATCTGGTGTACCACAGGGTTCCATACTTGGGCCACTTCTTTTCGTTATTTTTATCAATGACATTGTAGATATGATTGACGTCAATTGTCTTCTGTATGCAGATGATTTGAAAATTTATTGTGATATTAATTCTATCTGCGATTCCCTTCAATTGCAAATAAATTTGAATAAAATTAACGACTGGTATGTAAAAAATAACTTGGCACTGAATGTGCAAAAGTGTAACGTTCTGTCTTTCTCAACAAAAACTGAACCGTATATTTACAATTATACACTCAATAATATGTCTCTAAATAGAGTAACTTTGAATTTAAAGACTTAGGAGTTATTTTTGATTCAAAGCTGAGCTTTAATCTTCATATTAATGCTGTTGTACTTTCTAGTTACAAAAACCTTGGTTTCGTTATAAGGCATTCACGAGGGTTTAATGACACTGACGTTTTATTTTTACTATTTTTAATTCTTTTGTTCTAAGATAGAATATGCTAGTATAATTTGGAATCCTGGGTATCAAACATATAGTAATAATTTAGAAAGTATTCAAGCAAATTTTTAAAGTACGTATCCTTTAAGATTGATGGCATTTACCCAGTTATTGGAGCGCCACATGAACAACTATTAATTATGTATAATATGTTGAGTCTAAAAGATATATTCTTACGTAATATTATTCATAATAAGATTGACTGCCCTTCCATTTTAAGTCAACTTAACTTTAATATTACTTTAATCGCAACTAGGCACACTGTCACTATCTATTTACCAACCCCAAGGGCCAATTTACTTAAATTTTAACCCATATTTTGTTTATGCAACAATTATCATTCAGTTCATGAAGCTTCTGAGGATAAAGATAAAGAAACAATGTTGTATCAAACTGAATTTAAAGTTCAAGATAATTTGGATATTTTTATCTGTAGCATTAACTCGATCAAAAAGTTATTTGCAAAAAGTAGTGTGTGCTGTTTAATGTATTTCTTTTTTTGCTGCTGCAAATGCATTGTAATAATTGTCAATTTTCAATTGACAGTTTATTTTTTTTTGTAATTAATATTCTTATTTTTATTTTTTTTTTGTAAATATTGTTATCACTTTTATTTTTTTTTTGTTAATTATGCTGTATTCCCATCCTATAATTAGTATGCAAATACTATGTATCTTAAATAAATAAATAAATAAATAAATAAATAAATAAATGAGGAAGTTCTGATCCCCAAATAATTGGCAGCGGTTTTTCATTTGGATTACATCTTAATTTATTTATCACGTTTAAATGATGTAGGGCATCTATTTGCAAATACGGTTTTATGGAATTTGCACTTCCATTGTCGGTTATTTTGGTTAGCTTTTGCTTCTGTGTTCTATTCTTTATTAAGTTACTGACAGCTATGGCTCGATTGGAATGACTAGTTATCTTTACAGTTGCATCTAAACCGATTTTTGCGGCCTATTTCCTTTGTCCATTTGGACAGTTCATTTCTTCCAATCGGTGAATTTTTGTACCAATAGAAATTTTCGTATTTATTCCAGTACCTATTGCATATCAGAAATAAACGATATGTTATAACATTGGAACCCCCCTTGGATAATAGTTGTTATATATGTTATATAGCCTTATAGGACATAGGATCAGCATTAATTTCATTGGGTGCTAATCATTTAATATCGGCGCATTTCTTGTCACTTCTTGTGTGGTCTTACTAATCTCAGGGTTACATTCTAATCGTGCTAAAATGACAAAAAAAACTAAACAGTCGCAAATAAAAATTTTGCCGTTTTTTACCTGTTGTCTGCCCTCCGTTATCAATTTCTTTTTTTAAAGTGATTTGTTACGCAATTTGCGGCTTTTCCACCTCTCCAAGCGAGCTCAACTGCGATAGGGAAAAAATGTTTTTGCAGTCCTTCAGGAGTAGTTTCATTCCAAAGCATTATCATTTCTTTATGATCTTCTAATTCTAACGCAACTGAAGAGGCCTTTCTTTTCGTGATATTTTTCTTTAAATATCTTCTTTTAGCATTAAGAGCATCCCTAGCGCACTTAAATTGAATATCCTTAAATGGATCGAAAAAGATATTGTATTTTAAAAAATACATTTCCTGAAGCATTTTTGCGGTTATGTTCCATATGGTTTTCATAATATTTTCCTTATAATCTTTACCATCTCTCCCTCTCATATTGAACTAACGCAATATAATGTATGGTTGTATTGGCCACATACCGATTTGTACGTTTTTGTTGTGTTAATAGAAACGCTTCTTAGGATTTCTTTGTCAACTTCGGAAAGTGAAACATTTCTGAAACGAGTGTTATCTTTATTTACTTCCATTTGACGGTGTAGGTAAGTATAAATGACTGACAATTCAAACTATCGGAATTGTTAAGTCAGTAAGTATGGCATAGCAACGACAGGCCAAAGCCTACTTTATGATTAAAAAATAAATGAACAGCTAGGTAAAAAACAACCGATTATTTTTCAAAATAATCACTTATTTAAACAAGTCACGTGGTGCAAATTTCAGATTTCTTATTGGTTAAATTTATGATGAGGGAAATAATCAGTGATAATAAATGGTGCATAATCTGAGTATTTGGAAAAAATATTTTATAAGTTCTCATAGACTAATTTCGACCAAGTCATAAGCCTTCTATGAAACAAAATTGACAACCGAAATGACGTTTAATGGTTGGGATCATCTGTAGAAGCCAAATATACAAACATGTACAAGATATCTCATTTGAAAACTGGATTTTTATGACAATAGGTCCCATGTACAAAATATGATTTTGGCATTTTTGGAATTTTTACTTAATACAAAAATAGTGTGTAAAGGATTTTTTTAAATTTTTTTCTTTTACAAATGTTATTCAACATTAAAGTTTGAAATACTATACGCGCGCAAACACCGTGGGTCGCGCAAGTCAATGTGTTCAGGTCACAGGACCTTACTTGTAAACAAGTAGTGTTATTTGTGATTTGTGTTGTGAAATTTTAAGTGAAGTGATTATAACCACCAATTCTTACAACGGGGATCCTGCGTTCCGAACAATTATTCTGATTTTTCTTCTGTTATTTTCGGACACTAACGAAGATATCTTCCATCGTGGATTTTGTGTGAGCCTACTAGGTGTTACTAAAATTCGTCGGACACAGAGCCGTCAATTATTCCTTTTCCGGTAAGACTCATTTTCACAAAACTTATTATTTAAATAGATTTCAATCGCAAACTCACAATTTTTACTTGAAAGAGAAGTTCAAACATATTTTTGTAAAAGTTCAAACTCACAGTGCGTATCTATAAAATTCTTACACACATCTAAAAAAAGGTATTTTTTTCTTATATACAAAAAAAAACTTTAAAATATAGATTTGGAATCTTCATTTCTATCTATAAACAATAATTTAGGAACCAGAACGGCATTAGATATCTCCAGCCGTTCACAAGTTGTAAAGAAAAATTTAATGTGACGTCACCCTCAAAATTTGGCTAGTGTAAAAATGCACCCTCTTTGTTTTTGTTACACGTTTTCCGGGGAAGCTACTATATTATTCAAATGTATTGAGCACTCATTTCAACCACGAATATCTTAAAAACGGAATGAAAAAAATACCAATAAAAAATTTTACATAAAACTAATGTAATTTCCAAAAAATGACCACTTAAAGTGTAATGTGATTAGAGTATTATTAAGAATGGGTACATTTTTTGATGTATATTAAAGAATCATCGTAATGTTTTAACCTAAATTATTAAAATTTCAGTAAGTGGTTGACATTAATGAACACATAATGAACACATATTTTTTTTAAATTTTTCCCATTCTCCGTTTTTGATATTCGCAGATAACGTGAGGGCTCGATACATTTGAATCATATAGTAGGTAGTTTACGTATTAACATTTTAAAATGATACAAAATTCACTTTATCGTAGTGCATAAATTTCCGGTTTTCTGTGTGGGAATGGTGCAGTAGATGTTTACAATATAATAATGTCTGTATAAATATTGCAGACCAGAGACTACTACCAAATAATTTTAGTAAACAAGCACCCATGCTTAATTAATGCTTGAACTAGGTACTGTACTGTTCAGTGTTCATCACCCGGAGATATCGTGGCTGGTGACTTCGCGCCAATAGGACAACTTTTTCAGGCCCTACTAATATTTTCAATGAACCAAAGTGTCTTTTTTAAAAGATATGAATTTTATTAGAAGTTTATTTTATGTATAAACGATGTTTACATCTTGAAATATATTTACTGACTGACTATACAAAACAAAAGGAATTGAAATGTATCTTATCGTAAGGTATCAGGTTACCCTGCTACGCCTAAAGCTGCTAACTCAGTGCCATTCCTGTGATAAGTGCTCATATAGTTTATATCTCTGTCATCTGACATTCCCGGAAGTTCAATCAGTAATTTAAATATTTTCCAGGTAGAAGAATGTTTAACAAGACTGTAAGAGAATATGTGAATTAATTTAAAAAATTTGGTGCAAGGGGCCTATTTCAGTGAAATAGAAGGTCGGCCATATTACATTTTATGCCATATAATCGGAAATTACTGTTAATATAATCACACCAAGTTTGACAAAAATCCCTTCGCCCGTTCAAAAGATATAATTATAAACATGACCCAATATGCCGAAACACCCGGTATGTCAAGTGCATTCTGTAGAATATATTTCAATTATTTTAAAAATAATTGCATTAGCGCTACTACTACATCCGGCACTGCTATCGTTGTAGCACTAGTTTATAGAAGGGGAGAGGGCAGCGAGTTATAATTTGGTTTAAATTTATTATAAATTATGTACTTCCTTAATTTTAAATAACGGAAAAGTTTATGAAAAATAGTAACTAGTATTTGGGTACTATTGGAATTTAACTAGAAATCTTTTTAACCAGATTTTAAATATCTGCTAATATTAAGTAGATTGCGTAGAATATGGCCTTTACTTCAATTTCTAATTAAAACTGAAACGTTTTATAAAAAACTAATTTCGAGGATTTGTAATATAATCTTTTTCCTACACATGGAAAAAAATTATGTGGGAAAATGTCAAGAAATAAAGACAGCAGAGCAAATGCCGTAATCCGAGAATCTATAAAATTTTGCTCTCTAAATTTAGGACGGATGCCTCTTAATATCAATACTAGTGTAACCCCGTCGAAATTCGACGGCGGGTGTATTGAAAAATGCAAGTGAGTGACGAAAGTTTCATGTTACAGCACCTCCTTAAATTTCTTGGTGTAGTAGATCATAATATTTCGTCATTATAACCTCAAAATGGAGGATGTGCTTCTTATGGACAGTTATACATTTTAGATTTTTCTAGGTGAACATGAGGTAAACCTCTCTTTTGGAACTCAACAGTGTACAAATATGTTAGTACTTCGCCAAATATTTGTTTTTGGTTAATTAAACGCAAGAGCTCCTTTACTTTTGCATGAAACACGCGAACAGTAACGTCTGGCCTATTATTAGCAGTTTCATAAGAATGCATGCTATTATAATTTCAGGCGATAAAGGATTACATGTAAACGTCAAAAAAAATGTCTGGCTTACCAAATTTTCTTACAATGGCCATTGCGTCCTGATAATTTTGCATCATGTTTCGAGGACTGCCAGTAAACGATGAAGGTAAAATAACAACACGTCCAGCATTTAAGTTTCCGTTGTCGGCCCTTACATGTAAAGCGTCTGCAAGACCAACGTATGTATCTTCTCGCAATTTCACCTGTTGGTTACGGATGAATTTCAATCTGTCGCCTTCGATGCGACAGTAATAATCAACAATCAACTGCTGCTTTAACCTCCCAGCATTAATTATTGGATTTAAGTCTCCTACACGAGTTAAACCTCAAACCATAAGTCTGTAAGATATATATTCTCGCATAGAAATATTTTGGTGAATTTTAGTTTTGCGCTCTCCTCCAGTTGGCATTGAAATATGCCATTCTGGTTCCCCGCACGGCCAGATTAATACATATGACATCGGATCGCAATGCATACTGTCAAAATCTATATTTTTTATTCCACCGTCATGTGGGTAAACAGCAATATGTCTATGAGAAGGTGGAGCACCGTCGGCTGATTCAAAAACAGCTGCAACTTCAGAACATGTAGGATCATTATACCATCGAGGATCTGATTTGGGTTCGTGATAAAAACGCATTACCAAATTAGTAGGTAGATTTTCTTTTAAAGCTAACTCCTTTTCTTCACATATCTTCTGATGCGTTGTCTTATATGACATCACATAAGGATTACATTGATTTACGACACGCTTTAGTATTTCTAGAATGTCTTTTCTCAAGGAACTGTTCGCAGCATGTTCAAGTCTAATTTGATTGGCTTCGGAAATGTATAACTGTCCATAAGAAGCACATCCTCCATTTTGAGGGTATAATGACGTAATTTTATGATGTACTACACCAAGAATTTTGAAACAATATGGACCATATTCGGTAGGTAATTTTATATTTGCCCCGAATGACACGAACGACAAAGCATTATTATATTGCCGAATACTATCTCGAAAATTTTTCGATATCTCGTCATTCCCTGTAAATAATTCTTTCATTTTATCAGGAATCCAAAATTCCGGTAATTTGAACTTTTTATTACAGCAACAAAGACCAAAGTAGCCAGCCGAATTTTTTTCACATGAAAAGTACCGGGCAGAGCAATAACTACATATGTTGTTTAAGTTACCTAAGTTGAATGGAGTTACATTTGAGATAGTATCAGAAACGGCACATCTATATTGAATTGTAAAGCAGGTTTTTTTTCGTGTTTTAGACGTTTTTGTGTGCGTTCGCGTCTCCTTTCCCTGCCGCCAGTCAACGTCTTTCCTAATTTACGTTTTTTTGAAATATTGTATTGCACAACATTGCAGAGTGAGTTTTCCACATCGGCATCATTAATGACAGGACGAAGTTCTAAAACACTATAATGTCCTGCATCAACATTACCAGAAAAAAGTAAATTAGAAATAATATATCCAGCACCATTATCAAGAGTTTCGTTATTATCATTATCTCTATACACTCTAAACAAATGATCAGGAAACAGCTGACTAATACAGTGCAATTCGACATGGCCGGCGAACTCGCCATCTAAAGACAATAAATTTTCGTATTCAGCGGAATTTGTAATCGGTAACCGATACGATAGATCTTCAACAATAAATCCTTCATAATATTCCCATTCATTTTTAATTTTTTTGACGACTTGCATGCGTATCTCGCGATATTAAATAAACAATGCGAAACAGAACGAAATACACAATTTCCGTGACCTACAATAGGAACAACTTGTCGGTTTATAGGTTTATCCCGAAAAACAAATAAAAATAGTAAACTAAACTAAAAATACTTAGCTTAAATTCCTATTTGCCAAGCAAGTAAAAACTCGAAGTCACATATAAACAATCCTGTTTGCAGCAAAGTAACTGAAAACTCGAATGTAAACAATAACCGAACAGCACACTGGCACAGATTCTGTGACACTGGCACAGTGGTTGTCTCTGGCCAAATCGGCTAAGATGCATTAGTTCCATTTCTTAAGAGGTTGGTGGTAGAGATCGCTTCAAGTAACGTCGCACTTAGCATACGCTAACATGCATTAGTTTTTGTTTATTTTGTTTTACATATGAAAATGGTGATTAAAAAATATAAAAATGTCTCATGATCCATCTGAGGGTAGAGACCTTTCATTGAGAAAAAAAATTATCAAAATTGATGAAGCGGTAGCCGCTTGAGGAACCAGAGAAGAAAACCTTTTGAGCTTTTATATATGTATAGATTTTTATAGTCTATCTGCTTTAAGAATGAAGTACTCCTGAGACTAGTTTACACAGCCAAACAAACGACTCGCAATTTGAATTTGAAGTGGTCACTGTTCAAGTATACTCTTTCTTCGGTCCAAAATCTTTCTACATGAGGCTCTTTCGTCTAATTTTTTTGAAGATACTTACAAATTTACTTTGTGCACAGATAATACTGAATGTTTTGATGAAAAATCCATAAATACATATTTTACTATACAGTGACCTCTTACATATGAATTCAAATATCATTGTACCACAGATAATAAAATACATATTTAAAAAAATGTTATAATCTCATCGTTTGAACTGAAATCTTCATCAGAAGATCCCGTATTAACTGTGAAACCTTATGTTATATTTCGTCAAAGCCGTACCATTTATTTTCTCCTTTTATAACAAGTTCAACACAAACTGCCCACCAAGCAGAAATTACTTAATTTGATAACAACCTTTCGTATCCGAAATCAAAATAATACTGATCCTAGACCCAACCCGTTGAATATAGGCCAGCTCTAGTATGAACTTGTCTCACGATTTGACCAATGAGAAGCTGAGAAATAGCCCACTATCTAAAATCAACGCTTCATTCTTAAAATGGATTCCAAAGAAATCTCCCGAATATTCACTAACTGTAAAGAATTTACAGTTAATGTTTGTAACAAATACATTTTTTTACAATAATAAATGGTTTACTTTCCATATAAGTGCGGGAAAAATTTTTTGAATGTAACTTGATGTTGCCTGCTAATTGGCAAATAGTAACAGATAGATATGGAGAAATATAATGAACATATCATATAATATTATAATAGACATTATATGCATAAAATATCTAAATAATTGAAATAGTAACATTAAAAAAGCAATCAAAATGCGCCAAACTAATATTATTGCTTTATAATTAAAATTTTATGAACTTGATTTTAGTAATTCCATCTGGAATAAAAACAGTAAATTTAAATTATGTTACAAACTAGATTTTATAATGGAAGAGCAAAACTTTTTTAAAATTATCTCTTTCAAGTTGATGCTCTTTGTGATGAGTTTCTGATCACATTATAGCCATTGCGTGAAATTCATGGAAAAATAATGAGTACATTATAAAAGAGAATTCGGGCGAAAGGACCCTCCATTTTATTTAATAATCCAAATTTTTCACATTCCTCTTGAAACGGCTACTTGTAATAAAATCTTTAAAATTTGAATATAAATAAACTAATTTACATTTACATCTTAAAGAAATAGGATATACGTATTTGATATTAATTATTAGTTTATAACAATAATTGAGTTTTGTATGTAAATTATGCTTGACGAAAAATAGGTGATATAGTACAGTCACATGATAATTTTTATTAGCGATGTGAAACTGAAAACGCAAGTCATTTCTAAAATAGTTGTAATTTGAAACGAAACATGTAAATGTGCGATGTTTATTTACTGTTTCCATATTATTTGAAAAATTTTAAGATAGAAATATATTAAAATTACTTATACTGGGTGTCCAATTTGAACTTGGGAATATAAATTTTGTGCAATTTTCAAACTGACACTCTAACAGTATTTATATTTGACATCTGTCATCGCTTATTAAGAGACCAGACAGTTTAAATGGTGCAGCGTATCACAACGAAAGAATGTATAAAAATCGTGTAAACCTATAACGAAAATTCATGTTCTCTTGTAAATTCTATTCGCAAATGTTGATGAAAGGAAGCTCAAAATGATCGTCCAAACGAAAATATCTCTAGAGTGAGTAAAAAAATCCAAGAACCTCAATTTATTATCGTTCATATCTGTTGGGTATTTCCAGAAGCTTCATATAAAGAACTTTAATGAAAGATCTGAGTCTACATCATACACATTTCAGTTGACTCAAGAGACACAGCCTGCAGATCGTAGACACCTAGTGTGTTTGCCAATTGGATTCTAAAGCACATCGGTGGATATATCAGCTGAGGTTGAAATGAGCCTCGTTGCTAAAGATGATTTCGTTACTGTTATCGATATTCTGTCGGTGATATCATATTCTGACATGGTTAAACATTGCGAACGATGCTACGGTGGATGAACTCTGAGCGGAGAACGGCAACTTGAATATCGATCAGCAACCTGGGTATGCTTAATAAAGTCTTTAATTATGTAACCTGTATTTGTTGTTAATATTACAAAATTCAGCATCACCTGCAATGTGCTCTAGGATCTAATCGGCAATCATACTGGGGTGTCTATGATCTGCGGGTTTCAGTTCTTGAGTCAAGTAAAATTTGTATGCATGTAGACACAGATCTTTCATTAAAATTTTGCATGTGCGGATGTGAAAACACTCGAGTGACTAAACCAATACATCCGCATCGCGTTACTGTATGGTGTTGTATTTTGGATGAAGATATCATTGTATGTATGTATGACCCCAATTGGAGAATGTGTTCTCTCAGTATGACGGCGCTGCGTGCAACACAGCAAAATAAATAATTGCTTTCTTGAGGTCAAATTTTCCTGATCATGTCATTTCTCAACATGGTGACATCACATGATCGACAAGAGCATGAGATCTAATACTTTTTCCTTTGGTGTTTTATAAAGGACAGCGTTTACGCGAACAATCTACAGTCAGCCGACGAACTCAAGAAAAGCATTCGTCGAGGTATTGATGAAATTGGACGTCTACAGTAGCCGCCGAGAGGATATTTCGCAGATGCTTTAGTTCAAACATAATCCCCATATCACTAGTTTACGCTGAAATGAATAAATAGGCAATTTTCTAAAAATTGTGAATTTTGTTCGAAAAACAAATCTCCACTTTCAAAATGGGACACTCTTTATGTAAGTAACCTCAAAAAATAGTCTATAGGGCAAATTAAGTAAGTGCTTTATAATAGACACATAATAAATACACAATTTTTAAAAAAATTTCTACGCTACCATTTTTATATGAGGGTTAGATATTTGAATCGTTTCGTAGTAAATTATTATTAAGAGGACGAAAATCGTAAAACGGCACAAAGTTTTATATATTTTTCTTGTGATGCAATTTAACAATATCCTATGTTTTTTATTTTCAAAATATTTTGACAAAGTGGAAACATGATATTGAGAATCTAGCGAATATATGATACATTTCGTCGGCATATTTCCAGATAAGATATTTCCCACGGGTCTCGTTTTCCTTTGAGCCCAAACGTATAATCGACCTTTTGCTGCAACAACTGCATATGGCGTTTTGCTATTTCACCATTACGTTGTGCTTTGTACGAAATTGACTCATTTTGCTTTAGTTTATGCTATTGATATAGTGTTACGGGATATATTCAGGGTTGCGTAATAATCGATTTAGTTTCTCATTTATATATATTTTTTTAATCTGATTAATGCGGTATTAAACACAATTACTCAAACCACCATTAACCTTTTGGCACATGCATTAAAAACATAATCACGAATGCACGCAGCGGTCTCACAGACCATAATTAAAAAAACTTGCTAAATTTCACAATTTCTATATCTTGTGGGATCAATAATACTTTTTAATACTGATTTTATTTATAAAAACACTATTTGACAAAAATATTTTTTATTAACTTATTAATCCAAATAAGTATTTTTGATAAATGCGTTAGGTATAAAAAAGTAAATTTCTGAAAATATGTTTACAAAACGAAAACAAGAACACTTACAATTTCTACATGTCATAATTTTTACAACATTCTGTACACACATGTTCCATACATAAAAATTTTCTGCATCTCCTACAGTAGTATCGCGTTTTCCTGTTCTTTTTTTCTGTCTCAATAAAAACAACGTCTATGCTCATCTGATTCTCTTGCATTAGGTAACGTTGAGTCAGGTAATCCACTGAGCTCCCTAATTCTTGGTTTTAAAGTTTTAGGGATGCTGGAACAAGATGCTCGTTGTTTCATGTAGTCTTGTGCCAAGCTCATAGGGAGTTGAGGTAAGAAGTCTCTTCGGAGAATATTTGAATTTGGGTCATTAGCTGTAAATTTTACAAATGCATTAATTGCAGCAACGTTCATCATGCTAAAAAAGATCACATTGGGCCACCTCCTAGTACTGCGTGCGCAGTTGTATGAACTGCATAGCTTATCCACAACATCGATACCTCCTTTGGTGTCGTTACAAGCTTCTATTATTTCAGGAAGCCCATTTTCTTTCGAAACTCTATCGTCGCCATGTGCCGTTGAGAACAACAAAACATTTATTTTTCTTTTGGGGATATACGATACAATTGTACAGTCAGACTCAAAACCAAACATACTCGATCCAACAGGCCTTCCTTTGTCTGATCTAAATTCTGCTGGTAATTCTCGTTTGTTCTTCGCGATGGTTCCAATAAGGGTAAGTTTCTTGGATTTTAAACTTTTGGCTAACGGCACACTGGTAAACCAATTATCAGTGGTGATGTTTCGATTTGATCCGTTTATGTGCTCTGTTAGCCTTTCAACTATTGCATTGGCAGAATTTTCCATTCTGATTGGACCTATAGGTTGTTGGCCAACATATACCTCCATTGAACTTGTATACCACATTTTTGCATCACAAAGTGCAAATATTTTAATGCCATATTTATTTGGCTTTTTTTGGCATATATTGCCGAAAACTGCATTTGACTCTAAATGCCTCCAATTTCTCGTCAATAGTGACCAACTCTGAATGTCTGTAGGCAGATTTGAAGCATCTAACAAATTCATCAAAAATCTGACGGAGGGGGGCCAATTTATCGACTTGTTTCCTTTCTTCTCTGGTATGGATATTGTCAAATCTTAAACACTGAAGAAGAAATTTAAATCTATTGATATCTATTATATGACGACTTGCTTCAATCCCAGTTCCATCTGCACGCCACATATCATTTACATTTAGGTGATTTATTTTCCGAACACCAGTAAGATACAACAACCCCAATGAAGCTTTTATTTCAATTAGAGTCGTTGGCCTGCAATCTCTTTCTCGCGAGTATCTGTCTTGAACTGAAGTAATCTTGATATTTGTGCTTTCTACTATTATATTTCGTATTTCATCCCTAAATAACGACCCAAAAATATCCAAAGGCGTTACAAGGTGCTTCAGAGTGTGATTTGCTCCCGGGAATACTTTTACTATAGTGTATTGAGCAGTTTTAATATTCATTGACGGGCAATGTTTTGCCCATTTTGTGCCGTCCTTTCCCACAAAATATTTCACATTTGGATCTACAGTGACTGACGCTATAGAATCGCTTTCATCTATTTCTTGCTCTGTGTCGCTGGTATATGTTTCAATAGATACATGGTCTATTTCATTAGGGTCTTTTTCATCGACGGGTTCATCATCTGTTTGTACTTCTTCGAACAGACGTTGGAGTCCGTCAACTTCCTTTTCGTAACTGGCCATTACTGTAATGAATTTACACAGAAACAATAAAAAAAAAATCATTTATTGGTATAATATTTCTTACCTGAGAGAAATGGGACAAAAAAACACGCAGCGGTCTCTGACACCACAATATGACGTAGCTTGCCTATTCACTTAAGGATTTTTACGAGCACTTAGTCGATGTGTTACCGTCTCACCCTAAAAGCATACTGAAGCGCGCTGTGTTTGACAATAAGTAATAAGAAAACTACAGCTGATTTTTAGTTCCTGCGGTCTGAGAGACCGCGCGCGTGCCGTGAAAGGTTAAAGTGTTAATATTGCTGAACACTTCATTTGTTTATTGGATATTCAGTGATACGTCATAGTACGCAATAATTATAAACAGTCTACAATATAATTTCTTTTATTAATCTATTATCCTACTTACCTAACAGAATTGTTACTTAAATGTGTACCAGGAGCGGAGACTAGTTCTGTATACATAAAAAACAAGTACGTATCTAAATACTTTAGTGTTTCGGAATTGTTGTTCCTTATCAACGTAGCTTAACCCCGGTTTTGCAATTACGCAAAACAAAATTAATTTTCTTTAAGACTTACTAAATAATTTTTTCGGTTATTGCCTGTCGGTAATCTATTAATTACCATCTAATTGTGACATAAGTACCTCAAAATGCGTAATACCTAATCTAATTATTTATAATACAGAAAATGATGTACCAATCGACGACCAGACATTAGTAAAAGATATAATTTCCGCCAATAATATTGCATCACACGCAGATAACTTCTTATTTAAAATTGTAAGAGAATGTATACAGAACTAGAGAAATTAATCACGATGGCTTAATTAATTTAATTGTAGCTGTGGATAATAAAACATGAAATTCTATATTAAATAAGGGACGCCTTTATGTTAATTGGAGAAGATGTAAGGTTGCTGATTTATTCCATATTAGGCGATGTAACGCCTGCAGCAGTTTTGACCATCTTTCTGAAAATTGTAGTAATAAGTTCCCAGTTTGTTACCACCGCGCTGAGGGTCATGAACCCAATTTATGCACTTCCATCTATAAAAAATGTGCAGATTGTATAAAATCGAACAAGAACTTTAATACCAATCATGATGTAAATCATTCAGCCAAAGACAATAAGTGTCCTAGCTATGTAAATAAACTTAACGCAGTGAAACAAAGTGTCTGTTACAAGTGAATAGCAACTAATAATTGTAACGAACACACTTTGCGTGGTTCACCACAATTTGCAGTGTATAAAAAATAAAATTGAGGAAGTGGAATTCTTTCTATCTCAAGAAAACATTGATATTTTATGTGTCTCTGAAACTTGGATCCTACCAGAGGAAATTGACTTTATAAATATTCCGGGGTACAATATATCAAGTTATTTTTCCAGGTCAGCATTTATCCGCGGTGGGACATTACTACTAACTAAAAATTCAATAAACGCAATAGAAATCTCTGATTTCGTTAATGTAAGTGTTGAAAAATTTTTTGAATGTTCAGCTGTTAAAGTTACAATAGACAAAACCATCTATTATATCATGTGCATTTATAGAGCTTCTAACACGGATGTCAAAGAATTTATGTTGAAATTTGAGGAATCTTTAATTATTTTGTTTTATAAAAACGTTCCTGCTTATGTAATAATTTGTGGTGATTTTAATATAAACTTTTTATGTATAAATAAATATACTATAGATCTGTTAGACCTTGTAAAGGCTTATTGTATGCAGTCAGTTTTCGCGGAGCCTACACATTTTCATAATAATTCCAAAACAGCAATTGATTATGTATTAACAAATTTTAATGAAGTTTTGATAGACAAATATGTCATGGAGACGGGTCAATCGAACCACACTTGTCAAAAAATTGTTTTTGAGGTGAATGGTCCACAGAACAATAACTGCCATACTTTTAGATCTCTTTCCCAGAGAAATATTTTAAAATTTAAAGATTTTTAAACAATGAGACTTGGCACATTGTTTTAAACAGTTGAGGATAAATATATAGAATTTAATACCACTCTGTATCAGTATTATAACTTATCATTTAGGTTTGTCACAAAAAACCTAGATGATAATAATAAAAACTGGATAACTGCTGGGATCAAGGTGTCATCGGTTCGGTTTAGGTTGCAAAAAATAGGTTTTATTGATATTAATTATTATAGAAAGTACAAAAAGATTTACAGTCAAGTTATACGGCATGCTAAAATAATGTACTTTGATAAAATTATAGTAAACTCTTCGAATAAGTCTAAAGCAGTACACAAAATGTGTACTCAGTTTTAAAAGCCAACAAAACAATGATTAATTTAACATGAAATCGGTTTAGATTGTACCTAAAACTGTTTTTGTCTTGAAACCATATAATTTCTAAATAAAAAAAATAATGTATTTTGTTTTTGCTTGTACAGATACACTGCTTCTATTTGTTTTTAATTTTTATATGGACATTAATAATAATATAGGCCACTGAAAAGTGAATAGGGAATTTATATAAATGTTAACCAAAATTTCTTGGAAAATGCTTCATTATTAACCCATTAGTGCATGAAGTTATGTTTGCTTGAATTTTCAAAACTTTATTGCATAATTTAACAAAATGGTTATGTAGAAATACGTTTTTCACCATATTTTAGAAACATTTTTTTATTGGGCGTAGGACTCAATGCATAATAGTATGTATAAATGAGTTAGACACATTATTTGAATATGAACTATTATTTACATATACCAAACCTATTTACTACTCACAAGTATAATATTTAAGTACATTTAGTAGATCTAAGATTCCTCAAAGCGTATGGAATTGACAGCCTAATATTTTCTTTAATGCAAAAATGATTAGGCCACCAATTCCATACGATTTGGGAAATCAACATGAAATTTTAGACCCATATTGGCGATATAAAGACCTTTAATGATAGAGTAAAACACTTTATTTTGTTTTTTATCACTGTTTTTTATTGTAACTAAATGATACTGCAGTTTCGACACTTAACTTGCCATTTTCAAACGATTCATAACAGTTGTAAATAATAGTTCATTTTCAAATAATGTGTCGTTATGATTGATTATCACAAAGTAACGGCCTCCACCATTCAATTTTTAAAGACCTTTAATTTGATATGCAACACACCCCTGTACCACGCTGTAGGAAAACCAATATGGCAGCTAGACGATATATTGGAATATTATCGATATCGAGTTTATGTTCAAAAAGAACTAACCTGCCGAAAAATAACAACCTCAAATATCCGTAAAAAATTCCAAACAGCTTAAAAAATACTGAGGGAGTAGCTTTAGGACCTCACTGTATATATTTTATAAAAATGTTATTTGTTTGTTATGTTCATAGAAGAGCCACAAACTGTTTTGTTTTGATTTATTGTATTTATTGGTGGTAGACAGAGACGGTTCTACGGGGGATCTTGATGGGGCCCAGGCATCCAACTTTTTGAGCTGTTTTTAGAAATTAAATAAATAAATTTCGTTATCAAGAAGAAACTATCAGGAGCTAGGATATACAGACAAGACGATTTTGTACAGTGTGCGGTAAGTGTAATGAGAGGCCCTTGTGAAATCCGAAGTAAACTTTTAAAAAAATAAAATTTGGACGGTGTAAATTAGGTACTATTCTGCATATTATTATAACGTGATTTTGAAATTATTATCAGTGTTATCTGCAAAAGGTATATGGTTTCATGATCACTATTTTTTAACAGCAATAGTGGTACCTTTTGATATTTTCTGAAGGATTAATTTTTGATTACCAAAATGTATCACAAGCCTGTGGTTGCAGAAAAGTTTTGAAAAAATAATTATTGCCAATCTGTTCTTGGCCCATCTATTTTTTGGAATCTAGAAACTCCCCTGGTGGTAGATATAATATGTTTAGGTAGTACCGGTATAAAACCGGTATTCCGGTATTTTATTTTGCAAATACTGAAATACTGATTTTTAAATTTTCGTCCGGTATTGCATTCACACTGTAATCAATTATATCCCTATCATTTACAAAAGGTTCAGGCGCTGAATCCCGAAGATATAGTACCACGTATGAGATTCTGCGCATGGTTTGCACAGACATTTATTCGAAATCCTTTGTTTCATTTTTCTGTATTATTTACTATTAACCTGTATTTAATAGGGATGCCATTATAAATGTTCATAATAATCACTTATAGACCGATGAAAATCTTCACGCATTATTTTAGTCGAGGCACCAACAACATTTCTCAATTAACATCTGGCTTGGAATTGTCTAGGATTTACTATTTAGCCCATTTCTTGGGTTACTGGCAAATCTTACCCCTATAATATTTAACTGTTGTTTTATATGGTATTATTTTAAATTTTACTTTTTAACATATAGTGCCTAAGTCTGCTTATCTGTAGATTCTTTCAATTTTAATTTTTAAATATTTTATATTATACGTATTTTTCTTTAAGTTGTTTATCAATGTTTTATGTTCAAAGCCCCATGAATATTGTGCACTTTTGTTACAAGTGAACAAATAAAATGTATCTATCTACCTATCTACCTATCTATTTATCTATCTATATATTTATTTCTAAATGATTTGCCACTTCCAACAGAGGATATTCCACAAGCAGAACGTGTTTACGCTTGACCTCATTTTTCCTTGATCGTACGATATATCTCAATGAGACATATCCTTTTCGATGGATAGATTGTGACGGATCGATAGCATGGCCATCTCCCTCCCCAGACCTTAGTCCTCTAGATTACTATGTATGGGGTTATTTAGAATCTCATGCTCATATTGTTCCTAATCCTAGAGAACAAACTCTTCTTCACATAATCGAGAAAGGGGTACCAGAAAATTCATCAGAATCTAGGAATCTTTAATTGAGTGATAGGATTTATGAGAAGACGTGTTGAAGTGTATATTGAGACACAGGGATGGCTTTTCTATCACCTCTTGGGAAATTATCCTAATAAATTGAAACCACTGTTAAAAATTTTTTATTTCTTTTTTGTTTCCTAATAAATTTTATTTTAACAAAAAATAATAATGTTTGTCCAATTTATGCTCTTTTTAGTTATGCCGCTATTATTTAAAACAAATTAGTCCAATAACCCTAGCAAGCAAAAAAGTCAAGAGATCGTGTTTGTTCAAAATTAAATTCGCATTCCAGAGTTGAAAAAAATTTTTTTTTTCAGTGCATGCCCTAGTTCTTGGCGAAAATGTATTAACCATCATTTCCCATATCTACGTCAATGATTAAAGTTGGGGCTTAATTTTGTTACGTAATTATACACACAAAATTACATTTCAAATAAACTCAATTGTTCCAAATATATTTAAATAAATAATTTTTTGAAACTTTAACGCTCTCTGTATCTTGGAATCGAAAGCTCTAAGGACAAAACTTTATATAACAAAATATTATTAAATTTTGGCAGGGAACACGCACTTTCATTTATGACATTCCATTATGTTACACTCTGTATACTGATAAATTTTTTTACGTCGCTAATCATTTTGTTGTCACAATACGGATAATAATAACATTAGTTTTAGAAAAATCACCCTTAACCAAGGATAGCAAACACTCCCTGCCTACCTTCTGAGTGAAACCCAATTTGTGGTAGTGCCAAACATACCCGTGTAAATTGTAAAGGGTTGCGACGTAAACTATTGTGCGTTCCCTGCAAAGTGTATACACGTTAATCTCGATATCAGAAATGATAAAGCACTATTCATGTAAGTGCGGTGGTGGTGATAGACGACATGCCCCAATTTAACAGTTGCATAAACTAAGAAACGTGATCTGGAACATGGGTTGGTGGGAAAATTCGAGTAGAGGCGGATTAGCTAAGGTCAATATAACTTTTGCTAGATTATCGAGATTTAGTTCTGTTCTGTGGACCTGAATCCTAATTTATTGCATCCTATCTGGTTCCTTTATTAGGGCGTGTAGGGATTGATGTTTCTAACATTTTGGATTAGACTATCTAATTATAGCAATAGTCTTTGGAATCTTCTACTAATTTTATCCTCAATTTGTACAATTACCTTTTCCGGGCGATTCGAAGGAAACTGGGTCAGGCAGTTTCTGGCATTTATTTTTATTATGCTGCTGAAGTTGAACTGCGTCATATTGATATTCGTATCTGTAGTTGAAATATTAATTAGAACTGAAGTTCGTGTTGATAAATTCACTGGTTATGTTCTACCCAGTCATAAAAATAATCAACAGCATAATTTCTGTATTTTCAGTCCGCCCTTATTTGCATGTGTATATCTATTTTAGGAAACAAATATTATTTTTGCAGATGAAGCGGATAAATATTTAACAGGCTACTGATAAAGTTAAAAGGCTCTCGTCCTTTTAACATTTCAAATGACATTATAAAATTACCCTGTGTTTATATTACTAAAGTATAAGTAAACACTTCATGCACCTCCTAAATATAATAAATAAACACTTTGGAGTACTTTATCGTCAAATCAATAAATATCTAAACCGCGGCCATGACCAGGGGTGGCAGGGGATGCTGGCAATATCCTGGAATTTCTCGGGCACACCTTAAGCCAAATGAGTACAAAATGTCTTAGTAATAAATATAGTTGCTTACCTGCAGCCACAGCCATAGGGAAATATATATCTTTGCTTAGTTATTTACGTTGTATATTTTAGACATTGATGATCTGATAAACGGATGACTTGGTTGTACACGCGTCGCGTGTAAGTTGAATTAAATATAACGATGTCTAATTCATAAAAGCTTTTCCTCTTTGCAACTTTATATTTATATTTATAAGCATAATCAGCAATTTCGTATCTTAATATGTGACGGTATAGGTTTGGTGTATTGTATTCAATGTGAAGTTGAGACCGACACAAATTTCCTACTGGAGAAGATATTTCTAATGTGTAGAGCACATACGAATTAAGAAAAACGAATTTCAATGCCACATTTCTATGTGACTATATTTATATACAAACGCATTTCAATCGAAACTATCCACCCTAAATAAATTTGTCTATTGATTTTTGCAAAAAAACGCAATAACACGTCAAAACAGAAAAGAGGGGACACATTTTCTTATAAATAGACCTAGAATTAGTTCCAAAAAATCAGGCATTTCGATTGAATCACCAGGACAGCAAGGTCGTAACCATAATTTGTTAAAATTATTGTTACAGAATACTACCTGCTTGTTATTTTAATTTACAAAATAGTAATAAATACTAGAAATAATAGGTACTACACAGAGAAAAATGTTTATTGCTGGTAAATATATATTTATGGGTCCTTAATAAAAAATTTAGCTAAGTATGGGACAAGAACCAAATCTATTAGCGGTTAATAAAAACAGGTTTCTGATCATGTATATTTGGGACAAATATACAAAGCGTGATCAAAATTTGATATTACTGGTAAATAAACCGTTTAATCAACAAAATATTAACGAATAATGAACTAAACATTTGTCTCTAATGTTCAAGTTATTAGTGATATAAATGTATATACTTGTGATTACTATATTTTTTATTTCTGCTAAATAAGTAAACCAATAACGCTAAAAATACTGTGTTTTTGTAACTAATGTTATTGGATAGCAGCCACTAGTGCCCAATTTATTAGCAGCAATTATATAGAAATATTGGTAACATTTTTTAATGTTTACTATTTATTATTGTCGTTAGTTATGACAAGTAGATTTATTATTTATTATAAACATATTGTTTATTTAGAAGAAAACTATTGTTTTCTCTCAAAATTTTTTTTAGTAAAACAGGATACATTAGAAGCAAATAAAAACGGCATATAATAAAAAATATTTATACTTAAAAATAAAAATCATTGTATACATTAGAAAATCAGAAAAAATTCAAAATCCAAAAATACTCTAGGTAAGTACATAGAAAAACATCACACTCTCTTTAAAACTATAAATTCGTACACCACTATAACCTATAACCTTGAGATATCAGTGCGATTCTGCGTACAGGGTTATTCAACGAAAAAGCTGACCGCTATATTTTGTTTATATTTCGAGTTAGAAAAATTTTTTTCAAATAAATGTTATAATGAATCAAATGATATCTTTTCGAACCCCTACAAATATATACAACTTGTCTCATTAAAGTGGGACAAATCAAACTTACATTTTTTTAAATGAAATACCCTATATTTCTTTAAATTTTTTTAAATCCGTGTTTTTTGTGGTTTCAATTATATGTATATGTTGCATCTCATATCATTTACTGTTTTTCATTTATTGCAAATTTTATACTACTAGCATCTGCATTCTTATCAGATTGGCCATGGATAAGGAACAATTATTTTGACACTTATGCCTTAGAGAATAGTTATTTAAAAAATTTAAAAAGTAAACTATGTGGTTTTGTGTGTCATATTTGTGAAAATGTTTACTTTGTCAAAGCGATATGATATGTTGTCACAATTTATAAAAAATAACAAGAACGCTTCAACGGATAACATTTTATTCGATATAGTAATATAATAGTAGTTACCAATTATTACGTAGTTTGCTTTTTGACTTTATTAAATTATTCTGTCTTACGTATTAAATTAATTGTTTTTCATTCATTGCTAACTTGATAAGCATACAGATACTAGTAGTATAAAATTTGCAATAAATAAAAAACAGTAAAAGATAAGATATAACATAAACATATAGTTGATGTCACAAAAAAACACAGATTTCAATAAATGTAAAAAATATAGGGTATTCCGTTTAAAAAAATTTAAGTTGGTTTATGCCGCTTTTATGGGACAACCTGTATATTCTTTGTAGGAGATTTAAGAGAGCTCATTTGATTTACTACAACTTTTATTTGAAATATTCTCTTCTAACTCGAAAAATAAACAAAATATAGGGGTGCGCCTTTTCGTTTTCAATATGTATTTTAATTAATAATTAATAACAATATATAAAGCCATAACAAACAATTCAGAATCGCACTGAAATGCTGTAACGTCACATAGTATATGAGACACAATTTTAGGTCAGCTGGCAAGCGTTCACATAAACGCCATTTTTGCAATTTCTATACTATAATTGATAGTGCGATACTATTTCAATAGAAATTCTAATAAACTAGTAATTGGCGCTTAGATACTGACTATTTGCTTTAGAAATCAATGTATTAATCCCACAACTTCCGTTATTAGTAATTAACAAAATGGAATAAATAGAAATGTATACTTGTCATTAATAATCATATCTTAACCACTAATACATCATTTTTAATCATAATATCACTGTTATTTATACTAGAAAATTTGTGTTAAATGAAAGCTTTTATTTGGCATTATTAATGGACTTTCTTATTTCTCAAAAAAAACATTTCCTACTAATAAGAAAGTGTCAAATATAAAGTTTATTTGGGCCATTTTTCTCTGTGTAGAAATAGTGTGTACCAACGCAAAATTCTTTCAATTCATAATTTGAAAATTAAATAAATTTGCCAACACATACTTTTTAATGATTTAAAAATTTGTATTATACTAAGAGAAGTGATTAAGCTTTACTTGCGATTACCCACTAGTAAAGGACTTTTAACACATAAATGGAAATCCCTCTTGAAGCCCTCTTACATACAATTTGCAGGCCGGTTTCTGGTTTTTGCCTTCCTCAAGAGGGATTTCCATTTATGTGGTAAAAAGCCTTTACTAGTAGGCAATTGCAATGAAAACTTAATCACATTTCTTATTACGATACAATATAAATCAGTAAGAAGTGTGTTGACAAATTTATTTATCAATTTATTTAATTAGATTTCGACTTTGGTACCTATTTAGGTATTGTTTCTAATATTTATTACTACTTCGTAAATTAACTTTTACACTCTGTTGGAATACTTTGGTGTCATAATTGTTATTATACCTTTATGAGTATTTCTTTGTGTTTTATAATCTTCATTAACAAAGTATTTATCAAGTTAAAACAGCTGATTTGACTCGAATCGTAAAGCCGATTCTCGCTGCAGGTGAATGCGATATATCTATTTATATAAAAATGAGATATAGGCACCCAATTGCATACGTTTCATGTATTTTAAACCTTCCTTTTTTATAAGAGTTTGTTTTACATAATACGCGGTTAAATTAAATTTTATTATGTAGTATTTTGTATATGTAATTTTAATAAAAACAATTCTATTCACGCTTGCAAATTGAAGAACTAACTAAGTATTTTAAAATTACCTCGACCTCACAGATATTACGATGGTGTCTGTGGTTATTTAGTACTTAGACATATTGTCACTAACTAACAATACCTAGTGCTAAACATGCTGAATCGGAAAGTACACATATCTATGTAGATTTAAATTTGCACCATTTGGTTTAACGTCCAAAGATATGTTTCAAACAGCTAACAACTAAATATGAATATATGTTAATATTCATGTCATGAATATATTATTAATCTGTACTATACATGTAAATGCAAAATGGTATTTAAATAACATAATTACTAACACACGAGTATACATATTAAAAATGAATAATTGTATAATTATAACAAATGTACGTATAAACTTCATTAAATTGCCAATAAGAATTTTACGTCAAATACTATTTGAACTAATTTAAATTGCTTAAGAGGGCTAATCGAACCAGTGTTTGCAAGGTAATTTTTCAAAATTTATTTCTTCCATACGGTTTGGTCAAATTACACCAAATTTGGAGGATCAGTTGTTGAAAGTGTACTAGAGGGTACATGTATATCTATTTTAATTAATTTTCACTTTGTGTAGGGAAAATGTATACTGTAAATATAAGTGAAATTTGACCGTGATTAGCTCGTGAATTATGATATTAATCGGTAAAATTCGAGGTAAAATTCATACATGTCCTCTAGAATGAATCTTCATAATTATGCACAGCAAGTTTCAAACTTTTATTCCGCACTATTTGGTTAAAATGAATTTTGTAAATAAGTATCTTTGTCACTACA
The DNA here is from genome assembly GCA_029963845.1 of Rhamnusium bicolor. Taxonomy (NCBI): domain Eukaryota; kingdom Metazoa; phylum Arthropoda; class Insecta; order Coleoptera; family Cerambycidae; genus Rhamnusium; species Rhamnusium bicolor. The sequence goes on along the minus strand of JANEYF010002799.1, from coordinate 454,310 downwards.
AAAGGAGCAAGAAAGTGTTACCTCTATCGGGAATCGCACCTCAATGAAGTCGGTGAATAAAACGTCCAGTGAAGGTATAGTTAAGAGCAAAATTATTCAGCGGCGCTTGTATAAAAACTTTCTAGAGAGTGACACAGCTATCCGAAGCTTTTTCCCGACTAGGCCCCTTAAAGAGGTATTAATCAATTCAATATAATAAATATCATTCTCAACAGATAGGTAGAAACACCGAAATAAATATAACAGATTTATAGTGGATGTACAAGTACTGAATTAATTAATACAAACTATATCATCAAAACATATGAAAAATAGAAAATATAGACAGACTAGATTATTTAATAAATTTAATGTAAGTTCAAACAATTAATATGGTTTCCAAATAGGTAAATCCACAGAAGATACAATGCTTACTTAATACGCTAGGTGTATGTTCCTTTAGATAAAAAAAAACATGGCTTATGCATATTTGTCGACCTTGATATCATTTTTCATAAAAAATTGTTAAAAACATTATAGAAATGTAAAAGGAAAAATATGCACAATGTTAAAAAGTTATCTATGTGAATGTGTACTCAATATGTCAAAATTAATGAGGTCGTTGAACCTAACTATATTAGTCATGGAGTTCCTTAACGCACAGTTCTAGGGTCACTGTTGTTTACAATACATGTAAATGATTTGTTGGCTATCAATTTTATTATTCGTTTTTTTTGCAGATGATACAGTTATAAATGTTAAAGCAAAACCATGGGATATTTTAAAGATTATAGCAGAACATGAATTTACACAAATTTAAAAAATTAAATCGCGAAAATCCGTAAGCGTAGGGCATCGCGGTCTATCTACCTGTAACTTCTACATGGAGGGAACTCAGTGAAAATTCGCTAATGGGTCCTAATCTGTTCCAGTGCTTTTGCTTCTGCCCTTGTCTTATCAACCTAAGTTCATTTAGCACTGACCCTCTCAATATGTTACGTTATTGCAAACTGATCCAGCCCCATTTTCGCGTTGCTATTTCACATTTTATTTCATTTAGGTTTGAGGGATGGAGTAAGTTTCCGTTATGAAACTGGTCAGTAAATACGACTGATTCTTCGTAAATATCGAATAACAAAATCTGAAGCTGGAATGTTGCCATTTTTGCGACTAGGGGCATTATCGTTATCGAAGGGGATATTATTCCTAATGTTTATCGTCGGACTTAGTTAACTTCAAGACCGATCTTGTTAGCTTTGAGTATACGCTACATTATATTTCGTTGTAGAGTTCCTTAGTCAGGGTAACCATCTTATTGGATGGCACATCTCTTCTCTTAAAATACGTTCCGTATTGTAGATTGCGCTAAGCTGTCGAATGACTTTTCAAAGTCTACGAACACTAAGCATATGAGTAACCTCCATTCCGCAAACTGCTTGATGATTATCCTGGCAGTGTTAATATTATGATTGTTGCATGAGTTGATGGTCCTAAACCCTGCTTGGTTCGTGGAGTGACTTGAGCTTGGGGTATACGCAAGGCTTTTGAATGTGATCTTGAGTTACTACTATCTTACAAATTACGTTTTATTTTGAAAATTGTAATCCGTTTAACAACTCTCACTTTGGTTTTATAGCAAAAAAAGCACATCTTTAGCAATTAACACTTTAATAGATATAATAAACAAAGGTTTCGAGGAAAGCGAATTTTTGTATGTACAGTTTCTAGATTTAAGAAAAGTTTTTGACTGTGTATCTCATAACATTTTGATAAATAAGTTATCTTTTTACAAATTTTCCACAAATAGTAGCCTTTTGGTATAGTCTTATCTTGAAAACAGATCGCAATTTGTTGAATATCGCAATTTAAAATCAAAAATCGGTACAAGTATTGGTGTACCTCAAGGTTCAGTATTAGGTTCAATACTGTTCCTTATTTACATCAATAATTTACCAATATGTACATCTGTGCCTAAATTTACTCTCTTCGATGACGACAACACATTAATCTACAACAACCAAGAATTTAACACTATATTATCTGTTGCTAATAATACTTAACCAACAATTGGTGATTGGTTTCTAAGTAATCAGCTAGTATTAAATAATGAAGAAACTAAATCAACGCCTTTAGGTGGTTTTCAGGTACCTAAGGGCCGTTTTGAACACATTCATATTGATATAGTAGGTCCTTTACTTCCTTCGCATGGTTTTTCTTAGCAGAAACGGTCGCTAAAACGTTGTTTCAAAACTACGTATGTCATTTCGACGTTCCAGTAAACATAACAACGGACCAAGGAGTATAATTTGAATGAATTGTCGGAATTTTCCAAGTTTTTTGGTTTTCATAGGATTCGCACCCTCAAAGTAAGGTATGGTTGAGAGATTCCATCGAACCCTAAATACCACGTTATTAGCGAGAGCAAATGCAGCACATTGGTACGAAGAACTTCCTATTATTTTGTTAGGATTGAGAGCTATGCCTAAAGCTTATTTGCATTGTTCTTCAGCGGAACTAGTTTACTGTCAAACGTTACTTCTCCCTGGAGACTATTTTATTAAATCAAATTTTGACCCACAAGTTTCTGATTTTATTGTTAAGTTACGTGAATTTTTTGTAATTTACAATTTACTACCACAAAACGTCAATTTTGTCGAAAATCTTTTATCAGCTCTGATATAAAAAATTGTACATACGTTTTCCTTCGGAAGGCCTTTTGAAGTAGTTTCTCGTACCGATAAAGTTAGGACTATCCTTAGATGGGGTAAAACTCTCACTGTCAGTCTCGACATGGTTACACCCACTAATTTATTGACTGATGAGGTGGGTCAGACTATTCCACTGTTACCTAAGCGCGTTCGTTTTAATGCTGATTGCTTGGTGTGATTTTTCTTTTGACAGAGGGGTATATGTATCGTACTCATTCTGAGATAACAGCTACATATGCATTGTCGTGCATTAATAGATAGAGTGCCTAGAAGAAAAGAAGATTAGTAACCATGGGAAATAAAAGAGGAAGAAGAATATAATAATAATAATATGATATTGTAGAGACATGTTAAAAAAAAATTATTATATGTAACCATATTATCATTTTAATTATAATTTTTAACCTTTTAGTTGATGAATATAATAATTTATAACTAATTGAGTTCTTAATTATGTGAACCTCCACACCGGAGCTCTCTAGAAGGAGTTTACACATGCAAAAATGTAGACACTATTCTCTCCGACACTGTCAGTGCCGGTGGCGAGATTCGAACCCGCAGATACGATAGAAAGATTTCTAATCACTCAATGATTTAGAATTTTGTACTGATAATAATTGAATAAAATAATGCATTTAGTGAAAATAAGAAAACTAATATATCTCCATCCAAAACGCAAAAAGCAAACGACTGTAATGATAAAAATCCCACTACATTCTTCTAATATTTTTTTTATTACTGAACATAGTGAAAGTCCTTGTAAAATTGTATTACTATATAGGGCCTCAAAAACCGACAAATTACATTCTATATTTACTCATAAATTTGATGCGAAAGAGGAAATAAACCAGTAGTTTAATAGAAAGAAAATAATTTAATTTGAGGATGTTTTATTTACTGTTTTTTATTTATGTTCTCGTTCTGGTCTCCATATTGCTATATCACTTTTATTGAAGAATAAAAGGGATACGTGATACTAAATTTATTGACCAAATACATTGAAAGCTGCCAAGCTGTCCAAGGACAATATTACGAAGGTATAAATTTACTGAACAAAATTTTTTGTAAAAGTTATTTCAGGACACTCACTTCCAGCATATCAGTTTTATGTCAACGTTTACATAAATAGTAATAACATTATACCGCGAATAAGTAGTATATTTTTATTAAATTAATTTTAGAAAACCACTAAGGATAATAAGTCCCCTTATATCAATAAAATTATTTCAATTCAATGTATTTAAAAATTCTGCCAAGTTGTCGTTGCCAGGGAAATATCGCCTGTATGCAAAACTGCAAATTTTACAGAAAAAATTAACCAACTTTTTATTCTGATTTAAAAAGGAAATTATCACATAGGAGACCTTGACTAGCACAGAAAACCAAAAGGGAGTTACTTAATCATATTTCATCATACAAGATGATTCGTGAACTATTAATATGTACATTGAAGCAATTAAAAAAATATCAATATCTCCTGTATAACATATAGAAGTTATCTTTCACTTTCTTTGGTTATTAAACAACTGCCCTACACATTTTTTAAGAAAGTTGTTAAATAAATCTCTACGCCAAAAAAAGTTAGTCAGAGGTGTTTTCTTTTTCATGTATTTGTCTATCAAGAAAATTTCTGACATCGAAAAAAATGATAACCTAAAAATTAATAAATGTAAAATATTTTATATCAGAAAAGTTGACGTTTCGGAAAACAATCTAATTCCTTTATCAAAACTAATCAGAAGAATGCTTTTTTTGTATCTGAATTTTGCATCAGCGTCTATCATAGAGTCTTATGCATACAGAAGTAATATGACCGACTACTCAATTGCGTGTTTACACCGTTCACATGATTAACTCTCATTTCCTATAACTATATTGTCATTTTGCATGCTTTAAACTACCATTCAGTCTTATTTTTCCATCTGTGAAGGTTTCATGACGTCGCATGGGTGACTCGCTCGTATTTTTTCGTAAAAAGAAAGTAGAGTAGTGGTGAGAGGTATGTGAAACTTCTCGTATGGTCCAAATGCTACTATCTGACCGACATCATAGATGTCTCTTGGCGGATAGCGACTTGCGAAGCAAGTACCGAGAGCGGCGACCAATATCATTTGTCAATTCCTAACCAGGCATAGACCGGTTTCGAACTTATTAGTTCTCCTGAGTATGCCATAGGTTATGGAACAAACAAATGATAGTGGCCAACCTGCTAGTCATATACTGACTAAGGTAAATACACAGCTCTCACCACTACTCAATTTACAAATGATATTGGCTACGGATCTATCATGATTTGAAGGTATAATCCAATGCAGGTCGGGTATTTGCCCGCTGAGTAGTTGTTTCGTTCAAATCATATTTAATAAAAAGGAAGTAAAAAAAACAGATAGGCACACTTGATATCATGCTACTTGATTATAATATTTGCAAGAAATATGAAATTTGGTGCAAATTTCGTTCAAATCATATTTAATAAAAAGGAAGTAAAAAAGACAGATAGGCACACTTGATATCATGCTACTTGATTATAATATTTGCACGAAATATGAAATTTGGTGCAAATTTGATAAATAATTTTGGATTTCGAAAGTGTAAAATTGTATTGTGTGTGTTGAGGTTATGCGCAATCAGAGTCGTTTCTAGGGTCTTGTGCAACCGGAGACTTTGAGGCCCTTATACAAGAGAAAATTAAATGAAGGGGGGGTTAACGCAACGAAGCGAAATTCTTAAATTTTGACCACACGCAGGCACTTATTTAAAAACTGGATTTCCGAGCTTTCCAAAAAGAAGAGAATCGTAGGATATAATTTTGACTAACATTTATCTAAGAACTGATTGGTGGGGCTTAGGAGGTTTGAAAAAAGTGAGGATGAACTCATCTTTAATCTTTGTAAGAGATGTTCATTTTCATACTTTTATTCATCCACTTGTTGGAGCGCCATATTTCTGTTTATAGATCGTGTCGATATTGTTCTCAATGTTAACATAACCTCTGTTACTACTGTCAATTTTTAGACGCCATATTTTCATTTATGGGTCGTATGGCGGTCGTATTCAAAATCAATATAACCACTTTTACAACTCTTTTCAATTTTAGGTACTATTTTGTCTCAAAATCCCATTGAGGTGTATCACGTTTTTTAATGACCTTTCTACAACTGTCCTTCTACAAAGTCCTATTGTTTTTTTAACAATCCTTATACAACTACATTCCTTTCATGTTAACGGTTGTATTGTGGATGACAACGATCTCTTTAAGACCTCGTAACGACCGCCTCAAAATTATCCACTTTTAGCGTCCAGTTAGTCATCTTAAGGCTACCATATGACCTTCATACGAAAAAGGGTTTCGATAGTCGTGAGTATAACTTTATAATGACCCTTTGACGACTTACAGTTATTAAAATAATTCTGATCTTTGAGTTTTTGTGGGATTATAGTTCGAATGGGAAAATCAACAACACATTGAATTTAATGCCGACAATGGGCCTTTTCACTACTTCTGAAATCTCAAAACAAATATGTTTATTTGAAAGCTAACTGATAGATATTCACCTTGTGCAACTCTGTTTAGAATATGTCTCCCATTAATAAAAAAATAAACATTTATTATGGTAATTTGAACACTCATTTGACCTTGAAGCTGAGTGACGTCACACAAACCGTAATCATGTTGGTAGCATTTGCTAGAACGCCTAATACTACTAACGTCACACCACATCTGACACATTTTACATTGTTTACGGTTAGTTTTGTGGTTATGTTCTGTGTGTTCATTTACGAATCGTGTTTTGCTTTGTTTCTGCACATTATTGGAAGAAAATGGAGCCAGGATTTTCTAAAGGAAATGCAGAAAATCTGCTGAAAGTTGACTTTATTATGGTGGACGAGTTTTACATGTCAAATTTGTATTATTTATCATCAGAAGTCAGGAATACTAAAACAGAACAGTAAGTCATTAGTAATCTTATTTTCGTGTAATTTATTTTTAAATATAATGGAACTACCATTATTTTAACATGCAATTGTTGTTATAATATTTTTTCCTATTTTAGTTATACTTACTAATGTCTAATAATTTCCAGGTCAACAAGAGCATCGTACGGTGACAACGCAGTTGCTTATGTGAATCTGAATCTTCTTTTAACTGTAAAATTTCAATAATTTAGCATCAATTTCTAAATACAACTACTTTTCTTACATCAAAATGATCTTCACAACAGTAAATGTTTCGGGTTTTCGTCAACTGCTTCTCAACTTTGGCTATTTTAAACCATGCTTTTCGTCTATTTTCATCTGGTGGAACGTAAACGAAAATTTTAATTGGACAATTATTCATGTTGTTATTTGTACATGTTGGTACAAAGCACTTTTTAAACATGTTCCACACACAACAATCCAAACTAAAAAGAAACGACCGTCAAAGTCAATTTCGACGTCAACTGTCAAAAAGCAAAGAACCAACTTTGCAATATACCGATGTGTCATGTTCAAGGTCGTAGTCCCTTTGACGTCACTAAGGTGGGTTGCGTGACGTCACGTAAAAGCGCGCGCTTTATTTCTGCACTTTTGTTATTTTTTTCCGATAGAAATCGTGCTCAAAAGAAATAAAAAAAAATACGGCAAGTTTTTTTTATAAAACACTATCACATAAAGCAAAAAAAAAATCTGTGAAAAGGCCCATTCGAAACATTTATTTTTTTCATTTTCAAGGCTCACTGCAATTTATAAAACACAATAATTATTTTCTTGTATAATAACAAAGTTGTACTTAAACTACTTACATTCATAATTTTGTTTGTGTCTAAAAAACAGGAGTTTGTTACGAAACACAATCTCATAACTACCTATTATAAAATAAATCTTACAATAAATTAAAACGTTTTTTAACAAAAGTTAAAACTTATGAAATAGGTAAGACAATATACATACACGTTAAAATAGTTACTACAGTAATGAGTTCCTTTAGTGAATTCAACCTGCCGAGTGGTGGGATGTAAAATGCCTCGCGTTCCGTCTTCACTGCATGACTAGTCGGCACCTACCCACAGTTTTTTTTATCACAGTAATAAACTAAAATAGTAAACCCGAAGCAAAAATTACAGATTGTAAATAAAAAGGTGACAGAATTCCTTCATTAATTCAGATTTCAAAAGTACATCTCTTGTTATGTCTTTGTCTCCACATAGGGTGCACCTGTTATTAATATTCACAACTTGTAATAAAATAAGCGCATCTTCATCTTCCAACGATGATTGAATATACTGACAAAGAGTAATGTTTTTTGTGATTTTTGCGTGTTGCTTTGATATGCGAGTAAATGTTTCCTACTTGCCAATTTTGTGCCTGTGTCGCGTATTTGTCGCGTTTGTGTCTTGCTGACAGATAATAATAATAATAATAATAATATATGCTTTATTTTCCCAACAGATAACACCCAATTACAGGACAATTTAAATTACTCTTAAATAATACGGAATATTTTATAATATTTAGTAACAAAACATAAAGGTAGTAAAGTTTGTACGAAGTCAATTGAAATCGTATAAAAACTAAAAGCCTGCAAAAACCGTCGGCATCTCTTTATTGTACATGGGCGGAGGTAAATAGAAATGCTTGTCATAAAAAAATGTTATACTTTTTTTGAAAATTGTATTAATTTTTATTATTTTTTGTTTATTAGATAGGCTATTTTTGTTCATTTCGCCAATAACATATTTTTGAAATATTATATCAGTTTTAGATATAAAGTCTAAATATTTAAATTTATTGGGTTTAGTTTTAAAGTTAACCCATACTATATTGAAATATGTTATTGCTCAGCAAGGACCAATGAGAAGGTATGAACATATCCTTGCCAGGATGAAGGAATGGGACAGGTTAGATTAGCGAGGAGCAAGGATGTTATATAGTAAAAAATAAAATTAAAGTTTCTTCTAAAATAAAAATAAAAATGTTTTTTTAACCAAAGCAAAGAATTAGTACAACAAAAATAAATATTTGTTTAGATAAAACATAAATAAAAACAAAATTAAAATATGTCTAGAATAAAGTAACTTAAATTAAAATTTCTTGTCAACTAAATAAAATATATTCCAAGAAATTTAACAATAAAAAAAGTAAACTTCATACCTAATATAATAGCTAAATATTTTGTTCTGGTAATATATGTATATTAAAAAAAGTTAAATGCTAAAAGTTGACGCGTTCGAATCTTCACTTTCTGAAGAGGAATCATTACCCGGTTGAATTATAATCGGCGCAATGGGGGGTTTGTGTTGGATATTAATTTTCTTTATTAATTACATGCTGAACGCAATTTTTCCATAAATCAGTATTGTCGAGGTCATTTATTACTTCTCTTATATGATCAACGACTACCGTGCTTAACGTTGGAGAGTCATTACAATTTCGCAAACGATCTTTTAAAGTTGCCCAAACCATCTCGATAGGATTAAATACTTTTTTTAATTACACGATAAATTGTTGATTTTGATATTTTAGTTAATTCGTTAATACGTTCTATTATTTCTTTCTCACATTATTCACGATTTTCGCTTTTTAAACGTTCATATATATTTAAAATAATGCGTTGACTTTGTACGTGTAAATCTTTATTTTGAAACTCTAAATTTATTTCGGCTTCTTCGACAATAACAGGTGTTAGAAATAAAAATAGAAATCCACTATTTCACCCAAGAATTATATTTCTGTTAATTAATTTTATAAAAGTCGATTTAAAACAATATTTGGCGATAGCTAAACATCAACTGCCTGACTTATTCCCCTGAATCCCCTGTTGGAATTTGCCGAGGCGCCTACGTGACTTTACTCATTTAGTTAAAATAATATAATATTTCATAAAGATATCTTAAACATAGTATCATATAAATAAACATATATTTCATAAAGATATCTTAAACATGGTATCATATTACTAGCCGCCGCTATTTAAACAACAATGTATATGTATATTTCTGCACTGCACTGGACCAATGTTATAAAGAACTAGGTTACATCATCGAGTCCACGTTGACTACTGATATAACTCAAACACCCACCGACCAACCAGACTGACGAATATCCTGATCCCAGCCAATCGTCGCCCATCATCCACAAACCAAGGCCAATCCCGGCACATCTCACAAATCACGTTGATTGCTGAGAAACGATTTAACGAGTTTCTTTTTATACTAGTGGGCCTGTCCGTTTTATTATCTTTAAACACGTGCAGTCGTAGATGGTTCATTCAGGCTGATTACACTTAGTGCACCGTAAAACGGGGAAAAAGTAGCTTCCTTCTTGAAAAAATTTTTTTTAAGGTACAACCACTTGGGACCTTCACAGCATGATAGCCTAGGTCCTTGGCCATCTGTAATGGCCAATTACAACATTTTTTTGGAGGTCAAACTTTTTTTATTACGAAGAATGTCATAAATTTGTCAAAATTAATTTTTCTTACTTTTTCACACATCCCTCATGATATCTTCGGAACCAATCGAGATAATTATTGCTATTTTTTTTTAATTGATAAAGGAAATGTGGGCGAAGGTCACTGCTTTAATTTCGTTTTTATGGAAAATTTAATTTTTTTGTAAAACTAGGTGAAACTGGAACGTTTACCTTCCTTGCTGCATTTTTTTCGGTAAGCGAAAAACTTTTTTATTTTAAGGAATTTTGTCATACCATATGTGTATGAAATAAAGCTTACACTTCAAGGAAGTTTTTTAAAAAAAAAGTCAGTTCTCTACGACTTATAGTTTTCGAGATTTTGTTTTTTAAAGTTACGAGTTTTTTCGATCCTAGATGCGCCTCACTGCGGCGCCACTCAAGTGTGTAGAGTGTAGACTATTGAATACAAGTAATATTATATTATACATATATTGTCATTTAGAAACAAACTTTTCTTTGTGTAATGTAAATGCGAATGAGTATTATTTTTATTGAGTTTTTACATATTATTTAATGCTTAACAATGGAATGTTTATTTTATGTTATCAGAATTAAAATCAGGTAATACAATTCTGGTAAAATCTGTTGATACTGATGTCCTGATTTTGCTTTTACATTATTACTGTGAAACACCAGATATGTCCCAAAGGAATATATTTATACAATTAGGACATAGTAAGAATATACATTTTTTGTCAATTAACAATATTGTGGCAAATTTAGGAGAGGAAATTTGCAAGAAAGTATTAACGATTCATTGCCTAACTGGTTGTGACACAACTAATGCCATGTATAAAATAGGGAAGAAAACGGCATTCTATGTTTTATATAAAAATTTAAATAATTTAAAAGATTTAGAAAACCTTCCTTTTCTGTCAGAAGATAAAGCGATGGAATTAGGGGTAAAATATACGCTTTATTTATATAAGAATAAAAACAAAAATATAAAATCCCTGAATGAGATGGGACTTAACAACAAGTACAAATCGGCCAGCTTCTGAGCTGCCTCCTACTGACCATGCTTTTAGACAACATTTAAAAAGGTAATAATTATTTTTCTAGATCGCCCATACCTATTAAAAAAAGAAACAAAACACCTACATGTAATTATTTTCTTTTTAGGTATAATAATATAATAATAACACCACATGAAATTACAACCCTCTTTATCCCTGAAGGTCTGGAATTACCTTGTGTGGGAGAGGGCTACAGATTTAGAGACAATGGACACACACCCAATGTCCGAGTATACTACGATTAATCTCTCTCAGAAAAATCCCAGTTCCTCGACCGGGAATCGAACCCGGGACCCCGAAGTTTTGAGGGAAGTACATTACCTCTAGACCACGGAGCCAGGTGTCTGTATCAATTAAAAATTTGGTACAATAGCCATATACAATACATGCAGACGGAAGATCCAACTCGATACGGTTGGACATTTGAAGAAAATGTTTGGAAGGCAACTTTTTCTAGTCAAGAATCTGTGCCCGATATTGTAAGGCAAAGTTTGTCAATAAGATGTTCCGACAGGGTCTGTAACAACAGATGTACCTGTTTTGCTCAAGGTTTGAAATGCTGCAGTGAGTGCAAATATGCAAACTGCTGCAACCAAGGAACTGTCTAGATATTTTTAGATTCCGACGTTGACGATTTTTAAAATATTTTTTATAACAAGTTTTAAATTTATGTTTTAAAATAAATAATTATTTCGTATTTTTTTTTAATTCAATTTTAGGTTTTAATGTATAAATATAATGGATTTTAAATAATGTGCAATGTAAATAATGATAAGTAAAACCTAAGTGCTTATGAAAATAAAATTTATATTAAAGATATGTCAAAAATAATACTTAATAGTATGCACCCACAACACGCATAGCACACTGATTAAAGCACAGTCGAACCGGGGGAGATATCCTGCCCGCAGAAACTTAATTTCAAATAACAATAACTTGAAACGTACAAGTCGTAGAGTATTGCGTTTTTTTTAAACTTCCTTGATGTGTTAATTTTATTCCGTATGCATATACTGTGGCAAAATTCCTTAAAACAAAAAAGTTTTTCGCTTACTGAAAAAAGTACTGCAAGAAAAATAAATGTTAAAGTATTACCTAATTTTATAAAAAACTAGGTTTTCCATAAAGACTAAATTAATTCAGTCACCTCCGCTCACGTTTACTTTATCGACTAAAAAAAAAAAAAACTTGATTATCTCAATTGGTTCCGGAGATATCGTGAGGGATGTGTGAAAAAGTACGAAAAATTAATTTTGACAGATTTATGACATTTTTCATAATAAAAAAAGTTGGACCTCCCAAAAAATGTTGTAATTTGCCATTTTAGATGGCCAAGGGCCTAATCTATTATTCTGTGAAGGTCCCATGTGGTTGTACCTTAAAAAAATTTTTTGAAACGTTTTTTGTCGGTTTTTCAGTGTACTAACTGCCAGTCTCGGACTCGCCTGCACAATTTCAACTACCATTCGATTCTCGATACCATTGCTAAATACATAGGACAAAATATCAAGTTAAGTGCGCACAGTCCTGTGCTTTAAAACTGACCAACTTCAATTGACTTCGTATAAACTTTACAATAGATGTTATTAAAAGAACTGAAAATTAAATTTAAAAAAAGGTAGTGTGATAGTAATAGTTAAGAAAAACAAAATAAGAACTAATTATTGACAAAAAAAAATAAGTAATATAAATAACGATGAGAAAAAAATGTTTATCTATATAACACGCAAAGAAACAATCAATAAAGGGAATAGTAAGCCAAAATTATATATTAACAGTTTGCTTAGCATATTTTACCAACCGATTTTGTGTGCAAAGGTTTATATCACAATGTCGACTTAATTTGTTAAAATAATGGCATATACAGTGTATTGTTGATTTTAGCAACATATTGGTATTGGCTCGTTGAGTGTAAAATGTCGGATTTTGTCGAGAACGCATTCTTGGAGTGAAAAAATTAATTTGTGAAAGAATTTGAGGACAGTCAATTATATTATGTAATAATTTGTATAGAAAAAGCAGCATAGAACAAATTCGCCCGTACTCTAAATTTTCAAAATGAAATGTGCTTAGAAGATAATTCTTATCCATACCTCTCTCAGGATATATTTCTGTGTCTCTAACTGATAAAAATTTTCTTTGAACTTGCTCTAACGCTCCTTTGTGAACTAGATAGTAAGGGTTTCAGAATATGAATCCGTACTCAAGTTTTGATCGTACATAAGAATAATATAAAGAGTTTAAACAATTTAAATTAGTAAACGATATACAGTTTCTTATGAAAAATCCTAACATTTTGATTGTCTCTTTGGATTTGATATGTATATGTTCGACAAAACTCAGTTCAGAATCAAAATATATACAAAGTCAGAAAAAAAATTTAAACTGAGTTAAATATATACAGGGTATACTAAAAAGTTTAAATTTTGGGTTAAACAGGGAGTAAAAGTAATTACATGTTACGAATTAATAATCCTTGGAATGACATAATATGTAAATTATTAATATACAGGATGTAAATTTTTGTACTGTTCAGTTTTTTGACCATACTTTTTTTACGTTCAATTGTGTTTTCTCGTCAAACTCGGATTCCTCAGAAAAGGTACATAATTATAGTTCTGTATTTTTTTTCCTGGGTGAAAAAATCAAAAGATGAAAACTAGTGTGACACTCCCTGTACAGCAGTTATTTTAGTTACTACTTTACTGACACTGAAAATATCCATATCACCCACACATTTATTTTAAATGGATTATCAAATTGTTAATTTTTTTAGATCGTATAGCATTTATGACATGAGTAAATTTAGTAATTACTCATACTCGAATACAACGCCAGTTAGACAATATAAGTACTGCATCAAAATAAACATAATATCGATTTATGACACTATCAAAAATCTGAATTTATAGTTGAACTATAGGAATATTAAAGAAAAATATTCGGATTAATACAATATTGTTATAACTAATATGAATTTGTAACGGGAAACATACTCCTATTTTAGTCATCTCAATGTTAGAATTATTTAGTAGTATTTCAACCAATGACTTCAGAAATAGGATAGACAAAGTATCCTCTTGATTTGTTGTAATTTGATGTAAATAACTCAGTACTCAGTTGTTAAGGACATGCGCTTGTGCGCGCGCAGTCCCTGTTCGATGTTCTCGTGTTCATCACTGTTTACGTTTTTTTGGTCGCCATTAGTTGCTTGTGTGTATCTTAAGTTTAACGCTGTGTTTACTGTGATTGTTAGTTTTTTCAAGGCGCATTTTCTGTTTTTGTGAATAAACAATGGGAAAATATTGTGTTATATATATGCAAATTTCCCTTTAAAAGTGGAGTTAATCGATCTTTCCATAGGTAAGTGACATTACCATAGGCGTAACGGGAAAATGGTAAATAAAAGCATAATCTAAAATTAAAAATGTCCAGTGCAGTAATATTGTAAACATAAAAATATATCATAGATATTTTTTATTTCGAAAATAGTAGTAGTAAATATAATGTATTGTTTGTTTTTAGGATTCCTTCGAATATTGAACGTAGATCTATATGGATCTCTCGAATTTTGAAATATCTGGGAAAGGAACATATTTCTAAAGATAGTGTTGTGTGCTCAGATCACTTCACATCATATTACTTCTTAAGAAAACCCAGTGGCATAGTTTATCTTAAGGACTCGGCGGTTCCAGAATTACCAAGTTGTTTTAAGGACAATACACAAGTTTGGTAAGATATTATTTTGTTATAAGAAAAATAATACTTACTCAATTAACAGGTGTACGATTGTAAATACTTCTGCTCACAGTTTTTTTTCTTATTTTATGAAACAATAATTCTTTCTGAGAATGTGAACATATTTTGTCAAAAGTTGATGTTTTTATTTTACTTTTCACTTTTCTTTTATCAATTTACAATAATTGTTGGTTCATTTTAGCACCATAACGAAACCATTGAAGTCTCAGAATATCAGAAAACATATTCTTGATGATGTTCACAAAGAGTTAGAATCGCCAATAAAAAAGTAAGCATCTAGAGATATTCTTTCACATTTTTGTAATTATGAAAGTTATTTCTGTTAGTAGTTAACATGATTACAACAAAATTAAGTTTATGTAAGTTCTATTGATTGATAATACGAATGAGAGCATCTTGAAATAATTAGTTAAATTGATAAATAATTATATTCTTATTTGCATAGACATGAATTATATAAAAAAATTATTTACTTTTTTAATCAAAATATTATAGCTTCTAACAAAAAATAATATAATGGATATTTTGAAAAGAGATTCCATAGGAAATATGCTAATATCAGTTTATGATGATTTTGGTAGTCATATTTTAGACAATGATCCCTTAAATAACCATTTAATGCAACTAATAAAATTAATATTGGAAAAATATTTTAATATTCGAAATCACCATGAAACGTCAAAATTGAAAGATGCAGCTGCCAAACAGAGAGTTAGAAGCATATTGACAAAAACTATATTATTTAAAAATCAATAAAGAATTTTAATTCAATGTTTTATTTTATTTTGTAGTCTAATTTTCTTGTTTTTTTTATAAATGCATATTGTACATATCCCCTACCATATATTATGCTATAAATGTAGTAAAAAAGTTGTAATGTAGGTACTTTATTAATTAATAATATTTTATATATTCACGCATGTTGTTACTGAGAAAATAAAGATTATTGTAACTATTTCTTGTTTTTGTTTTGTTTTTGTGTATAAATGTATGCAGTAGAAAACACAGCAGTGACTGGTAACATTTTGGGTTGGCTGTATCTTATATTTTGTAAAAGAAAATCAATCAAAATTTGTGAAACATTTTTGCATGTAAATACATCACCTACCATAGTTTTTATGAAACTATTTCTAAAGTATTTGTAAAATTATTATTTTTTTTTTTTTAAACTTTAAATTTCATTAAGACATTTTGATTATTACAACCTTTTGAAATATTGTTTTTAGACTGATTTTTAATTTATCACATTATGTAGGTATATATCAATGACTTATTCTGTAGTCGTTGGTATATATCATATAGCCATCCAAAATTTCACCAGCCACTGCTGGTAGAGCATTTTTATTCATATCAAAAAACAATTTTATTTAAAAGCCAAATCAGGAGATGAATTAATGTGCATGTATATTGGACAAAAATTTAAATTTTGCACCCTCTCTAACACGCCACTGCCACCGAGTACGGTAATAAACAATGAACTATCTTCATCCTTTTAAAATAATAGGATGTCTCAAGATGATGCATAACACAACAGTTCCTGTGTATTAAGATATGGAATTACTTGTCTATCTATTCTGAAGTCATTGATTTCAACCAATGTTCAGTTTATTTGACAAGGACTGCGGCCAGACGGAAGCTCCGAAAGATATTGCAATTTCAAAATAGAACTAGTATTGGTTCTTTAGATTCTCTCTCTGACAATGAAAATCAAAGATTTGAAAATTTGTTTAACTTATTAACATACATTACTAAAGATTTTCCATCCAACCGGATGCTTGAAGGATGGGAGTATATTAGAAATCACGAAATTGGAGACAATCATCTAAACTTCACTAATTTTTATTAAGTTCGTCCTGTTTAACCGGATTTGCATAGAATAAAATGTATATAAGCTCTTTTGTGATACTGCTAAAGAGAAGTGCTTATTACATTGTGTGGTGTCTACTGAAATAATCTATAAGTCCGTTTATATTTTTTTAAACTGAAGCAGATTAATGTTATTGTAGTAACCTGCTTCAAAGTACTTGCTTATGATCAATTAAAATTATTCAAAAGAGGGTATCGATCTTTGTTCTTACTCCCTGAACTTCAATTTATTGCCATTGGCAAAAGTGTTGCAAATACACCACAACACTGCTTCATAAATGCATGCATACAGAGATGGTTAACTTAAAGGATTCCGAAGATACAAAATAAAAACCCGTTCCTGAAAGCCATCTTTACAGAGCTCTTGCAAAGTATTTGCCGACACAAGTTCATTATTTTCCTTTTGGTACACCCTGTATACCCTTATAAAGCAAACATCCAACAAGTCCATCCTCTTTGTA
Source organism: Rhamnusium bicolor (assembly GCA_029963845.1). Lineage (NCBI taxonomy): Eukaryota > Metazoa > Arthropoda > Insecta > Coleoptera > Cerambycidae > Rhamnusium > Rhamnusium bicolor. The sequence continues at coordinate 437,069 of JANEYF010002799.1, read as the reverse complement.
AATTGCAGTCAAGTTATAAAAGATCTGGTCACATATTAGAATCAAAATCTAGATGCAAGTTATGCCGTAATATATAAAAAATAATGTAGCCTGCATTAAATATTGGTTGTTATCCTTTCATACAAAGTTATGACTAGCCCGAGTTTATACAGGTGCATGGGGCATTCCACTGAGAGCTTGCCCCGGATTACTATATTAGTATACTGTGGCACGCTATGAGATTGAGTTGCTATAGGCATATAAGGGTTACAAAGGTCAATTTAGGGTTGTTTTGTGATTAATATGTAGTCACTTTACTTTGACATTGTAGCTTAATCTGTGTTAGTAGTTAGTGTCTGTTGGCCGTTGACATGTTTGGTGTACTTTCGATTTATGACTTATTTTTTCTGTACTTTTATAGCTCTTTTGTGGCGTATTTACTAATTTATGGATATTTTATTTAATTTTGATTAATTCTTAGGTGGTGATACCATTTTAATCATTTCGTTGTATTTTTTTTAATGTTGAAATTCTTGTATTATAGTTGTCGCCTTTGGCTTTTAATTCTGACATAATCGAAGGGGGTGATTATATATCTGCGTCTTTTCATCAGTGTAACCTCGGATTTGAATTTGGAGGTTGTCTAACTTATGTGGTGTCTAACATTTACATTGTGAAAATTATATATATATTTCAGTATTTCACGAAGATAAGATGGCGTGGAAGAGGTAGACGATGAACGAATACTGACATGCATGAGTAGCATAAATGCTGACATGCATAAAGTTTCAATATTGTGCAATTTAAGTTCTTTGATTTTGTTAGAAATATGTGGTTATACTTTCTTAAACGAGAGATATGCCCACAACAATTATTCTTAACTTTTTGTAATCAATACAAAAAATGTTGTTTGTCTAAACATGAAATGTAACACATGGTACACTTGATTTAAAAAAAAACTGGTACAACCCTTGTAATCGAAAATCTTAATAGTTTAGTTGTGTGCATATGTCTGTAAATAGGGCTGGCCAGGCATGTCGAGAGGGAGGTGGAGAAGAGGTGATTTACCCGGGACCTGGGTTTTTTTGGAGGAGATCGGTTTTCTTTGTGTTTTTAAACTTATTAAACCTTTCTCTTTTATTTTATTCAAACGGAATTTTAAAAAATAATTAGAAAATAACTTTTTCAAAACATTTTCAAGCCTGCCATATTATTGTTTAAAAAAATAATATTTGTTACGGATAATTCTACTAATGGTTGTAATTAAAATACTAACTGAATAATGATAAATTCTATTTTTAAAATAAGAACACAAAAATACCACTTGAGATTAAAAAAAATGTAAACAATGTAAACTGAACACAAAAATACAATAAAAAAATAAAATAAATGAACTTCAATTACGTAATACAGAATTATCTAATATTTTGTCATTGCTCCATTAGCGTCTAAAACTGCCTGAAGTCTTGCAGGCATGGACAAAATCAGATTTCTTGCAAGGTCAACTTCTTGAGACAAGTTCTCCCAAGCGTCTTCAATTATCCCTTCCAATTCTTGGGCATTATATGGATGGTTATTTAATTTTCTTATATGTTTCACCATTAGTCCCCATACATTTTCAATTGGATTTAAATCCGGACTTTTAGATGGCCACGGTAACAACTCTATGTTTTTATTAAGAAACCATTGCCTGACACGATGGGTCGTATGTATGGAGCAGTTGTTTTGTTGGAAAATAAAATTATTTTCCGGAAACACCTCTATTACTGACGGCAACATAATATTGTTTAATATTTCAATACATTTAATGGAATTGAGATGACCACCACTGTTCCAACACACACCTAACCCATTTAGGCTCATCCAAGCCCAGACATTGACTGAAAACCTTCCTGATATTTGTGGAAAGTATATTTTTCGTCGTATCTAATGGAAGGAGGCCTATATACGGAACATGTCCATCGTTACAGGATTTAAAAACCTTTTCGTCAGAAAAGACAACTTGTCCCCAGAAGTTTTCATCATTGATTATATAGTTGAGTGCAAAAATAATCCTACCCTGCTTCTTTTCTTCTGAAAGTTTGTATTTTTTAGCCGCGGAACAACTCGTCAAGTCGCTTTGTAGTTTTATTCTTCTGCAAGCAGCAGATACCGAAGCAGGGAAATTTGTCTCTGAAATTGCATTTACTGCAGTCTGAGAAGGGTTTTCTATTAGGTAATTTATAAGATTTTCATCTTCTTGATCATTGCTCTTTCTGGGCCTACCGGAACCAACTTTACGGGATACCGTTTGGTTGGTTTCCCATTGTTTTTTAACACTCATTATCGTGGTTTTACTCACATTGTATTCAGCAGCAAGTCTTCTTATGGACCAACCATCTTCAATTTTAGAAACAATTCGAAATTTTTGAATATCTGTTAGATGTCGAACCATTTTTAATAATGACGCCACTGATTAACGTCAAAGTGACATTTGTAAGATTATTAATATCAATCAAATAACGAATGATTTACATAGCTAAAAGAAAGTGTACCAGTTTTTATTGAAATCAACAGTATAATAATTTAATATTGGTAAAACGCACGTTTTTACGCAATTTATAGTTTATTAATCTAATATTACAATAAAATAATTGTTTTCTTGCATCTTACGATTTATCAATTGTGTAACGTGATCAGAGAAGCGCATATTCTCGTCGAATATTAGTCCTATTTTTTTTACCTTACTTAGTTTTTCAAAGGTATATTTAATTTACATTAAGAGTCAAAGTAGATTTTCTGAAGAGCCAACATATTTTTTGAGAAAAGCAAATAACCAACCGTTTAGACAGAGCAAGGTTTAAATTATTTTCTTTTGAATACTTTACTAGAAAGATGATCTGCATTTATGTTTTTACAAGCTGTTTTAACAGATTTTAGATCAAATTAATAGATAAGTTGGGTGCCGTTAGCGCAACCTTACATTTTTGTTGAACTGGCGTATTTAAATAAATCTGCTCTATACAGGAAAAAGAGAACCGGACCCAACACCGATCCTTGAGGTACACCAGAAGTTATGGTGCAAAGGTTGGAAAAGTATTCTCAAGAACTACTCGTTGAGTAAAAAGGAAATCTAAATACGTCCTAAAAATTGTTTGATATGTTGTCAAATCCATAATATTTTAATTTCATTCAAAGGAGGCAGTGATCTAAAGTGTTGAGGGATTTAAAGAAACCTAATAAAACAAATGCATAGGATTTACCCTCATCCGACGACTCAAAAATGTTATCACAAATATTCACTAAGACAGAGGTAGTGCTATGACCTATTCTAAAACCCAACTCCAGAGGAGAGATAATATATTATCTTTTGTCACATAGTCATATATATGGGGCTGAGTAATTTCTTTAGAAACTTTTGACAATGCAGGTATTATACTTATTGGCCTTAGGACAGAAAATTTTTTAGGACTATTTGTTTTTGAGAAAGGTTTTACTAATGATAGTTTCCACTAGTCTGGGTGGTAGGCATTCTCGAAATAGCAATAATTCTTATAGATGTGTGTTCATTAAAACCTGCATTAGCTAACAATCGTAAGGCTTATTTCTGCAGGTCGAACGCCCTAATGGATTGGCTAGAGTATCTCTATAAAAGCATGCCGTATGACGGATGCAAACGAAACAGAGAATGGTAGGCTGTCAAAATAGTTTGAAAACTCAGTGATTTATATAATCATCTCAACAAGTATAGTTGAGTGGAAAGATTTTTACACAATTTATCAATATGACTTGACCCTTTTAGGCCTCCGTCAAGTACAGTTCCTAGGAGGTTTACATTATTTCCAATAATGGAAATGTTATTAGACGAAAAAACTATTTTTTGATTTTTATCTTTATTCATTTTAAGGTGATTCGTAGTGAACCACTGTTCAGCTTTTACTTCGGCTGATGAGGCCAAATAATTTAATTTAATAATATATTCGTGAGATTCCAAAAGTGAGGAGTCGTCAGCAAAGCATGCAGTGCCTAGATAAGAAAATATTAAATGTATCATTAAGATAAATTACGAATAAAAGTGGCCCCAAGACAGAGCCCTGAGGGAAACCATTTGCTAAGACACGTTGATATCCATTTTGTAAGTGTGATTTAATACAATTCAGGGAAATCTACCGTAGTGATTTAATTTCTCCAACAGGAGATCGTACGAGACACAGTCCAAATCCCTGGTGAGGTCACAAAGTGTAAGTGCCGAGGAACTTGCCCTCCTCAAGGCCCTCAACTATGCATCGCATCACCTTGACAATAGCTTGGATCGTGGAGCACTTACTGCGAAAGCCAAATTGACAATTGGCTAATATACTGTTATTTTTGAAAAATTTTTGCAACCGAGATTTGAATATTATTTCTAAAATTTTACCAAAGATTGAAATTACTGAGATACGGCGGTAATTTTCAGCCATGTTAGGATCACTTCTTTTAAAAATTAAGGTCACCTTTAAAACTTTAAAAACATCTGGAAATATACCTTGGCAGAAGCAAAGGTTAATTAATTTAGTTAATGGATCTCTACAAAAAAAATCCAAGATTTCTTTGATAATCCTACTCTTTAGTTCGGTTATATCAAAACAATTTGATTTTTTTTATTTACTTATAGCAAGACTGACTTCCACCAATGAAGCACATTTAAGAAAAAAAGAGTTATTAGGTTTCAGAACTTTTATGATGAAATTCAGGGCACAATGTTTAGGTAATGGTAATGATTTGATTACATTTTCAGCTATCTCAGTGAAGAACGTATTAAATTCTTCCGAGGATGTGTTACATTCAATATTATTGCAATTTCTTTGTTTACGCTCATGGTTAATATGTTTTATTCCATCAACTGAGGCAAATTTAAAAGCAAATGTGTTCATTTCGAAACAGGGGACAGCGTTTGCTTTCGCCGTCATTTGGTATACAGATGTAATATGATTTTTCTTGCTTGCTTAGGTCCATTTAAATGTTACAAAAATGTTTCCGATTTTATACAATTACTTACCAATATTGTTTAAAATGTATATGTAATTTGCTTTATTTATTCTGGTAAATAAATTAGTTTTAACAATAATGATAAGTGACAATATTTTATAAAAGATAGTAATTATTAAAATTATTCTTAGAAGCTGTTGGAAACCGCTACTTTTTCCTGTTTTGTTACTGCATTTTTAGCAGTACCTGTCCAATTCTCTAGATTAAAAATTTAATATAATTAACATGAAAAAACTGAAATAATATATTTTAATAAAATTCTTAGGGGATATAATATTTTGTCATATCTATTCTAATTAAATTTCCTACGTCATTATTTGCATTTAGTGCTTTAATGTTTCTTCTCTTTTATCTCACTTAAAAGTAATGTTTTATTATGTAATTTTAACATAAATTCTCTGGATCATAAAATGGTCATAAACTTAATAGTTTACGAGTCAAATTCTTCCTATATGCGAGTATAATTTACAAGGTGCAGCAGAATGTTATATCTATATATTTTTTAATATCCAATACTTGATAACAATTCAAGTTGTATTATGCCATGTCATAGAATTACAAAATGCAATGGATATGAAGTGGACGGTGACTCAGTTATCGTATCGCAACGAAAGTTTCATGTACATTTTGTTTTGCCGTAAAAATAATAATGTTTTTTTAATATTGATCCCAATTAAATGCATACTTAAAAGTTACCTTTTTTCAAATGTCATGCAGCTCGAACCCATAAGAAACTAAAGCAGCACAAAACTCGAGGAGGCAACTAAAGATATAAGAGCAGGAAAAAAATACAACACTCAAATACATTTTATCGTACAAACTATTAACACAACTACTCAATCTAGGAGCAAGATTGCATTGGATTAAATAATAGTAATACTTAGTATTAGAAGTAAAAAGATATTGGGATTAAAAAAATATTGACTCACAATAAAGAAACATTTTTACACTTCCAGCCCCCTGAGGCGTTCGCAAATATTGATAGACATTATATATACCGGGTAACACAGGAGACATGTAACACCCCGTAGCATGTTTATTTAAAAAGATATTATTTTGAAATTTGGTACACTTATATAATGCGTGATTGTCCTTTTTTAAGTACAAAAAATTTTTGTCCACCACTTGCGGTTTCACCGGAAGTGACATTTACTCTGTTATTTGAAATGGCACCCTGTATATTTTTTTTACCTATCTGATTCGTCTCTAGATTCTCTTTTCAACCAAGTATCGGAACATGGCATTTGTTTTTAAAATGACAGTTAATATCAATTTTAGTTTGTTAAGTCTAGGTGGCCCTGATATGAACCTTGGCAGATATTGATGCGTAGTGTGCCGTGATATCGAAAGACCTCTGGCATGCAACTTTGTGCCTTATATTTTTTTGGAAATAACCAGTAGCTGAACAGACTAATAAGATCTAACTTATTTAAAAAAAAATATCTTTAAACAACCCACGATATCTTAAAAACCAAGATAGGAACCCCATTTTTTTACTTCACCTAGTTAAAAAATACTTATTTATCTTTTATTTTTTGTCCAATACAATTGCTGTGCCTATCATATTTTGCTTTCTTCATTAAAATTAGTATCGAATGTTATTGCACAGTAATGAATATTGTACTGCAACAAAAATATTTAGTAAGCAGGCGGTGGAAACAAAAGAAGGTAAAACGACGAGTCATTTTGATTTGACAATTAAGAATTGTTTACTTGGCAGCAATTTAAGTATTTTTCATTAAATTATACCTAAGTTATCACGTTTTTAACTCTATTTTGCCATGTATTCACGAAATGAAAAAGTAGATATGCTACTAATCTATGGCGAATGTAAAAAAAATAGCAGGCAGACTGCTATCTTATATGAAGAAAGATTTCCCGAAACAATTCATCCACCAAACAACTATTTTGTAAGAGTTGAACGGCAATTCAGAAGTGAACCAGAAGTACCGGAAAATAATTTCATTATCGATGAAGACTCGGAAATCAATGTACTTGCAATTGTCGAGGTAGATCCCACGATTTCGATAAGACAGATTGAGGACCAAACCGGTGTAAATCGGGAATCAGCTCGACGCATTTTGAAAAAACATGTATTTAAATCATACAAGTACCAAATACACCAGCATTTATACGAAAATGATTTTCAAAGAAGATTGAACTATTGCAATTGGTTTCTGAACAGACACAATTTGGATAATAATTTTCATGAATAAATTTTATTTTCCGACGAGTCCAGGTTCACTAATTTGGGATTATTCAATCGTAACAACACCCGTTATTGGGCACAAGAAAATCCCAGAAATATGAGAGAAAGTGCATATCAGGAGCGATTTAGTTTTAATGTATGGTTAGGAGTAATTGGCAGAAGAATTATTGGGCCAATAATTTTTGATGGTTCATTAAATGGAGAAAGATATTTGGGATTTTTTGCAAAACCAGATACAAGATTTTTTGGAAGAACTGCCACCTAATGTTAACCCAATAATTCTTCAACAGGATGGGGCTCCACCACATAACAGCAGAGTTGTGGTGAATTATTTAAATGAAAGGTTTGGAGAAAACTGGATGGAAACAAATGGGCCCGTTCGATGGCCTGAAAGGTCACCAGACCTTACGCCGCTTGATTTTTTTGTATGGGGCCACCTCAAGGAAAACGTTTATAGGACTCCACCAATAAACAGAGAAGACATGGAAATGAGAGTCAGAAGAGCAATCGATGGGATTACTGAATTACAGTTAGATAACGTGCTTAGGGCTATACCGTCACAAAAATCCGATTGTGCAGAGATAATAACGGACAACATTTTGAACATCTGTAGTAAAAAAATGTTTTTTGTATGTAGTACTTCAGTAAATATTTTATTTTAATTTCATTCATTCGTTGTAAAAATGTATTACATAGTGTAATGGTTTTTCATCAATTTTGTTCAAATGTGTTTTACTGATGTTTCTTATTTATTAGAAAAATCGTTTTACCTACTTTTATTTTGTTTCCACCGCCTGCTTACTAAATATTTTTGTTGCAGTACAATATTCATTACTATGCAATAACATTCGATACTAATTTTAATGAAGAAAGCAAAATATGATAGGCACAGCAATTGTATTGGACAAAAATAAAAGACAAATAAGTATTTTTTTAACTAGGTGAAGTAAAAAAAATAGGGTTCCTATCTTGGTTTTTAAGATATCGTGGGTTGTTTAAAGATATTTTTTTTAAATAAGTTAGATCTTATTAGTCTGTTCAGCTACTGGTTATTCCCAAAAAAATATGAGGCACAAATTTGCATGCCAGAGGTCTTTCGATATCACGGCACACTACGCATCACTATCTGCCAAGGTTCATATTAGGGCCACCTAGACTTAACAAACTAAAATTGATATTAACTGTCATTTTAAAAACAAATGCCATGCTCCGATACATGGTTGAAAAGAGAATCTAGAGACGAATCAGATAGGTAAAAAAAATATACAGGGTGCCATTTAAAATAACAGAGTAGATGTCACTTCTGGTGAAACCGCAAGTGGTGGACAAAAATTTTTTGTACTTAAAAAAGGACAATCACGCATTATATAAGTGTACCAAATTTCAAAATAGTATCTTTTTAAATAAACATGCTACGGGGTGTTACATGTCTCCTGTGTTACCCGGTATAGTAGTCTACGGTTTTCGTTTTTGTATTGTTACTGGAGGGAGCATTTCGTAAGTGTTAAAATTTTTCTTTTTGTTGAGTCAGTATTTTCTCAACTTTAATTTTTTTTTTGCTTCTAATGTTAAGAACATTATCATTTAATCCAATGTAATCTGGCTCCTAAATTGAATAGTTGTTTTACTAGTTTCTATGACAAAATATATTCGAGGTGTTGTATTTGATTTATTATCTACCTGAAACTATCATACTAGCCCATTTAGATAAGAATGACAATATAATATACAAAAATCTATAATAATTTATTATTACATATTACGTTTAAAAGGATGCTTATGTACGAGCCCTGTCACATATTAGTTGGCTCAGTCACTTGAAAATTTGAATTTTATAATTCAAATATAAATCGTGATACAGAATCTAACTATAATATTGTTTATTTACTTACATACGACAAGCTCAATATATTCGTATGTTTGATTTAATTTGATAATTTAAGCGCTTGAGTAGCATCACATATTCAGTTTTGAGGTAATTTGTAGTACATAGAAACATTAAAATGACCAGAGGAAAGGCCGTATGTGATAAGGTACGGGAAATAACAGTTTCTTTATTATGATCATGCAAATCAGCATCTAAAATAGGTAGTGTGGTGAATTTATCTCAATATACCGTTCAAAATATCATAATTTTATATAAAACAACCAACTCCGTTGTACAAAAACGAAAAACTGGGAGAAAACCTACAATTACCGTCATTAATAAAAGAGCTTTAAGAAGGATGTTGATTAAGAACCGCTGCTCCAATTATGGATAATTAAGTATTTTATGGAATACTATCACAGTAAGCATTTCTCTAGAACAACTTGTCATAGGGTAGCTACGGTATTGGGTTTTAAAGTTTCCAAGGTAAGTTACAATGTAAGTTCAGCAGCTATATTATTAAATCATTGCAGTAAGTTAACATTGTGGGCAAAAGAAAAAACCCATACTCACTAACACACAAAAGAAAAAATTTTTGCTCTGGGCAAAGCAACACAGAAACTGGTCCCAGGAACAATGGGATTTAGTTCACTGGAGCGACGAATCCAGATTCGCAGTCTGCGTGGGTGATAGTCGCAGCAGAGTAATAACAAAAAAATGAGGCTTACTATATCGAATATCTAAAAAGAAAAGTAAAATATCAGTTACAGTTTGGCGATCCATGTCTGCAAAAGGAGTAGTTAGACTTTGTAGAGGCTATTGTAAATTCTAATATATACTGGGTGTAACAGGATCATGGTACACCCACCTTTTCTCCTTTAGTTTTGAAGATAATTGATTGAAATTTGGGATATCCTATATAGGTACATAATAGGCGGCTCTTTTTGCCATACAAGTGATTTTTTTCACTTCCCGTTTCGCCGAAAGTGACACTAACTTTCGATTTTTAAATGGAACACCATGTACAATATTGCATATTTGAATTTTGCATAATTTTTTTAATCCAGCGATACCAAATAAGTGACATTCCAAACGTCAATATTTTTTATAACAATTTTTAGTTTTCCATTTAAGTGTGCCATGACGGTTCCGATTTATTCTAAATGACCCGTGTAATGTTACAAAAATCGAAATCCCGTCAAAAATACTAAATTACGTGATTTATGAGCAAATGAAGTTCATCAAAATGGTTTTTGGGGAAAAACTCAATTTTTTCAAATTGAACCATATTGGTACCGTGGTACCATTTATTAGTACTATTAATAAGGAATTTATTCATATGTGTGATAAATACAAACAAAATTACAGCTAGAAGAAAATAAAAAAATACAATTTTGTTCTAATTACCTTGTTACACATAAGGTGGCTTTGGAATACAAAAAATGAACACAAGACATTACAACAGTTGTTCAAAATGCTGTCTATTAACGTCAATGCACTTCTAAACTCTCATACCTGTTACTAGAAGAACGTTCGCCAATTGCTGGGCCGTTATGCTATTAATTGGGCGTCTTACTCGTAGCTCCAGGTCTTCACGGGTTGCAATGGCGGTTGCGTAGACAATATTTTTTTAGATGACCCCAAACAAAGAAATCAAAGGGTGTTAAATCAGATGACTTTGGAGGCCACCTCACAGGACCAATCGTCGAAATTACGTTTTCTCCGAATCTCGGTTGAAGGTAATCAATTACTATCCATGAATTATGGGGGTGAGAGACATCTTGTTGGAAATACATTCCCTGTCGTAAATAGAAAGGTAATTCAGCTAAACTGTCCTCAATTTCATTTTGCAGAAATCTCAAGTATCTGGCACCAGTCAGGAACCTTTCAAATATTATTGGACCTACTATTCCAAGTGTGTAAACATTCGTGTACAGAAATAAATACTAACTAAGAATGGTCGTTTCAAGCTAAAAGACCTCAGTTCGAGATTTTTTTTTAATTGTTTAGCGTTAAACTATTTCCGATACTAAGACCGATCACCCATGCCATGAGATAAGTCGGTTTTTTTGTGAACACTGCACTCTAATCTGTAATTTTTTTTTGGATCTCACTTTTTCGAAAGCTATAGATATTTAAAGTGCTCTCACCGCATATGCATTTACTGTTTTATATGCTTTTTGAAATAATGTGACGAGCACAGGACCACTCATTCACTTGGTTCAGCTTCATTTGCACCTGAATCGTCTAGGTGGAAGCGCCTCTATCCCTCACACCATTCATCGAGCCAATGACTTCAAAGAATTTTCACAGTTCAGTTTTTACAACCCTAAATGTATTTTTTAATAAAATAATTATACGATAAAACAATCCTTTATGCTGTATCCATTGGCATATATCCTTTGTCTGTTCTTTGTCCTTCGTCCTTGGTCTGTTCCTTGTCCTTCGTCCTTGGTCCTTCATTCTCATTCTCGTCCCTCGTTCCCATTCTCGTCCTTCATCCTTTATCTCTGTACTCTTTGTTCTTTATCTTCATTACAAGGTTTTTATCAAATTGTAAAAAAAAAATATGATGAAAAAAAAGGTATGCGATTTTTGAATTCAGTATAAAAATTTATTTTAAAACACAAAACCCGTGTGTCGTCCTTTATCCTATAGTCTTTGTTTTTTATCTTTCATCTTGATTAAGGTTTTTAGCAAATTGATGTGATGGGACTAATTTTCCTTGAAATTAAATGTCTTTTATTTGTAATTTTGAATATTTTGATGGTCTAAAATGACCTTCAAAATGTCATTATTCCGTTTCATTTCCCTTGCCCATCATTTCATTTTAAATCACCGACCTTGAACTGAGACTTTCATAACTTTCAAAATTACATCAAAATGGCATATACAAAATGTATATCAATTAATTGAATTACGGCATAATAAGAACAGAAGCTTGTGCTTTTACCGTGGCTTGCTGGTTAATGTGCACATTTCCCAATTTAATTGGCGAATGTGCATAAAACATGGGTTAAAGTGGATTATTTCTACATTTACCAACTGGATAAGATAATGTGTACATTTACCGGATAATGTACACATACACCGATCTGTTTACATTTACCGTAAGATGTACATTTAATGGAACGTCGCCTTTCTAATAAATTCTAAATACAATTTTAATAGTATAAGGTAAATAACAAGTATAATGTATTTTTTTATGAAACTTCTGGGGACGCCCATATTTTTGTCATACGGTGCTTGCGTGATCTTGATCCGGATTACACTCAAGAGTGATTTTAAGTTTGCGCATAGTACTTACACTAAATTGCTTTCGATAAAATGCCTTCCTCGTTCGTGCCTTTTCACTAAGACGTGCAAATTTAAAAAACATGTCCCTCAGGAAATGATGTGGTTTAAGGGGCTATCATGGGTCCGCCGAATATAATCTAGCTTACTCTTCAAAAGCCATCGCAGTAAGATAACATAAAATTGTCTTATCTGCTTTTATACAGGACTATGATTTGAATTGAAAAAAAATCGTTTGCAGACTTGACGGGTCTTTTAGAGTTCACACATGGATATTGATGTTTTTTTTTTCTAATTTTAGTTGTCTAAGGTGAGAGCAAATAATTTTTTTATTACTGATGATCAGTGTAATTAAAATAAATAAAATGATAGCTCTTGTGATTCGAAACTTACTCATAGATTACCTATAATTTCGTATTGGTAATTGCACAGAAAATTATTAAAATTCGATTTTTTTTTAAACAATTAGTTTGACTTTCTCGTTATCTACAATCACCGTGTTCTCAAAAAAATTAGAGCTCTTCGGGGTGACAAATTTGCATTTTTAGATTCTCTTTGAAACCCCAATAAATATTACAAACAATAACATACGCACAATAATTGCTTGCCATCGTATATACCGTCCCAGATGATACATCGTAAGATGTATTTAATACGGCAATATAAATTCCAAGTATTTGTTAATTGTTTAAAACTACATACAAGACTGTATTTAAAAATCGAGTCGCATTTGTCTGCTATTTTATTTATCTGTTTATTTTTAATATCCTGGTTTTCCAAATAACTAAAAAATAGAAATATGAAATTTTTCAAATACTAAGTTGTAGAGTTTGAAAATAATATGTGACGAAGATCTGGGCAAGCCAAGTTCAACACAAATTGAAAACGTAGAAATGCACACACATCTAGGAGAAAAAACTAATTGGTTACAAAACATTTTATTGCTACACAAGTCTTTGCTACATAAATAGCTGTTAAAACTGGATTATTGCATGACTATAGAGGCTCTCGCTATGTAACCTAACTATTTCTATCAAGTAACTATAGTTACGAGATGCGTATGCCAAGATTTTAAAAAGAATAACTTTGGCAACATTAGGCAGTTTGCTAAAATGTAACTAGAAAAGCATAACGAGTTAGGCAACATAACAACTGTCTATATGAAAATATACGATAGTTAAGTCAATCCTCTGACGGATATGCGGTGACTAAACAAGTATTTAACATGATGATTTGAGTCTGACTTGGATTATGTAAGATACGTAAAATGATGTTTATCCATTCTGACGTATGTAAACTCCCCAATGCTTATTTGTGTGTGCCTGACGTGTCACTTTGGCACCTTTCAGTATAGTAACAGTACTTTGAATATTTTATTACGGTAATGGTAACTTGCTTTGAATCTAAATTGAATTAAACTACTTTCATCTTACTTGATTGAGTACTAACACAATAATAGATTTATCATTAGAATAATAAGCAAACTAAGATTACCCTGAAGGGCAACAGGTTTGAAACATTATATTAGAGAAATAATTGTTATTTTAAATACTGAACTTGCAAAAATAAATTTTACTTTGGTTCAAAACCATTTTAAAAGAAATATAGAGACAAGTTTTCGTATTCAGGACGTACCAAAGTAAACGAAAACAACATTTAGGTCTGATTACAACAGAAAATTAGTAACGGAAAACAACTTCATTACACCATCTTTGTGACAATTTTCTAAAATAATACCATTGCCGCAAGCAAATAATATTCCGAATTTAATAGATCTTACACCATTTACCATATTACCAACCACGTCTAAAATAATTGAAATAATTATGAACTACAAATTAGAGAGTACATAACACTAAATAATGTATTACTTATAGATTGGTACGGCTTTCACAAAGAGTACAGCACGACAAGTGCATTAATTGAAGTAGTCGATGATACTATCCGACTATAAGACAATAATGATCTTATTAGTGTTATTAGATTAGATAAGGCATTTGCCAGTATAAATCAACGGCAGTATTACATTACTTTAGATTCTGTACTAAATCCATTAAGTTAATGGAGCAGTATAATATTGGTAGATACCAATGTGTTACTGCTAACAGAGAAAACTCTGATATATTATAAGTAAACGAAGGTTTAATACTAGGCCCTCTTACGTTTATCTTATATACAGCTGATTTCAGAACGTTCTTAAGAATTACAAATCACATTCTTACGCTGATGATATTCAGATGTATTTTTCTTTCACAGAAAATATTATTGCAAGTGATTGTGGACTCATTAATTAATCTATAAATGTCACAGAAGCCAAAATAACGTTATTTGGTAGGATAAAACATAGCGTTAATATCAACAATAACAATGACCACCTTGAGTTCATGAATGTATCAAAAAATCTAGGATTATTTGTTGAAAAAAGTTTAAAATTTACTAAACATACTATCATTAAGAAATCTTTCACAAATTTAAAATTAAATTATGCAAGTGAGGATACGTTAGCAGAAAGAAAAACAAAAACATTGTTATGTGATGTCCTTGTTATATTTTAGATTAGCACTTCTTACGTTAAGTTGATGCCTAGCATTTGCATCGGTCACAAAATAGTTATGTTAGAATAATTTGTGGTATCAAGAAATATGAATCAGTACTACCGAGAAACCTGGTTGATTTCGAAATGAGAATAGATATCTTTTTCATAGCCAGGTCACTTCCTTAATACCTAGAATTACTTAGATAACAGAATCAGATGTGCATAATTTTAACATAACGTACAAATCAACTATTACTATTCCAAAGCACAAAACTGCAGAATTTCACAATCGATTTCCATATCGCAATGTCAATTACTAATTACTGAATATACTACCATATATAAAATTTAATACGGGATTTAAAAAAATGGTACCAGTGATATGTTGTTAAATCTTATTATACAGGGTTGTTGGTTTTTATCTAAATAAATAAATGCTGAATGCTCATTTGTAAATTAATATCTACATTCTTGTGTTTATTTTGCTACAATCTGTACTTTTTCATCTCTTTCCGTTCTGAATTTTGTCGAAGAGCATAGCATTTATTTTAAGTTCATTGAACACTACGCTTTACAACTCTATTGTATTCATGTATGTTGTATATTGTAAAACGGTGGGTTATAATAAAAATTATTATTATTACTATTATTATTTATTTTTTCCGGAATATCCGATGCCCGACAGTCCTCTCGTGGCCTCCGACGCCTCACGGGGAGTCGCGCCGGTGCTTTAACTACAGCCACTCCCCACATCCCGCAGGGTTAGTGACTTTAGATACCAGAATCGTGTACCCTAAGCAGACGGACCCAGAATAACCACCTTCTGCATTTGGCCAGCCTGCCACTCGGCTGATTGTTGGCAGGCCGGTATGATCTTCAGTTCAGAGAGCAGCGTAGGCTTTATCCCTCCGAATACATCGATTATAAGGACGACCATTTTTACCAAATAGCCTGGGTACAGCATTTGGAGCTCGTACCGAAGATCGCGATATTTGGTCCGTTTCTCCTCCTCCTTCAAGGTGATGTTTTTCTCCGCAGGTGTCGAGAACTTGATGACATATATCACCTTGAGTTGATGTCAGGCTTATTGGCTTGGATCAGCCTGACAGTCGGGTACGAGTAGTTCCAGTAAATTCGGCATTTCTCGTTCTCGACAACGGACTCAATATATTCAGGTCGACCCCGTACGAGTGCCTTAGATGATAGTATAGCACTCGTAACGCCGCGCTATGTCGATGAATGTAGGCCAAAATCACATATACAGGACATGCAGATAGTATGTGCATGAGCGATTCCGGCGCCTGACGGTTCATCTGCGGCTCTTTTTGTTGCTTTGAACAATCCTGCTCCCACTCCTATAGTTTCGTGGTGTTTTACAAACCACAAGAGGAGATCTGAGCTCTTGAGGATGTTACATGCCATACTCATTACTACTCAGCCATGCGTACACTCCAGGCTCAAGAGTCCTCAGTCCCCCCCGTTGACGTGAAAGGTACACACGAGGAACGGACGATCTAGGATGAATACTTCTGTGAATATTCATCATCTTGCGGGTATCTCTGTCTAATTGGCGCAGCTCATCTACAGTCCACTTTACTACTCTGAAAGAGTAGAGCAGAACCGAAACGGCAAGCATATTAGTTGCAGGCACCTTGTTCTTCCCCGAAAGTTCGAAAGACCAAATCTTTTGGAGGCGGTGTCTGTACTTGCCGCGGAGAGAATCCTTTATTTGTGTTACATCCTGGATGTGCGTTTGTTGCACACCCAGATATGTATAGGTCTCTCTGGCATCCAGATGTCTTAGGATGCTTCCGTCTGTGAGCTGCGCATCCTCAGAGAATTCCCCTCATTGCCCTCTCTAAAGGTGGACGACTGCACATTTGTCCAACCTGAACTCCATACCAATGGCCCGCGTGTATTCTTCGACCACCTTAAGAGCGTATTGTAGTTCGCGCTTTCCGGAGGCATAAAGTTCAAGGTCATCTATATAAAATAGATGGGTGACCTTATGCCTCTGGTCCCTGGGTGGTCCACATGACTGATGTTATTGTTATTAGTTGGAAATTTGAATATTCTTAAAAAAATTGAAAACTTTTGAAACGTATCCACTTTTTAACTAATTTTTTCTTTTATCTTGCATTTTAATGTTGTTGCTTTTAGAAATTACTGTGAAGTTGTTCTCAACTACAATTTTATTAGCAACATTTTTTTTTTGGCATCAATTATTACTAAATATCTAAGAAAGTAACCTAATTTGATATACTTAATTAGAATCAGTGAAGGAACTTTAACAGTTGATTACACTTAATATTACGTGCCACTGTAATTTTTCATAGCTTTCCGGAATCTCCTAGCGATTCTCTCACCTACTAACTCCATTGAGATTTGGGGCGTCCAAATTACCTTATTCCCTAGCACTTTGGTTAACATCTTGAGGAGGCTCCGAATAAGATACCTCAAGAGACAATAAATAATCTCGTGCGAGGCGTGGAATAAATAAATATATTGTATGGTAATACATCTACATATTCAGCTAACCTTCTGCGTGGTTTCTTAGAATAAAATTTTAATAGCTTTCGAAATGAATGTTCAAAAATAAAAATATTATGTCTATAATAAACGTATACTATTTTTTTAAATCATCACTCCAAAAAATTAATGAACCACTACATAAGTTTTATATCAATTTTCTCCTAAACTGTTCGCCTGATTTTAAAATAATTTTTCTTGTTTTATACGGTTGTTTCTTGGGAATGTTAGCGTGTTAGTAGTTTTTAGAATAAATTTACTTTTGATCAAATTACCAGGTAACATTAATGTTGTTGTTTTTTTTCGAACATTTATAATACCGTGTGGAGCATAGTTTTAAAATTATCCATTTTGCGTTTTACAGTGTTTGGTGACGGTTTTCATTTTTGTGTTGAGTTTAAAATATATATTTAAAAGATATTTTATATACAGATACACGAAGTAAAAAAAAACTGCAATTATAATATTTTTTGTGTTTCTAAAAGTTAATTTTTTAAATTTTGATTTAAGATGAGATATATATTTTGATGAGTTATATATGTGGTAATATTCGTTTAGCAAATGAGGTGCTAAGGTGTATAAGAAAACTATCTTTCAAACTTATTAGTAGAGCTGTCCGAGGTCACCTGGCCGCCAGAGCCGTCATATGACTCATATGTTTGCATCATATCATAATACTTGAATAAGTATATTAAATGGAAATAAATTTTAACAATAATGTTACATTTTATAAAAATTTGTGTAAAACTCACCATTTTAAGCAAATTTATGAAGTAGTTTGGTTGTGGTAATCACAAAGTGGGGAAGATCTATAGTATAATAGCATCAGGTATGTTTCTACAGCTGTCTCTGTCAGCGATGTTCGCTTTGGTGAAAAAAATATGTTTGTATTTTGAAAATGACCGTTCGACATCTACGGATGTAATACAGGCATAAGTAAAACAATCTGTGAACTCACTTAACGAAGTTGTAGATGCACCATCACAAATTTGTCTTAATTTGCTAAAATCAGGATCTTTCTGTAATACACTCTCGAATTTTTCACTAACGCGATTATTTTTTGCGTCATTTATAGCTTGTAGCTGTGTTTTTACGTCGTCCACTATTTGCAGCGATTCCACTAACGACAACGAACTATTTTGCAATTTTTCTATTGCGTCGTGTAGTCCCCTATAATTGTTATTAATACTTTTTAAATCTGTTTCAAGGGAAACGCCTTGAAAGCTTGTCTGGCTTTGCCTAATAGCTGCAGCCTCGTTAGGGTTGAACTGTAGTATCACAGCTTTTATTTGTTGAAAATATTCAGCATAATAAAAAGCCGTGGAAATGTTGGTTTAAGAGGGTCCAGTACACGTACTATAATATTTAAAATAGAATTTTTTTTTACAATCTGTCGTCTCGTCAATACATAACCAGAGCCGTGTATTTTTTAATCCACATTTAATCCTATTTACAATGTCTTCACGAACAGCTGGAATATATCTACATAACGATGTACGACTTGGTAAGTTCACCTGGGGATTGTATTTATTCCAAAACTCCCGAAATGGTTGTTTATCCAGTATGTGTAGCGGAATATTACAGGCTATTAACATTAACAATAAATCACACATAAACTGAGTTGTCAAAGGCATGCCATTTTTTTATTTTGATGTTGCACGGTATTGATATGACGACGACAATCTGTTTTGTGCCAGCACATTAAGTCTTGATTGCAAACTTTACAAATTATTTTGCATAAATTTATTCACTGTGTCCTCGTACGGTCGTTTTCTACCCTTTGGCGCGTTTGACATTATGTATAATTTATAGGTACAACCTCACGCATTAACCTTTCAAATAAAACTGCAGCGTAAATCACTTCTAAATCGGCACGTGTGACGACAGCGCAAGACCGTGGCTGTACTCCAGGCACATCGGACAGCTCTACTTATTAGTGTTGATTAGGTATGGAATATCTGCCAATCTTAAATTTGCATTATGTGTATTCGATCTACGTTAGAGAAGATCAGATAAGTGGTGAGGGGTGTTATTAACAACAATGTTACACATTAGTGTATCATACAGAAAAGTAAACCTATGTTTAATTTTTAAAACGTAAAAGGATGTAATGTGATTTCTTCCAAGTTAAATGTGAATCTCAAACAACAATATTTTGTTTTGAACACTTTTAAAGAAAATTAAAGTATACACTGCTAGCATATCTTATTTCTAATACATTGCACATTTTGATGTAAAATATTTGAATATATACTTCCTTTATCTAAATTATCTAGTAATTATATTTCTCCTGAGTTTGTTTATTTTTTTGTCTTTTTATCTTTATTAAATATACAGGACAGTTCTGGTCATAGACATTATGAAGAACATCTAAGACTAAATTAAATTTCAAATTAGAATCTATACAGTTTACAGACTCAACAATTTCATTTTTATAAGACTCCTTATCATGGCCTCATTCCATACAATGCAAACATTTCGGTTCACTGCTGTACTTTATACAGGGTGGGGCAATAGTGCGTCGAGTTCTACTATAGCTAGAAATTAAAAAAAAATACAAGTAAACTAGTTAAAAAAGTTTATAACCGGAAATTATTTTCAAATATACAGGGTGAGCCAAAACTACATTACAGGATCAAGTGCCTTTTTTTTAAATGGAATTACGCATATATATATATATATATATATATATATATATATATATATATATATATATATATATATATATATATATATATATATATATATATATATATATATATATATATATATATATATATATATATATATATATATATATATATATTTTTTTTTTGGAGCCTATTTCTAGACTCTAATCATTCCTATATTATTATTGACTATCTCCCAACCACTTGGATGTAATGATTTCTTTGTTGAAATAATGTCATCTGCAGATGCATATTGAAAAAATCACCCCAGTCACAATTATGGGTTTTAAGAAAAACTTGTGTGAATACTAGTTACAAGACATCTAATTAATGTTTCTGAATCATTTTTACTTCCTAACAATTTACAGGGTGGCCAAAAATTATTTTTCAATTAAAAACTTTTTAAATTGAATATTCTCAATTTTTTCAAATGGAACACTCTATATATTTTTCAATGATGTGATGTAGAAATGAAAAACGAACGTATTTTTGTAACTACTTCCCTATGGCTATTTTCGTTTTATTGGGCATTAAGTACAAAACTCAAGAATAAACTTAAATAATTGAGGTTTCTTCAAATAATTCATTGGAAAAAATTATAATAAGTTCTCCACATGTTGCCCATTTTGATTAACACACGTCTCTATGCGCTTCTGAAATGAGGTTTCTACTGTTCCTAAAATTGCCGGTGTGATAGATCTAAAAGAAATTATCCTTTCCTTCATATGTTGTACTGTTGTTGGTATGTCTTTATAAACAATTTCCTTCACGTATCCTCCTAAAAAGAAATCCATTTTTGTAAGATCTGAGAATCTGGCAGGCCATTTAGTGGGTCCATTTCATCCACTCCATTGAAGTGGATAGGATTAGTTAAGTGGTCTCTAACAGGGTCAGACAGGCCCATTCGGTAGGTCGGCATTTGCCGACGGGGCCAAATCTTTTGGAGGCCAAACCACAAAATGAAACATTTTTTTACATTTTTTTTTTTTTAGAAAATTGTTTACTGATAACAAAATTAATAGTTATTTATGTTACAAGTCCGATAAGTGAAGTTACGTTTCGATGTTTTATTCTCTTAATAAGAAAAGAGTCCGACAAACTTTTACCGTCTCTGATGCTGTATTAACGCACTAACTGGGCTGAATTTAATGACGTAAACAAGGATTTACAGTGCAGTATAAAAAAAGTATTTCCCTGTCCCATGCCCACCAGCCAGCCCAAGTGGTTTACCTTTTACTGGTGTAACCAGTGCTCCATACGAAGCTGGAAGCTGTAAAATCAACACTAGTAGCGCCATACATCCCATATTAGCGAGATTACCGGTCGCACGCTTCATAGTTCTACTAAGTAAATTAGACTCCACTATGCTTTGTACAATTTTTTATCGATGCTATAACTATTGGTCACTCTTGATCAGCTGATGTATCAAATGATGTTTATGGTATTTGCTTTCCTTTTAGTTAGTGGAATTTTTGAGTTTATTTATACCTAGTATAGGTATTTTGTTGTTATAATATAAAAAAATATATTTATCAACATGTATATCCTAAATACAAGTATACACATGTAGATATGTAAGCCGTCTATTCTATTAAACTAATTTAAATAGTACACTACTTGTAGCTTCTAGTCTGTGTAATATATATGTATTGTTTTGATTTGTACTCTGTTGTGTGTGCCCTAAGTTGGTAAGTCTAATTTTGATTTATTGTTTCTTTCGATATTTACATTTATGGTCTTTTTTATTATTTAGTAATATACAGAATGCTTCTAAAATAGGGTTTCAAATTTCTATAGCATATATTACTCATCGGAATAAGTCTAAAACTTTTTATAAACCTGTGGCATAAAATATACCCCTAGGCAATTAGAGGTTATAAAAAGGATTGAGATGAAATTAGTTTTTTTCTATTATTTGAAGATTGTTAAAAGATAAATAGACAAAATTGTTGACATCACTTAGTTTTCCATGCTAAATAAAAGACGCTAGTTCATTTTTTGTTATTGATATTACTGGCGTCTCTTTTAAGGAGGAGACTTCACTCTGTAACTCTTTTTGTTCAACTTTCATCTAATTCTTAGGAAAACAATTGAGTTGAGCGAGGAGATCCCGTTTTCTACCTAACCCCAGTCTTCTGACCTTAACCCCCTTGATTATTTTTTGTGAAGTGATCTCCAATGGAAAGTTTATACAACAGCACATGATACCATTGAATAATTGCGCGGGAGAGTTGAACTCAGACGCATGAAGGAAATAAGGCAAACTCCAGGAATTTTTTTAAAGAATTCGCAATTCTTTAGAACGTCGAGCTATATTGTATGTCCGGCGGTCATTTCGAATAATTATTATTGTAATTTATTTTTTCTGTCCTCATAATTAAAATACTGAATTTGTTGTATCAAAATTACAATTGCATTATTGCAGTTCAGTATCACCATTATTTTTGAATATCAATCTGTAAGAGTAAGTGAATACCAAAATAATTTTGTCTATTTCTCTTTTAGCATTCTTCAAATAATAGAAAAATTAATTTCATTTGAATCTCTTTAAGAGTCTCTATCATTCTAGGGGTGCGTTTTATGCCACATGTTTATAAGAACTTTTTGACTTACTTTGATGGGTACTACACGCTGCAGAATATTGGAATCCCATTTTAGAAACACCTTGCATAAAAACAAAAATGCAAATTTTTTTTGTCTATTTTAAGTATATGATCTCTATATCATAAACATATTTGTCATTTTTTTGGCGTAGGGCCCAAATTACAGCTGTTGCCTACAAAACCAAATGAGGCCAGTCTGACCCTGCTCTCTAACTACATTTAAATAATGTGATGGAGCACCATCTTGCTGACACTACATACTATTTCTAATCCTTTCAGGAAGATTCACCAATAATTGTGACAGATAGTTTTCCAGAAAATGAAGATAAATAGCTCCTTTCAATATACCATCAAAAAAATGCGGCCCTATTACATGTTCTCCAATAATTCCTCCTCAAACGTTTATAGACCATATGTGCTGGTTATCAACTTGCCTAAAAAAAGTGAGGATTTTCCGAAGCATAATAATGGAACTTGTGCCTATTAACATTTTATGAAAAGTTGCCTCATCAGTGAATGAAGACAGTGATACATTTTATCTCCGGCCCAATTACAAAACTGTAGACGCCTTTGAAAGTCATCATCAGATAGTTCCTGGTGCATTTGAATATGATATACATGAAACTTATCTGTTTTTTTAAGATTCGACCAACAAACCGTCTATTTATTCCTACTAATAAGGTCACTTCTCTCTGACTAATATGGGGATCCTCAACCGTTGCCAGAACAGAGAACTCATTTTCTTCGTTCATAATACGTTTTATTCTTTCACTTTTTTTATATTGAACATTTCCAGTTTCCACAAATCAATTGAGAAGGTTTTGGAAGCTGCTAACATCAGGAATCCTTCTTTTAGGATATATTTGCTTACAAGTTCTATTGGCAAGCAAACAGTTTCTATCTGACTCGCCCAAAACAAAAGTCATGTCTACAAGTTCCGCTTTATTAAAATTCATTTTGTAAAACTTGAAATATTTTAAATCTAATACAAATGATAACTGACGACCGATGAGTGTGATAAATGTTTATTTGTACAAGACAATTTATACTAAATAGAGGTTTTATTGCTTGTGGAATAACGAAAACAACAAAATAATTTACAAAAAAACTATTACAGTAAGGGACCAGTTAAATATTATTTACCCACTTCAATGGATTGGAAGAAATGATCCCACTAAATAACCTCATTTCAAAGGGCATAGAGACGTGTGTCAATCAAAATGGGCAACATGTGGAATACTTGTTATAATTTTTTCTCATAAATTATTTGAAGAAACCTTTATTTTTTAAGTTTATTCTTGAATTTTGCACTTATTGCTCAATAAAACGCAAATGGTTGCCATTAGCCATAGGGGAGTACTTTCAAAAAATTATTCGTTTTTCATGTCTACATCACATCGTTTGAAAAATATACATGGTGTACCATTTGAAAATATTGAGAAAATTTCATTTAAAAAGTTCTTAATTGAAAAATAATTTTTAACACATGTATTTTTTAGGAAGTAAAAATGATTCAAAAACATTAATTAGATGTCTCATAACTGTTGTTCACATGAGTTTTTCTTAAAAGCCATAATTGTGACTGGTGATTTTTTCAATACACATCTGCAGATGGCATTATTTCAACAAAAAAATTAATTACATCCAAGTGGTTGGGAGATAGTCAATAATAATATAGGAATAAATAGAGGCTAGAAAGAGGCTTCATGAAATGTATTGATATGCAGGGTGTTCCTAAATATCATGTACATACGCAAGGGGGTAATTATTTGGCTTATTTCATGACTGAAAGTTTATATAAACATTGGTGCGCAAACGCTTCTTTACTGATCTACAGGGTGTTGAAATTTGAAGATTTTTATTTTTTTTCTTTATAGCTCCTGCAGTTTTTGAGATATTTAGCTCAAATTTGGAATATAGGTTACGCTGTAGGGCTTACATCATTGGGCATGCCAAATGATTATGAGAATCTACAGGGAGATTTTTTTACAGGTGTCATGCCCAATTTTCTCTGAACTTTTTTTTCGATGCGCCGCTGGTATATTCAAAAATACAATATGAATTTTTAGTTTTATTTAGAAACTTTTTGGTCTCTTTTAGTTTTTCCGTATATGCGAAAATAAAAAACTGTTTTCTGTAATTCGCTAGATAAAATTGAAAATTTTTAAAATGGTCTAGTAGGCTCCAGTTTTATTTGAATAATCTGTTGTTGTTATTAATTTTGACAGATCGCATTTGAAATGTATCTTGTGTCTGCATATGTGTTTTAAATACTCGTTATAATCTTTTAAAAATGCCAAAAAATCTTCAAATTTCATCACCCTGTAGATCTGTAAAGAAACGTTTGCGGACCTATGTTTATATAAACTTTCTGTCATGAAATAAGCCAAAGAATTGCCCCCTTGCGTATGTACATGATCTTTAGGAACACTCTGTATAGCATTCCATTAAAAAAAAAGACACTTGATCCTGTAATTTCGTCTTTGCTCCCCCTGTATATTCGAAAATAATTTCCGATTATAGACTTTTTATCTAGTTTATTTGTATTTTGCTTTAATTTCTAGCTATCGTAGAATTCGATATATCGAAGTCCGACACAGTATTCCCACCCTGTATATAATTAAACACATAAGATGAATTTTTATGTGACGTGTTTATTAATATTTGCATTTATTTTATAAGTGCCGGCTCTGAAAAATGAAATGCAAATCCTGCCTCTGATGAATATATTTCCAAATGGCCATAATCAACATTTGTAAAAGCTCCACAAGTGAGTCAAGGTGCTGTATCTCTTATGGGAAGAGAAATCTAATTCAAATAATGTATGTTTTACTGTTCGCAGTATGCGATCAATCGATATCTTCGTGGAATATTTAGTGGCAATACTTAATTAGCACGATACAAGATAATTAAGAGCCTTATACATAGCACAAAATTCTACAATATCTTGCTTCATTTTTCAGTATTTTTTACTCGACCTGAGGACATTTTGTAAGGACTGCTCATAAATCATGAAATTAAATATGCGTGCAGGTAGAAATTGTCAAGTTATCAGATTCGCAATTACTAAACTTTTAGTTATATTTTAAAAAAAAGGTCTGCCTCTGATATTACGGTTTTTTCTAATCTATAATAAATCACTTTTTTTGTTGACAGTATGTAATCCATCGCATATTTTTAACATCATTTTAAGAATCCACCAATACCCTAATCAGCTTTCACGAAAATTTTTACGAGCATTGTTAGTTTTAATGCTCCTTGTTTAGTTTTAGACTTATGAGACATTAAGTAACTTAGTACGTAGTAAAATTCGACATGTACAAGAAAGTCACGGCTTAAAAAAGGCGCCATAAAAAGCCTTATTTATATTTCAATTTTGTCTTAACTGGCAGTGAACGTAGCGGAGGTGTCATAAATCCTTTATCTTATAATTAAATCTACCATTTACATAAGGAAAATATTAAAAATTTAGATACATTTTTACACGTTGAACTTCAAACAATGGTTTCCACTTTTGAACACTATTTTAAATTAACTCAGTCAGAGTAGTATTCGACAAAACACATTCAGGTAGTTTATATTTTTGGTCTCTGGTTATTTTCTATTTTCGTTCCCATTTTAAAATTTGCCTGTAAATATTCATGAAGTACAAGTACCTAGCTTATAAATATGTATACGCAAAAATTATACTAACGACATCTTTATAATGGGATACTAAAGTCACATTTTTTTCTGCAACTTTTCTTAATAATATGTCGATGATTTACGGTAATTTGCGTACATTGTTGAGGCGATTTAATTTCCTGCTGGTAAAGCGAAGTGCTTTACCCACTAAACATTACTTGTTGTTCATACAACTTAGATTTTCCTCAAAAGAAAGTTTATCTTAAAATATGTGAACTTTTAACATCAATCAGTAATAATTTTCTACGTTCATTTGATTAGTTAGCGACATTATTGGTATTTATGAAAATAAAAATGCAAATAAAATATCAGGGTTGATGTGGAATGCTATTAATTTATTTTAAACAAAATAACAATTTGAAGTAATTTAAACTACTTTAAGTAAAGTACTTCAAGTATTTCTTAAAGTAATTCCAATACTTACTCTCAAAATATTTCAAATATTTCTTAGTATTTCATATGTTTTGCAATATATTTAAAATATTTCTCAAAGTATTTCAAGTAATTGTTAAAGTATTTCGAAAGGAGTTAAACTATTTTAGACAATAAAAGATTTTTTTCGCAATTACTATTTACATCATTAGAAGAGCTTAGTGAAGGATCAAAATAGACACCAAGATTTTTTGCATTATTGGCTGAAGGAGTGGTCTCATTATTTATATGATTATTGAGTTATCCGAGATTTAAAAATTAAGAGGTACAAAAAATGATGTTTAAAATACGCTGTGACTAGAGTCCCGCCTCGCGACCCAGATCCAGTCCCGAATAACGTCATCAGTGGCGTGTCGTGACTGATATTCCGCCCCGACTCGGGATCTGCATCCGGTCCCGAGTAACGTCATCAAATGACGTCATCAGCACCTTTATCGGTACTGATATTCTGCCCCAACTCGGGACCTGCATCCGGTTCCGAGTTTATAAGGAGAATCACACTCCGTTAGTTACAACCTTTATATGTACCTGATATACCGGGTGATTTTTTTAAACGAGCAGCTCTTAATAACCCGAGAACCGTTAAAGATTTTTTTGCATTAAACGGCATTTTATTGAATATCAAGGGGGACACATTTCAACTAGAAAAAAGTGAGATCCAAAATTCGCCCTCTCACCCCCAGCCACCCCAAGATAATAATTTCAAATGGCACCCCTAATTTTTTTCATCGATTTCTAATAGAAGAATTTTTTTGGATAACATGCCGGAAATTGCCAGTGTGCGCCTTCCAAATGTAATATCACATAACCTAGATTTTTATGGCTTTTATCACTTTTTTATAATAATTCAGTTTTTGCATTTATCTCAAAAATTTTCCCTTCAAGGTCACACTATTTTTTACGATTGCATTCCAAATAAATTCTGTTATTAGAAATTGATGAAAAACATTAGGGGTGCCATTTGAAATTATAAACTTGGGGTGGCTGGGGGTGAGAGGGTGAGTTTTGGATCACACCTTTTCCCGTTAAAATGTGTCCCCCTTGACATTCAATAAAATGCCGTTTACTGCAAAAAAAATCTTTAACGGTTCTAGGATTATTAAGGGCGGCTCGTTTTCAAAAAATCACCCGGTATAATTGAAAAAAAATAAGACAATAGCTATTTTTATTTTATTTATTTAGTAGTTGGCAAGACAAGTAGCAAATAAAGATGAAAATATGCCTAAATATAAATAAATGTATATATACCTAGCAACTATTAACATAAAATATTGGTTAAAAAATAAAAAATTATTCATTGGCTTTGGCTTTGGCTACATACAGTCTTTTCTGGTAGATTAAACATTCTAACCTGAGCATTTTAGACAACACCACTGCCTCTTTGGTATCTTTTTAATAGTTACACACTTCAAATGAAAATACTGAAGGCACACTTTACAATTAATTGAGGTGGTGCAGGAGCCCGACATTGTTTCACATAACACACCACACATTTCGCACAGATATTTATTACCTTCCTTTTTGGATAACATGTTTTGTAAAATATTCCAGCTGTTTTCGGTCAAAAATGGCCGAATTAAGGTGAGATCAACGTCGGGATCCAAAACGACATCCGACACTTTTTCTGGATTATATTCTATATGGCAATCCTCAACTTTTCATCAGTTTTAATAGCATGAAGTGCGTCTTCTTTTTCTCTTAAAACCCAAGACAACATTTTCGCTTGCTTTCTTTTTATACCTAAGTTGGAAAAAGCAATAACTTCGTTTTTTTTTCTTTAAACCAATTGTGGTTAGATCAGAATATTTTGGTCTACCTTTTTTTCTAACAATCTCAGGCATTTTAATCGATTCTATATTAACAAAATTTGACACATTTTGATTATTTGCATCTTGCAAAATGTCATTCGGTTCAATTTGGTATTCGTTTTTAGGGTTTTGAATTTGGTCAGTATACGAACAGTTACTTAAAATTTCATTGCTTATAATGATTATATTTGGGTTATTCTTGTTTGTAAAATTTGAAGTTTTTTCGGTGTCCTCCATAGAAACGTCATCCAGTTTACTTTCCAGTCCAATTAACTCTTCGGACTTATTTTTAGTAAAATTGTCAACGCCAAATTCAATAATATCTTGGGTTATAGTTACAAAATTCTTTTTCACTTCAGATACTGCAGGCACTTCAGCGATCCCTTCAGTTAGATGAGGCAAGAAAATCAGTGGTATATCAAAATTCATATTTTCATGAGTATCAGTGCCTTCAACATCAAAATCATCATTATTTTGAGTACTTTGATCTTCCACTATATCAAGTTGTTCACAATCTTGTTCATTTATAGGGACAATCCGATCTGGAATGTTATTTTTCCAGTATGATTGTAAGTCTTTAATTACAGAAAAACGTTGTAAATAAGTGGTGTTACAACCTAGAGCCACCAAATCGGTTAATACGTTGGTTTCTTTTAAGACCTTCTTTCTTTTTTTCGGCATATGACAGCACAGCTACTTTCATTGATATATCTACGGAAATATTGTCACTGTTTTCTGTCGCTATTTAATCGACGTTTTGATTTTCAATGTTTTTGAGGCATCTTTGTTTATCTTTGTAATAGATTTTTTGTCCAACGAGGATGTACGATATTTATGTCAAACATGTGCCTACATGGGAGTAACATACCTTGGTGAAAATTACACGTGCAAGATTCCGTTGTTATCCTAAGGAGTCCTTCACTTGATCTTATTTCTCCAGAATCATTCATTACAACAAGATTTTTAACTTTTTTTGCTGTACTCTATTTGTTTTACAACCATCGTTGCTGGTTCATGTGTTAAAAACTCTATAAATGTTCGTTCATCACTCACAGGTTCGTATGTAGTTACGCTCCTTTTTTGAAACTGATAAACAGCCTTATAATCACTTTCAATCTCAAGCGAATGGATAATTACAAATAAAGACTCAATAAAATCTTTCAAGCTACTATTTTTTCTTATGACTTGCTTCAATTTTGAGTTGATACTTTCCAGTCTATTATTAGTAGTATTAAGGAATGATCCTCTTAAATATTCTTCATTCAAAGACCATTCGTCTTTAATATGTAGCCGGTTTTTCTCAAAGTAAGCATAAACCTTTGTATATCCGGTATCTTTTAAAATGTTACATAAATTTTCAAATTCGTTATCAGTTTTTGAATAAACGAGCTGTTGTAGTATCTCGAGACATTTCTTTCGTTGGATAGAAGTAATACCTATTTTCTTACATGTTATTTCACGGCAAAATATTTTCATTACGTGGAAAATACAAATTATCAAGTTTGCGTCAGGAAAAAGGCTTCTGATAACATCACGTTCTGATAGGTCTTTATTAGTCATAATACATTTTGTATTTATCCAGGAGCTATTTTTGTATCTCAATTTCACTCTGACAACTATCATCTTCAACAATTATTAAGAAGAGTGGAATTCCAATATTCAGTAGTCTGTCTGCATCAATAGCCAAAAATTCCGGAACCGCAGCCATAGTACCTTTCATCGCTAGCGTGTGTACAAATAAACCTTTAAAATTGTCATTATCGTCTTTCAAAATGGTTGCATCAGCATTTTTTTCTTTAATGAAGTCAATACATTTTTCAAACTATCTCCCTTCACTGTTGTTCTTTGTAAGTTGGACAGGTCTTTTAAAATTACATTTTTTTCCAGCTATTTGCGTTAAATTTTGCCGTACCAATTTTCTATCAGCTCTAAGGCTTAGTAAATGCAGTTTCTTTCGCATCATCAGACAGCTGTCTCTTCTGGGGCAAAAATGAAAAACTTTCTTTTGTTCTCTCGTGGTTATGTTTGTCATTAAACTTTCGGATTTGCAATGAGTTGCCTTTAATATCGGGACAAAATGAAATGATTGCCGGACATAGATCTTCATTTTTAAACTTTTTTGTATCTCTTATCTTCTTACCTTTTGGCCGAAATGGTTGCCCTCCATAAATGCAAAAATATTTTAAGTATGAATATTGCAATTCGCTTTTAATTGACCGTTTGGTGTAATTCGAGGAAATAAGTTTAGCATCACGTCTCCGAAACTTAGTATATGTATTGTTTTCATATTGATGTATGAAATCGGTGTAAGAGCTGAAGTTTTTTGCCAATTTCTAATCTATAAATTGGAAATAAATAAGTAAAAAAATAAGGAGAGCAATTAAAGGCACACTTACATATACATTTCCAGTTGTTCTACTTTAACTTTCTATTACTGTTTATAAACAAATTTACACCTTCTTACTTGGTAATTTTCGAGGTAATTTGACTTTAACTAACAAAATCCATAAACACCATTATGCGAACATAACCTCAAAACGCCTTCTATTAAGAGTGGAAGTCGTGACCGGATGCGAGTCCCGAGTCGGGGCGGAATATCAGTCCCGACAAGCCACTGATGACGTCATTTGATGACGTTATTCGGGACTGGACCTGGGTCCCGAGGCGGGACTCTAGTCACAGCGTTTAAAATATTGCTAACATTTAAGGCTAGGTTATTTTGAATTGTCTGTTCATATAATATAAGGTGTAATCATGGCTTAATATGTGGCCATATCCAGATCTGTGGGGGTAAAATGTATTTTAGTTGAATATCATCGACATACATAATATACCCGCAATAAAAATATTAAAAAAGAAGCTGTCCTAATATAGACCCTTGTGAGACATCTAAATTGTGAACTTAGCATCAAACTAACAAATCTAGTAATGACAAAAATTTCTAATAAAGTATTTGACCAACAACAGTTTACACACCCTTTATATTTTTATGTATCATGCAATTTTGGATTGATAAATAGATTACAAATAAAAGTAGCGTCTTAAATAAACAGAATTTTGCTTGACTGAGTAAAGCTATGCTCTCACTAAAATAAATTTTAGGAGAACGTATAGTACAGGTAGAGATTGTATGTTACGATTTTTACAAAATAATGATGATTGTTCCATTCTTGTAAATTTCATTTCACACTACTATAAAAGGGACTACATTTTATATGAACTTGTTACGTTATATACTCTTCAAACAATTTGGAATAACTACTGACTCTAGTATGTGGAAGAGACGACTCGTTAACTAGTGGTTTCTGTTAATTAGAGTCGTAAAAGGAAACATTTGTCTAGCACACAATAAAGACAATGCCATATTTGGTACTAAAAATACATCAAAGTGTTATAGGAGTAGGACGAGAGAGTAATTTAATTACTGGTGCAAATGATCATTAAAGTGTGTCCAATGAAATTTAATTAGGTATATTGTTTATCCGTTTAAAATTTTTATTTTATTAAATTAAAATTTACTTTTCAGATAGTTATTGATTGCGATTAGTACTGATAGTTTTTAAGAATATGTACAAGATAATAGTCGAGATGCCGGACGAGGCGGACGCTGCAGACGCGGTCTGTGGAGAGTGCTCTGAAAACTTTGTTGCCAGTAAAAAGTTAATTGTGTGTGAACTCTGCCTTAAGAAGTATCATGTTGGATGTGTAAAGATAAAAGATACGTGGTGCAAAATTATTAATGACTGCGATAATTTAATGTGGTTTTGTGACCTCTGCAAGAAAGGTGTCAAAGAAAAACTGAAACAAGTGGTTACTATTGAAAATATTCAGGAAAGTACTAGCCGTATAATGGAAAATACGGTAAATATGTTATCATTATTACAAAGTAAACAAAATCCTATTATGCAAAAAAATGAAAGTAACTGTCTAAATTATAGTGAAGTGTTAAAATGAAATAAAAAGCCATCCATTATTATAAAACCAAAAAACAGTCAAGACAGTAAAGTGACAAAGACGGACATATCTCAAAAAATTAATCCTAGCGAATTATCAGTCTCAGTAAACAGAATGAAAACTAGTTCTCAAGGAAGTGTTTTAATAGAGTGCAATGATGACACATCGCTGGAAAAACTTCAAAGCAATGCTATAAGTGAACTTGGGCTTAATTATGATATAAGAATACATAAAACCATAAAGCCAAATTTCTTATAGTGGGTGTTCGCGAAGAAAACTTGGAAGACAATAAAACATTTATAGATAGGCTAATATCACAAAATCCTATACTAAAAGAGGGTAATAAAGAAGACACTCAGTTTGTTCGTAAATATAAGCCGAAAAATAAGACACACTGTAATGTAATAGTAGAAATAACTCCACAGCATTTGGCACAAATTTTATACAATCAAAAAATTTTTGTTGGGTGGGACAGTTGCCCAGTGTATGAGTATATAAGTGTCCTCAGGTGTTTTAAGTGTTGGAGATTTGGACACAAAGCAAGTGTATGTAGACAAGAGAAAAGAGTATGCCCATTGTGTAATGAAGATCACCCAAGTAATAATGAATGTCCTCCAGGTAAAGTGGAGTGTACTAATTGTAAGCATGCATGTGAAGAAATAAAAGTACCTAATGTAACCTATAATCACACAGTTTTTGACAAAACCTGTAAATCTTACTTAAGAGCAGTAGAACAAGCTAAAGCTAGAATAGATTACCAGTCGTAGCAATTAGATGACAAAAAATATTCAACATGTCTGTGCATAAATATTCAAGGACTAACTACAAACATGCCAGAGTTATACGAATTTGTTATGGAGGAAGAACCATTTGTAGTCTGTGTAACGGAAACTCACATAACGTCAGATATAGAGGAAATTGAGCTAACTATACCAGGTTACAGATGTATCTCATATTTATCTCACAGCAGACATACGGGAGGAGTAATAATATACGTCAAAAAATCTGTAAATGTTAATATAATTTACAATGAATCTTCTTTAGATTATTGGGTAATATTTATAAAAATTCAGTTAAACAATCAAACACTGATAGTGGGAGCAGTTTATCGGTCGCCGAATGGAAACTACGAGGAATTTTTAAATTTATTTGAACAAAAACTTGAAAGTGAGGAGATATGTAAGAATAATGTTTTAATAATGGGAGACTTCAATGTAAACTTTAATGACAAGAGAAACCACTCAACAAAAAAAATTAAACAATTTAATACAAGATTCGGGGTATAAGCAAATAATGAATCGGGACACTAGGATTACCAATACCTCATCAACGATGATAGATCTTATTATAACAAATATGTATAAATTGGAACCATTGCCAACAGTATATCCAAATATTTCAGATCATATTATAATTGGTACGAAATTAGATATTCACATCCAGAATAAGGAAGAAAATATATGCTTTAGAAATTTAAACAAAGAAAATATTGATAAAATAAAAATCGATTTAATTGACAAGGACTGGAAGTATGATTATACTGATGTGGACACACTGTATAAGAGTTTTGTTAATAATATTACAGCCTTAATAAACAAAATTTCGCCGATACAAAATAAAATAGGGCGCAAAGGAAACAAGTGGTATAACCATAAAATTAAGAGTGCTCAGAAGGAACGTGATAAGGCATACGCAAAACACCAATTTACACAGCTGGAGGCAGACTGGACGAATTATAAACAGAAAAGAAATAAAGTCTTACAAGTAACTAGACAAGAAAAGAAAGCCCATCTTAAACAAACGATAGATATGTCTCGGGGTGACAGTAAGCAGATGTGGCAGACAATAAAAACATTATTGGGCAATAATAAAAAAAGGGATGTTGAAGGAACCAATATAAGTTTTGAACACGACATGGGGCTTATTGAAGAAAATTTTAACAAATATTATGCTGACAGTATTGAATCTATTGCCAATAGCATTGACGATATATCTGAAGAGGAAAATGATAAGATACAAAATAAGATGCCAGCAACGACTAAAATCTTTGAGTTTAAGACAATAAGCTTGAACAAGTTGAGACAAATTATTTTTAGCTTAAAAAATAAAGCTACTGGTGACGTAACATTAAATATCAACTTGTTAAAAGAAATATTTGACAGCGTGGGATATCCATTGTTAAATTTAATAAATACATCATTGACAACCGGAAAAATACCATCTGAATTGAAAGTAAGTGTTATTGTGCCAGACCCAAAAGTTCAAAACCCAAAAGAAGCAAGTGAATATAGGCCAATAAATTTAATCCCGATTGTGGATAAAATATTAGAAATCGTGGTAGCCGAACAACTGAGGGAGTACTTTGAAGGAAACAAACTTTTATGCAGTGGTCAATCGGGATTTAGGCAAAGCCATTCATGTGAAACAAGCTTACAATTAGTATGTGCAAAGTGGAGGAACGAGATTAATGATGGAAATGTAGTTTTAAGTGTGTTTGTAGACTTAAAGCGAGCGTTTGAAACTATCGATCGACGTAGGTCAGTAAAAAAAGTTAAGTGAGTATGGTGTGGCAGAAAAAACCTTGACATGGATTGAAAATTATTTAGAAAACAGGTGCCATAAGACCAAAGTTAATAATAACACATCTACTAAAATTCTCAGTTCATATGGGGTACCTCAGGGTAGTTTATTGGGGACCTTATTATTTATTATATATGTGAATGACATGAATCATGTCCTAAAAAACTCATATGTAAACCTTTTTGCGGATGATACATTAACTTCTGCATCTGGAAAGAGTCATATTGAAATCACAAATATAATGAATGGAGAGCTTTGTATACTATATAAATGGCTATGTGCAAATAAATTGAAACTCAATAATGAAAAACCAAATGTATGGTCCTTGGAACTAAAAATAATTGCCAAAAGTATATAAATGGTCAACAGGTTTTGCACATCAATAATACAAAAACTGAAATTGTAAATGAAATTAAATACTTAGGAATTATCTTAGATCAACAGTTAATGATTTCAAAACATGTTGATTATTTATGTAAGAAAATTGGCAAAAAGATCTCCTTCTTTAGAAGAATATCTTCCGACTTAACGCAATGGTCAAAATTAATTATATACAATACTACCCACATTTTAATTATTGCTTTTCACTATTAATATCATGTAACACATTAGATATTAAGAGGTTACAAGTGTTACGTAATAAAAGAATGCGTGTAATATTAAGTTGTGACAGGTACACACCTATCTCGACTATGTTAAACCAACTGGGTTGGATTTCAGTGGAGCAAAGTATTGAAAGAGCAAATTTAATTTTAATATATAAAATCGACAAAAATTTAGTACCTGCCTACCTTAAACACTTTTTAGTTAAAAGATCTGAGTTGCATAATTATTCAGTGAGGTCTGCTGAAAATTACAACATAGATCATACAAAAATATCTTTCTTAAAAAGGTCAACTTTTAGTGATGGATTACGTATGTACAACGCTTTGCCCACTGAAATAAAATCATGTCGTAATTTAAAACTGTTTATTAAAAATGTAACTAAATTATATACAGATGTTAGAGTATAAAATAAGGAATAACTGTGTACAAGTCATGTGGTATTGTAAATAGCTTATGCTAAATAAACTCATTCTATTCTATTCTATTCTATTTTATTCTAATAATCATGCTAAATTAAAACTATATATAGTTCACAGTCATAATATTATTTAATACGCATGAACCCATCTGCACTACTAGTGTTAATAATCCACCACACCATAGTTGATATACACTTTAATAATAATAATGTCTTAATGGGAAATTACCCTTATCAATAAAAACTGATGATAACTTGGAAATTTATAAGAAATTTTGTGTTAAATTCTGTAAGAAACGAAAAATCCGCATATAAGTATCAATTTGTTATGTAATAATATTGATTCATTTCAATTTTGAAGTGCTTTAAAATTTTTTTGATATTCATAGTAAAATTAAATACGATATGCTAGAAAACTTGGCAGATCCCTTCGCAATAAATTATTGCTTTGTTTAAAAATTATTTCAGCTAATGATAAATAAATGTAGATTAATATTCTCGGTCTACTCGGCTGATGCATACCATTAACTTTTAATTTAATAAATTTTAATGTCACATTATATGTAAGCATATAAAGTGTGCGGCAGTCGACACTGACATATTGTATAGTTTTTCATGGGCTTATTAATTAAATTACAGGTACAAAAAATTACTATACCGTGTATTCCAAATTCGATGCTCACCATTGCGATCTCGGAGACCGAGCTACAAGGTCGGTTAAATAGGATAAGTATTAACTAATTCTATGCTGATTCCAAATTCGTTCAGAAATCATGGCTAGCTGTAACCATTTTAGGGATTTTCCAAAAGAAACGAAAATTTTGTGATTTTTCTTTTTGGCTGTAGCTAAGCAATCCTTGGTCAGACAAGTTTTAGACTTTTACATTAATAGTACACTTTTTGGAGGCTAATATTTTTGTGTTAAAAATAATGTTTGATGGTCTTTTGTTTTCAAGATATCCGAGGTAACTGTTGGTTTTCTTATGGTCACCATATTGGATTTTTAGTTTTTTAGATTGCGCTTAAAAAGAGCTTTCAAATGATGTATCATATGCCAAGTAACAAATATTTTCCAAAAGACTAATTTCAGAAAAGTTATCCATCTCTTAACAAAACAAAATAGTAGGCCATGGAAAATCAAAAAGCTATGTTGATTTCTTGGATATACCCAATACTAATAACTTTAAAACATAACAGTAATATTAAGATTACCAGTTTGATAAATAATTTTAATTTTCTGTTAAAATACTGAACATAATCGATGAAGAAAATTTTTTAATAACAGCAAATTAACATAATAGAAAAAATGATAATAAAAAAGTAAGAAGATATAATAAAACTGTTCAATATGACCTCGATTTAGTTGAATATATTTTTGACATCTACGTCTAACTGAGCTGATTACTCTGCTAAGAGTATTGGCATTTATTGTGCCGAAAACGTCACTAATTCTGTCTTCCAAAATATCGATATTTTTCCGAACCTTCAAAATCATACACTTCATATTTCACCCTACCTCACAAATAAAAGTCAGGAGGGGTTATATCAGGTGAGCTGGGAGGTTACAGTACTGGTCCTCTATTTGAAATTATGCGGTTACCAAAATTTTCCTGCAATATGTTTCTAACACTATTAGAATTATGTGCAGGACAGCCATCGAGTTGGAACCACAATTCGTTTATTTCTTGTTCTGTGAAAAGCTATCTTATCTCGGATAAAATTTTCTAGAAGTTCACGATAGGCCGCCGTCGGTCTCTTTTATTATCAAAACTCCCGTTAACAAATTGTTTACGATTCTTCCAAAAGATGTTCTATGTAGTTGCATTCTCTCCGGAAATGTTTCTAGAAGGAAGTAGATTCGTTTTGCGAATTTCTATTTACTTTTAAATAATATTCTAACATATGAAATTTTTCTTCATTTGAGAATTTCTGTGGCATTTAGCAATAATTACATTTTTGAACAATTTACAATAATGCCACTGCTATTTAGTGAACAACTGTCAACTAACGGTAATGCTTATTATTCATTTTAAACTAAGCGTAATCAATTTTACTGCAAGTTATGTGTGAATTTGGTCGTTTTTAGAAAAGCATTTTTTCAAATTTTACTAATTACTAACTAATTAATTGCCGTCTCAATAAGCAACTTCCTTGTATGTCTGGCTTTACAAAAACTTTTTGATTTGCCTTGATCTACTATTTTGTTTTGTTAAGCAATGGATAATTTTTCATAATTTGAAAAACAATTTTTCCTCGGTATGTGATATATTATTTGAAAGCTTGGATATCTCGTAAACAAAAGAATATCGAGCATTCGTTTCTAAACCAAAAATAATAGTCTCCAAAAAGTGTCCCAATAATGAAAAAGTCTAAAACCTCTCTAACCAAGGATTACTTGGCTACAGCCAAAAAGATAAATCACAAAACTTAGATTTTTTCTTTTTGGAAAGTCACACAAACGGTTTCAGTAAGCCGTGATTTCTTAACGGATTTGGAATCAGCATAAAATTTGGTAGAATTTATCCCATTTAACCGACCTTTGAGCTCTTACCATTTCTGAGATCCCAATGGTGATCATCGAATTTGGGATACACGGTTATATAATGCAGTTTTTTAAGATATAATTTATTATTTATAAATAACATATTTGATAAATGCCTGCTTCGCCTTTGATTGCATTTTCTTAAACATTCGTGAAAATTGTGCATTATACATTCTAAAGTTCATCTACCAATCAAGCCTATTTCTCGTGTAATTGCGATTTTTAATTCTTGGGGATTTGAAAACGATTAACAAAAACTTTCGACTTTAAGAAATCTCAAAAAATTTTAATTAGTAAGGTCAGGCGGCCTTGGTAGCCATTTAATATTGCTGCCTCGAGAAGTGAGTCGTCCTAGAAATATTTCTCTCAAAAAGATTTATAGAAATTGCGAGTGTATTGGGTATCACCTCATCATGTTGGAACCATATGGCCTAATTGTTTTCCATTCCTTATCATTGCAGTACAATAGGTCAAAAATTTGGAGGCATATAAGCATACTGGAGTAAATTTATTCATACAGTTTGTCCATCTTCCTCAAAAAAGCGGAAACTGCGAGGACTACAAAGGCAGATACATCGCACTATATGATACCATTTTCTAAGTGGAGTTGCTCGAAAATTTTTGTGACTACTCGGAAGACCAGTATGGACGGTTTTGTTTGTTGATATTTCCAATATTTAAAAATTTGCTTGATCAGTAGACACCGGACAATTTTCGTGCGTGCAGGGCCGGCACATGGGGTTGAGGCAATAGCAAACATTGAATGAATAAATTAAAAAATTTAGTAACAATTTCTGAAAGTCACGATTTAAAAATTAACCCAATAAAATCTTTTGGGTTAGTCTTTGGCAAATCTCGTTTTTTTATTAAAGGAAAAGCATATTCTAATTTGAAAATGCATCCCCAGGGCCATTTACTAAGTCAATCTCTTAAAAATAAAACTAACAGATATACTTGTGTTAAATTACTTCAATTACTGTGATGTACTTTACGGCCCTGGCTTAGATATGGTGGATACAAATCGAATATAACGAGATCAGAAACCTTGCCTCAGATTTATTTATGGTATTAAAAAATATGAGCGTATTTCGATTATTTTATAAATATTGGCACAAAAATGTCTGAAAGAATTGAAAAAATTGATAACCTGCCTAATAATATCTTAGAAAATGATTCCATGCTATCATCGATATTCCTTAAACCTGTAAAAGAAAATGAAATCATTGAAATAATTAGCAGTTTAAAAAATAACTCTTCAGCTGGACCAGACGGGATATCAGCTAAAGTAATAAAATCCATACACTTATATATAATTAAACCATTAGTACATTTAATTAATTTAACATTTAAAACTAGTCTAATACCATACCAATGGAAGGAGTCAAACGTTACCCCAGTGCATAAATCTGGTGATTACAAAAATCTAAACAACTACAGACCTATCTCAGTTATCAATAATTTTGCTAAAATATTCGAAAAATGCCTTAAAAACAGACTAGTGGAATTTTTTTGAAAATCATGATGTGATCACAAACAGACAATTTGGCTTTAAAAAAAATATAGGTACCGAGCATGCAGTGATGGACTTAATACAAGAAATTGTAACAAATCTAGACAAATCAAAAAAAAGCATGGCTGTATTTCTCGACTTGGCGAAAGCTTTTGATACCGTGCCACATCAACTGTTACTAAATAGACTCCAAAACAATGGTATACGTGGACCTACACTATGTCTAATGGAACATTACCTCACAAATAGAAGACAATGCGTAAAAATTGATGACGTATACAGTGACTCGCTCAACATCACCATGGGCGTACCACAAGGGACTGTATTGGGTCCAATACTTTTCCTTCTGTATATTAACAGCATTACAAAATTAAAACAATTTCAAGGCCATTTAGTATCTTATGCTGATGACACTGCCATTGTATTTGAGGAAAATTCATGGGACACAGTATATAGCAATGCAGAAGAAAGTTTAACTCTGATTTCTAAGTGGCTAAACTTTAGTTTATTGAGCTTAAACATTCAAAAAACTAAATTCCTAACATTCACCTTATTAGCTACCGATCAACCTACTAGAGAATTACTGCATATACATAATAATACATGTTTACAACAAATAAATTGCAGTTGCCCAAAAATTGGGAAAACCAGTACCATCAAATATTTAGGAGTTATGCTTGACCATCATCTAAGATGGGACGAGCATGTTACTTACGTCACAAAAAAAATTAGACAACTTACGCATAAATTCTTTACTTTAAGGGATATATTAGATAGGAAAAATCTGATGACTATATATAAATCGCTAGTAGAATCACTGATTAGATATTGTATTATTATCTGGGGGGGGGGGGGGTTACGTAATAATATAATGAATATTCTGCAAACAGCGCAAAATAGTATTCTAAAGATAATTTTAAAGAAAAAAAACTCTACTCCTCTACACAATTATATAAAGAAGCTGACGTATTCAACATAAGAAATCTCTTTGCTTATCACTGTTTATTAAACATGTATGACAAGAACCCCTCACCAGCCCATTCTAGATATGAAACCAGGTTTACAGAAAATAGGTCTATAGGATTGCCATTAGTCAAAAAAAGCCATACACAAAGATTTGTCTACTATCTCGGACCAAAGTTATATAATATTTTACCGCTGTATCTAAAAACCATAGGCAAGTTTAGTAAATACAAAATTGAAATAAAAAAATTTATTACCCAAAATCATGATTCTATAAAGAATATCCTGCATTAAATGGAAAACTCGACCATAACAAGTTTAATATCTTCGAACTAAGTTGAAATAATATAAGACATTTATCTTCCCAATCATAGTATATTAGTGTTATAGTACGTACTCACTTACTGCCGTGTGTTGCTGCTACAAATCATCAGTCTCGTTTTGTCAATAATTATTAGTTAGAATATTTTCCTATCTCTCTCTGTTCATTTCTCTTTTAATATAAAAAACTATACATTAATTTACTGATCAACCAGGAAGACACGAAATTCACAAAACAAGCATTTTGTGCTTAGGTGATTTCATCTCGGCCTGGTGACGCTGATTTACATGTGTTACTTACTATTAAATGTATTGTATGTTGTAATTCTAATATATTTTAGGTTATAGTCTACCACAAAGTGTAATAATATTGTACTATTCTACTACTCTACCTAATAAATTGAAATTGAAATTGAAATTTCATATAAATTGAAACATGCAAATTGGTTAAATATAGCAACAAAACGCAATAGCTATTTGTGTATTAAGAGCGCAAAGTGATATATTGTCGCTCTGAGTGAGAAGTTTAGCGGAGCGCGGCTAACTCGCGAGAGCGGCAATGTCACTTTGCGCTCGATTTACACACAGGATTTTTTCTACAACCGGTGTTTTTATAAAAATGCTTGGTAAGAATTAATAATTACTGATAACCTCAAATTTGACAGTTCAGATTTCAAAACGTGAGCATCAATTTGCGCTACACATGTTTTTGTAGAAATGTTTGTTAAAATGGTATTTACTGCACAATAAAATAAAAAATTGCTTTAGTACCTATTAATTATTTATTTAAATACCGTCATTTTATCATTTATATCTATGTATAACAAAATCTAAATGTTTTTGGAATTCTTCTAACACTTCCTCCTTCTTTAATGGTGAAAAACAATGCGAAGAATTAAAGGGTATTAAATGTCTGTGTTTGATTACATATATGTAATACTCTTGCTTACTTTTGTGTCAAAAGTCGCAGATACACTAGACGTTTCTTTATTATGGTTTCCATGGTAACTAAGCGTTTACTTTGTCGCTCGGCGAGCGACAAAGTAAAAAAGCTCGCTCCTCGAAAAAAATGCAACTTTGCACTTTCTTTTGGAAGCGCAAAGTTACACTTTTCGCTCGGTTGTAGAAAAATTACACTCCCTGGTGCTTGTTAACTTCATTTTAGTAAACACATGGCCACCTTACCTGTACAACAAAATTGAGGTCAGATATGCACACCTTGAATTTGCGATTTAAGTGTTTAATATCCTCCCTTATATCCATCCCTAACAACCTCTACACATCGTAAGTCATTTTCTTTTAATATTTATTATTTGTATAATAAATTGCCGAGCTACCTTTGAAATATTTAAAACTGACCCTGTTTAAACATAAATTAAAAACATGTTTATTATATTGTTAAATTTGAATTTTGGATATAAGCTATAATACCTCCCTCATATATACAACTTATATTTACTATTAATTACTCACTATTAATTATTAAGTATAAAATTTTAGTTATTTGTAAATTTGGAACTTAGATCAGCAGGTCTCTCCGGAGCCATGTTGTTTTCAGTCTTTTTTTTTAGTTGTACTGTATCTTAATTTAAGCTCATATAATTTAAAATAGCATTTCCTTTACAAACTAAAAATATATCCTCTATTAAATTAATAGCTAACTTGGAATAAAAATTGTGGAATTTGCTTTTTACAAAAGGTTTTTGGTTACAAATTTTGTCACGTATTATTGACAACATGGATTATTCAACATCGAAGGTGTGTAAAATGCAACGCAACCACTGTTGAAAATTTAACAAAAGTGACAACAACATAGCCGGCACTGAG
This sequence comes from Rhamnusium bicolor, assembly GCA_029963845.1. Classification (NCBI taxonomy): domain Eukaryota; kingdom Metazoa; phylum Arthropoda; class Insecta; order Coleoptera; family Cerambycidae; genus Rhamnusium; species Rhamnusium bicolor. The sequence goes on along the minus strand of JANEYF010002799.1, from coordinate 393,731 downwards.
CGCAGGCATAGTTGTATTTAAGTCGCTTTTCTGTCAGTGAAAGCATTGGTGACAGAAATTATTAAACATTGTTAAATCAATAATATAAAGAAAGTTTAGTGCCATATCCCCAAGAAAAAACAATTATGCAGCTATAGGCATGTGTTTCTGTGTTATTGCCCCTCATCAGCGTATGGTAGCTAAAAATTGGATCTAGGATGAGATAGATCAAGAAAAAGAACTAAAATAAGGCTAAGGTATGTGCCAGCTAGAAACGGGCAGTACACATAGATCTCTGTGTGTCGATTGTGCTCATCGAGGCCCCATTTCTGGCACATGAAGGCACTAATTGAGTACTGTGTACTGTACTTTCCACCTTATTTTAGTTCTTGTTCCTGATATATCCCATCCTAAATTCATTTCCTTAGCTACGATACGCTGATAAGGGCAATAACTCCAAAACACGTATCAGTAGCTGCGTAATTATATTTTTTTGGGGGATATGGCACTAAACCTTTTATTTTTAACCCGAATAAATCTATCTTGTATTGTTTGTATGTGCCAGGTGGAAACGAGCAGTACACATAGAGCTCTGTGTGTCGACTGTGCTCATCGAGGCCCTATTTGTGGCACATGAGGGCACTAATTGAGTACTGTGGACTGTACTTTCCACCTTATTTTAGTTCTTGTTCCTGATCTATCCCATCCCAGATTCAATTCCTTAGCTACGCTATGCTGATGGGGGGAAATAACTCCGAAATACGTGTCCGTAACTACATAATTTTTTTTGGGACTAAATCTTCTTTGTTTTATTTTGAACCCCAATAAATCTATCTTGTAAATTAATAATATTTGGCACTGAATGTGTCCCTGAACCTGAACTGTCAAAAGTGTCAAATAATAATAAATGCGTACTAATAAACAAATTATTATGAACAAACTACTTTATGTGTTTCGAGACGGACAGTTAACTTCATCACAATACTAGCTAATTAATTTACTAACTTCTTATTAATGGTAGGTTATATCTATTTCTAGTGATATTAAATTGTCAATTTGGACTAAATATGTGAGGTCGAGTCCCTGGCTAATTGATTAAATAAATGATATGTGCTTATCTGCTTTCCTTATACGAGGATGGCTAGACCTTGGTCGTCTAAAAAATTTTATGATTCCTCGGTGCTGTCAAACACTATATGTACTATCGGGGTACATTCACGTACCTTGGCTGCTACTGTGTCAATGCCAATGGGTGAAATAATCCAGCATAAACCCGGATGTAATCGAAGAAAATTAAATTGACAATGTTTGGGCAGATGCTCTAAAAATTAAATGTCTGTCCATTTTTTATTAAAAATTGTTCTAAATCGCGGATATACATGGATTTTTAAATTTCACAGAGATTGTTGATATTGACATTTATTTGACAATTTATTTATTGAACCAAGATTATTATTTTCAAAGATATTACCGTGTATGGTATTTTAGAGTATTATTCTGGTTACAATGGAGAAAAGAGACCTTTCATTTTCAGTTATAGTCCTAATAATAAGTAATGGAAACAATTTAAATGAGCTGAGGAGATTCAACATAAAAGAGAAAAAGGCATACCGTAATTCATAAGAAAGAAAAGGGAATGAAAGTGATAAAGTCATATGATTTCAGCCCTGCAAATAGAAAAATACCTGGGTATTATTTCATCTCTCTCTTTATTTTAGTATGCACTCTATCTGTAGGTTTCATCAATATTACCTACCTGGTCGATGTTTTCAGTGCCTACGTAACCTAAAACCTTGTTTATTTTCAGAAATTTTTCATTGACTTTTTTCGACAAGAAATCTGTGAAACTAGCAGAGACCATCGATTATGACAGGACTATGAGAGTTAGCTTATACCATTAATAAACATGTGGTCTACATTACATAAATTAAGATTACGAAGCTTGCAGGCCGCAACAGAATTGAATGAAAGTTCGGAAGTAGTGTACAAAGTATCCTTATACTAAACACAAAATACAATTCTTAACATATCAACAACACCAAGGAGAACTTTATAGTTGTTACTAGTTCTTTAAAATACGCTTAAAATAAAACTGTAACATATGTAACTGCGTTGAACGTCTAGTACTTGAAATTATGTCTGCCTTCGTCTTATAGAGTCGGATTTTCGTGATTCAGTTTTCTTTTAATTCCATTATAAACTGCTATGGGCATAGGACAGACAAGTTACATGAATCAAATTGGGATATGTGAATCGTAAAAGTCTACCAGTTTTACACATATTATGCTGTTGCGTTTGATACAAGCAGTAACACATTCTCACTATTAATACCAATATTACACAAAGCATTACCACATTTTCCCCAACTGCCAGCACATTGGTCTGCAACACCCGTTTACTACATATTAACATGGAGGTGTGCAGATAAAATGAATACTGAATATACACGATCTAGATCTTGCTGTGCATGCGCTTACTGTACATTCCTATTGGAGCTCAGTGAGGCCGATTGTCCGTGACTCAGACATAATACGATTGTTTAAGATATCGGTATTTCATTTAACATATTGTAAAACTGAGTACTGAATTTTAACCGTGTCTGCTGGTAGCAGCTTCTGCACGATTTGAATTTTATAGGGATGCAATGCAAAATCACCATGAAAAATTCGTCATAGACTTCGATTTAACAAATATAACGCTTATGATTATTTAATTGCAGACCGATTCCGACTTCTTGCTATGGCTAAATTAAATCTGTCAACGTCTTCGGGTGTACGTACCATCTCCTCTGAATCAGCATAAACCTATTTCACACGGCTATTGTTAAGATAAAGTTGATACAAATTTAAAAATGAATATGTGAGAGTGAAACGGGCCTAAGTCCAAATATTCAAAATTGTGATTATTGCGCAAATTCAAAGTTCATGTATCACCGCTTCTATTGTGTACTAAAATGGGTCGAAATCCTCTATTGCAGCCGAGACATAGCATTAAAATTAAACGTTCCATATTAACATAGACCTTAGTCCAGGGACTTAGGCTCATTTCATTCTTAAGAGGACGTGTTTACTATTATATAAGAACCAAAAAATATCAAGTTACCAAATATAAAGTAGTAGTAGTAGTTATATTTACTAAACACCACTAAAACCAGACTTCTGTGTCCAAAAACATGTCTGATCAAATCCAAGATTCGTTCCATATCGTACAAGTATCATTCACTCCACAAAAACCTAGCTCTTAAAGACTCAGAAATACAAAATGTACAAGTTTGTGTCAATTTTTGGACGGGGATAAAAAATAGTAACTTAAAATCAAATCTTTAACAAAAAGGAGGAGAAGAAAACGAGGAAGAAATAGATTAATCAGATTATGAATAATGTGATCAAGTTACTTTTATGGAATTTATTTTTACTATTTCATTTTAAGTAGAAATAATAGATTTGTTGGTACTTTTTACCATTAAAAATGGTTTTCTAGAAAAAAATACTACAATAATTTTTGGGTTTTACAAACGCATTCTCTCAAACCTAACATGATAACCTACAATAATAAATACTAACAACTTTTTATGTTTTATACTGTCATTCTTATCTGAATGTGTTAAGTTGTAGGTATATAATGAATCAAAAATAACATATGTACATACATATACAACAATGCACTTTATCATATTAGGTTTGAGTGAATGCTTTTGTAAATCCAAATATTTATTTTATTATTATTTTTTTTCTAGAAATGCATAAATACCAAGCAATAATATATCAGAATTTTTGTAATTTAAAATGGTATTTGGTATTTTGAAAATAAAACTGAACCAAGTCCATAAATTTATTTATTAAATTTTTGTAATGTTCCGAAAATATTTAACGTGTTTTTTTTCATGGCTTTAGTATCCAAAAATATACGAGTTTGATATAGTAAAAGTTGAAATACAAACAAAAAACCGATAAAAAAATTAGTTCTTTATAAAATGTATTTTCTTAATTTCTTAAAATTATCCTACTAAGAGTTGAGCCCTTTTCATTCTCACACATTCAATTGTGTGGAATTCTGCGTAATCTGAGTACATTAAACTGAAGTACGAATCGTCATTGAACTTCTTTCATAAATTTAGTTTTAATAAATGCACTTATACAAAAAACGCTGTGTTTAATTTTTACTAAATCTAAAGATGATTTTTTTTCGTAACTAATAACAACAATATTTTTAAACTGTCAAAGTTTCACAAAAGACCAAGCAAAGCCACCTTAGATATTTTTTTAAGCTTAATAATTACGTCTTTGGTCATAACAAAAATTAGATACGCTCTGCTGCAATTTACAAAATGAAACTAATATTCATAAACAAAATGCATTATCTAAGCATTGTCTTTTTTAAAATCTGTCTTTCAATTACAAGTATTGCAGTCATATTTTAAAATCGTCAGTAATTATTGCCGCACCTTTTAAAATTAGATAAAAATAAATTTAAAACATTTTGTGTTGCAACTCTGTTATGAAGCGTAAGTTACAATGCATGAGAGCTATTTTTTTACTGTTATAAAAATGCCATATAAGTGGCAAAGATATATTCACTAAATGTTTGCAGGACATTATAAACTAGGACAAGTAAATCTTCGTGTACATTTGAAATGGTCAGTACATTAAGCTTGCATTTTACGAGGAAATAAAAATGTTTCTGAAACTAATATACTGTTGAATGTATGGGCGTTTATCAAGCTGACAGTTCGGCTGTGTCCAAATATGGTGCGTTCTGGTTGTTTTTACTTGGTTTAGCATACAAACACAATCAATCTGGGAGATCCTGGACATGTGTGTCTATTTGCATAGCCGACTTGATGTGGGTGTTTGCAGGTTGCTTGTTAACGTAGCTAGGCAACCCCCACGATTCCATTTACATCTTTGCAACTTTATAACATCGGCTTTCGTTCTTTGTGTAATACCCATAGGTCTGGTTTTATTTTTAATCATGCAACCAAATAGGACTCTCATTGTTTTACTAAACTTTCCGAGCAGTTTCAGACAATACGAAATTTGTGCCTCTGTCTGTGTAATATAATAGAGCTATTGATTCTCGTACGCATACTAACAGATTAGCAGTCCAGTCGAAATATATATTTGATAAGTGGGCACTATGCTAGAGAGGATATCACCTAAATAGTTCCTTAACTATTGGTCTAATATTTTGACTTATTATATTTAAGTAATAATAATAATAAAATAAAAACAAAAATAATAATAATAATAATAATAATAATGCGGGGTGCAAAGGACCGGCAACCTCCACGTTGGTGCACCCTGGACAGGCAGAGGCAACTCTGCCTGACTAATGCCGGCCGGGGGTATCAGGGCTAACCACCCTGGTACTCTTTATGCTATGGGTTCCTTATAACCTGAGAAGGGCCCCTCACAATCGACCCCAAGCGGATGGGGGTCAGAGACAGGTGGGAGGGGCCTTACCGGATGGTCTCAACGTTGACAACCTAGGCATTGAACACGGACGCTTTAAGTGGACGAGGGAACTACGGGATGACTTGCTGACCTGCCGCGAGAGTAGCGAACCTGAGCGAAGGGGATACATGGCGCGAATGCATGCACTTTGGTGCGAAATGCATCCAGAGCATCGCGCCTTCTCTCAACAACATCTGAGAGATCAAGTATCCTTTCTGCTCAGGACAGGTTACGTAAGGGCACCCCGTCAGCTGGAAGAACTGCCAGCCGCAGTACCACCGCGGCAATTACCAGCTGATGGGGAACATCTTTTAGAGTTCACCGGTGTAGACTTAAGGACGAGGGTTAGCCTTAACACCAGGGCTAACCTAAAGCCACAAGACCTGGCTAGAATGGACGCGGTCATCGATGAGGAAATTCCGGAAGATGTAGACATCTGGCAAATCAACTGTGCCGTGTACAACGCCGCGAAGCAACTCGTCCCCCGTGAGAGGTCAACCAATCACGGGATCGAGAAAGCCAAGCGGCGTGTACAAAAAATCGAAGGCAAGATACAGTCGGCCAGACAACACGCTTCTCCGATCCAGAGTGTGGTGGAATATAAGACGACTGGTAGAGTTTTTACTCCCAGGATCCGGCGCATAGCTGCCGGATTAAGACGTCAACACCATACTCTAAATCTGACAGTGATGCTTACCATCAAGCAGCACTGTCTAGATAGGATCCGAGCGCTCATGGCGATAAAGAAAACATTGAAGAGGCGGGTGAGGAGTATGGAACAAAACAATTTGTTCCGTATGAACCCTTCCCGCCTCTTTCAAGAGCCACAGCGTGTTGTCGAGAATCCGCCGACTGTAGAAGATGTCGAAACCTTCTGGAAGGGAATCTACGAAACGCCGCGTCCATTCAATAGCGACACTCCATCAATGGCACACTTCGAGGCTCTGTGTCACAGACATCTTGAAGAGCCAGAAGAAGTGTGCCTGGCAATCAGTACGGAGGAAGTCCAACAAGCACTTGTTGGTACCAAGAACTTCGCTGCCCCGGGCCCAGACGGCATTAACAACTGGTGGTGGAAGAAATTTCCTTCCACTCACCGCCATCTGGCGCGAGTTTTCAACTCATGGTTGAACGAGGGGCAGCAGATTCCGGACTGGTTCGTCGAGGGACGTACTGTGCTTATCCCCAAAAAGGGGGATCTTTCCGACCCGAGGAATTATAGGCCGATCACCTGCCTTAACTCCTGCTACAAGATATTTACACGTATCTTGTATGCTAGGACGCTGAGGTCTGTTGATCCGGTCTTCCAGCAGATACACGAACAGCGTGGTGCCAAGAAGGGCATGGCAGGTTGCAAGGACAGCCTGCTGATAGACCGCTGTATTACACAGGATTCTGTGCAATACAAGCGGAATCTATCGATGGCCTGGATTGATTACCGCAAGGCATTTGATACAACATCGCATGAGCTGTTGTTGTACTTGCTCGAATGTCTTGCGGTACCAGCACCACTAGTGAGATGCATAGAACAGCTGCTACCGCTCTGGAAGACCCGCTTCACCATAACATCAGGTGCACAGCGGGTCACGACAGGGCAGGTGGCATTTAGGAGAGGAGTTTTCCAGGGTGACTCCCTGAGTCCTCTCCTCTTCTGCATCTCACTGCTGCCGTTGTCTGTTGGGCTCCGCCAAACCCGCGGATATCAATGTGGGCCACCCGGCGACCGGAGGCATAAGGTCACCCATCTATTTTATATGGATGACCTTAAACTTTATGCCTCCGGAGAGCGCGAACTACAAAACGCTCTTAGGGTGGTCGAAGAATATACGCGGGCAATTGGTATGGAGTTCGGGTTGGACAAATGTGCAGTCGTCCACCTCAAGAGAGGACGATGCGGGGAATTCCCTGAAGATGCGCAGCTCGCAGACGGAAGCATCCTAAGACATCTGGATGCCGGAGAGACCTATACATATCTGGGTGTGCAACAAAGGCACATCCAGGATGTATCACAAATAAAAGATTCTCTCCGCGGCAAGTACAGACACCGCCTCCGAAAGATTTGGTCTTCCGAACTTTCGGGGAAGAACAAGGTGTCTGCAACAAATATGCTTGCCGTTCCGATTCTGCTCTACTCCTTCGGAGTAGTAAAGTGGAGGGTAGATGAGCTGCGCCAATTAGATAGGGATACCCGCAAGATGATGAATATTCACAGAAGTATTCATCCTAGATCGTCCGTTCCTCGTGTGTACCTCCCACGTCAACGGGGGGGCCGAGGACTCTTTAGCTTGGAGTGTACGCATGGCAGAGTAGTACTGAGTATGGCATGTAACATACTTAGGAGCTCAGATCCCCTCTTGCGGTTCGTAAAACATCACGAAACTGTAGGAGTGGGAGCAGGATTGTTCAAGGCAGCAAAAAGAGCCGCAGATGAACTCGGTCTCGCATTTGACATCAGGCGAGGAGGCCGGCGAGGTGTTGATGTTGAGTCAGTCACCGAACTTCAGCCAAACCGTCTGAAAGCCCGAATCAGAGCTGCCGAACAGGAAAAACTGTTTCGGCAGCACGTCGATAAACCCCAGCATGGTGTCTTCTATAAGAACATAGAAACACTGGGTTTATCGACCAGGCTGACCTTCGCCTTTCTAAGGTCAGCAGGGCTTAAGTCGGAGACCGAGGGATTCATTATGGCCTGTCACGATGGTGTTATCAACACCTTGGTCTACCGTAGCCGCGTGTGGCGTGTAGAGGTTCCTGATATCAACTGCAGGACCTGCCATCAGGCGCCGGAATCGCTCATGCACTTACTATCTGCATGCCCTATATATGCGATTTCGGCCTACATCCACCTTCATAACGCGGCTTTACGAGTGCTATACTACCATCTAAGGCACTCGTACGGGGTAGACCACACACCAGTGCTGCCTTACGTCCCCGGAGATATTGAATCCGTTGTCGAGAACGAGAAATGCCGGATTTACTGGAACTACTCGTTCCCGACTGTCAGGCTAATCCAAGCCAACAAGCCTGACATAGTCCTCCTCGACCATCAACTCAAGGTGATGTATGTCATCGAGTTCTCGGCACCTGCGGAGAAAAACATCACCTTGAAGGAGGAGGAGAAACGGACCAAATATCGCGATCTCCGGTACGAGCTCCAAGTGCTGTACCCAGGCTACTCGGTCAAAATAGTCGTCCTTATTATCGGTGTACTCGGAGGGATAAAGCCTACGCTGCTCTCTGAACTGAAGATCATACCGGCCTGCCAAAAATCAGCCGAGTGGCTGGCAGGCCAAATGCAGAAGGCGGTCATTCTGGGTTCTCTCCGTCTGCTTAGGGCACATGATTCTGGTATCTACAGTCACTAACCCTGCGGGATGTGGGGAGTGGCTGTGGTTGATGCGCCGGCGCGACTCCCGTGAGGCGTCGGAGGCCACGGGAGGACTGACCGGCATCGGGAAACCGAAAAAAAAAAAAAAATAATAATAATGCCATCGAGAAAGCCAAGCGGCGTGTACAGAATATCGAGGGCAAGATACAGTCGGCCAGACAACACGCTTCTCGGATCCAGAGTGTGGTGGAATATAAGACAACTGGTAGAGTTTTTACTCCCAGAATCCGGCGCATAGCAGCCGGATTAAGACGTCAACACCATACTCTAAATCTGACAGTGATGCTTACCATCAAGCAGCACTGTCTAGATAGGATCCGAGCGCTCATGGCGATAAAGGAAACATTGAAGAGGCGGGTGAGGAGTATGGAACAAAACAATTTGTTCCGTACGAATCCTTCCCGCCTATTTCAAGAGCCACAGCGTGTTGTAGATAATCCGCCGACTGTAGAAGATGTCGAAACCTTCTGGAAGGGAATCTACGAAACGACGCGTCCATTCAATAGCGACACTCCAGCAATTGCACACTTCGAGGCTCTGTGTCACAGACATCGTGAAGAGCCAGATGAAGTGTGCCCGGCAATCAGTACGGAGGAAGTCCAGCAAGCACTTGTTGGCACCAAGAACTTCGCTGCCCCGGGCCCAGACGGCATTAACAACTGGTGGTGGAAGAAATTTCCGTCCACTCACCGCCGTCTGGCGCGAGTTTTCAACTCATGGTTGAACGAGGGGCAGCAGATTCCGGACTGGTTTGTCGAGGGACGTACTGTGCTTATCCCCAAAAAGGGGGATCTTTCCGACCCGAGGAATTATAGGCCGATCACTTGCCTCAACTCCTGCTACAAGATATTTACACGTATCTTGTATGCAAGGACACTGAGGTCTGTTGATCCGGTCTTCCAGCAGATACATGAACAGCGTAGTGCCAAGAAGGGCATGGCAGGTTGCAAGGACAGCCTGCTGATAGACCGCTGTATTACACAGGATTCTGTGCAATACAAGCGGAATCTATCGATGGCCTGGATTGACTACCGCAAGGCATTTGATACAACATCGCACGAGCTATTGTTGCACTTGCTCGAATGTCTTGCGGTACCAGCACCACTAGTGAGATGCATAGAACAGCTGCTGCCACTCTGGAAGGCTCGCTTCACCATAACATAAGGTGCACAGCGGGTCACGACAGAGCAGGTGGCATTTAGGAGGGGAGTTTTCCAGGGCGACTCCCTGAGTCCTCTCCTCTTCTGCATCTCACTGCTACCGTTGTCTGCTGGGCTCCGCCAAACCCGCGGGTATCAATGTGGACCACCCAGCGACCGGAGGCATAAGGTCACCCATCTGTTTTATATGGATGATCTTAAACTTTATGCCTCCGGAGAGCGCGAACTACAAAACGCTCTTAGGGTGGTCGAAGAATATACGCGGGCAATTGGTATGGAGTTCGGGTTGGACAAATGTGCAGTCGTCCACCTCAAGAGAGGACGATGCGGGGAATTCTCTGAAAATGCGCAGCTCGCAGACGGAAGCATCCTAAGACATCTGGATGCCGGAGAGACCTATACATACCTGGGTGTGCAACAAAGGCACATCCAAGATGTAATACAAATAAAGGATTCTCTCCGCGGCAAGTACAGACACCGCCTCCGAAAGATTTGGTCTTCCGAACTTTCGGGGAAGAACAAGGTGTCTGCTACTAATATGCTTGCCGTTCCGATTCTGCTCTACTCCTTCGGAGTAGTAAAGTGGAGGGTAGATGAGCTGCGCCAATTAGACAGAGATACCCGCAAGATGATGAATATTCACAGAAGTATTCATCCTAGATCGTCCGTTCCTCGTGTGTACCTCCCACGTCAACGGGGGGGCCGAGGACTCGTGAGCCTGGAGTGTACGCATGGCAGAGTAGTACTGAGTATGGCATGTAACATACTCAGGAGCTCAGATCCCCTCTTGCGATTCGTAAAACATCACGAAACTGTAGGAGTGGGAGCAGGATTGTTCAAGGCAGCAAAAAGAGCCGCAGATGAACTCGGCCTCGCATTTGACATCAGGCGAGGAGGCCGGCGAGGTGCTGATGTTGCGTCAGTCACCGAACTTCAGCCAAATCGTCTGAAAGCCCGAATTAGAGCTGCCGAACAGGAAAATCTGTTTCGGCAGCACGTCGATAAACCCCAGCATGGTGTCTTCTATAAGAACATAGAAACACTGGGTTTATCGACCAGGCTGACCTTCGCCTTTCTAAGGTCAGCAGGGCTTAAGTCGGAGACCGAGGGATTCATTATGGCCTGCCAAGATGGTGTTATCAACACCTTGGTCTACCGTAGCCGCGTGTGGCGTGTAGAGGTTTCTGATATCAACTGCAGGACCTGCCATCAGGCGCCGGAATCGCTCATGCACTTACTTTCTGCATGTCCCATATATGCGATTTCGGCCTACATCCACCGACATAACGCGGCTTTACGAGTGCTATACTACCATCTAAGGCACTCGTACGGGGTAGACCAGACACCAGTGCTGCCTTACGTCCCCGGAGATATTGAGTCCGTTGTCGCGAACGAGAAATGCCGGATTTACTGGAACTACTCGTTCCCGACTGTCAGGCTAATCCAAGCCAACAAGCCTGACATAGTCCTCCTCGACCATCTACTCAAGGTGATGTATGTTATCGAGTTCTCGGCACCTGCTGAGAAAAACATCACCTTGAAGGAAGAGGAGAAACGGACCAAATATCGCGATCTCCGGTACGAGCTCCAAGTGCTGTACCCAGGCTACTCGGTCAAAATGGTCGTCCTTATAATCGGTGTACTCGGAGGGATAAAGCCTACGCTGCTCTCGGAACTGAAGATCATACCAGCCTGCCAAAAACCAGCCGAGTGGCTGTCGGGCCAAATGCAGAAGGCGGTCATTCTGGGTTCTCTCCGTCTGCTTAGGGCACACGATTCTGGTATCTACAGTCACTAACCCTGCGGGATGCGGGGAGTGGCTGTAGTTGATGCGCCGGCGCGACTCCCGTGAGGCGTCGGAGGCCACGGGAGGACTGACCGGCATCGGGAAACCGAAAAAAAAAAAAAAAAAAAAAAAAAAAAATAATAATAATGTATATAATCCGCCGACTGTAGAAGATGTCGAAACCCTCTGGAAGGGAATCTACGAAACGACGCGTCCATTCAATAGGAACACTCCATCAATTGCACACTTCGAGGCTCTGTGACACAGACATCTTGAAGAGCCAGAAGAAGTGTTCGCGGCAATCAGTACGGAGGAAGTCCAACAAGCACTTGTTGGTACCAAGAACTTCGCTGCCCCGGGCCCAGACGGCATTAACAACTAATATGCTTGCCGTTTTGGCTCTGCTCTACTCCTTCGGATTAGTAAAGTGGACGGTAGATGAGCTGCGACAATTAGACAGAGATACCCGCAAGATGATGAATATTCACAGAAGTATTTATCCTAGATCGTCCATTCCTCGTGTGTACCTCCCACATCAACGGGGAGGGCCGAGGACTCCTGAGCTTGGAGTGTACGCACGGCAGAGTAGTACTGAGTATGGCATGTAACATCCTCAGGGGTTCAGATCACCTCTTACGGTTTGTGAAACTTCACGAAACTGTAGGAGTGAGAGCAGGATTGTTCAAGGCAGCAAAAAGAGCCGCAGATGAACTCGGTGTCGCATTTGACATCAGGCGAGGAGGCCGGCGAGGTGCTGATGTTAAGTCAGTCACCAAACTTCAGCCAAATCGTCTGAAAGCCGGAATCAGAGCTTCCGAACAGGAAAATCTGTTTCGGTAGCACGTCGATAAACCCCAGCATGGTGTCTTCTATAAGAACATAGAAACACTGAGTTTATCGACCAGGCTGACCTTCGTCTTTCTAAGGTCAACAGGTGTTAAGTCGGAGACCGAGGGATTCATTATGGTCTGCCAAGATGGTGTTATCAACACCTTGGTCTACCAAAGCTGCGTGTGGCGTGTAGAGGTTCCTGATATCAACTGCAGGACCTGCCATCAGGCGCCGGAATCGCTCATGCACTTACTATCTGTATGCCCCATATATGCGATTTCGGCCTACATCCACCGGCATAACGCGGCGTTATGAGTGCTTTACTATCATCTAAGGCACTCATACGGAGTAGACCAGACATCAGTGCTGCCTTACGTCCCCGGAGTTATGGAGTCCGTTGTCGAGAACGAGATATGCCGGATTTACTGGAACTACTCGTTCCCGACTGTCAGGCTAATCCAAGCCAACAAACCTGACATAGTCCTCCTCGACCATCAACTCAAGATGATGTGTGTCATCGAGTTCTTGGCACCTGCGGAGAAAAACATCACCTTGAGGGAGGAGGAGAAACCGATCAAATATCGCGATCTCCGGTACGAGCTCCAAGTGCTATACCCAGGCTACTCGGTAAAGATGGTCGTCCTTATAATCGGTGTACTCGGAGGGATAAAGCCTACGTTGCTTTCGGAACTGAAGATCATACCGGCCTGCCAAAAATCAGCCGAGTGGCTGGCAGGCCAAATGCAGAAGGCGATCATTCTGGGTTCTCTCCGTCTGCTTAGGGCACATGATTCTGGTATCTACAGTTACTAACCCTGCGGGATGTGGGGAGTGGCTGTAGTTAATGCACTGGCGCGACTCCTGTGAGGCATTGGAGGCCACGGGAGGACTGCCCGGCATCGGATATTCCGAAAAAAAAAAAAAGAAAAAAAAAAGAGAGATCTGTCAGGTGCCGGAATCGCTGATGCACTTACTTTCTGCATGCCTCATATACACGATTTCAGCATACATCTAACAACATAACGCGGCGTTACAGATGCTATACTACCATCTAAGACACCAATGCTGCCTTACATCCTGGGTTTCAAATACATTTATATGCAAACCATACGCAGAATCTTATCTGCATCCTCAGATTCAACGCCCGAAGCGTTTGTAAATGTTAGAGATACAATAAATTGCTTCTTAAAATGTGATAACCGTCACATAATTCACACGTTCCGTTGCCGTAATTCTCTGTGTGCTAGTACTAAACAATAAAAATAAATTTAATATTTTGTCACAATTCTGATTTCTGTCTCAGAATTTCGAGTTATGTCGAAAATCTGACTTTTAATTCAGAATTTTAACTTCTGCATCAGAATTTTTACTTTAACTCAGAATTCTGACATATCTCAGATATCTGGCTTCTATCTCCGAATATTTACTTATAACTCAGAATTCTGATCTCTTTGTTAGAGTTCTGACATAACTCAGAATTCTTATTTACAACTCAGAATTCTGATTTATAACTCAAAATTCTGATTTATAACTCAGAATTCTGACTTATAATGCAGAATCCTTACTTATAACTCAGAATTCTCAGAAAGCGTTATTAGCACGAAACAAGGGTTTGGGTAAACACTGATTGTTTTTTGTGACTAGGAATTACTAAGAATGTAAATTATGAAAACCGAATTTCTTGCTGTAAATTCCGTAGTAGAAAATCATCATGTTAGGAATTTAATTCAGTCGATAATATTACTTAATGTTAGTTAAACCTTCACCAGTTGCTATAGAAAATATGAAAATTATGAAAATTATTATTGAAGTATTTGCAAGTGTCATAAATAAGGTTAAAATTTATATCCAGCATTTATTAAATTAGATTTTGTCTTTATGTTCAGCTCTAACCTTATATCTATTTACCTGTTTAATTTTAAAACTATAATAAATAAACCTTGGTTGTTGCATTTTATAAACCTTAAACATGAAACAACAGTAAAAATTAATAATTTCATTGTCAGCACACTTGAGGAGAAAATTAATATCAAAATGTTAAAACATATTAAATTCAAAATAACTGTTAAATTTTGACCCAATAATGTTATATTAATATGAAAGCTTACGAAATTATCCTCAAGATGGTGTTAAAATATTGAGGGTGTTTTATTTTAAAAACCGAGTTATGGTCATTTGAATTTCTGAAAAATTAATATATCTACTTTTTCAGAACTTGTAAGTTTTTCTATATTTCAAGTAGACCGTTATGTACCCCTTCTTAGGCACAAGCATCCTTTAAAATGATTTTATTTCATTTAGTGTACCAATCGCAGTGAAATAGTTTTTTGGGCATGAATCTTTAATTTTTTTATATAAATAATTAATATCTTCGCAACGATTTACTTTAAATATGGCAAACTTATATCATTTTATAAGCAATTTAACAAGAAGCTTAAAAATTTAGTAATATACAGGGTGTTATATTTAAAATAACAAAGTTGATTCAGTTTCAGGGAAAGCGAAACATCTTGTAGATAGCTAACGTTATGCAAATGTTAGCCTTATCATTAATTTCTGTTAAAATTTCGACTTTTATCTCACAATTTTTAGTCAGAACTCAAAATTCTGAGACATACGTCAGAATTCTGAGACAAATGTCAGAATATTGAGAAATAAGTTAAAATTCTGACATCTCATAATTCTGAGAAATTTTAAATTATCATTTATTGTTGTGGCCCTTTTGCACCTTATTAGATTCGCCTCTACTATTTCAAGTATTCTTTCCTCCTGTCGAGCCGTTCTCCCCGTGCGTCGCCTTTCTTCCACCACCATGTTTAGGTTTTACAGATCCTGTTTGCCTTAAGAGCATATGAATATTCATAAACGTTCATCGATCTGAATGACGTTGGTTGAAAAAGTGTTCTTCATAAAGCATTTCAGATTACAAAATTATAACTAGAATGTCTGTTACAGTGGAAAAAACATTCAGTGATTGTTAAGCTATCTAGAAAATGCCACATATTTCAAAAATATTTTCAATACAAAATCGAATCAGATGATTCTTTTTACGATTAGGTTTGATTCTGCATATAAATTCTGATGGAAAATTCTACTTAAAGAATAGCCACTATGTTTTATTTTAACAGCAAGTACTTTAATACTTCATAAACTATTATACCATAAAATGTGTTAATTTCTTTCAGTCATCGTGTCCATTACATCTATTTTCTATAAGTTATAAATTTAAAACCCAATATTTTTAAACAAGTACATGCATAATGAACACATTTAAATATGGAACGTCATCTATTATCGAAGGGGTAGACTTTGCAGCGGTTGTGTTTATTTCATTTTTGAACTCTCAAACACACCTGCTTGCATGTGGGCAAGAAAATACGCAATAAAACAATAATTTTTATTAACAAACAGTGTTATTTATCACTGCTGGTAAATAAAATCGATAATTTAGTTGGTTTTTGCAATTATTTCTAGAATATTTCAAATAAAATCATGATATAGGACTTTGAATTATTATGTCCATTTATAATGGACATAATGACTTTTATGTTTTTTTTAGATATAAATAAATGGAAAATTTGCTTTCAACAAGTAAAAACAGAAATGAGAGCAGCCTACGATGGACGAACAGCTTTTGGAATATCTAATGAATGACGACGAATCGGAATTTTGGGTTTATCGGACGATGAGGACAATTTTGACGATATAGGGAATATAAGCGATTTTCCCGATTTAGCCGAAAATATTTTAGAAGAAAATGACCAAAGAGAACCTGAAGACAATAAAAATAACTACCAAAGAGAACCTAAAGAAAATTAAAGTAACGACCAAAGACAACCAGAAGACGAAAATAAATACCAAAGAGAACCTGAAGAAAACGGATGTCTACATGTCATTGCTTTTTTATGTAGATATACTGCAAATAAAAACTTAACAGATTAACATATTTTTTGAAATCAGAGTTTTTTATGAACTTTTTGCTATTTTGGTAAATCTCCTGTAAGTCACAATGTCCATCAGAATGGACATGTCATATTTCATTTGAAAATTGATATATCGAGGAAAAAAACTGATAAAAGCCCTATGGAAAAAGTATATTATTTCATATAATAAATTTTAGAAATTTCTGATTATTAAAAAAAAAAATTGTGACTGAAAGGGATTGGCATCCTAAGGAAATGTAGATTTTATCATTTTTTGAATATAAAGTAGTATTGTAGCTACTAATATTTAAAATTTTAGAAGAAAATGGTAGGAGCGATTGAAATTGTGTCGACTTTTTAACACCTTTTTTTCAAGACTGTGCTTAATATTTCAAACCCAGAATCAAAGTGACTGATTTTAATAAAATTTTGATATGATTATGCAAATTTTATGAAGATTTATTTCATTACGAAGTAACTAGTATTTCAGATGAATGATTTTAAATATTAATAAATTAGTCTAACAAATTATGGTTCTAATAGAAAAGCAAGTTAAAGTTGTTCAAGATTGAATAGGAAAATATACAAAATTGTTCATATTTGAACAAACACAAAAGCATTAGTTGACTTATTAATTCCATAGATGGAAGTATTTATCTCTATTCATTCTTGTATACACAAATTATATTCACCCTTTACATATTTCTATTTTTTTTCTTTTGTATTATACTATACGACAAATTACATAATATAAATATCTGATGTGACCAGCACATAACTTTCTTATACAAGTATCATCCTGACCTAAAAAATCTTTCTATTTAAATCTTCACTTACCACAATTAAATTTTAATAGCGTACCCTGAAATGTTTCATTAAAATTTTTAAATAATTAATTATCTGCGTCATTCGATACTGTCAATAATAATTCATGTCATATATTTTATTAATTTCTTATTGACACTGACATTTTTGTAACCAAATTAGACATTTCATATGTCAAACTGTTAAATTTATCCTAATCCCATTTTATGAGGTCAAATGTGTAAAAAATTTTAGTTTACATCAGTTTTATTTAAGTACTTGGAAAGTATATTTTATTGGCTGGATGTACTAGATATGATTTATAATCTTTCATCAAGAACATATTTTTTTGAAAAAGCAAATACGAAAAGTTTGGATCCCCCTGACCTCCTTTCAGCTGGCCAATTTTGTTCATCACCGAATTTATCATTGTCTTTGGCCTTTAGAACATGTGTACCAAATTTGAAAGCTTTATCTCAAAAACTATGGCTGCTATCGCGATACTAAAGACATGCAGACAGATTTTTCTTAAAGTTATGTTTTTTCATCATAATTCGTCAAGATTCATCCAGAAATGCAATAAAAATTGATGAAATTTTTTCCCGAAATTGTACCTTTTTTCTTCTTTCATTCATTATGTATTTTCTGGTGGTGTCACATTCACCAAATAATAATATATCATATAAAATGTTATTGAAAATTTTAATTGCCAAATTTGGGAAGTCCCCCATTAGTATTTTTTGAGTTATCGTGGCCACACACATACACACACACACGAACCGACAGACATCAAGCAGAAATTAGTCAAAATGGATTCAGTAGGGTTCAAAACATATAAATCATACAAAATCTCGAGATTGAAAAAAATCACGATTACTACTTATATTATGTATAAGAAAATAAAAATAAAGTCATATTAAGAAATCTGTATGCTGTGTCAACAAAATAAGAGACCTCACTTTTTTTTCACAATTCGAGTTTTATCGTTACTTTTAATAAACATTATTTTTCAAGAACTTTACATAACTTAATTTGCATAAGCGGCCATTAAACATAATGTAACCGTAATTCGTTGTGTTGAAGTTAAACCATAAGAGAATTAAGTTCTCATTATATTCCGACGTTAAATTGTAAATAATTGCGGCCATTTCATACTAACATCAAATTAAAAAAGGATTTAGGCTGCGTAAATGCTTGCGTGTATTGTCACATTTTCTACTGAATGACCTATTTCATTATAAACGTTCATTATAAAAATATAAGAAAATTTATGGCGTGTTTTAATTTCATCATACAATTTCTTTACACACTCGCTTCATTTACAACTAACAACTATTTATTTGAAATCTTACAACTCTACAAGTAATGAAATTAACAGTTCATCTGATTATGCCACTAGCATTCCATCCCTCCCAGAACTCTAGTAGAAATGATTTTTTTTAATAGCAGAATCAGTAAATACTTTTAGAAGAATAAACTAGCACGTATACCAAAATAACGGTCAAGTTTGTCAAAAATAATAATAAGGATAATAAATTCGAGCCAGCAATTTCTACGTGGTGCATCCTGGATAGACAAAAGCAAATCTGTCTGAGAGATGTCGGCCATGCACCAAGGCCAACCACCTGGTACAATTAAACTCTGATTCCAACTTACCTCACAATGGACTCCAGCCAGATAGGGGCCAGAGACACGTGGGATGGGCCTCACTGGAACGTCTCAGTGGTAAAGACCGCTATGAGAAAGGATGTTTTAGGTAGACTAGGGAATTACGGGATTATTTGCTGACCTGCAACGAGAGCAGCGAACCTGAGTGTAGGGATGTATGGTGCGATTGCATGCACTTTTTTTGCAAAACATCTAGAACATCCTGCTCTCTCCCAACACTTGAGAGATCAAAAAATATCCTTCTTGCGATGGATATGTTTCACATATGGACACCCCGTCAGCTAGAAGAAATGCTAATCGCACTCCTACCTCGACAATTATAAACCGACGGAAACATCTCGTAAAGTACACCCAAGTGGAATTAAGGACGAGGGTAAGCCTTAATATCCGGGCTATCCTAATACCACAAGATTTGGTTCGAATGAATGCGATCATTAATGAGGAACTTCCAGAAGATACAGATATCTGACAGATTAACTGCGTCGTCTACAATACCGCGAGGCAACTCGTCCCCCATGAGAGATCAAACACCTCAAGCAGAGTCTAGAAAGTTAAGGGGCGTGTAGAAAAGATCGAATGCAAGATACAGTCGGTCAAACAACATCGTTTCAAGTCCACAGTGTGGTGGATTATATAACAACTGGACTAAAACGCCAACAGCACACTCTACATCTGACAGTGTTGTATATAATCAAATAACACTGTCTACAAATGATTCCAGCACTTATGGCTATTAAAAAAATCGCTGAAAATTCGGGTGAGGAATATGGAACACTACATTTTGTTCCCTACAAATGCATCCCACCTATTTCAAGAGCCACAGCGTGTTGTTGATAATCCTCCGACTGTTGGAGATATCGAAACCTTCCACACTTCAAGGTCTTCTGTCATATATATCTTGAAGAACCAGAAGAAATGTGCCCGGCAATCAAAACGAAGGAAGTCTAACAAACTGTTATTGATACAAAAAACTCGCTACCCCAGGCACAGACAGCATAATCAATGAATGGTGGAAAATTTTTTATTGCACTCATCGTCATCTAGCGTGAGTTTTCAACTTGGGATTGAACGAGGTGCAGCAGATTTCAGACTGATTCGTAGAGGAACGTTTTGTACTTATCCCCATAAAGTAAGATCTTTCCATCTGTTGAACCAGTCATCCAGTATATACACGAACAGCGTACACCTTTTACAAATAGGCTATTTGACTCTTATTTTCAAATTGTCTGAAAAAGTTCATATCGTATTAGTTCACAGGAATTTTTATTTGGCTTAAATGAAATCGCTTTATGGGATAAAATGGCATTCAAAGTTTTAAGTATATAAATTGGCCTGAAAGCACGAGCCCCCATGTTATTATCTACTACGACGTCATTCTTGTAGTAAACAAACAAGTGCAAGTATCGTTTTTTTTATTTATCATATAAAATAAAGAGTTCCCATCGTTATACTTAGTGTTTGGTGCCGAACTGCAAGAGCACAATTGTTGAGATACCACAAAAGTTTTTTATGAAACTACCAGATAATATTAAAATAAAAAAGACTTGGTTGCAACTTGCCAGGAGAGACCCAATATTATTATCGAGTAAAAATGTACTGTATTTTTTTGAGGATCGCTTTGATGTAATAACTATTTTGTCTTTTAATAGCTTTAAATTTTATAATTAATGTAAACGAGTGAAGTATTTCGCATATCCCTCATGTTTGTAATTTTGAAATTATTTTGAAGTACCTAACTTTAAAATTCTACAGGATGATGTTACAATACCTTAAATGGAATGATTATTTGCGACCAAATACAAGACAACATTTACCAGGGAAAGTCTAATATCCTTCCTGCAAACTATCTATCCTGGGAGGCAACACGTTTGCCAACAGATGAAGAATTTGGGAAAATTCAACTCATTTAAAATTGAAGTGGATTGGGATATCAAAGAAAAATTACTGAACCCAAAAATCTGGCCACGTGGGATTGAAGTGTCGAATTTTCTATATCAAGAGAGGAAAACTGTGAAAAGTTGATCTTAAGTGAGGTTAATACACAAGATGAGGTGGTGGTGAATTCAAGTGATATTATTTGGACGTTAATGCATACAAACATTCAATGTTTGTTAAATAAAATCAGTCACGATAAGATAACCATAGGCTTTGCTTACTACAAGAGTGACGTCATATTTAAAATCATCATGTGGGATATCGTTTTGTGGCATGTCGTTCACAGACTAAAGTATTTCAATTTTAAAATTAAAATAATAAATCCACCTCGTGTTTTTGTGAATAAAAACCGATAATTTCTGATTTCTTATTCGATACATTATTGTATTCGCGTAACGTAATAATTTATTTTTCATAGTGTCAAACATCCTATTATATTTTCTGTATAAAAATATCTTTGACTTTACCAAGTTATACTTTCATAATATCAATACCTTTTATAGTCAAACACAAAACAAGTAGTAGTAGTAGTAGCTACTTATTTTATTAGGCAAGTAGGCCACAATGGGCCCTTTTTACCTAGGGACCTACAGTTTAGCGTGGACTCCGAACCACGGTCCTCGACTGTCAACTAACCCACCGCCTGGGCCTGCCTGCCTGCACCGCTAGCAGAGTGGCAAACCTCCTGGGTAGGTCTCTCGACCCTCCACCCGGGCTCGCCTCTCCGCCTGCATCAGGCTAGCGGCCTTCCCGGGATTGTCTGTTGACAGCCTACCGACTGTTAGATGAGCTATCGTTCATCCATCCAATTGCCGGACTCGATCAGTGCTGCTTAACTTCACTGATCGAATATCGGATATTAAACGGATGTCCATACCTCATCCCCAAACACAATCTTAAATAAGATTTGAATCGTTTTCATAATTATCTAGATCAAAAGATATAAATCATTTTCAAAAGTATTTAAATCGTGTAAAAAGATTTAAATCATTTTGAAAGTATCTGAATCGCTTTGAAACTATTTAAATCATTTAAAAAGATTTAAAACATCTCTAAAAGTATCTAATGTTTTTAATTGGTTTCCAAAAGTATCTAAGATCTTACATTTTTTACTACCTTTTATATCAGATAAAATTGATTAAAGATTTTAATCTTTTCTAAAACGATCTGTGACAGATCTGAAACCAGATTTACTTTAGATTATATCAATTAATTATTTTTTCTGTTTCCGCCTTTAGATTTCCCTGCAAAAAAATCTGTTACATATGTGAATTATTTTTATTTATAAATTAAGGCAGAGAATGGACTGAGCCACCTAAAATAGCCACCCTATATGTCAGTCTATATTTTAACAGTGCCTCTAAAGTAAAGAGTAATAAAAATATTAATATTCATGATATATCATTGTGAATTTAAAACAGCGCTAATAAATAAACAATGAAAAAGAATTGCTTATTTAAGCAAATGAATTAATTATTGAAACCAACAATGTTACATGTTACATATTATTGCATACTGATATTTGCATACTTAAAAGCATGCTCTATAAACAATTATTGAGATAAAAATTTGAACTACAGTTATTTGCTTTACTTAGTAAATAACAATGTTTACTGGATTTTGTTCGTATAAAAGTCGGTTTCGTTTCCGATTGTATTTACCAACCATTCCCAAATATTCCTAATTTATGTGTTTTTATTCTTGTCCCATACCTGCAATTGTTGATATTCTGGTGTATGCCTCGATGAACTGGTAAAGTGAAAAAATGCTCAATCTGTATATTAAATCTATATTATGGTATTTCGGATGAATTTTTGTTTTCGCTTTTCGATATTATTGACAGAGACATTTTAATAGCGATTTATAGTTTTAAACTGGATGGTGTTTATATCCATATGCTTAGAAATGTATGACGCAAATCGACACACCGCACAATGGTCCCGCTCCATATAAGACTGCCAAAAATGTCTTTTGCTAACATTTTGCGCACCGTACAGTGGTCCCGATCTCCATATAAGGCTCTGCAAAAATAGTTTTTACTAACATCTTCCTTGCGAATCGAACTTATTCTTATAATAAAGTAGATAGCTTTATTTACTCATACATGCCCGTTTCACAAAGTTCTGATTCGCGGAGAGTACATAATTAGATACAATGCTATTTTACCCCTCGGACAGCTTCTGGAGATGCTTAAGAATATAGAAACAAAGATTATAAAAACATTAGACTGCATTATTCTAGAAAATGTTCTAGGTCAGCGACCAATGAAAACGTTTTTCATTCTTTGCTGTGCACATTCGATACATTTATAATGAGAATTAGAAACCAATCTTCACAAAGACACATAGAATTAGATGAGAACTTTTAGATTTACTGGACTAAAATAATTATTTTTCATTTTCATAGATTAATTTTTTTAATCTTATTCCACAATTAATGTTAATTTGACTTTTTTTCCTTTTTGTTCTAAATATGATCGCTTTAAACCAATATTTTGTATGCGCTAGATTTTATAATGAATTAAATATTTTTTGTGCATAACAACATGCACCACTAATTCCCATTTCCTAACCTTTTGCTTCATGAGTGACCTTCTTCCCCTCAGTTTTTATTTATTTTATTAAGTTTATTGACCTCTTGTCTTGGTTTTTTTTGCTTCTTTACAGTTCCTAGTACCCTAAATTATGTATGAAAATTATATGCCATCATCATTTTTCTATATTAACTAGCTGTAAAGAAAGAAATTGTAAAAATTTGCTGTCTTTTTACAAAAAGAGTTTTCCATGAATTTACATGAAAATTGCTAATCACAGTTTCAAGAACCCTTAAATACTGATATTCGCAATAATTGTTAAAATTTTGGAATTTAAACCCATCACATTGGATGCATAGTTTTGAATTTTGAAACTCTGATGCCATATTCCGATTCAGGGACCCAAAATACCATTAGGTACCAAGTTTCATAAAAATTGCCACAAAAGTAAAATTCGTGGCTCGAAGGGTTATTGTTTATTTTTACTTTCTTATACCTATATATTGTAACCGTGATTTTTTTTCGACCTCGAGATTTTGATTGATACATACGTCTTGAAGTCTCCTGAATCCATTCTGACTATTTTCCGAATGATGTCTATCGGTACGTGTGTATGTGTGTGAATATGTGTATGTGTGTATCCGCGATAACTCAAGAAACACTAATGGGAGACTTCTCAAATTTGGCAGTTAAGATTTTCAACAACATTTTAGGTGACACATTAAATTTGGTGAATATGGTACCACCAGAAGAGATATAATGAATGAAAGAAGAAAAAAGGTACAATTTTGGGAAAAAACATAAAAAAATTTTATTGCATTTCTAGACGAATCTCAACAAATTATAATGAAAGAACATAACTTTATGGAAATAATCTGTCAGCATGTCTGTAGTATCGTGATAGCAGCCACAATTTTTGAGATAAAACTTTCAAATTTGGTACACATGTTCTAAAGGCCAAAGACAATGATAAATTCGGTGATGAGCAAAATTGGGTAAAAGGGGGTCCACGGAACCCAAACTTTTCTGTATTTTCCTTTACAAAAAAAAAATATTCTTGATGGAAGATTATAAATCATGTCTACAATATCAAGCCAATAAAATAAATTTTCCAAGCTGATGCAAATGTAAAAAATGATGTAATATTTTACACATTTGGCCTCATAAAACGAGGTTAGGATAAATTGAACAGTTTTACATTTCAAAGGTCTAATTTAGTTGCAAAAAATGTCAATGTCAATAAGAAGAAATTATTAAAATATTGCATGAATTATTATTGACAGTATCGAATGACGCTGATAATTATTTAAAAACTTTACAGAAACATTTCGAGGTACGGTATTACAATTTAATTGAGAGGTAAGTGAGGAATTAAATTAAATGATTTTTTTATTATTTAAATCAGGATGATATATACTTGTATAAGAAAGTTATGGGCTGGCCACAGATATTTTAATAAACAAATTAATAACATTTAAATGGTTTTTCATTGCTCACATTACACCTTAACCAAATTGTATAAAAAGTGGTCTAAAAATGGCAAAGTTACAGATTTTTGGCAAAAAAAGTGTCCGAATGGTGGCACTGTGCTCAGTAAAATTGTTATTTTTATCAGTTTATAAGGTCGTGACGAAATACTTAAACAGACTACGGTTCGAAAAGATTTTAATAATCTTCTGCATACGCACATATAGTATTTGCCTACGTACATACGTCTATGACCAGCATTAGATTTGACACGCTCTACTTTTATTGTTTCATTTAGATTTAACTGAATAAGACTATTCCTTTCTAAACAAGAGCGACTTCAAAAGCCAACGACGAAGTAAAAATCTGACTGGACAATCGTTAATGAGGAAACTGCCATACCTATTTAACGACGATAACGTTTATTAAAGCAGTATATGTATAGCGCAACACAAGATGTATAAAATATGAAAAAATGGAGCTATAAATTTAAATCGCCTCTGGATATCGAAGAACAATTTACTTGCAACGATTGCAACGAGGGTGATTCTGGCTATTTCCTTATTTCCTTGCAATAGCAGCAAAATAAATACATAAGTAGCCCAAGGCGTCTTTGTTACACTACCGCAAGTCAATTATCCTTCGATGTCAACAAGAAACTTAAATCGTTGGCTCGGTTTTTACATTTCTCATTTATTTTTTTTTTTTTCGGGAATGTGCTCAAGAATGCAAGAAATTATGTAGAAGCTCTCGCTCTTTCAATTGTTTTTGTTTCATTATGCGGTACAGCCACTATAATTCATGATGATATTCAGACAAGAAATCCCCAAATAACCTGATAAATTATTCGAAAGGGCAAAAAAAGTGTAAACTTCTTCCCGGAGTAATGCCTTCAATTATCATGAGTGCAATAAATAATGCATGATTAATCGTCCGCAATTTTTCATTTCAGGTATCCTGGATGCGTAAGAGAGACCTCCACATACTCACATCTGGAATACATACGTACACAGGAGATGCCCGGTTCAGCGTAAGGCATCCCGAACATAGCGATGACTGGGACCTGCGTATAGAATATGTACAGAAAAGGGATGGCGGTGTCTATGAGTGCCAGGTGAACACAGAACCGAAGATTAATCTGGCTATCATACTAAATGTAGATGGTAAGTACCACTTTAACACTTGTATAGAAAAACGAACGCTGGGGGCCAAAATTCGCATGTTTATTTCAGACAGAATTAATTATTAGAAATGAATCTAGTTTATCAGTTTTCATTTACAAAAAAAATACACCACTAAATTATAATAAAATATAATTCCTCTATTGTTCATTTATATAATTCCAAGCTTAAATGAGAGCCGAAAATTCATAAATAAAATTACTGAAACGTAACAAATTTAAAAAAAGTAGAGAAACAATTATTGTAAATTGTTATTTATCAAAAAATGATTAAGAATTAAAAATCAAGAATCCAGAAAAATCTTCTCATTCACGTTATGTCATATACAGTGAGGCATACCTACTAGATTTTAAATAGTGAACGATATGCCGGTTGCTCAGTCAGGATTGTGAATAAGTTTAGTTTGCTTCCAGTATAGTTAAGATGTATTTTTTTAGATAGATGAAAATAAGCTACCTGTGGGCGCCAGCTGATAATATCGACAGAAAGGGGAATAATATAGACAAATAAAATTAAGGCCAAAATTTTAATTATAAATCTTAGAAAAATGACAATGTTGCATACCTGTCAACAAGTATATACTTTTAATAATAATGACACGGAAGAAGACAATACCCCGTAAAATGGTTCAGTGTACTAGTACACGAAGAAGAAAAAATAAGTTAAACATGTAACACCTAACACCTAGTAAATAACGTTTCCAAAACTAGGAACTAAATAAAAACAAACATATATCGCGTCCGCCTCGCTATGGATATATTACTGGTAAAAGTTATAAGTATCTATGGCCAGGCAGGACTATTGCCTTTTTACCCTAGTCATCGCTGTAGACCTGGACCAGCCTCGTGCAGGGCGGGTTAGCTTACTTTACAAACGGCCCCACTCACAAATGTGAGCGGTGCCGAAGATTTCGGCCAACCTCCCTGGGTCCTGGCTGATGAACCCTGCTGGCTAGGGCCTCTTCTGGCGCTCTTCAGTCTTCGTCTTCTTTCTTCGCCAGCTTGTCACCCCCGGGGATGTCATCTGTCTGTCAGGGACTGTGCGGATATTTTGTGACTTGTGATTGACTGCCAGTACACAAGATGTCAATTGACACATTGTCGTTTGGATCATCGGACAAGGTTAGGATGAACTCTGTAGCTCTAGGAGGTGAAGGCCTAAGTGCTTACTTAGCACTTTCGTCCTTCACGGAGCCAGGGGGACAACGGGCACTGGTCGGCTTACTGACCGGTGCCCGCAAGGTCTGTGGGAAGGTGGTTGGTTATGTCATGTCTTTTCCGTAGTTTGGTCCATCTGTAAGGAAAGGATTAGTTATACTCACCCGTTATCCAGTAACTGTACTTTCGGCCTCTTGTGCCTCGGTGCGTTGGCTGGATCATAGGAGGTGGCCTCCCTGAGCGGGTTCCTGTGCTCCTCAGCTAGGGTATATAGTTTCTTTGCTCTATCCCGGATGATTTCGGTGACTGGTGTGTACTCCAGATCCCTGAAGATGTCAGCGTTCCTAACGTATCATGGTGCGCTCACCACCGTCCTGATGGCCACGTTTTCCACTGCTTGGATCTTCTTCAAATAGGTCTTTGCTTGGTATCCCCATGCTACGGAGGCGTAGGTCAGCTGTGGTTTGATGAGGGCTTTGACTAGCAGAAGCTTGTTCCTCAGACTGAGCTTGCTCTGGTTCCCTACCATTGGGTAGATCAGAGCTCTCGTCTACTTGGCCTTTACCACGATTGCTTCGGTGTTCTGTCTCCATGTGAGGCCTTTGTCCATGATTACGCCAAGGTATTTGACAGAATTGTGCCATTGGATCTCTTCACCGAACATGGAAACTTGTCCTGTGGGGGTTTCCTTGCGTCCTTTCCTGAAGAGAGTCGTCTGGCTTTTCTCCGCGTTGACTGCGACTTTCCACTTGATACACCATTCTTCCAGGAGAGAGACTGCCTCTTGGAGTCTTCTGGTGGCTATTCTCGCTCTCCAGGATCTGGCCGTGAGGGTCGTGTCGTCTGCGTAGAGTGCCATAGCGGTGCCTTCGGCCCTTGGGAGATCAGAAGTGAAGACAGCGAACAGATGGGGGGACAGCACAGAGCCTTGGGGGACTCCGGATTCCATCGGTCGATAAGTGGACACACAGTCCCTGATCTTCACTCGCATCTGTCTCCCGTGCAGGTACGATCTAACTAGTTTGACGAGTGCAATGGGATAACCCATACTCATCATTTTAGCTAGTAGACCATCGTGCCAGACCCTGTCGAAAGCCTTCGCAACGTCCAGGAGTAGTGCCGCCATGACCTGTCTTTGGTTGAAACCTTTGGTGACTTCTTCGGTGATCCTGAGCACTTGGAGTTCCGTACTGTGTCCTGTCCTGTACGCGAACTGTTCATCCGGGATGATTTGGAACTCTTCGGTTTCCTCTTCTATTCTTCTTAAGATGACGCACTCGGCTACCTTGCTCACAGCTGAGAGTAGGCTGATGGGCCTTTAAGAGGAAGGAAAGATTAGGTTCTTACCTGGCTTCGGGATGACTATGACGTCGGCCTTCTTCCACCTGTCCGGAAAGTGCCTGAGCCTCAAGATCCCGTTGATGATATTCACCAGGGCTGCTACGCCTTTCCTGGGTAGCTTCTTGAGGGCGATGTTTCCGATCTTGTCACATCCGGGAGCTTTCCTTGGCTTTAAGCTCCTTAGAATCCCCTTAACTTCCTCTGGAGTGGTCGGGCGAATGTGATCCTCATCTGGCAGGCGGAGCATCCGACGCACTCTACGTTCCACGCCGTCAACCCAGTCCTCGTCCTCATCATCGAGTTGGTTTTCCCTACACTGCAGTTCCAAGCTGTCCGCAAATGCTTCGGCTTTTCCTGGCGCGTGTAGACAATCCCATTTTCTCCGTGGATCGGGGGCATCGGCTTCGGCCTGTTCCGCAGAGCGCGCTGGGTTTTCCAGATGCTCCTGTCCTGTGGGTCCAGCGATTCCAGGTGACGCTGCCATCCTTCTTGACGGTGTTCCTGGAGGGCAGCTTTGACTCTCCTGTTCAGCGTATTATACGCGTTTCTATCCACTGGGAGTTTAGTCCTCTGGGCCCTTTTCTTCGTCCTTCGTCTATCCCGAATCAGCTGCCTGAGGTCTTCAGTGAGGTTTGCCATCGGCGCTGGTGTCCTTCTGGTTTCCATCTCTGTGGTGCTTTCCTCCATCGCTTCCTGGATCTGATTTTCCAGGGAGGTGATGGCCCTCTCCACATCTTCTTCGGATTCGATACTGGGAATATGTGCAATGTTCCTTTGTAGTGCTGCACGGAACAATTCCCAGTCAGTCCTCCTTTTGACGAAGGTTCCAGTGTCCACCCTAGGTCTAAGAAGATCGGGTTATGCTCGGTGGAACCTTCCGTCCTGGTGAAGATTTCCGCATTGAGGGTCATCCCCTTCATTATAGCGATGTCCAACACGTCAGGTCGGTGGATCCCGTTGTCGTGCGTCAGCTCGTCCGGTCATAGTACCTGCACGTTGCCATCGTGTCGTCCCAGGAACCCCAGCAGATCTCCTCCTTGAGTGTTGGTGACTCTGCTGTTCCATTCCTGTGACTTGGCGTTCAGATCCCCTATGGCAAGCACCTGAGTCCGGTTTTGGAATATTGCATCCAGATCCGTGTCCAGGATCCTGCGCCCGGGAGGCTGATAACAAGATACCACTTAGATGTCGCCGTTTCGTGCCGTTGACACTACTACGGCGGTGGCTTCCAGGTCTACCGTGTCCGGCAGCACGATTGGGTGGTGGTCGATCGTCTTCTTCACCAGCAGGGCTATTCCTCTCATCGGCCTTGGTCCAGCGTAGTCCTTCCTGTAGACATGGTAGCCAGGAAAGTTGGCTGGTTTCAGCTGCGTCATCTTCGTTTCTTGTAATGCCAACACGTCAATGTCGACCCTGGCTAGGAATTCCACCACTTCAAGTTTTCGTCCTTGTAGCCCGTTGACATTCCCTGAGGCAATCTGCAAGAATTTCGGCTTCATCTGAAAAGACATTACACATTAGAAAAAGATGGCATTTATGCAAAAAATGCGGTCATTGCTGAGCACATTTGTTGCATTTGACGCAGCACCGCAGTGAGGTTTTGTGCCTCAGCGGGTGCCTGTTGTTTCTTGGCAGGGCCGATAACTTTCCCTGCCTTGTTACCTTGAGCTACTTTTGCGTAGCTTAGTCCTCCGGTGGTGGATTTCCTGACCTCCGGTTGTGTCCTTGGTGCCTGCTTCTGAGGGGAGGGGCCGGCTGGCTTCTTGGGGTACTTCGGGCACCCCTTGTAACTGGCAGGGTGCGCTTCCTCGCAGTTAGCGCACTTCGCCGGCGTCTCTCTTGCCATCTTTCAATCTTTGGAGTGGTGAGATCCTCCACACTTGACACATTTGGCCTGGGCAGTGCACCTTCCTTGGGCGTGTCCAAACCTCTGACAGCGGTGGCATTGTGATACCTCCTGTTGTGCCCGCTGTCGTTCCATCCGTACCACCAGTGAGTAGCAACGGTTGACATTAAGGATGGCCTCTTGATCCTTAGGTAATAATATTAGTACCAGCGGCATCTGGGTCTTGGTCCTCCTACTTGTCATCCGTTGTACCGAAGTCGAAGCGAAGCCGTGGTCGATGAGATCCGTTTTGATGTCATCGTTACCTACACCGTTTGGAATCCCTCGCATAACCACTCTTAGCTGACGCTCCTCGGGCAGCGAGTATGTATGGTACTCGTGCTTTTCGGCTGTCAGCAGTCGTGTGAGCCTGCGGAAGTCCTCTGCGCTGCTTGGCTCAATGGAGATTCCTTGACCCGTCAACTTCGCCTTGGTGTAGTTGATCCTGGAGTCCTTGAGCCGCGAGCTTACGTGGCTCCATGTCTCCTTATTTCTCAGAATGACCGGAGGTAAATATATATATATATATATATATATATATATATATATATATATATATATATATATATATATATATATATATATATATATATATATATATATATATATATATATATATATATATATATATATATATATATATATATATATATATATATATATATATATATATATATATATATATATATATATATATATATATATATATATATATATATATATATATATATATATATATATATATATATATATATATATATATATATATATATATATATATATATATATATATATATATATATATATATATATATATATATATATATATATATATATATATATATATATATATATATATATATATATATATATATATATATATATATATATATATATATATATATATATATATATATATATATATATATATATATATATATATATATATATATATATATATATATATATATATATATATATATACATATTATCCTTATTTAAAGTAAGGTAAACCACTTTAAATCATATTTGTCATCATAAAATTTAACTATTCCCCACTCAACAGCTGTTAGATGGTTTACAAAAAAAATATATACTATCGATTGGATATTCAGATAAATAGATTCGATTTTGAAGATCATAAAGTTTATAAACAAATGACTACGTATATTTTGACACTATTAATTTTTAATTTTTAATTTAATTTAATATTTTAATAATTTTAATCTAATATCGCTACTAAATGTCGATATTTTTAATAATAAGTATTTTCTGCACTACTGAGAAATTTTCCAGTAATATCCCATAAGAAAATAGTTCTCCTTTTATATGCAAAATTCATGTTGCTAATTACTTGCCAAAGAGAAAAATATAATTCCTGGTGTGTTCTGCGTTTTTATATAGCTTGTAAATATCCACAGCAGACGAAGTTTAAAAACACCAATAGATGTAAAATATTGCATAAACACCTTGTGTGAAGAAAGCTAGTGAAATACCAAAAAAACCATCGAGTTGTGTTACAGATTATCTAATTTCGGTGTTATTTCCAAGACTATCTTAAAACCAGGCTCAATGAGAGGAATGTTTTGGTACTGCCTCTGAGTGATAATGTAGATACTGGTAAACGTAAAAAGAATATATGACCTATTATAACAACAGCAAATTTGCTTTACTAGAATATATAGAACAAATTCCATTGATCCTGAAAGTTACCTTAGTTTTTATTAGGCCTATTTACAAATACAGCTTAAAAAAATGCCAGTTTCTCGGAAGAAAAAAAAACTTTTCCAGAACAACGGCGTGTTCTATAACTTGACACCTTTATTTCTAGTACAAAATGCACAGGTACTTAAACTTACTTCTAATTTTAATTAAAATTTATTGTTTTACACAGGTAGATGTTAATTACTCTATGCTATTCATCTCACCCTCTGCCTTTTTCAATTCCTTTCTTTCGGCCGTCCTTTTAAAATAACCGCTGACAAAAAAAATGCTACTTTTTATATTATTTACAGCTCCTTAGTTTCCCATTCAAAATATGTATATTAATGTTTGCAAGGTATAGGCAACCAAAAATATACAATATGTGAATATTATTCAGGCTAGTAATTATTAATTTGTCATGAGGAACTTGTAATTACAGGGCAAGCGCAAAATTGAACCGTTACAACAAAGTGAACTTTAAATGCGTAGTTATATTCTAACATCCAACATTTCGCCGAGTATAATAATTGATTTCAACTGTTTAGTTTTATTTCTAACAAAAAAAATTGATTCTCGATTAATTCGTTAAGCTTCGATCCACAAACAATTTGGTGATCAGTGCATAAACTTATCGTCTCACAGAAATGCGTAAATAATAATTATGTTGTTTGCAGTGCTTGCTAGTCAAAGCAACATTGCTAACGCTTATATACAGAGTATTTCAGTAATGCCACGGTAAATTGAAAGGAGTGATTTCTCTTGCAAAAAAAAACAAGAATAACGTTTTTTTCCTAAAATACTCCATATGGGCTTTAGGATGCCTTGAAAGTATAACGTTAAACAAGCTTTTTAAATATTTACTCAGTGATGGTTGAAAGGTCCGACTTCAAACTTGACAGTGAAAATTGTTTTCATAGTACATGATAATTTTCATCAAAATTACTTTTTGATATGGCGTCGGAGTTAGAGTGAGTTGGGGTGATAAAATCTTATATGAAAAAGTTCATAAAATCATTACTGGGTATTATAAACACATTCTTTCAAACCTAACTTGATAATAATAAAAAATACCTATATTTTTTTTATATTTTGTATTGTCATTCTTATTTGACTGAGTTAGTATAAAGTTAGGTATATAATAAATCAAAAACAATACTTCTAATACATTTAGAAAGCATTGAAACATCTACTCAAACTAGGAGCAAGAATTGCAGTGAATTAAATAACAATGTTCTTAGTATTAGAAATAAAATATCGGGATTAAAAAAATATTGATTCACCAAATAAAGGAAAATTTTTACACATAAGAAAGGATTTCCTCCAGTTACAATATAAAAACGAAAATCATTAAGCCGATATATATCTACTTTCATTTTTCCTGAACTCTTCAGAGGGCTGGTTCGTGAACATGATATTTATAAAAATATTTAAATTATATAATTCAAAGAGACCATTTTTCATACTTATTTTGACATTTTAAATTGAAAGAGTATCTAGAATAATTACACTGGCCGACACAATTTTTGTAACATAATCCACGCTGCTGTTTTTATATTGTTAATACTTGCCTATTAACTGAAAAAATATGAAACATGTCCTAATAGATACAATTTTTTTGTGAACTCAATAGACCCTAATATATTGCCAGGTAATAAATATTATGATAGGTCGACAATTTTAGAAGGGCAAGCTAAAAAAAAGTGGGACATTTTCAGTATCAGTCTAGTTTTCAATTGTGTCTCTTAGAAAGTGTTTTAGTTTGTCTACGTAACTCTGTTATGACAAAAATATCTAGTCAAATACGCCGAAGTTGCAGAACCTCATCTGATCAGTTTTGTTACATTTGTGAAGAATTCCTTGTGAAGTCACAAGCGCGGCAATTGTCTGAAAATGTGAAAAAAGCATATTTTCTATATTTTGGAGTTTTAGTCGGAAATCAAGACAAGCAATGGGCTCCCCACCTTTGTTGTGTAAGTTGTAGCGCAGTGAATGAATGGGAAAAGAAAAATCTTGCCTTTTGTGGTTCCAATGATATGCCGTGACCCCATCAATTATTTCGATGATTACTATTTTTGTGTAACAAGAACTGAGGGATATTTCAAAAAAGAAAAACAAAAAATCAAATTTTCCATCAGCCCTAAGATCTGTTCCTCAAAACTTACCAGTGCCAACTGCGCCTTTAGATTGGCAAAATATTTTTTTGGGAGGTAGTGGAAATAGTAACGACTGTTCAAACAACCCAGACCAGTGTGCCAAACCTTCGTATATTCCAGAAAGTTTCAGTGAGCCTAACTTAATTGCTCAAAATAAATTGAATAATTTGGTTAAGTGCCTTGGAGCTGTCAAAACGACAAGCAGATTCTTGGGTCCCGAGAGGAACTTACTGGTTAAAGAAACAAATGTTACGACTATTAGTAAAAGAAATGCATTTTCCGCATTTCATAATATGAAAAATTCACTGTGTGCGCTTGTATTGATATTGATGGTTTAATGCAGGAACTTTATATCCAGCATTCCCCTTCTGAGTGGCGCTTATTCATAGATTCCTCCAAATACAGTTTAAAGGCTGTATTACTACATAATGGAAATTTAAAACCATCTATACCAATTGCACATTCAGTAAAAATGAAAGAGAATTGTGATAGTATGATCACTATTTTAAATAAAATTAATTGCTACAATAATTACAAGTGGCAAATATGTGGGGATTTAAAAGTAATAGCCATGTTAATAAGACTTCAAGGAGGCTTTACAAATATTGTTGTTTTCTTTGACTGTGGGACAGTCGTGCTGTAAAAGAGCATTATGTGAAAAGAATTTGGCCGGAAAGGAGATAATTTGAACCAGGTATTAGTAATGTTAAAAATGTGCCCATTGTAGACCCCAAAAATATTCTTTTGCCACCTCTTCATATTAAACTTAGGCTAATGAAAAATTTTGTGAGGGCTATGAATAAAAAGGGAGAAGGATTTAAATACTTTTTCTCCAATTAAGTGACACCAAATTTAAATGAAGGCATTTTTATTGATCCTTAAATTGGAAAATTGCTTGATGCAGATTTTAAAGGAACACACAACAGATAGGAACTCACAGCTTGGAATTCATTTGTATGTATGTCAGTGGATTTTTAGAGAACAAGAAGAATGAGGACTACAAGCAACCAGTAAGCGAACTTTTAGATTCGCTCCAAACGCTTGGTTGCGGTATGTCTTTAAAAATTCACTTTCTGCATTCCCATTTAAATTTATTTCTGAAAATTTGGGTGCGGTAAGCGACGATCAAGGAGAAAGATTTCATCAAGGTATTAGGACAATAGAAATTTGTTATGGGATCCAGCCATGATGGGTGATTACTGTTGGTTCTTAAACTAAGACGTTTTGAGCCCCCTCCCACCCATAAAAGGAAAAAATGCACTGAGCATATGTTTTTCAAAAAATTATTCTCTACCTTTATAGATATACATATGCAAGCCTAATATATGTTATATACATCATCGATATACCGGGTGTAACAGTATCATGGTACACCCCTCTTTTCTCCTTTAGTTTTGAAGATAATTGATTGAAATTTGGGATATCCTATTTAAATAATAAGCGGCACTTTTTGACATACAAGTGTTTTTTTTTTACTTCCGGTTTCGCTGGAAGTGACACTAACTTTCGATATTTTAATAGAACACCCTGCAGCTAAACAATGATTTTTTGGGAATGATTTTATTTTCGGACGAGTGTAGGTTTACAAATTTGGGATTATTTAACCGACAAAATACAAAATATTGGTCACAAGAAAAGTGCGGATCGGTTTCAATGTTTGGCTTGGAGTAATCGGTAGTAGAATCATTGTTTCAATAATATTTGAAGGACCCCTAACTGGTGTCAGACAATTGGGATTTCTGCGAAATTAAGGTGAGGGCAGTTTAGCTGAATTACCTTTCCATTTACGACAGGGAATGTATTTCGAACAAGATGGCGCATGACACACTTAATTGAAAAACTATAAATTATATTATGAAAAATATTGACGTTTGAAATGTCACTTATTTGGTATCATTGGAATCAGAAAATTATGCAGAAATCAAAATGCAATAGTATACAGGGCATTCTATTTAAAAACCGAAAGTTAACGTAGCTTCCGGCGAAACCGGAAGGGAAAAAATCACTCGTATGTCAAAAAGTGCCTCTTATCATGTATATAGGACATCCCAAATTTCAATTAATTATCTTCTAAACTATAGGAGAAAAGGGAGGTGGACCATAATCCTGTTACACCCGGTATAGCAATAAATGGATTAGTAAAATTATCAATAATGTTATTCCTGCCCATTATATATTTTTAAATAAAAAAATGGGGATTAAAAAAAATTTTCCAACAGTTTTATACAGATGTCAAGAATTGGTGGTTTAAATATAACTACGTATTTAAATCTCATGCCTTAATAAATAATTGCAATAAATTCTTAACTAATTTTAATTTTAGATGTATAAAAATAATTTAATAACCTTAAGGCTCGATTGTATAAAAGTGATTTAAATACTTTATATCAGGTTTAATCATTAAAACTGGATTAGAGTAAAATTTCAATTCTGGAAATTTAAATGGAAACATGTACCTATTTTACTTAGTATAAAACACTATGACGATAGACAATTAACAATAAGTATTTTTTGAATATTTAAGACCAATTAGGTACAAAATATAAAAAATAAATAAGTAGAAGAAGAAAATATAGGCTTCCAACAAAAATAAAAGTGTTTCCTGATATAATTTGAAGAAATATACTTTAATATATTCCCAAATTTTGTTCTTCTTTCACAAAATAAATTTACTTCTTACAATTGAAGCATAACTGGAAACGAGGAAAGATGAGATAAATTTATAACAATCTAAAAAAAAACTAGTACATAACAGTTTGCTTTCTTTAAATTATGTCCCAAGGATAATAAATGTAGTAACGCCGATTTACATTACTTTATTCAGTTTATTCAGTTTAATCCTCTGTTCATGTTACCTGTCGATTTCGATATTTCGAATTTATTTTTATAAGTATGTAAGCATATGTCAAGCAATACAATCAATTCCGTTTGCGATAGTATTAAAAATAAATAAAGTTTCAATTTAAACCAGAATTGCGTAGATAATATGAAATTTATGTCACGTTCATGCAATCGGGTAATAATAAAGAAATCGAAATACTAACATTTTGGAAATTAAATATGTAAACAGAATAAAAAATCTTTGAAAACTAGAACACGAATCACTAATATCACCGGCGCACACACAAAAAAAGTGGTCTGTACATTTGATCAGGCCTATCTATCTATATGTATTTTGATGCGCTGAATCCAAATCTGACGTCCATTTGGCCCGTACACCTTCAAAATTTTGAGTAAATTGTGAAAAACTCTGAAAATGGCTAAAAATTATGAAAAATTGCAATCATGTAAATGAAGAACATTTTATTGAACTAGATTAAGTATGTTTCTTATGTATTTTAATACACTGAATCCAAAATCAGAATCTGTTAATCTCGATCATTCATATATTTATCAAAAATTGTAAAATGTAGTAATGAAGTAGCAGAAAATAGCAAAAAATACGTACAGCAATGAGCTGAACATCATTCCTCCCAAATTATACTAAAATATATATTTTAGTATAATTTGGCAAAAAGTGGAAGATGGTTTCTTTTCATAGTTTTACCGAAGATTTTCAGTTTTCTTTAATTTTCCTGAAAAATTGCTATTACACGAGACAAATAAAATCTAATATATCTTCATGATGATTGAACATGTTGATTGAATGAGAACTCGGACTGAACTGTGGGAACTTTTTAACGATAAAACAGGCTAAGATTAACTTAATCCACGATATGTAAAATAGAAAAATATGTTGAAGCAGACCATGTCAAAGATATGTCAACATCTCGCAGGGAGATCACAATATTTAACTCTTATAAAGGCAAACTAGTCATAAAATATTTGAAAATCAATTTGCTGGACATTCGGAAACCTTTTGAACAAGTGATAATTAATATTAGACATAACTAGATAAATTGCGCAGTAGATACAATATTCCACGCTGGATGCAGGAAGCATATATAGAAAGGAATAGTGCAAAATAGTATCTTGGGCCCAATCTCTATCGACACAGCGTTGACTGGAGGAAGTCATTTAGAATTTTTAAAATTCGAAATACCTCATACTTTAATATAACCGAGATTAAAAGAACGACTGTGACTGGAAATCAAATTAAATTTTTATTGCCTCAGAAGAAATTGTTTTATGTCTGGTAGAACTGTGTAATTGTGGACAGATTTGTGCATATCAAAATCATTTCGTTTTAATTGTATAATAGGGTTTAGAAGTTTTTTTCATAATACGTCTTTTTAGTAATGCAACGTCGTTTCTAGAACAAATACAAAATATACAATTCCGGTTAACTGCTTCATTCAGAAATATTGATAGCAGACCATAATAAAGTCTCACAGGAAACAAATAAGTAAGTAGATGAAATAAAACAAAATAAACTTTGAATGCAGCAAATAAGTTTATAGGATTCTAAAATTCCTTGTCTAATTCTCTTTCATAAGAACAAAAATTGGAGTAAGACGATTTGTGTATTTTATCTCAACAAATAATTTATATAAGTTCGAATGAAATGATATTTGACGAAGCGCTTTCATATTTATTGTGCAAACAAGAATATCACCATTTTAACCTTTTTAAATTCTTCTTTGTGTATCAGTTTTGTGCAAAAATAAATTGCTACCTTTTATTTAAAAGGTGGATGCCCCAAACTATTATAGCCATTTACAAGAAAGAATTTTTTTATAAAATCAGAATAATTAATTTTTCTCTTTAATATATCTAAAGAACATAACACATCTAAGTAGACTTAAATTTGGGCATGGCTGTTACCCGTATCACCTACATAAGATAGGTATAGTAGCATCCGATCTATGTGAAGAATGTAATGAAATAGGGGACCTAGATCACATTTTCTTTAATTGCAAAAAAACATAGTCAACAGTCTAATGTACTATATAACAACTTAATTAAATTAAAAAATAAAAACCCCTTTCAATCTTTTGCATCTCTTGGCACTAAATAAAAAAAAATTGTAGATTGTTTAATTTTATTTATAAATCAAACAAAAATCAAAATTTAGAGTAGGCTTACCTTGTCATCCATTTTTGTCTGTCCCAGTGTGTTTCAACCCAATCTATCCGTGGTCACTAAATGTGTATGTGTACTGAATAAATGCCCTGATCGACCCCTGGGCGAGAAGCGTGTGTCCCTGTCCTTATCCTTTTGTATTCTATTTAAAACTTTTTATATTCGTTTGGTTTAGGTTAAATTTAGGAAAAAAAAAATGTAGTTAATATATAAATATAAATATTTAATAAATTAGTGTCTGGCTGTGGGTCAATCGCCCTAATGCCATTTAAAAAAAAAAAAAAAAAAATATCTAATTATAAATTAGAAAAATAAACTTTTAATCGGTACAAGATGAAGAAAAAAATTTAATGTAATGGATTCAATCCAATTTGAGTCGAAATTCATTTGAGTATAGCAAAAGTCTTGGACTGTTGTGAATAAAAATTTGTTGTAAAAAACATCTTCAAGAATTTTTAATAAAATGTACATAATAAATTTTCTTTTTATTAATTTAACTTTAAATTCGCATATAAAATCAACAGCTAGTAACAGTGGCCTCTGTTATAGTGATTCCAATATGAATTGGAACAGCATAAAAACGCCAACAACGGGAATTTAGTCATATCCATAAGCGTCGACCAAGAAGGTTTAGAATTATCTTTTAATTCTTTAAAATATATCGAATATTCTTTTACTATTTTATATGAGTTTATATGTATGTACAATACCTATAATAACTTTTTTATTTATTTACTTACTTATTTATTTATTTATATTAGTTGAATAAGCAATTTTGATGATTGATTAAGAATTAAGAATCTTACTCACTTAGTTAATGACATTTTCTACAAACTGTAAAAATTTATATTGAGTCTTGCGTAAAATGTCATCATCCGGCAAAAACCAACGTGGAGGTGTGAGTATTCTTTGCCAGGATAGGAAAGGAATATGAAAGGTGTTAGTATGGTAGAATGTTAGAATTAAATTAGAAATAAATAACTCTTGCAAATAAAATATAACACGACAAATAAAACAAAAAGAAAGAAATAAATAAATATTTGCATTTTGTTAGAAACTCAAAAAAATCAACTCTATAAATCTCTTCAACCGGTCATCGACTGAACGTAAAAATCATATAAACAAAAATGCTGCGTGGCAATTGAATCACAAAAAACAAGAAATAAATATTTATTTAAAATTTGTTAAAAACTCAAATAAAATCAATTATAAATCTCTTGAGCCGTTCAAGCTAAGTTGCTATGATTAAAAATTGAATCACAAAAAACAAGAAATAAATATTTAAAATTTGTTAAAAACTCAAATAAAATCAATTATAAATCTCTTGAACCGTTCAAGCTAAGTTGCTTTGATTAAACGTAAAAAACATTTAAACAAAAATACTAAGTGACAATTGAATTATCAGAAGAATAGAATCGTCACCGGTTTGAATAATAATTGGTACTACGGGTGGCAAAATAGGCTACTCGTTTTCTTTTTGTATAACATGACTTTCGCATTTTCCCTATGTCGCTATTGCTCACTTCATTTACTACTTGTCGTATATTATCAAGTATTACTGCTTAAAGTTGATGATTGATTGCATTTCCGTAAATGTTTCTTTATAGTGCCCTAAACCATCTCGATCGGACTAAATATGCAATAGTACGGTGGCAACCGCGCGAGCGTATGATCGTATCTCTTGCAAAGATCATCAACTATATATTCGTTTTTAAAATTGTGCTCCTTTATACGTTTTAATAATTCTTTCTTTATCGGAGCCTTTTCAGGGATGTCCATATTTTTATTCCTCATAAATTTTAAAATGTCCTCCTTTTCGGTACTATTATTAAGTATTTCATGTAATAAACGCGAGTGATACGAAGCATTGTCCATAACAATGACCGAATTTGGAGGAATGTTAGGTAGAAGCTGTTCAGCGAACCATTTTTCGAAAAAATCCGCAGTCATGTCTTCATGATAATCAGCAGAGGATTGTGTTATGTTTTTGGCCGACAAGAGCAATGCGTTGGGTACAAAACCGTATTTGCTCCCAGCATGAAGAATTATAACGCACTTTCCTCTCGAGCAAGGTGTATTCAAACTACAATTTTTACAGTCATCTACCCAACCGTACTGAACAACATCGTATGTGTCCAACCAGGTCTCATCGAGATATACTATATGCCTATTTGCTTCACGGTATTCTCGTCGAAGTTCAACGATACGTCGCAATTCCATTATAACTATACAATTATCTATTTTTTTGTGTTTAAAGCCGCAATCTAATAAAATACCTAGTAGCGTTTCTAAATATTTATAATTATAATCCGGATAATCACGCAATTTATCACGAATCATTTCTAAAGTTGGTACTTTATTTTCCTCGTAAAAACTATAAACCGTTCGCCGAATAACGTCTTTCGAGGTATCGTCAACTCTACAAAATTTTCGTTTTTTTCCTTTCCGCTTTGTAGAGTGATCTATAACATCCCCTTCCTTAATAACGCGATAAATCGTAGAAGTCGAAAGTTTAGTTAATTCATGAATTCTATTTACAATGTCCCTATCTGTCGTTTTAATATTTTCTCTCTTTAAACATTCATAAATATTTAAAATAAGACGCTGACATTGAACATGTAAATTCTTGTTCTTATTAAACTCCGAACTAGTTTCAATTAACGGCGCCACTGGTTCAATATTTTCTTCAGATAATTCATTTTCATGCGTTTCAAAGGGCCTCCAAAAGCCATGTTAATAATAATAATTAATGCAAATATTGAAGTATTACTAAAACTACTTAATAAGATCACTAAAATGTTATAAATACCTCACAGAAAATAATTCTGTTTATCCAAAATTATTACATGAACTGAACTGTACGGTCAATATAAACAACTAGTCCAGTAGTCCATTCAAATCACGACTTAATTCGTCAGAATTCGGAAACTACCGCCCGAGTTTCACATGTGGTGCGCTGCATTGTCACATTCTCATATCGAATGTAATGTAGAGGTATCGTTCAACACATACAAGCACGATTTGCGCTCTATTTCTTTGACGATGAGAGTGGAAATGCACCCTCCTGGTGTAAACACTTTAGACTGAAGTGTTTCAATTCATATTGGATAAACTATACTAATTTATCTATATCTATTTTATGTTGTTTATAAGTGATATGTCTAATTTCCTAGTTCCTAATTCTTTA
This sequence comes from Rhamnusium bicolor, assembly GCA_029963845.1. NCBI lineage: Eukaryota > Metazoa > Arthropoda > Insecta > Coleoptera > Cerambycidae > Rhamnusium > Rhamnusium bicolor. Next base: position 351,174 of record JANEYF010002799.1, on the reverse strand, counting down.
GATATTGAAGTGCGTGCGTGCGTGTGTGGGTGTGTGTGCGTGTGCGGGAGTGTGTGTATGTGTGAATGAAAAAATATAGATATTACGCTATTGATATTATCATATCACAATTCAAAAGTTCGTGGCTAAAACACTTTGTTTGTAAGGCCAAAAAAGCAGAGATAAAAAATAAATAAAAAATAAGTGATATAACATAACTTTTTATTTAGACCTGTTCACTTTTATATGATTTTCTTGGTCTTGACTACTTTTCTTGATATGTCATGGACTTTACCTTTTTGAATGAAATTTTTGAATCATTAGTAAAGAAAATGTTTAATTTTCATGAAACAGAGTAAATAATATATAACAAAAGAATAATTTTAATACTACACTCTTGAAAAATGTCAATTAAATTTGTAGGATATCGCCTTCTTAAAGGTAGTTGCAGACCTCAGTTGCTTCATCTTATCATTTCTATTGATGCTCACAGACTTCAAAACACCCTGGTACCAATATAAATATGGATCATTAATCAACAACCGTTAATAAACAAACGATTTAAAATTCCTATATTTCAATTTTACACGATCCCGTAAAGTATCAAAACAAATCATATAAAATCGTACAGGCTGGTCCTTTAGGATATGATGAATAAAACTAGCTCGTTTTAAGAACTTGACTGGCGTAGGTGAGGGGCATGGTATAAAGTACAAAGACTTACCTCTTATATCATGTCCATTAACAGTTATTTTTTATGGTTGTCAGCGTACCCAATAGGTGAAATATTTTATTATTAATGATTGAATAATGACTGCTAAACATTGTTTAAAATAACTGGGTACAAAAAACCAAAAGCTTTATTGATATCTCCAAATGATCAATGTTGTGTATTGTTTGCCAGTTCTAAAATTTTTGTTAATAAATTTAAGAGTGTAAAATATTCGTATTTCTTTCTTAAAGTACTTTTTCTTTTTTTGAGTGAAATCTATTGATGAAATAAAATATATATTTTTATACAACGTACCAACTAAGATATACCAAAATAAAAAAAAACAGTGAAGGTTCATTTATAATGCTTTACATATAAATAACGTTCAATAAAATTGCTGCGGTGCACCAGTTTAATTACATTAAAAATAAACAGCAATTAATTTAGGGCAAAGTTTTACAGGGGTTTTGGATAGAATCAGGAATTACATACAAGTAAAAACATTGCGGTAAATATATGGGCACTAAATCTTCTTGAAACAGATACAAGGGAATAATGGATTTAAGTGCTACCTGCGACAATTCATGACGGCTCAATTGTTCCTGTAATTGCATAGTGATTTAATTTATAGTAGTTGTACATATTTTATTTAACTGCTGACTTAAGTTTGAAAACTATGTACACATAATATTCCTATTCCAATGCTGTTTATCTATTGTCATTTTTTCCACAGCTAGGTATAACATTAACAAAAATAATGCAAAGCATTCATATAAAAGTAATCCATATTTAGCACTTTTGAGATATACATCATTTCTGATTATAATTTTGAACCAAATCGATTGCAACACGTATTTTCAATCAAAAGTAGTCAAGTCCTCCAGTAAATAGATCACGAATCAATAAAAATTAAACAAAAGTGTACAGTCCATACATACACATGAAAAATTGGCTTTACTCAAACAAATGGTGACCAGTCTTTCTGCATGGAAATTGCATTCACTGATGTTTTCATAAAAATCGAAGACAAGGCCATTTGTAATTTATTTCAAATATTGTGCATGAGATAGCATCTATCGGCGGGTAGATTATCTATTCTAAAAATATATACAACTAACTGCTAAAAATACAGGGTGATCCTATATGATATGATGAATTTAAATCTCCCACCATTTGTGATGGTAAGAAGCACTGTTGAAAAATGCTCATCATGGGAAGCGACTATCTTTGCAGTTTTTTATGTCAATGTCCGCTAAACCAGCAAGTCCCGTCTTTTCTGTGCGTACGTTTTTTAAATATAAATCTGCTTGTAAATCTATTGTTCAAATGCAGATAAGATTTAGATTACATTTTCAAATTGCTGGATATGTTCTATCCATCAAGAAACATCATTTTGAATTGAGTTGAAGTTTAACACTACTGTAGTCTTAACGATCGATTCGTTTGCACCAGAAACATTAGAGCAAGTGTTTCTGTTTCTAGGGTACGTACTGTACGCCTGATGCCAACACTTACACTACCAGTAGCATTAAACTTTTCAATCCACTTCAAGATTACGTTCCTTGATGGAATATAACCATGTCGTGCAACTTAAAAATATAATCTAAATCTTCTCTTCTCTTAAACAACAGATTTACACTCAAAAAACTTGCACACAACAAAGATGCGATTCTGCACTGACCACTTCGACACGCTGGCTTGACTGAAACCAACATGAGAATGCGCAAAGATAGTAGCTTTTTATGATGCACATTTTTTTGGTACTGTTTCCCTCCATCAAAAATGAAGAGAGATTCAAATTCACAATTAATACTGGCCTATTTTAATGCAGTCTATCGAGCGGAAATAGAGGGAGGACGTACGTCATGCCCCGAGAACTACGCATACAAAAAGTTTCCAGCGACTAATATATTATCTCGACTTGTAGGTATGCACAGTAATCGGTGGCTATTAAGCATGGCTAGCATGAGATTCTGTACCGAAGTAGCGAAATATTCTTTTCTATGGTTTTGTATCGTGCGCTTACTGTGTTTCAGGTTATATATGCTTTTATTAGTTTTACTGTACTTTTATATGCTTTATTTATTTTTTGTCTGTTTTGCAATGTGGTGTGATAGGAGCGGCGAAGAAAAAAAAACAGTTGTTTTTAGTAAGAGTATTAAGGAGAATACAAAACTAATTTGTATTAAATTTACTTATTACCAAGGATATCAATATTTTGTCTTTATACGAAAACAATAAATATTTTTCAACGCCTTTTTTTTATTTTAATCTATTTTACTTCCACACCACGTCATGTGAGCTACTTACATGAGCGTTGTATCGACAATTTTTCTAAAACGTCGAGAAAAAGTACTTTAAGAAAAAAAATACGAATATTTCACACTCTTAAATTTATTAACAAAAATTTTAGAAGTGACAAACAAAACACAACATTAATAATTTGGAGACATCAATAAAGCTTTTGGTTTTTTATACCCAGTTATTTTATTTTGTAACATAAAACATATTTGGGTACGCTGACAATCATAAACAGCAACTGTTAATGGACATGATGTAAGAGGTAAGCCTTTGTGCGTTATACCATGCCCCTCACCTACGCCAGTTAAATTTTTAAAACGAGCTGATTTTATTCATCATATTCTAAAGGACCAGCCTGTACGATTTTACATTATTTGTTTTGATACTTTACGGGATACACAAAGAAGAATTTAAAAAAGTTAAAATGGGTACATTCTTGTTTGCATAATAAATATGAAAACGATTCGTCAAATATCATTTCATTCGAACTTGTACAAAGTATTTGTTGAGATAAAATACACGAATCGTCTTACTCCAATTTTTGTTCTTATGAAAGAGAATTAGTCAAGGAATTTTAGAATCCTATAAATTTATTTGCTACATTCAAAGTTTATTTTGTTTTATTTCATCTACTTACTTATTTGTTTCCTGTGAGACTTTATTATGGTCTGTGATCAATATTTCTGAATGAAACAGGTAACTGGAATTATATATTTTGTATTTATTCTAGAAACGACGTTGTATTACTGAAAATACGTACTATGAAAAAGACTTCTAAACCATATTATATAATTAAAACACAAAATGATTTCGATATGCACAAATTTGTCCACAATTACACATTTCTACCAGACGTTATTTCAATGCTTACAAAAATATGTAGTGACAAAATATTCTAAAAATACAATATTCATAAAACAACAGAGGGCTAAATATGTAAACAAATTTAAAATGATAGTAGAGGTGCTACATAACAGAAATCAATAAAAAACTGCTAATTCTGATAAGACTTCACCATTGGTAAGAATGTAGTTTATGGTTATACAGCGAAAATAATAAGAAGACACATCGCCCAAAGTGGTTACATGTGTTGAAATTTTGTTACAACTTTTGTTTACACATCGTACAAAAGAGTGTTTGGTACCTATCGATTTTTATGTTTTTGAGGATAAGAATTTCATTTTTCATATCAAAAATAGAGTAAGAATCAATATTGTTGCATATAGTGGGTAAAGTGAAAGAAAGGGAAACTCAATATATCTTCTTATAACCAAAAGATTAATGCCTAAATCATGCATTGCGTTTTAAAAACATCAGCTTACACCACATCGTTTTTAACATTCGGTGTTACAATTGCACAATAGTGTGCAGGACAAGTGACCACTTGTGCAGCCACACCTGTTTTTACAGATTTTGCACATACACTTGATAAGCTCTTTATATTAATAAGAAATTTCTAACAAATCCGGCCACTTCATCAGCCATGATCAGTTATTTAACCACCAGTCTCATTCGGTTGGAGATGGTACACATATTTTGTGCTTATTTGTATGACCACATATGTGTCCAACTGGAAAATACTACATAAACCATCTTGTTGTAATGGCTCCCCTTGTTGGTGGCAGATTTTCAAGCGGATGATTTTTTGGTCATAAACAATTCTTGTCTGGCATTATTAACACTGGTATTGCCACTGGTTGAACAGTACAGTAGCTCCCTATCTTCCAAGAATGTCTAACATTTCTGCAAGAATGGAAATTTGCTTTAATGATACGAATAAAAATGCTTCTTTAAAGAACATCCACGTCTTCCTAGTTGATTTTTTAATCTTTCCTGTGAAACTAGGATTTTTATCACAGCCTGTGAACAAATAAAACCCTGGTAAATATAAGATTTTCCTTTCCAATTGCTGCAGCTATAGCATAAACCGGAATAAATCTGTAATTTTTCCTAGTTCCAAATGCAATTGAAACTCTATCCAGATCCTTTGTTGATAAGATGAAAGAGTAGGCAATTGCTCAAACTAAGATATCGGTATATACAATGCATATAACTAATGTTCAAAGTAGATTAAAGACCTCTTATTTGGTATTTGAATTTCTCGAGAAATCATGTAAATTTTTAGGTAAAGTCACGTGTAAAAACACTTGTTTCCTGGCTGCTCTTACCTTCTTCTCTCAGGTTTCACCTTTAATACTTGGTGTAATTTATCCAAATGAAATAAATTCTGCGAAAGCCAAAAACCTCAATGTCTTTAGAAATGTGAGGGTCAAATACATTCATATCATAGTCATCTAATATCGTTGAGGAGTGTGCTTTTAAAATATTAGTAAGAATTTTACCATCATAAATTATGGAATCACAGATTCTTTGGAAGGCATGGTCATTCTACAGTGTCCTCTAGAAAGTGTGCTTGATGGAAATTTCCCATTACTGGAAAATGCAAGTGGGAATGGTTGATTTTCATGTTAGAAAAAATTCTGCATTAAATGACGATTCTGTGTGTAACTGTTAAGAGTCTGGAAAACAGCTGGACATCTAGTTTTAAAGTCCTCAGTGTAGCATTTTTCTTTCTCTTCGTAGGAGTACTGAAGAGAAAAATTTAGTTTTTTTTCAAAAGTTGAAATATTGTTAAGGAATTTTTTTACTAGTCGCACATCACTGAAACTTTGGAATAGCTTAATACCAGTGGACTTTGCTTAATAAACTGTTGCAGCAACTTGCTTGTCTACAATAATCCTGTTGTCGATGACATGAGGTCTTTGCTATTCCCTAAAAATGAATTTCCAAACTCTTTTAATGTGTTGAATAGTGTTCGAACCTTGGCGTTATGTTTTACTTGAAATAAGTGGTAGTACTTATAATGGCGCCGATTATTTTCTCCAGGTTTTAGCTGAATATCACTCTCAAATCCTTGTATTAACCGACAGATTTCTTTGTCCTGCAAACATCAAACGTCTTAGTGCCATTGAATTCTGTGTTAATAACCCTACTGTATCGCCAACTACTTTCATTGTAGCGTTAATTTGCTCATGTGCTCTTCTTTTTTAAACGACCTTATTATTTTAAAAATTAGTCACAAATATAAAATCCTAAAATTGCAATAAGAACGTCCTCTTGTGCAAAGAAACATCATCTGCATGTATTCCAATATTGATTCCTAGCCCATTTTTTACAGGAAAAATAAAATTCCAGACCTCAAAAACATATAAATCGATGCCAAACACTCTCTTGTATGCAGTGTAAAAAAAAGTTGTAACAAAATATCAACACGTGTAGCCATTTTGAGTTATAGCCGCCATCTTTGGATGGAGATTTGTAGCTGCCGAACGTGTTGTGTTGTGTATTGCATTAGCACCCGAAAAATTCAAATATAACCAAGTAGATTTCACCGTGTTGCAACAAATAAGATAGGTTAGGTAAAAAACCTCTTTATGTTTTTATATTCATTTGAGGAATAATTCAATTCAAAAACGTATTTTACTAGACATAACAGTTTTGTTTGTCTAACCTCAATCTGTCCGCCAGTGACGGTACAGTTTATCATTTTTAATCATGTCAGCCTGTTCAACTTGTACTTGTAATAAAAGTGAGGGACTTGTTGGTTGCGAAGGGCGTTGCAATAAATGGTTTCATTACTCATATGCTGGACTTACCAACGTGTAATTTGGAATGCTGTCAAAAAGCAAAAATTTGTTTTATCTATGCAAAGAATGTAAACGCAAATTCGAAATTATGGAAAAGATTGAAATTACTGCTTATTTTTGAAAATCTTAATGCTTCTAATGATGCTGTCACCAAAGTGAGCTCTCAAGTACAAAATCAGTTGGATGTCACTCTTGCTGGTTTTACTTCTATGATAAACAACTTTAAATCTGAAATTTCTAACCTAATTAAGACTGACGTTGAAAAGATTATTTATAAAAATATTGAAAACTGGTCACCAAAAAAATAGATGAATTAAGACCAAAGTTAGATAATATAACAACTTCGGTTTGTAATCCTGCACCAAAAAAAATCATATGCTACTGTTATTGCTGCTACGTCTACTTTTTTCATTAAACCTATGAATAAGCAAGGTGTTTCAACCACCAGAACTGCTCCAGAATATTAATCCAATTAACTCTAGTATAAATCTTAGTAAAGTTAGAAATGCCAGAGATGGAGGCGTAGTTGTTTCCTGTGATAATATTAGTGACTCTCACAAATTCAAGAAATTAGCAACAGAACGACTTTCAGATCGACATTTAGTTGAGGAGTTAGCAACTTTACACCCTCGTAATAGAGTGGTTGGAATTACCGAAGAACTGTACCTGACACCATTCACAATTTCCTAATGTTTTAAAACAAAAATGTTATTGCATTTAACAGTGTTTGTATAGTTATATCAGTAACTCCTCTAAAAAAAAACAAAGTAAAATATTTCAGGCTCTTTTTCAAGTTGACAAGACAACATACTGTAATGTGTTAGAGTAGGGTAAATTCTTTGTCGGTTGCGACTACTGTAACGTGTTTGATGCCATTCAAATCAGACGTTGTTATAAGTGCAATGGTTTCCACCATCTTGTAAATAAATGTCCCCTTCAATATGAAATTTGTCCGCATTGTTCTGAAAAACATATTATATCAGAATGTAAATCTCAAAATCTTTGCTGCATACATTGCCTAAATTTCAATAAGGGAAATAAGGATTGAGGGCTTGAGGCTAAGCATGCTGTATGGGACAAAAATTGTGTTGTTTATCTCAGTGGCGGCGCGTGATGTTGTCCACAGAGAAGGCTTGAAATTTAAATGGCAACTAAATTTCAATATGATAACTTTTAATAAAAATCAAAATAGTTTTGGAAAAAAATTGATAAATAAAGGTGTTTTTCTACAAACAAAAAATTGTACTCATTATCACTGCCAAAGTATAAAATTATTACTTTTAATAAAAATTAAAATAGTTTTGAACAAGAAGTTACATAACAATTATTTTCTAGAAAATAAATAACATAAATAAATATTACTTCTAAAATAACAAAAACTAAGTAACTATATTAATCTTTGGTGTAAAGTCTAAATATTTTTATAAATCAGTGGTAACCTGCGATTTCAGAACTAGCTAAATGGTTGATTACTTCTTCATAAAATGAAAATAAATTATTTTTCTTCAACTCTGACAAAGAACGTCCTTCTATTGAAATAAGCAATATATATGACAGGCGGTCTTAAGCTATTGTGTTTCTAGTAAATGTTCTTATGCGTTTGAGTGCTGAAAACGATCGTTCTATAGAAGCTCAGGTTACCGGAATTGTTGACACTAAAGATAAAAGTTTGTACAGTTCAGAGAGACAGCTTTTTAAATTATTATTATATATGAAAGTAAGCATTTCTTGAGGCGATTTTGAATTTGCTAAAAGTTGCTGGTCAAAAAATAACACACATAGTCATCATTTTAAAAATCTTTAGAAAAAATATGAAGTTTTTATCCAACAATAATGATTTTAATCCATAAGCTGCTCTTAAGTCTGATCATCATTTAGAAAGTCTTCACTTTCCGAAATAAAATTAAAAACGTCAATAAGTTTTTCCTGTATGTGTCAGCAGTGAAAACAACTCTAGATGAAAAATTCCAACGAGTGGGAGCATTACTCGGAATTCTATGTTCCATAATTCTATTTAAAATATCAGATCTTTTACTAGATTTTGAAAAAAATGACAAAAAACCAGTGACATTTGAAAAAACATTCTAACTTCTTTAATTCCGTTACAGGCTTTACTTAAAACCAAATTTAATTTGTGTACGTAACAGTGAGTGAAGTAAGCTTGAGGAGCAATATCTTTTATTTTAGTTTGGAGTCCATTAAGATGTCCTGACAGCCGCAGTGCCTTCATAGGCTTGTGCAACTAATTTATTTTTCAAATCAAATTTAATTTAAATAAACTGTCCGTGTTTCTTCCACTATTCACATCAAAAAAACCAACAAACCTTTCAACAACTCCACTGTGCATTACATATCCAAAAATTACGAAAAGTTGAGATTTACAAGTAATGTCCGTCGTTTCATCAATTTGCCATGAGAAAAATTCAAAATTATGTAGTTCTTCATAAATTTCGCCTTTAATAATGAAGCTAACACTATCAAGGTCATTTTGAATTAATTTAGACATTCCAGAAAAAACAGTGGAATTATTCAAAAAGTTCTCTAATTTTGCATCATACGTTTTTAAAAAATCTACTGGCTCCTTGAAATTTCCTTTATTATACAAATCGCGTTTTTCGTCCTGTCCTCGAAAAGAGTTTTCTTTATAACGGCATCAATTAATCTCTTTAATATTTCCCTATTTTCACGGACTTTTTCATTAAAATTTTCTATTTCTCTTTTATGCGCAGAATCCAAGAAATTTACAATATTTTGTTTACCCATTTCGAATTTAATGCAAGATGAAATATGCTCTTGAAATTTTTTCATGCTTTTCTAAACCTCGTGACAAATTTTGCAAATTATTAAACACGGCCCTACCACAAATTGAGGATTGATCATTAGTAAATAACAAACATTTCCAACAATATAATTTGTTTCTAACTGCTGATGCCGGTAACCACTCGATTTTTGATAATTGCTATCACTAAATCCTCTGTTTTGTTTACCACTTGTGAAAACTAATGACGGCATTGACGGTGTAGGTGTGACCATTTTTTTAATTCTTACCTTTTGATCATAACTAAGAGAACTAAATCCATTTAACAACAAATAATCCACCACATCTGGACAACAAGACATGTCGTTGGGAATATTTTCACTTAGAGCACTCATTTTTCAACCGTCTGTTAAATATTTTATGTATGTTTATGTTGTTCTTCCACGAAACCACAAATTGTCACTGTCCTTCTTCTATAAACTGTGAGAGAGGGATCAACGATCAACTGAAGTGTACATGCGCTAGAAAGAGATGGGATGCTAGAGGCTAGCTGCCCTAGCTTTACCGATCCAGAATGTTTGCTAATACGCGCCATAATTCAAGGTCACGAACAATGTATTGAAATAAGATTTGGCTCGCCGCTAGCCTCAGTTCATTCAAGCAAACGTAAAAGCGTGATGAGAGACCGGGAAATATGCATACATGGAGTGAACCATCCGGACTACAATGTTACGTGTTTGTGGAAAGCAAAATTTTTTTACACTGAAAATTAATTAATGAATTATAAACAACATTGAGAATTGAGATATACCTAAGTAGATATTTCTACTTGTGAAAAATATTAGTTTGGAGATATTCTGCTTCTCACAAAATTGTAGAGGAGGCTCAGCCTCCCCTGCCTCTCCTGACCAGCCGCCACTGGTTTATCTAGAAAACCTTAGAAAACCTAGAAAAATTCTAAGGAATTATTTATTAACACATACGTCGATCCATGCGACTGCATTGCCTTGACTGAAACGTGGGCTCACTCGGGCATTTCAAATGCTGAGTTGTTTGACTTAAATTTATACGATGTATTTTGCACGGACAAAAAAATTTCAGGTAACTAATGCTGTTGGCATTGAATAAGAAGTTCAATGCATGTTTGTTTGATATCCACTCGTTATGTCCCGGTTTAAGTCATATTAACTTTATTGATATATTTGGTGTAAAAGTAAAAATGTGTGATAATTACCTTTTTATTCTTACATTATATATTCCTCCTAATAGTGCTTGCGAGGATTACGAAGCTTTGTTCGATAATATTGAGTCACTTTACAATATGTACGGTTTCAATATTTTAATTATGGGAGATATAAATATATCGGAATATATTTTAAAAATACCTAGAAGAAATAATAATTTTCTGCAACATTTTATTAATTTTCATAACTTAGAGCAGCACAATAAAATAATTAATAATAACAATAGGCTGCTGGATCTAATTTTGTGCAATGTGCCATGCAGTGTTTAGAAAGCAACCTCAATGTTATTAACAGAAGATTTGCATCACTGTTCCCTCAGTATCAGAGTTCTTATACAGAAAGGAAAGCAAATAATTTTCCCTTATCTAGCCATACATCTTTCAATTTTAAAACAGCTAATTTACCCGCACTTTGTTTTAAATTAAACCTTATTGATTGGGCTTTCTCGTCGGATATGTCGGTTAATGAAGTTTTATTTGAATTCTATGAAAAAAATATATGCCGTCTTTAGAAATAATGTCCCTAAAAAGATAGCTTGCCACAAACAGTACCCTCCTTGGTTTAATTCCAATACGATTAGACTTTTAAAATAGAAGGACCGAACTCGGAGTATGTATATGAAGTCTAAGCAACAGGTTGACTAAAACCACTTTAAAGACTTAAGAACGTTCTTTAAAAAATCTATTCGTGATACATATAATAGATACATTGAAGAGGCTGAGAATTCTATAAAAGCCAATCCAAATAAATTTTGGGGATTCATTAATTCAAAAAGTATTTCCAGTAGTATGAATTATAACAATACTTGTCAATTCTTTTGCTAATTTTTTTTCCAATGCCTTTATCAATTTTAGTGAATACATACGCGGCAACAGCTTATGTAATAATAACGATCTCCGCATTGGGCAGTTTAGTGAGAAGGAAGTACTTAAAGTCAATTAAAAAGTTGAAAGCAAATATTACCACTGAACCTGATCAAGTTCCTGTATTTATTATTAAAGATCGTGCTAGTGTCTTTTATAAACCACTCTGCATTATTTTTAATTTGATCTTAGAAACTGAGACATTTCCGAATATGTGGAAGCAATCCAGATTTTGTCCAGTATTTAAAAAGAGTAATAAGCACGAAATTGAAAATCATCGTCCTATTACCAGCTTATGCAAATTCTCTAAAATTTTTGAATTTTTGATATATGATTATATTTCATTTTTTACTAAAACTGTAGTTGTTGAAGATCGGCATGGATTTATCCACGGATAGTCCACGGTGTCGAACCTTGTGTGCAAGACTCAATTTATCTCCGAAGCAATAGATCGGAAAGGTCAGGTGGACCTTATTTACACTGACTTTTCCAAGGCGTTTGACAGATTGGACCACGATATAATATGAACAAAATTGGAAGACGTTGGCCCTTAGCATTTCTTTGATAAATTTATTCTATTTATATCTATCCTGCCGATCTCAATTTGTACAATATCGTGGTTACCAATCTGTTGAATTTACTCAAAGATATGGAGTGCTGCAGGGTTCTGTACTCGGTCCATTGTTTTTTATATTATTCATTAATAATATTGTTGATAACCTAGATGTACATTATTTGCTATATGCTGAGGATCTAGAAATATATTTCTGCGTAAACTCTGATTTTGATTGCCTGAGACTCCAGCAGAATCTTGACATTCTTAACAACTGGTGCGTTAACAATCGTCTGCCTTTAAATGCTACCAAATGTAAAGTCATGTCACGGAAAACAAATCCATTTATATTTGATTATAGTTTGGACAACACCACCGTAGAGAGACTCGAGTTTATTAAAGACCTTGGCATTACATTTGATTCCAAACTAACTTTTTCTAAACATATTGAAGAAATTGTATCTGGATCATTCAAATGTTTAGGTTTTGTTTTGCTCAACAGCAAAAATTTTAAGAAATTGTCTACTCTACGCATGGTGTTTGTTAGTTTTGTTAGGTCCAAACTAGAATATGCTTCTATTGTCTGGAATCCTAGTTACAATATTTACATAACAGTACTAGAAAACGTGCAACGAAGATTTTTCAAATATGCAATTTTTTATTTGGAGGGTACATATCCTGTTAGAGGAACCCCTCAAGAATTACTTTTAAATAAATTTCAAATGAGGAGTCTAATTAGGAGACGAGTGATGCAATCAGTAAGTTTTTGTACAAAATAATTAATAATGAGATTGACTGTCCTGTATTACCTCAATTATAAAATACAGAACTCCCAGATTAAGTGCAAGGACAAATAATATAGCATAACTATTCGTACCTCTCGTACAAATATTTTAATTGCATCTCCTATGTGTCAAATATGCTTAAGTTATAGTAATATCGAGAACAGTCTGGATATATTTAACTGTAAAATTGCTGATATAAAAAATATTTTGTAACGTAGATAGATTGATCCCATATGAGTAATTATTCATTGTAGTATATGTATGTGTTTAAAAGAAGCACGTTAAATTTTAGAAATTTTATTAAAAAGGTTAATTAGATACTAACAGAATTTATATCTTACATTTACTTATAATTTGACATGTTGCAAAACTATTTTAATTCTAATTTGACTACCCTGGTTTTATATTTATAAAAATTCCTGTGTCTGATGATGTGAAGTAATTAATTTGTTCACGAAACCGGTCACATTAATAAAGGAATTTTATGAGAATTTTTCTGTTTCCTTTATCATAAAAAATATTTATTTAATGCATGTTTAATTATTATTTTATATAATAACTGGTCAAAATGGTGTTTTCTTTTACAAGTGGTGTGTTTATAGTACGAGCCGAAGGCGAGTACTATAAACCACACGAGTAAAAAAATAACACATTTTAGTCTCGAGTTGTATACAAAATTTTTTGTATCGCCGTTCGAAATTAGAAAACAGTATAATTTTGTAAAAATACGGCAAATTGACAAAGTTACCTTGCCGTAATGACTAAATTCTATTGCTGTTTCCATAGAAACCAATAATAAAACAACTAATTATTGAACGATTTAAACGTCGCATTTGACACATTTTACTTTTCAATAATTATTATTTATATCAAAATGAGTGATAGTGAGGAAGATTTTATTCCTAGTACTTCTCCGGAAATCAGGGAGCAAGCAATTGCTGTAACTTTAGATTTATTATACCAGGGAAATCTAGAAAATTGTACGAAAAAAAATATGATTTATTTATGCACTGGTATAAGCAGAAAACTGTAACATATCTGTTTGTTTTTTTGACATATCTATCTAAGAAAGCAAAAACTTTAAAATGTTTAAGTCTCTGGTCCAAGTTTTCGATGCTTAAAGCAGTTTTGAATGTAAAGAATAATGCACATGTATCCAATTATCAAAAAGTAAAAGTTTTTTTGAAAAGATAATCCAGTGGGTATAGGCCTAAGAAATTTAAAGTCTTTGACAGAGCAGATGACGAACGTTTATTACTAGAAGCACCAGATGAAAAGTTTTTAATGTTGAAAGTTGTATTAATAATGGACTTGGCTGGCGCTTGTCGTCGAGAGGAACTCTACAATATGACTATTGATGACATTCTGAGAAAAGACTGCATGCTGGTTGTTAAAGTACCTGATTTAAAGATCCACATTGAAAAACCTTTTACGGTAATTGGTGAGACAGTTAATAGAATAAATCCACTAAATATTTATGATAAATATGCAGCTATACTCATGTGAATCACAAAGGAGTTTTTTTTCAATATCGAGGAGAAAAATGTACGATCCAACGAGTTGGTATTAATACATTTTCAAAAATACCAAGTATTATAGCTAAATACCTTAACTTATCTAATCCTGAGCAATATACGGGTCACAGCTTTAGGAGATCTTTGGCATCACTTTTAGCTGGTTCTGGAGCTGATATTCTTACCTTAAAACTTCATGGGGGATGGAAATCCTCAACAGCTGCAGAGGGATATATAGAAGATAGCATCCAGAACAAAAAGGAAGTTTCAAAACATGTATTTTCAAACAATACTACAGAAATGACTATGTCTGCTGATGTAGTCGTTGGTGAAAATCAGACCAACCACCATATTAATATAAATGAATCAAATATTTTTCGCACATCTGAACCTATAATTCCAGGAATAAATATAAATAATGGTAGTAACAGTACTATTCATATAAATTTTCGTTAAATAATGAATAGAATTGTTCATGAAATTTGTTAATAATTAATAAATGTTTGATGTAAGAACTTTAATTTGTTGTCTGTTGACTATTAAGTTTTATTTCACACTGTGAAATAAAATTTCTTTATTTCACACTTTCTTCTTTATTTTTCACTTGTCAATAATGACATTGTTTTGATTGATGGAAACTGTCCAGTAAAGGTCACTTTAGGATCTGGCGTTACAAAAATATCTTTATATTCTATTTATTGTGTGATATTTTATTTTAATTTATATTATTCTGTTGTATACCGTTATATAGTTGTTATATTTTGTGCTATTGTATTTTTATATATGTATTTGTACGGTATTTTTCACTATTTTGGATTTTTGTGTATGTCTGTTTTATTTATCTTTTAACTGGGTTTCATCACTCGTTGGATAACTTATTGTAAATAAATAAATTAATAAATAAATAGATCTTGGAATCACACCACTTTGGGCGATGCATCTTATTCTCATTGTATAATCATAAACTACTTTCTTAACTATGGGGTGTCATCACAATTTGCATACATTTATAACTAGCACATCCACTATGAAACATTCTTTCTATCATACGCATGCTTTTTCCCCTATTGTGTTGTTTAAATATGAAGGAAAAAAATCTTAAGTATAAGAACAGCCCTTAGTGCAGTAAAAATAAATTATGACCTGGGCAAAATTGCAACACAAATGATTCTTTTTGCATTATACTGTGTGAAGTGTCTTTTTTTAACATATTCAAAATCCCCATTAATGCCGGCTCAGGAAGTCAGTGAAAATCCAAGATGGCGGCTGAATTTTTTTTTTTTATTAAAAAATTTATAACTATATAACTTTGTATTTATAATGTATGATATAATGGTGATACAAGTTATGTGCTCGATGGAGGGTCCTTACTGCATCGCCTGCCATGGCATAATGACAGTACATTCAGGGATATAGCAAGATGTTATGCGTCGTTTGTGACAGCTAATTATGGGCAAGCAACTGTAGTTTTTGATGGTTATACATCAGAATACACAATAAAAGACATGACCCATAATCGCCGAACAAATACAATTTTCCCCTCCGTGAACTTCACACCAGATATAACATTCACAGGAAGTAAGGAAATGTTTCTCACTAATAAGGGAAACAAGCAGAAAATAATTACTCTAATCGCTGAAGAAATACGACAACAGGGATGTTCAGTAATTCATGCAGTTGATGATGCTGATGTTGACATTGTTAAAACTGCAGTGGAATCTTCAAAAATGAAAAATACAACAGTGATAGGAGAAGACACTGACCTATTGGTATTGCTGATTTATTGGTGTAATCAACCGTACCACAAGCTGTTTTTCAGAAGTGATAAGAAACCTTCCAAACAGAATAACATTTATGATATCAATGCCATTAGATATCCGCTCGGAAATGACTTAGTGAACAGTCTATTCTTTATACATTCGTATACAGGATGTGACAGCACCTCCAGAATATTCCATATTGGAAAGCAATCAGTTTTCAAACGTTTTGTTGAAGATCAATACTTTCGTGAACTTGCACTACCGTTCAGCTCAACAAACCTTAATCCCAGTCAGGTTGAAGAATTTGGAAAGAAGATAATGGTATGTATTTTTGGTGGAAATCCAGATGATACACTAAATACACTTAGGTATAGAACTATTATTGATAAAGTATCGAAGGCAAAATGTTTCGTTCAGCCACAGAACCTTCCCCCAACGGAATTAGCTGTCAAGTACCATAGCCTCCGTGCATATTTGTAAATTTGTATATGGAAGCAAATGCAAGAAGGCTTGAACCCAACAGAGTGGGGATGGAGTATACATGATAATATGTATGTACCGAAAAAAATGGATTTGCCACCAGCACCTGAAAGTATATTACGCATAGTAGGATGTAACTGCAAAACCTGCTGTGGTGCCATGAAATGTAGTTGCCGAAAGAATGGTTTGGAATGTACCAGTTCATGTGGTCAGTGTCAAGAAACAAATTGTGAAAATAGTCCGCAGCGAATAGAAGATGAAGAAATGGAAAGTAGAGATGAAGATTATGATGAATTGTGAAAAAACAGCCAAATCATTTTAATTTTTGTTCAATAAAGGAAAATAACCCATACTTTGAAATAATGGTTTTTTGTTCTTGTAAGTCTAATGTGTAATAAAGTTTTCTCTAATGTATAATAGGCAATTTGAGTGATTCAATACCTGTCCTATCTTACCTATTCAATACCTATTTTATGCTTTTATCTTTATATTTTAAACATTTTTGCCAAATTACACCTTATAAATACAAAGTTATACACAGTTATAAATTTTGTAATGAAAAATACAAAATTCAGCCGCCATCTTGGATTTTGACTGATTTCCTGCGCGGGGATTAATGGGGATATTGAATATGTTAAAATAGACACTTTTCACAATAGAATGCAAAAAGAATCATTTGTGTTGCAATTTTGCCCAGGTCAAGGGAATTTTTACACCATATTGACTGCACTACCTCCCTAATACATAATAATTACATATTTATTTAAATTCTTTCTGCACTTCAATTTTTAGATATTCGGAGTTAAAATGAGGCCTCAATATATCTGAATCGTATATTAGTCTATTTTATTCGATATTTTAAATAGGAATTTTTTTGGGCCGTACTAATGTCATGTAAATTATGGAGATAATCCTCGTTCTACCCGAACTGAACAGAGTGAATCATTTTGTAGACACATCGTGTGCATTTATGAGATTAATGTTATCAGATAATAAACCATTTATATTCTTTTGAAATAACTGTGTAAGCTTTTTATGAAATATGTTCTTTAATTATTTTTGTTTGTACAAAAATGGAGTTAATATGTTTTTCGTATTTTATAATATGTATGGCCAGTCACAATTCACTCCCTTTGGTTTCACAAAAAAAAAATTACTTGTATTTGGTGAGGCAGTAATAAATGAGGAAAAAGGTTTTCAGAAATAATGTACTTTATGAAATTTATCTATGCATGGATAATGGCGTGGTTGACATTATGAAAAATAAATTACTAATTTATGTGAATAAAATAATTTATCGAATAAGAAATCAGAAATTGTCGGCGTTTTTTAAACGCAGACAAAACGAATTTGCCAAGAATTACAATACAATAATGGTGGCCAAATTCGTTGCAACTAATCCCGATTTCTGTTCTGCCAAAATTAGGAACATCCAAACATCTGTGTAAGTATAAAATATTTGTTTACTTGTAATTTGAAAGCTAACTAGGTACTCAGAACATTATTTTTTATTAGACAATCTTCATCATAACCTCAAAATTACAAATATGACAGATATGTCTTGTTTACATAAGTTGTAAAGTTCAAAGCTACTGAAAGTGTAAGGCAAAATGGCACTGTAAATCTCACAAAAATACCATATACTTTTAATTTTGGATCTCTCCTGGCAAGTTGTCATCAATTCTTTCTCAATTCGATATCATCTGGCAGTTTTATAAATAATCTTTGTGGTGTCTTTACACTTGTATTTTTCAGTTCGGCACCAAACACCGCGTATAACGATGGAAAGTCATTATTTTATGTGATAAATAAAAAACGATACCGAGCGTTACTTGCGCTTATTTATTTACTACAAGAATGACGTCATAGTAGATAGTGACATGGCAGCTCGGGTTTTCGCATTAATTTATATATTAGAAACTTTAATGCTATTTTATCCTATAAAGCGACTTCATTTAAGCGAATTAAAAATTCCTGTGGACTAATACTATGATATGAACATTTTAAGAAACCTTAAAAATAAGAGTCACATAGCCTATTATCTGCGACTGCAGAAAAGCAAACCATTTACTCTTACCAGAATCCATTAAAATTATTGTTCAGTTTAATTTGTACAGAGTTATCCAACGAAAAGGCCAATTCCTATATTTTGCTTATTTTTCGAAAAAAAAATTTCAAATAAAAGTTGCAGTGAATCAAATGTGCTCTTCTAGAATCTCTACAAAGAATATACAGGTGGTCCCATAAAAGCGGGACAAACCAAACTTACATTTTTTTAAAAAAGGCATCCTATATTTTTTTTAAATTTTTGAAATCTTTTTTTTTGTACTTTCAGATATGTTATATTTTATTTTTTACTGTTTCTATTTATTGCAAACTTTATACTGCCAGGCATCTACTAGGTTATCAGCTTAGTCATGGATAAAAAACACTTAATTTGATACTCATGCCTTACAGAATAATTTAATAAATACAAAAAAACAAAGTGCATTATAATTATTATTATAACTACTATTATTCATACTATACCAAATAAAATGTGATCCGATACGCCTCCAGTCCTCAGTCATCACATCCCTTCCATATCTAATCCCTTCCCTTTCTACACTAAGTTTATTGTAGATAGAACAAACAACAGTGTTGCCAGTTGCCTGATAATTATCAAAATCTACAATTTAGAATTTTAATTGGTAGTTGTTAATGGAGCCTCTAATAATAGCATAATCTACGATAATTTTTTGGAAACGTCACTTTTTTTATAAAATTTTTACACCTTGAGAAATAACCAAAATTGTGTTATGTAAAGTGCATAATATGCAATGAATACTGTTCCATTTTACCAACTACGATGAACATTTGGCAACATCTAGTTAGTTATAGGCGGCATACGAGATTTTATTCATGCAGCTACGATCATTTATTTTATAATAAATGCTACACTGCACGAAAAATGAGAGCTCTACCCTGCAATGAGTGCGAACTGCACGCAGTACTATATGTGGACGCATTTTTTCAAAGGTCAATGTAATTTAATCAAAACCAAAATGATCAAACCTATAACCAAAAGTCAATTAATGACGAACATAGTAAATGGTATTTTATTAAGTTCAGAATACGTGAAAGAATCATAAAATTCCACAATATTATACAAAAATATAAACGAAAATGAAGATGATAATATAATTTCTGAAGTCGAACTAGACAGCCAATTGCTATATTTCGAAAAGTTTCTATTCAATATATTTACTTGTAACTGTTTTACTTTTGTTTATTTATTTTTTTATAATAAAGTTTTTAAATATTGGCGTATTATTTGAAGTATCTAGTAATTTTTCCTAAAATCTTGTAATTTCATTGTTACTTTCTGATAATCACACATTCACAACCTGGCAACACTGCAATAAACAATTTTGTGATCACGTGGTGAACTGCTCCACGTTGTCGTTGTCTCATTTTTTTTATTGCGTCAGACGTTAGCGTGGTAAGTTAAACTAGCAGTTCTCTTTAACTTAAAAATGTATGTTTATACAAGAGAAGAAAAAGTGCAAATGATCAAGTGGTATTACGGGGGTAATACTGCTGAGGGAGTTATCGGACGATTAGTTTTTACATTTGAAAACCGTCCTGCCCCGACGATTCAAACTGTATTAAACATCATTCAAAAGTTTGAGTTTGTGCGACAAATTGCAGAAAATGTAGTCATTTAAATGACGAAGACGAGCCTACACTTTACTTAAGTGCTTCCCTTAAGTAAAGTGTAGGCTCGTCTTCGTCGTCTGAAAAGGCGGAAAACTAATGTCTGTAGTTTCGCCCAGGTAAATGCACCTTCTTCTAGTAGACAAATCTCGCAAGAAGTTGATGTACAAGAGCGAACAGTGCGGAATATTCTGAAAAGAAATAAGTACCGCTGCTACAAAATTATGACTACCCAAGAAATTATTCCTGAGGATCGTACGAAACGAATGGATTTTTGCGAATCCATGATGGAAAAGGCTAATGAAAAGGAAAATTTCATCAAGAATATTTTATTCACTGATTCATCTTTTTCCATACATGGCCGGCATAATCCTTCTCTAGTTCGATATTGGTCCAGGGAAAACAAACATTTGAGTGTGCCATTACTTACTCAATATCCACAAAAAATAAATATTTGGGCAGGCATTTTAAGTGATCATATCATTGGTCCTATTTTCATTGATGGTAACTTAAATGCCCACAAATATTTAAATATTTTACAGAATTATTCCAACTGTTCAAGCTCTTGACGTCAACTTCGGGGAGATTTGGTATCAGCAAGACGGCTGTCCTGCTCATAATGCAAGAGGGGTGCAAGAGTTTTTAGACAACACTTTTCACGATCGTCTTATAAGTCGAAGAGGCACAATAAAATGGCCACCAAGATCCTCCGACTTGGCGCCTAATAATTTTTTTGTGGGGATATGCAATATCGCATATTTATAAACATTAACTCGAGCGAGCGCGTGACTTGCAAAAGTTAAGTGATAAGAGGGTTGCCATCCTACAGAGTGTGACTCCTGACATGCTTTTAACTGTCAGGAACGAATTTTATCACCGATTACGGTATTCTCAGGTGCAACAGGGCGACATTTTTGAGCCCCTTTATAAAATAACATTTAGAAACAAAATTGTTTGGTTTCATTTTTAATACGTTTTTTAAATCTATTTTATTTAAGAATTTTTTATTTTATTTTCGTTAGAATATTTGTTAATTTATTTTTATTTAATAGCAGAATGCCACTTTACTTTCACGCCAAATGGTCAAATTACTCAGAGAATTGCCACTGAGTTTTTTTATGCATCTTAAAAACATTTATGCATCAAATAACTAGAAATTTTCGAAATAAACAGGGATACGTAGTTATTTACAGAAATAACAACTATACTCCGCAAGATTTTGAAATTTACTAACCAAAACATTACTAACAGTGTCATCGGCTACCTGATCTGATGAAAGGCGGGCCATCGCAGCGCATGACCTAAAGATGAATAATTTATTGCCCCGCTACTAATTATGCATACCAATGGTCGTGCTCGCAACTTCCTGGTTTTTGGGGGCTTTAGGAGAATTTACCCCGAGTGGCCATTTTACTAACTCTGTCTTTGTTTTTCTTATTAGTTTTAGATAAAGAGAATATTTGTAAATATCTAGAATTTTCCTAAACACCTAATATCTGTACAATAAACTGTGTGTGGAAAGATGGGATATGATAGAGCGTGCCCTCTTTACTTCACAAAGACATCGTACAATGAGGCAACATTGATACATAATTCTCTTTCTCTCCCATGCATGACTTTGCTATTTGTATCCTTTATGTACACACAAACAAACAAAATTAAACTTTTCCCAATAGTATATATATATATATATATATATATATATATATATATATATATATATATATATATATATATATATATATATATATATATATATATATATATATATATATATATATATATATATATATATATATATATATATATATATATATATATATATATATATATATATATATATATATATATATATATATATATATATATATATATATATATATATATATACATATGTGTGTGTGTGTGTGTGTGTGTATGTATGTATTGAAAATATATTAAAATTACAAATTACGTTTTATTTAGAAAATTGTAATCTCTTTTGATAACTCTCAATTTGGTTTTAGAGCAATAAAATCAAAGCTTTAGCCATTAACACTTTAATAGATATAATAAACAAATGTTTCCAGGAATGCGAATTTTTGTATGCACCGTTTATAGATTTGATCAAAGACTTGGTCTGTGTGTTCTATAACATTTTGATAAATAAATTATCTTTTTTACAAATTTTCCACAAATAGTAGCCTTTTGGTATAATCTTATCTTGAAGATAGATTCCAATTTGTTGAATATTGCAATTTAAAATCAAATTAAATTGGTACAAGTATTGGTGCACCTCAAGGTTCAGTATTAAGTTCAATACTGTTCCTTATTTACATTAATGATTTACCAAAATGTTTATTTAAGATTCTATTATTTATTGCTAATAATTCTGAACTGACAATTGATGATTGATTTCTAAGTAATCAGCTAGTATTAAATAATGAAAAAACTAAATCAATAGTTTTGAATCTAAGACGTCATACAGTTAACATTAATTTTTCTGAAAACGTAAAATTTTTAGGGGTCTACTTAGATCATAATTTATCCTGGGAATAACATATAAACTATGTTTGTAAGAAATGTCCAGTAACATATTTTTAATACGTAGTCTTGTTAACAGTGTATCTCAGCCAATATTACTAACAGCATATCATGGACTTATTTACTAATCTCTTTCATATGCGATTCTAGTCTAAGGATATTCCGTACATGCTATGAATGTTTTTTCTATGCAAAAGAAAGCTGTAAGAGTTATAGCAGGATTAAGTTATAGAGAAGATTGTAAGGATATTTCTTAGAAATTGTCAATACTGACATTGCCTTGCACCTACGTTTTACATTGTCTTCTTTGCATTAAAGAATATCAGAACCGATACGTGAAACGTGAACTATATCATGCCTAATGGCAAGAAAATAATAAGCAAATAAACCATAATTTTCCACGCTTATCCAAAATTATAAACGGCAGAGATTGTTATGCCATAAAGTTTTTTTAATGTATTGCTGAATATTATTCAAAACCTAGATTGTAGTCGTTGTAAATCTGTGATAAAAAATTATTTACTTAAAATGCCTTTTATAATTTTAATGAATATTTATATTCTGATATATCATGTATAATTGTGTAAAATGTATCATTATTTATTCTTGTTCGTCATTATTTTAATGACGACGTGTTGCATAGACATTTATGTGTTATTATTATATTATTCTTGACTGTTATATTTATATATTTGATATGTGTAAATACTTTAATGTATAAAGCACCAATAAATATCAATTTATAACTCATAATTTGGTTATTAAAATAAAGCCAAGGAAGTCAAAATTATTTTATATCATTAAAACTGGGTAAGGCAAGATTATTTAATCAGTAAATGCAGTAAAATTATCTTTTCGTTTTATTTCTCTATCAAAAATAAACTTGTTTGTTAATTAATCAATAAAGCCGAAAGGGTTAGGAAAGTCAGGTATAATCTAAATTGATTTTGAACGAAATTTCCTAAAGTTCAAAACTTTTGTAATAAAGTAGAAGCTTGCACGTTCACCATTAATACAGAAGAACCGCGACCGTGACTAGTCATCGTTGGCTCATCTAATATTAACAAATAAGTCGTAAACCGAGTTTAAAATTGAATAATACTTAAGAAACTGCATTTCCAATAGTTTTTATTAATCTTGTGTAATTTGCTGTAACTCATCATTAAATAAAATGAAAATCATTATCTTTGTGTAAAGTTTGCTGAATAACTTTTAATTTCGGTAAGAAGTATTTTAATCTTTGTTCAACTTTCAAACTGTCCTTGACATACAATATATCACAAATATGGTTCGCACGGGTCTTTTCCTCGCTTTCTTTTATTGTAATTATTTCTCGAAATCAATAATACAGTAAAACAAAAATTTTGATTTCAAATTGAGAAAAAATATATAAGCAAAAATCATAACAAACTGATATCAAATATCGAAAAATAGTTTGTTCATGTAACATACTGAACGGATCAGTTTTTATAGAAATGGCTACTAGGGTGGTCCTTACTTTCAAACTTTTAAAAAGTGAAAGTCTCACCCTCCACATTTTTTCCATCTTGGTTCCTTATGCCACACATAAAATTTTAGCCTAATCAAATTGACCCAATCCGTGCCACAAGGACCTTGAAATTCTGGGAAGTGAAAAACATAAAAGTAAATACTCTAAATTTATTAAAAAAGATAAAACAGTTTATTCTGATATTAATATTATACAAAATTGTTTAAAATACTCTAAATAACAAATTTGACACATAATCTGCCTACCACAGTGTGCCAGGCAGTGTCGGGCACACACCTATAAGCAGAGGTGGTGGTGGAAGTGCATAAACATAAATTTGCAGGTTCTGACGTGCTCTAGTTAGTAGTTATTATACCGCCAACGAGTGCTGACATTATCTGTGCATTACATTTGCCTTTCTGTATAATATTGCAGTATAGCTTTAAAAAGAAAACTTCGTAAAAATATATATTTGATTGGCTCCCAAACCAATCAAATATTAGGTTGTAAACTACCTTCGATTAAACAAATGTTACAAGTTTTTTTCATAATTTAAGAAATGTAAAATTAAATATTCGGGAAAGTGCTGGTTTAGCAATTGATGAAACATCAATTTTTTGGCAAAAGGCCCGCATCCCAATGAGAGATTCACAACATTGTATCGCCAAGTTGGAATCTTTGTACAATGAGTGGAGAAATTTACACAGGGGTAGAACCGAGACTCAAATAAAAAAAGAAGAGTCATTCGTGCAGAGATTAGACGATCTTTTTGATATAGCTCATTCACCAGCTCTTGAAATCATCAAAGTAAATAAGGACAAATAATTTTTGATTGCTCAGAGACAGAAAGGAAGATTAGGTTCTTTGACAGGTGTTGACAAAAAATTGTCTGAAAAAAGAGAAGAGAAGTTTAGAAAGATTGAAGAAAGAATGCGAAAGGCGGGAAAGAATTCAAAATTCAAGTATTTTAACGGGAATATCAGGTGAATATTTTAGGTTCCGCAATTTGAATAAAATGACCTAACAAAATACTTATAGTTTCAGACACTGATATCACTAAAAATTTAGAAATGGACTCAAGAAATATAGGTGATGAATATGATGATAATGAAAATGAAGGAACCCTGAATATATTAGAAACCGACCAATCACAACCTATGACAGATGATGATGAAATCCTAGATATACTAAAACTGATCAACCCCAGCATGGGACATTTCAACTGAAGAAGAGGCCAAAGAGACGTTTTATTACTACTAGACTTGTTGCTGCTCTAGATAAATGTAAAATAAGTGACAGAGACTGTGTTCACATATTGACTGCAGACGCTGAAGCATTGGGTCATGATGTAGAGAATTTGGTTATAAATCGTACATCCATTCGTTCTTCACGTAAACTTTTACGTGCTGAGCGTGCTTTGTCCTTAAAAACCCAATTTATGAAGTTGAAACTAAATGGTACGGTTGTAGTTCACTGGGACGGAAAACTTCTTCCTGCCTTAACTGGAAAGAAATAGGTTGATAGGCTTCCAGTTATTATCACAAATAATGATACAAAACAACTTCTAGGTGTTCCTAACTTGACGTCTGGTACAAGAGAACATATAAGTTCTACCGTATATCAATTACTTGAAGAATATCAACTTGTTGATTGTGTTCAAGCACTTTGTTGCGACACTACATCCTCAAACACAGGGCGTCTTAACTGCGCCTGCATTCTTTTAGAGCAACAATTAATTGGAAAGAGATTTACTATATTTGCCCTGTCGGAGTTGATTTTGAAATGTGTTTTTGAAGTCTGTGTTGGTCCATCTTCTGGCCCCGATGTTGGCCTGTTAAACGATTTCAATGTGCTTGGTCCAATATCAATACCGAAAATTATATAGTGGAAATTGAATATGAAGCAGTTCGTGTTGGAATCAAAGAAGAGGGGCCAAATATTTTGAGCTTTGCTACTAAAATTTCAGCATACCCGAGAAGACTATCGAGAGCTGTTAGAACTGACTGTTATATTCTTGGATGGCAAGTCTTCAAGGGGAATTAGTTTTAGAGTTCCAGGCGCTATCCATCATACAGGATGGATGGGTAAGGCTATTTATTGTTTGAGGATTTTTCTTTTTAGATCCGAGTTTCGCTTATCTTCCCATGAAATAAATGAAGTAAGAGACGTTTGTATTTTTGTTATACTTCTCTACATCAAAGCTTGGTTCTGCGCGTCTATTGCACCTAAGGCACCTCAGCAAGATTTTTAAGAGAATTGAGGGCTTATGAACAAATAAATGGATCAGTCTCTTGGGCAGTTGTGAAGAAGTTTTGTGGCCATCTTTGGTACCTTAACGAGGAGACAATTTGGCAATTTTTGATAACGACGTTGCTCCAGAAACCAAGTTGGAAATGGTTAGGGCTTTGAAGGAAGAAGACGGCAAATTTGAATTTGAAAATGGTAACAACAATAAGCGTATTATCGGACAGCCAACTGCTATTGACCATTTAACAAATAAAGAGCTGCAGCATTTTGTTTCCAACAATACGTTAAAATTTTTGAGCGGTTCAATATTAGCACTTCATTTCTCGACTATGAACCGTTCACTTGGGCCTCACGAGAAGACTATAGAACCACTTCGTCTCTAATTTGCAAATTGAAAGTGGTAAATGACACTGCCGAAAGAGGTGTAAAGCTTATGGAAAAGTTTAACAATAAGATTACAAAAGGACAAAAATCAAAAAGCAGTTTCTATTACAAGTAGTAAAGGATTATCGTGCCAAGTTTCCCGGGTATGCAAAGAGAGATCTCTTGAAAAAATGTTAATTTCAATTATAAGAGGCTTGCTGGTACTGATATTCTATATTTTGTGGGATAATAAAGTTTTTAAAATAGTCACTTTATATTTTGTCATTTTTCGTTCCTTTTAAAAAAAAGTCTTTGCGGCACGTTTTGCAGTTGTTCAATCGGACTGAAATTTTCCATACTTTATTTTTTATCCTTAAAAAGAAAAAAATGAGGGGATGAGATTGGCAGAAAAAAATAAAACCCCATATGTCTATAAGGACCACACTAATGGCTACTTGCAGGAAAATTCAATGGAGCCCTCTAATTTAATCGTTTGATAATAAGCTGATTAAAAAATTGCGTAATGCGAGAACGTCAACGATGCGGTGCGCACTGGCAGACCAAGAACGATTTTAGGAAACGAGAAATTGTTGGCATTAAAAGAAAATCCAATGCTATTATCTAGTGTTATCTCTGATGATTCGTTGTGGGATGTGGTTCAGTAGATAGTCTCTTGAAAATCTACACTATTCTTGAATGACACGATGAACAGGCATATTTGCCACACTGATTGCAGGAGATTAATACAAAATAGGCAGCGTGAAGAAAACAATTTTCGAATGGAACTTACTTTGCATAATATCATCAATCCATTCCTTTTAGAACAAATCTAAACTGCTGAGCTCTACCTCAACGTCTTTCAGCAAAACATTGCACAAGCTATTTCTGCTTTATACTAAGGACATAATGGTGGGTTCAAGAAAACTGTTTTTTTCAACAATATAGAGCTCGTAGGTTTTCATTTTGAAGTTAGTGAGCAACAATTTATTAATGAAATTTTTCTGATTAAGAATGTCGCTCTTCGCTCACCAGTTTTAACATTTCTAAACATTTTGTGAGACTATCTGGAAAGTCATATATACAAAAAAGACCTAGTAATATTGAGGGCATTAGGGAAAGAAGTTCAACGGAAATTCACATATCACCGATATTCTTTGCTATACTATTTCCTCACATGCGCTACCTTGAAGGGTAGGGTATGTGATCACAAAACTACTGGGCGTGGGGATGTAACTAGTGTCGATACACTACTACTTAGCTCGGATAAGTTAATGAGTATCACGACTAAATAAAATCTAGCTCAGAACTCAGGGCGTTTCACCCAGTTTATCTGAATTTTAATACAATTAATTAATTACTCTACTTAAACTTGAACTTACCATTAATTATTCGTCCTCATTCTAAGGTGGTACTCTAAAATAAAATATCAAATCCCATATCTATGAAACATGCCATATTTGTACAAATTTCATCAAGGACAATAAAGAATAACACATATAAAAACTATTTACATTACCGTATGATAACTGTGCCGCAAATGATAATTAATGTACTTACTAAGGACACAAACCCTTTGTCATAGTGTATGACAGAGATTAAGACAAGGTTTTAACACTATGAATGTGGCCACACTGAGGGTTCACAGCGTATTTACTTGGTGACACTCGAGGTTAAGATTATCTTACTTAAACTAAATAAAATGTGGTTGAATATTTTCTTATCATCAAAATTAATAAAATATATTGTTACTCGCTACCAGCGGTACATGACGGTAGGTACTTTTCACACACTCTTCCTCGCCCTCTTTTAACATGGACTTGGAATTTCACTGGGTGCTCACATAGGCACGTAGACCCTTCATTCTTACGCATGCGAAATAATGACAGACAACGCGTCCAACGTGCAGAACCATACAGACCTCGCACCCAGGCTTGCAGAACGATAGCAATTGCGCCCTAGGCGTGCAGAACGATGCAGCTTCGCTCCAGGCATGCACCCTAAAGAAATACATTTGAAATAGACACTTATCGAACTTTCATCTATCGGAAACGCAGTAATGTACTTAAATACAAAACAAAAGAAGTAACTATAATTTTAGAAACTATTTGCCTCAAACACAGAAAGTACAGGGTGTCTCAAGTAGAACGACCAAAGTCATAACCTCACTTCTTATTTGCTATGTTCCAGAACACAACAGTTCTCAAAACAATATCTATATTGCCGAGAAAATAGAGAAATAAACGTGCCATCTCAGGAAAACCAAATGTCTAAATGAAGCCTTACCAAACACCGCAATTATATCCTGTTTTCGGTAAAAATTCTCTTCTAAAACAATGCTAACGCATTCTACACTGCGTCCAAAGGAAGGGAACTTAAATTTGAGAACAAATTCCTGATATCCCTCTAAAAAGATCGTAGATCAGTCTTATGGAAATTGTCCTTTACGATCTGATAGCCGGCGTATTTCACAATGAACGACAAAATACCGGAAGGGTGATGACTTGCATAGAACCAAAAGTATTATTGATTGCCTATGCTCTGTGATATTTCTAGCACTAAATAACAAACAAAGAGCGAGGTTTGTGAGGTTCAGTTTTACGAGTTTTTGGAATGTAACATCTTCATTCAGAACTTATTAGACATTATTTGAGTCATTACTTGGATCATATTGGAGCATAGTTTCTACACTAATTCGCTGCTTACATAATAAATAAATTATATGGGCATCTGAAAAAAATGGTATATCATTTCTTAATTAAATACAAAAAATTATATACAGGTGTCCAAAAACTAAGGATTGATAAGCGGAAACCTGAATTGATCCCTATCTGACGACTCAATGCCTTTTGTCTATTTTTGATTAAACGATTATAATTACTCAGTTTCATGTGTCTTAAAAACTATCGTGTTAAATTCTATAAATTTTATATCACTAAACTCATAATGAAAATTTCTGATGAGAATGGTAGGTTCTCCTTTTATGACTCATGTTGGTAAAAAATAAAAAAATAATTTTGAGTTCAATTTCAAAAAGGCTAATTTTGTAGAACTGTATAACCAATTTGGGCTCATAGATTGAAATTTCCTGAAACATTTTAATAATGTAGATACAGTAGTGGATGCACTTTATTTAAAATTATATGATATTTCTGATACATATGTACCTAAAAAACAAAAAAGTTGTGGGACTTAACTCACATGGATTAATAGGTAGATAATCCATGATATTAAGCAGAAGGAAAAAATATTAAACAAATATAAGAATCTGGTAACACTGAATGTTACAATATATTTAAAACATTGAAAGCAACAATTAAATCCAACATCGATAGTTAGGTTTGTTAGGTTGGGTTTGTTGTGAGTGGGTCTCAGTAGACCCTCCACTGTGGCCATGCAGTCCTATTGTGGCTCGACATCGATAGTGCTTACAAGTTATATTTGGACAACATTGTAAATAACAAGCAATCCAGTTCTAACAATTTTGGAGTTTTATTAATTCATAAAACAATTCTTCATCCATTCCGTCATCGCTAATTTACGAGAATCAAATGATTGAAAACCCCCAAGTAATAGTTGATGGTTTTGCGGACTTTTCTCGAAATTCTTTACGTCTCCTACAATTCGCAAATTTGACGACATAAGTAGTCTGAATTTAAATACCTTAAACTTCTGTCATCACTGAGGAGAAAATATGCCAATCAATAAAGAAAATTAAAGCCACAATGACGATGGACCCTGATCTAATTCCGTCATTTCTAATTAAAGATTTTTCAAGCCCTTCTAATAATTTTCAATTTAATTTTCAGTACTTCGAGATTTCCTCAAAAATGGAAAAATTTTTGCGTGTGTCCAGTGTACAAAAAGGGGAAAAGAGTGACATAACGAACTATAGGTCCATCACTATTATTTGTAACTTCAGGAAATTTTTTTAAATTTTTCTTCACGATTCTATGTACACTCACATATCTGTCTTCATATCTATTGATCAGCATGGCTTTATGAAGGGTCGATCTACAGTAATGAACCTTGTGTGCAAAACGCAACTTCTTTGCGAAGGTCTTGATCGAGGGTTCAGGTAGCTACTATCTACACTTAGATCTAAGGCTTTTGACAGGATTGACCACGGTGCTTTGATTTCTAAACTTGACAAATTTGATCTCTCAAAATCGTTACTTCTTTTAGTACAGTCATATCTAGAGAAACGACATCAATTTGTTCAGTACCGTGGTCATAAATCAAATAGTTTCTTGCAAAGATCTGGCGTGGTTAGGGTTCGATCCTCAGACTGCTCTTCTTTGTAATGTATGTTACTGATATTTTTTAGAAGCTTGGATACTAATGTCCACTTCCTCTTATATGCAGACGACCTAAAAATGTACCGAATTATTGATAATATCCATGATTGTCAAATTCTGCAAAAAACCTTGGATAGCAACAATTCCTGATGCATCAACAACTATCTACCCCTCAATACTAGCAAGTGTGATGTCAAGTCATTTGGCCAGAAGAATAATCTGTACGTGTACACTTATAATATCGATAATGTTGTTTTACAAAGACTTGATATTATTTAAGACCTTGGCGTGTATTTTGATTCTAAATTGTCATTCAATAAATACGTCAAAATGGTAACTACTTCTGCTTTTAAGAGTATTGGCTTTATAATCAGGAACTGCAGATTTTAAAAATGTCAACACTCATCGTTTACTCTATGTAATATTTGTTAGATCTCGCTTTGAATATGCTTCAATTGTGTGGAACCCAATATGTAATGTCAACATATTATAATTAGAGAATATTCAGCGTAAGTTTTTAAAATCTGCAGTGTACACTCTTGAGGGCACATATCCACCTATTGGATTTCCACAAAATATAAGAGAAAAATTTAACTTACCAAGTCTTACCAAACGAGGAATATTTCAATTAAAAATTTTTCTATTTAAAATTGTTAATAATCGTCTGAATTGTATTAACCTATTAAATCAAATAAATTATAAAGTACCTAGAATTTCTGCTTGCATAACAACTTATTTATTTCACACATACCAAGAATTAATATTCTTTTTGGCCTCCCCAATACACCAAATGTATGTCAACTATGCTAAAATCGAAGATTGTGTTGATATACTTTTCTGCAATGAAAGTGTAATTAAAAAACTTTGTTTTGCACCTTGATGTTTTGTAATCTACTGTATTCTTTATTTATCTGTATATGTATGTGTAGGTATGTACAAGTGTATACTTATATCTACCATATACAATTCTGTAAGTTTTATTCGTATATATTATATATTTAATTAAGACATTTTTGTAACACTCAAAATTGTTTATTGTGTATTTATCTTTACATAATTTCAACGTACCTAATCCTGTAATTGGGCTCCTGCCTGTTGAGTTTTATATTTAAATAAATAAAATAAATAAAATAACGCCGCAGTATTCTCATGCTCAATTAAAAAGTAGATCAAAACCTGTGATTTTAAAAATCTTTCAGCCTATTTGAAAGAAGTTTGTGTTTTTCGAGATCTAATCAAGAATTTTATCCAACTCTGTATATTATAATTAATACTTATTAAACTCCTAAAGTTTGTTCTGTATCATTCAGAGCTTCTTTTTTTATAATTTATTAGAATTTTGTTTCCAAAAATTAATTTTGTGCAGACAAAATTTAAAATACATAATGTTCATTGATCCACCCAAGCCGGTATAACTTCTCATTTGGTGTAGTGAACATGGAAATAACAAATAAAATAATAAAATACACCGGCGTGGCTTCAGCAAAAGTTGCACAATATAAAACATATATATTGTTGTGGGACGAAGAAAGATATTCATTTTAAAATGAGTATTAGATACATTAATAAACTTGTTATGAAATATTTAATAATAAATTGCAAATAATGATGCGCCGTTTTGCGTTTTCGTTCTTCTACGAGACGACTTCTGGTGTCTTGATGGTCCTAGCAAATTCTCCACTTTCCGGTATTTAGATTTCTTCATACTTTACATTATATTTAGTAAGTAATGAATTTTTTTACGATATGGCAAGGTATAGCTTTTTATTATTTAATCGCTAAAACATATTCTTATTTTACATGTGTTGTACTATCTTTTGCTTCTACATATAGTTTAGTACTTCTGCTACAAAGAACACATGTTATGTGATGAACTTATTTCTAGCGTATTAACAGATTGGTCATAACAATTTTCCCCTAAGAACATTTTGTTAATGTTCAATAGACTGATATTCAGAAAGTTCATAGCAGCTGAAAATAAATTTTCTATGGACAAATTTGTGGAATTTGTCGAACTCTTTCTCATGTTTTTTAAACTGAAGAGCATTATCGTTTAGATTTAAATTTACAAAAAGTCTATCAAACCTGGTTGTTCACATCGGCAAATTTATATGAGGTTAGGTATGGCTAACCAACAAGTTTTGTAGCTACGTTTCATAAAAATACCTACCAATATATTTACTAATGAACACTTTCTTTTCCTGCATGGTGATAAAAGTAAACGTTTTTTCAGCATGGCTTTCTGTAAGGTATAGATGTCGTTGGAAAACCAGATTGTCCGAGAAGCTCAGAAAAATCTCACCATGTACCACTGCATTAATCTTTCTAATGTCCGATGTGTAGTCGATAGTGATGGGAGGTACATAATGTTCAACAGACTTCCACAAGTTAAAATTGGTTCTCGTCAGTTGCTTCGACATTTGTGTCAATTGAACATCGTCCTCACTATTATTACTTTTAACTACATTTTCTGAAATTATGTTTTCTTTAACTGCCTCTCCCATTATCATATATCCTTCAAGTAAAATTCTCAACAATATCGAATTCCTGTAATATTGATGTTTCATCATTTTATTCAAAATATTCATTTAATATCACTGGTTATATCAAATGAGATATTATTAGGTAGTTTTCAAAATCATTATCTTTCATATTTTCAATCTCGTAAAACGTCAGCATGTTCCTTCTAAAAAAAAAACATGTTATTAGTCTAGTGGTCATCATTAAGTTATATCATTATATTATTTTCAGTTATCATTTTCTTTCATATTTTCCAACTCCTGAAACCTCAGCATATTCTTCCTGGAAAAAATATGCATATATCTAGATCGAACATTCTGCTAGATCACCACAAAGAGCTCAACATCTACAAGAGGTAATTAATTACATTAAAGAATTTAATTTTTTTAAGTATTATTTTCTCGTGAAAGGTGAAATCAATATCAAATCTATATATATATATATATATATATATATATATATATATATATATATATATATATATATATATATATATATATATATATATATATATATATATATATATATATATATATATATATATATATATATATATACATACATATATATATACATATATATATATATATATATATATATATATATATATATATATATATATATAGTTGTTTTTCAGGTTTTCGCGGGTGGTGAATGGTAAATTCGTTTTCCGGGTATACTCCCGCGTAGGTGATAGGCCCCGAGAGGGGACCGTGGTTGTCTGAACGACGTTTCGGCAGAATCTCATCTGCCATCTTCAGGTACTAACAGATAACTGCTTACTGCGGCTTCTGGTAACTCGAACTGAAATGACAGACAACCACGGTCCCTCTCGGGGCCTATCACCTACGCGGGAGTATACCCGGAAAACGAATTTACCATATATATATATATATATATATATATATATATATATATATATATATATATATATATATATATATATATATATATATATATATATATATATATATATATATATATATATATATATATATATATATATATATATATATATATATATATAGCTACTGACAGGTAGACAGGGCACATTTGTGGCTTCAATTGGACGTTCCCAGTATTCGGGATCGACCAACATCACCACGGAGGCAACTGTAAGCTGCCTGCGTGGAGTTTCCTACCCAGGAATATAAAAAAAGAAAAAAAATGAAATTTACTCGCGGGATCATTACATTACAGCAAGAAAAGTTAAATTATTGGGTATGCCCGCATAGAATGTAGTTAACCGTGGACACGTGCTTCGACCTTACGGTACTCATCAGCACGGTGAGAAAAAGTTGAAAGGGTGGGCTCAACTTGTTAGAAGACACAAATGGAAACACCACTGACAGGTAGCCAGGGCACATTTGTGGCTTCAATTGGACGTTTCCGGTATTCGGGATCGACCAACATCGCCACGGAGGCAACTGTAAGCTGCCTGCGTGGGAGTTTCCTACCCAGGAATATAAAAAAAAGAAAAAAATGAGATTTACTGGCGGGATTATTACATTACAGTCTACCTGTCAGTGGTGTTTCCATTTGTGTCTTCTAACAAGTTGAGCCCACCCTTTCAACTTTTTTCTCACCGTGCTGATGAGTACCGTAAGGTCGAAACACGTGTCCACGGTTAGCTACATTCTATGCGGGCATACCCAATAATTTAACTTTTCTTACTATATATGTATATATATATATATATATTTTTATATATTTTTGATATTTTATTTTTAATAAAAAGTTGTTTATTTTATTTATTTTATTTTGAGACTCTTATTATTTTAACCTCTCCTCTCAGGGTTCGGGCAGGTTCCTGGCGATTAATCTGAAAATATAATGGTACAGCCCAATTTCGAATAAAACACACCTTGACAGGTTACAAACAAAAGAATTTATTTTCAAAATTTCCGATATGGTTTAGAAAACGTAAATATCTTAAAATTAAAATGAAATGGCCTTTTATTTATGATCAGATCTGTTATTATAGCTGCTATTAAGTCGTCGAGTACCTAGGATTTATTGTGGTTTTACTTACGGCGATTTCTTGTACTTCACGTTATCGCAATCTCTGTTGAATTACGCTTCTGCTTATATTGTTGCTCTGTGTCTCGATCCTTCCTCAGTGGCAAATTTCAGATTCATCAAACTTCAGTAACAATGGCTGCACGGCACACTGGATTTATATTTTCGTAGCACAACACTATATTTATTTAACAATCAGCAAACTTTTATTTAAGGTACGTATTTACCTTTACTAATTTCCTAAAATCACATTTACTATTCTATACAATACTTCTTGGTTGTTGCAACTAGAAATTACTCTTCTATTCCACTAGGAATTATTTTATGATATTCATAAAATTTAATTTATTGTTGTTTTAGGTTTAGAAACCCTGTTTTAATAATTTGCGAGCTTGAGTATGGACTTCCTTTGAAAATATAAATTTAAAATTTTT
Source organism: Rhamnusium bicolor (assembly GCA_029963845.1). Lineage (NCBI taxonomy): Eukaryota > Metazoa > Arthropoda > Insecta > Coleoptera > Cerambycidae > Rhamnusium > Rhamnusium bicolor. The sequence continues at coordinate 314,992 of JANEYF010002799.1, read as the reverse complement.
AGGTTAGGAAACTTCTTATAAAATTTCAATGCTCTTCCTTTCAGCTTTCTATCCATACTAAATTTTAAATATGGGCTTTTTATTGGCCTAATCTGATGTTTCTCCAAAAATCATGACACTTGATTCTTGAAATTTTAAATATGAAATTTTAATTTTCTTTTTATTTCTTTATTATACCTTATGGCTCTAATTTTATTATTGAATAAAGATATAGAGATGATTAGCTTTATTTTGATATGCCATACTATGACCTTTTTTTGAATATTTAGAAAAATTACAATTGCAACAATTTTTAACAAATTCTCTTATATAACTAATTACAATCATCTAAACCACATACCAAAGATTACTTTAATACCTAATGAACAAATCAACACCATAATTGCATGTCTAAATACATTTAAAACATTATTTTACTTTGCCTTTTCGTTTTAGGACTTCGTTAAACCTCATTGGCTGGAAACTTTTCAAATACAACAAATTACTTAAAACTAACTGACTGGAAACAATAAATAGATGCTATTCTTCTGACATAGCTATAAAAAGTTCAACAAATGGTTTTTATTTTAGAAAAAACTTCATATTTGTCAAAGTTATGTACCTCCTTGGACATAATTTACACATACACCTTATAAATGTCTTTACATTTTGATGCTATAGCGTTGTACTAGCTCACAAGGTGAGTCTCTTTCACTTTTGTAAAGTTTTAAAGTTAGACGATGCACTTACTTCGTAGAAATGATTGAAAACTCAGATATCGTAGAGTTTACGCTACCCAAATTATGAAAGTAGTTTATAGCACTTTTTTTTTCCAGTGTTCATGATTGCTATCTCACTTGTAGCTATTCTATGACTAACTTATTATATTTGTCTTTAACATAGTTCATAATTTTAATTAATAACAATAAATTTTTATTTTTTCTCCAGGTTATCCAAAGGTTTTGGTACCTAAATCAATAATGTTTTGGCTCTGGTTGCCATGCTATACACAAATAGTCCTTCTGATGCTTATTCTAAATAGAACAATGCATTTTCACATAACATAATGACATACAGTTCATTTACCACACGGTAGGTGTTTATATCTAGCGTTTAACAACATTTATTACAAATTTTACCTATTTGATATGCATACAGTTAACGTAAGTGTCTCTCACTGAAATTGGGCTCTCATACCACTCAAAATTATCATTTTAATTTAAATTATAGAGTCTTTCTTTGCTTTAGTATTGGCAAAATATCCTTATTACTTTCTTTTTATTATTTAAACATAATTTTATTCTTAGTACTCTGTACATTATACAGGGTGTGGTTTGGTCATCGTAATATATATATATATATATATATATATATATACATATATATATATATACATATATATATATATATATATATATATATATATATATATATATATATATATATATAGTAAGAAAAGTTAAATTATTGGGTATGCCTGCATAGAATGTAGCTAACCGTGGACACGTGTTTCGACCTTACGGTACTCATCAGCACGGTGAGAAAAGTTGAAAGGGTGGGCTCAACTTGTTATACATATATATATATACATATATATATATATATATATATATATATATATATATATATATATATATATATATATATATATATATATATATATATATATATATAGTAAGAAAAGTTAAATTATTGGGTATGCCTGCATAGAATGTAGCTAACCGTGGACACGTGTTTCGACCTTACGGTACTCATCAGCACGGTGAGAAAAAGTTGAAAGGGTGGGCTCAACTTGTTATACATATATATATACATATATATATATATATATATATATATATATATATATATATATATATATATATATATATATATATATATATATATATATATATATATATATATATATATATATATATATATATATATATATATATGTATATATATATATATATATATAATATATATATATATATATATATATATATATATATATATATATATATATATATATATATATATATATATATATATATATATATATATATATATATATATATATATGGCTACAGCCAAAAAGAGAATTCATAAAATTTTCGTTTCTTTGGAAAATCATATAATTTTCCCATTTTTTTCTCACTTTGCAACTTTACCGCCCCCCACACCACTCCCCGCAGCAGGTTGTCAGACTACACCGCTTGATATATAAATGTAAATTTTTGATTTCTAGTTTCACAATGAAATCATGTTACCTCAAAGGGTTATTACTTAAAGAAAGGAGAGAAAAATAAAATACCACAAATAAATAACTATAGTCAATATATACCATAAATTATGTTTGATTAAAAAATAAAACTCATTTAATATTTCAGCGAATGTTCCCTTATGTTAATGAATTCTCGAATATTTCTGCACACATCCTTGATGTAAGTCCATCTATTTCCTAATGTATTTCTCAAGATTTTTAACTCACTCGTTTTCAAAATCCAGCTAATGTCATTACAAGTCGTTTCTTTCTCAACTAAAGACTTTTGTCCTACACCTTACGACGCATAGTTCAAATCGATAAACTCGGACTTATCTAAAACCCGTTCTAAAGCCTCGACCAATGTTGGCGGTGCCCTTCGATATCTCGACAAAACACCTCCACAGAGGGTCAGTCCCGGCTTCGCAAGTCGTTTGGAGCCGTCGTTTGTCGTATGTAGTTTACGCATGAAAGGACTTTATAAAAGAATACGTTATCAGTGTTTTTGTGGTTATTTAAAAATAGGAACAATAATTAATGACGTTTTCTCTAGGATTTAAAATTATGTATTCTCATTAAACTTCAAACATTTTTTAGAATTAGGCAAAAATATATTTTTGTCACAGCCAAAAATATTTGTTTAGGGATATTTTCTTGGAGTTTCCTTAAATAATGTAAAATATATACAGGGTGTCCATAAAGTATTGCACAAATTGATTTTCAGCTAAAATAATTACATATATTAATGAAAAATCCCGAGACAGGACAATATTTCATCCCAATTGCGCATGTTTGAAATTAGACTCCAATAAGGTGGACCACATGTTCTATTCATAACGTAATCGAGTATCTATTTTTTTTACATGGAACATATTGCTAAACATGTGGAAAGTACATCTAATAACCATCGAATTACATCTGTCAATCCAGAGATCGTTAAACATCTATTTATTTTAATTACATTTGTTAAATACATTTCATCTCATACGAATCATAGGATTCTAAGCGACATTTTGCTCAATATAAAGATTTTTATTACAACATATTGTAAATATTTGCCTGCTTCTTTCTGACTAGGAAATTTCTGTGTTGAATAAAAGATGGCGCCATAAACGTCATTTTAAGATGATCTTAAATAACTATTTGCTATAATTTACGTTACTCTTTGAAATCACAAATTGAAGATTATTTATTTGTATATGTTTTCTACCGTCTGATTAATGAATAAAAATTTCTGAAATATAAAATATATTTGCATTTTTTTGTACTCAAGTATACCTTACAGAAGCATCTGGTTTTAATTACAAATGCAAAGGCTAATTATTTTTCCTATAATTTCTACAATTCTGCATAAATTTAAACCATTCTTAATGTATTATATCAAGCAAATACTGGATTATTTCGTTTCGTATGTTCCACATATAAAAATGTTAGCAAACTGACTTTTCTGTCATAAATTCGTTCTCCTGTAAAAAGAGTAAATTATTACTTAGAACTATGTAATTCTCATACGACGATTTACCAAATTTTTACTAATAAAAGTTATTGTTTTATAAGAAACTATCAAGAAATACACACACAGACACACACACACATGTATACATTTTTTTTTTTGATTATTTGAGTATAAGGTGCCTTGTAAGCCTCTAGAATTATACATGGGTTAGAAATCTAGCATTCAAAACATGTTCTAAATACTAACTTTGAGAGCCTAAATAAATATGGAGCGACCTTCGAAAATGAAAACAAAACGTCTCAAGACCCTATGCTAGAAGCAGTAAGAAAAGTGTTATCGATTTGTTGTTTGAACAGAAAATGCAATAATAGTAAGTGCAATTGCATACAAGAAGGATATAAATCCTACGGTGAATGTATTGGCAAGGATTTCAATTACTCGAAAATTCTGACTAAAAGAAGACGTATGTTCAATTCAAATTTTGTTCTAATAATACTTTTAACAATAACTGAAATCTATGAAAGTGTATTAAAAATTTAACACAAAATTGCAACTGCAAACTTGAATTATTAGTGAATATTTACAGACAACTTGTAAATTAAATTTTATATAGTTAGATTTCAGCTTTAAGCATCGCAGTATTCTCGAATATGGTGTTGTGTAGTAATAGTAACTGATAAGACCACCAAAGGGTGAACACAACTATTACTATGCGCAAATTAAATCTGATCGTTTGCAGCGGAGGGGGATCCGCAATCGCAAAGCGGTAGCTCATCATAAATGAGACACCTACCGGTCAGAAGTGTAGTTATACGAATTCGTGCAAGGCTAATGTAGGTTTCTAAATATAAATGAGGAAAAGTAGACATTTAACTATTGTTATAGATTGTTTACCAAAATGTACTAAAAGTTGATTGGATATAAAATACACTTATTTACTGTGATACCAAAAATGTACTAAATTTAGTGCAATTGTACTAAAACAGCAGCACTATCTAGCTAACTTTGCACGTTATTGTGGTCAAGTGGTTCGGTAAATCTCGAGTGTGTAGCATCGTCTGCCAATTCTGAACGGATAAAAGTTAATTGCGCATACTCATGATCGTATTTGCCCCTTCGTGGTATCATTTGTAGAAACTTCTGTATTAAAAATGTCACAAAAATTATGGATGATTACATAGAATGCCACATCTACAATTTCTTTGCAAAAATTATATATTTCACGAAATTAAAATTATATAGTAAACAGCTATCATGTATCTGCTTTCTAACTAAAAGAAAATAAAATTAAATCTATGTCAAATAGTTATAAGGATTTGTTAAAAACACATTTTGTTTGAAACAATTTTTTATAAAATATTTGGCGCTAGCCATAAAGGCCGTAAATATTCACTTCGTGTAGAAAATAACCTATTTAACGAGAATATGTTTATTTAATCTGAATACACGCCGATTTTTTTTTTGGGAAGTAACGTCTTTTGCTCGCAAATTTATTGCACTCCTTGCTCTATTATGTTGATATTTTGACCAATTTAAACGAAAAATGGAAGTTCTTAGTTCGTGCATATTTGTTTTTTGTTTGTGTCTCAACAAGACAGTTGATATTTTGGCTCATAAAGATATTAATCTCATAGCAAGAGAAAATATTAAGAACCCGAGAAGTTTTTTCCTTAGGGGTGAGGTGTAGTGGTGAAAACTCCATATCCACTACCAATAGAGAGTAGATATTTGGCCCTTATAGATATTACGCTAAAATTTTTAAACCTGACAAATTTTCTCTGGGGATGCAAAATCTCTGTCTTCCAAGATCCACACGGTTGAGATTTGGTTTTGGTATATGCATGGTTTTGGTATATTCCTAAAAGCAAATGGAAACTCTCAAAACCCGACAAGTTTTGCCCAAGGGGTGAAAATAGGATTAGAAACCCCGTATCCACTACCAATAAATGTATGAATTGTGATTTGTTACGTTCATAGACATTACCCTTCAGGCTGGAAATAATTCAAAGTCCGCAAATGTATGAGATAAATATATCAGACTTGAGTAAAACACCACTTCAAGTACAGCTAAAAATTTGGAATTTGGAATGCTTATAAATATTGCTCTAAAAGCAAATGGAAAAATTCTAAACATGTTTTGCAACTGAGCTGTGAAATAAAGGTAGAATCTTTATGACCGGTTCCAGTAGAGCTAGAAGGTTAGAATATGACAGAGTAGAATTCACAGATAATTCAACTTCCTCTTATTTAGATGCAAGATACATATTGCAATTTGGGAGGAAACTAGTAAATTTAGGCAGGAGTCGAGGGGGTGGGGTGGGTGCATTTCAAAGTAGAAGGGAAATTTTGGACATATACAAACCTGAATCTCCTAGGTCAATTTCTCAACCAATTCATATTGCTAAATTGGTCAGAGACCTGTGCGAAAAATCGGTACATTTGCTAGTCGTCTGTTCATTAAGAGATGGAAAAGAGTGCAATAGCGCAACTTTGGTTTATCTTCTCAAACTTATTTTAAAAACATAGTGGAATAGAAATATGGCCAGTAAATAGGTTTGAAACAGAAAATACTTTAAAAGGTATGAACCCCTACAAAACAGCATACACTACAATCAACCCGCGTTTTGTCAATGAAGTTGGCATCATTTGGAGATGATTAAAACTAGACTTATGCTAACAATATTTTCTATTTATACCTAAACCATTGTTACTGTTCGGTAAACCGTGACTCACTAACCAATAAAGCAGACTAACGGGATTGGCCCTCTGCCACGATTCGTATTATTTCTATACTTTGTAAGCTCTCAAATGTATCCAGCTGCCTACCATTTGTTATATTCCTAATTAATTTATTTAAATTGCTACTATCCATTGAGATGAGCGATGATAAGTTCCTTGTATCTCATTTGAATAGTAGCCTAGTTTGTCCAACATATTTTTGGTTACAGTTCTAATATCTAATTTAGTAAATTCCCGACTTTTCCTATGTTCAAATGTTGCCCTTTGGGTTGTCTAAAACTTGTTGTAATTTATTTTCCGATGAAAGAACCACAGTCATAAGTAAGCCTGGTCAAGATCATTAATCCTACAGAGACGTACTGGGTATGCATCATATCATAATACTTGAATAAGTACAATAATAAAAACAAAAATATTTTATATATTGTGATGTACGTTTTTGTACTATTTCGTTCGCTTTAAATTCTTTTTTATGTATTTCCTTATATTTTGTAAGCTTAGTGCTGCACATTATTATTAAACTGTTAAATGACGTTCACATATGTACATTGTATATCTAAGTGATAACTAATAATAAATAAATAAATAAATAAAATAAATGGAAATAAATTTTATTAATACTGGTACACTTTATAAAAATATGTACCAAACTCACCTTCTTAAGCAGATTTATGAAGTAGCTTGGTTGTTGTTATCACAAACTGGAACACTTCAATAATAACTGTGTAGCATCAGATATGTTTCTACAGTTGTCTCAGTAAGCGATGTTCGCTGTGGTGAAAAAATATGTTTGTATTTTGAAAAAGACCGTTCGACATCTACGAAAGTAATACAGGCATAAGCAAAACACTCTGGGAACTCACTTAACGCAGCTGTAGATGCACCATCACAAATTTGTCTTAATTTGGTAAACCAGTGTGTGAAATGCTCGAAGCTGCTTAGGAGATTTGAGAAATACTTTTTTGTATTTGCTATTAATGCATCTACCTCTGGAAAACATTTTCGAATCGTTTCTGCTACAAGATGGAACGCATGCACTTTACACGTAACATGTAAAAACCTACAATCGTCTCTTTGAAGAAAACGGCCCACCAAACGCATTGTCGCAGCACCGTCAGTCACAAACGTCAACACTTAACTTGTTGACAGTTAAAATTTTTCGAAAGTCTCCAACACCACCCGCGTAATTGTTTCGCCAGTACACGCAGTTAGTCTTTTGCTAGCTGGTAAAAGTGGAAATGTTGATTTAACAGGGTCGAGTACACGTACTGTAACATTTAAAATAGAATTTTTGTTACAATCTGTCGTCTCGTCAACACATAACCACAGCCGTGTATTTTTTAATGCACATTTACTCCTATTTACAATGTTTTCACGAACACTTGGTACATATCTTCGTAATGATGAACGACTTGGTAAATTCACCTGAGGATTGTATTTATTCCCGAAATGCTGGTTTAACCAATACACGCAGGGGCACATCACAGGCAATCAGCATTAACAGTAAATTTAACATAAACTGAGGTTCCAAAGAAGACACGCCATCTTTTTATTTTTATAGCAGTTACTATTGACATGAATTTTGCAGCCGTACTTATTCCAGCATATTAAGTCTTGATTACAAACTTTACAAATTATTTTACATCCATCATAGAATAAATCCGGAAATTCACCGATAAATTTATTCACTTTATCAGCGTACGGTCGTTTTCCACTCTTTACCCTCAACATTATTTATTATTTATTAGTACTCTATGCATCGACCGACAGATAATAACTGAAGTGTGTCATGTCATCGTCATCGTAAACAAGCGCGCGATGGCATTGATATTGCGCCCGACACTGAATCTACCATCGCTTGGCCAGGCTTAGTCATAAGTCTTCCCAATACCACTGACAAATTGAGAATCTTATGGAATCGATACAAATTTAAGGTTTCCTCTTTCAATTTGAAAGGTCTTGGAATTTAGAAGTGTCTCTTTAACAATAGTTTATGTATACATAGGATACATTGTTAGTATAAAGTTAGTGCTATAATCTCCAGATGATTCCAGCTTGGTTGATGAAACGCGCGTCGAATGCAGAGCAGTTTTGGTGTTTTGTGGAAAACCACATTAAAGTTTCAACCCACTTTGGGACTCTTTCAAACTAATTAAGAAACCTCTTAAAAATAGGAACTCTAAAATGTATGATATAAAAATGTGTTTATAAAGACCAATTTATCTATTAGTGTGAGATAGCAAGGAAATTTAACTTACTATTCAGCAATTTGAGGTCTACTTGAATAAGAATAATGGAGGTTAAAATTTGTGCTAGAATTTTTTAATAAATAAATGCATATGAGTAAAATCAAATATCATTTTTAAAATAAATTTAAAAAAGTCTACATTGTAGGGTTAGTTATGTATTAAGTACACACTATGTACGTAAAATAAAACTCATGTATGATCTTATCTTTATTTATTTCTTTTTTGTTTTGGAAAGACGATGCCATTTGTTTATCTACTAATTAAATATATATTGAGGATATTTTCATTTCTTCTCCTTACCATAAATTCGCAAATATAGTGGCTGTATTAAAATCAATTTTGAACTAATAAAATACATTTATTATATTATAATTGTGTTTTATATCTAGTCAGCCAGCTTAAAGGATAATTAATCATTGCCGGAATTATTTTCCATTTTACTGAAATTCCATGGAACCTCCTTTTAAAGATCAATATTACTATGGAAACTGAAGTACTGTTAAGCTAAAATGCAATGTAATTATTGTTGCTTTCCAATTAAAATATAAAATATTTAATGACGTAGTTGTTTTGCATGAAATTTTATATTAATTTAAAACGTTCCAACTTACTTGACGTTGGTATTAATTTTTCATCATTACAGCATTTTAAACCTAAAATTTTATATAGAATTGTGTTATATTTGTCACTGGTTTACAGTCGTCAATTTAATTTATATTAAATTCTATGTCCATTTTCCCTTTTTTGGGGTTTTTGCATTAGCCTATAATAAAACTTATGACAATTATTCCATAACCTTATTAAAACCGATTTACTTTACAGCTGCAACTGCAGCAACTCGTTTAAATATTAGGAAAGAGGAACATGTTAATCGTGTTATTATTATCTATTATACGGCTAGGTGCCTGCGGCGGTGTGTGTATATCGTTCCAAAATATTGCACTACGGTTAGACACTAATGATGTATGGTAGCAAATTTAGTGTTTAGCTTGTGCCATATGGATGCTTCACTTGGTAGTATATTCCTCAGAGAATCACGTTGTGGTGGTAGAAGTACGTTAAAATCATGTATAATATGAGACAGACGGATGAGCGATTCCAACGCCTGACAGCAGGTCCTGCAGTTGATATCAGTATTATCTATTATCACTTAACTACATTAGACTAAGGTATAGCTGATACCATCCACAATACATCCCGTCAATACAGCCCGCTAACATTGAAAATGTGAATGTCAGCGTTATCGTGAAATCCAGTATTTCTCTAATATAATTATAGATCTCCTACTGGGATTTATCGACGTGCTGTCGACACATATTTTACTGTTTGGTATTTCTGATTCAAGCGATATGTCAGTGACTGCCTCTACATCAGGACTTTAACAGTCTTCTTGCCTGATGTCGGTTACGAGACCCAGTTCATCTGTGGACTCCTTTTGCTTCCTTTAACGGTCCTACACCCATTCCTATAGTTTATAACTTGGGTCACCATATCATTAAAAATAGTTAAATTAAATTGAATGAATCAAAGCTTAGCACAAAATATATTTATTCATAAAATGCAGTATTTACGACTCTCATCTCGGGCCGGGAAAGCAAACTGATTAACCAAATAAGAACAAAGTCATTCACGGCAATCGCTAATCCAAATGGTACAAAAATATAAAACTAACTCATTTATTTATTACTGGGCGCCAGCATCTTTTATGTTAAAATATATAATGATTTTCCTTAATATTAAAACAACAGGCTAGCATTAAAAGATGGAAAAATAGGTAGGAGTTTAAACACTCAATGATAATTAAACACAGATAAATGTAAACTACATTAAATGAATTTAGTCCAAAAGCATGGGGCGGATTTGTACATCTTATAGAAATTCATGTAAACAAGCTATTGTTCACTCGCGATGTACTTACTAAAGGCTTGGTTTCTCGAACGGTCGGTCGCGGAGAACCGACAGTCTGTCGAACACTGAGGATGGCGATTTCTGTCAAAAGCTTGGTTTCCTCGAAAGTCGGTCGCGGAAAACCGACACCTCCGCGATCTGACGATTTTTTTAAACATGTGAATTTAAATGATTGTGGTTTGCTAGAGTGCGCTGACTTTAACGTCTTTGCAGCGGACAACCGACCTCTCCGCCCGAATCTGTTGAGTTTGATTATAGTGGAATCGTTCGGCTGAACTGACACTGCGTGGATGCGTTTTGCATTCACTTTTATTGCGAATTTGTGATACTATATTGAGTACTGTGATTATATTTTTTATTTGCTACCTACGCAATACCTTTATATTAATTGAAAACATCTTACTTCATTGTAATGCAAAGTTTTTCTTTGGAGGAAATATGACAAGGTATCCTATTGTTTGACTTCCTCATAATATATCGTCTTTCACAAAACTCAACACAGTCAAGAAGCTCCGTTGAAAGTCTGAAATATTCAGGAAATTTGATTTCATTTTCAATTAATTCTTTCCAAATAATTCCTTATGGTTTCCTCGAGCAATCCGTCGCGGAGAATGGCGATTTCGGTCCGAATTGGTCTGCTAGAAATGGATAGTTCGTAGTTTCTTTTCGTCTGTAAATCTGCGTGTTTGGATGAATTTAAAGAATAGACCCCAATCAATTGGTTATAATTTTATTGTTGGAAGAGGAAGAAGAAGAAGAGATGCTAATAGCGGCCTATAAGCCTCCAAATAACCCAGTGGACAACTTATTTTTGTGCCGAAATTCGTAGGGCGCCTTTAATATTACTGTGGAGAGGAGATTATTTGGCAATAACATGAAATTTCGAGAATATTTCAGACTTTCTACGGAACTTTTTGAGACAGTGTTGAATTTTGTAAGGGAGGATATTACCAAAAAGCCAAATAATAGAATAAGTTGTCCCATTTCCACTGAAGAGAAATTGTGAATTACTTTGAGATTGGTATATAATGGTAGATGTTGTCTAACGAAATCAATTAAGACTTCATCGTCTTCTGCAGAAAATTTTTCACATATTTTTTAATCACAATCACTTTAAAATAATACACAATCAGTTCAGCCGTGCGATTCCGCTATAATCAAACTCCACAAGTCCGAACGTTGAGATCAGTTATACACTACGGAGCTGTGTACTAAGCGGAATCTAGCAAACCAGCCCCACTTAAATACTCACGTTAAAAAAATCGTTAGAACGCGGCGGTCGACGAACTGTCCATTTTCCGCGACCGACCGACCATTCGAGGAAACCAAGCCTTAAGTCTGACCACAAGCTAATGGGTAGTACCTAACTACCTAGGATTTTCGAAGTTAAACTTTTCCTGAATTTACGTATCTCTTTTGTCGGCGAGACGTCAATATAATTAAACATTCTTACTAATTTCTCCTGTACCAAGTGTACGGACTGGGCCTTATAATATCCCAACAAGCATGGCTCTTGCAACAAGTCTGCATCGCCTTTCCATCACTTTCCTAACTCACAAAAGTTATCAAACTTAACAGCGTGTGTTGTCGTCCAAATTCCGTTATTACAGGCCACGGCTGGCTCCACACACGGCCGTGTCTCTAGCCTGTTTCTAAGATCTGCTATAGCTCCACCACAGAAGACTTAAACCACACAGAGACGAAAGCTGGTAAAATCACCGTACATCTGGGAGGGGACCGATATTTGTGACCTTTAAGTGACAGAAGGATGTACTATCTGTACACTGAAAGAAGTAACTATTACGCAGAATATACTTTATTGTGCATTCAGCACATTATACACTGAGAAAACTTTTAGCGTACTTAATAATTAAGTTACATGAATATGAAAACGTGTATGTATGAATAGTGTTACCGTGGTTTAGGATCTGACTCAGAGGTGTAGGCCAGAATTTAATTTCTAATAAGGAAAGGGGCTTAAATGTATTTAAAAAAAATAGGTACCTACTCCACAAAAAAATTAAGTTTTTTTTTATTTGTATAATAAACCAATTTTATGAAGAACAAAATTTCCTAAGAAATTAGAAATATATGTTTATCATTTGTTGGAAACTCCATGAATATGGTATTAATCCCAATTACATTTTAAAGATAAAATTTCTAAAGACAATTTAATAAAATACGAATATCCATAATAGGCAAATACTCTTATGGAAAGTAGTCAGGCCCGTAGAGAGCCGTAGAGAGCGTAGAGAGCCTCTTAGATCAGACAAATCAATAGTACTAATTTTCAATGCACATAATTTTTAATTTGAAATGTATTATTTACAAGTAAGTACATTAAGTAAAGGGTGACCATTTTATTAATACAAAATGAAAAAAGTTTTTGATTTCTCCTACTCGCAAAATCATCGATCACGATGTCAAAATTTATCTGTCTAACCAAATCACATTCCATTGTTAATGTTCCTATTCAAACTTCGATGTTTTTAAATTGTAATTCTTGTTTGTTAATCCTAGTATAAAAATTCCTATTTATCGACTTATTGCCTCAAAAACCGTGTTTAAAATTTCTCAATAAAATGTGTTTCATTTTATCTTATTGTTTTTCTAATTTATTTCTTTGAAATTTAAATCTAAAAACTATTTTCATATTCATTTGCACAATAGTTTGGTACAGTAATACCACCAGGTTTTTTCTTTGAAATTTTGTTTTCCCTTTAAAAGAACCGCATGAGATGCAATAAGGGCTAAGTTCACGACTGGTAACCCCGTTTTTATAGGAGGCCCTTACTAAACATTAAAACAAATTTAGCGCTGTTTATTGTTATTCATTTTTACTATACTCACGGCTAAGTACACTGACTGATCTGGACCAGCGGTTGTGACGTCATGTCGCAGCACTGAGGCTTTGTTTTTAGGTAATGACTGATTCGTGCACGACCACAAATTTAACGTAATACTAATACAAATTGCACTAGTTAACGCTATACTTCTATATGTGTGTAGCCTACTACTTGTTTAATTTTTATATAAAAAACGTGTAACGTGTGCATCCGAAATCGCCTGTTTTTACGCGAAATAAAAATTAAAATATTCTTTTTATAATTAACAAATTTATTTTAATAGCGATACTGCCGGGCCCTTTCGAACGCGGTCCCCTTGTGGCCCCCTCCTTTCGTGAGCCCTGAAAGTAGTGAAATATAAATATGTAATAAAAGAATACGAAAAGAGATGAGCTTCAAATAATACACAACATATGGATAAAAGATAAATTGTAATTGTCGAAAATTAAAGGAAAAGGCGAAAATACCATCCTATCGTACAATGTAAACAAACATAATAACGTGCGTTGGTGGAATCTGACAGTACGAGTGGTTATATTATGGCGACACATTAGGTCCTGCCATGAAGGCTAGCTTTTGCTTGTGTGTGACTCTAGTCTTCTGTGGCTCCATTCACGGCCGGGTTCCTCGTCGGTCTGTCCTGAGCGCGCGCGACGGGACCTCTTCGTAAACAACTTTTTTCCCGCAGAGTAATGGCGCACCAAATAACTAGTACAATAAAGTAGTAAAACCATTCTATTAAAAGTTTAACTTAACCAACTTAACTCAAACAATTTCCATATAATTTACAAGGAACTTAGTCCAAATTATTAATTTAAAAAACGAATCGTTACAAGTTTAATGTTTTATACCTAACGGTAAGTGTGAGCCCGAACATCTGAGGACATTACATGCCATGTTCAATATTTCTCTGCCATACATACACTCCACCCTCAAAAGTTCTTCAAACGAAGAGGTACAAACAAGGAACGGGCTAACTTAGAATGCTCCTGTAAATATGCTTACGGGTATCTCTGCCTAACTGGTGCAGCTCATCGACCGTCCACTACGAGAAAAAAGAGCTTAACCATTATGGTAATCATTTAAGTCGCAAATACCTTGTTCTTTAACGGAAGTATGGAAGAAAGTGTCTGTACTTGTCGCAGATAGAATCATTTATTTGTTTTACATCCTAAATGGGCCGTTATTGCTCACACAGTAACAATTTAAGTACCTTCTAGAATTATTTAGGTTTTATCAGTCCTTTCGATTGATTTATGACTTTTTTAATACGAATATTATTTTCTTAGAACTATATTATTTTCTTAGAACTTTTAGGTCTTATCTAGTTTACGTAAATAGATTTTCCATATCAGGGATGCAACATTTTACCTGCTCAAAATCTTTTTTAATTAAAAATAATTAATTTTAATAATATCGTTACATATGATTCTAATTTGTAATGGTAATTTTAGGAGTATTAGAAAACACGAAATAAATGCTTGAATAAATTTGAAAATAAAAGCACAAATATATTCATTTACTGTTTGAAATTCACTGTTCACCAATCTTATGCTACAATCATATAACAAAGTAGTTGTAAGTAAGTCGCTTATGTTTATACCCATGCACAACTGGACTGCTGACAATTGAAATGAATAAAATTATTTATGATTTTAACTCTTTGAAGAGAGTTGCAATCTTACACCCGCCCGACTATAATAAAACTAACGCTCTGGATAAAAAACTAGGGAGGTTCGCAGAGCAGATGTGTGTAGCGTCGTGAAAAACTGAATTTTTAGGTTATGTTATCAGGGCACCATAAATACTATAGATTTTAAAGCGGTTGTGTTATATGCTCAATGGATTTAAAACGAGTTTTAAAATAAGCCTATAAATTTCAAGCAATATGATAAGGCCAATGAAGTTTAAAATATACTTCTACAAGAACAAATCGACATAGTTAAAGAGCAATTGGTAATTTATTAGACATTTTAAGACAAAACATGTTTGAAGTAGAATTTTTCAAAACTAATAGGGTTTATACGAACTGCCATCATTACTTCTAGCGGCAAGAGTTGTATAATGGTCATTGGTTAGCCATATTGGAAATGTTCCGGACTGAACCAAAGAAATTTAATTTGTATCTAATAGAAATGTTTTCTAAAAGCAATTGGCTAACACTGATCCATATTACGGGCGGATTCTACCAATTTATTTATTATTAAGTCACCGAGAAAAAAGAATTACCTATATATTTTTTAAAATTTGTGTCTTTAGGGAGCGCACGTATTATTTAGCAATATTTTACAATAAACATAGCGTCGTTGATAATTTTAGTCCACTATGAGGAGTCTCAATATTTCATTATAAGTAGTCGATTTATAAGCTGAATCGTTCTCATTTATCGCCATATGTTCATTTTCCAACTATGTATGAGGCGTGGATCAAATGAGCGTAACCCTAGATTTATTGCATATATGTTTACTTCATTAAATACAAAACATCTGTTTAAAGCATTTGTGTGTATCTTTAAGTTTTTAATATGGTACATATCCTAAATCAAGTATGGTTTTATAATACTCTTCAGATACTGTACAGAAATAATTTGGACATTCATTAAAACTTGAAAGTTTTAATAGTAGTTTTAAAAAGATGCATGTAGGCCCTTCTCTAGGTGCGCCTTTGTACTCTTATAATAGTTTTAAATCAGTTTTATAGAGTTCTATCAGACTAAGTATATTAATAAGTAATCTTAGAAATAAGATTTAAGGATATCTTATAGAATATTTTAAAACTAAAATTGTTACTTGGTAGGTATGTATTTGAAAACAGAAGTTGATCAGCTTTCACCATAGCATACTTTGAAAATATTTATAGGCATACAGGGTATTTCATTTTAATGGGCTAGTAGTCAACTTTGTTAAGTTATATGAAATACCCTATACATTACTGCATATTTAGTTAGCGAACGTCAAGAGCTTTTCAATGAACTACCATAACATGTACTTTCTCTGAGCAGTTCAGGAGTTATTTGAAATTATATAGAAATTTTGA
This sequence comes from Rhamnusium bicolor, assembly GCA_029963845.1. Classification (NCBI taxonomy): domain Eukaryota; kingdom Metazoa; phylum Arthropoda; class Insecta; order Coleoptera; family Cerambycidae; genus Rhamnusium; species Rhamnusium bicolor. The sequence goes on along the minus strand of JANEYF010002799.1, from coordinate 298,534 downwards.
CGCACGTACACATTTACAAGAAAAGTTGTACTCGTTTAATTTGATATGTTCTTAAATGTTTCGATACGGTAGTGTATTACCATAGAAAAGGGCTTTCAAAGCATGTACCTGTTTTAAATTTTTTTCTACAGGATGTCTATAATTTTATGTCAATCTTGAGGATATAAAAACCTCAATGACTTTGTTATTTCGAGCGGAACACCCTGTTTCATATTTCATATTCGATTAGAGAATTACAAGAGCTTTTCGACGACCTACCATACTTGATATTTATTTTCACTGGTTTTGAGGATATGATTATTTATGTCCAAATTTTTTAGAAACAAAAAAATATAAATTCCCTATTTTTGATGAATTTTATGCAAATTTTAAATTCCCCCAATTAAGGAATAGGGATAGTTTACTAATTTTCATAATTAGAAATTTTTAAAATAAACATGAATTAATAATACATGTAGCTCGTTAGCGTTAAATGACACACATATAACTTTCAGCATTTTCAAAAGCACTCACTTATAGGTGTCTTCTACCTGAACATGGAGCAGCGTGCATTCTAGATGCTAATAAAGAATTTTTATTGCGATTCGTATGAAGCATATCAACTAATTCATTATAGTGACATTTTTTTTGATAATTCTAGTTTTATTAATGCATTGACACACGTAAGTACAATAAAAAAACATAACTGATAATTATTATCACAACTGTCACAATGAATTATGACTTCTGGCAGTCTTTTATTTTTTGTTTCCACAGATAATTTGATATTGAACTTACGAGTTTTAAATATTGGGCGAATAAATAAGAAAATATCTTAAATTTGTTGTTTTGTTTCTTAATTAATAAAAATCCTGAAAATGAAAACGTTTTTTTTAAGTTCATTTTGTTATTCCTGTTTCTCGTTAATTCCTCATAAGGTGTCTATAAACACACCTGATTGTCTTAAATATTAAACGCACCTTAGTGTGCGTGCGTTCACGAGCTCCAGTGTGTAAACAAAATTTGGGTTAAAAGTCTGTTGAACATGTCTTGTTGCCGCTTGAATAGAATTAAGTGTATGTGTAGGTAATATGAATACCACGTACATGAAGGCGCGTACATGAACGTGCGGACATGTCTTAAGATATGTACGTGTATCGGCAGGCATAGATGTTGGATATAGTCGTTCAGAGTGGTGTTATCGATTAACGGTGGTAAATAAATGCAAGTATTTCTAAAACAGTTCAAAATTAAAAGATGAATCTATGAAATTTAGTGGTATAAACAATTGTGCAAGTGAATAGTTAAAAAACTTTTCCCATTACAAAACATTAGAAACGATATTTTGATATCAATAGTCTGTAATAAAAACATCGTAAGTAAGGTCTAGTATTCTATAAAATTCCTTTGTATTAAGTAGGGATATTGATATCACTGAAGGATAATTGACACCTCGCAAGTGTATGAAATATTGTGTATCAGTATAGTAATACGCAGAGAAGGACCCGTATCGTTGTGGCTAGCATATAGTTATATTAAATATGCTAACTACCTCAAAACCACGAAGGAGAATGCCAGAAAGCGACGAAGGACTTGAGAATGTATCAATTAAGGACGTGTACAAACTATTGAAACATGTCAAAAGGACAAATGAAGAATTGCATTCACAAAACATCAAATTAAAGGAAGATTTAACAAGTGAAATACGTAATATTAAATCCGATTTAACTAACGAACTGCAGCAATTAAAAATCCAAAACAGTGAATTGAAAAACCAGAATATAGAATTAAAAGATAAACTTACTATTTTAGAAAGGAAAGTTAAAAAATATAATATTATGATATATGGATTAACAGAAGAGGAAAATGAAATAGAATATTTTGTAAATCTAATTGATCAAAAATTAAAAGTTGATATAGATAAAAATGAAATAAGGGACTGGTATAGAGTAGGTGGAAATGTAGAAGGTAGAATACGGCCTGTCTCAGTAGAATTTATACAATACAAAACAAAGCAAATATTATTAGCTGGTGCAAGGAATCTCAAAGGTACAGGAATATTTTTATCTAAAGAGTACTCTTCTGAAGATTATGAAAAAAGACAAATATTATATAAGTATTTAAAAATTGCCAGAGAAAACAAGCAAGAAGCAACCATAAAAAGCAACATTCTTATTGTAAATGATCGGCGTTTCACTTATGAATATCTAAAAAATAACACAGAAAAAAATCTATTTAATAACACAACCCATAAACAAATACCTAGTCCTCATCATACATTGGAAATTCAGGGTACAGCAAGTTGTTCAAAAAAAGAAGCATCTAGTACATCGCCAACCCCGGATCTATTCGAAAAACCGCCTCAATTCACTCAAACATACGTAGAGGAGAAAAATAAAGAAAAAGAGGCAAGAAAAGAACGGACAACTACCAGGAAATTACGAAAATAATATATTAAACATATTATCTAAAATTGTACTACTTATGATTACTTTGAAAATTGCCTATTTTGTTAATATTTATTACTAATAATAAAAAGAAAAAAAAATGAATCCATACATTAGAAATTATAAAATAAAACAAATTGAAACAAACATATTACAAAATTTTACAGAATATAATGAACTTATAAGCAAATACGAAAAACAATGCAATTTCAAAATATTACATAGTAACATAAGAAGTATCAATAGAAATCTGGATGAATTAAAAATAGAATTATCTCAAATGAAATTTAAATTTGACATTATAGTTCTCTCAGAAACATGGCAAATAAATGTCACAACAATCTATAATATTCCTGGATATAACTTGCTATATAATGAAGGGGAAATAAATCAGAACGATGGGGTTGTTGTATATATTAAACATAATATTAATTATACTGTAGATATTGTAAATATTGATAATGTTAAAATTCTGCAGGCACAGTTTAAATATAATAACAAAGCTATTTTAATTTCTGCAATATATAGGCCCCCATCTACATCAGAAAATGCTTTTATAAATGGCCTCCCCGAATATCTTAGAAGTAGCCCAAAAAATCAAGATATACATATCCTTGTTGGGGATATAAATATCGATATCCTAGGTGATTTTGCTTACGTAAATGATTATCTAAACATTCTGGCAGAGGAAGGTTTTATTTCAACAATAAATGAATTTACACGTATTCAAGGGCAAGCAAAAAGTTGCATAGATCATTTATTTGTCAAAACTAATAAAAACAGTTATAAAAATATTTCAGCTATTATAAAAACTAACATTAGTGACCATTTCTCAATCGCTAACCAAATTGTCTTTTCTGAAATAAAAAACAATATTAAATATGAGAAAACAAAAACATATATTGAACATGATAAATTAATAAGTACATTAAAAGAGGAAAATTGGACAGAAGTGTATTCAGCCAAAAATGCAGATGATGCTGCATATTTATTTATTAATATATTAAAAAATGAGATATTAAAATCAACTAAAATTGTAAAAATTAAAAACAATGAAATCAAAAGAAAGTGTTGGATAACTTCAGGCTTAGTAAAATCTACCAATCATAAAAATGTCCTTTACGCAAAAATGAAAAACAATGAAACAATAGAAAATATTAATAACTTTAAAAAATATAGAAACAAATTAAATGATTTAATTAAAAATGCTAAGTCTAATTATTTTCAAGCAAAGATAGAAAAAAAATAAAAATAACTCTTCAGCTTTGTGGAACTGTGTGAAAGAAATAACAGGTGATAATAAAACTGGAAATGGAATTAAAGAACTTAAAGTAGAATCCGAAAATATAACCGATGGAAAGCATATGTCAAATGTATTTTGCAATTACTTTACTAATATCGGAAAGCTTTTTGGCAAACAAAATAAAAACAAAATTTGATAACACGCACACGAACATATCTAATTTAATTTTTCTTTCCCAAACAAATTCAAAAGAAGTTGTTCAAATAATTAATAAACTGAAAAATCATAAAGCACCAGGGCTAGATGGTTTGAAGTCTGAGACTTTGAAATATGTAGCGGTTGAAATATCCACCCCTTTAGCACATATTATAAATATGACATTCGATACCGGCGAGTGTCCAACGGCTTTCAAGGTCGCGGTTGTTAAACCTATCTACAAAAGTGGGGATAGGCTGGACGTGTCTAATTATCGGCCAATTTCCTTAATATCTAACGTGGCAAAAATTTTCGAGAAAATATTAAAAAAAAGAATTAATGATTATCTTGAAAAATATAATATTCTATCAGATAAACAGTATGGTTTCAGAGAAGAATTATCAACTAGTGATGCAATTTCTCAATTAACAGGAAAAATAAATAAATCAGTAAATGATAAAAAAACCTTGCTTATGTGTTTTTGTAGATCTGAAAAAAGCGTTTGACACGGTTAGCCATGTCCAGCTTATGCGCGTTTTACAGAATATTGGTTACCGAGGAACCCCATATACGCTTATGTGTAATTACCTCTCAAATAGAACGCAATCTGTGAATGTTAATAATACTTACAGTGACTTTCACACTGTTGAATATGGAGTTCCTCAGGGAACCGTTTTAGGACCAATACTATTTAACATCTACATAAATGATTTGTATAAATTGGAAAGTGAAGGTAGCATACTAAGTTTCGCTGATGACACAGTGGTCCTTTATGAGGATGAGTCATGGATCACACTTAAACAAAAAGTAGAACGTGATTTTAAACAAATAATAAAATGGTTCAATAGTAGACTTTTAACAATAAACTTAACAAAAACCTACTATGTTTCCTTCACATCATATAAAAAATACCTACCAACGTACAACAAACTTACCATAGATGTAGATCCAGAAGAGGGTATAAAAGTTGATATTGCATCAGTCACCCACATAAAATACTTAGGAGTATATATAGACAGCCATCTAAAATGGGATATACATATTAATTATGTTATAAAAAAAATTAGGTTTTTATTATACAAATTTAAATATTTTTCTAATATCCTAAAAAATTAATCAGTTAAAAATCCTTTATTATTCCCTAATTGAAACTCACCTAACATATGGCATAGTTGGATGGGGAGGTGCTACAAATAATTTTATTGATAACCTGCAAATAGCACAAAAACACGTGTTGAAAATAATTTATAGAAAACCTTTTACTTACCCTACAGTAGATCTTTATAATGAAACCAAAATATTTGATTTGCGTCAATTGTATTGCCAAATAATTTTAGTAAAGCAACATAAAAATAAAAAAGAGTTAGTAAAAATTGAACATGAACATGACACTAGATATAAAATTAATTCTGCCAGATTGCCTAAAACTAATGAAAGCATAGCACAAAGATGCTTTACATACTTGGGACCGAAACTATATAATATTTTGCCAATTGAAATAAAACAAATTAATTCAAATAGTCTATTTAAAAAAGTAATAAAAAAATGGATACATAGCAAAAATAGATTAGATATACATAACATAATAGACATGAAAATACATACACTTTAAAGTCAAAATGTTAGTAAGTATAGTTGAGATTTGAAATGATTAAGTACCTATATTTAATTATTATGTACATATACTTATGTTATAAATTAAGATAGCAGCGGCTTAATTATTGTACCTCACTACTCAAGGCGCTGCCCTTTTCTCGAGAGGTATAATGAAAAGTCGCACGACAACACTTTTTATACATATATGTAGAGTATTATAATGCTAGTTAACTTCCACACACAGACGTATTGTCTTTCGTGGATTATTTTGTTTATTTACTTAAGGATTAAGTAGCTTGTACAATAAGTGTAAAATTTTTATATGAACTCTTTGGTGAATAAATTATTATTATTATTATTATTTATCTATGGCTACCTACATCAATATTGACACTTATTATTTATTAATCTCTTTTTTGTATTTTATAAAAAGAAAGTTACTAATTTATTATTTATTAATGAATGAGTTATATTATAAAAAATTATAAAATAGACAAACTATTAACCTCTTTATTTATTTAAAATTTGCATAAAATTTATCAAAAATACGGAATTTTTGTTTTCTTTTCTCAAAATTTGGACATATCCTCAAAACCATTGAAAATAAATATCAAGTATGATAGGTCATCAGAGAGCTCCTGTAATTCTCTAATCGAATATAAAATAACGTATAGGGTGTTCCATTTGATATAATACAGTTATTGAGGTTTTTAAATCTTTAAGTTTGACATAAAATTATAGACATCCAGTAGAAAATATCTAAAACCGGATACATGATTTGAAAGCCCTTTTCTATGGTAATTCACTACCGCATCGAAGCATTTGAAAGCATTTGAAATTAAAAGAATACAAGATTTCTTGTAAAGGTGTACATGCGTCAAAATTCATACCATATATAGTCCATATTATGGTAGTTCATTGAAAAGCTCTTGACGTTCGCTAACCAACTATGTAATAATATATAGGGTGTTTCATTTAACTTAACAAAGTTTACTACTACACAGACAAAACAGTATGACTGAAAATAGAGTATGAAATGATGAATGCTGACCAACTTTCGTTTTCATATATTTTTTTCTATCTGTAATAGTTACAGAGTTGTGAAATAAATATGCACTAGGTGGACATCCTGCATATCTGTAATACATATTTAGGTTGGTTTCACTTAAAACTTGGAAACTGATTTACATTTGTTAAATGAGTCATAAGGGTAGTATTTATTAATAGGAGAAAATTGTCTTTTCTCTTTTTTATGAGCAGTAAATTGGAAAAAATTGTAATAAATAGTTGATATTTTCTTGTCCAATTTACTACCCAATTTACTCCTAATAATTCATAAACGTGGACACAAAAAAAAAATAAAAAAGGGTACTGTATGTGCCAAATATTAACTTATTTGTCTCTGTGAAAGTAAGCAGGAGCTTCCTACCCCTAATTCTCACAATGATAAATAGAGTTTTTCCTATATTCCTCTAATTAAATGTAAATAACTTACAAGTCTAATAAATACCAAACTTGTTTTTATTGTGTCGTACTGACACTGCAAAATTGGAAATTTAATGTAATAATAAAATAGTATTACTAATAACACTGATTCTTATTACGTAGAGCGTTAACTTATTAAATCTAAATGTCGCACATTGTTTTTTACACTGAGAAAAACATTGCTTTATCATCAATACCCTCGGGTAATTTATGATGCACATATAATTATAACAAAAACAAGTTAATCGAGTTTCCAATTTGCCTAAAGTTCTTGAAAATCATACTATATATTAGGGCAAAACCCGTCTGCTCTTATCAACAATCACTGGATATCATTGTTTCACTACAAGACTTGTGTTTTTGCTAGAGCCCCTCGCAATTGTCGTATGCATGCCGCTGTGCTTACTAATAGCAATCAGTGGGATAGCAACGAGGACAAATTAGTGTTTTTGTTCCTTTGTTCCAGACTTGTCCTCCCTTGCCGCCACGCATCCAGGCCCTCGCCCTAAAGGTACCTTCATCCTGTCACGCATCACACTATGCCATAAGATTTATTGCATTTCTCACTTTTCATTCATCTCCACACACACAGAATAATTATTGTTATCTCTTAGTTATTTGTATAGATTGTTCTTGTTTTAGCTAAAGCCGGAAAAAAAGATTTATCGCCTAGAAGAGATCGTTATTTAATGTACAAATAACCTGGCGAACATTTCAATTTTTTACAAAAGATTTGTATAAATACATAAATAGGAATTTTAATTCATCACAGTTTTGCTGGCACACAGTTTTAAATTGACATTAGCCCCCTATTTCACATCCAATTTGGCACATTCCAAAGTTCGCATATTTAAAAGGGTGGTCATATAAATGGTTAACACATTCTTTTCACCTCCCTCCTAATCATGTCCTATTGTTTCAAATTTAGAAATACAATTTTCAGACTAGCGTATTAACAATTTATTAACAATAAGAAGTCTATACTTTAACAGATAATTACTAATCATTTCGGGGGGGGGGCTTGAGGCTAGCCCCTTTATGCGACCCCCTTTTAGATGGGTTAATTTTGAAAATTATTGTGCCAGACTATATTTGCTGTGGGCTATTTGTGCAGAATTTCAAAAATCAGTATGAATTAGAGCGCTAGCATCAATCTGCCTTCGCCCCTGAAATGACAAGCGATTATTATCTAAAGCATCGATTTCTTAAGGTTAACAGTATTGTACTACTTTGTGCTGTACTCCTAAATAAAAAAAGGACGTAATTGGTAGGCTGAGGAGAAATTGTTGACCATTTAAATGGCGACCGTTATAAATGTACTAGCTTCGCGAGTGATTATGCCAAACTGTGCTTGCTCGCTATTTATGAAAGAGTTTCGAAAACAATATGAAATGGGGGAGGTATTGTCAATCTCGCCCCCTCCAAAACAACCTTTATTTGCTTATTTAGTAATTATGTGCCAGTCGTAAAACTAACTGTGCTAGACTATGCTCGATGTAGAAATTGTGTGCCAGTGAAATTGAGATGAAAATATAACAAAGGAAGGGAGTCAGGTTGACCGACCTCCAATTTTTTAGATTTTGACGAGTTGTTTACTCTAACATTTAAATTTTAATAAAGACCGGAATTTTGGTCATGGATAACCACTGTCACATATTTTTTAATTACCTAATTTCAAGTAAAATAAATAGAAGCTAAATATTACTGACTAATAGAATAATTTGTTCTTCTGTAAAAAATATTTTTTAGTCCACAATTTGTGAGTGAAAAGTGAGAAATGATAATTAATTTGCTTGGAATGAATTAATAGTTTTTAGGTAAATATATTTACATTAGTACGTCTGAAGTTGGCAAACCTCAGTAATTCGCTCTTCATTGATTTTTTTGTTAAATTTTAAGTTAGTGTGTGTTTTGAACTACTGCTGGCAAAAACTGGTAAACAGTTAAACAGTTTCTTTAAAAACCGTATTCAGATTAAACCGGGTATTCAGATAATGGTCAAAACCGACTATTTGGATATCTGAATAACCGACTATTCGGATGTTCGAAAACTCAATTATTCGGATGTCCAAAAAACTGATTATTAGAGTATCCCAAAAACCTGCTGTTTTAATATCCGAAAACCGGTTATTGGGATATTTTAAAAACAAACAATTGGGAATCTGGGATTTTGGAGAAACTGGTTATTTATACAGGGTGTCTCACCAGGAACTGCATCGATCGATATAGGGAAAAGCACGCACCAGAAAATGTTTAAAAAGTTAGGGAGCTAATAACGGCAGTGTGGCCAATCTAACTAAAATAATTACAAGCATCTGGCACTTCCGGTTATACCGGAAGTCTATTATAACTTTTTTTATTTTAAATGGAATACCCTATATATTTTAGGGTTTTCAAAAAGAGCATATAATTCTGAGTTAAATACATGTAGATACCCTATGGCTAAACCCAGCCTTTTCAGAAATATTTGACATTTAAAAAAATATTGACAGGTGTAATGCTCTACAATATCCTTTATAACTTTCTTCGTGTAAAAAATACTCATTTGCGTTTTTGCATGCAGAGAGACTATACGGTGAGCTACGATCTATAGTTTAAAGAAATTCAATAATAGCATAACAAGTGTTCCATTTTTTACCTTACATTTTGTAAAATTCAAACCGCGAAAACTTGCTTAAGTCAAATGGATCATCCTGTATGTTTTACATCAAGTTATGTACAATTAAATTCCCTTTTTTCTGATATAAACATTGTGGGGGATTAAGTTACAACTTTTTTGAAATATTTGCGATTTTCTTAGAAATTCCAAAATTTTTAGTAAAAATTTTATCAAATTAGCCATGATTAGAAACAATCAGTAATGTCAGTCATTCTCTTATGTCAAAAAATACCACCGCGTTTAAATTACACCCACGACGACTTTTTTGAATTTGTTTATTATTTATAGAGAATGTGATGAAGTAATATCAAGAATTGTAATACATTTGTTACTACATATCCACAAAAACAGAAAATAACACTAAACACTGTAACATGCCTATTAATAGGATTGAAGACACTTTGCATAAACTAAAATAGCTAAGAAAAAATCAACTAAAAACATGATTCCATTTAAATTTCATAATTATTCAAAATCCGCCCTCGAACCTCCACACATTTTTCGCACCTTCGGATTAGTTCTTCATGGGTAGCTCTTCTAATCGAATCCTGTGATAAGTTTTAAAATGCATTTCTTACTCTGCATACAATCTTCAGTATTTGTTAATGAGCTCTCATAAACTTTATTTTTAATAGTTCCCCAAATAAAATAATCTAAAATTGATAAATCGGGCAAGCGAGGAGGCTATAGGAAAGGTCCATTATTGGATATCCATTGATCGTAAAAAGTTTCATGTAAAAAATTATTTATCAAATACGCGTCATGTGGGGGAGCACCGTCGTGCTGTTAAAAAATGTTTGTATGTTCAGCGAGAGACAAATTTTCTAAATAGTTATTATTCAAATTTTGTAAAATATTTAGATATCTTTCCCCTAAAAGAAAAAAAAAACCAACTATGCATATTAGCGGAAGAAGAAATCTTTATAACTTACTGTTTAAATTTTCCTGATAAAATTCTAATGCCACTTTATCGTCTCTTATGGCACAGTAAACATTAAACTGCCAACTTTCTTGAAAGTTTCGCTCCCTGAACACATGAGGATTCGAGTAACTCCAATAATGCGAATTGTGTCCGTTTTTTGTAAATTTAGCTTCATCTGACCATATAATATTTCCCAAATAAGAATCGTCGCCTTATTAGAATAAATTCACAAAAATTTTATCTTCTTAGGAAATCTGTTTCTTTTAATCGTTGAACCATTTGGAACGAAAACGGGTGAAATTTATGTTTAATTAAGATTCTGTGAACTGAATCTTTGCATAGTCTTGATTCCAGAGCAGCTTGTCTAATGGCATCATTGGAAATGCATGAAAATATTCTAGAATTGCTATTTCTACGTTTTTGTCATCAACAATAGGCTTCCGCTATTGAATTCTTGCCTTGACATAGGCATAGTTTTTAAAATTGTCCAGTATACGTTTTACAGTGTTTCTGTGTTTGTGAATATCGAGTAGCAAATGTACTACAAGTAATTGATATTACTTTATCACATTCTCCATAAATAATAAACAAATTCCAAAAGTCTTTGTGGGTGTAATTTAAACGCGATAGCATTTTTGACATAAGAAAATGACTGACATTACTGATTGTTTCGAATCATGGCTAATTTGATAAGATTTTTACTAAAAATTCTTGAATTTCTAAGAAAATGGCAAATTTTATTTTAAAAAGTTGTAACTTAAACCCTTACATTGCTTTTATCAGATAAAAAGGAATTTATTTATATATAACTTGATGTAAAATAATACAGATTGTTCCATTTGACTTAAGCAAGTTTTCGTGTTTGAAATTTACAAAATGTAACGGCAAAAATGGAACACTTGTTATATTTTTATTGAATTTCTTTAAACTGTATAGCGTAGATCAGCTTATGGTCTTTCTGTATGCTAAGAAGCAAATGAGTATCTTTTACACGAAGAAAGTTATAAAGGTTATTGTAACCCATTAAACCTGTCAATTTTTTTTTTAAAATATCAAATATCTCTGAAACGGCTGAGTTTATGCATATGGTATCCTGCACGTTTTTGACTCAGAATTTTATGCTCATTCCGAAAACCTTAAAATGTATAGGATATTCTATTTAAAATAAGCACGTTGATATCGACTTCCGGTATAACCGGAAATTCCACAAACTTGTAATTATTTTCCTAACAATAGTAATAAAGAGTTATCGTATTTTCACGCCAAATATTCCGCTATTTTATTTTTCTGTTCATGTAAAAATACAGACAATGCAAAAAAAGAAGAAAGGCAGTGACGTTTAACGTATAAAGGGTTAGAACAATGTCCAGGAAGAGTCGATTATTTTTCATTTTTGCAGGAAATTATTTTAAATTTTACATGAATACCAACGGAATCATTAGACAAGCCATACTTTCCAGAGATTTCAAAATGTAAGTCTTAAACTTGGCAGCAGGGAGATATACTAAAATTTGCCAATTTCTCATTATTTGACACTTTTTTATCATGGAATACCCTGTATATTCTTACAGGTTTGGATTCCGGAGACAATTTTAAGTACGATTGCATAGTGTTAAACAAATTTTTGAGACCGCTTGATTTTTAGGGCTATTTATATTTTTGCATCTAAAGGACAGTGAATGCACACAAATCAATTTTTTAGCAGCTATGACGAACCAAAATTTCCGAAACCACTAATTTATAATTGTCAACTTTTTCAAATGGCAACATCTTTAAGACACCCAGTAGTTAAATACCAATTTTCACGACAACTCCATTGATACCTTCAAATCAAAAATTGGTTTGATATTAACCCAAACACAATATTTTTGGAGGATAATAATTAAAATATCAAGAAAATACGCTTATCAAGTATGCCGTGGAAATTGAATAAAACTAGATTCAAAACATTTATTTTGCTAACAAAAGAACGCTGCAAATAAGAAAAAGTGTGCTGTCCGAAATATTTTAACAATAAAAAACACATTAAAAGATTAATCAAAAGGTACTAAATGTTCAAAGTGCATTTGACATTTTCTGGATCGGTCAATGGTGTTTCGTCTAATGATTCCGTTGACACCCATGGTTAACAATAAGGAATTTATTGCTGATATTTTCAATTTTAATTTAGGCTACAAAAATTGTTAAAAATGTGCTCCACTCTCATTTTGGCAAGAGAATTTGATAACATATTGACAGAATTACAGTCCGTATCATTATTCTCAAAGGTGCCTATCTTGATTTCTGTTAATGGTTTTTTAAATATTTGTATTACGTATGTTGATGCTGCTAAAGATTTTTATTTTGCATTCGAAAATGTTAAAAGATAACAGATATTCTGTTTAAAAAAAATTAAATTCGGATCATTTGCCGCTAAATCTGGAATGCAAAAGAATTGAAAATCTCTTCAATAAATTCCTTATTTTCAACCATTTGTCCATGTCCAATTTTAAAAAAATCGATTTGCAAATAACAAATATAATCGATCATTCCAGGACTTCGTCTTAATTCATACTTACAGCGAGAGTTGTTTCAGGTTGAACAAACGTTAAACGGAAAGCAAATGATGACATGTGTTGATTATATTCTCTGCACCTGTAATGAGAACTGACATCAATACTCCACAGAAGAAATCTACACGTACATCATCTGATTTCCTTTGACGCCTGCTCGAGTTGTATAATTGCTCTCTAGTAATTGGTAATTTGGTTTGGCCTTTTTATCATACCAAACGCTAGCGTTGCGGTAACTCTCTATTTTGAAAAATGCTGAAATAAATTTCTTCAAAATCCTAGAATTTTCAGGAGGTTACGTGGGTGATTGAGCGGAGGTTAAGAAAACTTTTTTTTTTAATTTGTCGTAATTCGAATACTCAGTTACTGTTAATTCAATAATACTATACAATATTAGTAACTTTTCAAGTTAATTGATAATCGGCTGTTGGGATATCCAGGTATCCGAATAATCGGTTATCCGAATATCGGTAATCCGAATAACTGGTTTTTGATTTTGAAAAATCCGCGAATAATTAAGCCAAAACTTTTTATATTCAGGAAACCAATTTCAGTGGCCAGCACTACTCTGAACCTAACATTCTGTTCATGTCATCAAATGAACAACTAATTTTGCTTTTAATCCTTTCTATTGTAAGAAAAACTTTTAGGCGGAGAGGCTACCGTCGGGAACCCACATGTAACAGGACAGGCCAAAACATAATAATTAAATCAATTATACAGTGGTATCTGAACACTGTGCCAGAGATTTTTTAAACTGTTATGGGCGCAAGTGCAAGAAAATTGGCCACTTCCGGTTTGAAACTTTTCTCTTTATCTACATGAAGATATGTCCAAATAATACTTGCTAGATAGGTAGATAGCGATGAGTTAGTAGTGTAATTAAAACTTGGTGTGTCATTCTTTACCGCGCCGTAATCTCATGGCACACCGACATGAGAGAGTAGTTTGAGGTCATCGACCTACGTCAGAAAATGTTTTATACCATTCAAAAATTCAAAACATTATCTATCCAGCTGCATTGGTATGCCACATCTGAAGTGGCTTTTACATAGTCCAACTAAGGGAGACAATATTCCTATGTTATGTTAAGTTGACAATAATTAGGTAATGATAAAAATATTTGGAAATTGTTCAGAATTTAAAACTGATTACAAAAATTAAAAAATATTTTATAAAAGGTGCATCGCGACTCTTCACCCAAAACGCTGAGAGAACCGTAATAGATTCGTCAAAATTTTATAGGTCCAAAACAATAGAGTACAAGTTTCTCAAAAATAGTCCGCAGTGGTATATATTTATCTTGTAGTGTAGCCGTGAGCCGCATTTAAAGTTGAGATTAAAACCCATAGTGCGCGGAAGAAGCTGTATTGACACTATTATCTGTTTTATTCATTATGTTACATTTTATAACTATTGGAACCAGTCCAAAAAACTCATGAATATTCTAAGCATTGTGGAGACATTTTCTGCATTGAAAAAATTCAAATTATGACAGTTCCGCGAAAAAAAAATTGTCTCAATCTCATTGGGATTTCAGCAGAATTAAAGTTAAGATATCTTGGAGATTATTTATCGTAAACCAAAAAAATATATGTGCGAAATGAGTGTCTCTTAATAGCTAATAAATCTGATCCCTTAATATTTTATTTTAAAACCTATAGTTTCGCCGTAAAAAAATTCATAACTAAACAAAAGTACCATTTTTATCAATTTCTTGCATGAAAAATGTTTGATAATATTGATCTATCAAAACCTGTGTCAACTTGTTTGAGGACTTGGTAACAAAGAGAATATACAACTTTTTTCGTATTTTTTTCATTATAATTCACAACTTCTTTTAAATAAATAATAATTAATTGTTGTAAACAATTTGAGAAAAATCGAGAAAATGGTAGATTCTGAAACTTTGGACCATTATACTCAGTTTTTAATTCTGGACAACTACCAAATACTTTTAATTACTACCCAATTGCTGTCAACTTGTCACCTCATTTTCTTGGAAAAATTTTGGAAAAAACATGTTAACTCGTTCAGTTTACAAACTGTAAACAGCTTTTTGCCGTAAACTTGCCTCATGTAGATGACTTCTAACTCTAGATTTGGAATTTGAAATAACTTATTCAAAATTTTTACTTTTTGTCTTAAAAATGTACACTGTACATCGTCCCGTAATTTTATAACAGAAGATATTAATTTGAAAAATTGTTTCTAATAATTTTTTCCCAAAAAATCATTAGTGTTCGAAATATGGACAAAGAAAATGGCTGATACATAATTCCAACCCACACCTGTATCTCCTAACCAAAAAAAAGATATTTGAGAAATTCAAAAAATATTCTTTTGAGCAAAACCTATTCTACGAGTCTGGTAGCAAATGGTATTTTTTGTGCATCGATGCTAGGCGTAGCGACGCCTTTAACATCTTTTTTCTTTGGAAACCCAATGATAATTGTTATTTTCGCCGCACCTTATAAAAATATTATAAACTTTTTGCTAGTTTCATTTTATTCATTCATGTTTGAAATATGTAATAACGGTTTTATTATATAAATAATACAAATTAACATATAATTTTTAATATTCAGTATTCAGTGACTGTGTTGCATAAACAGTATTGTTTAGTGTTCCCCATAAAAAAATAATTCAAACAATTTAAGTCTGTGGGTCGAGGTGGCTACTGAATAGGTCTATAGGTTTAAATCTACCTTTGTGATATTGGGCATTAAGGAAATTATGAACCAATCTTGAGCTATGGGGAGCAGCCCCAACTTGGTGAAATCACACAACCTGTAAAAGTCTTGGAAATATGTTTTGGCAAAGTCGTGAAAAATGATTCTCTAAATAATGTGTGTGTGCCTTCGAAAAATTTAGCTTTAAGGTGTTTTCCAAAAAGTCTACACCAAACATTAACACCAAAATGACCTTGATATTTTATTTCATGAACAGTGTGAAGATTTCCATCTGTCTATTGATGACTCTCATGCCTATTAGGAATTCCATTACTTATAAACATACTTTCATTCGTTCGTACTATGTATTTCAAAAATATCTGTCATTACTTATCACAGACTGGGACAAAAAATTTTGGCTTCTTTCAAAATTTGCTTCTGTAAGCTTTTTAAAAAAAAATTTAATTTATATGGGTGAAATTTAAATTTTTTTAAGATTTTATGTACAGATGTTTTGCTAATATTCTAAATTCTTGAGATTCGCCTAATTGAATTATTAGGATTTTCTTCAAAATAATAAATTACTGTAGCAGAATTGTCATTTGTGCAAATTGTTTTTGTATGATCTCTGCCTTTTCTTGACGGAATAGGACGAACATATTTTCTTAGAGTCTAATCTTTCAAATAATTTTCTCTCTAGCAAATGGCTATGGTTCAGCATATAGACGACCAGCAAAAGTTGCATATATATTCGCTTTTCCAAATACAAAATCAGATCAACTTTTCCATTATGAGTTTAAATTATTTTTCACACAGTAGTGGTATATTTGTTACAAAAATGTTTCTCTTATGACTTAAATGTCAAAATATTCATTGTTTTCATGGCAAACATTCTATTATCCTAACATTACTATTTAAGAAAATGAATTATACATGTAAAAGGTATAGGTTGGATTTATGTATCAGCCATTTTATTTGCTCATAGCTCAAAAACTAATGAGTGTGGGGAAATATTAGAAAAAAATTTTCAAATGAATATTATCTATAATACTGTGCAATAAAAATTGGGTATCCATGGAAAAGAATATAAAAACGCCCTGGAGTGGGTTGGAACCTTTGATGTAAAGATAACACTGACGTAGTTTTCTACGAAACAACAAAACACTATATGCTGCACCTGACACGCGTTTTGCTAACCAAATTGGCATCATGATTAAAATTAAACTTATGCTAAGAATGTATCGTATTAATATCTACTAACCAATAAAGCAGGATATTTGGGATAGGTCCTCTGTCGCTATTCATACTATTTTTACATTTTATGATTTTCAAGCTTTTAAATGCATCCAGCTGTCTAGTATTTGTTGCATTCCTAATTAATCTTAAATTACTATTACCCATTTTATTGGTTTTCCCAAACTCATGTTGGGCAACACTAGTCTTATCTACTCTAACATATTTGAGATGGGCTATATGTTCTAGATTGACTTGATCGTCTAGTCTGTCTAACATAATTTTGATTACAGTCCTTCAGCTCATTTCTAAATCCCCAACTTTTCATTTCTTTCAACTTTATCTTTTTGTATTGCCTAAAAGTTGTTGTAGCTTCTTTCCCGATTATTGAGCCACTGTCATACTTACATCTTTAAAAATCTTACCAATACCACGATTGAATCGAAGATCGAATGGAATCGATACAAAGATTTTCTCTTTCATTTTCAAAAGTCGAGGAGTTTTTCGATTCTTTAAATTTTCGTTTTCTAATTATTTTATTAATTAAACTTACAGAATATCCATTACTCGCAACTATATCCTTAATCAATGCCTTGACAACTACCATTTCAAGACGTATTAATAAATAGGAATAATGAAAATAAATTAGAATTTGACATGTATAGAAAAGATACCAGTACTCTAAGATATATCCCTAAGGACTCTCACTATTGTGCTCAACGCATAATGGCATTTTCTAGTCCACCGTCTGTTAAGCTTCCCCCTCAATAAGGAGAGGTTTAAAAAAAGAGAATGCATTGATTATGGATATAGTTACGAGTAATGGATATTCTGTAAGTTTAATTTTCTCTTTTTTATTACCACTTATTTATTATTATTTTGGTATTATGTATTATGTATACTTACATGATACATATACAGTTTCTTATCAGTCATCACATAATTTTAAAATATTTGATTAGGAATTTTAATAATAATCTGTTTATGTATTTTTTTTTTTTTGTATAACTATGAATATGTTAAGGGTTAAGTATAAGAGTAACCTATGAGTTAAACTTCGCCCCATTTAGATGTAAATGTGTATACATTTATACTTGAACAGAGACGTATATTATTATTATTATTATTATGAAATAATTAGGAAACGAAAATTTAGAGTCACCTCGATACTCTTCGATCTTTCAAAATGAAACTGAAAATCCAAAATTTGTATCGATTCCATGCGATCCTCGATACACCCGTAGTATTGCTAAGATTTTTAAAGACGTAGGTTTGACAGTAGTTCATTCATCGGGAAACAAACTACAACAACTTTTAGGCAATCCAAAAGACAAAACTGAAACAAAGAAATAGTCGGGAATTTACGAAATTAGATGTAAGGACTGTAATCAAATATATGTTGGACAGACTAGATGATCAATTCAAACTGGATTCAAAGAACATATTATCATTCATCTCAAATATGGTAAATAAGTCTAGTGTTGCCCAACATGCGTTTGAGAGCAACAACTAAATAGATATTGTCAATTTAAGATTAATTAGGAATGTAACAAGTGGATGCATTTGAAAGTTTGGAAATCACAAAGTGTAAAAGTAGTATGAATAGTGACAGAGGGCCTCTCCCAAATAACTCTCTTTATTAGTTAGTGGGTCATGGTTCACCGAACTTAGGTATACATTTCTAGCATAAGTTTAGTTTTAATCATGATGCCAACTTAGTTGGTGAAACGCGCGTCGAATGCAGTATCTAGTGTTTTGGAGTTCCATGGAAAACTACGTCAATTTATATAAAACGCATCAATGCACCAAAAACATGATTTGCCTTCTAACTTATAGAATAAGTTGAGCTCAAAATATATTTTTTGAGCTTTTCAAATAACTCTTTCCTTTTAGGAAATAAATGTCTTGGGCGGGATTTGCGTGACAGCCGGTACCAGGAATCGAATCATAGAAACAATTGTGTCTCTAGAGTGTTCTTCCCTTTACTATCTAACATTAGAGTTCTGGTGTAACTTCAAAGAAAGTTTAATAACTCTGGAACTGGTTAATGGCGTTGCGAGAACATACATTATTCGTATCATGTCTGATACATTTGTTTCTAAATCCTTTTTTCTGCACTGAAAAATGAAAGGTTTTATGTATTCTATGATCACGAGTTGATATTAAAATACTAATATTTTCAGCCTCCCAAAATAAATTAAATACTAGCAAACATTAATGTTAATAGGAAATATTGACACAATGATATCTAGATTGATTAGTAATGTCCAGAGTGTTCACTTCGTATCACACATTAGGTTTAGTGTAGAATCAGTGCCGAATAAAATACTCTGTAAATGCCAAGGGATGAATAAATCCATTGATGAAAAAATTTTACAAATTGAGCTTTTGTGTTTGCATTTATAAGCATTTTTAATAAAGAAAACGATGCTCAGAGAATAAGGAAAAAGTTGGATATTTTCATGGTTGGTCTTGAGTGTTTTTCATTATTAAACACGGTTAAGTCAAGAAAAAGTTGTTTTGTTTAACGTAATTGTAATATTATCAGGACTTGTTATCTTTTTATTTTAAAATCAGTTTGCTTTTGAAAATAATACTGGTTTTAACTATCATTAAAAATGAAATAAAGCAACTTTAATCTTAAACTAACTAGTTTTTTTTTGTATCTTCTTCATTTTGTTCAGAGATTTTTTCATTTGTGTTCTTCTATTAAGAATTTAGTTTGTTTAAGTAAATCGCCCACTTTTACAGCTATTAGTAGTCAAATTATTTTTTCTATAAATTTGTTAGAATCAATTTCTTCCTTCTGACATTTCGGCTTGCTTTCTTTAACAAGTCTGCCCTCAGAAATGGTGTATAAATTATTTTTTCTATAAATATGTTAGAATCAATTTCTTCCTTCTGACATTTCGGCTTGCTTTCTTTAACAAGTCTGCCCTCAGAAATGGTGTATAAATACCACTTTCTCCGTGCAAATAATATCCGTACTCCCCAACCCTAATCCATTCAATACAGTGAGATTTATTTTCTCGTCCAGAGTATTCTTTTTTTATATAGAAGTTTAATGTTCTTAAAAGCTCTTCAAAACTATAAAAGTAATTTATTATATCAAGACACAGAGTTTTTTCGGTTTGCAGATTTTACTTGGTCGTAGTTTTGCTCATATGTTTCACTCTTCTGATTTGCTTTTTAATTCGACCAAAATCTCTGTTAGGGCCTAGATAAATATGATCAATTCAATTCAATTCAAAGTAATTTTAATTAAATTAATATAAAAACACAATATTGCCCTCGCCGACTTAACATCCCCGTATAGGGTAGCAACGAGGAAATTGTTAGGTCGGACGGAGCGGGGCCGATTCGGGCTTAGAACTAGAAAACGTTAAACAAATTATTGATTAACGTTGTCTAGTTCTAAACCCGGACCGGCCTCGCAAAAATGTTTTATTTTTAGGTGTTGTATTAACAACACCTAAAAAGAAAACATGTTAAATTGTATAGTTTTAACAGGAACTAGAAATCAACGACGTGCGCAAAAGCATGTCGTTGATGTAAAGCAATGCATAAGTAAAATAAGTAAATTGTAAATGGTTTGTGTAAGTAAACTTAGATTTTAATGAAGCTTCGACGAATCGAACTTTTGTCGTTTTTTTAAAACCGGGTATAAAAATCGTTTTTTGGATAAATAAAATAAAATTTTTAAAAATAAAAAACCGGTTTTAGATACTAAATATAATATGTAAAAATTAATTAAAACCGTTAATCCGGGAGTGGGTTGGAACCTTTGATGTGAAGATAACACTAACGTAGTTTTCCAAGAAACACCAAAACACTATATACTGCACTCGGCGCGCGTTTCGCAAACCAAGTTGGATCATCTGGAGATGATTAAAACTAAACTTATGCTAACAATCTACCCTATTTATACCTAAACTATTGTCACGGTTCACCGGAACGTTACGGTTAGGTGAACCGTGACCCACTAACCAATAAAGCGGGCTATTTGGGATAGGCCCTCTGTCATTATTCATACTGTTTTTACACTTTTTGATTTCCAAGCTTTCAAATGCATCCAGCCATACCTAATTAATCTTAAATTGATAATATCTATTTTATGGTTGTTCTCAAACGCATGTTGGGCTACACTAGACTTATCTGTTCTACCATATTTGAGATGGGCAATATGTTCTTTGAATCTAGTTTGAATTGATCGTCTAGTATGTCCAACATATTTTTGACTACATTCCTTACAGCTGATTTCGTAAATCCCCGACTTTTCCTTTGTTTCAATGTTTCAATTTTGTTTTTTGGATTGCCTAAAAGTTGTTGTAGTTTGTTTCCCGATGAATGAACCACTATCATACCTACATTTTTATAAATCTTACCAATACCACGGGTGAATCGAAGATTGAATGGAATCGATACAAATTTCGGATTTTCTCTTTCATTTTGAAAGGTCGAGGAATTGCGAAGCGACTCTATAGACTTTCGTTTCCGAATTATTTTATCAATTAAACTTACAGAATATCCATTACTCGCAGCTATATCCTTAATCAATGCCTTTTCTTTTTCAAACCTCTCCTTATTGAGGGGGAAGCTTAATAGACGATGGACTAGAAAATTAAAACTCGCCATTTTGTGTTGAGCATAATGGTGAGAGTCCTTAGGGATATATCTTAGAGTACTGGTATCTTTTCTGTATATGTCAAATTCTAACTTGTTTTCGCTATTTCTAATTATTAATATATCTAAAAATGGTAGCTGTCTAGGGTTTTCAATTTCATATGTGAATTTAACTGACGCGACTGTTTAATTTAGATACAAAGTTATCAATATCAGCGACTTTTGTATCGAACACTGCAAAAATATCATACACACACCTAAGCTAAACCCTGAGGAAATACTCGAATTCTTCTTTTGCTTCCGTCTCGAATCTATTCATGAAGAGACCGGTAATGAATGGTGACAAAGAGTTACCCATTGCTGTTCCGTCATGTTGTTCGAACAAGTTGTCGTTGAATCAAAAACAATTTTATTTCATGCTAAGTTTAGTGAGTTTAAGATATTCTTTTATTACATCTTGACTGAGATTGTTTAATTTGAGTAGATCTTTATGGTAGTTCAAGGTCTGTGGTATCGGAACACTTGGAAACAATGAACAAATGTCAAAGGAGTACAAAATTTCACCTTATTGCAACTGAATATTTTTTACCTTATTAACGAAATCGTTGAAATTAATCACGGAGAAACTAGGTAGTGCGATAGGTAAATTTTCGAACTCTTCTGTTAACCATTTTGATGGTAAGTCGGCAATCCGATTGCTGAAACAATAGGATGTACCGACTTACCTGGTTAATGTATCTTAGGTAAGCAGTACAATCTAGGTACACTTGTGTTAGATACATGTAACTTCCTATTTAAAGCTGGAGTAATAAAGTTGTTGTAGGATTTAAGTACATTTCTTACTTTAGTAACCATTTGTGGTAATAGATGTCTAGAAAGTTTTTCTAATCAGATTGTCTACTCTTTCATAATAGTCCTCTTTATCTAAAATAACAACCTTATTGCTTTTTCTGTCTTTTGCAGATCTTGACTTTTTATTTGCTTTAGTGATAATATTTGTCGAGATTTGATTTCTGCAAGATTCTCTGAATTGAACTTTCATCACGTGCAACAATCTCATCTAAAATGCCTTCAAAGGCAAGTAAAATAAAATGTAATCCCTTGTTATTGAGATCAATTTCTTCTTTATCAAACGACTGTGAGGAATGATTTTCTACAATGCTGAGAACTTTTTGAGAAACACTTTCTTTTGACGCACTACCGATTAATCTTTTGTGTTTTTTATTTTGTGACGACATTTTCTTAATAAATTTCGCGTTAATTGATATAAACATGTTCCTCACCTTGTTTCTGAAAATTTCACACCAAACGCTCAGTTTTTCTTCCTGACTTTTTTATTTGTTTTACCAATCTTTTTCTGTTGTGCTTGTTTTCCCACGACCCTCGATTTTTCCTATTAAAACTCCTGCCGTAGAATAGGATGATTCATTAGTCCATAATATTTTAGTAAAAAAATCGTGATCTTCATTCAACTTTTGAATCAACTGGCGAAAAATTTTATTTGCATAAAACAATTTAAAAAAAGAGTAAATTGATACTTTCATACATATGTAAAGAATAAATAAATTTGTAAAGTAAACTTGTCCATGCTTGTAGAATAGTACATAATCTGTATTGATGTCGTATCCTACTATTACTGTACATTAATGGATATTGCTGTAGGTCAATAAATAATCTGTTATAAATCTTTTAATTTTTAATCCTATAATTTAATTTTATCAAGTGCATAAGGCAAAAATTTACTGACAAATGACAAATTTTACAATAGTTAAGTTTAAAACATATCCAGCTAGCACTGATTTACTGTAATATATTTCACGCTGATTTGGTTTAGTATTGTTTACTGAAAGTATTATAATAAATTTTAATAATTTTAACTAAATATTATCCTTCCACACGTACCCACCACTGTCGCTAATGGGATGTTGTATATATTAATGTTTTAATGTTACTATGTTGGAAGCAAACAAATAATGTGAAAAATTGCAAATATATATCTAGTAATTCTTTGATCAGAGGTCTCTACCAACCTCTAATTTTGAATAGATTATTCAAGGTTATTGAACACAAATTCCCGGAGGTTGGTCATAATAATTACCTAGACTCCAACAGAGATTTTGGTCGAATTGAAAAAATAACCAGAAGAGCGGAAAATATTTACGTGTCTGAGCAGTACTAAGACCTAACAAAATCTGCAAGCCCAAATAACAACTCTATGTGTGTTGATATCAAAAATTATTTCTATAATTTTGAAGAGCTTTCTAAAATTAAAATTGTTCAATAAAAAAAAGGACAGTCTGGAAAAGTAAACTTCAGAGACAATATTAAATAGATTAGAGTTGTGTAGTACGGACATTATTTGTACAAATAAAGTCTCGATAAGTAACACCACTTTTGAGGGTAGATTTATCAAAGAACTGGAGTCGGGAAGGTCAGAAGGAAGTAAGTACTCTTAAAATATTAGAGAAAAAAGAGGAGGGCTAGCAGCTGAAAAATTGAGCAATTTTCGTGAATAGACGAAATTTATATATGAAGAATACAAATTGACACTTTGAACAAAATGAAGAAAAGCCAAAGAAAAAAGGAATACTAATAATTGAATCGGTTATTTCTTAAACACCTCAAGTCAGTTTAGGCAATTTTTTGGAAGTCGAAAAAACTTCCTGTACCATTGACTTATTTACGTATTTACGAGCTGCATTACTTGTGAGAAACATCAAGTCGACTTTATGGAATATGCTGACCTACGGTATTCTAACAGAAATTGATAAAGAATGACCGAATTGACAAATTCCTGTGTTTAACTCATTTTGATCTAAAATTGACAAGGTGTTTGGGAAATAACCAATTCAATTAGTTTTAGGAATAAAATTGTTTTATATTCATTTTTAATGTTAAAATAAAACATGTTCCAAGTCGTAACGCTTTACTAATTTCCCACTATAAAAGTGTCATATACATATAAATATTTTTTCCAAATAATAAAAAAGTAGAAATTTCCATGTATTAAGTGACAGTACAATATTGTTACGCCACTGGACTATGTAGACTGGTTAGATGAGACTGAAATTGTATGAGAACGGCCGGGAATATTCTGAAATGTTCTAGACCATGTGAATAGATGCATAAATAAAAGGCACGGTGGGCCGAGAGTCAGTCTTAAGTTGAACGTGAACGAGTAAAGAAGAAATAAGAAAGAGACTTATAAGTGTTCAAGTGGGATTATAGTTAAGACTGTAATTAATCTGTTGTTGTTAATTGTTATTTAGTAAATAAAGTAGTGATTAACTATTACCTGGACTTTCAATCAACGAATCTACGAGTATAGGTGTTTGTCTGGATAGCAAATACGTCACAATTTGGTGTCGAAAGTGGATTGAAATAGAAATTTCTGGAATATTCAAAAACGTTCTAGTGTTCTTCTCAGGAATTATTGAGCTACTGGATATTGTTTGAGGACTATTTCTGAACTGACTAGTGATTGGAAGAGAAATTTCTGAAATATTCGAAAACGTTCTACAGTGTTCTTCTCAGAAATATGGAGGCTTGGTGCCGCAAATGTGAAGTTTGTGCGGCAAGTAAGGGGCCACGGACGAGAAGTAAGAGACTAATGATACAATATAACGTCGGGGCTTCTTTTGAACGAATTGTGATCGACGTAGCTGGTCCATTCCACGTGACAGATGATGGAAAAAAATACATCTTAGTTGCCATGAAGTATTTTAGTAAGTGGGCTAAAGCTTATGCCATACCAAACCAAGAAGTAGCCACTGTCGCTCAAGCTCTGGTAGATAATCTAGTATGTCGATTTGGCGTGTCCCTAGAATTGCATTTGAACCAAGGAAGAAACTTTGAATTAGGGGTGATTCAGAAGATGTGTCGCTTACTGGGAATTCATAACACAAGAACAACAGCCCTACATCCACAATCAGATGGAATGGTGGAGAGGTACAATAAAACCATGGAGGAGCACCTATCCAAAGTGGTTGAGAAGCATCAGAGAGATTGGAACCGTCACTTACCTCTTTTCTCTATGGCATACAGGGCCTCCATTCATGAAACAACAAAACAGATGCTGGCTCGCGTGATGTTTGGACGTGAGATTAGACTGCCATGTGACTTGGTGTTTGGCACACCAGATGAGGAGGGACTTTCTATAAATGACTACGCCGATGAAGTTGGTGAACGGCTAAGGAACATTCATGAGCTGGTACGAGATCAAATTGTCATAGTAAGTGATCGCATGAAGGCTCGTTATGAATTTAAAGCGAATTCAGCAGGGTTCTAGGTCGGAGACCTGGTTTGGCTATATAACACACAACGAAAGAAAGGCAGATCCCCGAAACTTCACCCGCCCTGGGAAGGCCCATCACTGTCGTCACCATACTAAACAACGTTGTATACCGAATTCAGCAAAGTCCAATGTCAAAGATGAAGGTGGTGCATATAGAGAGACTAGCAAAGTATGCGGGGAACAATGAATTGCCTGATCGGGAAGTTCAGGCTTAAGGACGGGGCAGTGTTACGGCACTGGACTATGTAGACTAGTTAAATGAGACTCGAATTGTAAAAGAACGGCCGGGAATATTCTGAAATGTTCTATACCGTGTAACTTGATGTATAAATAAGAAGCACGGTGAGCCGAGAGTCAGTCTTAAGTTGAACGTGAACGAGTAAAGAAGAAATAAAAAAGAGACTTATAAGTGTTCAAGTGGGATTACAGTTAAGACAGTAATTAATCTATTGTTGTTAATTGTTAATTAGTAAATAAAGTAGTGAATAAGATTTACTTGGACTTTCAATCAACGAATCTACGAGTATAGATGTTTGTGTGGATAGCACACGTAACAATATTCTGCCTACTGAACTATTAGTTGTTTTTTGACAAAAAAAAACGTAAATAAAACAATTCTGAAACAATGTTCTTAATTCAAGTTTATACAAAATAATGAATTTGATACATGACACCTTTATCCACTTGTAGTTTCAGTTCATATGTCATGAAAGTAACTATATATTATTATTAATGTACTAAATGGATAATGTACAATAAATGGTGCTATAATATGAATCGATTTAAATTAATTAATTTTTGACTACAATAATTTTAAAACTTATGAGGAATGCCAAAAGTTTCTAAACAATTTCAAGAGAATTCCATGGGGTGGCCAGAGAATTACACGAAATTCCAAAGACTTCCACGGAATTTCATATGCTTGTACACCAGTATTCTAAATAGGTTTAAACCTCGTACCACACTGTACACTAAGAGAAGTAAAGATTTTGCTTTTATCAAAATTTTTATACGTTTTGTTTAAGGAGATTTCCCCATTGATATCTCAAGATATGGATATTCTTCATGTTTATTTGAACTACAACCGGCTAAGAGACTATAAGAAGCTTTACTTTATTCAGATATATATTACAAAATCAATCACTCCTCATTCCAGGTACAGTTATCGTATTTTTCGATAAGAACATCGTATGCATTTCTATAAACAATTAACCTGTCAAAATATTTTAGCAATATATTTAATATTCCTTAAATATTAAATTCCAACTGACAACCGTACAAGAAAATATTGCCAGCAAAGTATACTATATAATTTGTGTGAATATAAATTCATGAATTGTTCATTCAAGTACATCATATTCGTTCGTGGAGTAATAAAATCTTTCACGGATTATACATTGCCTCTCTCCCTAATCCAAACTGAAATTTTTATACACATTTTTCCATTAATAATAACAACACTGACGTAGTTTTCCACAAAACATAAAAACAGTATATACTGCACTCAACGTGCGTTTCACCAGCAAGTTGGCATCATGTGGAGATGATTAAAACTTTTTAAAATTTTCTTTGAACTTGTTCTAACGCGCCTTTTTGAACTAGATAGTAAGGGTTCCAAATTATGGATCCGTACTCAAGTTTTGATCGTACATAAGAATAATATAATGATTTTAAACAATTTTAGTTAGTAAATAATTTACAGTTTCTTATCATAAATCCTAACATTTTGATTGCCTCTTTAGATTTAATATGTATATGTTCGACAAACCTCAGTTCAGAACCAAAATATACACCTAAATCTTTAATTGTTTGTATGCGCTCTAAAACAGTGTTGTTAATGCTTTAGTTGTAGTTAAAGCAATTTTTCTTTTTTGTGTAAGACACTACTTTACATTTAGCAGTATTGATACCAACTTTGTTCAAGCCGCACTACTTACTGACGATATTAAGGTTTCTTTGAAGATATGTACAATCGTTTACGGAATTTATGCTCTTAAATATTATTAAATCATCTGCAAAGATTAATTTGTCTCACTTCAATTCAGTGCAGAAATCGTCTATAAATAATAGAAATAGTAAAGGCCCAAGGTTAGAACCTTGCGGCATTCCGGAAATGGCTAAATATATTGACGATTTATATCCGTTGTAGAATATAAATTGTTGTCTGCCTGTTAGATATGATTGAAAGTAATTTAATAGATTTAAATTAAATCCATACTTTGCTAATTTCTGTAAGAGTAATTGATGGTCGATGCGATCGAAGGCTTTGGTAAAATCGGTATACAATGCGTCTACCTGTCCTCGTTCGTCTAGAATATTAGAAACTGTTTAACTGAATATTACCAAGTTCGTAGTAGTTAGAGACAAAGCCATGCTGGTCTACTGACAATATGTTTTTAGTGGACATATAAATGCGATTGTATAAAGTGATTTCTAGAATTTTGACAAAATTACACAAAAGAGAAATTTGTCTCTAATTGCTTATATTTGACTGATCGCCTGCTTAAAAAATCGGAAACGCCTTTGCCACCTTCCATCGGTTGGGAAAAATGTGTATAAAAAGATGGTATAAGGTCTGGGCCAGATGTAATTTTGTTCTTTAACTTTTTTAGCATTTTGAATTTCTAACATCAAGATGTTTGTAATATAGAAAAGTTCAAAGTTATTATTGCCTATAGTCACGTGATTGTCTTGTGTATCACATGGAGCGTTATATACTGAACTAAAATACTCTGCAAATATGTTTAAAATATCTTGTGGATTATCATAGTTATCCATATATAACATTTTACCAGGTACTCGTGTTTGTTGCCGTTTTGATTGTGCAAATGACCAAAATATCTTTGCATCCGATGATATTGAGGACTGAATATTAGAGAGGTATCTTTGATATCCAAAATCTGTCGGTTGTTTTATTAAAGTTCTAAGTCTTTTAAACTGTTCTAAATGGTGATAATAGTTTTTTGTACTTACGGAAATGCTTATCTTTTTGTTTAATATTATTTATGATTTCGCTAGTGTACCATTTTGGATAGTCCTTTTATAAAATTTTATTTGAGGTACATACTGGTCCAAAATACTGTACAATTTAATGTAAAATACTTCATCGGCTAAATTAACATCCGAAAGTTTTTGTAAATAGTACCAATCCGTTTCTAAAAGAGCATTATATAGGGCTGGATAATTAGCTTTCTTAAAGTTATAGGCTTTTTTGATCATTAGCAGATGCAAAGTTGGTACATTTTGGAGAAGTTGTATTTGAATGAAAAGAACTGGGTGAAAACTGTCCTCTTGTATTAATGGCGCATTATCTCGAGAAATCTCACATGTTAAGTTTGAGAAAACAAGATCTATAAACGACCTAGATTATTAAATATTCCGTTATGTTGTTCTATATCAAAGAAGTTTGCAAAATTGGTAATTAGATTGGTTTTTTTATCATTACTATCATTGTGAATATAGTGGGATATATTAAAATCTCCAAAAACAAGTATTTTTGTATCTAAAATAAAATCTATTTGTTCCAGTGCTTCAAAAAATGATTCGTATTGGTTAGTACTAGGTGATATATAAATAACAAAAATATAAACAGTTTTAAGTCGAAATTGACATTTACAGCACAAAATGTCAATTGTAGGAAATGAAGCTGAAAAATATGGTAGTTAAATTTTTTCTGATCCTAATTTATTTTACATGCTAGAAGTACACCTCCACCTCTGTGATCTGTATTTTCCTGTCACTTCTGTATACGTTGCATATTTCAGGGAAAAGTTCAGTACTTAACACTTCTTCCTGTATCCAGGTTTCGGTTATGGCTATCAAGTTAAATTCGCCTTGTGCAACAGATGGGTAGAATCGCTTGATTTCCTTGTTAAGTCCTATTACATTTTGGTAACTACAAGTCGGTTCTTTGGTGTTTTTGGGCGTTATTAGTTTATATTATCGGTAATAGTTTTTGGGATGCCATTTACGTATTTGATTCTACAGTTATTTTCTCCTGAATTTTGTCGCTCGATTAATTCTTTTTTAATGGTTTTGTAGTAAGACTGTTGCCTAGGAGTTCGATCAAGCGCGATAATATGTGTTTGTATAGGCGACTGGCTTTGAATTTTCTAGCTTTACCAATAACGTTTCGCACAACTTGTTCATCTGCCACCGTTATTTTCAGTGGTCTAGATTTTTGATCTGAATATTTGCCTAATCTTATAGGTTTTAAACAGTAGGATTTCCGTAATAATGATTTTGTCTTTTTCATTTCTTGACTTTTGAGAATGGTCCTGGTTTGGTTCATTCAATAAGAAAATTATAGGATTGTTTTTAGATTTGTTTCGCTAAGTAACTTCCTCAAATTCGACATTATTCAGTGTGTGTTTCTTGTTAGCGCTATTAATGACTGAATATCTTCCTACAAGCTAATAATTAATGATTTTAGCGCTTTCAGATCATTTCAAAATCTCTATAATTTATGCAAGACCAATCATATTCTTTATTTGCATTAATGGTCCGAACTTCAACTGATGTTATGTCAACGCAAGTGTTTTTAAAAGTGTTCTTACATACCGAGCACTGTAGCACAAATGTTTTTCATACACCTTGTTACAGCCACAGCAGGTTGTAGAATTTGCAGACATTCTGTTAAGTAAATAATTGTTTAATAAAGCATAAATATATATGTTACGCCGCTGGTATAAATTATTATTACCAGATGTTGTTTTCCAATGGCTGAGGTACCTTGCAGTATATATTGGTAGTGGTCCTTGTCCCTTTGCACGTGTATTGGCCACTTGTTTATAAATAGTACTCCAAGTTCGATAACTATTTGACATTTATTCACGCACTATTTAGTTAATAATAATTTCGCAGAGTTTATATCCCTTTAAACACAAAATACTATACAGCTAGATGCATTTGAAGGCTTGGAAATCGCAAAGTGTAAAGGTAGTATGAATAGTGATAGAGGGCCAATTCCAAGTAGCCCGCTTTATTGGTTAGTGGGTCGATAATAGTTTATATATAAATAGGACACATTGTTAGGATAAGGTTAGTTTTAGTAATTTCCAGATAATGCCAGCTTGGCTGGCGAAACGCGCGTCAGGTGTAGTATATATATATATATATATATATATATATATATATATATATATATATATATATATATATATATATATATATATATATATATATATATATATATATATGATTAAATATGATTTGAAGGAAACAACTACTCAGCGGGCAAATACCCCGACCTGCATTGAAGTACACCTTCAAATGATATTGGCTATCGATCTATCATGATTTGAAGGTGTAATTCAATGCAGGTCGGGATATTTGTCCGCTGAGTAGTTGTTTCCTTCAAATCATATTTAATCACATTAGTTTAGTCCACCTGGGCTAGGGGGCGCCGCTCTCGGTACTTGCTGTGATGCAAGTCGCTATCCGCCACAGAGACATCGAGGATGTCGGTCGGATAGCAGCATTCAGACCATATGAGAAGTTTCATACCTCTCACCACTATTCACTTCACCATAGTTAGTATATAACTAGCAGGTTGGCCACTATCATTTGTCTGTTCTATAACCTATGGCATACTGAAGAGAACAAATAAGTTCGAAATCGATCTATGTCTGGTTACGAATTGACAAATGATATTGGCTATCGATCTATCATGATTTGAAGGTGTAATTCAATGCAGGTCGGGGTATTTGCCCGCTGAGTAGTTGTTTCCTTCAAATCATATTTAATCACATTAGTTTAGTCCACCTGGGCTAGGGGTCGCCGCTCTCGGTACTTGCTGTGATGCAAGTCGCTATCCGCCACAGAAACATCGAGGATGTCGGTCGGATAGCAGCATTCAGGCCATATGAGAAGTTTCATACCTCTCACCACTATTCATATATATATATATATATATATATATATATATATATATATATATATATATATATATATATATATACAGGGTGAGTTTTAAATGCGTAGTTATATTTTAACCCTTAATATATTTCGTCGAGTACAATTGATTGGCACTGTTAAAAAATTTTTTTAAACAAAAAAAAAATTTGAATTTCTGATAATTTTTTCGTCCTCCGGCAACCGACATTTTGGTGGTCACTGGATATCTGTGTAAATACCGTTCATAGAAATTACGTAACTCAAGGCAGTGTTGCCACTGTCAGCGTTCCGCACAAATCTATTTTAAATTAGTACACATCTGGTAATTTGGTTTCACTTTACTAAAAATGAAACAAAATTGAAAATAATCATTTTATAAAGAAGCATATACTTTAAAGAACGGAAAGGTAGATTGGTTTACTTAACTGAAAATAAACAAACTATAATAAAGGGCAAGGAAAAAATGTAGTAAAAATAAACAAACTATAATAAAGGGCAAGGAAAAAATGTAATCTTCATATAAATCTTACTATCGAACTAAAAAATCCTTATTTAAAAAAAAAAATAAAGTAAGTTTGTGATTCGAACCCGCGTGCTAGGCAAGTATATTCTCTGTCCTTGCTGACAATTCGTATAATGCGAGGTTATAAGTTGTCTGTCTCACTTTTGAGAGAAACTGATTGGTTCATGAATCAATCAAACGTCCAAGTCTGGTGGGACAGGACCGTATTAAGATCATTTAATATTTTTGTAATAATGAATTAAGTACGATTACTCACTTAAATTATTAATTGCTATAATCCATCCACAATAGAATTATTTTTTGCCCAGTTTAGCCAACAAAAAAAATTTTAAATAAGAAATTATTATTGTTGCCCAGTAAGTACCACGTGGAGGTATGAGCTTTACCTGCCAGGAAGTGGTTGGGGTGTTAGTTTGGGTGAGGCTATGTTAGTAAAATTAACAATAAATTCTGAAAACAAAAACTTAAACTCCTTAATAAATAAATTAAACTATAAAAAATTCTAATACTTACTGAAATAAATAATAAAAAATTGGCATTCTGCACGTACCTAATTGAAATCAAATAATCTCTTCTATAAATAATCCACATACCCTGGTACACAGCAAAAATAAATCACTAATAATAATCAATAATTAAAAACACAGGACTAAAACACACACTAATAACTATTAAATAATATCACAGTTTCCGAGAATAACACTAATCACTAATAAAAATATCACACTTACAATGTCACAACTTTACTCGTTGCAATCTTCCCACGGATGAAACATTAATTGTTACAGTGGCGGTTGGTGGATTTAGGTTATATCATATCTCAGTATTGGAGCATGGAACCCAAGTAATATTTTAAGGCATGACTACCAGTTACTGAACGAAGAAGTTTTGCAAAAAAAAATTGAAAAAAAAATAGAAAAAAAGTTACAAAGTGCGCTGCCGATCCAGATTATTTCTAGACCATTAGTAAAATATTTGGAAACTATTTTTTCGTAATCAGAAGGAAAATTTATCACCCCGTTTTTTTTTTTTTTTCGAAAATTTTGATTTTTTGTAAAGTTATGACAATTTGAAATTTACACAATGAAGAATTTAAATTTTAAAACGTCATAACTTTACAAAAAATCACAATTTTCGAAAACAAAAAAACCGGGGTGATAAATTTTCCTTCTGATTAGGAAAAAAATAGTTTGCAAATATTTTACTAATGGTCTAGAAGTTATCTGGATCGGCAGAGTATTTTTGTAACCTTTTCTTAATTTTTATTTAATTTTTTTTTGCAAAACTTTTTCATTCAGTACTAGTAGTCGTGCCTTAAAATAATGTTTGGATTACATGCTCCAATATTGAGATATGGTTTAGCCTAAATCCACCAGCCGCCACTGAATTGTTATCACTGCACTTGTAAACACGAACTACAACTGATACAATTTAGAGGTTAGCATCAGTAACAGTTTTGTTTTAGTTTTCAGCATTATTTTAATTATATAGTATTCTTCTGGGTATTTTTGTCATTACAATGCCATAAAACGGTTTTATGTATACAACATAATAATATATTAATATAATTATATTGTAGAGGTACAACAAGAAACAAAACATTTTGACTCCTAATTTCTTTGCAAGAACTAAAAAATAAGATATTTAAGAAAGTTTTAGCTTTATATTTATTTTTTATTTAACTAGATGTAATCTTTTGTGTCTCAAATATAAGATGCTTTTTTTTGTAGTTTTTTTTTGGGTATATTTCTTTAAATAACACAATAAAGAACATTCAGACTATTTAAATATTTTTATTAAAACCATATACATTTTTTATTTTGGCTTCTAAAATATAATTCAAATAAAAAAATTAGTATTGAAAATAAAGTGATTTTATTGAAAAAAAAAACAACAATTTTTATATTAGCTAACCTATGCATTGTGTATTTTAAATAATAGATAGTACTCTATAAACCTATGTATCAATATAATTAAAAAAACAAAGTTTCTAACAATCATTTATGTAAATGTGCATCTACTATATATTATAAAAAATAGTGTACTTATATAAAATAATACATACATTATTGTCCTTTAAATAATATTAATTTATTATAAACATATCTCATGCTTCTACTTCTATCAAACATATTGCTGTTATAATGGTGAATTCTAATTTTAAAATATAGAGATGATATTAATTTAATTAAATTGCTATAGTGACAGGTAAATGCAGTCTGTTCTTTAAAATGATTATTTAGGTTTTTAAATAAGTTTTGATTAATTAATTGACATTTATTAAATTATTTCTTTTATTTATATAAATTTGAAAGATTTTCTCTGAAGTTTGACATATAAATATTACATCTTCGGAGGGATACGAGAGTTGACCTCTGTCTTTCTGATTTATAAAGGACGTAAGAAAGTCAGCTCTGTCCCCTAACAATGCTTCCACACATTCTTCACATTTTAGAATTTGGTTACAATATAACCCCCTACATAAATAAAAATTTCATTTTTAAATTCTGATATTTCTATATTTAGAATGTGGTAATACATGTCATCGTCCATTTCTGGTTCGTTTATATCTTCTGCTATTCGCTGTCTACCACACGATTTATTAATAATATCAGAAGGAGACAAAACTGAAATTGTTTCCAATGGAATACAATTTCCTCTAAAAAGAATCTCTCAATTCAAGGTGTACAAGCATTTTCTTATACGCGACTTTAAATTGTTTAGCTGTTGGGTTGTTGTTACAACCCCCATTGCCCTGATTTGCCCAAAAAAAAGTTCAACATGATCCTGGCTAATTTTGTAAGTAGGAATATCCAACAATAATTGATTTTCTTCAATAATATTGTTATAGAGAAATGTTATACTTTCGATACAAAACAACAATCCTATTACCCCCATTTTTCTTACACTCTCACAAACAGGTTTGCCAATCGCTAATTCCAAAGATTTTAAATAGTCTGCTGTTTCTGACAAAAATTTATTAAAACCCTCAAAATATTGTTTGTTAACAGGCTGTTTGTAACCATACTGATACATATTTCTGGAATTCAAGATGTCAAATGAGTTATTGATACATCTAATAAATTTTACTGTAGCTTCACAATCTTTAAACTGCTCTAATTTTAAAGTTTCGTTTAAAAACTCCAAAGCATGTGCTACAGAAGTACTAAATAGTTGGGTGGCTAATTTAACTTTCATTTTTTTGTTTTTAAAGAATATATGTGATTTTCTCAATTTATTAGCTAAATGAACACCCTCTTCATTTTGCAATTTCATTAATTTTACTAAATATTCCCACTGAATAATATCACCGTTATCATCAATAATATTTTTTTTTATCTCCTAACAAATTTCTTAACAATTTAATCATATGACAGGGGTAAAAAAAGACTGCAATTCTTCTGCCACAACTGGGATCAACAAATGTAGATTGTATATTTTTGGGATCAAAATTACACCCTAACTGTTTGGCCAACGTAACATTGTTCGTAGCTCCATCAAAACATATCGAAACCAACAGTAGCCCCGTTTCATTGACTAACTTTAGACACTGTAGCACTAAATTTTTTTTTGTTGACCGGTTAAACTATCTATTAAAAAATATCCAAGAGGAAGCTTCCATGACTCATTAATGCAAACTAGCATGAACACGAGTGCATCCTTGGCTACAGGATGACAGTCAGTTTCAGTTTCTACTCCAAAATCTACAAATCCGTAATACTTCGTTCCATCCCACTCCACATGCTGACGAATTGCCATTTCGTCCACAGTTAAGCTGCAAATAAGTTTATAATCTGTATTCTGTCCTTTGATTTTTAATAGGTCGAAAACTTCTGCTGTAAATCCGGCCTCGCCATTTATATTTCTGTACCACCTCGATATAGTCTGGGTGAGGAAGAGCCGAATTAAAAGTATTACGAACAAAATTGTATGCCTTAACAGAATAATAATGAAGAGTTAATAAAAAGGCTTTAAGCTGTTCGCCATACTTATGTTTATGGTACATCTGTCTGCAAAAATTCTTCATTAGGTCGTATCTTACACAAAGTTTCTAATGTTTCATCGGTGACTTTGCCACTGAGTGATTTAATCACCTCAGCAAGCTAAGCAACTCTTTTCTTAAAATGGCGAAGACTTGTCCTAAGCCTCTTAATTTTTTTACGAGCTTTAGTCAACTGAGACTTCAGTTTTCGTTTTCGGGGTGTTTCAACCTTAAAAAAATTTACATAATTAATAAACAATATTGGCACTATTATTGATTTTTGATTATAGATTGAATGAAGACTTACTTTCGTAAGATGTTTATAATTTTTTTTTTAATTTAACATACTTCTATTACTTACTGAATGCCAATATTAAATAATAAAGGCCCTGGCAATGCTGACTGAACAATTTGAACAACTTATTTAATGTTTTTTTAAATAAGTATACTTTATTTTTCAATAAGTTAAAATACTTAGTAATAGTAATCAATAATAAATTTTACTTAGTTAACTTACTTTAGAATGCCCTCGAATAGGAGAACTTGGGGGTGTTTTATTTTCCACAAAACCCAAACTAGTAAATGACCTTTGTGGCAATTCTGTCCTTTCTATGTCCTGATAAAATCCAGTACTTGTTGATGGCCGTGGTTCATTTAACAAAGATATAGCAGCACTCGTCGATGGTTGAGACGAAACAGATGTAGTTTCGGTCAAGCTTTTTACTAGTATCCTATAAAAAAATAAGATGTATTATACCTACGTGTTATTGTTTATATTGTTTAAATCCTTTTGATATTTTATCTACAGGGTTTTTCTTCATATATTGACACTCCCCCCTGTCGAGCCCCCTGTAGACTTCATTTTAGGAGTTATCGAATAATATTAAGTTTTATGGATTTTTCTCAATTTTCATAATTTGCAATCAGAAAAAATAAATCAATATTGAGAATGTAAAATGTCTAATTGAACTATCACTCTACTTTATTGAACATCATTCACCTGAATTTAAAAAAAATTAAAGGCCCTTGGAAAATTTTACATTTTCTATATATTGATTTGTTTTTCTGTAAGAAAATCACAAAAATAAATCCTCGAAAAAATATATTTGAAAATAATAGTATACCTAAATAATATACACCAATTTTTTAATTATATTCTCGAATAAATTTAATAGGTATTTATAAAATAATTTTTCTGCTCATATGGAAACAGTAAATAAACAAAAGTTATGAATAAATACATTATTGTAAAAATAATTTAGGCACAAAATTTTAAATAGGTTTCTAATTTTTATAAAATTTTATGTAAGTAAATATTTGAGAACTTCGGAAAAGGTAATTTTTTTGGACACTATTAACTTTTTGTTTAATAATTTAAGTAGGTAGGTACTGTATTTTTAATAATAATTATTTTAGTGATCTGAATAAACTAATATTATATATTTCTTTCGAATCTACTTACCGTAATGTCCATAATAGGTAAAGCATTTTGTTTTAAATGGAGTGAAAAAGGTGACTTCTCAAAATCATAAGACTCCTGGGTAAAATGTAAGTGGCATACATTGGAATTCACAAACATCTTCTTTTTCCAAATTTAAAGATACTCTCCAAGCCTCTCTTCTTAAAGTACCTATTATGTAAAATCGTATAAAACGTGCTACTGTCAACATTAAATATATTCATCCCCTTTGATTAATCCACATTATTGCAATAATTTAATAATTATCTTTGCAAATCTCATGGAAATGGGAAATACGGCTCTGTGTCTCCTTAAACAATCGAATATGGCCTCCAAAACAAACATGTTTATTAAGTAACTTACCGAAATAAATGAATAGATGATTTATCCCTCACACAGTTTGCAGTTTTGTGGTAAACACAACTTTTTATAAGGCACCAGGGCATTTTTCACGCTATATAGTCACAAAAACAGTCACTGAATCAAAACCTCACTTCCACAACGAACATCGAAATACAATATGGATGCGATCGAACTGTTGAAGATACCGACACACTGCCAGTGATTGGTGGGTGCCAGCAGTGGGAGAATTGGCAGCGTGCGCCGTGAATTATGTTCTATCTCCCCCTTTCATAAATCTATGTAAACAAGCAAATTGTTGTTTCTTTATCGGTCATAGCGGTTTACCAAAATATACCTGGAGAGGCCAACTCACTCTCGCTGTCTTTGTTATTCTTATAGCAATAGAGAAAATAATAATTGGAAATCGTTCAGCGTGAATTTACGTAAACGTCTTTAGCGTCATTGACATTAAGTGTTAGGTAAATCGAGGATGTTTAGTTTCGATTTAAGTGCGTGTTGTTCTCTTTGTGCTTGTTTTTATTTCAGTTTTGCGATATTTTAACAGTACCTAAAAGTGATTTTTGTTATTAGAATAGTTCTCGTCAAAGCTTGGATTTTGTTTACAAATAAAGTTACGTAGTTGTTTTTATTTAGTGACTTTTAGTTACTGATTTGAACTAGATTTTCCATCTTAATTCATAGGAATATGCTTGATGTCTGTAATTTGAATCATAAATTGGTTGGTAATGTAATGTACCTAAAAGATAGGTTAGTGTAACTCGCCCATTGACCTACATATCAGGTCAATGAACCAGCCGAACATATGACTTAGAAAACGATTTATTTATTAATAAATTACAGGATTACTTCAAATTATTATAATCGCAGGGTAAGTAACTACTACTTGTTAAAAAATAATAATTCTTTTATAAACTTTGAAAAAAACGAAATCAAAATTGTCAGTAGCATTTTATGTTTACTGTTTATCGGAAAATTTGGTTTTAGTTTACGAAACACTTGAAAGAAAGTTTAATTGATGCAAGAAAAAGGCAAACTTGTACATTTCTTATATTAAAAGGTATTTTAAAATGTTTAAAAATTATTTCAAATGGAGCACTTAATCGCATAAGTAGGTAATCATTTCATTCAAAATTATGTCCCGGAACGAACTTACTGCTAGGTGGTAAATTGTATATGAAATGCGGCAACACTGCTAAAAGTCAATGCACTATTTCAGATAAAATGAGGAATGTTTCTAGTAATCAGCAGTTCCAAAACAATCTCATCTTATTTTCTTGAAAGTCCATAACTCAATTTTACGTGGGAATTAAGAGAAAAAAATGTGTCAGTGGGTTTCTACAGATGTCAAGAATCGGTCGTTTAAATATAACTACGCACTTAAGACTCACCCTGTATATATATATATATATATATATATATATATATATATATATATATATATATATATATATATATATATATATATATATATATATATATATATATATATATATATATATATATATATATATATATATATATATATATATATATATATATATATATATATATATATATATATATATATATATATATATATATATATATATGTATTTAGTAGATAGTAGATATAGAGTGTTTTGGTGTTTCGTGGAAAATTACATCAGTGTTATATTCACATGAAAGGATTAATAATGATAATAATTATTATAAAATATACTTTTCCAAAGAATAAATCTCTATGAGGATTATACAATATACAAGTATGCACTTGTGTAGGAATCATCGACGTTACGTGTACAACAGACTAGACAAATGTTCATGTTTGTTTGGATTTTGCCATAGCTATTTTATGTAATTTCTGCATAAATTCGTTCGTAATCCACTCAGCATAATATCTTTTTGAATATTTTATGCATTTCATAGGTGCATGTATTTCAAATTTTTATAAAACGTTACCACTAATAAAATTAAGTTTTATTTTAATATTATCCGTATAATATAGTCGCTATAAAAAAATTTCGAAATTCATGTTTTTAATTTTCTTTAATTCTATGTCTTGATATTTCAGTGATATTTAACATACACCATGAATTTTATAATGCATTGAATATTTGAATGTCAATTAATCCAGCATTAGATATTTTCAAAATTTACCAAAATTAAATCTATAAGTGATGTGGATTTCAATTTGAGTAAATGTTGTACTTATTCTTTGATATGACAATATGAATAACTTAATTAATAAAATTATACTGATCAGTGTTTGAAAATAAATTTTAATGCAATGCAAATTATTGTTATACTAATTTTTTTTCAAGTAGCCCTGAGCTCTAACGAAATTCGGGGCATGGGTATTTTTGCTTGAAAATTCTCTTCAAATGAGAATTTCATACATTCTGATGAGATGAAAGTGGATAAAATAATTAACCTTGGGAATAAAAACAATGTTCAAAGGACAAAAATAAAATTAAGCAAGAAAAATAGAGATAAGAAATTCAATTAATAACTAAATTAAAGTTTACAAGACGTTTTCGTTGAGGAAAAATTAATTTTGTTCAGAATGAAAAAAGTTTTAGCTTGAAATTAGTTAACCAAAAAGTCAGCCTTAATAATTTTTTAACGCATATTAAACAAAACATCTTTAAATATCCTTTTACTGTCTCTGAGTAATCCTGCAGGTATAGGTATTGTTAATCTGTATGTAATTAAAAACGAAAAGAGAGAGTAGTGAGATATGCTAATCCGGCGAACGAATTTTGTTCACTTCTGCACATGACATAAGCGACGAGGATAATTTGGTATGAAATTTAAATTATTGCAATTGTCAATGTTTTAGTGTTAAGTAGTTATTGGTGCTGTTAAGACAACTATTGTGTATTTTAAAGATGCAAAATTGTTGTTGATTGTAGAAATTATAATCGGATAATCAAGGGAACTGATATAAGGACATTTGCATTTTTCTAAAAACGAAGATCTTGTGAAAGAGTGGATTGTGTATGACATTATTTACAGGTAGTTTGAATTTTACTTTTAAATAAGTTCGATTATTAAAAAAAAATAACATACCGATTCGATCGTATAAATCGATACTACCAGATCATAATTGGTCATAATTGGAGTGCGGTATTAAATGGTAATTGATTTGGGCCAACCTCTGATATCAGTTATATTTTTCGATAGTAAGTTAAAGTTGAAAAAACAGATTAAGATGTTGTAAATGACAGATAGGTTATGGTCTCGACTAATTGTTTAAAATTGGAAAGTGGTCTGAGCTGTGAACCACCGCAAATGAATATTAAATACTTTCTTAATAATACATGTAGAATTCGAGGAAGGAGACAATTTAGTAATAAATATAGTCTCCATCCTCCATCAAAGAATAAAAGGTTTTTCTTTCCATTCTATAATGCTTGTAGATGTCCTTATCTAAGAATCTCTCTATTCGTATTTGATAATAAGGTTGCCCAATGGATAAGCCTGTTGTTAGTGACAAAGATATACAATGTGAGATATATTTTCAGATAAACTGATTGAAACAATAAAACTGTATTACCTTAAAATGGAGTCAATAGAGACTAGTGTATGGAAAGACAAAATTCAGAAAAAGTCAAAAGGGTTGGTAATAGTGGCATGGACACTAAAAATATTATTTTTCTTCAATAAATAGTATATATTCGTAGGTCTCTAACAGCCTATAGGGTCAAGTAAGGCAAGTGCACACCCAAAAACATTGTATTCAACTTTTTTTCGCATGTAGACTTAATTGTATTAACTGCATTATGATTAAAATCGACATGCCAGTAGTCTGTTATTAATTATTATTTTTTTGCTTGCGAGGTGGCGCACTTCCCCACACAAGTGGGGGAAGTGCATCATGCACCACCATTTCCTAATTAAAGTGTTTTATGCATTTAATGGGGCCTGTGCACCAGAAGTCAAACTAAATAGTTTCTTTTGGGAAAAGAATTTTTTTAAAATATAATATGTTCAATGCTTGAAACGGGCATAATTAAATTTTGAAAAGCACACATAATAGAACACAAATTATTTAAATAAAGTATATTTATTCTAAATACATAAAAACAAAACTATAAATCATTTTAGATAGTTATAGATAAAATACTAGACTGAAAAATAAACAAATAGGTAACTTCTTTGGAAACTGGTGATATATTTAGCCAATATTATAATAACTAAAATTAATATCAATAGTAAAATAATCTCTTTTGATACATTTAGACGAAGGAACTTTTTTCCAATATTAAGATATTGGCCTAAGGGGCAAATAAACTTGCCAATAGTCTTATTTTTGCATCTTAAAAATGTGATTTGAAACTCTGCATCATTTTCATTTATAATATTTTTTTCCAACATAATATTTAATACTTTGCATTTTTAGAGGGCTTCTTGCAACTGCTGGTCGGTGTGGGCGCGACGCTGTGTTTTCCTAATGTAGTTTCTCACTATTTCTCAAAGATTTAGAACGACGTTATATTTATTAGTTGGTGGTGCTTGCCCCTTTAAAAGTGGCGCACATTCCCCTTTTTCAAATATCCTGGGAAAAATGCGCCACCCTGTCTATCGCTACAAATAATGTCAATAACTGTAAAATTATATCTGATGAAGTTCCTACATTTCTCAAAAGGCACTTGAAGGAAAATTACGCAATATGTTTAGGTTTTCAGATAGCACACATCAACTTTCGGGAGGGAATGTAAATTACCATTTAATGTCAACATTAACCTCGAAGTTTGATGTTTCGCCATTAGAGAAAAGTCCATTGTTGCCAACTTATTTCTGGTTACATATGTAAATATGGATGTGTCTAACGTTCCACTACCGGAATAACAACAAAATTATAATTCCTTCAAAAATTAGAACACAAAGGTGCATTAACCCCAAAAGCGTACTTGGCCATTTGACCCTACAATGTATTTGTTTTATTACTAGGAACAATTTCAGTTTTGCTCAAACCGTTGAAAATGGTGGAGTTTTTACCAACAAAAAACTTTAATTAGCATTCTGTTTCAATTTTTTCAAACAAACAACTTTTACAATAAAACAAAATAGTTTTTCTTGATTATGATATAAAAAAATTTGAGAAATTTTTATAAATAGATTCCGAAATAAATTTTACTAGAAAAAAAACTAATTTTCAGAGCATTTTCGTGATTAATAGAAAAAGTACTGGTGGGAAAACTTATGCTAAACATAACTTAGAGATGTTGCAGAATACAATAAGGTACATAAAAATGGATTCTTCTACAGGGTGGCTCAAAAAAATAGAATTCATCGGTCCGTCCTGTACAGACAAATCCCCATATCAAAAATCAAAGTGGGCAAACTATTTTGAAAGAAGAGGCAGAGAAATCCAAAATTAAACGTTTAAATATTGCTGCAGAATGGGGACATACCCGTTGGATATTATGGATCTAAAAATGATGTAAAAGCATTTGAGAAATGTGCCATAATAATTAAAGCGTTAAAGAAAATTTTTCTCTATTTGCTCTATAGTTCCTTCGGGAATTTATATATTTTTTAACTTTAAATGTCTCTATTTGCCGTTACTTTGGTCAAATACAATTTATAGTGATAAATAAATTGCTGTCTCCATTGACTCCAATAGGAGAGTCAATAGAGGCACAACCGAAAAAGAATAAAAGAAACAGACATATTCGCAATTTTCAATCTTTCTAAAAATATGATAATTTAATGTCCTTGACAAGATAAATGATTTACACCATTTGTTATATTAGTGTGTCTAATTGTGTCTTCTAAATTCAACACTGATTTTTAAAAACTATCGACCACATTTTACGGTACCAGAAAAATTTAAATCGTTTTCTATCAGCATTATGCAAAGAGCAAGAAGTCGCAAATCTTCTACATTCCTTAGTACAGCACAATTTCCTGTAAAAATCGCAGCTAAAACAGATAAAAGATCTCTTCCGCTAAACGTAGAAAAATTATGAGGTTATGTTCGCAAGCAAGTTCAGTTGAAATATTTTGATATTTGTACAGCACATTTAAAATAAAAATGCATATATATGAAATTTCCTATATTATTTTAAATTATTATTAATTAAGTGTAGAATGTTTTAAAGCGATTAGGTATTTCCTCGCTACTGACATCACGTTTAGGATTAAAAGTTATGCGCATTGGCATATCAGTGTATTTGTATCATGTTCCCGCCTTATTGTTGATGAAATAATGAGGGCAACCCAAATTGTTTTTTGTTGATTCTGGAATGATAAAATATTACAAAATGCCATGATGGTAACAAAATGTCCAGCAAAGTAACCACTCCAGTTAAAAGAGTACTTATGAAGTATACGCGAATTTCTATTCGTAGACTGCGATTTCTGGCTGTTTTCGTTCGCCAGTGCTGAACAAGGGACGTGTCTACCTGACAACCTGTGGGGATGTGTTAACCTAGGGCTGTATTAAAACAGCGAGTTGCATAAATACGTGATCAGACAGCACACACACACATATCAGGTGAATATCCTATGAACACTCGTGATGGGCATGCAGACAGGATAATCAGTGGATATCCGTGTTTATATGCCTAACTAGCAGATACATATATTGAGAAAAATCGTGTTTGGCATAGAGGTGAATATAATTAAATAAAGTAATAGGAATAATAAGCTGTTACTATGCAGCCCACATCTATCCAGTATTATTATTAATGAAATTAAATAATAAGAACAACCCAAAATGATTTTCGGCATTCAAATAATATACAATCATTACAAAATGCCACATAATTTTAATAAAACTCTCAACAAATGGACCCATTCCGGCAACTATATTCACATCTACTTTAATTA
Organism: Rhamnusium bicolor; assembly: GCA_029963845.1. Lineage (NCBI taxonomy): Eukaryota > Metazoa > Arthropoda > Insecta > Coleoptera > Cerambycidae > Rhamnusium > Rhamnusium bicolor. The sequence continues at coordinate 253,596 of JANEYF010002799.1, read as the reverse complement.
AGATTTTTATTATTCTATACTGGGTAGAACAGGATCATTGTACATGACTATTCTCCTTTAGTTTTGAAGATAGTTGATTGAAATTTGGGATAACCTATATACATAATAGCGGCACTTTTTGACATACAAGTGTTTTTTTCACTTCTCGTTTCGCAGGAAATGACACTAATTTTCGATTCTTAAATGTAACACCCTGTATGTTATTGCATTTTTGAATTCTGCATCATTTTCTGAATCCAACGAAACCAAATAAGTGACATTTCAAACGTCAATATTTTTTATAATATAATTTTTAGTTTTCCATTTAAGTGTGCCATGACGGTTCCGATTTATTCTAAATGACCCGTGTAATGCTAGAAAAATACTAAATTACGTGATTTATGAGCAAATAAAGTTCATCAAAATGGTTTTTGAAGAAAAGCTCAATTTATCCAAATAGAACCATATTATTACTGTGGTACCAGTTATTAGTCTATTAATAAGGAATTTATTCATATGTCGTATTAAAATGTGCGATAAATACAAACAAAATTACAGCTAAAAGAAAATAAGAAAATACAATTTTGTTCTAATTAAATGTTAAGAAGTAACTAACTAAGGTGACTTTGAAAACAATGAAATATTTAGCTTGTCAAACATTTGTTGGTTTACCGGTGTTTTTACTGTGTCTTTAAAAATTCTTTCAAATTCTTGTTAATTGTGTTCAAAATGCCGCAAATTTATACAAAAGATGAAAAAGTGGACATGTTATATTTATGGGGAATGTAGAAAAAATGCCGTTGCGGCTAGACACCTTTATGCCGAATGATATCCTAATAGACAATATCTAGCGAGAAATTATTTTAATCGTCTTAAAAATCAATTCTGAGGTGAGCCCAAAAATGATCCCGAAGAAAATTCCATTCTTGATGAAGGAACGGATATTAATGTTTTGGCTCGAGTGGCAAATTGGGTTTGATTTGGAAATTAGTCACCAAACAGTAAGCCGAATTTTGCACAAATACCACTATAAATCTTTTAAATACCAATTGCACCAGTACCTGTACGAAAATGATTACGAACGTAAAATGGAATATTGAAATTAGATTTTGCAGAATAACGTGCAGCCAAACAATGATTTTTTTGGGAATGATTTTAATTTATATTTCAAATACTATTGGTCCAATAATATTTGAAGGACCCCTGACTGGTGCCAGATACTTGGGATTTCAGCAAAATTAAATTGAGGACAGTTTAACTCAATTACCTTTCCATTTACGACAGGGAATGTATTTCCAGCAAGATGGTGCTCCTCCCCATAATTCATGGATAGTATTTGATTACCTTTAACTGAGATTCGGAGAGAACGTAATTTCAGCGAATGGTCTTGTGACGTGGTCTCCAAGGTAACCTGATTTAACACCCCTTGATTTCTTTGTTTGGGGTCATTTGAAAAATATTGTCTACGTAACCGCCGTTACAACCCGTGAAGACCGGAATAAGACGCGCAATTAATAACATAACGGCCCAGCAAATGGCAAAAGTTCTTCCAGAAACAGCTATGCGAGTTTAGAAGTGCACTGACGTTAATGGACAACATTTTGAACAACTGTTGTAATGTTTTATGTTCATTTTTTTATTCCAAGGCCACCTTATGTATAACAAGGTAATTAGGACAAAATTGTACTTTCTTATTTTCTTTTAGCTGCAATTTTGTTTGTATTTATCGCACATTTTAATACGACATATGAATAAATTCTTTATTAATTGTACTAATAAATGGTAGCACGGTACCAATATGGTTCCATTTGAAAAAAAATGAGTTTTGTCGCAAAAACCATTTTGATGAACTTTATTTGCTCATAAATCACGTAATTTAGTATTTTTAACGGGATTTCAATTTTTCTAGCATTACACGTGTGATTTAGAATAAAATGGATCCTTCATGGCACACTTAAATGGAAAACTAAAAATTATATTATAGAATAATATTGACGTTTGAAATATCACTTATTTGGTATCGTTGAGTTCAGAAAATTATGCAGAATTCAAATATGCAATAATATACAAGGTGTTCTATTTAAAAATCGAAAGTTAGTGTCACTTGTAGCGAAATCGGAAGTGAAAAAAAATCTCTTGTATGTCAAAAAGTAGCGCTTATTATGAATATGGGCTATCCCAAATTTCAATCAATTATTATCAAAACTAAAGGAGAAAAGGGGGTACACCCCCCATGATTTTGTTCCATCCTGTATAGACTCATTTCCATTTCTTACACTCGATATGATCTATCAGTACATCGATCCATGCTCACTAGGGTGGAGCGAAAAATTTCAAATTTAAATTTTCGTTTCGCTATAGCGCGGAAAAGTTGCCTTAGGTGCATACTAGCCTAACAAAAAAAAATTATCAAAATCGGACAATATCTTCCGATCGCGCAAAACGCCGAAAGTTTTAAAAAATGACGAATTTTGGCACTTTTTTCGTATTTTTTTTATTATTTGGGTTTTGTATTTTTTTATCGCTATAGTGCTAAAACGTTAGTACCAATGTTGAATAGCCTGCAAAAAATATATAACTACTTTTAAAGCATATCTTCCGATCGCGCAAAACGTCTGAATATTTGCAAAAATTGCAAATTTTTCGTTTTTTTAATAATTTTTGAAGATTTTGTTTAGGTTTTTTTTTTAATGCTATAGTGCCTAATGGTTAAAGTAGGTATTTGTATATAAGGGGAAAAAATAATTTTGTTATTTGTAGAATGTCTTCCGATCGCGCAAGTGATATCTATATATCACTGTTTACATTCAAATGTGCAGCTCTTCGCTTGCTTAGAAATAATCTAATTAATTTTAATTTCATAATCTAAACAACCCAGAACTCACCACGAGGAGGTGGCTGCACTTCGAGTTCCACCCACACCCTTCCCTCCATCCAACCATTAAGAGTGTGTGCTATTTACAATATTTACATTTTACATCCTCGTCTTATTTGTCATTTATGCCGATGCCACTTTGTGATCTGCCTTAGTTGCGAATTCTTATATCAGGTCTCTCGATGTAAGTGTCGCTCTAATGTATCCGTCCCTTGATTGTAGTCCGCATGCCTTAAGTGAAGCTTCGGTTACTAGCTTCACGCAACGCTCTACGGCTTGCGTGTGACATGGGAACTCTTTTATATCCCAATCAGGGACCTTACCCGATTGTATGAAGCTTTTAATTTCTTTATTACTTACCGCACGGAGAAGAGGTGGAGACGATATTTTTGTAGCGTTCCAATCTATCATTTCCGTATAATCTAATGCATCAAATTTGAGTGAAGGAGTGCGAAAGTTCCTAATGCCTTTCCCAGTCGAAGCAGATTGCCTGGCTTTTAGCACTCTCCTGAGCCCTAACTCTCTAATGTGCCTCCTCTTATCAAATATCATGGCTATCAAAATGGGCATTGCCCATCCTGAAATCATTTTTTGATAGCCATGATATTTGATAAGAGTTAGGGCTCAGGAGAGTGCTAAAAGCCAGGCAATCTGCTTCGACTGGGAAAGGCATTAGGAACTTTCGCACTCCTTCACTCAAATTTGATGCATTAGATTATACGGAAGTGATAGATTGGAACGCTACAAAAATATCGTCTTCACCTCTTCTCCGTGCGGTAAATAATAAAGAAATTAAAAGCTTCATACAATCGTGTGAGGTCCCTGATTGGGATATAAAAGAGTTCCCATGTCACACGCAAGCCGTAGAGCGTTGCGTGAAGCTAGTAACCGAAGCTTCACTTAAGGCATGCGGACTACAATCAAGGGACGGATACATTAGAGCGACACTTACATCGAGAGACCTGATAGAAGAATTCGCAACTAAGGCAGATTACAAAGTGGCATCGGCATAAATGAAAAATAAGACGAGGATGTAAAATGTAAATATTGTAAATAGCACACACTCTTAATGGTTGGATGGAGGGAAGGGTGTGGGTGGAACTCGAAGTGCAGCCACCTCCTCGTGGTGAGTTCTGGGTTGTTTAGATTATGAAATTAAAATTAATTAGATTATTTCTAAGCAAGCGAAGAGCTGCACATTTGAATGTAAACAGTGATATATAGATATCACTTGCGCGATCGGAAGACATTCTCCAAATAACAAAATTATTTTTCCTCTTATATACAAATACCTACTTTAACCATTAGGCACTATAGCATTAAAAAAAAAACCTAAACAAAATCTTCAAAAATTATAAAAAAACGAAAAATTTGCAATTTTTGCAAATAATCAGATGTTTTGCGCAATCGGAAGATATGCTTTAAAAGCAGTTAAATATTTTTTGCAGGCTATTCAACATTTGTACTAACGTTTTAGCACTATAGCGATAAAAAAATACAAACCCCAAATAGAAAAAAAAAATACGAAAAAAGTGCCAAAATTCATCATTTTTTTAAATTTTCGGCGTTTTGCGCGATCGGAAGATATTGTCCGATTTTGATAATTTTCTTTTGTTAGGCTAGTATGCACCTAAGGCAACTTTTCCGCGCTATAGCGAAACGAAAATTTAAATTTGAAATTTTTCGCTCCACCCTAATGCTCACTCTGTTTTGCCTTTTTTTTCCATAATATACCCAAGTTTTTCATCACTAGCAAAACATATAGGCACACTAATTGTACAAAACATATTTGCTTTCCTGTTTTCTCGTACAAGTATTATTAATTCTTTGAGAAACGTTTTATCTAATAGTGCCAATTACTATTTTTCTACATTTGCACAGCGGTATTTAATAAGAAACAATTCATTTAATTAAAATAAATGTTTAATTTGAAAATACAAGAGATTAAAGAAACAATATAAAATAATCAGTTACAAATGTCGTATTAACTATTACTTATAATTTTTTGCCTTTTGGGTTTTAAAATTTCTATTAGCAAATTTAAATGTGGAAAAAACCCGACTCTTACAAATAAAGGTAAAAAATATTCAAGAGTAAATTTAGGAAGGGATGTTCAAATGGAATATTCTTTAAATGTTCCATAATATTAACTCCAACTTTTTTGTAGGGTGCAACAATTGGAAATAATTCGTGGAATTCTGTGTTTAACTTCATTACGTATTCTAAAAAATCTGAAGGTAAACATAAATTTCCAAAAAAGATTCTTATACTTATTTTCATATGCCCTAAAATGCATATATAAAGTATTCTCAGACAATTGTATATTTATTTGGGAATATTCATGCAAGTAGCACACGAATGCTTGTCTAAAAATTTTTTAATATAATAACTAGAAACATACGCTTTTGCATTTATTTCAGGCAAGTGTAAATTAACATAGTCACATACTATTACTAAGGGATGTTTTTCTTTAGGTGGTACTTTTATGACACTACTATAACTTTCAATTGTTTCTGTATTTATATTTAAAAGTATGTCATCCATGTCCTTTATATAATTTGCTCCTTCTGTAATGTTCATAAATTTTACACAATAAAGTTTCTTAAATGCTCTAGAAAATTGTATCAGGATGAGATTCCTGCAGTTCCCCTTTTTTCTAATTTCTCCAAAAACATTTTCCGTCATTTCTGTTTTCGTTGCAGGGCTCTTATTTTGGATTTTAAGTGTTGCTTTCTATGATAACTTTTTTGGAGTTTGTTACTACCTGAAGAAGTAAAACTTACTGTTACTAAAATCTGTTATATATCCACAAGAAACTGTATCAGCTGGGTCTAAATTTTTGTTATTATATGTTTCAGACTGGACATAATCATGGTCAGCAAATGTAGTGATGCAAGTTGCAGACTAAGAAACATGATTTAAAATCACTGTTTCATCTGAAATAATATAAAATTAATTTCATTTACATATCTCTAATTGGCAAGAATTCATCCTCGGCTTAAGACTAACATCAACAAAATTTAACACTGAACAAAAAAAGTTACAAGAGAAAATCTATTTGCTTTTTGGTGCGTCAAATTATTTTGCGAGCTCTTCATTAAATTTGTAAAAACTGGTTTATTACTTCATCGATTTTAATGATCTTGGTCTTTGCTTTAAGAAATAGATATAGCCGCATTTATAAAAAATTGCAAAAAAAACTCAGCCAGTTTTAAAAAATACCGACTTCTGACCACATATTAAATATTAAATATAGTGGAAGCAACTAGACACAAAATCACAAAATTTTTGGTGATCACGTATTTTATTTCCAATGTCACATTTCTAATAAGAGAATTGTGACAAGTAATATCCTATCAAAACAAACAAATTTTAAGAAATATATAGAAAGGTACTTACAGGAACTTGATTTGCTTGCAGATATATTTTTAGTAGGTTCTGCATCGAAGTGTAGTCTGTTTTTCATAAGGTTTGAAACATGTTGTCTTCAAAATGCAACATACAAATTCAGAAATTATTATAGCAAAATATGAGTTCCTTTTCCAATAGATATGCACTATTAATGTTTGTAAGCCATTTGGACGTCTGAAATTGTATATGTATATAAAATGATTCATATTTTGTCTTGGTAATTTTTAATTTTAATAACTACTAAATATGTTACAGTAGGTAATAAATATAACTAAATTAATATGCAATATGTACCTACACTAATAACAGTAACAACGTTAACTACTGACATCAACATTAATTGATCAAATTAATTATTTGACAAAGTTAAAAACTGTCCTGTTTGAGTAGTTTAAGTCGTTGTTTTGTCTTTCTATTGTATTGCTAATAATAATAGTAATAATATTGTTAATCATGTAATGTTGAGTTCTCTAACCTATAAAATGTTTTAGTACTTAAACAAGTTTTAATAGTAAACTTCAGTAACTGCTGTAGGCAATGATTTAATTGTAAGTATACCTATCATTGTAATATTTTTTCTACAGGAAATGCATTTCGTGTACAACTAATACATTTTTTCATCTATTGAAACGCATCTTTGGGAATCTTAAAAAACTTATTTAAATTGTCTCTAGTATTATTGGTACCCTTAGGTACAATATACTTATACGTACCTACTCATATTGATTAATATTCACAACACAAATACTCACACAAAATTATTGTAAAATACACAATTCATATACATAAGACAGTTTAGGTTAAGTCTGTTCTTACAAAAATGAAAATGGTGGGCAAAACATCACCACACCACAGTAACCACAGCATCACATGCAATAAAATTCCTAGCGTTAGGTCCCTGACCAGCATAATATCTAAGGCCACGCATACGCATAAAAACTCTAAACTCCCCTTTCCATTAGAGTCGGACTACTGGGTGAACTTTCTACTGTGGCAATACTCTCGCCATAAGTTACTTAACACGTTAACCGCCAAGAGGAAAATTGTAATGAAGCTGAATTTGACAATGTTGGTCGCCGGCAGCCAATGCAGTTCATTCCCAGAGGGCCGTTTGGGACGCCGGCGACCAATTGCTAGGGTTATGTAAAATCATAGCTTGGTCGCCGGCAGACCGATTTTAGTACGATTTACTGTGTTCAAATTATTGTTGGGATACTGGGGAACACTTAGATAATTTTAACTGGGCAGTGAAGAAAGATAATCGATTTTTTAGAGTAGATAAGTAAGTAGCTGTAAGTAATACCAATTGAATGAATTTCATACTTTATTAAAAAAATGTATTTAAGCACAAAACAACAAATTAATATAAAAAGTTTACAGTTAATTTTTTTGAATGCATGTTGAAACATTCTGTACAAATAAATGGTCTCTCTGGGCATCCTGAACAAAATGTTGTAACTTTTTTAGTCAGATTTGCTGCCATTTTACCTCCACTTTGTAACGTCATTTGGTCATAACATCTCGTACATCTCTTTCTGATCTTTCTATTTCTATTGTCCCTCTCCATTGTTTCCTGTAAGTAGTGCTGTAAGTTTTTTTTTCTACTTGGTCATTCCAGCGGATCATCTTCGTTCATTTCATTTAACCCCAGAAACGAGTCGACCAATTCTTCTCTGAATTTGGTAATGGTAAACCTTTTTTTTTCCGGATTAAGTTTTTTATATAAAACAAACGCATTTACAAATAAAAAGTGACTTTGTGATACCATCTGATTAATTTTATTACTGTAGTGGAGTAGCTTGACAACTGATCGGACAAGTCGATCCTAGCTTTTTCATTATTATAATCTATGATAGAAGTAGGTTTCTTTATGTCCTCCTTTTTTCTGTTTTTTTTTCCTGTGTTGTAAATGCTTATATGATAAGTTGATAGCATCAAGACATCTCGCTTATCTTTCCATTTGGAAATCACTGCTCCTAGTTGATTCTCCTTTCCAGTAATTTCCACCTTTTTTTAGTTTAGCAGATATTATTTCTTTTGGAAGACCTTTTCTCTCTTTCCTGAGCGTCCCAACTGTATGAGTAGTTTTATCTAACAGGGCGTGAGCAAGTGGTAGACTTGTATAATAGTTGTCTGTCACCAATATTCGTCCTTCATTTAAATAATTTCGGCTTAGCCTTAGAACAACATCAGCTGCCGGACCAATATCTGTTCCTTTAGTTTTTAGTATTTTTTCCAGAATATACTTCAAGTGAATAAGTGTAACGAATCGTATCACAGAGTTTAAAAACTTTTATGCCGAGGTTGATGGTTTATTATCCATTTTCAAACTAACCTACAATTGACTCATAAATTCTAGGAACAAATTATTCTGAATGTTACTAACCTCAGTCTGAAGGTCGTAAACAGAAAAACAAAGCAACTAAATCAGCACAAATAATTATCTTATGTTTATTTCGATTTATAGCGTAGAAATTAAATCGAGCAAGCATAAACAACTGATTGGCGAGATACAAATAATAAGAGAGGTTACTTGTCACATGCTTACAGTGTTGCCATGATTGGTTGCCCGCGACCAAACGGTTTGCTCAGAATACGTGTTTTCACAGAGCGCCGGTTGGTTGCCGGTAACCAAATGATAAAAACATTATTTTTGGAATCAACAGCCCCAAATTACCTTTACTATTTTTTTTCATAAATATCTGACGCCTCGTTCCACTGTACTTACCAATGGGCTGCAAGTTATAGCATATCAAATTCGACTTGGCGTGATAGAAAAGGTCTGCTTTGGACGCCGGCGGACCACGTGGCGGTTAACGTGTTAAATGCAATGAGTCCAAAAAATACATGGGATACTGGTGTTTAGGTAGTTATCGTTGGGGCGCTCTCAGATATTAAATCAAATGTACCGAATTGTTAATTATAAAAATAATCTTACTTTGTAATTGCCTGACAATAAAACTTGGAGGGGCGGGACCGTAAAAATTATAACAAAACACGATCAGAAAATCACACCAAAATCACAAAACATCAAGAAAATTTAAGATTAATAATCAAGCTGTGTCTGTGAATCATCAAACTTAGTAACAAAACATTTACTGCGATTGGTGGGTACATATATCATTTTTAAAATTATATAATGAAATTCAACAAATACATTAGTAAATATTTTACGAATTTTTCTCCATACTATGTCCTTGTAAAAATGGTTATGTTAAAAATAATTATGTATAAATTTTGATATACACGAAGTATTTAAGAAAACATAATATATCGTGAGTAAATGATTTTATTTTTTTCGTAATCCTCTCCTGATACTAATAAAAAATATTTTCCACATTTTAGATAATAAAATATATGACCGAAATTGCTTAACCGACATTCCTTACTCTGAAATTGGTATAATAATACGAATTCCTATAGCAAACTACAGGCAAGTCTTTGCTGATAAACTGATCGATACGAGGGTACATTCACCCTCAACAATATTACTACGACTTTTTTCCCCAAATTCGTTTCCATATATCACATTCTACTACCTATAACTATGTAAATTTTAGAAACATATATCAATAACATATATCAGTGTAATGCGATTTAAATCTAATATCGAAATTTTAATACTTTTATTGGTTATCCGGAACCAGACATAAAATTTATTAGCTACAAGCGCCGTAGTAAGTCACACGTGTTTCATTTTATTCCTTACATGGGGTGTATGATAGTAAGGACTTGAAAACGTGTTCTGGTTTCCTACTTATTGAAAAGTAAGGAGATGATGTGTGGATGATGTTAGAGGTGCTTTGTTAACAGTAACACTTTATATTAAATTTACAAATATACAAACTGATTTTCATCTAATAGATAATAGATAATAAATATTGTCTCAGAATATATACAGGGCATCCTGTAAGTCACATGACAAACTGAAAGAGGAAACAGAATTTGAATGTATATATCATATGAACATGGGAACGACTTTCGCTTGTTAATTAATTATAAGCATTTAACATATTTTAAGTTTGATGTGAAGATTATTTTGTTCGCCTTTGAATCACTTTAATAGTAATAATAATAATAATATGTTTATTTCCATAAGACCATAACAGTATCGGAATTGTCAAATACTAAAATGTAAATTATAAAATGTAGAATATATATACCTACACATATACACACATATATACATATATACACACATATATACATATATACACATATATATACACACATACACAAACACATGTACACATATATAATGGTAGATTACTAAATATATGACATAAAGACAAACAAACATAATTAACAATTATGACTAAGTAAAGATACACAGTTATTTTTCATGATACAGCAAAAAGAAAAATTCTCATAAAATTCCTTCTATTAATGTGACCGGTTTCGTGAACAAGTAATTACTTCACATCATCAGACACAGGAATTTTTATAATTCCTGTGTCTGATGATGTGAAGTAATTACTTGTTCACGAAACCGGTCACATTAATAAAAGGAATTTTATGAGAATTTTTCTTTTTGCTTTATCATGAATAATTACTCATATGGGATCAACCTACCTACGTTACAATTATTTTTATTATCACAAAATTAATTAAATTAGATTAATAATATTAATTAGAGAGGTAGTATTCCTCATAAGAGTAAAATCACTGCTCCACTAAATATTTTCTTACAAGCTTCTTAAATGTTACAAAATTGTTTGCATTTCTTATAACTTGTGGGGGTGGTTATACATTTTTATTGAAGAGATAAAGGGACGTTTCTTTATTTGCTCTAATCTATGACTGGGTACAAAAATATTTTTTGCTGATCTAGTGCTGTACTTATTTATATCACCACATTTTAAAAGATTATTAATATTCTTCCTGACAATACATACTGATTGCAAAATGTATATGCAGTAAATAGTGAGTATGCTATGCTGTCTAAAATAATCCCTACAGGATGTATTGTAGGTAAGTTTAAACATACTTCTCAATACTCTTTTCTGCAAAATGAACACTTTTTTTATTCCGAAACTATTTCCCCAGCACAATATACAATATTGCAGAACCGAATAGATATTGCCAGAGACTAAAATCCAGCTTTGTACCAATTGGAGAGAACATTAGAAATACAGTTTTTTGCTCATTTAGTATTAAGTCATTGTTGAGACACCACTGTGACATTTTATCTACACATAGAGTAGCATTTTTACTTAAAAGGTCTACATTTGTAGCAGTTATGATAACAGAGGTGTCATCTGCAAAAAGAGTTAAATAACAGTGACTTTGTAAAGGGTGATAGTAGTAGTATCCCAAGCAGCAATTTTATTACTTGCGACCACATTTACACAGAAAATGATGTTGACTAGGTGTAGAGAATTGTTACCATGTCACCCACGACTTCCGGCCAATTAGACGACGTCGCTTATCAGTTGTTGTGATCAAAGTAAAATAGACACTTTTTAACAACAATTTGCCAACTACAATACATGGCCTGTGAACTTTTGTGTCTTAGGTTTATTATTGACGTTTTGGAAACGTAATTATAAGACTGAAGTATCAACGTATAGATTAGAGTCATTCTTTAACGTTTTATGAACGCCTCATCGCATGTGATGCGTGCATGATAAAAATGGTAGAAGAAGAGAAAGGACTAAAACAAACAATAGGTTTGTTCCAACAGCAGTCTCGGACTAGTTTGAAACAGGCAGAAATATTCGCCCAGTTAAGTATTAATGTAAATACAGTGAGCTTAGCGTATAAGAGGCAACTGGGCGAATATTTTTGACGGTTTCAAACTGGTCCGAGGCGGCTGTTGGAACAAACCTAATGTAACCTATACATTATTGTTGTTATTCTACTATTCTTTCATAACTGTCAGTCGTATGTCGACGCTGTAGCGACCCTAACTTTGTCCAGTTCATTAACCCATTAAAAAAACATATTGCAATATTTTTTGCAACAGATCTCAAGCACATAATTATATATTATGTTATAAGACAAGTGTGATCAAAGAATTGCTAAATACGATTTAACAATGTTCCTGTCAAATGCATTATCTCTACTTACAAAGAAGCGATATTGTATGTATGAATTTTGCTAAGGTTGTTCACTCTAGAGATGTACCTAATAATAAGTTAATGAGGATGACAGCACATTTAAAATGGTATTATCTATGCCGATGTTATAGGCTATCAAACAAGTTAATTTTAGTTTCGCTAAAATCCTTTCTACCGCACTATTTTTGTCTTAAAACAAGTTTCACAGTGTCATACTATTGACGCAGAATGTATTTATTTGAGCAAGAATAACAACATTTATTTTTTACATAAATTACCATAGAAAAACTTATATCTATTACTTTATTAAAGCTGAAAATAATTTGATTTATTTTGAATTTTATATAAAATTTTGTGACAGTTGTAATTTTAATTACAATAATAATAATAACGTGAAAACTTATTATTTTCACCAACGATGATAAAATATTGAACAGTACATATTTGATTATGGCTTAACGAAATCATTTGATTGCCTGTGAACTCGGCTCATCGCCTCGTTCCGGCGATCAAACTCATTTTATTAAAATTACCATAATCAAATTGTATCAACAGTAAAAGCACAAGAGCTTTTTTTTTATCCGATAGATTTCTCTTTGTAACGAAATAATTTTGCCAATCAGTAATTTTATAAGAAAAACTGACATAAAAAAATCGCGAGACCGCAGGTCGAGCGATTTTGTCAAACGTCAGTTTTTCGAGCAAAATTACTGATTGGCAAAATTTTGAATTAAAAAAGAAATTTACCCATAAAAAGAAAAGCTCGAGTGTTTTTTTGGCAAGATAAATTAACGACAGAATATGTGAACGAACAACAACAATAATTATCTTTATTTATACAATTATTTAAAGGAACAGTTATTAAAAATACAGTTGTTATAAATTGTTATATATTTTTATCGGTGATAAAAAACGATGCACCTTTTTTATCGCTGTCAAAGTGACAAAAATGTGCTGTCAGATAGACTTTTTCATATAGGAGTTAATTTATCGTTAATAAATATTACAATATAAAATTTATTAAAATGTGTTCCAAACATTGTAATTAAACAATGTCTTTACAGATGCAATAATATATAAAAAACGTCTCTAATTTTTTTTTATATTATGCTCATTGTTATATAACTCTAGTTTAAATCTAGTTTTACGTCAGACTTTGAATTAGACGCCCCATTTTACAACTATAGACATCTAGCGAATTAATACATAAGTTGTTACAGATATCTACTTTACATCCTGCTGCCTTTCTTTAAATTTAGCTATGTGAAACCGGGTTTCTCCCTGCAGGAAAAACGGACCATAGTACCTTTATTATGAATATTGCAATCAAAGACTTTCCCAAACAGTAGTAGAAAAATAATTTAATTAGTTATCTAAAAATTGCAAAGATTTTTAACAATATAATTAGAAATAATTGTTCCATCTCCTTCTGTAAAGCAATCTGGTAAAGTAGGCTACGAAAAAGATGCCGAGGATTTCCTTATAAATTAGATTTCTGCATTTTTAACTATTGCAATTTCATCTTTCTGAATAATTTATGTTCACCACAGAAAATGCCTTGCGTGTTATAAGTTATTTATAAGTACAAATCTTTCACTTTATAACTTTTAAACAAAGGAAAACAACGTATTTGGATTTAATATCGTGAGGCAATCATAGTTTTATACTTGTTTCATAAAATAACTTTACTTAATAAATATTTCAGGGTATTTACTCCAGAAATACTTATCAAAACTAGACATCTACTTGAATGCAGAAATTATTCATGAAATAAAAATTAAATTATAAATAGAGAAAATATTGTTCATTTGTATTGTACACTTCTGAGATCGACGTAGACCCGTAACTATTCCTTCCAATATTGCCATCCGCTAAATCTAGAAATCGAACCCCTAAGTACTCTAGATAGTAATTTATGTCACATCATGCCCGGAGCCAGCCAAACACCTAGGTGCCCGATATCCCGTACCGATTGAGTAGCTGAACCTAGATAAGGCCAAAAACGAATATTAAAAATAGTGAAGAAAATCCTAATCCATAACCGAGATAGGGAATTATTTAGCACATTTTGGAATTAACATTTTTTCTCAATTGTTCGACACCTTCCATCAATCATTGTACGTTGTCGCCCTAAATAAGTGATATCAACAGCTGGTTTGGACACTCCTAGTGTAGTTACACTTGGCAATATCGTCCATGTATATGGCCCAGTTATATGTTTAGGAAAACGTAAAAGTGGGAGGTATATGTTGAATAATTTTGGTATGCAGACACTCCTGTCGTCTCGAATATCCCACGATGTTGGTCCCGTCTGCTAATCATTCGAACTCACAGTGTTCTGCAAATTAGATGTAAATGAAGGAGTCTGATGGCCAGAATAGTTAAAGTTGTGTAATTTATAAATGAGTCCCGGTATCTAAACAGAGCACCATGTCTATGGTCTTTACAAGGTGTACTATACATTAACGCCGTTTGTAATCTTTACGAAATGATGGGTGGTGCTCCCGTTTAAAGCCTAATTGGTGGTTATTTTAAATATTTAGATCATCCTGAATAGATCTTAGTCTTTTCATGATGACTTTCTATTAATTTATTAATTACGCTTGTTAACGAGATTGATCCACAATTTCTATAGCTCAAATGGCATGGTTATGATCATCAGGAACTTCAACCTCGTTAATAGGATTTGGCTAGCATGATCAATGATTTGATTTGCAATGGTTTCTATGCGATCGTGTTCTAAGTCATTTGGAACATTATTGTTGCTAATACCTTCATATAGATCTTGTAAATGGTTGGCTTCTTATCTGTTAAGTGTACCTGTCCCAGGTGGGGAATAGATTCTTAGCGTTCTACATAATGTGCCTCAGCCAACATTTGTCTACTGTGTCTGATTTTGATTTTGTATACAATAATACTGAAATAGGCTAGCTCGACAGAATAGGATTATTAATAATTTGGATTCCATAAATATATTCATTAGTCGCCATGGTGAACCATGTTGATTTCTAATGTCCTCTAGCTATTTAAATTAGCTTCAAGTTTTTGTTCACACAAAAAAATTAAAAATTGTTAACTCTAACGGGAGTATTTTAATTTTTATTATAACTTTATACAGTTTCATTCCCTATACGTTTTCTTCTAATTCTGAAGAAAAAAATGGACGCAATGGCTTGGTTGTAATGAAATAAGGTTCTAAACACTGAAAACGGATTGAAAACCAGTTGATAATTCAGAAATTATGAGGTTTGGAATTTGAATATCCCAGTAATAATCTACCCATTTCCATCTCATCAACATATATCTGTCTCTTAATACTGTTTGCCATGTAACATTAAACAGGAGTTGTGATATTGAAAACTTAATGTAATGTCAGTAAGTAGTCAAGTAGATGACAAATGCAATCTGACTTGTCGATATGGGTAAATATTCAACAATGCATATTGTAGTGAATTAAGTTGTTCATCTAACCTTAACATTTTCTTGAGGCTGAATTTTGTTTACTTTGAAATATCTAAATTTATTTGAAAATATTGCAGAAATCTAACACCAACAAAAATTATTCTTACAAGGTATTACTCTTCCAGTAAAAATGACTTCCAAATATAACTTCTAAAAAAAATAATCTACCCTTGTATTAGGCTAAATGCAATCTTTCTATAATTTGAAATATCAAATTCTAACATTTTTAGCTGAAAATTATATATGAATGGTTCAAGACACCACAGAGTTCGTATAATTTTGAATTTAACTTTATAACTCAACAACAGATTGTTTTAGCAATTTGATAAGTTTTTAACCACCCTTTTGAATATTAAATAAACATAATAACTTTACTCGTTTCTCTCCCTTTTCTCTACTTTGTGATTTGGCAAAGTTAATAATTAATGAAAGGCGTCCACAAATTTTGTAATAATTATTAGGTAGGAAACTTGATCAACGGTTTATGAAATCTTCCAAATTAATTGTTGTACAGATTTATCAACCCATATAAAGTTCATTATCATTACTCCTTACATCTTTCAACAATTTAGGAGTTTATGTAAGTTGATGATGAAATAACACGTTGTACAAAGTTTGAATATTGTGCCCTGGTAGCTACAAAAATATTTAAAGTTGTTTGGTAAAGTTAAAATGCAGCAAATTTGTATTTCTAATTTGAACTAGACTGTTTCTCCGGGACACCTAGTTGTTTCACTAATAGTGCTGCAAAATTTAAATTGAGTGAAAAAACTTTAACTGTATTTCTGGATATA
This sequence comes from Rhamnusium bicolor, assembly GCA_029963845.1. Lineage (NCBI taxonomy): Eukaryota > Metazoa > Arthropoda > Insecta > Coleoptera > Cerambycidae > Rhamnusium > Rhamnusium bicolor. Next base: position 237,016 of record JANEYF010002799.1, on the reverse strand, counting down.
ACTAGAACTTTCTATTGTATTTGAAAAAGTCTGATATTTTATTTACTTCGTATTTCTACAAAAAATAAATTAATTAATTGGTTATTACGTAAGCATCCTATCAAACCTAATGAAAATAATAAACTTATTCTGATTGGATTGCACTAATATAAAAGTTATTAGACATTAAATTAAATACAACACTTCAAAGATATTTCATCACAGAAACTATTGAATTAACTAGTTCTCCTAATTACATTCAAAATAATAATAATAATAATACTAATTTATTTATTTCTCTAGAAATACGAAGCAAATCAGATTGTTTGATATACATAAAAGAATGGGCTTATAGGTTAGGTTAGATGTTATGAATGTCATTAGGTTGCCAAAGTTAAACTCTATCAATTTAAAATGTCAAAATAAAAATGGCAAAAAAAATTTCATATTTTGAATTATGTAATTAAAATATTTTTTAACTAATATGGAAAGGTCAAATCCAAAATTTTGTTAAAAACAAAAAAGTAAAGAATTTCGCCAAAGCAGATAAAAAAATTTTTGTTTTTTTGATCAAACTAAAAAAATGTTAATTAGAAAAGTTGTTGAGATTCGTCCCAGTGGACCATTTTCTAAAATTAATGAAAAATGTATTATGCATACATTTTTTGTATTTTTTATTTTTTTCAACTATTTTAACGAAATTTCCTTTTTTTTGTTTCTAACTTATATTTGACCTTTTGGTACGATTCTGAGTAGCTTTTCTTAATAAAATTTTTTGTAAAGAAATGCCTAATAAGTTTTTGGTATTTTTTTGCGTTTATTCTTAATCGTAGTAGGCTAGTTTTTACTGACACTAAAATGTAGTTTACTTATTTAATAACGCTTTATAAGTTTTATATATCCAAAAAAAATATCAAAGTTACTGTCAAATAAAAAAGTTAATGGGGTGTATTCATTTTAAATGGGAAACACTGTATATTACAGATAGATCGTAAAAAAAATTTACGATATACCTATAGAAATTCAATCAAATACATAAAAGATGGAGTTCATATCGATGTTGTAACGCACATATATGTGGTAAGTGCATTGTTTTTGCAAAAAATGAGTTAAATATACTAAACAGCAATTGCAAAAACGCTGAAAGATTGAGATTTTTAGCAAAGTGGCTCCTTTTATATCAATCAATACAAATTTAACTCTGTATATCTTAATAATAATAATAATAATAATAATATTTATTTCTTTAAGACATACATAAGTATAGAAATTAATGTTGCCTCATTTTCTTTATTGCTGTTCAGTATTGTATACAAATTTCAGTAGATTGCAGGTTCTCCAATACAAGGCAATGAGGATATTAATAGGATGTAAATAGGTTCACAAGCAGTCAGTTAGTGCTAGATACATTACAGTGGCTTAACAGTTTCTATACTTTCAAACCATGGCATTTATTTTTAAAATGATTAATAATGTTTTATCTGAATATCGTACATAACAGTTGTCGCCTGTTACAACTGTACATATGCGTAATATAAGAACGGCTATTGCAAATAACTTTTATGTAAAAACAACTTCTATGAGTAGTACGATGCGAAATCTGTTGTACAATTCAAATTTCTTCCTCACGTAATTAAAACTAGTATAACAGTAAATCAATTTAAGTCTGAACTTATATGTTTCAATAAAGACAACGCACATCGGCCAAGTTAATACAAAATTATTCTTTCTACCCCTTTTTTTAATAGCTTCAGATGTGAAGTTTATCAAGTTTGTATCCGTTACTACTTTGTATCTTGTATCTATTAATGTTTTTATTATTTCTCGTTCATACAATTTATAAATTACTATTGATTATTATTTTTACTAGCATAGATTTATCATTTATTATTACTATCGTTATTGTATTGTAATATTTACATTCTACCATTAGGTTTATAACTTAAAATGCAATAATACTTGTTTGTTTATTTGTATTATCTTACGATAAATAAACGTCATTCATTCATTTAAGCGTTATTTATTTCATTATTCATTTTATCCTTTTGTTTTTATTTGCCTATATGTATCATTTTGTCAATAATAAGGCATTACTAGCTACCGGTCCTGGACTCTGGTCCATTCTCCTCTCCCTGCTAATAAACATTCATTCACGTCAGTGTCTATTTACCTTCAATTATCAATTCTCCATGCCAGATACAGTAACTAGTATTACGGTATGTTGAACTCTGATCCCTTCATAGATATGTGTGTATTATTATCATACATCCAATAATTTATTGATTTGCCTTGGCTCACCATAATGGAATCAAACAAATAGCCGTAAACCTAAATTTTACATTTGCGAAAGTTTCCTTATTCATATCTCTGGCAATATTCAGAAAAGGCTTAGAATTGAGCTAAACTTCCTTAATGTTTTACTATAAAAATAATACCTTTTTTTAGCTGCTTCGAAACCGTGCCTTTAAGCTTAGAAAGGTGACTTAATTTTCTGTGAAATATTATATAGGATGAGGTATGGGTTATTTGCAAAATTTACAAGAGGAAAAAAATTGTGTTACTTCCTTTTATTGCCTTTTGCGCAGACATAAGTTTTTATGCAAAAATTATAAGCTTTTATTGAAAATTAATTGGATAATTTTTTAAAAATCTTATGTTTTGTGTACCGTCTATTATAAATCCACGGCTTTCTTCAAATTTACTTTTTAAATACGGTATCAGTTTTGAAAATTTTGTTTTATTTATATTTTCCTTGACATTTAACGTGCTCTTCCAATACGGACCACAGCATTGAGGGTTTCACTGTGTTAATTTTATATTCACCAATAGCACATTTTTAGACACTTTTTTAATTTTCTTAGCTCTGCATCATTCCTTGAGATCTTTATAAGCAGTTTCATATTGTCTAGTCGATTTTTAGAGGTTAAGTGTAAAAACTGCACTTTGTGTCGCTTCAGATATTTCGGGAGACAAATCCTCATCGTTTTCTGAATTCATGTTTAACACTTTTATTTATTATACTGATAAATCATCACATTCTTATGTTATTTAGACTTAAGGCATATTAATCAAAGAACTAGTTTAGAAAACTGATACAGGAAAGTCAAAACGAAATTGTCAAAATTTATTAATTTTAAGCGTTAGATTTGTAATTAAATTTGTATAATATGTATGTAGTTAGGTTCGGTTAGGTTTTTGGTGAGTGGGTCCTTGTGGACCCTTCACTGCGGCCATCAGCAAGCCTTTTGTGGCTTACTCCTAAATATATTTCACCCAATAAGTTTAGTCTCTTAATGAAACTGATAACTTTATTGGGTGAGAATATGTCCAGATCCTCTGGCAGCAGTTGCCCTTTGCCAAATATTGAGAATCGAATCCTCTCCACAGCGGGACAGGTACATAAGAGGTGGTCTGCCTTCTCATCATCTTGCAGGCATAGATGCCACTCGGCGTTTTCCGCTAGGTGGAGTTTAAGTAGATGATAGTTTAGTCGGCAGTGTCCGGTATACAGGGCTGTTAGAGTTTTCAGGTTTACCCTGTTTAACTCTAAATGTTTCTGGGCTCTTGATTTCAAAGGTTATTTTATAACCGCCTTCGAATGAACTAATCCTGGCAGCTCTTACCAGTACTGGAGAGTTTTCCTTCAAGCCCAGGTTGAGATAGCAATCTTAGCAGTACTTGAAGATATGCCAAGTATCGGTTCTGGTCCGATGATCCGTGATCCCGCTCCTTCTGTGGCCATGGAGTCGTCACATTTCATACCAGAGTGGCCGGTTATCCAGATCAGCGTTACTTTGTTGTTTTTGCTCTAATGATTTAGAGTCTTCTGACAGCCATACCGTTTTGGAGTTACATCGGTAGGAACCAAGAGCTTTTATAGCTGTTTGGGTATCTAAGAAACTTTTGATTGATCACGTGTAAGATGCATATATTCCAGCTTTCGAACACACAGTTCAATGGCATGAACCTCGACCTGAAAAATAGCTGCATTAGTACCTAGGCTAGAGAATATCTTCACACTTGGTCTGCAGCTATGTACTCCGACTCCTGTTCCCTCGGGAGTTTTGACGCCGTCTGTAAACCAGCAACTATCTGACCTCAGTAAGTCGGCTTAATTTTTCGATCCCAATCATCTCTTTCCGGAGAAAGGGTGTCCAAGGTCAGCTCGTAGTTGATCATGGTAGATACAGTATCCGAGGGCAACACCAGGATGCTGTAATTCTCTATGTCATCCAGCAACCTGTTCCATGATACTGTCTGCGGCATATTAATGGCCCTTTGTTGCAGTCTGTAGCTTGCCCACCCTATCCTCTCACTCCAAATATATATGAAAATAGAGTAAGTTCAGGAGGACTTCCATTGCAGCTGCGGTGTGGTGCTAATTGCCAGTGTTACGGTCATGTATGCTATCTCTTCAATCAAGAGTTTGCCCTTTGCATGCCGTTGTGACCTTTCGGCCACCAAACAGTGGATGCATATATTATCATTGGTCTGATGGCTGTGACATAGATCTAGTAAATTTGTTGAGACACATGCCCACAAACACGGCGGCATATCCATAAGGACAGCTTTGCTTTGTGGATTACCTTTTCCAGATGAGAGTTCCAATTAAGTAGCCTATCTAGGGTGATTCCTAAATAATTCTCCTCCTCCGCAAATGAAATAATTTCACCCATTAAGGAGGGTGGTCTTAATTCCTTCAGCTTCCTTTTTGGGGTGAATGGTACTATTATTGTTTTTTGAGAGTTTACAGACATCTGTTCCCTGTCACACCAGTTACTCACTGCATCCAGTGTCTCTTGAAGGATATTCGATATTAATCCTCTAGATTTTCCTCTGACTGGTATGACCTAGTCCATCTGCATGTGCTAGAACCTCAACCTCCCACAGTGTGAGAATAACTAGTAAGACGTCCACAAGAAGTGACCACAAAAAGGGGGAGAAAATTCTACCATGCTTGTATCCTCTTTTGGCTCTAAACCTGACTGTTTTTCCTTGTAGAAACATTGTTATGGTTACATTTGATAGAATAGCATGAATCCAGTCGCATATAGCCGGCTCAATTTGTCTGGCAGCCACTGCTGCATATAAGGGGTCGGGCAGTGCATTACTAAATACTCCCTCAATGTTGAGAAATGCTCCCATCGCAATTTCTTTCATTTGAAGGTTGTTGAGTGTTTATTCTGTTGATTTTCCTGTCTGATAGGCATACTGATGGGTATTGAGGGGTGATGATTCAGGATGTTCCCCTTGATATATCCGTCCAGCACTTTCTCTAGACCTTTGAACAGAAAAGATGTCAGGCTAGTTGGTCTAAATGATTTCGGGCTTGGTTCTTTTCTACCCATTTTTTGTATATAAGCTACCCTAATCGCCTTAAGATGGGATATAGTTCCATACCAGACTAGCTTTAATAAATTAATGAGGAATGGGAGCAATATTTCCAGTCCACTTTATAGTAGAGGTGGAAAACTCCGTCCTGTCCTAGCAATTTGAATAGTTAGAAGGATTTCATGGCCAACTCAATTGCCGGTAGTGTGATCGCCGTTTTAGCTCTAAGCCAATCATTTTTATCAGGTTGTTTTAATCGTCCTTCTGACGGTGACAGCTGTTGGTCATCCAGATTCAAGCACCCTGGTAAGTGATTCTGTGCAAGGAGCTATAGGGGATTTCTTTCCAGAGTACTTATATGAGCAATCTGGTCGCCTTAACGAGCCGAATTCCCACGTCAGCTCTATGGAAAGAATCTTGCGGATTCCAGCACTGTGACGTAGGTCAATTATACGCACACAGAATTTCCTCCAAGACCTCCTTTTTGCTTTCCTTATTTCTTTTTTATAGTCCGTTAGAGCGGATCTGTATTGCTCCTAGTCGCCCTTGTATGTAGTTACGAATTTATTAAAACACTATCTCAAAATAAAAATTTTGTAGCATGAAAATTATATTTAATCATTCTAAAATTGAATTTTTTCCTTGGTATGCATACATTGCGAACTCGGGATTTTGCTTCACTGTGACGTAGGCATGCGTCTGCATATCGTAAGTTTATTGTGTATTTGACTAATTTTAAAAAATTTCAAAACTGATTTCCTGAAAATTATTTGTTCATGTTCATTTCGTTTCTATTGTAACTTGCTGGTAATTTATTCAGAATATATTTCATGGAGATTATTCATAAACTGTCAAATAGTGTTGACAATTTTTATTTAAATTTTTCTTAATATTAATAAAGTTTTAGAAAAAAATATCTCGTTTCTTTTCTCGAACGCGAAAAGAGCATTTCGCATTCTAGATACAAAAACAATTATTTTACTGACGATCCGTTCAAAATCTACTATTGATTGTAGACCTTTGCTGCAATATTATCACTTGGTAAAAAGTTCTTCGATTACGGAACGTACTGTATCGCAGTTTTAGTCGGTGGCATACCGACAGACGATCACTACTTTTTTTTGTAAAAATTCACCGTAACTCACTTATCGTTTTAAAGTTTTCACAAGGAGCAAACGTATTCTTCAAGGACATAGCATGTTTCTTATTGAAAGGCTTCTGCTTGTTCAAATTATGCTTGAGCTTCCAGAACATTATCATCAGCTTCCATGAACTTGTGAACTTGTTTTAGAAGCTGGTAATAAATACAAGAAAATATTATCAAATATATGATGTATCAGTAGAAAACAACAACGCCCTTTTCCAATTCCTAGCCATTTTTTTAGACTATTATCAACAATTCGTTGCATCTTGATCCTTGACATACGACAAGATCTTCTTCAGTGTAGCAAATTTTTTATTTGTATTAAATAAGAAGTTTTCCTTACTGCCACTTGGTCTTTGTGGTACTTTTTAAAAATCTCTCATCGTCTACATTCGTAGATTTAGAAGATAGTTAAAATTTGGTAACTCCACAATTAATAATAATATTACAATAAATTGCTTTTACTGATAGATTTGCTTTTCCGTATAGATTTTTATATTCCTGCATGGACAGTTAGATACATTAGATATAGTGAACTTTTTCATAGAACAAATTTGGGAATTATCCAGTTGCCAAAATAACTCAATGATCGCTGTTCTGATCCGATTGTAAATTTTAAAAGATACATTAAGCACCATATTACTTACATATTATTAGTCTTTTTCTTTGTATTATTAGATTAACACAAAAAGAAATATAATCGTTAATATTTCATTTATTAATTTATGTTTTTTGCAATTGTACTTATGAAGTTTTCATTTTTATTTTATTTTATTTTGTATCTGTAACCGTAGATTAAGTTTAATTACTTATACTAAACATTTACTTGTAATAATGCATTAGTGGATGCTTTTTTGAATCTTTGTATTTGGTTGCATCCTATGTATATAACGAATAAATAAATAAATAAATAAGTAAATAAATAAATAAAGTATATCACGAATTGGAAAAAAATTCAACCATTTTTTCTTACATAAACAATGCTTCAGAATATAAGTTAGAAAACGTATCCGTATTATGGTAAAAGTGCAGTTAAAATCTTCGAAGAATTTTTCAATCAAAGTTTTGTTGAGCACATAATAGAACAAAGAGCATTGTATGCGAAGAAAAAAATATTAACATTTTCCTATGGCGCAAGACGATTTGAATTCATTTATCATAATATTATTTAGTCGATATCATAAACTTCCACAAGAATTATGTACTCGGAACAATTTGCAGCTCTGTGAGTATCTCTGGTATATAATTCTAACCCTAGAAAATGTTTTAGAGATATCAAAAATTATTTACATCTGAATGATAACATAACAGAAAAATTACGAAAGATGATAAAATGTGTAGAATTCTGCCTTATACGTGACGCTTGCTTTCATGTTCATTTTAAAGGTAAGAGTTATCATTAGGGCTGTCAAAAATGTTCCGTGGGACAGTGGTGTATGCGAAATTAACTAATACGAGAAACAATAAACTGTTACAATTTATAACAATGTATGTACAACTTACCTTTGCAGCATCAAGTATGTTTATATGGTTATCTCCATGAGTGATGTTCGCTTTGGTGAAAATATATTCTTATGTTTTGAAAACAACCGTTCGATATCTATTGATGTAATACACGCATACGTAAAATAGTCTTTGAACGCAATTAACGGATCTGGGGCTGCACCATCACATATTTGTCTTAATGTAGAAAAACCGGTGTCTTTATTTAATACACTTGCGAACTTTTCTTTAACGCGCTCATTTGTTGCGTCACCTATAGCATGTAGCAGTAGATTCACTTTGTCCACTATTTGCAGTGATTCCACTAACGATAACGTAATGTTTTCTAATTTTTTTATGCTTTCATGTAATGGTTTATAGTTCTTCGCAATATTTTTTAAAGCTGTTTCAACGGAAATATCTTCGAATTTTGTCTAGCTTTCCTTAATAGCTGCAGCCTCATCTGGATTGAATTGTAGTATCACAGATTTTAATTGTTGTAAATATTCAGCATAATAAAAAGCTGCCTGCACCCATGTTACCCAACTAGTAAGAATCGGCTGTGGTGGTTCAGGAATACCGAGATGCTATGAAATGCACGGATACGTTTAGGAGATTTAAGTTAAGAGACACTTTTTTTGTACTTGCTATTAATGCATCCACCTCTGGAAAACCTTTTCGAATAGTTTCTGCAACAAGATGTAAAGCATGCACTTTACACGTAACATGTATAAACGTATAACCTTGTTCTTGCAAAGAACGGCCTACCGAACGCATTGTCACGGCGCCATCAGTCACACACATCAACACTTGGACTTTTTGACAGTTCAAAGTTTTCTAACGTCTCCAGCACCACCCTGGTAATTGTTTCGCTAATACACTGACTTAGTCTTTTGCTAGTTAGTAGCAGTGGAACTGTCGGTTTAAGAGGGTCCAGTACTCGTACTATAACATTTAAAATAGAATTTTTTTACAATCTGTTGTCTCATCAACAGATAACCACAGCCGTGTATTTTTTAATTCACATTTCATCTTATTCACCACGTCTACGTGTACAGTTAGTAGATAGTTACATAACGGTGTGCGACTTGGTAACTTCACTTGGGCATTGTATTTATTCCAGAACTCTCGAAATGATTGTTTATCGAGTATGTGTAGCGGAACATCACAGACAGGCAGCATTAATAGTAAATAAAACATAAACTGTGTTGTCGAAGGCACATCACTTTTTTTATTTTTATGGTGTACACTATTTACGTGAAGTCCACAATCATGCTTATCCCAGCACACCAAATGTTTCTCGCACACTTTACAAATTATTTTAGCACCATCGTGGAATAATTCCGGGAATTCACCTATGAATTTATTCACTTTGTCAGCAAATGGCCGTTTTCTACCCCTGCGTACGTTTGCCATGCTTCATTATTAAATTAATATCAACAACACAGTACAACAAATAAAATAAAAACACAAAAACAATATGCAATACGCCCAAATGACTTAACGTGTACACAACCCGAGAGCTAATAACAGACTGGACTGGAGAAAGAGTTTCGCGTCAAGGTGAATGCCGGCGACAGTCAGTACATCTATACTCAACGACCATGATACACAGAAATGATTTGCAGCTTTAGTTATCACTAATCGCCAGTAAAAACAGAAAAAGTTTTTCAATTTCTGCCATATGTGGGCTTAATAAATTGAACTATTTTGAACCGTTCAGTTCTAGTTTGAATTTTTTTATCAGGTTCTTCATAGATTGTGTAAACAACTTCTTATTTTTGTTTAACTTTAGCTACTTCCCTTGCTTATAACATAACAAATAAAAATAAGAAAAACATATCATATTATAGTACGTTCTTTTCATAATTTAATATAGTTTCAAATGAGAATATTCATGGAAAATTATGTCTTTTTCCAGTAAGTCCTGGGTATGTAACTTTTGCTATTCAATTCAAATGCAGTCATTAAGTTTTCTCAACACGTCCTCTGTACATAAAATACAATGACAGTATTGAAGTGCAGTTTGCTTTGTTTGAAACTTTGCCAGTTCCCCAAACATGTCGAACGTATTACTTTGAAACATTAAAAGCTATTAGCTAGTTCGATAACTCTAATTAACACTTAATGCAATAATTCAAACTTATTAGAAGTTTGTGACCAATCAATAGTTGGACTGTCTGCCCCTTGAACATACCTAGTGATAATTAATATAACTGTTTCTGATGTCCTAAGTTGTAGAAACGTGGGCTGAGAACAATAAATAGTAATTTTTAAAACTCGCGTTGTTTCAATTTTGGAATTTTTTTGAAAACTGTAATTCAAATCTTGACCAGTTCGTGGATAATATGAAATGCCATTGGTTTCGTAGTAATCTAGAATAATAAATTGCAACACTTCATCTATTAATTGCTGTCATAATACAATTATTGCTTAGTGAATGTAATTTGTTACTCGGTAGCTCAGTTAGTAGATCGTGAATAAAGACTTATATTGAACAGAGTTTACCTCAGAATCTAGACTAGGCATTAGGACATTTACAAGTACTTACCAGATAATCTTTTAGAGTCACTTACGACAACCAAGAATCGAAATTTAGCACATAAACTTTAGTTGGGAAGGAGGTCAGATAGAACGATAAGGTAAATTAAAAATATAATAAAAACTAAGTAAATATATACAAATTTAAGGGCTCTTTACTTAAGAGTTCCGCCTTCAAAGCAAATAATGATTGCGATGGTAAATTATGATAAAAACACTGTACTGGGAGGTGGACCTTACCACCCAGCTTTTGCCTCGCTATTGGTCAATGTCACGTGTTGATTTTATTCAGGGCTGGATTCGAGTTCGTAGTTATTTATTGTGAATTAGCGGTTTCGTGAGATAATCATTGTTATTCATTGTGTGTTGTGTATAGATATTATTATTTTGTGAATTAATCAAATAAGTGAAAACATGGATTATAAAAGAGGAAAAAAGTGTAGACTGAGCACATGGGTTCCTAGAAAAATAGGTTTTGCAGTGAAAAAGGTAGGTAAATATGGTGAATTATGAAAACAATTTTCTATCCGGATACGTTGTGTGATTTTCCAAATAGTTTAGAACAGCAGTCAAGATAATTCGAGTATATAAAGAGGGAGTATTATTTTCCTGATTTGTCATATGTCGGTTACATCGAAAAGCTCTGCTGTAGGTACTTAATTATTACAGTACTATACGATGTATTGAGCTCTCACTTTTACTGCGAATATTTTAAAAATGGCCGAACAGAAAAAAAGAGAAAAATTAAGTAGGTACCTACTTATTCATTGTGTCTATCTATTGTAAATCGTTTACTAAAATTTGATCGACTTAAAGCGTTATCGAGATTTTTTATTTATACCAAAAAATAGACCCATTTCTAATGGTACACACTAAACTTTGAATGGTAATTTTTCGGAAACCACTTATTAGTTTTATGTAAAATTTTATAATGATATGAAGGACTATAATTTTTGTATCTTACAATGTGGCAAAAATGTCCTTCTGTGTCTGTTCAGTAATCATTATCCCCAAAGAACATTTAAAAAAATGTGAACGGTTAATAAATTACAGCCTTTCAAAAAAATAAATAAAGTAAAATTTATATTATCTATTGCGCATGATAACTCAATTAATATTTGATATTTCCGAAATTTCCTGAAATTGTTTACATTTTACATAATACATCATTTTACCAAAATTTAAATGCCTTGAGAAATAACTGAATGAACATGACTTGGTTCTTAAAAACAACTTCGAAATTTTAAAATGAAAAATTATGAAAAAAAATCCAGTGTATGAAAAAAATGTTATTTCCAAGATAATGGATTCAAAACTGGTATGATGAAAATCTCCACATTTTTATTTTCCTATACCTAATATAAGGAAGTATAGTATGATTTTTTTTGACCTCGAGCTTTTGATTGATGTATATGTTTCGAACCCTCCTGAATCCATTCTATTTTTCGAATGATGTCTGCCGACTCATGTGTGTGTAGGGGGGGGGGGGCTGGGTGTATGTGTGTGTGTAATCGCGCTACCTCAAAAAAAATACTATAATGGGAGAATTTTCAAATTTGACATTCGAAATGCCTAGTTTAGTTACAAAAATGTCAATGTCAATAAGAAATTGTTAAAATATGTGACATGAATTATTATTGACAATATCGAACGACGCTGATAATTAGTTATTTAAAAATTTTAATGAAACGTTTCAAGGTACGCTATTAAAATTTAATTGAGGTAAGTGAAAAATTAAATAGCATGATTTTTTTTAGATCAGGGTGATATATACTGGTATAAGAAAGTCATGTGCTGGCCACATCAGATATTTATTTATAGAAATTTTCATAATATATTTGTACTCAAGATAAGGCACATGAAATATACCCCTCCCCATTTTATTGTTAATTCAAAAAATATTTTATAATTGTATAAGAGACCATCTTTTGATGGAGTTTGGTAAGTATATTTTAAATTTGAGCTCAAATATAAAATTTATCCAAAAAGGCACAGGTTAATAAAACATATTTTTCATAAATATCACACCTTATACATTTTTTAATACATTGGCAGAACTCACTGAGGCGATTCCAAAAATATGTAACTGTAATATATTTGCTCAAAAATAAGGCAGATAGCTACTACTAAAAGAATAGCCAAATTTCATAATAATTCAAGCGAGATATCTATCATTTAGTTTCTCAAATGACAATTTCTATATAGAATAATAAACCTACAAATAAAATGAAAATAAAATTTAATAAAAGAAAATAAAGGAAATATATAATAATTATAAAATTTGATCATTTTTTTAGTAGTACTTTCTTTATTTATGAAGTAAATATATTACATCTATATATTTTTGAAATCACTTCAATGTGCCCTGTCAAATTATCGAAAAATGCACAATGTGAAATTTAAAGAAAACATATATTTTTGATCAACCTGTATAGTTTTACTTAAATTTTAAATTTGAGTTCAAATTTAAAATCTACGAAAAAATTCCGTAAAAACCACTAGAAAATGTTTTTAGAATTAACGACAAAAATGAGAGGGACATTTGATGTGACTTACCTTGTACATACAAAATAAAATAGAATAAACTATGTTTACGATGACGTTTTTCTTTTTTTATTGAATTAATTGATACCATTCGTAGTAGGGGTACTTAATGCAGCAGTAGCACTAAGTACCCCTTCTACGAATGGTATCAATTAATTCACTTGGCATTTTTGAATATTGTACTGTTAATGTTCGTACTAGAATAATACTCGAAACGGGGCTATAAATCACACTGAATACACGTAGAGTCGACCGCGCAAATATTTTGTAAAGGGCGCCTGCTCCTTGTATACCAAAATTGGGAAAAGAACCAAGCAATTAAAAATACTTAAGAGTTGAAATATTAAAAAAAAATTTTTTTTGGTGGTGAATGTAATTATATTCTATGTCGCTGTGTTTTTAGTTTTTCAATTTTCATATTTTGAAACTTTGAAAAATTGTAGATAAAAATCTTTTTTTTTTTTAAATTCCACACAGTGACCCAGATTGAACTGTTATCTATACGTCCTCCAAATTTAATATTCATATCTTCTCTAATAACGTCACAGTTATTTGGCTACACATTCATGTTTTTCACGGTCGCAGGCGGAACTCTTAAAAAAAATCCAAAAATTGAACAGTTAAATTACGTTTTACATGAGAAAGAAAAACTCCAAAAAAATTTTAGGATTAAAAGTAGAAATTGAAGTAAGTTAACTGATTACATTAATACCTTCTGATCAAATACATGAGGAGTAAATTTTCAAAAGGGAAGTATTCCATTCCGCTACTGAGTAAAAGGAGCGTTCTTTGAATAAACCTAGTCATGCGTTACATTTTTAAAAGTTTAAAATAACTCATTATATTCCTTTTCTCAATCTTCTTCACAAATATTAAAAATCCTTAACTATCTTTTATAAGTGTTATTACGTAACTGTTATTAGTTATTTTCGAACATTGCGTAGTTAATTAATTAATCAAAGAGATAGATCTGTCTATATGGACACTGTTTCAAACAAAGTTATTTACTTATGATTTCAGGACCAAAATTATCATTTTATGTGATATCTATCATATCATATCTATCATTGTATTTGATTAATCATAACCATGCGACGCGTAGTTACGTACAAAATAACCCAAGAGGTTTATTATTTCCTTGGGATATTGATGTTAATTTAATTTATTATACGATAGATCCGCTTGCATGGTGTTTTCTTGTAGAGTAATTTGATGTATTTCTAATTAATTCTGAAGTAGAAAATGTTTCCTCAAATACAAGAATCAGTTAAAAGGTGTTAATTAAATTAATTTATTAAACAGGAATATTGCTTTGTGCTAGTCTTGTCCATGGGCAAGAACAATTGATTTTAATATAAAATGAATTATTAATTTGGTATTTCTCTTCTAGCAATATCAATATACAGTGTGTAACAAATAATGTATGGAGTAAATTCATTTTTTCCATTAATTCAAAGTTATAGAAAAAATTTTTGTAGATTTTTTAATTACTTTGCACTTGTGTTCTATGTTTCACTCCCTAAACTACATTCCTCCGATGCGGAATAATAATTGCCACGTGTTTGTTTTTGGGGTATAATTGAAGGGCACATGAATAAAACAAGGAATGTCCGTTTTAGACAATTTTGTGATATATAGCGCTGAAATAATAGTACAGGTATTATTTCAGCATTTTTACGCATCCAAATATCAAAATTTAAAACTGGAAGGGTCTTATACTTTTCTACAGTAAAAGATTTGCTGAACAGTCATACAGGTGGGAATGTCCACGCGTATAAGCCATAAAACAAGGAATATGTTCTGTGCTTGTTATTAAAATTTAGTGGCAGTTGGTTGTCGTTATTCGTCTATAACAGTATATAGAGGTTATATTAAAGTGTGAAAATGGAAACAGAAAATAATACAGTTCAGCACAATGCAAAGAAGAGAGGAAAGATGGGCAGAATGCAGGAAGTTATGAAGAAAATTCGATTAGCGTCTCACGAAGAAGGTAATCCATGCTTTTGTAAGAGATGATAAATAAAGAAGAACGCGCAATTATTTTGTCTCATTTCAACAATCTGCGTACTAATAAGGAACAAAACAGTTATCTTTGTAGTTTAATCTCAATCACACCAGTGCAAAGACGCAGAAATCGAAAACCAGAGCCAGAAGCGACATTCCATGATAGTGTTTTTAATACAGAGTTAGAGTTATAAGAAACAAAACAAAAAAAGAAATACCGATTTGTTTTAATGCATTTCTAAGCATACCCGGAATAACAGAAGGAAAATTGCTACATTTAGAAACATCTCTTTAAAACAAAGGCGTAGCCCCAGAAGATCAGAGGAGAAAACACATGTCTTTAGTAAAAAAAACTCCTAATTGCGACGTATGAATATGTTTTTAATCACGTAAAATCTTTCAAAGATTATCGCATTACAGTCTGCACGATTCAAAAAAACTGTATCTCCCTGAAGACTTGAATATTAAAAAGATGTGTCGTCTTTTCAAGGAAAAATTTTCTGATATTGTAGTCTCGTATGAAATGTATCGTACTATTTTCAATACAAAATTTAATGTAAGTTTTGCAGCATTTGTAATAAATTTACTGCTGAAATTAACTGACTAAGAATACAAGGAAATTCTGAAGCGACAATCAGGAAGCTACAAATTGAAATTGAAGTCACAGACTTTTTTATAACAGAAAGAGGTCTTCAAAGCGAAAGGCGAGAACTACCAATACTTTTCTAGCGATTGCAGTGGGTTACCAATAGAATGTTTATCTACCAAAATGTAGCTACCGACAGATGACGTTTATTATCTCCCACAGCTATCAATGAATAGTTTTAATATACACATTCTATCTACTGGGACATCATTCTTCTACACATATCCCGAATTTCTTGCTAACGAAGGGAGTGACGAAGTTTGTTCTTTTTTGTTCGATTTTATTATGAAACATGTTGCCCAAGGCATCAGACAATTGAAAGTATTCTGCAATTCGGCAGGGGGGCAGAACAAAAATTTTACTAAGTTCCGACTCATGCATTTTTTAGTACACACCGTAAAAAATTGGATTCCTTCCATATTGCATTCCCCGTTAGAGGACATTCGTACCTAGAGTGCGATAAAATCATGGAGTTAGTGAATTTAAAAATCAGAATAGAGTCACCATCTGATTGGTACGATTTGTTAAGAAATTCACGAAAAAACAAACTCCATTTACTGTAATTGAAGTGGACGAGAGTATGATCAAGGACTGGACAAACTTTCTCAAGAGCAAATTTGTTGGAAACTGTCCTTTTCCAATACAACAAGTAAAGTAACTTTATTGTTCCAAGAAACACCCACGTTTGGTTTATTACCGTATAACTTACAATGGCTATTTTGTTAGTAGCCCCGTAGTTAAAGGTTCAAGAAGTATGTCAGGAATTCCTTTATTCAACGCAAATGAATTGGAGCTTCCTTCACAAAAATACAATGGTAATGATTTTTATTATTACCTTTGGACTTTTACGCATATCTACTTCCTAAACATGATAATACGTTTAATATTTTGCTTCTTTGTTTCAGAACATCTCCCAATACTAGAAGACAAATATATAAATTTAGTGAAGCTCAAGAAATTCTGTGAAAATCCTGAGGCTATTGCTTTTTATAGAGAGCTACTACATGAGAGACAGCCTACTAAAAATTAACGTTCTCTAGAGGACATTACCTGTTTAGTTCCTGTTTAAACCGCAGTGACCTCTTATTACTATTTTTTTTTACTAATAACTGTTTATTTTTGTAGTTTATGTTTATTGAAGAATAAAATGCTTTACTTCTGGCTACTTTTTGTGCAAGTTTGAATTTTTTAGAACTGAAATGTATGCAGTTATAAAAGAATAAAGTGAACAATATGGTTACTCTCAGTTGCGATATTTTGTGACATTCCTTGTTTTATTCCTGTACCCTTCAATTGTCTTTTGTTTCATTATTGAATCTACCTCTATCTTTGTATTATATCATATTCAGAAACATGTTGTAGTAGGCCTACCTGATTTATATTACTATTATTAGATAACTGTTTGTACTACATATTTTAAAAAAATGTTTTATTAACCGCCTCTCAAATCACCGTGATAACTAGAGCTGTATCATTGCGATGGGATACACAAGCGTAGATGGTGAAGGCCACAATACAAAGCAAGTAACTTGTTGCCTAAAAGTCAGTTAATTTCTCGCATCTGGGCAGATTATATCGTATACCATGCCAAATCCTCAACGTACTGTGACTTTTTTCACACGAAATATATCTCACATTTTCCGAATTTAAAGCTGTGCGGCACGGTAATATACTGGTGTACCTATTTGCCAGATAAATTTGTTTGGACAAACCTTGTAAGTATTTTCATTGATCTGAGATGAGAATGGAAATGCTTATGTTTTAAAAATGTATTTTTTTTGTATTTTTTGCGCCGAAAAAAATATAGTACGAGTAATTACGTCACTAACGCAAACTAAGGAAATAATTAAAGATTTGTTAGAACCCTGACAAGTAGGTACTTCTATTACTCTGTTGTGATTCTTGTTTTAGCATTTTTATTTGTGTATTTGTTTAAAACATTCCAAATGCACATAAATATGGAAAAAATATGTAGAAGGTAGATCAGATTATAATTTATTTGCTATATTTTACAATAATAAATAAACGCGTTACATTAGAGGATGTCTATGTGATGAACGAGCAACTGACGTTCAAAACAATGTTGAGCATGTAAATGTTACGCCGTTATATGTACAACGATCATTTTCGAAATATAATTCAACATTCGCTTCAAACAGGGTATGTTTATCGACGGATACGATGGAAGGTGTGTATGATGCAAGTGTACGCAGAGACACATAATTGCTATTGAAGAATACGAACTAATAATAAGTAAGTCTGTTATTTATAACCCCTATAAAACTGTGAAGATAAGGCAACGCGACTGGACTCACTCGTAATGGTATAGCTCTAGTAATGACCCATCGAAAAGCCTACGATTCCTAACCACATCCAGAGTATCGACAGTTCCCTATCTTGTCCCACCAGAGTCCAAAACAAATTACAGTTAAAAGTTCTAACTTACCTCAAGATGAAATCGAACCGTCGCGTCGATCTTCTGCATTGAGTAATATCTATAAGCGCTTAACCCACTCGTCTACCATGAATATGTTTGTATCAGTGCATACTTACAGTTTTAAATGCTATATATTGTTATTTATTTGTAATAAATAAATCTATGAATATTGATATTAATAAATTATTAATAAGTCATTATTAATATAGTTGCCTATATATTTCATATTGCACATAAATATATACTACTTATGCTATATCTAACCACTGGAGCATGGAACCCATACCGTTAGGATATACGTATCAAGACTAAATGAAATAAAGGTTGGAATATAATTATTCCAACCTAACCTACTTTGACAGTGCATGAATCTTAACCTACAGATACAAAAAGAAACATCATAACTAGTTTCTAGCATCCCCAAAAGGTGCACCAGTTTTTACCCTCCAGGTAGTTTTAATTACGACAATATGATTTTTTATCACTTTTTTCGGATTTTGAACACGCGCCGGTTGAATGATATTTTGAGCTTCTAAATTGGTGATTTTTACCTCTGTGTACCGCACCCTCTTAAAAAAGAAATAAACTGGGAATTTTGTGAGAATGAATCGTCATAAGCAACTTTGAGTTATAAAAATAAAGCGGGACACAAAATGTTGTTTTAAGAAATAGTAACTAAACTGTGTGCTACAAAATTTAAATTTTCAGATCTTTTTTTGCGTATCTGAATAACTAAATAGTAATACACATCTGTCAGCACTCTTAAATAAGAACGCATATTACTTAATCTAAGGGAAATTAAAGAAAACCATCCCGTATATAAATAAATTGAATTAAAACACGCTGTATTCGTTTGATATAATTCACGTCAATATAAGTTTGTTTATCCCTTATACTTGGAAAAATTATATCATTAGTAAAATGGTATATAATCAATAACACTCTGTCTCTTACAGATGCCCAAGCCACGATATCAGGCCCTCCAGAAGTCTACGTTAAGAAGGGTAGCACAATATCCCTGACGTGCACAGTTAATGTTCATTCTACACCCCCATCATCTGTGCTCTGGTATCACGGCCATTCTGTGGTCGATTTTGACTCGCCAAGGGGTGGAATCAGTCTGGAAACAGAGAAGACAGAGGCCGGTACCACCAGTAAATTACTGGTCACTAAAGCTCTGCTTTCTGACACCGGGAATTACACTTGCATGCCGTCCAATGCCAGCCCAGCCTCGACTGTTGTCCACGTTCTGAACGGTAAGGCAAATTTATTATTTCATGATATTGTTTCCAATGCAGGTCATGAGGTCAGTGCAAAGTGCACATTGGTCAAGACGGATCAGCATGTACGGAACTAAGTAATCCTATTATTATAAATTCAACATATTGCCACAAAGTTAAAAGCTTTGTAATATTTAAATGATATATATTTCATAAAAATATAGATACATCGATGTGCTCAACTAATATCGTTGTTAGGTTTTTAGACACATTTTGATTTTGTATGTTATTGTTTTTGTAAAAGATGCGTTATTTCCAATAAATCTATTTCCAAATTTTTATTTACAAAAACGAATTAATTATTACCTCATCATTCTAACTCTACTTTCGGAATAATATCGCTGTAACTTAAACTATTTTATCAGTTTTGCTTAATATTCAGAACAGCATTATATTATATCAGATTAGGATATAATTTTATGAGTTTTGCTGGTTAGTTATTCGACACACACACAAAAATTTTACATTGTTATCATGTAAAAATTTGTTCGATACAACAGGGTGTCACACTTCTGCGTCAAACATATTGAGATATCGATATAAAACTTAGCACACTTATTGAAGAGTTCACCAACAATATTCAGAAACAATTTTAATAATTCAAATATACTGGTTATCTTATTTTTCTAATCCCTCTACGGTTTAAACCCATCAATCCCATTTATACTACTTCGTTTGTAATTTTTGATTATACCTCTGGAATGGCTAATCAATTTTGTAAATTTTTTTGTCAAATGAAGATTTTCGATATCTTGCTCCGTTTATAACTTAATTTGCATACCTCATTTAAAAACGCAGCAAAGATGTTCAAAGTATCCAATGAAAGAATTTGAAGTGCCAAGTACCAAGTACCTAGTAAAGTAGTTGTTATCCTAAATCACCATTAATTTGATGCAAAGCAAAGTGATTCTAAACAGGAAATACTGTTCAAGTATGCTTGAAATAAGTTGCAAGTACCAGATTTCAAATATTTGAAACAATTTAAACTACTTATAGCTAGGCTACAATTAGATATTTACAATTATCTAAATTTAATATTAATGATTGCTTTGAAGGACAGGGATGTATTCGTTGAAACTTACTCTCTTAACTGGCTTAATGAAAATAATTATCAAAAATTAATTAATTATTCCTTACTGTAAAATGTTTTTGATCTATCTTTTAACCATACGTGAAAGAAGAAACAATAATTAAAATATTGGATCTAAATAAGTAATAATTGTATAAGTAAGTAGTTAACGTCGTAAAATGCATAAATTAAACTGTCAGTGCCCATGTGTAACAATTTAGCTAGTTCTCTGATATCCTTCTTAATACAATCATAATAGATAGATAGATAGTTTATTAACCATGTAAAATACAAAAATGTACATTATGGTGTCAAATTTGTAAAAAATAAAGTTTATAAATAATAATACACCTATATATATATATATATATATATATATATATATATATATATATATATATAAAAAAAAAAAAAAAAAAAAAAAAAAAAAAAAAAAAATATATATATATATATATATATATATATATATAATGAAAATCGTAAAGAATAATTTTGGAGAGATCGAAGCTATATTTAATTTTTCATCTGTTCATTTTTATAATTATAATATCATTGCCCAATATATATTTTAATCTATGAAAATTAGTTTTGACCTACCCCTTCATTTATAAACATAACTGGTATAACAAAACGTGCTCGTATTTTTTGTACGTGTCTAGTATCTTATATTTTCCATCAGCCTCATGCTTGACTTAAGTCTCAAAATTAATATTAGCGAAAGATATTATTACTGTACACGCCTTGTTAGTTTTAGAAGTGCAGTGCCCTCCGTTCCATGACCGATTTTATGATTTTTAGGTTCTTTTGTTTCCACGATTATGTCAAATATTGAGAAAAACTAGGTATGTCATTGTTCATGTATTATGGAAATTCTTGTGTTATTTTCAAGTTCCGGTTAAGGTGTCTACATCCTAGTTTTCCAGGAATTATTAGGAAGTATAATGTTATTGTCGCGATGCACAGTGGTCAGAAGATGGTTTATTTTGGCCAAAAAGAGAAAACGTTAAAGTTTTAGTATTTTAACTGAAGAAAGATATTATTTTGGGAGAAAATAAGATATTAAAATTATATCGAATATTGATTAAATTATTAACCTTTGTAGGTATACGGAAAATATTGTCAATTTTTGTCAGAATTGTAATAAAAATAAAAAAACAAAAAAATGCTAACTTTTTGACTTATTTATTTCAAAACCATACAAAAAATAGAAATTCCTCAAACTAAAGTAAAAAAACATAGAAAATCATTAAAAAATAACTTTAAATGAAAGGAAAATACAAAACTTTTAAATAACTAGTACTTCCTGCAGAAAACAGACTTATTTAAGGTGCACAGTCTTTTATTCTCTGTGCTTTTGTAAACATTCGTTACAACAGCAGGCATTAATATTCTCCATACAGAGAAAGCATTTGCAAATTTTGCAAAAATAACGTGTTTTTCTTTTATTGCAATATTTGCAGTGACCCTTCATGTTTAGTGGTGGGTCAGACTAATTTTCTAATTCGTTCTCCGAGTACTTAACTGTTGAATCTCGAATGTGTCATCTTGATATATTTGTCCTAGAAGAAATATTGTTGTTTTCCTAACTCCTTTCCCAATTCTCTAATAAATAGTCTTCGCTCTTTACAAAAGTCAGCATCCGGATTATTGTCTCGTTATTATAAAGGAATTTAGAACTCCATAGAAAATTACTAATGGCCACCGTATCGTATTCCTTGAAAAGTCATCTGAGCATGTCATTTTATCTACAATGTCTACATCATATTTTGTCGTGTTGTGAAATTGATTTACTTGTTAGTATTTTCATCTACTGTATCAGTACGGTGGAATGAGGAAATAAAACGTTTTTAGATTTTCTCGGAACATAGGACACTACTATCATTTTCTTCCCAAAAGCAAAGACACTAGAATGTACAGGTCGATTTTTACATTTGTTATAATTATGGGTAACTCCCTTTTGTTATTTTTGATAGTACCCACAACTGTAAGTCTGTGTTCGCTATGTAGTTGGTTCACAAGTCCACAGCTTACAAACCATCGGTTCATGGTAATATTTCTTTCTGTTCCAGACAAGTGTTGACACATCTTTAAAGTAAATGCTGCAGGAGTTAGGAGTTATCTATCTTATAGGGCCCATCAGGCTACATTCCTGCATAAATTTCCATATAGTTTGTATAAAAGGTTCTGGCATCAATAGTTGCAAACACTTTGATACCATATTCCTTGGGCTTGTTTGGAATGTACATGCGGAAAGCGCACCTTCCACAAAAAGCGAATAATATTTCATCTAGAGTAATATACTCACCAACACTATAACATAGCTTACAGTTTTGGACAAACATTTCAAAAATTTGCCTGACGGGAACCAGCTTATCAGTTTTCGACCATTCGCTTCTGTCTCTTTTATCATCTAAGCGAATAACTCGAAGGAGAAACCTAAATCGTCTCTGAGACATAGTTGCAATGAATAGTTCAGAACCCAAACCATCCTGAGCTCAGAATTCTTTTAAATTTTTCCTTGACCCACGATCCAAACCTGCTAAATATAAAAGTCCAATAAATGCTCTCATTTCAGAACCGGACGTACTTTTTGCATAACTCCGGTGTTTATATTTTTCAGCTATTTCCGCTATATAGATATTTGTGTATTTTACAACAAGCTCAATAACATTATCCAGTAGTAGAATCCAAGACTCTAACGGACTATTTGCCTTTTGTGCTTCCCGAATTGTTCCAGGTACATGAGATACGATATTTTCCCTCCTTGTTCTGACGTTTCTAGGTGGTCCAAACTTCCTCCATTTAGTTCCATCCTTTCTGAAATAATATAATCGTCTATCACTTTCTTCAAACTACCTTTCATCTATGAGCTCCTCATCTCCTTCTTGTTCAGTGTCACTTTCATGGTCACTACAATCCTGGGCATCTTCATCTACAATGGATCCGTCGCTAGGGACTTCATCGTAAAGTTTTTGAAGATACTGAATTTCTTTTTCATATGGATTCATTTTAAACTAAAACGACTGATTTTTATAATAATATGTATTTATTACTACATACATCTAAATGCAAAAAAACACTTACTTTTTCTCCAAGAACTAGAAATTATATCAGAGGACACGACGGTGGTCTATAAGAACAAGCACTACAAACCGTTATATATGAATAGTAAAATATTATTAACCGACAAAGCAAGCAGCTGTATCGTTACTCTCTGTTTAATACTGAGTTAAGCCGTTTATTGCTAGAGGGAACCAGCGCAGCACTAACAATAAAATTTACACTAGAAGACGACGGTGGTCTATTGGGACAAAACAATATATAACTTGTTACAGTTTTTTTCTTTAATGTCAACTGAATGGCATATGTTAAGTTACTAAATTCCTGAAAGGTACCTAAGAGGGTAAAATTTAGAAAAATTTTTGGTGGATATTAGATTCAATTACGCATTTCGCTTGGACTGACAGACCACCGTCGTGCATGGGAGTTTACGTAACAAGACCGGAAAGTGATTCGTTACTGGGCGAGCGCTAGCGAGTCCTGGAAGCCGGCCAGCCCAGCAAACACACTTTCCGGGTGGGTTGCGTAATTTACGTACAATATTTTTTCTGCAACTATTTTTACTATTCTCAAAACACTTTTTAATTTTGTAAACAAAATTTAAACAGATTTCAAACGCTATTGTCTAGAGTGGTTAATTAGGTACCTACCCTAATATTGTCCACCAAAAGTGACATAAGGAATCGGTAAAGACTTTACCAATGCCTTACGTCACGTTACCGGGCTAGACTAGTAAAGATGTATTTCCCACTAAAAAAATTGTCCAAAAACAGTTAACTAACTAGACGATTGCTGAAGGAATATATAGATATATAAATACACAGATAAATATATTTATTAATTTTTTATATAATACACAAAATAAATTTGATATCAAATTTAGTAAAACATAAACACAATAATAAGATTAGTAAAAATATACGATTAAGGATTATCTTATGATGCATTGTCTTCATCTACTTGTAATGTACGGATCAGAACTTAACTAATAGTCTAGATTCGTTTTAATTCTCGAAAGTTTTCTGGTAGAAACTTTGAGATCCTAGTCGACCTCCAGCTTGATGTGTTGATGTAGATATTTCCAAATAATTTTTAGTGTTTTCTTAAAGTACAGTACTCAATAATGTTTTATTTCATTCAAGAAATTTCAAATTTTGCCGCCCAGATTGTCCCCATTTTGATGCGAATTTGAAGCAAATATTACGAATTTTTTCGAGAAGTGCATTATAGACTTCTTCCAGAATGCCCATAATTTCAAAAATTTTTTTTTGACGAACAATATGCGTTTTGCATTATAAATTTTTTAGAAAATGCGTTATAACATTTTGTAAAATCAGCTATCTTTAGATATATTTTTCTAACGAAAAAGCGGCTAAAAGCAAAATGCGACGGTATGCTCTTAAATACCATACTTGAAGCATTAAAATGAATACACAAAAAATTGTGGACAAATGTTGACATCTTTTTGTAACTCAAATAAAAAAATTTAAATAAAAAAAACAATGTATTCCTGCACGTAGTTAATTAAAATTTTAACACAGGAAAACGAATTAACGTATTTACAAAATATCATAAGCACATTAAAATACATGCTTTCTTTTGAATTGTTATTCAAGTACTTGCACGTCCACAATTCCGAGAAATGCAACAAAATGGAAAGGAATTATTTTACCACCAACTGCACAACAGGAAAAAGTTCTTTGCGATTTAAAGGCTTATACATGATTGAATAAATTTTTATAGTGGCAAATATTTACATATCTGAGTACTGTAATTGTCCTACAATTCCATATAATTCGATTTGATTCCAGGAAGGTTGTTTTTTTTTAATTTTTGGCCAAAATGAATCGTTTTTGAACCACTGTGCGTTGTGAATAATTTGTTTCTACTTAAATCCGTATGATACCGGGAACTCCTTAAAATCAAGCCGAAATATTTATATTATAATTTATATACAAAAACAATTCTAATTAATACCTATACAAGATGCAGAAATTCATTGCTGTTATTTTAAAATATTAATTGTACCATAATTACAAGACGTGTTGTACATATACATATATGCTAAAATTATAAATATAAACAATGCCTTTTTCATGAGGTGTGTAAAAAATTTGCTTCGATAAACTGAAAGAAGGAATATGTGCTTCATCATTTAATAAATAAATAAATTACCATAATCGTACGTATTACCATATCGTACTCAATTAAACATATGTTAGTGTCTTTTTTTAATGGCCTTTATTAATAATGTGTGCTTTAATTGTGGTCGTGGTAGCCGCCTTTTTATTTATTACCTACACACATACAGGGTGTCTCATTCTCACATATTAGAATTTAGATCATAAGAACATGTAGCGCAAGTAGCCATCTTTAATTAATTACTGTTTTTTTTAAATAACCTACCAACACCGCTGCCATCTTTGATTTTTATTGTTATCTAGACATATAATTAGTTGTTTAAATTAAAATTGTTAATAATTTTTTAAACGCTCTTATTGACAGAGCTTGTAGCTTTTTTATATTAACAAATTCTGGAAACTTATATAAAATAATTTTTAATTGGAAAGACATGTATATATGCATAATACTAATTACTCTGGTAACGTCATACTATATTTACCTTACTTTTAAATGGCAGGTCTTAGCCTGTCTTAACCTGCAGACTCAAGAATACAGCAGTTGTCTTGTTTCTTTGTCATATAATTAATTACCTTTTAAACACTGTCATTGGTCTAGCTTGTATAAACATTCAATAGCTACACCCTCGCGTAACCATTTTTAATCTTATAATAACAAACGCTTTGATGGCCATCTTTAATCTTTATCATGTGTCTATAATTAATTACATCTGACTACTCCCTCGCAGTGACAGCAATCCTCTTGTTTTTCTATTATTGATTACCCTCTCCCATCTACCAGTTCTATACATGCTATGACACATTTTCAATTTTTGTTATAACTGGTAGACATCTTTAATTTTTTTTTAATTTATTATCCTACGCCTATCAGCAGCCATGTTATCATTACCCCTTACACCTTCTACACTCCCTCTGTAATATAAGGTCTATACTAAGGTCTTATATTCTCCACTCTCAGCACTCTCCACTTCCTGAATCTAACCTCTAGGATCTAGGAACACCCTAGCTAACCCCTTTCGACTAGTAATGCATCAACTCCGTTCCCCCTCTGTGTCTAGGTTTTAGGATTAAATCTAAATCGACGTTCGAATTCGGCCTTTCTTCTTGTCCCATAGGTTAGGTTATTATGAGTGGGTCCTTGTGGACCCTCCATTGCGGCCATTAGCAGGCATATTGTGGCTCACTCCTAATTATATTTCACCCAATAAGCTCAGTCTCTTAATGAAACTGATCACTTTATTGGGTGAGAATGTGTCCAGATCCTCTGACAGCAGTTGTTGCCCTTTGCCAAATATTGAGAATCGGATCCTCTCCACAGTGGGACAGGTGCATAGGACGTGGTCTGCCTTCTCATCATCCTCCAAGCAGAGACGGCACTCAGCGTTTTCCGCTAGGTCGAGTTTATGTAGATGATAGTTTAGTCGGCAGTGCCCGGTATATAGGCCTGTTAGAGTTTTCAGGTTTATCCTGTTTAACTCTAAAAGTTTCTTAGTTCTTGATTTTAAGGGGTATTTAAATTCTAGTCCCATAACACCCCATATATTTCTTATATTACCAAAAAAAGTTTCGATGTAGTCCCGTAAGAAAATACATGGGAAAGTGCCACAGAATCGGTGTATCACATCTACTGTATATTTGAGAAATGAATTATGAATTTAAAAATAAATAACGTCTATATAAAGAGTTTTCTTAACAATATTTCTAGTTAGTCGTTTCTGGTCTTCTTGCCTTTATTTTTTTAAGCAATTCTTAAATCCTTACGACAATTTCACTAATGAAAAAATTAAAAAGTAATGTAATTAAATTCCCGACAATCTGAGATATCACAGAGAAATTTTAAGCTCAAAAAGTTGCCAAAGGAAAATATTAATTAAATAAAAGACGTTTGAAAGGGTGCACAGTTTCAAAGGATATCATTTCAAAAGGGTCTAAGATTGGATGCAAAATAAAAACTAATTGCCTGGCTAGCTAATGCAAAATGCATCCTTGGAAATATTGACAATAAAATGCAGATCCTGAATGAATGATAAAAGTGAATATAGCACTGGCTTACGTATATTTAAGTGAGGAACTTTAGAAATGGACATTCTAATTTCATGTTGCATGCTATAAAATAAACAATTTCATACAAATACTATATCTGATGTGGTCCTCATATAACTTTCTTATACTACAGCAATAAATATTGTCCGATTCCTCATATGCTGCAATGGCTGTTAGAGGAATTAAGCCAACTATAGGCGACTGGATTCGTATTGTGCTATCAAACAGAACCATAGCAACGTCTCTATAGGAAGAAACAATTAGCTTTAAAGCCACAAGAGGATGCCGCAAGGTGTGGTTCTTTCTCTCCTTCTGTACGTCACTCCTTGTTGACGACTTACTGGCCATTCTCACACTGTGGGAAATTGAGGTTATAGCAGCAGCTGATCTAGTCATACTAGTCAGAGGAAACTCTAAAGGGGTAGTATAATACTCTTCAAGAGACACTAGATGTATTGAGACGATTAGAACTGATCAGTTTTAATCATCTCCAGATGATACCAACTTGGTTGGCGAAACGCGCGTTGAGTGCAGTTCATAGTGTTTTGATGTTTCGTGGCTAACTACGTCAGTGTTATCTAGTAATCTGGCAAACGTTTTCCACAAAGCTAAACTGCCCTTACGGATATGTAGTATTTGTGGTAATTCCTGGGGCATAGGTCCCCAACAAATTTACTGAATCTGCGTCACAGTCACAGATTAATGATAACATACGGATCTATCGTTTAGTGGCCGAAGGATTACAATGTATGGCCAAATCC
This sequence comes from Rhamnusium bicolor, assembly GCA_029963845.1. Taxonomy (NCBI): domain Eukaryota; kingdom Metazoa; phylum Arthropoda; class Insecta; order Coleoptera; family Cerambycidae; genus Rhamnusium; species Rhamnusium bicolor. The sequence continues at coordinate 208,554 of JANEYF010002799.1, read as the reverse complement.
GAATACTTGTAGAGATTAGTATGTTGGAGCAGAATAGACTGCTGGATGACATAAGAAGTCACAGCATACTGAGGATGCCTTCGAATACTATGACGAACTACGAGCTGATGACCTTCATTATACTTTTTTTCGAAAAGAGATGAGTGGGATCGGAATTTAGCCGACCTACTGATGGCAGACATTTGCGAATTTACAGACGCACACGGCTCAAAAACTCCCGAAGGTACAGGAGACGGAGTACATAGCTACAGACTAAGGGTGAGGATTAGGCGTGCATCATTTTCTGTTGAAAAAAATATCGATTCGAATCGATTAGTCGAATCGTCTATCATGATTTGAAACGAATCTCGAATCGATTTGCAAGAAGCCGGATCGAATCGAATCTATTTGCATGAAGCCGAATCGAAATTACGATTCCAATCATAATTTGAATAGATGGGTTTGGTATTTATATTGATAATTTAATTTTTTGTTATTAATGTTACGTATTTTTGCATTTTTGTCATTGCGTATAGAAATTATAGGCCAATAACTCAGACGGTATAATACAAAGCAATTATAAAACATATTTATTGACTAGTAAATTTTCAATTAACAAATAATAAACATACATTTAAAGCCAACATAGTAAGGGTCAATTACTTTATAGAAACAACCCTTGTGCACAAAATAAAAGTTCTCAAATGATATAAATATAAAAAACACTTAGCGGTGGCGAATAAAATTTGTGGCAGTTACTATTTTCTACGAAACAGAAGATCTACTGCACATTTTTCACAATAGATATGAATTTCCCCGCTACACGACTATTCTTTCAACGAGTGGTTTCCTTTTTCATATCAATCTCAAATAAAAGGTCTATCATGCCCGACTACTGTATCTCTGAAAGTTGAGGCGTTTCTAGAGCTTTTCTCTTATTAGTAATTTGGAGAATGTTCTCAAGAACTATGTAGCTATGTTCTACCAATGGGACATTCGGCATGTAATTCATCATCGTCCAAGTTTCTAGCAGCAATTTCGTGTCCATCGTCAAGGTTTTAAAAACCTGAAAGAAAAAGCAGTAAGTCAGCTGTCCATTAGGATGGATGCATGTAAAAATGAAGGGCATTTGTAATTGAGGTTACTTTTCCATTGTAATGGATAGCGTGACAGGAATTGTATTTATTAATGTATTTGAAAACAAATGTACAAATTTTTACAGTATTTTGACAAGATAACATTACACAATGATATTTCAAACAAATTAGTTCAAATTACCTACTCAAAACGAAAATTTATAATTTTTATTTCCATTTCTGCTTACATGACATGGCAGCCGTTTCACTTGACATGAAACTGATATAACTTCAATAACATCTACTAACTGGCGCTACATGAAAAATTGCAAGAGAAATTATAGGCTTGTTCCTACAGACAGTTCGGAACGGTCCCAAATTTGATTTCCAAATGTTAGTTGGTCAATTTACAAGACCTTGTATTATATTCCATCATTTAGAGCAATCAAATCAGAATATCAAAATTCGGAACAATCCTGGATTTCTGTTAAAACAAATCTACAGGTATACCTGAACTCTTAAATGTGCGAAATATATGGTGATTTATTAGTTCACCAACAAACTTTGGTAGATGAGAGCACATTTAATTTTAAGAAAAAATTTTTTTAATTATGAACATATGTTCCATTTCACTTATTTGAGGAATCAGAATACCTCAAAGTTTTCTTCATAAAAACAGCCAAATTAATAATAGTTGGTTATATCAGACATTCATTGTTTTTACTTGTTATAACAAAACAAAGTTGTCATAATAATAAGCGCAAAAACATAAATCAGTTTGCTGTCAGGTTTGTTTATTACATACAGTTAAAAGTAACTCAAAATGTACGCTCATAGAAAGTAAGAGTATGTTGATATAATTTTCGTGTACGGTTTCTACAATGGAAATTCTTGGCAATCAGTACGACAATATCAAGAGAGGTTTCCACAGCGTCATGTACCCTATCACTCAGTTTTTGCCGAATCTTTCAGAAGACTACGAAAAACAGGTAATCCTTCTCCAGCAGAAGCTATTCGGCTGCATGCAGTTAATGTAGAGGACGAACCAGCTGTAGTTAATCATTGATAATCCTTCAATCAGCACTCGAAGAATAGCACACAACCTATATGTAAGTCAAAATTTTACATGACGCGTATTGAACCCCGAAATCCTTCATCCGTATCATAGACAGAGCTTTGCCAAGAGATAATCAGCGACGGCTAGCATTTTATGATTGGTTATTGCAGCAACATTCCCAAAATAATAAACTTTATTTGAAAAGTTGTCTGGTCAGATGAATCATGTTTTACAGAGGTAGTATAAATACTTACCATAGTGAACATGTCTGTGCATTTCAAAATCCGCATGCGATTAAACCATGTGTTAAACACGCTAGCTCAAACGTTTTAAACTTATTGTTATTTTTGTTTATTTGTTTTTATTGAGCTAATAGTGGACTGTATATTTCTTTTCTATAATTTTATTTTTGATAGTAACATCTTCTGTAACTGGAACTATTTTTGTTTTCTTCTTACAGCTAAATTAAGTAAAATCCATATTTTACTGAACATTTAGTTTATTAAAGAAATAGGTCTGAACTGTACATGGGTTCGTGATATATTGTTTGTCTTTTTATGAGAGTTGCTTTTACTTACATGCTAAAATTCTCCTAACATTCATTTCCAGCCTTATCGTTAATTTATTACCTTCAACATGTGCTGCGCCTATGACAGACATATAGAGGTTGAAACATCATTTATACTAACAAGGGCCACTAAGTGGACAACTAAAATACATAAATTTAAAGTAGAGTTTAACCAGAACATTGTGGATGACATTTTCTTGTAAACCACTTATATATAATTTTCATAAAGTATGTGAATATATTGAAAGCCATTATTTTGACTTATTTTAACTCATCTTACCAGCATCACACGATATGAATATTTAATTTGCGCTAATTCGCTGTCCTCAAATTATCGCGTAATACTGGTTCACATAATTATTATTTTCGTGTTGGAAACGTCGTCTCCAACACCATGGAGATTTCAAGGACATTGCAGCCTCACTATTTGGGGTGGAATTTTTAACAATTTATTAGGCTACATTTACTTGATGCATGCTTGCGCACAGATATTTACAGACATTTTTTGAATAATGCACTTTTTGATTTATTTGAAGATATTATACCTCTTAATGTAATTCAAAATATGTGGTACCAGCACGATGGTGAATCACCTCATCATGGAAAGGTAGTTATTGGGTGGTTGAACCAACATACTACAAATACGTAGATTGCTAATGGTGGTTCAATTGCATGGGCACCTCGATCCCTGACCTTAGTTCATTGAATTTCTATTCAAGGAGACATATGAAACAAATTGTGTATCAAGAGGGAATTAACACACGAGAATTGTTATTAGACACAATACAAATGGCTGCTACGAAAATAAGAAAACAACTAGATATTTTCATTCGGATGAAATACTCTTTAGTTCGTCGTTTTGAAGCATGCATTCTAGCGAAAGGAGGACAATTTGAGCAATTTTTGTAATATTTATGATTTATGTGATTTTTAAAAATAATTGAACAGTTAATAATTTCAATAGAAATTAAAACTTTAAAGCCTTTTAATTCCTTAAATAAGTGAAATGGGACATATGTTCATATAAAATTTTTCTCTTAAAATTAGATGTGCTCATCTGTCAAAATTTGTTGGTAAGGTAATAAATCACCCTATATCAAATTTCATTAGAAAAATTGGATGAAATAAATTTTATTCATTTTCATGGACCCCAGTAGCGAAAAGGTTAAAATGAACAAAAAATAATAGGTAGGAATTATACATGAGGCATAGATTTTAAAAATATCTTCCTATGGAAAGGGTACGTTGAAGAAGTTACTATACAATAATATATTTTTCAATGGAGCATCCTTTTCATTTTCACAAATTATTCAGATTCGACATTAATTTCAATGTACCAATTCGATTTGATAGATTGATTCGAATCGATATTCCGATCCGCTTCGAATCGATATTCCGATTCGATCCAATATTTCGATTATTTTCTTTTTGAATCGATGAATCAATTCACAAAAAACCGATTCGAATCGTTATATTGATTTTTTGCGCAGACCTAGTGAGAATATCCTCAAGCCTAGGTAATAAGGTAACTATATTTCACGCCGATGTTCATGACATTGAACTATGTGTGCGAATGCTGGAATATTTGCATCCGGCACACAAGGCAATAAAAAATTTCTCAGGCAGCCAAGCAGCCCTAAAAGCCCTGTTAGTAACTCATAATAATAATAGCAGTTCCACTCATGATCAAACATGAGGTTAAACGTAATTTGCGGTTGGTAACTCCTTCATTGGAATCCTTAACGTTGAAATAAGAATGGCTGTATTTACAAATATTTATGCACTTTAGAACTTTCCACAGGAGACAAATTTTACGTGGGTAGCACCAAAGACTAAAGATTTGTGCAAGCATCTCACTAAGCTTACCAATGCAAACATAATAAAATTAAACAAAAGTCACTTTACATTAATCAAATATCAGATACAAGGTAAATCAGCATACTCATGCTTCAGTCCAAACGACACCCTGACCGCGTCCGGCTGGATTCTTCTCTTAACTCCCATGATCTTGCTTATTTTCGCAGCATATCTCTCCGCGTCACCTGGAAATTTATTAAAAACATCGAGCTATAGACGATATAATTTAATTTTGCAAGTTAGAAATTGCCTAACTAACAGGGTCATAAATAAACTTAAAATATCTTTATGCCAACTACAGGGCGATTAAAAAAGTAGACCATTACATGATATCCCTCATGCGGTTAAAGGGTATTAGAATAGTTGTAAACAACATCTTTGTTGGAATTAGGCCGGTCCTGACAGTACCTAATCGCCACACGATGAAAGATACTCTGCAGATGCAACGTGACCAGAATGAAGTGATTTGTGTCGGCTAGAAAACAGTGAACATGTATTTGTAGTTCTCTAGTGTCAAATAAAAAAGACAACCTTATCAATCTATTAAATGATTCAAGCTACAAAAAGTTGTTTTACAAATATTGTTAACATTATTAGAAAAGCACAGGAAAAGATAAAATGAAACATCGATATTTTTCTCGCTTTAATCTTCCCAAGTTGTTTGAATAATATATCAAATAGTTAGTAGTTCTTCAGGTTCGCATGTTGAAGTTAGTAGATTCATTGTTACCTTATGTCTTGAAACACGGTATTTTTAATGTGACATATTATTACTAATTATAATTTTATATCTGTTATAAACAACTTTTTTGAAGAAAGTACACAGTGACTAGTGTCTATATAATTTCTTTATTGCTACATAATGAAAAAATAAACCAAAAATTAAATGTTATATGGCACTAGAGTTGTTGATGTTTTTTTGTATACTTGAGAAATAGGAAGATTTATATAGGCTAGTAACACACAATGTGAACAACTTTGCCTTTACACATGTATTTATGGCAAGGGGAGCTTTTTTCACTACAATTCAGAATCTTATTTATACGTGGTGTCAGATAAAATGGCTCAGGACTGTAGAAAGCTACTTGGATATTTATTTGTCTTGAGAATATATTTATAAAATTATTGGATAAAACTCAATATCACGTTGAACATAATAAATAAACATCTAATAAAAAACATTGCAGTTTTGTAATTAAAGTTTTAAGTCAAATTTTATTGTGGAAAATTTTAATTCAATTATTATCAGGGTCCGGATTTGTATTCCATTTTTCAGAGCCGGCATTTATAAAACAAATATAGAAATTAGTAACCACGCCACACAAATATTCATCTGGTGTGTTTATTTATATAACTATAACATATGCAACTAGTGGAACCAGGATAGAAGCAGAGTTGCGCTACTGTGCGGGAATGAAGAACTTTCCCGTATGGAATTTTATTGAGCATGGTAGTTTCTCCGCTGGTGATGTTGGTGTCTCTAATAATTGTAGCAATCTGAAAGTGTACGGGTGCGTGCGTGAAGGACTTTGATATGCCGCATGTACAATGGAATATATGTTACTATGTGTTGACTGAAACACTGTCATATGCTACATTGTTACCTTGTGTAGAATTTGATTTCAACATGACTTCTTCGTGCAACATGTTTTCAAAATATTGCCTCGGTGAAATTCTGCTCATGAAAGCAGCGACATAATGCCCAATCAGTATTTAATAAACGAAGCAGATGAGGACATAAGTATAAGAAGTTGTCACATAATTTTCGCCAAAATATCATGTTTTAAAATTTGGTATATGTTTTTTGGAGCACCCTGTATAGATAATAAACAGGTTTATTTGCATACGCATAGAACAAAGATTTACTTAAATATACCTTATTTTAGTTAACAAAATATTTTTTGTGTGTAATTGCAACTATTGCATAATGATATTTCTGAACCCTTTTAAAACTTGAGGATATTTTAAAACTGAAGTTATTGTTACTTCCTAAAACGCATATATTAAATGTCATTTCCGTGCTCTTACATCATTAGATCCATTAATCTGTTCTTCTGTTACTCCAAAAGTTTTTCGCGTGTTTAAATTAAGTCGTCCGTCATAAACTTATATGACACAACTCAACTCTGGAGTAAACAAAAGTTTGTCTTCATACTGTATTATAATGCCCCTAAAGTGTACAAAATAAGGATGTACCAACTTACCTTTAATAAAAAAAATAACAGCAAACATTTAGTGAACACTTCAGAGGAAGTTTTTAATAACCATACTTTTAATGATAATACGATGCATCAAGACACCCTGGAGACGGTACGGACTCGGCTAGATTTGTTCCCAGAGAGAAAATTCAATTTTGGTGACTAATACGTAAAAGTTTCCGTGCTGAGGACTTTTCTCATTTCATTTTGTTCAGATCTTTTGATATGTGTTTAAATTTTACGTGGCATCCGTGCTAAACACAAGTTAAAATTTCACGTTTACCTGCCGAAATTGTTTTTCAGTATACAACCAGATTTGTTACTTATACCATTTTATTAAATAATATTATACCTACTCTATTTTATTCAAAACTGGTTTCATAGTAAAAAATAATATTTAAAAAAAAATGCACAACAAAAGAAATATATATATATATATATATATATATATATATATATATATATATATATATATATATATATATATATATATATATATATATATATTTTTATATATATATATTTTTATATATTATGTGATATTATTATTTTTATGCCCCACGTTGGGACACAATTTTATATATTATGTTTTATTTTATTTTAATAAAAATGTTGTTTATTTTATTTATATAATTTTGAGACTCTTATTTTTATTTTAAACTCTCCTCTCAGGGTTCGGGCAGGTTCCTGGCGTTTATCTGGAAATATAATGGTACAGCCCAATTTCAAATGAAACACACCTTGACAGATTACAAACAAAATGAATTTATTTTCAAATTTCCGGTATGGTTTAGAAAACTTTTGTATAAATATATCTTAAAATTAAAAAGAAAAAGGCCTTTTATTTATTTATCAGATCTGTTAATATAGCTGCTATTAAGTCGTCGAGTACCTAGGATTTATTTGTTTTTACTTACGACGATTTCTTGTACTTCACGTTATGGCAATCTCTGTCAACTAACGCTTCTGCTTATATTATTGATCAGTGCCTCGATCCTTCTTTATCCGTGGCACATTTCAGATTCATAAAACTTCACTGACCATGGCTGCTCGGCACACTGGATTTATATTTTCGTAGCACAACACTAAATTTATTTAACAATCAGCAAACTTTTATTTAAGGTACGTATTTTACCTTTACTAATTTCCTCAAATCACATTTACTATAATATACAATACTTTCTTTGGTTGTTGCAACTGGAAATTACTCTTCAATTCCACTTGGAATTATTTTATGGTATTAATAAAATTTAATTTAACATATTTTTTGTGTTTTAGGTTTACAAACCCTGTTTTAATATTTTGTGAGCTTGAGAATGGACTTCATTTGAAAATTTAAAACATTATTTTACTTTGCCTTTCGTTTTAGCACTTCGTTAAACCTCATTGGCTGGAAACTTTTCAAATACAACAAATTACTTAAAACTAACTGACTGGAAACAATAAATAGATGTTATTCTTCTGACATAGCTATAAAAAGTTCAACAAATGGTTTTTATTTTAGAAAAAACTTCATATTTGTCAAAGTTATGTACCTCCTTGGACATAATTTACACATACACCTTTTAAATGTCTTTACATTTTGATGCTATTACGTTGTATTAGCTCACAAGGTGAGTCTCTTTCACTTTTGTAAAGTTTTAAAGTTAAACGATGCACTTACTTCGTAGAAATGATTGAAAACTCAGATATCGTAGAGTTTACGCTACCCAAATTATGAAAGTAGTTTATAGCACTTTATTTTCCAGTGTTCATGATTGCTAACTCACTTGTAGCTATTCTATGACTAAATTTAATATATTTGTCTTTAATAAAGTTCATAATTTTAATTAATGACAATAAAATTTTATTTTTTTTCCAGGTTACCCAAAGGTTTTTGTACCTAAAATAAATAATGTTCTGGCTCTGGTTGCCATGCTATACACAATTACTTAGTCCTTCTGATACTTATTCTAAATAGACCAATGCTTTTTCACATAACATAAACATACAGTTCATTTACCACACGGTAGGTGTTTATATCTAGCGTTTAACAACATTTATTACAAATTTTACCTATTTGATATGAATACAGTTAACGTAAGTGTCTCTCACTGAAATTGGGCTCTCATACCACTCAAAATTATCATTTTAATTTAAATTATAGAGTCTTTCTTTGCTTTAGTATTGGCAAAATATCCTTATTACTTTCTTTTTTATTATTTAAACATAATTTTATTCTTATGTACCCTGTACATTATACAGGGTGTGGTTTGGTCATCGTATTATATATATATATATATATATATATATATATATATATATATATATATATATATATATATATATATATATATATATATATATATATATATATATATATATATATATAATATATATTTGTACAAGCAAGAGGTTATGATAAAGTGATGTTCAGTTATATCAGGCACAGCTATGTTACAGAAACTACTATTACGGTATTACTCTCAGCAGGAAACATTTTTAAATGTTTACTACAAGCAGGTACAAAGCAAATAAGCGGTGAAACAAAACAAGCGGTACTGTTATCCATAGCAAGCAGCTAGCGACATTGTAGTGCCTAAAACTGTATTACAGCAGGCGGTCGGTGCAGCAATGTCTAGGTATAAGCGGTTACGGTTTACAAGTGTGACACTACGGTAGGATGTCAACCTAGGGACAGATGGTTAATGATACGTACTAGTCGCGGATGTGCTATATCTTTAGATTTACCCCCTTTGTCCTTTCTTAGAGCCAATTAACGCACGTTAACTCGAACCCGGGACACTTCGTCAGATCCCACTCAAATATGCTAGATACTGGGGACTCTTTTACGGTTTCCTGGTGAAGTCCCTCTCCAAATATTCTAGGGAACGGGGGCTTCACTATAATCCTGGGATCGGATTCCTCTCAAATATGCTGTATACTAGAATCTCATCTGTACATAATACATAACGATCAAACAATAATAACTGAATATTCCCGAGAGGTATATACCTATATCTTTGATTAAGTTTTATTAACTCCGATTGAAAGGCAAATTGTCCCTTAAATTGACTAAGCCAGAGATATGCATGAATTGGTATGAAGTTAACAGACAGCAGCTAAAATATAAGTGACTGTTAGAAGTTATCACATCAACTTCGAGCATACTTTATTACAAATTATCTTTATTGAAATTGAGTGTGGGACGGAGCGAATAGTGCATTACATCCCGGGACACTTAGTCAGTTTCCTCTCAAATATCATAGATACCGGAATCTCACTCGTGATTCTTCGCGTATGACACTGTGATCTGATTCTACTCAAATATGCTAGATACTAGAATCCCATCGGTGCCTAAATATATAATAATCAAATATTAACAACCGGGTATTCCCGATGCTCGTTTCTGAATAGATAACAAGTGGTTTACTTAATGATTCTCGAATTTTCCGGAATATCCCCAGCGGATCGGATTAACAGGTATGCGGATATAAACAATAAATGCAGATAAAACAGCAAAATGGTACAAACGGTAAATGCAAATAAAACAGTAAAACGGTCAAAGTGGTTCTTACCACAACCTGGTTGCGGCGGATACTGGAGCTGCTTACTAGTAGAACTGCACACTGCGAACTCTCACTTGAGAAATAATTCTTTCAGTCCGTGTTAACAGTTATGTTCTCAACGGATGACGCGAATGTTACATGACTCTATGCGCAAGGAACGGAATTGCGGTTGATGTGGAGGGGCAAAATTCTGTAAAAAGCTTAGCGAAACATAACAAACTCCCTGCATTATTTAATATAAACAAATAAAGTATTCTGAGGTGGGAAATCGCTTTCTCATAATTTAAAACTATGATTCCAAATAGAAAATAAACAAAACGGTCATGGATTAATATGCAAAATAAATTATTTAATTTATCATATTGTAAATTATTTTCTTTTTTAAATAGAAATAGATTTGTTACTAACAAATGCTTTCTTTCCTAGCATCAACTATCATCCTACCCTATTTTCAAATATACTGGGTGATTGCAAAATAACGGTTGTCTCTAATCAAGATAATTATTAATTAAATTTTTAATGTTAAGCTTGGCTTTCACTGGAATACCTTAAATCAAAATTACTTCCTCTTAGTTTATATAAACCCAATAATAAAAAAACTAATGGTGCCCTGGAAAAAAAAAGAAAGAAACCTGATTGAAACAGTTACCGTGAGAACTAATTATCATTCCAAGTATTTGACATAAAGTAAATTAACCCTTTGTTCAAACCGGTTTTTTGAAATACACATTAATACTAGTTATAGGATACAGGATGCATCAAAGTGAAAGAGCGACCCAAGTGGGTCATATTATCACAGAAAACAGTCTACGGAAAAATCATTTCGTGACAAAGTTTCACAGGCCATCTGGCAATATGTATCTGGCCATATGTCCAGCCAACTACAATTTCAACATTGTCAGTCTTTCTTCGTGAGGTTGATTCCTTGTCTCATGTCTTCATTTCTTATGCGATATTTAACGCTCCTTTAGTACAGTGGAGTCTATGTACACTGTGTTTTGTGAAAGCCATTGTTTCAAGTCCATACAACATTACTGGAAGAATACATCACTCATTCTCTTCGTTTCAAGTGGGATATCAATCTCAGTTACTCAAGGGCAGCTCAGATAAATCCAATTCGTTTTGGTATTCAGCTGTTCGGTTTCCTTTGCTTTGCTTTATTTTGTGCCCCTAATAGACGTTGTACACGCCCCTTTATCTCGTTAATGAGCACGGATGTTTAGGATCCGCTTAATTATGATTAGTTAATTAACAAGGAGGAACGTGCAACTCAGTGATAATTTGCTGGCAGTCACAGAGCAGTTGTTTTACTTATTTGATTAAATTTTATGCTAAATTTGGTTAAATTTATTTTATATGGATGTTGCCGGCTAGCTAAGTAATCTCGTGAATGATGTCAGAATGTCCGTAAGTAGTGGAGGAAATAATAAAATTAATTAATCAATTTCCACTACGAAATCTATGTTAGAGTGACTTCACTCTAGATCACCTTATATGTAGGTAAACGATAGGTTTCCTCTGCCTGTCCAGGGTGCACTAATGTGGAAGTTGCCGGTCCTTAGCACCCCTTCCAGTCCTTAGCACCCCCGCCGGTCCTTAGCATCCCCGCCGGTCCGTAGCACCCCTTATTATTATTATTATTATTTTCGGTGTCCCGATGTCGGTCAGTCCTCCCGTGGCCTCCGACGCCTCACGGGAGTCGCGACGGCGCATCAACTACAGCCACTCCCCACATGTCGCAGGGTTAGTGACTGTAGATACCAGAATCGCGTGCCATAAGCAGACGGAGAGAACCCAGAATGACCGCCTTCTGCATTTGGTCTGCCAGCCGCTCGGCTGATTTTTGGCAGGTCGGTAGGATCTCCAGTTCCGAGAGCAGCGTAGGCTTTATCCCTCCGAGTGCACCGATTATAAGGACGACCATTTTTACCGAGTAGCATGGGTACAGCACTTGGAACTCGTACCGGATATCGCGGTGTTTGGTCCGTTTCTCCTCCTCTTTCAAGGGAGTGTTTTTCTCCGCAAGTGCCGAGAACTCTATGACATATATCACCTTGAGTTGATGGTCGAGGAGAACTATGTCAGGCTTGTTGGCTTGAATTAGCCTGACCGTCGGGAACGAGTACTTCCAGTAAATCCGGCATTTCTCGTTCTCGACAACGGACTCAATATCTCCGGGGACGTAAGACAGCACTGCTGTCTGTTCTACCCAGTACGAGTACCTTAGGTGGTAGTATAGCACTCGTAACGCCGCGTTACGTCAGTGGATGTAGGCCGCAATCACGTATATGGGGCATGCAGAAAGTAAGTGCATGAGCGATTCCGGCGCCTGATGGCAGGTCCTGCAGTTGATATCAGAAACCTCTACACGCCACACGTGGCTCCGGTAGACCAAGTTGTTGATAACACCATCTTGGCAGGCCATAATGAATCCTTCGGTCTCTGACTTATGCACGGCTGACCTTAGAAAGGCGAATGTCAGCCTGGTCGATAAACCCAGCGTTTCTATGTTCTTATAGAAGACACCATACTGGGGCTTATCGATGTGCTGCCGAAACACATTTCTCTATTCGGCAGCTCTAATTCGGGCTTTCAGACGATTTAGCTGAAGTTCTGTGACTGATTCTACATCGACACATCGGCGGCCTCCTCGCCTGATGTCAAATGCTAGACCGAGTTCATCTGCGGCTCTTTTCCCTGCCTTGAACAGTCCTGCTCCCACTCCTATAGTTTCGTGATGTTTTACGAACCGCAAGAGGGGATCTGAGCCCCTGAGGATGTTACAAGCCATACACAGTACTAATCTGCCATACGTACACTCCAGGCTCAAGAGTCCTCGGCCCCTCCCGTTGACGTGGGAGGTACACACGAGGAACAGACGGTCTAGGATAAATACTCCTGTGAATATTCATCATCTTGCGGGTATCTCTGTCTAATTGGCGCAGCTCATCTACCGTCCACTTAACTACTCCAAAGGAGTAGAGCAGAATCGGAATGGCGAGCATATTAGTTGCAGACACCTTGTTCTTCCCCGAAAGTTCGGAAGACTAAATCTTTCGGAGACGGTGTCTGTACTTGCCGCGGAGAGAATCCTTTATTTGTGTTACATCCTGGATGTGGCTTTGTTGCACACCTAGGTATGTATAAGTCTCTCCGGCATCCAGATGTCTTAGGATGCTTCCGTCTGCGGGCTGCGCATCTTCAAAGAATTCCCCGCATCGTCCTCTCTTGAGGTGGACGACTGCACATTTATCCAACCCGAACTCCATACCAATTGCCCGCGTATATTCTTCGACCACCTTAAGAGCGTTTTGTAGTTCGCGCTCTCCGGAGGCATAAAGTTTAAGGTCATCCATATAAAATAGATGGGTGACCTTATGCCTCCGGTCGCTGGGTGGTCCACATTGATATCCGCGGGTTTGGCGGAACCCAACAAACAACGGTGGCAGTGAGATGCAAAGGAGGAGAGGACTCAGGGAGTCACCCAGGAAAACTAAATGTCACCTGCTCTGTCGTGACCCGCTGTGCACCTGATGTTATGGTGAAGCGGGTCGTCCAGAGCGGCAGCAGCTGTTTTATGCTCACTAGTGGTGCTGGTACCGCAAGACATTCGAGCAAGTACAACAATAGCTCATGTGATGTTGTATCAAATGCCTTGCGGTAATCAATCCAGGCCATCGATAGATTCCGCTTGTATTGCACAGAATCCTGTGTAATACAGCGGTCTATCAGCAGGCTGTCCTTGCAACCTGCCATGCCCTTCTTGGCACCACGCTGTTCGTGTATCTGCTGGAAGACCGGATCAACAGACCTCAGTGTCCTAGCATACAAGATACGTGTAAATATCTTGTAGCAGGAGTTGAGGCAAGTGATCGGCCTATAATTCCTCGGGTCGGAGAGATCCCCCTTTTTGGGGATAAGCACAGTACGTCCCTCGACGAACCAGTCCGGAATCTGCTGCCCCTCGTTCAACTATGAGTTGAAAACTCGCGCCAGACGGCGGTGAGTGGAAGGAAATTTCTTCCACCGCCAGTTGTTAATGCCGTCTAGGCCGGGGGCAGCGAAGTTCTTGGCACCAACAAGTGCTTGTTGGACTTCCTCCGTACTGATTGCCGGGCACACTTCTTCTGGCTCTTCAAGATGTCTGTGACACAGAGCCTCGAAGTGTGCAATTGATGGAGTGTCGCTATTGAATGGACGCGTCGTTTCGTAAATTCCCTTCCAGAAGGTTTCGACGTCTACAGTCGGCGGATTCTCGACAACACGCTGTGGCTCTTGAAAGAGGCGGGAAGGTTTCGTACGGAACAAATTGTTTTGTTCCATACTCCTCACCCGCCTCTTCAATGTTTTCTTTATCGCCATGAGCGTTCGGATCCTATCTAGACAGTGCTGCTTGATGGTAACCATCACTGTCAGATTTAGAGTATGGTGTTGACGTCTTAATCCGGCTGCTATGCGCCGGATTCTGGGAGTAAAAACTCTACCAGTTGTCTTATATTCCACCACACTCTGGATCAGAGAAGCGTGTTGTCTGGCCGACTGTATCTTGCTCTCGATTTTTTGTACACGCCGCTTGGCTTTCTCGACCCCGTGATTGGTTGACCTCTCAGGGGGGATGAGTTGCTTCGCAGCGTTGTACACGGCAAAGTTGATATGCCAGATGTCTGCATCTTCTGATAATTCCTCATCGATGACCGCGTCCATTCTAGCCAGGTCTTGTGGCTTTAGGTTAGCCCTGGTGTTAAGGCTAACCCCCGTCCTTAAGTCTACACCGGTGAACTCTACAGGATGTTCCCCATCAGCTTCTAATTGCCGCGGTGGGATTGCGGCTGGTAGTTCTTCCAGCTGACGGGGTGCCCGTACGTAACCTGTCCTGAGCAGAAAGGACACTTGATTTCTCAGATGTTGCTGAGAGAAGGCGCGGTGTTCAGGGCGCATGGTACACCAGGCACCATGCAACCGCGCCATGTATCCTCTGCGCTCAGTTTCGCTGCTTTCGTAGCACGTCAGCAAGTCATCCCTTAGTTCCATCGTCCACTTAAAGTGTCCATGTCCATTGCCATCGATGTCAACATTGAGACTTTCCAGGGGGGGCTCCTCCAACCTGTCACTGACCCCCATCCGATTGGGGTCGATTGTGAGGAGCCCTTCCTCTGAGTGTCACTGGAACCAGAATGTCAGGGTACCAGGGTGGTTAGCCCTGGTACCCCCCGGCCGGCATTTTTCAGGCAGAGTTGCCTTTGCCTGTCCAGGGTGCACCAGCGCGGAGGTTGCCGGTCCTTTGCATCCCCAAAATTATTATTATTATTGTTGTTGTATTGTTATTATTATTGTGGTTGTATTGTTATTATTATTATTATTATTATTATTTTTTTTTTTTTTTTTTTTTTCGGTTTCCCGATGCCGGTCAGTCCTCCCGTGGCCTCCGACGCCTCACGGGAGTCGCGCCGGCGCATCAACTACAGCCACTCCCCACATCCCGCAGGGTTAGTGACTGTAGATACCAGAATCATGTGCCCTAAGCAGACGGAGAGAACCCAGAATGACCGCCTTCTGCATTTGGCCTGCCAGCCACTCGGCTGATTTTTGGCAGGCCGGTATGATCTTCAGTTCAGAGAGCAGCGTAGGCTTTATCCCTCCGAGTACACCGATAATAAGGACGACCATTTTGACCGAGTAGCCTGGGTACAGCACTTGGAGCTCGTACCGGAGATCGCGATATTTGGTCCGTTTCTCCTCCTCCTTCAAGGTGATGTTTTCTCCGCAGGTGCCGAGAACTCGATGACATACATCACCTTGAGTTGATGGTCGAGGAGGACTATGTCAGGCTTGTTGGCTTGGATTAGCCTGACAGTCGGGAACGAGTAGTTCCAGTAAATCCGGCATTTCTCGTTCTCGACAACGGACTCCAATATCTCCGGGGACGTAAGGCAGCACTGGTGTCTGGTCTACCCCGTACGAGTGCCTTAGATGGTAGTATAGCACTCGTAAAGCCGCGTTATGTCGGTGGATGTAGGCCGAAATCGCATATATAGGGCATGCAGATAGTAAGTGCATGAGCGATTCCGGCGCCTGATGGCAGGTCCTGCAGTTGATATCAGGAACCTCTACACGCCACACGCGGCTACGGTAGACCAAGGTGTTGATAACACCATCTTGACAGGCCATAATGAATCCCTCGGTCTCCGACTTAAGCCCTGCTGACCTTAGAAAGGCGAAGGTCAGCCTGGTCGAAAACCCAGTGTTTCTATGTTCTTATAGAAGACACCATGCTGGGGTTTATCGACGTGCTGCCGAAAACAGTTTTTCCTGTTCGGTAGCTCTGATTCGGGCTTTCAGACGGTTTGGCTGAAGTTCGGTGACTGACTCAACATCAGCAGCTCGCCGGCCTCCTCGCCTGA
The DNA here is from genome assembly GCA_029963845.1 of Rhamnusium bicolor. Lineage (NCBI taxonomy): Eukaryota > Metazoa > Arthropoda > Insecta > Coleoptera > Cerambycidae > Rhamnusium > Rhamnusium bicolor. The sequence goes on along the minus strand of JANEYF010002799.1, from coordinate 191,870 downwards.
TGTCAAATGCGAGACCGAGTTCATCTGCGGCTCTTTTTGCTGCCTTGAACAATCCTGCTCCCACTCCTACAGTTTCGTGATGTTTTACGAACCGCAAGAGGGGGATCTGAGCTCCTGAGTATGTTACATGCCATACTCAGTACTACTCTGCCATGCGTACACTCCAAGCTCAAGAGTCCTCGGCCCCCCGTTGACGTGGGAGGTACACACGAGGAACGGACGATCTAGGATGAATACTTCTGTGAATATTCATCATCTTGCGGGTATCCCTATCTAATTGGCGCAGCTCATCTACCCTCCACTTTACTACTCCGAAGGAGTAGAGCAGAATCGGAACGGCAAGCATATTAGTTGCAGACACCTTGTTCTTCCCCGAAAGTTCGGAAGACCAAATCTTTCGGAGGCGGTGTCTGTACTTGCCGCGGAGAGAATCTTTTATTTGTGATACATCCTGGATGTGCCTTTGTTGCACACCCAGATATGTATAGGTCTCTCCGGCATCCAGATGTCTTAGGATGCTTCCGTCTGCGAGCTGCGCATCTTCAGGGAATTCCCCGCATCGTCCTCTCTTGAGGTGGACGACTGCACATTTGTCCAACCCGAACTCCATACCAATTGCCCGCGTATATTCTTCGACCACCCTAAGAGTGTTTTGTAGTTCGCGCTCTCCGGAGGTATAAAGTTTAAGGTCATCCATATAAAATAGATGGGTGACCTTATGCCTCCGGTCGCCGGGTGGCCCACATTGATATCCGCGGGTTTGGCGGAGCCCAACAGACAACGGCAGCAGTGAGATGCAGAAGAGGAGAGGACTCAGGGAGTCACCCTGGAAAACTCCTCTCCTAAATGCCACCTGCCCTGTCGTGACCCGCTGTGCACCTGATGTTATGGTGAAGCGGGTCTTCCAGAGCGGTAGCAGCTGTTCTATGCATCTCACTAGTGGTGCTGGTACCGCAAGACATTCGAGCAAGTACAACAACAGCTCATGCGATGTTGTATCAAATGCCTTGCGGTAATCAATCCAGGCCATCGATAGATTCCGCTTGTATTGCACAGAATCCTGTGTAATACAGCGGTCTATCAGCAGGCTGTCCTTGCAACCTGCCATGCCCTTCTTGGCACCACGCTGTTCGTGTATCTGCTGGAAGACCGGATCAACAGACCTCAGTGTCCTAGCATACAAGATACGTGTAAATATCTTGTAGCAGGAGTTGAGGCAAGTGATCGGCCTATAATTCCTCGGGTCGGAGAGATCCCCCTTTTTGGGGATAAGCACAGTACGTCCCTCGACGAACCAGTCCGGAATCTGCTGCCCCTCGTTCAACTATGAGTTGAAAACTCGCGCCAGACGGCGGTGAGTGGAAGGGAAATTTCTTCCACCGCCAGTTGTTAATGCCGTCTAGGCCGGGGGCAGCGAAGTTCTTGGCACCAACAAGTGCTTGTTGGACTTCCTCCGTACTGATTGCCGGGCACACTTCTTCTGGCTCTTCAAGATGTCTGTGACACAGAGCCTCGAAGTGTGCAATTGATGGAGTGTCGCTATTGAATGGACGCGTCGTTTCGTAAATTCCCTTCCAGAAGGTTTCGACATCTACAGTCGGCGGATTCTCGACAACACGCTGTGGCTCTTGAAAGAGGCGGGAAGGTTTCGTACGGAACAAATTGTTTTGTTCCATACTCCTCACCCGCCTCTTCAATGTTTTCTTTATCGCCATGAGCGCTCGGATCCTATCTAGACAGTGCTGCTTGATGGTAAGCATCACTGTCAGATTTAGAGTATGGTGTTGATGTCTTAATCCGGCAGCTATGCGCCGGATCCTGGGAGTAAAAACTCTACCAGTCGTCTTATATTCCACCACACTCTGGATCCGAGAAGCGTGTTGTCTGGCCGACTGTATCTTGCCTTCGATTTTTTTGTGAAACACGCCGCTTGGCTTTCTCGATCCCGTGATTGGTTGATCTCTCACGGGGGACGAGTTGCTTCGCGGCGTTGTACACGGCACAGTTGATTTGCCAGATGTCTACATCTTCCGGAATTTCCTCATCGATGACCGCGTCCATTCTAGCCAGGTCTTGTGGCTTTAGGTTAGCCCTGGTGTTAAGGCTAACCCTCGTCCTTTAGTCTACACCGGTGAACTCTAAAAGATGTTCCCCATCAGCTGGTAATTGCCGCGGTGGTACTGCGGCTGGCAGTTCTTCCAGCTGACGGGGTGCCCTTACGTAACCTGTCCTGAGCAGAAAGGATACTTGATCTCTCAGATGTTGTTGAGAGAAGGCGCGATGCTCTGGATGCATTTCGCACCAAAGTGCATGCATTCGCGCCATGTATCCCCTTCGCTCAGGTTCGCTACTCTCGCGGCAGGTCAGCAAGTCATCCCGTAGTTCCCTCGTCCACTTAAAGCGTCCGTGTTCAATGCCTAGGTTGTCAACGTTGAGACCATCCGGTAAGGCCCCTCCCACCTGTCTCTGACCCCCATCCGCTTGGGGTCGATTGTGAGGGGCCCTTCTCAGGTTATAAGGAACCCATAGCATAAAGAGTACCAGGGTGGTTAGCCCTGATACCCCCGGCCGGCATTAGTCAGGCAGAGTCGCCTCTGCCTGTCCAGGGTGCACCAACGTGGAGGTTGCCGGTCCTTTGCACCCCTATTATTATTACTATTTTATATTTTATTATTAATATTAATACTATTATTATTATCTTTACAAATTTGATTTAATGTCAATATCTTATTCTAAGTATAAAATTTATTTGTTTGCAACTCGGTATATTTTGTGATTGTAAACGAAAATAATTCACGTACCAAAGTATTGTGCCAAATTGTTTCCTGGTTTTCATCTTTGATGAAATATTGATTCATTCTTTGCGTTATAACTTGAGAGACACGAAATTACTTAAAAAATGACATCTTAAAAGTATTTTTTGAAGTAGATGTCAGGAATATTATCAAATAACTTCCGAAATTGAATTTACTTTATTGAATTTCTTTTAGAAATATTATATTATTTGTTGAATTGTGTTTTATTGTTTTCTTTATAAATGCTTTTGTTCTTATAGAAATAAGTTGTACAACAATTGAAATGGTACACTTCGACCTTTCTTTTGATTTCAAACGGCTGAGGCTTCGCCGTTAAATATTGATGGATTATATTTTTTCTTTATAATAGTATAGGCAATTTTCTTTGCTATTATAAATCTGTATAACCCAACCTTAATGTTTTTTTACTTTCTACACTACATGATGAATCGAAGTATTACAAAATAATCAGTATTAAAGCAACCCCTGTTCCGATAAAAAATACTTATAATTTTCTTATCTATGTCATAAATACATAATTTTATGTGGGAAAAATTTTGCACTTTTGACTTTATCTCAGTTTTAAAAGGAGTTACGATTACTTGAAATTCAAGGTTCATTTAAAAAATAGCAAGAAAAAATAATATATGGCTGACCTCTCATGGAGAATGAGTGGTTTCGAGACGTTGTACACGGCAAAGTTAATCTGGTAGATGTCTGCATCTTCTAAAAATTCTTCGTTGACCACGTCTATTCTTGCCAGGTCTCGTGGCTCTAGAGTAATCTTGATACTGAGACTTACTCTCGTCCTTAACTCTGCTTCGGTGTACTCTACGAAGTGTTCCCCATCATCTTCTAGTTACGGCGGTGGAAGTGTGGCTGGCACTTCTTCTAGCTGATAGAGTACCCTAACTTAACCTGCAGTACGTAGGAAGGATACTTGATCTCCCAAGTGCCGTATAGAGAAGGCGCGATGCTCTGCATGCGTTTGACACCAAAGTACATGCAATCGCTCTATATTCCCTGCACTCAGATTCCCTACTTTCGTAGCAGGTCAGCAACTCATCTAGAAGTTCCTCCATCCAGTTAAAGCATCCATGTTCATTGCGATGTTCGTCGTTATTGAACCATCCGGTAAGGCCCTTATCACCTGTCTCTGACCCCCCATCGGCTTGGGGGTATATTGTGAGGGTCCCCCCTTCGTCCCAGGTGGTATGGAAACGAAATTAATGATATAACGACTGACATGTGTAAGACAAAGTATAGAGGTTCAATTCTGAGACCAACTTTATTGAGTATCTTTATAAATGACATGCTTCAATATCTTGAACATCCAACGTGCTTGACGGTCACCAATGCTGATGATACAAATGTCCTTATACGTTGTAATTCCATTGAGAAAGCTGAAGATTGTGCTGTTCTAACAGGAAGCCAGCCAGTTGCTCATTTGTAGCTGCAATTGAGAGACCCCGTGTTTACAGGGCCACAGACAATATTGCCACGGAGGCAACTATAGCTACCTGCGTGGTATTCCCTACCCAAGGTTTAAAGTAACAAAGCTACAAATGAACGACTGGCTTCCTGTCAGTGGTTTCCTTTGTGTTGTTTAACCTAAGTTGTGCCTATCCATGATCCTTTTCTTCCTATTATATCTCGTCCCGCAGCAACCTGCTATACTTTGTTACTTTAAACTTTGGGTAGGTAATGCCACGCACGTGGCTATAGTTGCCTCTGTGGCAATATTGTCTGTTGCCTTGTAAATACGGGGTCTCTTAATTACAGCTACAAATGAGCGGCTGGCTTCCTGTCAATGGTTTCCTTTATGTTGTTGAACCTAAGTTGTATCTATCCTTACAACTTATAGCCGTCTTAATAATGGGTAGTGACTCAGGAACACGTGTCGGCGGATTCATCCTTTTTTGCGGGCCTTACCCATGATCCTCTTCTTCCTATTATATCTCGCTCCGCCGTAACTTTCTATATTTTCTATAGTTTTGCACACAATATTATTTTTGTTATTATTTAAATAGACATTTTAAAAAAGAAGCATTTTTACATATTTTACCTATTAATAAAAGAATACTGTAGGCCGTTTACTTTTTTGTTATCCAAAAATGAGCTTTAATACACAATTTACAAAATAAATAGAACATTGTGAAACTTATGTACTTTCAAGCCGTATGAAACATAAAACAAAATGAAAAATAACAGATTTGCTTATTCTCGATATATTCCATACAGTTGCGCGAGAAAATGTTTTAGAATGTATAATATGTTTATTGTTGTGTTTGGAAAGTTAGTATTGCTATTTATATTCAGTACAACACTTTGATCAAAACACACAAACTTTTCCACGAATTCGGTTCAGCATTAGATTCTTGTAAAATTGCCCGTGAAGATGATACCAACTACTGACACTGATAAAACACTGAACAATTCAGTTAGGCATTTTGAAATCAAATCTATACACTTGCGCAACCAAGGAAATATATCCCAATAAATTTCTGTTCTTGAGCTTGATTCATATATATATATATATATATATATATATATATATATATATATATATATATATATATATATATATATATATATATATATATATATATATATATATATATATATATATATATATATATATATATATATATATATATATATATATATATATATATATATATATATATATATATATATATATATATATATATATATATATATATATATATATATATATATATATATATATATATATATATATATATATATATATATATATATATATATATATATATATATCATTGTGGAAATTAAGTAAAGCATAAATTCAGTAATTCCGTTGATATTAATATTTTGGAAAAAATCTCGAAGGGGTATAGCGATTTTAACTTCAGCAAATATTTTCAGTCTATTTTCAGTTTCTTATACCATTAACTTTTTTTAGTTATGACGTTATCGACTTTTTTTTAAACGACAACCTATATTTTTTATTATTGATTTTGGTAGTAGTTTTTGTTCCGGTTCCGACCGTATAAAATTTTCAATATGTTATTATTTGAAAAAAAATCGAGAAAAACAGTCTTAAATTTCAAATAACAAAAATTCATTAAATTTGGTAAATTTATCTAGTTGCCCAAGTTTGACGGAAAGTTGTCAACGGCACATTCGTTTTTATTTTGAAATTATACAAATAGTTGAATAATCGAACTAATGTGATACACCGGTACCAAGGTAACAAGGGCTTTGACCTCTAACCCTGGTGGGCTAAACTATATACTGAATAAGATTTGCAGGAAACAACTACTCAGCGGGCAAGAGCCCCGACCTACATTGAATTAAATCTGCAAATCTTGGTTGGTAGCTAAGATCATTTATCAATTCCTCACTAGACATAGACCGGTTTCGAACTTTTTTATGTTCTTGTTAGTATGCCACAAGTAATGGAAAAGACTAATAATAATAGCATCTTACGTATGTACATTAAATAATCTTAGTTACTTTGTAACTACTTTCTGTACACCTTTAATTAGGTATTTTTACAATTTTAGTTAAATAAAGTAATATATTGATTTATTGTAAAAAAAATGTTTTGGGAAATAAATATCTATCTATCTAATATCTATATTGTTGTCCTCAAACGCATGTTGGGCAACACTAGACTGTTCTATCATATTTGAGATGAGTCATATGCTCATTGAATCTAGTTTGATTTAATTGTCTAGTTTGTCCAATATACAGTTCTTTTAGCTAATTTCGTAAATCCCCGACTTTTCACTTATTTCAATTTTTTCTTTCGGGTTGTCTAAAAGTTGTTGCAGTTCATTTCCCTACATCTTTAAATATCTTACTGATACCACGGGTGAGTCAGGAATCGTTCAGAATCGATACAAATTTCGGATTTTCTCTTTCATTTTGAAAGGTTGAAAAATTTCGAAGTCCCGTTAAATTTATGTTTCCTAATTATTTTATCAAATAAACTTACAGAATATACATTCCACCTAACTATAATTTTAATCGATGCCTTTTATTTTTTAAACTTCTACTTATTGAGGAGGAAGCTTAGTAGGCGAAAAACTAGAAAATTAAAACTTGCCATTTTGTGTTGAGCACAATTATGAGAGTTTTTAGAGACATATCTTAAAGTACTGCTATCTTTTCTGTATATGCCAAATTCTAACTTTTTACCCCTATTTCTATTTTATTAATCCTCTTTGTGAACATATTCGAAACACCATTCTAGAAAAGAGTTCCTCACAGTCCTTTGATGAAAAAGAAATTGATCTTCTTAACAAGGGAATGAATTTTGCATTACCTAACTCTGAGGACATTCTAGACAAGATTGTTTCAATTCAATATCTTCCTGATTCCTCTAAAAGATTTGTTAAAGGAACTTGCAGGAATCTTTCTCCACAAATATTTACACTAAAGTAAATAGAAAGTCAAAATACCCAAAAGATAGAAAATTTGTCAAAAGTGGAACGGAAAAGATTGTTTTTACTTAAAAGTTGATAAGGCTAATAAGGTTCTTATTTCAGATAAAGAAGACTATTATGAAGGGATAGATACTCTAATTAGCTACGGCCCTTATAAAAAGCTTTCTAGAAATCCACTGCCAAAAATGAATACTGAAGTAAGAAATGTTAAATTCTGTAACAACCTTATAGTAGGAGAGCCAGTGACATTTTTCGGTGATGATTTAGTTAAGGCCTATTCTTTGAGAGGGGCATAACTAAGTGTCATCCGCGAGGATTAACCCGGATTCCAGTCATAAGGGGGTGGCAGAACGCCCCCAACGTGTAAAAAAAATGCATCTTTTTATTATTTAGTTAACTGAAATTTTCTCCAGTAGTTCTCTGATAGCCCACAATCATCGATATAATATTTGGAGAACAATTGGCCAGTCGTAAGGGCGTGGCAGATCACCCCCAACATGTCGTGTGAGCGATGAACTTTTTATTATTTAGTTAAGCTTCATCTTTTAGTAAGTTGTTGTGACAACTATTTCAAGTGTAAATGCTAATTTGCAGAACAAAATGGTGGCATTAACATCCTGGCAGAACGATTTGAATATGTAAAAATTTTTTACTTTCAACCGCCTTTGGAAAAATGCAACATGGGAGAAAGTTTTATTATTGTTTTTTTGTGGGAAATGTAATTCTCTACAAAAAAAGGTCTTTTGACATTTTCGTGTATCTCCTTTAGTTTCTGAGATATACTGAAAATTAAAAAAAATTTGCAAAAATTTTTTTACGTTCAGACGCAAATATCTTTGGAACTATGCTAGATGCGAGAATACGACTTGAAACACTTTTTGTAGGAAATTTAATTCTCTATAAAAATAGTCTCTTGACATTTTCGTGTATCTCCTATAGTTTCTGAGATATACTGAAAATAAAGAATTTTCTTTCCATTGCCGACAAACCGTTGCGTTGGAGACGTAATAATTAATATTTCCCTAAAACCACGTTTTATTATTCCTACAAGTACAGAAACGTCGAAAAATGTCATTTTTAGCAATAGTGAAATTGAGCCCTATAATACCATTATACATTTTTCAACGCAGTCATGCGATGAAATGTTAAGGACAAGCAAAATTCTTTCCGATTATTTTTGAATCATCCTATTTTTTATATATTTCTGTACCCATTGAAAGAAAGTTCAATGATTTTTTTTTTTCAGATGCTTCTATTGTTGCGTTCTCGAACTCGAAAAAATTTTTTTTCGTTGCAATTGTGTTATTTGATTTTCATGATACTGATTTCAGAAAAATATAATCAGTGCCTATTGAGTACCCCAAAATATGATGAATATTATTGTATTTGTATTACTATAATAATTAAAAAAACCCGATTGCCATGAAAAAAATTATGAAAATTTTTTGAAAAAAAATCGAAATTATTGAAGTTCCACGATCTCGATAGATAAAAAACATTGTAAATGTATGTTGAATCATTAATATCTTTTTTTGATCATATCAAAAATGTTCCAAAAAAGGAAATACACGAAATAAATGAAAAATATTTTAAAAAACATCGTAATTTCAACGCATAATTACTTTTATTATTTCAAATAAATGTTGTACAACTAAGCAAATTTTTTGAATAATAACGAATTCGTGATTAATTTTTTTGAATTTTTATTTGAATAACATATGATAATAGTAAATATAAAACAAAAAATATGAGTGGAAAGTAAAAAAAAGTAAGTATAAAAAAATGTATTATCAATTCTCTAGACAGTCGGACTCACCTGCACAATTTCAACTACCATTCGATTCTCGTTACCATTGCTAAATACATAGGACAAAATATCAAGTTAAGTGCGCACAGTCCTGTGCTTTAACAATGACCAATTTCAATTGACTTCGTATAAACTTTACGCGTACTGCGTAGTGCGTCTCGAACAGTCTCGAACATAGGTCAAAATTTTAGGGATACATAATCCCCAACAGACAGTCCCTTTGACTATTGTATGCCGTTGATGACGTAGATACAGCCATGAAAACAGTTCCCCCTGTCCACTTACAACTCACATATAGTATTATACTATAGTATAGATATAGAGTATTGAGATGGTGTGCGTCATACGGATGTTTCATATTTGAAAAGTTTGGCTGGAGTACCGAAATCAAGGCGTGCATACAGGGTATTCAAATAGCTCTGCCAGGGTGTTAAAACCGCCATTTTGTTCTGTCAATTGGCATTTACACTTGAAACTTGAAATAACTGCGATAATAACTATCTTGAGCACCAGAATATCCTTCCTCACGAATGTTCTATTCATGAGGAAAATTCCTTATTTTCAGTATATCTCAGAAACTAAAGGAGATACGCGAAAATGTCAAGAGACTATTTTTGTAGAAAATTAAATTTCCTATAAAAAAGTGTTTCAAGTCGTATTCTCGCATCTAGCATAGTACCAAAGATATTTGCGTCTGAACGTAAAAAATGTTTGCAAATTTTTTTTATTTTCAGTATATCTCAGAAAATAAAGGAGATACACAAAAATGTCAAGAAACCTATTTTGTAGAGAATTAAATTTCCCACAAAAAACAATAAAACAACTTTCTCGTATGTTGCATATTTCCAAAGATATATGCGGCTGAAAGTAAAAATTTTTACAAATTCAAATCGTTCTGCCAGGGTGTTAATGCCGTCATTTTGTTCTGCATATTGGCATTTACACTTGAAATAGTTGTCACAACAACATACTAAAAGATGAAGCTTAACTAAATAATAAAAAGTTCATCGTTCACACGACATGTTGGGGGTGATCTGCCACCCCCCTTATGACTGGCCAATCGTTCTGCAAATATTATATCGATGATTGTGAGCTATCAGAGGACTACTGGAGAAAATTTCAGCCTTAACTAAATAATAAAAAGATGCCGTTTTTTTTACACGTTGGGGGTGTTCTGCCACCCCCCTTATGACTGGTATCCGGGTTAATCCTCGCGGAGGACACTTAGTTATGCCCCTCTCAACATTCTCTCAAAAAATAGGCCTTAACTAAATCATCACCGAAAAGTGTCACTGGCTCTTAGACTATTATCTCTCCAGCTTTAAATAGGTGGTTACATGTATTTAATCAAAGTGTACATAGATTGTACTACTTGCCCAAGATACACAAAAAAGGAAAGTTGATGCATCCTATTTTAACAACTGGATTGCTGACTTACTACCTGTTAAATAGTGAACAGAGAAATTCGAAAGTTTACCCATTGCACCACCTAATTTCAATGATTTCATTAATAAAGTGAAAATTATCCAGTTGCAAAAAGGTGAAACTTTTATCTCTTTTGACATTTGTACATTGTTTCCAATTGTTCTGATACTACAGATCTTGGACTACCTTGATAATTTATTCGAATTAAACAATCTCAGTCAAGATGTAGTAAAAGAATATATTCAACTCACTAAAATTTGCATGACACACTTTCGATTCAATGACAATTTCTTCCAACAACACGAAGGGACAGCAATGGGTAACTTGTCACCATTCATTGCCAGTCTCTTCATAAACAGATCAGAAACAGAAGCAAAATAAGAATGCGAGTACTTGACCAGAGTTTGGCTTAGGTATATCGATGATATTTTTGCAGCAGTTTTAATGTTCAAATACATCGCCTATTAAGCTTCCCCCTTAATAAGAAGAAGAAAAGGATTATTATGGATATATCTTTATTGCGAGTAATGGATATTTGGTAAGATTAGATAATAAAATGATTAGGAAATGTAAATTTAAAGAGACATCGAAATTCCTGGACCCTTCAAAATAAAAGAAGAAATCCAAAATTTTTAGTTTTATCATACGATCGTCGATTCACCAGTTATGTTGGTAATATTTTTTAAAGATGTAGGTATGACAGTGGTTCATTCATCGGGAAATTAACGTCAACAACTTTTAGGCAGCCCAATAGACAAAAATGAAACAAACTAAAAGCAGGAGATTTACAAAATTAGCTGCAGGAACTGTAACCAAATGTACGTTGGACACGATCAGTTCAAACTAGATTTATCTCAAATTTGATAGAACAGATAAGTATGGTGCTGGGCAACATGTGCTTGAGAACAACCATAAAATAGATAGTAACAGTTTAAGATTATTTCGGGATGTACCAAATAGTAGACGGCTGAGGGCATTTGGAAACTTGTAAATTACAAAGTGTATAAATAGTGATGAAATAGAATGACATAGGGCTAATCCAAAATATTGGTTAGTGAGTCATGGTTCATTGAACCGTAACTATAGTTTAGGCATAAATAGGATGCATTGTTAGCATAAGATTAGTTTAATCATCTTCAGATGATGCCAACTTGGTTGGTGAAACGTGATTTTTGCTAAGTAGTTAAATAATATTTCTTCAACTAACTATAAGTAGAAGCAGATAATGAAATAAATTTTAAAAAATAAGTATTATTTAATTAACTATTTCAGTATGTAGCAAATTAAGTTTTTCAATAGATGACCTATATTCAGAATAAATTACAATAAGTTTTCCCTTGAACCCTTTAAAAATAAATGAGGCAATAAATTTCGTACCTAAATTGATCGATAAAAAAACATATTAAATAAATTCCACATAATATCCTATTAAAATTTTTCCCAAACCAGTTTTTCTGCCATAAAATTCAAGATTCAGAAGTTATTATTGACAGTTTAATGCTGAATTTCTCAATCTTGCGACGTAATAAATTCATTAACGGATTAATAAATTGGAGTAATTTGTTTCAGGGGGAGCACCCAGCGGCGATGCAGACAAGCCAGGCGGGAGTCCCTCACCAGATGGCGCTGCTAGCATCACTTTCGCTGCTGGCGGTCGCCGCAGCCAGATGATTACATCTCCAATAAACATCTATCAACTTCGAGCTCATCTCAGTGTAGCGGAAATGTTAAGTTCGGTGTACATATAAAAATACTGAAACACTTTGCCGGTGACAAAACACTAAATTCTTATTTAAGTTTTGGTGCTAAACAGTTTATGTGTTTACATATAGTCCTGTCGAAATATATGGCCTAGGCCATCTTTGTCGGTGAACTTTTTTCTATTGTGCAAAACAAGATGTCAGATATTAAATTTGGCTTGAGAGCAATTTTAGAACTTTTTGGCGTTCTTCTTTATGGCGGATATTTCATTCGCAAAAATATTATTATTACATGCCTGAAAGCTTGTTTATAGTACAGTAACGGAAAATTACAAACCTACAAGTAATTAGCGAAAACATGCAAGTATATTGCGCTAATTGTCCTACTGATATTATATTTTAACTCTCGCGGTGACCAGTAGTGGCGACTATTGAAAGGATGCAGTTAAAATTTTGAGAAAAACATTTGGGTCCCATGCTCCAACACCAAGTTAACTAAATTTCACCTGGCGATAACGATTTTAATAACTTTTTTTTGATGTTTGTGTTAGAAGGCAATTACAAAAACAAAATTTGTCAAAATTATAGCACAGCTGATTTTTGGGAGATGCTGTTTCCAGTTCAATTGAAATGAAAATTGAAAAAATGACCAATATCCGGTTGCTCCTACCTAAAAATTAGTTATTTCAAGTTATATGTAGAGCAAAATTTCCTATAAAAAATGTTTATTTTCATTTTGACAACAAATCATTCCTTCTGCGAGAAGAGTGCAAAAAAAGGACCTTAATATTATCAAGCATCATGAATATGTGATGATAATATCTCCATATTCCTATTTTATGTTTGATGCGGTGTGTTAAGGAAAATGGGTCATGGATTTTCTCTGTTCATTAGTCAGCCTGAGGAGAGAAGGTATTTTTAAGGAAAAACCTTTATATTTCCCAACCTTGGAGAAGACTGAGACGAAAAAGAGTAAAAAGATATACAGTGCGTCTATAATGTAACGCATAAATTCATTATCAGGTAAATAATAATAATAATAATAATAATAATAATAATAACACCACATAAAATTACAACCCCCTTTATCCCTGAAGGTCTGGAATGACCTTGTGTGAGAGAGGGTTACACATTTAGAGTCAATGGACACACACCCAATATCCGAGTATACTACGATAAATCTCTCTCACAGAAAAATCCCGGTTCCTCGACTGGGAATCGAACCCAGGACCCCAAAGTTTCGAGGCAAGTACGTTACCTCTAGACCACGGAGACATAAACAATATTATTGAAAATTCCCGAAACACGTCGATTTTTGATATTAATTCACTGTTTTTTTCAAATAATAATTTAATATACAGGGTGACCTACCTTCGAGTAATGACACCATCACCGGTTTTTTTTAAATAAAACACCCCACTTTTTTCCCAATTTCCGGATGTCCCTTGCTGAGTTAATTTCAAAAATGTATCACAAGTTGCTTCAAATTAATACAGGGTGGGCAACAAAAGGTGTTTATAAAAATTTAATTAGAAAGTTATACGTTACTGTATTTTTACAAAAGGTAATTTACAATAAATATTCAAATTGTTCTCCATTGACCACTAGACAATGACCTAACTGGGCAATACATTCGTCTCTGACATTTTGTAGCATAGCGGGTGTTATGTTCAACATTTCTTGACTGATTCGTTATTTTAGCTCACGGATATTGCCAGGTCTGTTGGTATAGACTTTAGATTTTAAATAACCCCAGAAAAAGAAGTCTAGTGGACTAAGATCAGGTGATCTAGCGGGTCGTTTCACTGTTCCTCTTCTTCCTATCTACCGATCTGGAAAGGTTCTGTGTAAGAACTCGCGCACAGCTGCAGCGAAATGTGGCGGTGCGCCATCCTGTTGAAACCAGATTCTGCTGTCTAAAGTATTGGCTATTTTAATATCAGGAAATAGCCGGGTCAAATCAGGAATTAATGTATTTTGTAAGAAATTCAGATACAATGCTCCTGTAAAATTTTCATCAAAAAAAATATGGATCAACAATTGTATTTCTCCAATACCAGCCCACACATTGACGTTTTGTGGTCGTTGCGTATGGTATTCTTGCATTCACTGTGGATTTTCCTGAGACCAACAACAGGTGTTTTGTCGATTAACATGTCTGTTCAAGTAAAACGTTGCCTCGTCGGAAAAAAAAACGTTAGCAATGAAATTGTTATTTCGATTATTTTGGTCCATCACGTACTCGCAGAATTCATTTCTTCGGTCAAAGTCGTCGTCAGCCAATTCATGGATGAGATGCACGAGAGGATGGTATTTTACCTTTTTAAAAATGTTCAACACTGAAGACTTTCCAATATTCAAATTCCTAGATACTCCCCGCACTGTAAAATATAGATTTTCTACTGCCGACAAAATTACGTCTTGTTGAATATTTTCATTAACTTTAGGTCTACCTTGCTTTGGTGCATTCGTCACATGTCCTAATTCTCTGTATTTTCGCTCTATTCTGCTTACCGCAGATTCGGAAATAGGTTTACGATCTGGGTGCATTTCATGGAATAATCTGCATACCTCTTGTTGAGTCCGCATCCTATCGCCAACACCAATCATCATTAAAATTTCAATCCTCTCCCTTTCTTAAAGGCATTTTCAAAAAACAGTTTTAATATGATAAATTAGATTTAGATTTCACGTAAACGTACCTGCTTTAAAGCGTTAACAATACAGAAGTGAACTTTTTATGACAGTTCCTAACGTCAATTAAAAAACAAATTGCAAAAAATACCTACAAATAATAAAAACAGTACGGCATAGTCGAGGGACAAAGATTACTAATAAACGTGGTTGGGTTGTTTTTTAATAGTTTATCAAAGTAGTTGTATCACAATACGTTAATTTCATTTAATTTTTTACTACGTTTATTCATTTGTAAATAACTTGTAATTTTGGTATTGTTGCTCACCCTGTACCAATTTGAAGCAACTTGCGATACATTTTTGCAATTAGCTTAGCAAGAGACATCCATAAATTGGGAAAAAATTGGGGTGTTCTATTTAAAAAAAACCGGTGATGTCGTCATTACTCGAAGGTAGGTCACCCTGTATATTAAATTATTATTTAAAAAAACAGTAAATTAAAATCAAAAATCGACGTGTTTCGGGAATTTTCAATAATATTGTTTATTTACCTAATAATGAATTTATGCGTTACTTTATGGACGCACTGTATATTTTTTATTTGCGTTATGTAATTATACCCATATTTATTTCCACACCACTAGTTGTGAAGTACAGAATATATTTTTTTAATTTAGTGCTTCCGATTGGACTAATCCACAAAACATCGCTAAACTCAATCAAATTTCAGTCTTCTGAGTGTCCTACCAGCAGCTGTTGTTTTTAACACATTTTCTATTTCATGTATCTTCTGTATTTGATATATTTTTTATTCCATCGATATATCGTCGCATTATTCTGAAAATATCGTGGGTCCAATCTCAACATTGAGATTTTGTGTCATTTGTTGCAAGAAAATCACTGCTATTCTAAGTCCAAACGTAGTAATTTTAGAAAATCGTAAAACCTTGAGCCAAGCAAAGTGATTTTAGTCATATGTCTATAAGTAGGTTATACTTTACCAAAAACGTCGCATGTGCACAAGTTGCAATGTAATGATGTGGTGGCCCTCCAAGTTCGTAAGTGTTCTATTTGTGAAAAAAAATAAATATTTTTTGTTTCATCAGGCAGTTTTGTAATGCGTTATAAGTACTAATAACTAAAAGTAAGCAAAATGCATTGCATTTTAATAAGTTTAATATTTAATAATTTCAGGACCTATATTATGTTATGCAGGACATTCATTTCAAGTTTCATATCTCTGCTAATTGGTTGTGGATATATCCATTTATATACATGCTGCACAATTAATGAGGATTCAAAATCCTTAAGCAGCTTATTTCGTCAAGATTAAGATATCTCAACTTTAAAAATCGTCACGTTTCGCTGATATTCATCGCAGTAAAATGGTAAGAACTACAAATACCGTGTAAATGTTAATTGTGGCATTCTTTAATTTTTCTTTCTCCTTGTTGGGTTATCCAGAGTTATCTAGCATATTATTGGAAAAATTAACATTTGCGCGGGGATGTTCATTGAGATCTAATTCCCACGACGTCTAATTCCCATGAGATGTAATTCTAATACTCACCCTGAGGTTTATATAGACCGATAAAAAGTTCCATGAGATCCAATTTACACGAAGTATCTAATTCCCACGAAATCTAATTCCCACGATATCTAAAACTCCGATGCCATTTTTCCATGAGATCTAACTCATCACCCTGTGTATATCTTCGGCTTTCCAAATGCGTTTTATATTGTAACTTATCTAAAAACACATATTTAATATTCCCACGAGATCTAATTCCCACGAGATCTAATTCCCATGAGATCTAAAAATGTGACGTTGCCTTAGATACTGAAGTAAAGTGTTACATCTGCAACATTCAGAGGCATAAGCACAACTAAGGCAGAGGCCTCACTACGCCAGTTTTAAAAATAATGCGGGAATATAACTTGAAAATAAAAATATATTTATTTTAAAAGTGTTACAGGATTTGCTTATTTTTTAAACTATAAACCATGCAAAGATGTATAGAGATGTTATTGAATTGTATAGTGAACATAAGATTTTTTTAAGAAAAACAAGCTTTAATTTAAGACAAACATATCATGAAATGGATTAGATCCTTTAATATGGCGATATTAACACTGCAGTTCAATCGAACTCTCGTGAGGTTTATCCATGGCAGGACTGTCCGGCAATGGTTCTGCTGGAAAAGAAATATTGTCCTTAATTGATTATGCAAGATTTATATACATATATTACAATTCGCTGAAAGTTTCGTTATAAAATTTTTATTCACATTTTGTGGTAAAATAATAATTAATTACTTTATTCTTATACATGTTGACAAACCAAAAGAAAAAAGAGTTAATTACGATAATGTTTTTCAATATAAATAATTAAAAGTTTAACAGATATAAAGTAATTTCTTAATTACATGCACATGTAAAGATACATATGTTTATATGATAAAGATCTCGATTTTGTGTTGATATCCACTGTTTTACAACTTATTAATACTTAATAATTTGCAATTTTAATATTCAGTGGAAGCATGTTGCATAATTTTGGGGCTAAGATTGAAGATGTTTTTGTCTAATTATTTTCTTATTTTCTTTTTTTAATTTTTGAATCATTCTACATGAAACTTATTGACTTAGCTATGAGACAGCAAAGAAATTGAGGATATAATTATATGAATGACTATTCTTAAGATGTGATCGCTTTTAATTTCATTTATTTTCTTTCTTAAAATTAGCTATGGAATAACACCCTGAAATAATTTTAACATACTTAAGTTATACCCTGTACAGTGTTTAAATTTATAAACCAGCTCTCTTATTTCTTAAACTTATAGGTATTGCCATTTTAGGTTATATTCAATATGTATTTTTAGGTTTTTATTTTTATTTTTTTATTTTTTATTTATTCTTCACAACTCAACAGGTATTTGATTCGCTAATATGTGTATTTGTTGTTCTACATTAATTGTAAATTTGTCATAGTACTTCTCTTGCTCCTTTGTCGAATATTTCCGATATTCCATTAAAGATCAGGATGCCACTTAGTGCGAGTGTTAATCGATATAAATTTGTACAACTTAAGTACGCTTCTGGACGTTATATGTGAGATGAGGTCACAATTATATCTCATGAGATTTGCATTTCGGACTTTTAGATCTCGTGGGATTTTTGAGTTGGTATATTCGGAGAGTCGAACAGATATACAGGGTGATAAGTAAACTGATTGAAATTAGATATCGTGGGAATTAGATCTTATGGAACTTGCTTCTCGGACTCTTTGGATCCCATTGAAATTTGAAATCGGTGTTTTTAAGTATGCATTGATGATAAAACACATTCGGAAAGCCGAACAGTTATTCAGGGTGATACGTTAGATCTCGTGGGAAAATAATTTCTGGGTATTTAGCTCTCGTGGGAATTATATTTCGTGGGAAATAGATCTCGTAGGACGCATTCCATTTGCGCCTCTGACTATGTCAATGGAATGGTTAGAGGACGTTCTCTTAATTTTGGAAACGAAATGTATTTCCTTTTTTCAACAAATTTAAAATTTTAATGAATCGTGTAGTTTTCGCATAAGGAAACAATAAAATTAATATAGCGGTACATAAATCAACAATTACTATTAGTATGTATGGATGAATATTCACAAAGGAGTACTATTTTCAAAATTAGTTTAAAAAAAATGTACAAGAATTAAAAAAAAAACATTTAAAGAGGTGTGGTGTACTTTAGCAATTCCGCCATTTTGAAAGTAAATATAAAGGCCATAAAAAATACAGTTGTTTATTATTTGGACCCAGGATCATCAGTTAGAAGATCGAAATTAGGCAACTAAAAAATTCTATACCCCACCCTGCATAATTTTTTATCGTACGGCTGTTATTTTATTCAAAATGGCTTGAAATATGGGTTTTTAATACTAAAACTTAAAGATTCCTTCCAAGCTAGATTTAATAGTTGAGATCTAAAATAAAAAAAGTTCACCTCATTTGCGACAAAAGACTAAATGAAAATCGATAGGACTACTAGGTTGTGAGTGTTAAGAAGAGCGAACGTCCAAAAAACTTACTAATGTATATAGAAATTTGTTTTGTATTTTTAGGAAGCACTTTAGGAAATCCTATAGAATTAAATTGATTGTAATTATTAATACATGTTGATTATATGTAGATATATTGTTATTATAATCAAAATATCATTTATTGTGTTACTACTACACTTAAGTTTCCACGCCTCTTGCCTTTATACATATTTCTGTAAAGTTCCCGTTTAACACGTTCGGCATCCTACCCATAACTATACAGGGTGGGGCAATAGTGAATCCGACTGCGAAAACACAAGTTCTATGATAGCTATAAAGATTAAAAACCATAAGTAAACCAGATAAACAAGTCTACAATCGGAAATTATTTTTTGAATATACAGGGCGAGCCAAGACGATCCTATAGGGTTAAATGCATTTTTTTAAGTGGAGTATATATTAGTACACTTTTTGGAGCCTCTTTCTAGTCTCCTTCCACACCTATTTTATTATTGACTATCTCTCAGCCACTTGGATGTAACGATTTTTTTTTTGTTGAAATGGTACCATCTGCAAATGCATATTGAAAAAAAACACTACATTCATGATTATGAATTTTAGGTAAAAATAATATTAATTCCAGTTACGAGACATCCGTATGTTGTTTCTGAATCGTTTTCACTTCCTAAAAGTATACAGGGTTGCCAAAACTGATTTTTCAATTTAGAACCTTTTGAATTGAATTTTCTCAATGTTTTGAAATGGAACATCCTGTATATATTTCAACCATGTGATGTAGAATTGAAAAACTAACATTTTTTGTATATACGTATGACTATTTGTAATAATTTTCGATTTATTGAGCAATAAGTACAGAAATCAAGATTAAACTTAAAAAATTAGAGGTTTTTCAAATAATTCAATAGAAAAAATTGTAATAAGTACTTCACATGTTGACCATTTTGATTGAGATACATCTCTTTACACCTCTGGATCAATATTTCTACTGTTCTTAAAATTGCCGATGTGATACTTCTGAAAACAGTTATTATCCTTTCCTTCATATTTTGGATTGTAGTTGGTGTATCTCTATAAGCAATTTTCTTCACGTATATCCATAAAAAGAAATTTATTTTAGTAACATCTGGGAATCTAACAGACCATTTAGTAAAACTGTGTCTTCCAATCCACTGAACTGGGTAGATAATATTTAGGTGATCCCTTACTGCATTTAAATAATATGGTGGAGCATCATTTTGCTGAAACCATATCCTATTTTGGATAATTTCAGGAAGATTCACCAGTAGTTGTGGTAGATAGTTCTATAAAAAATGAAAATAAATATCTCCAGTCAATGTACCATCAAAGAAATGTGGCTCTATTATATGCTCTTCAATAACTCCTCCCCAAACGTTTTTGGACCATCTGTGCTGGTTATCAACTTGCCTGAAAAAGTGAGGATTCTCCGAAGCACAATAAAGGAAATTATGCCTGAATAAAACATTATCGAAGAGAGTAGCATCTTCTTGTATTTTACCTCTTGCCCAATTACAATTATTTAGTTCCTAGTGAATTTGAATGTGATGCATGAAACATTTTTTTTTTAAGATTCGACCAACAAGAATGTCGGCTTATTCCTACTGAAGATTTCATTTCTCTCTGACTATTATGGGGATCCTCAATCGTTGCCTGCACCATAGATAATTCATTTTCTTTGTTCACAACATTTTTTGTTCGTTCATTTTGTTATATTATACATTGGCAGGTTCTACAAATGTATCAAGCAGGTTTTGGAAGTTCTTAACTTCAGGAAGCCTTCTTTTAGGATACCGTTGGTGATAAATTCAATTGGCAAGCAAACAATTTATTTCCGACTCGCTCAAAACAAAAATCATGTCTACAAGTTTTTCTCTGTTAAAATTCATTTTGAAAAACTCCAAATAGTGACTTCCGATAGCTGCGATAAACATTTGTTTGTGCAAGGTAATTGATGCCGAACTGAGGCTTTATTGTTTATCGAATAAAAAAACAACCAATATAATTTGTAAGCAAAACATGAATAAAAAATATATGTGCTGGGCGAGACCGAGATACAAACATAAAATGACCTCATATGCTATTTTTCTGGACAACATGTGGATTACCCACAAAAAAAATTTGTTTTTCAATTCTACATCACTGTAGACACATATACACGGTATATCATTTGAAAAAATTGAGAAAATTCCATTTTAAATAGTTTCAAATTGAAAAATCATTTTTGGCCACCCTGTATACTTTTAAAAAGTGAAAATTATTCAGAAACATTACACAGATGTCTTGTAACTGATGTTGATATTATTTGTTCTTAAAATCCATGTTTGGCTGTAGTGATTTTTTCAATATGCATCTGCAGATGGCATTATTTTAACAAAAGAAAAATCATTATATTCAAAAAGTTGGGAAATAGTATAGGAGTGAAAGGAGACTAGAAAGAGGATTCAAATAATGTGCTGATATAAATGGTATTCCATTTAGAAAAAAGGCACTTTACCCTGTAGAAACTAGCCCTGTATATTCAAAAATAATTTCCGCTTGTAGATTTTTTATCTAGTTTACTTATTTTCTTTTATCAAATTTCTAGCTATCACAGACCTCGTGTTATCGTAGTCGGACACACCATTGTCCCACCGTGTATAATTCATGTTCAGTTTTACTTGTTCAGTTATAAGAGCGCGAACAAAATTTCAAGTATACATACACATTTCACAATGACAATGAAGTTTCACGTGGTATAATAATTTATTACTTTATTACTTACAAAATATTTAAAGACCATCAATCCGCCAATTAAAAGTAATGATTTGGTTTATGTTTAGTTTGGCAGGTATATGTTTCAATCATGATCTTGTTCCCAATCATTTTGATATAACGAATTTTATCCCACTAAATATTTTCTGTAGTGGAACACAAAATATTCTCCTAGAAGAAAAACGTTCAGTTATCTAAAAACCAATTGCAATTTCCCATTATAACACAATTACATAATTAATTATAAACTTATATTCAGAATAAGGCTGGGAATTTTCCAGATTTTAGTATTCGAATATTCATTCGAAAAAATATTCGAATATTCGAACTATTCGGATATTCGAATATTCGGATTATTCGAATTATTCGAATAGGTATTCGAATTATTCGGATTATTCGAATTTTTCGAATAGGTATTCGAATTATTCGGATAATCGAATATTCGAATACTCGAATAATCAGAATTATTCGAATGGGTATCCGAATAATCCGGATCCTCGAATATTCATTATTAATAGGTATAGCACTGAATACTAGTAAATAGTGAATACTCTATTTGAGTATATGGTTGGATAGACCACAATAATAGTGGTGACGTAATCCACTAAGCAGGCAATTTGATTTGCTTTCCATACCCACAATAGGGTATGTCTCCTATATATGTGCTTTAAGGGTCAGAATTATTTAGTTATTATTTTATTTTAGGATTGAGGCGCTATTGTAAAACGTGCCACTAATGTGGACTATTTATATATTTGGATTTTAGAATAGGTACCCACCTATACCTACTATCTACCCACTTTGGTTGGATGCATACTGCATACCGATTCGTACATAATTTAATAATATATTTTAATATTCAAATTTACTCTAACATAATCGAATATTCGAATACTCGAATTTATTCGAGCATTCGAATATTCGAGTATTCGAATTACCAAATATTCGGTATTCGAATATTCGAATATTTCGAATATTCGAATAATTTCCCATTAGAATAAGTCGTATTCGAATAATCGAATATTCGAATACTCGAATTATTCGTATTCGATTCCCAGTCTTAATTCAGAACTCAGCAACAAAAATTCATTCAAATAAAGTACCTATGTATATAGGTATCTGAGGTAGTAGTGTCGGAAAATTCTTTAACTTCTTGCAGAAAATAGGTGACTCGACTTATCTGGATGTTTATCTGAAGCAGCGTTTATAAAACGAGGAAACTTGAGATATCTACTAGAAGTAAATAAACATGTGATCACTAACATCCTACTTTTGTATGCATTTGTTTTTGCTATTTCAGTTACTTATCTATTTGAAGGGTACAGGCTAAGAAGGGGAAATATCAAGAAATACAAATTGTTCAGGAGAACAATTTCAAAGTTTGAAACCCCATTCATTTGAGTCCAAGTAACACCGATGGAATTTGCAAGTAGAATATAATAGGTTATGTAACTGACGATTGAAGTATAGACCTAATTATTGCAAATTATATCCCAATTATCTTATAATGGACAAAAAATCATATATATACAATAAGTAATGCACAAGAAGGGGGAATGTCAGACTTTCTTTTACAAATTTAATTACTTCATTGCGAAAAGTATAAGACAAAATGATCGCAAAAGATAAACAGAAATTTGACAGTTGTAGTATGTATTAAATAAATAAACAAAATTTTCCTTAATTAAATTAAACAAATATATTAGAAAAAATAATCGGTTTTAGCTGAAAAAACTCATTCCCTCTTTTTCATTGTTAATTTTGGACCCCTTTTTATAGTGATTTTGAATGGGTAGGCGCAGTTTCTTTCATAATGTGTGGCAGTGAAGAAAAATACACGGCAGCATTTAGGTTGAGACAAAATTTCATCAGGCACTGTAGGTTTTAAAATATGTCCGAATGTATAGGTAACAATCCTATAAAATATCTTTATAAATAATAAAACGAAACAAAATATTATTAATAACTCATACTATTGTATAAAGAACCTGGTAACTCAAACTCATTAGTAAGTATATTTTTCTGCCTCTTTTTAGGTCAATCAAAATTGAAGTTTCCCATGCACCATTCTAAGATGAGTGATGGTAGACCAATCTGTATGATCCTTGACCACTTTAAATTCACGGATAAGGCGCGTCTTCATTGGACATTTTTTTTCTGTAGAACGAACACTCCAACTTTTAAAGAAGTCATGAGTCACATCCACATCAAAAGGTTTCGGTTTCATTCTAGCAGTTCTGAAAACTTCAGCCCATTCACTTGGTAGTTCGACATGGGACTTTTGATGTATTAAACCGAAATCCTTATCACACTCTATAAATGAATGACCTCGAATTGGAAAAGTAATGTGATTGAAGTCGAATATTTTCTGGACATGGACTAAATGACGAAGGTGACGGAAGATGGTAGAATTATTGTTTTGACCACCGCATGAGTCACAAAGTATATCCACGGTTCTAATATGGTTGGACAGAAAATTATAAAAGAAATGATGTAATAATGAGCAAACTTCGTTACTGCCCTTATGCCCATTTGTTTCGGGGTAAGTGTAAAAAATACTTTCAGCAGTTGATAGAACCTGATTGTTGAAAGAGTAAATAGATAATTGGCGTTTATAATACACGTCATTCATGCTAATATTTGGTACAGGATGATTTTTCGAAAAATCCACGCATATCGCTTCACGATCGTTCTTTGTTCGGCTGGACATCATTGCAGCCTTTTTTCCCGTGTAAAACTGCTGAGCTTTAATTCTATGAAGTTTATTTTCCGTCTGAAGTTTTTTTATCTCAGTATCTTCTCTTTCTCAGAATCATTATTAGTTCGTTATGTTCTTTATTTGAATTTCAAAAAGATTTTAACTTTGCCAAGTATTCATCGCAGATACTGCAAGTGTTCGATCTTCGATAGCCAAAAGAAATATTAAAATATTGTGAGAATATCGTTTTATAGGTTTCATATGACACAGTATATTTTTGATCTTTATTAATATCTATGTACTTGTTGAACATTTTTTTTGATATTTAATTCTTTGGGTAAGTATATCTTCGAAGAATCTTGTAGATTGTAATTACTTGGACGCTTTTTAAATGATTTAGTGTGATCAATCACTAACTGTTTAGCTTAATTATTTAACTTTTGTGGCCTATTTAAATGTTTTCCACACTTGTCGATTGGTGTTGTTCCAGTAAGTTTGAGGGATTTTATAATACTTCAAGTTTTTTTCATTAATAGCGTGTAGAGAAAGAAAAGCTCTGTGACAAACAGACACTTCAGTCGTTACGTCCTCTACCGTAAATCAAACACGGTAAGAAAACGAGCCATCGTGAAATATTGCATTGCATTCTTCTTGGCGTGGACGCCTGTTTTGTACAGGTAAAACATTGATCAATTCAGATAAATAAATATTCTGCTCATCTATGGATTTCAATAAATTGAATGCATTTATGATTTTTACCCTTGCATCGACCGAAACAGTTTAAAAGCAACGTAATCGTTTGCACTTGCAATCTTCCCCAGTCTCGTTGCTTTGAAAGATTAGTTTCTTAGATACCTCTGTCAGTTATCCAAACCTTTTCTTCTTTTTCCCTTGACCTTCGAGTACATAGGTTGGACTATCACTGTCAATAAAGTTCATTTTATTCATAATAATGTAACAACACTAATTTACACAGTAATAATAAATTTTTTCAATATTTAAAATGAGACACAATCCCAAAAACAACGCCGGTTTCGCGGGTTTTAACTACCTAACTAAGCGATCCGTTTAGGTAGCATGTAATCATAGCTAAGATTTCCCTTTCTTATATTGTAGCGAACTCAAAACCACTAAAATCCCTAGTTACATAGTCGTGGTTCTAAAATGGTGAATACTGTCTATTTTATGATCAAAAACTTATGAATTTTAACGTTAACTTTCTTTGACGACATAAAATTTTAAAGGTTTGAACTGACAGTAATTCAGATAGAAAAATACCTATATGCTTTAAATTGCTTCTAATTTTAAATTGAAATCTGTGCTCAGCTGAGCTGAGCTTTAATTTTCGTAGTTTGATATTAATTTCCTATTTTATTACTTATGAAAGTCGAGTTCATATACTACAAATTTTATTACAAAACCAGTTTTACTTTAATATTACCCACTGTCGATGCATTTAAACGGTTTGAATTTTTTCACATAAAGATGATTTTAGTCCAAAGAAAACTGGAGAAAAACAACTCGGACTCGCGTAATTGTGTCTACATTAACAAATATCTGTCAATCGGTTTGTGTATACATTAAAATAAATAAAAAAAACTGCCGAGAAGATTATCAAATTTAAAATTTGAGCTTTGTAGTAATATAACAATATAGGAATTTTTTTTAACATATCAATTATCACTAGAAATGGTGGTATAAGACATTTTTGCGAATGACCTTTAATAGAAGAATTGAGTATGAAAACATGTAAATAGATATTAGTTATTTTCTGATTTCTAGATTTTTTAAGTATGTAATGACATTTTATTTATGTGAAACATGCTAAATATATAATTTTGTATTACTTCACACAGGTACACATAACTATTTGAAAACTGAATTGTACATTTAATTAGTATATAAAATGAAACTTGGACTAGTAATTGCTTTTCAATCAGTAATGTATTCTTTGAAGAAACATGGCTTTCATTTCTTTGATAGGATTTAATCGATGGATACATAAAAAAGTGTTTTGTATGGTTATTATGACCTATATAAGTAAGTATATTATTTTCCGTTAGGTTGATATTTTTATGTTAAGAAGTAATTTATTGGTTGAAGGAAAACATAGAAATAATTGACCTACACCTTAGGAAAGTTGAAATAAAATACTGAAATTTTTTTTAATGTATTCTTGCAGTCTATAGGGTCTTTCGTAAAGCTACGACAAAAACTTAAATAGATATTTCAGAGAAATATAAATATAATAAAAATATACTTATTTTATACCTTTTATTATCAATGGTTTGAGAAATTTTACTAAAACTTGGCACATGTTGATCAACAATAACGAGTGTTTACTTTCAGTGCTAAAAGAGTTTAGCACTGAATTTACTTTTAATTTTTCAGGAGAAACAAAAAATATTCTATTTGTTCTTATCAATTCGTGAAGACTTGTATGAAAGTAGATTAGATTAGATTGCAAGTGACCTATTAAAGCCCTAGTGTCCTCTCTTCACTGCAACTTAAAAGATCTTTTGTAATATCTACGTGTATGTACCCATCGATTTCTAGGCTTCTGAAGAAGCCTAAATCTTTCCTGGAAACTGTGATTCCCACTTCTTCAGGTATTGTGGATACCTGCTCCAAACTTTTGTAGCTTTTGGAGTATTAGGACTTTGCATGAGCAAAGTATATGTTTCGGTTTCTGTTTCATCTCTACAGAAGTGACATTTGTCGCTTTCAGTTTTGACGATTTTTTTGAGAGTGTATTTCAGTAGGCAATGATCTGCGAGAAGTTATTATCCCTAACCCTGGTTTGCTGAGTTCGAGTAGCGCTCTATCTCTTTTTTGCGAGAAGTTTATAAACTTTCTCGCTTTTCCTTGGCCTGGAGTTAATTTCCAGTAGGAAGACTTATGTTCATTTTCCCATTTTCTGATTTCGTCTGTTGTGTGGCTTTTACATATTCCACAAAATGGTTCTGGTCCGATAAATGATGATCCTGCACCTTTCCTCGCAAGGCTACGACAATCTCAATCCCCTTCTATTCCTTCATGTCCTGGCGCCCACATCAGGTAGCCTTGTTGTTCCTTGCCAGTTGTTTTACTATTGTAGGTATTCTCAGACTGTTAGGCTTACAACTAAAGGAACTTAAAGCTTTAAGTGCTGTCTGGCTGTCTGAGTGAATATGGATTCATGGTTTTCGTATGCCTCTTTTAATGTATTTTCGGGCGCAGATGTCTATGGCTTGAATTTCCACCTGAAAGATGGAGGATGTTCATCCAAAGGCTTCTGATAGCCCACATCTGTATGGAAGTAACTTCTATCCTCACATGTAATTCAAAATTAGTTACATATTTGTATGAAATTAATTACGTTAAATCAATTTAAGGATAGAAGTATTATTTTGGCGAAAATATTATAGTACTAAAATAAACTGAAATGATAACCAAAAGAAATTTGCTTATAATACTTC
The DNA here is from genome assembly GCA_029963845.1 of Rhamnusium bicolor. NCBI lineage: Eukaryota > Metazoa > Arthropoda > Insecta > Coleoptera > Cerambycidae > Rhamnusium > Rhamnusium bicolor. The sequence goes on along the minus strand of JANEYF010002799.1, from coordinate 164,092 downwards.
TTATTCCTGCACAAAGAGTTGTAATTCTCAAAACTACTTTCAGCAAATAGCAATCTTCAGCACGAAAATATAAACATACGATGATTTAAAAATGATAAATATTCAGAAAATTAAATTTCAAATATTAAGAATTCACAAAAAGGCGAACATATAGGACATAGACAGCTTCTGTGTCCGAAACAAGGTCGCTATATTTCAAAAAACTGCTTCTTTCTTCAATTATCAACGGTAAATGACGACCTGACTTGAATGAAGGAAAGGATATTGTACTGGAGAGAAATATGGAAAAGAGTCTATGGGAACAAGATTTGAAAGATGTTTCTGACGAAATTGGCATGTTGAAGAGAATACTGTGGAAATAGTACAAGAATTTACATATCTAAGTAAGATGAACGATATCCAGGGTCTAACATAAGAAATAACGGGATTATAAAAAGAAATCATGAATTCCAAACTGATACAAGGATACAACAAATTTGTTATATGGTATACAAAACACTAATAAAACCAGTCGTCACTTAAGATTACGAAATGTGGATGCTCATCAAGAACAGACGATGTGCTAGCCATTTTTTAATGGAAGAATCTTTGATAATATTTGGGTTAGTAGGAGAAAACCACATATGGTGGGTTAGGACATCAATATGTTGAAACAAAGACCTAAATATAGTAGAGTTTGTCAAGACACATCAGCATAAATGGATGGGATATGTTGGGAAATTGAGTGAATGGCAGTCAAGAATAATAATGAGGTGGCAACTTGCAGGTACGTGACTCGAGGATTACAAAAGACTAGCGGAAAAACGTACAAAAAATGTAAAGGAACTATTTGATATAAAATATTGTGAGAAAGTGGCAAAAAGATCGAGATGGATGGACAAGAATGATAAAGGACGTGTAGAACCATTGGAAGAAGATGCTATCTGGTGATTATTAGGAGTGGTATTCCAGCAATAAATACATCACAAATAGAAAGTGTGTTATTTAGTCGCAGTAACATGAAAATTGTAATCTGTAGTAAATTAAATTCCTAGGAGTCACCTTAGACTTCAACGCATCTTGGAAAAATCACAAAGTGCCATTACAAACTCTTAATTATATCGGATACCATTCTAGTCTGAAGGACATGTACCAACTTCTGCTAACTTGATTGGCGAGTGAAATATATGGTGTTTTATGGAAATCTACATCAGTGTCATCAAAGTTTCCAACTCACATCAGGACATATGACAAGTTGCAATAACGTATTTTGAGTCGAAACACTACTACTACTATTTGCATTTATTATTAATAGGCGGAGTCTGATTTCTTATATATAGGGTGGGGCAATAGTGAGTCCGACTTCGATATATCGAGTTCTATGACAGCTAGAAACTTGATTTAAAAACATAAGTAAACTAGACAAAAATATTTATAACCGGAAATTGTTTTCGAATATGCAGGGCGGGCCCAGACATTTTTTAAGTGAAATGCAATGTATATCAGAACATTTTTTGAATCCTCTTTGTGGTCTCATTTCACTTCTGTATTATTATTGACTTTCTCCCAACCACTTGGATGTAATGATTTTTTATTGTTGAAATTGTACCATTTACACGTGTATAATAAAAATATCTCGACAGTCACAACTATCGATTTTTGAACTGAATTTTCTCAATTTTACTTCTCACCCCTCAAAGTGAGGAAGTTGTTATGTATTCGTGAAAAAAATTTGTATTGAATTTCTGGACGAATCTCGACGAATTATGACAATACACAAAATTTTAGACAGAAAAAATTTTCCGTCTGTGTGTCTGTTTGTGTGGTTCCCGATAGCAGCTACAGTTTTTGAGAAAAAGCTTTCAAATTTGGTGCACACATTCTAGAGGTCAAGGAAAAGATTGATTTCGTTGATGAGCTAAATCGGTCTGAATGTCTAAAAAAATATTAGTGACACTCCACCAATGTGACTTTTGAAAAGTCAAAATGTGACTTTTTTGAAACGTCAAAAATTACTTATGTGATGTAGAATTAAAATACGAATACTTTTTGTACGTACATTTCTATTGCTCTTTGTGGCCATTATCAATTTAATGAACAATAACTACAAAACTCAGCAATAAAAATTAAAAATGAGGGTTCTTTTCAAATAATTCAAGAGAAGGTATTATAATAAGCGTGGTACATGATGCCCATAAAAACATCACACCGACAACAATCCAAAATTTGAAGGATAGAATTATAAATCCTTTTAGAAGTATCACTCGGGCAATTTCATGAACATTGGAAACTTTATTCTAAAGATGCATAGAAATGTGTGTCAATCAAAATTGACAACATGTGGAGTACCATTTATAATATCGTCTGTTGATTTACAAAAATATATATATTTTTAATTTTTATTGCTAAATTTTGCAGTTATTGTTCAATAAATCGAAAATAGTTACAAATAGTCATAGGGATGTACATACAAAAATGTTCGTTATCCAATTCTACATCACATCACCCAAAAAGATACAGGGTGTTCTATTTGAAAAAACTGAGAAAATTCAGTTCAAATAGTTGTAAATTTAAAAATTATTTTTGGCCACCCTGTCTACTTTTAGGAAGTAAAAATGGCTGAGTGTCATCACACAGATGTGTCATAACTGGTGTTACCATATTTTTTCTTAAAATCGATAATTCGAACTGTAGTGATTTTTTTAACATGCACGTGTAAATGGCATAATTCCAACAAAAAAAAGTCATTACATCCAAGTGGTTGGGAGAGAGTCAATAATAATGTAGGAGTGAAAGGAGGCCATAAAAAGGTTTCAGAAAATGTTCTGATATAAATAGCATTCCATTTAAAAAATGATAGTTGACCCTGTAGTATCGTCTTGGCTCACCCTGTATATTCGAAAATAATATCCGGTTTTAGACTTTTCTATCTAGTTTATTTACGTTTTTTTAAGTCAAGTTTCTAGCCATCATAGAACTTGACATATCGAAGTCGAACGCACTATTGCCCCACCCTATACAAAGATAAGAAGCATTCTACACTCAACCTGGAAATGCCAACACAAGCCAACAATGCTCTGGTTAAAAATTTAGAGATCATGATAAAGAACAATTCAAAAAATTAAAAATCGTAGCTGAACCTTGCAAATAAATATTTCAGCGTCCTTTATATTCATTAAGTACCAGAGACCAATTACATTTTTATAACATTGGAACACAAGAATAATTTAAACAATAATTTCTTACGACTTACTGAAGGTAGGGATAGTTCTGGTTACAGTGGAGTATAGTTGTACAGTTAGTTTTTTTTTGAAGTAAATGTCCATTGGTGTAATTCGATTTAAAAAGAAAATAATAAATGAAGAAGCTAATTATAACATAAAAGAATTTACTCATACTTATTTAATGTTTGTTGCCTACTTGCTGTCTTCTTCTTCCTCAGCAATCATTTGTCCACTCCTAGACATAAGCTTCTCTCACATGTTTCCATACTGTCCTGTCCTTGACCGTTTAATACCATTTCTTCCGCGCTCGTTTTTTAATATCATCTAGCCATCTTTCTCAGGCTTTCCAATACTTTCCTTCATCTCTCTGTCTCTGTGCGATATTTTTTCATGTTCACTTGTATTTTTGCCTAGCCACATGACCTACCCATTACCAGTTGAGTTCAGCTACTGCAAATTTCAGATGATTTAAGTACGACCCATTGACGTTGATGACTTTATTTTCCTTGCCAAATTTCTTGAATACTTGCTGTCAGTTATCAATATTGTGGGTAATTAACTTATTCAGAAATAAAATGTGATTTGACAGAAAGGTAAGACTATGAGTATTATTTTAGGAAACTGTGACTTAAAACAATGTAAACATAATACGGAGAATTTTAGGTAAAATGGTAGTTTAGTTTAGTTGATGTTATTTTGGCACATCTTTCAAAACAATTTCTCTAGGATTTAACCTCTAGATTTTTCCTAAGATTATGACATAAAACAAAATATGTACTCCCCACTTTGTTTAATTAGCAAAATATTCATATTTAAAATTCTCAGTGTTTTATTACATTTGCCATGATATCAGGTTATTTCATAGAATATTTTTTCGGTTCTCCAATATCTTGTATCCAGAATCTGCAAGTCAGGACTTATAAATGAGCAAGGGGCGAGAAAGCTCTCTTCATTCAAATCCCTCGTAATATCCATTATCACAGAGGCTCTGTGGGCCAAACGTTGTCTTGGTGGAAATGAATGCCTTCAAGTTTGGACGCTATTGTGAATTTTACTCTTGCAATAGTAATCTGAATTGATAGTCCTTCGCACCCTAAGAAAATCAATAAGGATAATGATTTGAAGAATTTCAAGGTCAACCTCTTGGAAATAGTACAACGAAGTGGTTTCGTTGATTAAAGGATACTACAAATTGTTATTGCTTATACGTGAGCGAAAACATTATGTAGTAATAATTAACATATTGTCAAATTTCAAAGCAATAGAATAATTGTGATTTTTTAAACTAAAATTAGATTATTTCATATATACTATCTTTTAAGTAAATATTACGTCAAAAAATGATTAAGGGAAGTTGCTCAAAGTAACATCGTGTAAACGAATTTTGCAAACAATCGAATCTTCTTTTAAATAAATTGCATTTTTTTAAATACATTAAATTATCATCATCAAAATCGTGTCAAGGAAGATCATTTGAATATTTAATTTATTGGTTTCTTTGCTCTCTCAAAACAATGGGTAAAACAAGCGTTTATTCCCTTAGGATTTAAAGTCGTCAAGGAAACCAATGAACAGCACAAACATAACGTAACTTCAACATTTTTATTATGTCAAACTTTTAATGGTATAAAGAACAAAAAATTAAGAATCAAACATATAAACCATAGGATGTAACATGTCAAATTAAAATTAATATTAATAAGGTAACTTTCAGTTCGTAATATTTGGTAATTAGTAATATGTAGTCATATTTAGTAATATTTAATAATCTAAACGTCAAACAGAAATGAATGAAAAATATATCAAATACGTAATTAAATACAAGGATACCTAGATAAACTTGGAGTAAAATACAAAAGATTCGTAGCCAATTACTGCTCTTCAGTTTTTACATTTTTTGCAATAAAAGTTGTTCCCGTTCATGCAAAAAATACTGTATACACATCAGGAGTAAAGTGTGTTTTAGGCTCTTGCACTATTCATGCTAGGACTAAAACACATTTTACTCCCTTGGTGCATAAAAAACTATTAAATAAATTTCACTAAAATCTAATAGTTATCTACATAATTGTCTATTAGAATTATATGTTTTTTAATTCAATTCAATTAGAGACGCATTGTCTCTGCAAGTTTCTTTATACGTTTTCCAAATTCATTAAAACTGAGCTGATTCTGCGGTTGGCTTTTTGTTAAATATTATTAACATAATTATCTATTATTAGAATTATATGTTTTTTAATTCAATTCAATTAGAGACGCATTTTCTCTGCAAGTTTCTTTATACGTTTTCCAAATTCATTAAAATGGAGCTGATTCTGCGGTTGGCTCTTTGTTATATATTATTAAATATTTTAAATATATGAAGAAAATTTGCTTTTTAATGTTAATGCTAAAGAATAAGGAAATTCGGTTATTCATTTAAATGATCACTCTGTGTATCAACTCTTTTAAATTGTGCCAAAGTTGAAGAATATTTCTTAAAATAATACTTTTTATTTGTCATCTAAACAACTGTCATATTACTGTTTGCAGATAATTTGTTGCTTTTCATAATCTAACGATAAGACAGAAATACTGCCTATCGTTCTGCCTTTTTAAATGTTATTTTGTGTATTCAGTATCAACACTGCTTCCGCAATGCAAGCAAAAGGATTAGCGGTGAACATCAAGTATCAAGATAAGAGAGAAGTTATCTTTCGTTTTCTGTTACTAACATCTATTTGCGAAAAGGGTCAAATTATTTGTACACTAGATTATGTTTACAAATAACAGTAAAATTTTTTGAATAGCCAAAACAGTGTTACTTGTTTTAGTTGATTTTTGTCACTATAAGTTCTTTGGGACATATAAAACAAGTTTTTTTATAATACACGTATGTGCTGATATGATAAAAGAAAAATGTAAAATAAGCTGTGAAACATTCTTCATACTGTGGATAAAATCTGCTTAAAATACTTTAACAAGATGAAATATACCGCTGGAAATTTTAAGTGAGTAATTTAAAATTATAGTGAACCGTAATAATTTCAACATAGTTTTTCGATATGAATGATTTTTTCAAAAATGTGGCTGTAAATGATTGCGCTGTAATTTTGAGGAAAGCTCCTTGTTATCCACTTTCTTAAAGAAATTATACAGGGTGAAACATAACTACGTGTTTTTTAGTTAAACATGATAGATGATTTGAGATGATGATGTTGTAATCTACGTAATTTTACAAGGGGCTGCAAAGTAGATACAGAGAAAAAACAATGATGAAAAGACAACAAAAGTTTCGAGTTAATTAATATTGCACTTATTGTTAGATATGTTCAATACAAACAGTAGTAAATAAGTCCACAAAATTTAACCAGATCGCGTTCTTACTCTAACTCTGCCAACTACAACTTTTACTGTATAACTATGACTGCCTAGAGAACATCTCTCAAAGTGGTACTGAATAAAAAGGAAGAAAGTGTAGTGTCACTTTGGTTACATTGAATTTAAAAATGACAACATTTTTAAAGTGCAGAAATTACGTTAACCTAAACTTGTTTCCCTTTGAAACTTACTTACTTCTACTTCTAAGAAAATACTGAGCTGTGCTATATGTGACTTTTACAAAACACAGGATCAGCTCAACATACCTATGAAAGAGGTCACACAAGAATAACAAGAATACCAAGAATACATAGGTATGTTATGCGCGAGTCTCCTAATGAATTCACCAAAACTCAAAAACAGAGTACAAGAAACTCACAAGTTAAGAATTTCTTCCAAAATCATTATAAATCTATTATAGTTGAATGGTCAGCGGTCTAATAGGCATCACAAATTGACCAGAGATAGAAGAAGTCTGGTTTTTCGCTCAAGAGAATATGAATTGGGGTTTGCAAGAGTTGTCCTAGTGCTTATTTACTGTTGAGTCTAAAGTCACTTTCTATTACGATTATAACCGAGTATTTGGTGAAGAGTTGGAGATAGATACGAAAAAAGTGTTCGTTCGATCAAATATCTTATGGAGGAGTTTCCATGACAATATGGGGTGGAATCTATTTTGGTATACGAACGGAACTTTCGGTATTCATCAGTAAACGCTGTACGGTATCTGGAGGTTTTGTAAGAAAATATTCCTCAGTTTGCAAATTAAATTAGTAATGGATTTGTATACGTGGATGATGGGTTAGGTTAGGTTAGTTTTCGTGACTGGGTCCTCATGTGACCTCCACTGTGACCATCAGCATGCTTGGCTTAATGTGGCTCACTCCTAGTTATAATCCACCCAATAAGTTCAGTCTCTTAATGAAACTGATAACTTTATTGGGTGAGAGTGTGTTCAGATCCTCTGGCAACAGTTGCCCTGTGCCAAATATTGAAATTCGGATCCTTTCCATTATTTAACATGGTCTACCTTCTCATCATCCTCCAGGCATATGCGACACTTGGCGTTTACCATCAGGCCGAGTTAATGCAGATATCGTTTAGTCGGCAGTGTATAGTATATAATAATTAGCTTAATAGAATAATATGACTAGCTTGCTCCCCAGATTACAATTCTATTGAACATAATATGGTATCTGTTGAAATGCGTCTTTCTAATCTGTACCACCTCAAAATATTGAAGAACTTGTTATTGCAATTCCTGAGACAAATTCCACAAGGACTAATATCCTGGAAGTTACCCTGTAACTTCCAGGATGCCTCGACGATGTGACGCTGCAACAAGAGCATGTGGGGGTCCAACCAGATTTAATGTGTATTCTTGTTTTAATTGCTTGTACTTTTCTATAACTAAACAATTTGTTGATTTTTCACTGCTTCTTAAATAAAACAAGATACACAAAAATGCATGGTATTAAAAAAAATCATACTTTTAAAACTAAAGCAGAGCGCAGATTTTCAACAAAATATTTTTTAGTGCAAGAATTGAAATTTTATTAATTACCCGTCATACCAGGTCAACTATCAAATATTACTAAAAATACCACGTTATATTTCTCTCTGAATAATTTTTTTAAGAAAGTGTACAACAAAAAGCTTTCCCGAAAATTACAGCATGGTAGTTTGCAATAAAAATTTTGAAAAAATCGTTCGTCAATAAAATTGCCTAGCAATGATTATAGTTCCAAGCTCACTATAATTTTAAGTGAGTCATTTCGTGTTTCCAGCAGTGTATATAGAAATTGTCCCAGGCACAATTTGTCAAAGGTGATTTACACAAAATCTATACAGTATATTTAGGAATTGGAGCAATGCGAAAGAACCGATCAAAGTGTATGAATGAAATACAGCTTTATCTATAATTTAACTATATATAGAAATATGTACAAAGGCAAATAGGGCAGCTATATACTATACTAAAGAAACTTTTATAAAAATCAAATCTTGGCAATATTACTTCAAATACTATCTATTTTATAACTTTATTGATATTTTTATAAAAGTACAATGTATTAAACATTTCAGACACTTGTAATTATCACTGTAAATATTATACTTAATAAGGAAATAAACATAGTTCGTATAAGTGTTTTTTTATTATTATTGTCACATAAGAAAAATCTACCAATATAAAGAGTGGTAAGCTAAAAACGAAATTTCTCTAGCAATATATATATATTTATGCCCATCTTGTGCCTCCATTTTATGTATATTTTGTTTAAGGAGTTTGAGGCTCACCACTTCTGAAAACATAAATGGCATTTTCAAATTTAGCACCTCTGAGTAGTTTTGTAATAAATATGGAGAGAATTTTAGGTATTCACTGCAGAGACAGCTTTTACATATAAATAATAATTGTAACGACCATGTGTTTTCGCCCTGTGATTTATAATATAGTAAAACCAAGATACAAAAAAACAAAAGTTAGTATACAAATGCATTTATTAAAGCAAAACAAAGTGACACTTCCTCCGGGCGGGGAAGCGAGTGATTAACTAGAACAGTTATTTTTAAAAGGTACTTAAAGCTAAACAAGTTCATAAACATTTGGCAATCACCAATTTAACTGATAGTTATCGTCCAATATACGTAAGGGATTTTTGTGTTAGGCGCCACTCTTTTTTAAAATATGATTTTATCAAAGTTCTGGCTAATCGAACCCACTGTTACCGTTCAAAAAAGGGAACAAAAACGGGTAACTAATTACAACCGTCTCTCAGGACGTTTAACCTCAATTTACAAAAAGTCAAATACATGTTATACTTAAAGTTCAGAAATGTTGACAGATTTGCATATCTCTAAGGCAAAATTATTTGTTGCACACTAGCGAGCACTTCCTGCTGACACCAGTGGACGTCGCAGCGTTGCTAGGTACCCAGTTTTATAATTTAGGAAAGCTGACCTTACCAGTGGTTGTGCACAGCTCCAATATATTTTAGTTTCTTACTCACAGAGCTACCAACACACTTGGGCAACACCTTCGTAGCTGATACGCTAAGCAATACTTCGGTTCAAATAAAATCTCAACAAAATACTCGGACTCACAAACAACTGCAAAAATCCAGGTCACGTATCTTCTCTCGCCCGTGGCTCATCACTGTCTCAAACGTAAACAGAAAAAAGATACAGTAACATATATATCCATACAGCGCAACAGGTCCACCTCGGACCGCGGTTCTAACGCATCTCCCCGCATTGTCTGTCTTTCGCGCTCAAAAACAGTGCATGAAAACATCGTCCGATCAGCGCGAGCACTAGCTAAAAAAATGTCTTGCAAAATACAATTGTCACAGTAGCGCCACGCTACAGGGGTAATACAACAATGTCTAACAAAATTATTCTAATAAAATCTGGAATTTAAGATATAACTCGAACATTTTATTTAATTTACAGTGAATGTAGCCCAAATTATTTATTAAAAAAAAACGGACCGTTACATAATATAATTTAAACACCAGATGTAACATTCCCAAACAATATAAGAAATAAAGAAACGACCAAATGTTTTACCTGCAAAAGATGTACTGCAACAAACATGTAGAGGGCGATTCCTATAACGTTCTCACCCTAATTTTTTGGTTGGTCTTTGGAATTAAATTAAAAGTGTTTAACGTAGCTTATAGTATTTTTCCCAAGGATTTCGAAAATTTCAATAAAAACAGTTGAAAGACAAATAAAAGTGGGAAAAACAAAGCAATGTTTTTTAAATTTTTACAATTTTGGAAAAAGATTAAAATTCTCTTTTTTAAAAATATATCATATATATTTACCTTCATATTTAATAAAACACTGATAAAAATAATTGAAATAATTTAACACCGAGTTGTTTTTAAATATTTTTTCAACTGTAACTTAAACAGTTTGTGTAGTAACTCTTTACGTTGATTAAAAGTTTAAAAAAATGCCTTAATCAGGAGAAGAAAAAAATATATATAAGAATGTTATTTAATAAGATTTTGAAAAACAAAATAGAGGATTTTGGGAAAGTGGATCAGTGCACAAAAGAGAAAATAGAAATAAACATAAAACTGTGTTAACAGCAGAAAATTAGATAAATATTACACTTTATTTTCAGGAAAATAATTCAGAAAACTTTAAAAATGTATAAATATACGCCATACAAAATACAGCCAGTATAAATATTATATGAAGATGATAAAAACAAATGTGTAGAATACGGCAATAATATTTTAAACAGATTTGCTTTGAACAATCATATATTTAAATATATATTATGAAGAGATGAAAAAATTTTAACACAGTAGGCATAATTTAATAGAAGTAATTCACATTGTTGGTCAGTAGTAAATCCACATAAAATATATGAAATCAGATTCCAAGGGAGAAATTTAATAGGAGTGGTGTGGCATAATAAACAATAAAGTTGTAGGCCCCATTTTTTTTATTGAAGCTTTGACTTGAGTCAGATATTTTCATTTACTTCAAAATGAAATAGAACAACATATTGACAGAATAGCGCCCATAGGTCTCTTAAATGATATTATTTGGCACCAAATATGCGCACCTGTGCATAATATCATACCTGTTTGGAATTTTTTAAATAACAAATACTCAGAGTGGAGAGTAAAGCATGGAACTATAACGTGGTCTCCAAGAAGCCCAGATATAAATTCACTGGATACTTTTTTATGGACACACTTGAAAACTGAAGTCTATAAAAATAGAAGTAACAGTGTAGAAGAATTGAAAGTTAAAATTTCGACAGAAATAAAAAATATAAATAATTTCAACATGTTAAAAAATGTAATGAATAATATGATAAATATGATATATATTAACGATATACTATTTGTGTCAAAAATAATAGAGGACATTTTGAACAGTTTCTTTATATATAAATGTTATTTGTTCGTTAAGATATTTGATGTTACTTGCTTGATTTCATGTTATTTCCTTTGTTAAATTTCAATAAAATTTAATTTATTCCTATAAATTATTTAAATTATTATTATTATCATCTTTTTTACTAAATATGAAGGTAAATATATATGTTAAGTTATATTTTGGAAAGAGAATTTAATTTTTTCCCCCACTTTTATTTCACTTTTAATTGTTTCCTTGTTAAAATTTTCGAAATCCTTGGAAAAATACCATAAGTTACGTTAAACATTTTTAAAATATTTCCAGTGACAAACCAAAAAATTGGGGTAAAAGCGTTATAGGAATCTCCCTGTACACAAAGAATGAACCGCCTCGGCGAGCCGGCGCAGTCGCAAGTGTGACAATATGAAATAAATCTCTTCTGTCTCCATTTCATTATTGTATACGATGGTGAACAACAGAGCGGATTTAAGGACAACAGTATTTAACTTTTTTTTTAAATGTTAGAGACATTTAAAAAAAAGTCGCAATTTGACGACATAAAACTTTGTTGCAGACGTTGTAAGAAAGGTCTTTTGTGGAAAGTTACACCAAACGTTATGAAACACATTTTCTCAGAAAAATGTGTGAGATGGTTCTACTGCTCAGCTAGCACATGATATACCTCGGATGTCCTTATATCTTCCCAAAATACCCCATTCCGGATTATCCCTAAATAGGTCCTCAGGATATCCCAAGAACTTAAATATTGGATATTTCTGGCTCGCTCAAAAATAGTGGTTCATTTATGATTCCCTATCATCCCGTCCAGGATAATCCCAACAATAAGTCCCTGGGACATCTCATGGACATAACTGTTCGATTTTCCAGGAACATCTAAAGTAATAAATCCTGGGACGTTCCAATAGGATGCAAATTGGGAACGATATCGCATAAGTATATTTAATAATAACAAATACCTACATAACTATTTAAGTAAATTTCTTATATGATTAATTAAAACAACGAATTTACGTAAGGAAATTTTCAAAGTACTCTGAATATCGAATAATAATATGTTCTACATTGCTTTAAATTCTTTAAAAAAAATTAAAAATAGAACAGTATTCTTCTTACAAAAAATTCATATAATTTATATTAGGTACCATATACCTCGCTTGTAAATCAAAACTTAGTAAACCATGAGATTAGCAAACATTTAATTCTTGACTTGCTATGTTGCCAAGAGGAAAGAGAAAAAATTGTTAACTTAATAATAAATTTCAAGTTGATTTCGATTATTTGTAATATACTCCTTCATAAACTCCTAGTTTCGCGTCAGAACGAAGGTAAATAGATTTTGCACAACGAGCTTTAGGTTCCGAGATAATCGACCTGAAAATATTTTTTCTAAATTACAAACTAGGTTCAGTTACTTGTGTTGCAGATGAGCATGGCGTAGCCGTTAAGCTCTGTGTTTCTTACGCAGCCGATGGGTGTTCTCATTCAACTCTAGGAATATTTATTGTTCATGTTTTTTTTTTTAATTTCTGTTAATTTATTTATTTTTTTTTAGTATCATTTACTATTAACGATTTATAATTAAATTTAATATACAAATTTCTATATAATGAATAAGTAAGTATCAATAATTAATTATTTGATCGGCAAAGTTGAACAGGAAATCGTGACTGTTGAAAAAATTATAATTTTTGCTGGTGAATTCAGGAATTTGCTAAAAAAAATTATTTTACATATCAAATAATTGCTTGTAATCGAATAATACACTAATCGGTTAGTGAATTATCTGTATCAGAATTATTTTAATACTACAGTTTTTGATAAAAATTTATTGTCTATGTAAACAATTGTAATTTCTCTTAACAAGCTAGGTTCTCAATGGTTCAGTGAATTAAGCATCAGGCTACTCAGACTGCTGGGTCGCTGATAAAGGTGCACATGGTACGGGCGTCGAAATACTACGCTAAGTGGAAGGTGAAGGTGAACATCGCCAAGTCGAAGGCTATTGTTTTCACTAGAAAAAGAATAAATAATAAAATAATTATATCTATTTCGGCGTAACTTTGGATAAAATACTTTATTTTAAACACGTTAACGAGACGATACGTAAAGTCAATTCCCTGTCCAGGAGTATATATCCCCTGATATTGTGGAATAACAGACTAAACAGGGATAAAAAAAAATAAATTTACTTGCTGATAGCGAGACCGGACTTAGTATATGCTGCGCCGGCCTATTGTTCTGCGAGCGTGACGACGTTACAGAAATTGTAGGTACTGGAAAACAAATTCCTTCGCCTCATAAGTAACTCAACAAGATATACCCCCATAAGAGAATTACGACAACTTTGCAACGACATTGTACCCATAGAGGATTTTATCAGAGATACTTCACAAAAATTTTACCTCTCTGATTGTACATTAACCACCAATATAATAAAAATAAGGGAGTATAAGGCGCCATTTCAAATAAAACACAAATTACCTTATCAATTGTTACCAATTTACAGAAAACATCTTTAGACCACGTTGCTCCTACAAAATGGGAAGACACTCCCATTTTATAAAAGGGACACCAAAATTCAAAATTTCTTCTCACCTTTGCCTTCTTTTCTTTTTGTTCATTTTTGTTATCAAAATTCTCCAAAAAATTTATTCCAAATTATATGCTAACCATCAGTAAATTGCGGCACATATTATATACACGAAATATCATTAAATACCCATAAATACGCGGAGTTGGACATTCCCGCTTCCCAATTCAGTATTGTTTTTTTTGCATTAGGCCATTAGCCATACAGCCAGACACAACATGGTGATATAGAGTTTTACCTATGTCTAACCTATACAAAAAGAAAGAGAGAAAAAAAAGAAAAAAAATATATGTGAAGACAGGCGAGGGAAAAAAACAAGGACACACGCTTCTCGTCTCATCAGGACATTGTTTTTATTATAACAAACAGTTTTAGAGGACCACTTTAGTATAAAGGTTTAAAGACACAGAGAAATAACAAAGGATACAGAACTAACCTATGCTGAATAATTTTCAAAGTAACATTTCTGTTTCAACTAAAAAACTGATAACGCAGTCAAACACTGTTTTACTATTGAGATTGAATAGAGAAAGTATATTAAACGGAGACTGAATATTGCAATTCATAAGATTGTTATACAATGTGTTGCTAGTTGCTTTGTTTTTCGTGCATTCACAGAAAATATGATCAAGGTCTCCTTTCAAGTTACATATTTCACAAATATCAGAGGGTACTACTTTTATTTTGTATAGGTGTGCTGGGTATCGAGCATGACCAAATTTCATGCGATTTACTGATGTAATATATTTTCGTGGAAAATCATAACCATCTTGCCAGAACTTAGTCGGAAGATCAGAATGTATAAGAATATATCTTGTTTGACTAGCGGAACAGAAATCATGCCATAAGTTTTTCCATTTGTTTTTTTAAATTCGTTCTTGTAATTGAGAAAGCATCAGTGAGACATAATTTTGGTTCATATGAAAATCCTGTGTTAATGCTTTCTTTTGCTAAGGCGTCAACACTTTTATTATTTTTTAAACCTATGTGGGCTTTTACCCAAACAAAATATACTTTTTTTCCAGTTATCAATATGTTATGTAATATTTCTTTAATTTTTAGAATGCATGGATTAGTTTTAATATTGAGGGAAATATTACTTTCTAATGAGGTCAGAACCGATAAAGAATTGGATAAAATTATTAAAGTGTCTGCGTTAGATAAGTATATATAATTCAGAGCTTCGTAAATAGCTGTTGCTTCTGCAGAGAAAATAGAAATTTGAGTGGAGAGTTAAAATTTTTCTTCCTGATGAGTATTGTTTAAAGGCGAGCTTTTTACTGTGATAGTTTGGCACCTCGATGCATCGTCAAAATTCAAAATTATTATACACAAATTTATACTATTTTGTATATTCTTTTTGCATTGTTTTAAAGTTTTTATAACAACGGTGCATACTTTTGCATGGGTCTTTGATTTCTCGTTTTCGACGTTATTATACAATTTAAACATGTTTCTTTAGGTGTTGTATTCCTTGTTAATGTTTCAGTTTTAAGCCCGGACCGGCCTCGCTCCGCGCGACTTAACAATAGCCCCATTGCTACCATACGTGGGGATGCTAGGTCAGTAACGGACCGGGAGTCCGGTGAGGGCCATATACATTGTTCTCTTTAATTGATAATAAAATTGTTTTGAATTAAATTGAATTGAATTGAAGCATCAGGCTATAAATGCAGAGGTCCCCGGCTCGTATTGTAGGCAAGGTGAGTTTTCATATAATACAATACAATAATACTAGCACTATCGCTTAAGACTAAACTGTTAGATAGTGTGACCTGACCATCAGAAGCTTCCATGTCCGTATGTGTACACAGTTAACTGGTTATGGGTATTTAATCGATACTTCCAGGTTTATGGTGTCAAAGCCTCGATACCAAAAGTACCAAAATGGTATTGAGATCAATAATTTGGTATTAGTCGATACTTTACCTACCCCTAATGTGTAGGCAATATCAGTGCAGTGTGGTTTACAAGTACATCCTATTTATGTCTCCTATATAACCGAAATTGGGTATAAAAAGGACGTTCCTTGATGTACTGGGTATGCCCCAACCTTTCCCACTAGGACATCCCAGGGACGTCCTTCTGCAATTTCTGGATCGTCTCAGGACATCCCGCGCGTCTTCGAAAGATATCCCAGGAACAACCTGGGGAGAACTTTTGCTAATTGGATGGTGACAAGGAAACATATTTTAATTTAGATTTATTTGAAATAATGGTTGGGTGAAATATGCTGAGGAAAAAACTCGATATTTTAATTTTTAAATGATTTTTACAAAAGTGTATTAGTGGAGAATATATTAATGTTAAGGTGCCATTATAATCGACATTAAGAAAAAAATTACCGGCCAGTGACAATATTGGAAAAGTATCCTCCAAACTAAATGGTAAAATATCTGGGTACTAGCGTGCATGCAACTTCCAAGCGATTGTTTTAGTGTGATGATTGGAGGGAACTTGTTCAATGCGGGGACACTTGACGTATAAAGTGTTATAAACTAGCGGATGTAGTACGCTTAAGTTTACGGGCATTACTGGGGTCTTTATATGTAAGCTGCTGGAAGAATTTTGAAGGAAACACACCAGAATGTGTTTCATATAACATTCTTAGCACATGAAATTCATAGAGTTGCTGATACTATTAGAGTCTGTTGCATAATGTAAATAAAGTTTTTTTTAAAGCACCAGATCACATACGATCAAGACACTGTTTCAAATACACCATTACCTTTAGAGCTTATTTTAAAACGATAATGAACTTGGCAACAGGCAGCATAGTACTATTTATAAGAAATTTGTTGACATCATTTCAGCATTATAGTAACTAAATCCAGATAACCCAGTTGCTATTGCAGAAGATTAACCAGTATTCATGGATTCAACTGTCCAACAAATTTTTGAGTACATACACAGACATATTGAGCGAATCCCTCTACTGAGGCAGCAGGACAAAAATTTTGAACCGTTTTAAAAGCTAATCCCAGATTTCTTATGACGTTGCGAATTGTACACCATTTAAACAGCAAAGAAATAGACTTTTCGATACAAGACGTAAACGTTGCATTCACATATTTTAAGAATGCGACAGTTGCATGTAGACGTTGGAAGGTTTTTCTTTTTTCTCAGTATAAGTGAATTTTTTGATAAAATTCATTTAAAAATATTAGTAATATAATGTTTTCTCTTGTGATTGGTATTCAAAATTCATGTATTTGTGTTAGTTTCCTATATTGTTTAGAGTCAGTTAACTTATATATATATATATATATATATATATATATATATATATATATATATATATATATATATATATATATATATATATATATATATATATATATATATATATATAAAAAAAAAAAAAAAAAAAAAAAAAAAAAAAAAAAAAAAAAAAAAAAAAAAAAAAAAAAAAAAAAAAAAAAAGTTCTCATTGCACCAATAACTAAAGCTGGCAAAAATGTGCGGCGTGTCATAGGCGTACGCATCATAATAAGCATAATAAAAGAAATTAACTAGTAACAAAAGCAATAAATTATACAATTTATAACAATGTATGCACAACTTATCCTCTTAACTAGCTTGATGAACTAGCTTGGTTATCACAAACTGGAGAAGATCTGTAAAAACCATGTTTCTATGGCTGTCTCCGTGAGTGATGTTCACTGTGGCCAAAAAAATATAACTATATCTTGAGATCGACCGTTCAACATCTATTGATGTAATACAGGCATACTTAAAATAGTCTTTGAACGCATTTAACGGATCTGGAAATGCACCATCAGTACCATCAAAAATTTGTCTTAATCTGGTAAAACCAATGTCTGGCTTTAACACACGTGTGAACTTTTCCCTAACTTGCTCATTTTTTGCGTCACCTTTAGCGTGTAGCAGTCGATTTACTTTGTCTACTATTTGCAGTGACTCCGCTAACGACAACGTACTGTTTTGTAAGTTTTTTTTGGCGTCATGTAATCCTTACGGTTCCTGTGAATATTTTTTAAATCTGTTTCAACGGAGATATCTTCGAATTTTGTCTGGCTTTCCATAATAGTTGCAGTCTCGTCAGGATTGAATAATAGTATCAGAGCTTTTATTTGGTGTAAATATTTAGCATAATAAAAAAGCTGTCTAAAGGCTTACACGTTGGGGAACCTGGTTAAAGCCAGGTTCTCCAACGTGTAAGAATCGGCTGTGGTGGTTCGGGAATACCGGGACACTGACTCTGGAATATGCGAGACATTAAAAGATTTAAGAAACACTTTACACTTGCTATTAATGCAACACATCTGGAAACCTTGTCGAATAGCTTCTGCCACAAAACGTAAAGCATGCACTTTACACGTAACGCCTTGTAACCTACAATCGTGTTCATGAACCAAACGCATTTTCGCGCACCATCGGTCACAAACATCACACTTGACTTGTTGACAGGTCAAATTTTTCTAATGTCTCCAGCACCATTCGCGTAATTGTTTGGCCAGTACACTCAGTTATTATTTTGCTATTGGTATAATAGAAATGTCAGTTTAAGAGGTCCACGCACTATAATAATTAAAATAGAATTTTTTTACAATCTGTCGTCTCGTCAACACATAACCACAGCCGTGTATTTTTTAATATATATTCTCGTGGCTCGCTTCAGTATTTGATATTTGCCCGCCGGTCGTTACCTCTAAACACCTGATGTCACACCATTGAACACGACTTGCCAGCTTTACCAATAACTCATTTTTTTAACATCAATAAATACAAAAATAAATACATTCAGAACTAAATCTTATTCCATAAACTTCATCTATTTTAGCAATTTTTTGTAATTGTCTTCAAATGCTTTAATTAAAAATAAAAGCCGAATTTCAGCAGTCTAGATGAATTCATTTTTGCTTGTTATAAAAAAAATAGAACATTTTTCATTACTTCATGGGAGCAACTTTAATAAATGGAAGAATCACCCAGTACATACCTTCTTAACTCCGTTACGTTACAGGCGATGCAGAAAAATAACCAATATCATGATGCGATATGTTATAAGCTACTTATGTCGCTTCAACTATTACCTAGAGTTAAAATATATTTATTGAATTTTTACAATAACAGCAGATTTTGAGAAAATCTCAAAATCATTTCTCTGCAAATCTTATCGAGCTTGTTGATTATCAAATTGCTTTGATGAATGTCATTTATAGTATCAAATATTTACATTTCATTCTCCCTTCATAACATCAAAGTATTTTGATGTTTTCAAAGGAATATGTCTTGATATAAAGCAATAAATGTAACCATATTAGAAAGGAGAGTCTTCTAGAACAGAGGTGTATATAAAATCATAATAGTAGCTAATGTTATCTTATCAGACAGTAATTTTGCCTCTGTGTAAGTTTTAGAAGGAATTGACAAAACCAACACAAAATAAAAAAAGATGAAGGCAAATACAAATTTTAATTCATCTACAGAAATTAATTGCGGGAATTTATGATTTCAAAACTAGGTTTGTCTTAGAACTATGTCAATACATAAAAACTTTGGCATATATATATATATATATATATAATATATATATATATATATATATATATATATATATATATATATATATATATATATATATATATATATGTATATATATATATATATATATATATATATATATATATATATATATATATATATATATATATATATATATATATATATCTATACGCCCGGGCCCGCGGGCGGGTCGGGCCGTTAATTCCGGAGGTCCCGCGTAGGGGTGATAGAGAGGGACCGTGGCTGGTCTGAACGACGTTGGTTCGGCAGAACTCATCTGCCATCTTCAGGTTCTAACAGATAACTGCTTACTGCCTTCTGGTAAGCATTTCAGTTCGAGTTACCAGAAGCCGCAGTAAGCAGTTATCTGTTAGAACCTGAAGATGGCAGATGAGATTCTGCCGAAACGTCGTTCAGACAACCACGGTCCCTCTCGGGGCCTATCACCTACGCGGGAGTATACCCGGAAAACGAATTTAATATATATATATATATATATATATATATATATATATATATATATATATATATATATATATATATATATATATATAAATTCACTCCGGTTCTCCGCCGCGAGGATGCCCCCGAGAGGGACTGTGGTTGGCGGAACGACGTTTCGGCAGAATCTCATCTGCCATCTTCAGGTTCTAACAGATAACTGCTTACTGCGGCTTCTGGTAACTCGAACTGGAAATGCTTACCAGAAGCCGCAGTAAGCAGTTATCTGTTAGAACCTGAAGATGGCAGATGAGATTCTGCCGAAACGTCGTTCAGACAACCACGGTCCCTCTCGGGGCCTATCACCTACGCGGGAGTATACCCGGAAAACGAATTTAACATTCACCACCCGCGAAAACCTGAAAAACAACATATATATATATATATATATATATATATATATATATATATATATATATATATATATATATATATATATATATATATATATATATATATATATATATATATATATATATATATATATATATATATATATATATATATATATATATATATATATATATAGCATAAAAAGTTTTATGCGGTGACACAGTTCCAAGGCCAAACCTGGTTTTGAAGTCATGAATACCCGCAATTCGCTCTGTAGTGATGAATTAAAATTTGCATTTGCCTTCATCTTCTTTATTTTGTGTTGGTTTTGTCTTAATTCCCTTCTAAACTTACACAGAGGCAAAAATTACTGTCCGATAAGATAACATTAGCTACTATTATGACTTTATATACACCTCTGTTCTAGAAGACTCTCCTTTCTAAATATGATTTTATTTCATTGCTTTTATGTCAAAGACACATATTCCTTTTGAAAACATCAAAATACTTTGATGTTATGAAGGGAGAACGAAATGTAAATGTTTGATACTATAAACGACATTCATCAAAAGCAATTTGATAATCAACAAGCTCGATAAGATTTGCAGAGAGATATGATTTTGAGATTTTCTCAAAATGCTGTTATTGGTAAAATTCAATAAATATATTTTAACTCTAGGTAATAGTTGAAGCGACATAAGTAGCTTATAACATATCGCATCATGATATTGGTTATTTTTCTGCATCGCCTGTAACGTAACGGAGTTAAGAAGGTATGTACTGGGTGATTCTTCCATTTATTAAACTTGCTCCCTGAAGTAATGAAAAATGTTCTATTTTTTTTATAACAAGCAAAATGAATTCATCTAGACTGCTGAAATTCGGCTTTTATTTTTTAATTAAAGCATTTGAAGACAATTACAAAAATTGCCTAAAATAGATGAAGTTTATGGGAATAAGAGATTTAGTTCTCCAATGTATTTATTTTTGTATTTATTGATGTTAAAAAAAATGAGTTATTGGTAAAGCTGGCAAGTCGTGTTCAATGGTGTGACATCAGGTGTTTAGAGGTAACGACCGGCGGGCAAATATCAAATACTGAAGCGAGCCACGAGAATATATATTAAAAAATACACGGCTGTGGTTATGTGTTGACGAGACGACAGATTGTAAAAAAAATTCTATTTTAATTATTATAGTGCGTGGACCCTCTTAAACTGACATTTCTATTATACCAGCTAGCAAAATAATAACTGAGTGTACTGGCCAAACAATTACGCGAATGGTGCTGGAGACATTAGAAAAATTTGACCTGTCAACAAGTCAAGTGTGATGTTTGTGACCGATGGTGCCGCGAAAATGCGTTTGGTTCATGAACACGATTGTAGGTTGGTACATGTTACGTGTAAAGTGCATGCTTTACGTTTTGTGGCAGAAGCTATTCGACAAGGTTTTCCAGATGTAGTTGCATTAATAGCAAGTGTAAAAAAGTGTTTCTTAAATCTTTTAAATGTCCTCGCGCATTCCAGAGTCAGTGTCCCGGTATTCCCGAACCACCACAGCCGATTCTTACACGTTGGAGAACTTGGCTTTAACCAGGTTCCCCAACGTGTAAGCCTTTAGGCAGCTTTTTATTATGCTAAATATTTACACCAAATAAAAGCTCTGATACTATTATTCAATCCTGACGAGACTGCAACTATTATGGAAAGCCAGACAAAATTCGAAGATATCTCCGTTGAAACAGATTTAAAAAATATTCACAGGAACCGTAAAGGATTACATGACGCCAGAAAAAACTTACAAAACAGTACGTTGTCGTTAGCGGAGTCACTGCAAATAGTAGACAAAGTAAATCGACTGCTACACGCTAAAGGTGACGCAAAAAATGAGCAAGTTAGGGAAAAGTTCACACGTGTGTTAAAGCCAGACATTGGTTTTACCAGATTAAGACAAATTTTTGATGGTACTGATGGTGCATTTCCAGATCCGTTAAATGCGTTCAAAGACTATTTTAAGTATGCCTGTATTACATCAATAGATGTTGAACGGTCGATCTCAAGATATAGTTATATTTTTTTGGCCACAGTGAACATCACTCACGGAGACAGCCATAGAAACATGGTTTTTACAGATCTTCTCCAGTTTGTGATAACCAAGCTAGTTCATCAAGCTAGTTAAGAGGATAAGTTGTGCATACATTGTTATAAATTGTATAATTTATTGCTTTTGTTACTAGTTAATTTCTTTTATTATGCTTATTATGATGCGTACGCCTATGACACGCCGCACATTTTTGCCAGCTTTAGTTATTGGTGCAATGAGAACTTTTAATGTGCTATAACTATTTTTTGTACTGTTATCTTTGCCTACGATCATATGTTAACGAGGAAGATACAAAAACTGGCTATCTGTTATATAATATAGTAAAGGGTAGGCTTTGATGCATACATTTCATTTAAACATTAACGAATATTTAATCAATGGTAAAAATTATTCGCAATACACATCCAAAAGTTCTGTACAATATGCCACATATTCCCGAGACCATCATGAAGCGATTAAACCCAAATTGCCTTTATCCAAAATTGCCTCATTAAGTGGCCATCAAGGTTTAACATTTAACACCCAATCGAAAAGCGATACTAAAAAAAATTAAGAACACATGCGTGCTATCACAACAAATTCTAGATCCTAATGGACCGTCGCCTGCATTTTTAGTTGCATCTTTTGCCCTTGTGTCATCATTGTAGGGTGGGCCAAAATCCAAGTATTTCAGCAGTGACACAGAGAACGAACCAGTATTACATATTAAGTACACGTAAGAGGATATTGCATTACATCAAGTAGGTAAAGGACGAACGTGCGTTGAAAATTAATCCCCATTCGGAAAGCGATACTAAAAAAAATTGAGAAGACATTAAAACAAAAGAGAATGAAATGCGGCAGACAAAATGACACACAATAATTAATTAATTAATTTTAATTAAACACCACAGGTAATACAACCACCTCTATCTCTGTAGATATCTTAATGTACCTTATGTGGGAGAGGGCTACACATTTAGTGACAATGTCCGAGTATGCTAGGATTCTTTTCTGGTTTAGAAAAAAATCTTCGACCGGTGATCGCACCCGGGACTCCAGGGTGAGAAGCAAGGCACGTAGAACATTTTTACTACCCTAACTTACTTTATGGAAATATGTATTAGCTTTCTGATGAAAAAGCTAGAATTCCAGCAATAATAATAAAACAAATAACAATTAAAACAGTATCAGTCCTGGCGAATATAACTGGTTTCTTATAAAATTATCTATAAACACAAAATATTAGTTCCGTCACTCAACATTTATTATTATAATGAAGAATATAGCAACTATGTACGTATACCATTTTACAAAGAAATATGATATAATATTTCAAACACGTGATGTAAAGTTTATTGGTAAACATACACACTATTTTTTTTTGTAATTTGTTGATCGCAGGAAATATAAAATTATATTGCTTAGTTAGAGATTCTTTGCAATGCGAAATTAAACGATACAGGTCAAAGTATGCACAATGGTTAAGTTCTTTCACAATTTCCAAGGACATGTTATATCTGTGCACATTAAAATTTAACTTTAATATTATTGACTGTAATTTAAGGCCCCCTATTTATTATATAATTCATTCTGACCACATTAGACGATATTAAAGTTGCGTGACACTTACATATTTTACCAAAAAAAAGTACGTGCCAGTAATTCTGCATTTTTTAAATAATCATTTATTAAAACAGATAAATATCGATACCATGCTTTCTCTAGGACAAATACACAGCGGAATTGGTAATTTGAGATAAATTGATAAATGAAATGCTTTCTACGCCCGTTTCTACTTTGTTTTTTAAATATTCTAAAACATTAAAAACAAGCCTTCGACTTTCAGCATTAAGCAGTTCATAAGTAATTTCGGAAATAACATATTAAGTACAGCTTACTATCACTCAATTTCAAATAATAATTATTATTTATTGAAATTATTGCGACTTTTGTCGGTCTTAAATTTCTAATCCCACCTTGGAAACAACCTAAATTCCACGAACTGTGGCTAAAATTCTTAAACTTTGGGAATAATAATAATGTATCTTTATTAGCTAAAAAGAGCTACCATTGGATTATAACAATATATATAAGTACATTGACTTTTCACTAGTTTATCTTAATTCTGTGCTTATAACAGAAACTGTAAAAATATCACCAATCTTTTTGTATTCTAATATAACTTATCGTAACATTACGTAACCTACTCCCAATATAACCAAAATTCTTTTTTAATATAACTAATACATAATTTAGTGAAAATATTATATTTTTCACAATATTTTATTTCCTTTGGCAAACCGTTAAATATCTGAATACCTAAAACAAAGATTTCGATTCCTTTAAATTATAATACCTCTCTACCACCATATCATTTACACTACGTGTGTTATAACCATGAGTATCTCGGACGAAACTCAATTTTTCACATAAATACTTTGGAGCCATATCGTGCTTTATTTTAAATATAAATTGTAGTGGTTTTAAAACTATACGTTGTCTAACGTTTGAAAATTTTAAAACATTTAACATTGTGTCAATAGGAGTATACCTGTTACATTTTAATATTATCCTCATAGCTTTGTTTTGCATCCTCTGTAACTGTAGTATCTCATTGTTATTTAAATATAGCTGTATCGTTGCAAAATATTCAAAATGTGGGGCTATATTTATATACTAATATTCTTGAGAACACTGATAAATAATTTGAAATTCTACGTAAAAAATAAGTCTTCTTTGCAACTTTTTTAATTATTATATTTGAGAGTCAAGGACTCATCTATTAAAAAACCAAGGTATATCATTTCCGAAACTTATTCAAACTTTTTATTATTTAATAAAATACTTCCCCAATTTGTAGTCGGCTTAGTACATGTTTTTTTCCGAGAATCATATATTTACATTTGTCGATGTTTACTTTTAAGCTATTCTCGTACAACCACATGAATGTATCTTTTAAATCTTGGTTAATAGCATTACTAACCTCATTTACATTATCTCCATACAAATAAATTAAGGTGTCATCTGCAAATAAATGTACCTTACAATTTCTTATAGATTTCACTATGTCGTTTATAAATAGTATAAATAATAAAGGTCCTAGCACTGATCCTTGCGGTACTCCGAAGTCATTATATATTACGTTAGACAAACAATTTATATGTCTTATTTTTTGTTTTCTCTCCGTTAGGTAAGATTCGATCCATTCAAGTACAGTCCTCCCAATGCCCATTTTTTCTAACTTTGATACCAATAACTTTCGATTTACCGTCTCGAATGCATGTTTAAAGTCTAAGAACACTGCTACTATGATATGATCTTTACCTATTGTCTTAAGCCATTCCGATATAATGAACTGAAGTGTCGTTTCACAGGAATGGCTTTCTCTGAATCCAGATTGATTTTCCATTAAAATATTATTATCGTTGCAATGTGTAATCAATTGTTCTTTTACGACCAATTCTAGCGTTTTTTCATATACTGGTAATGTGTTAACAGGTCTAAATTCTTCACATACTATGGTAATCAAAATTTTGGGAATGGGTGTCACCACCCATATTTTCCAGATTTTGGGACATATTCCATTTTGTAATGAGCTATTAATAACATCTAAAAATCTATTACCAATTACTTCAAAGACCGTTTTTATAATTCTTGTTGATATACCATCAATACCTGATTTATTAGGTAAGTCAGATATGATTTTTCTAAGACTGTGCATTTCAACAGGTTTAAATTCTGTTAATTTGTTTTTTTACTTCTAACTCATACCCATTTTGTTTAGGGATACTTTTAATAATATCGTTAATACTGCCTACAAAATATTCATTAAACTTTTCCGTGATTTTCAATTCATTTTCAATTACTTCATTCCCGAACTGGATTTCTTTGGGTGCCGAGTGGTTTTTGTTTTGGCATGTTTTCTTTAAAGTTTTCCACATATTTTTTGTGTCGTTTTTATTGTCGTCGATTTTTTCTTTCATAATAATTCTGTTTTTCTCTTCTTAGTAGTGCTGTAACCTCGTTTCGTTTTCTCTTATATATTTCCCAGTCTCCTTCTGCATTACCTATTGTTGCAGCTGTATATATCTGATTCCATTTCCTCATACATTCCAGACTTTCTTGATTTATCCATTTCTTATCTACATATTACACTAACACCTTTGCTATTTTTACAGGACAAATTTTATCTAATGACTTAGATATGTTGTTCACAAAATTATCAGCTAATGTATTTACATCTGACATCTTATTATCCCAATATGACTCCCTTAACAATTTCTTGAAATTTTCTTCATTAAAGATCTTATAACACCTTTTCTTAATTTCTCTCTTTCCACTGCTTTTGCTTAATTACCAAATTTACTAAAATGTTTGCATGATCTGATATTCTTGGAGTGTGATTAATTTGATAAATGTGCTCACAATTAGTTAAACTAAATCTATTATTGTTGCTAAGTTATTTGTTATATGCGTAGATTCTCTAATTAATTGACTAAGTCTATTTTGTGATAAAATTTGCTGCAATTTATTAGCATAAAATGTGTTCTGTGACACATTTATATTAATATCACCCATTAAAAGTAATTGCTTATCTCTAAATTCATCAATGAGTTCCTTAATTACTTGTAAAAAACCTGCATGGCTTGAGTTAGGTGAGTGATATAATCCAATTAAAATATAATTAACATCATTTATTAGTAACATAATTATAAGAGTCCATACATTTTTTTCAACCGTAATCTTCTTTATTAATCTAAAGCATAGTTCTTTTTTCGGATATAAAATAACTCTGCCCGTGTGGATACTATCTGTGTAACATATTTCATGATAATAGCCTTCAATGTTTATTTCATTACTATGAATATCTTTGATTATATGTGTTTCGGTCACATGTACTATCACAGGTTTAACAGAATGTATTAACATTTCTACTTCATCTTTATTATGTAGTAATCCTCGTACATTTATGGGCCACTAACTACTAGATACTTACTAAATTATTTAAAACAATTAAATTATCAAAGGAGAAGTGTCAGAGGGAGAAAAAGTAATAATTATAATAATATACGTCTAAAATAGTAGATTACATTTCATTAGGGGCGAAGTTTGTAGTTCAACGACTACACTTACCAAAAAATTCTGACATATTGTAAACGAACTAATAACATGTAGACATTTACTGTAGATTCATTAAAAAAAATCATCAGTCTCAGCATAAAATTCTGAGATAATTCAGACTGACTGGCAATATATAGACATTTATCGAAAAATCATTTTAAAGAAATCAAATCGTTAAATATGGTCTAAGGAGAGGAAGGGGCCGAAAGAAAGGGAAACTTTATGATTAACATTATTATTGCTACTATAAACACTAATCATTATTTTAAAGGAAACAGTAACAATAGAGAAGGTTGTTAATTCCTAAAAAAAAATATGTACCATGATATTTCACAATAAATATACTCTATTTTATTAGTTGTACGAAAGTTCGTAATTGAATGATTACTTTAGATACAGTCTTTATTGATAAGTAGGGAAGATATGGAGGGGTGAATTTAGGGAAGGACGCTTTTTATGTAAAATATGTTTTATCTGTCACAATATTGTTTGTAACATTATAAATACTAATAATTCCTAAATTAAACCTAAGTGAGTTACTTTTTTCATTTTAAATAATAGTTTAAAAATCTCTGGTTTTAAAATTACCTGAAAATATGTATGATTTCGCGTAAATATAATATGGCAATTTTAAAATACTATAAATGCTAGTGTATTTATATTGCAATAAAACTACCAATATATTTCAGTTTTCGTTTGATAATAATTCAGCAAACTAATAAAATTTTTGCGAACGAAATTGAAACTTCAGGATAGGTTCCTAAATTCAGCATTTCAATATTTCATTTCAACTAAACAATAAAATTTCAATATGCAACAAATGGGAAGAGACCCGGATTTGAATAGGGCATCAAAAGTTGGTGTTAAACCAATGAATTTCGGTCATACTGAAAGCAAAGAAATGTCAAAGAAATACAGGCCAACACTTCCCACAAAACGTTTAGTTACATGTTTCTTATAACGCAGTCATCTTAAATTAATTCAGGGCCCTAGTTCATAATCGAACGGATAGAAATTAAAAATTGCCCTTCTTCACTCGGTAAAAAGAAAATCTTTAGGACTTAAAGAAAATGCCACGATCTTGAAAAATATATGCCTTTTTGCAGTTTTCCCGATTTTTCTACTATTAAACTATTAAATGGATCGAATTGTAAATTATTGTTATAAAAATTAAAGTTTATTAAATTCTCAAGAAAAAAGTTCGTTATGTATATAATAAAATTCTTCCTTAAGATATACAGCTCTAAACATACAGGATGTCGTGCTTAAATGTGATACAAGCTGAAACTCCTTTATTTTTTTGTCCGATTAAAAAAAATATATATTTTAGAATGTAGGGTAACAAAACTCTACGTGCGATACTGTTTTTTTATTAGTGCAACACAACCGGGATGCGTTTTCTATAAAGTCAAAAACTGCTAATTGCTATTAACGATTCTTTTTTTTCAAAAAATTGATTATATATCCTTATTCAGCATCCCTTAGAACGTCTTATCATCAAATTATATCAAATTCGGATCATCTTCAGGCGAGCACCCCATGATAATTTTATCCATATTTTAGTTTATAATCCATATTTTGCTATTACATAAAATTATAAAACAATTTGTTTTTCCAGCACAAAAAAACTTTTTTTTAAATCGCACCAAAAATAAACTTATAAACATGTGATATAGGGTAGTCGCCTGAAGATGATTCGAATTTGATGAAACTTGGTGATAAGACGTTTTAAAAGATGCTAAATAAGAATATGTAATCAATTTTTAAAACAAAATCGCTAATAGCAATTAGCAGATTTTGACGCATCCCAGTTGGCCGTGTATTGCACTAATAAAAAACGTAGTATCACACATAGATAGTGCTTTTGTTACCCTACATTCTAAACAATTTTTTTTAAATGTGTCAAAAAATAAAGGAGTTACAAGCTTGTACCACATTTAAGCGCGACACCCTGCATGTAAAGGTCATGTGAGTCGAGTTCCAAGGCCTTACGTAAATTTTTCGAGCAGTATTAGTTACAGCAAAGCTATGGAATAAAAAATACATCAATAATAAGTAGAGTAGTACAATAATAAATCCAATAATAACTGCCATAACTCTATTATGGCAGATTTATCTTTGTCAATGTCCTCACATGTGTGCTCTTATTACTGGTTTCATTATCTTCTTTATTTCCTCTTTGCAAAGCTCGGGGGAATTGAAACAGGAAGTTCCCGAACAATGGACACACAAGATCGAACATTATGCCCGAGTTTTGTACACTCGCATGATGATGATTTAGTGCAATTTCGCGAAATTTGAGTTAATAGACTTGTGGAGCAGAAAGCTCGGTTGTTATGGTAGGCTTCAGACTGTGAGGGGTGTTTCTTTCAGCCCCAATATTCAGTCTCCTTGATTCCACACGAATTTCGTATGTGATACCATCAGGTAAAAAAGTTGTGTGGTATCGAGTGCTGCTATGTTGCTGTTTGTGTTAGAAGCAAAGAAACCAGGTCCACCTTTTTCTTATTGGTAGATTTGACAAATTTGATATATTTGACCATATTAAATGACGTTTTACTGAATAGTGCTACATATAATGCCAGGATACATTTTTATCCCGGTCGTGCCACAAATTCGATACTCGGATCGCTCTTCTTCGTAATGTTTGTTAATGATATTTTCGAAAGCTTGGATAATAAACGTCCACTTTATTTTGTTTGCAGAGGACTTAAAAAGTATCGGTTTATTAATACTGTTCATGATTGTGAAATTCTGCAAAAAGCCCTAGATATTGTCAATTTTTGGTGCGTCAACGACTTACCCCTCAATGCAAGTAAGTATAGTGTCATATAATTTGGTCGAAAAATAGTCAGAACGTGTTTAATTTATAAATAGTATCGACAATGCTGTTCTACAAAGAACTGATATTGTTAAAGACCTTAGCGTGTATTTTCTGACTAATTGTCATTCAATAAGCACGTTGAACCGGTAATTGTCGTATATTAGTAATACATATATATATATATATATATATATATATATATATATATATATATATATATATATATATATATATATATATATATATATATATATATATATATATTTAGTAGATTAACATAATTTATTCAGACGACACATTACAATGACAGCCCTCTTCGCCCACTATTCAAATACAGTTCTCCCTTCTTAAAATAGAGGATTAAACTAATAATAATTAAGACGAACGGGAGCTCTCTTAATTCTGTCAGATCATCTAATACATTCATTATTAAGTTCAGGCAAAGAACAAATAGCTGGATTACTAGATTTAACTGCAGGAACAGGTATTTGGTTAATATTATTAAGAATAGGTACACTGGTTTTTATCGTATCCATAATATTCTAATGGTTTTGTAATTACTGGTAAACTCTCATGTTTATTGCTAATCCTGGCGGGTAAGGTAATTGAAACCATTTTTTCCGTTTTACTTTCACGTAAATAATATTGACGTTTATCATCAGCATGCATATGTCACATTCTATCATCGACCCATACAAGTAAGTAATAGTACTAATCTTTTTAAAAATCTTACCTTTAACCTACATAGCCTTATTTACATCTGTTCATACTAAAACTTCCTCACCCTCAACAAAATGTCTCTCTTCTCTTCTCCTATCAATGTACTCTTTAATTTTCTCATACATTATTTCTATTTTATTTAGAAAGAATGGACAATTTTAACATTGTTAATCTTTTTCTAGAAGCTTGTTTTAGCATCCGTTCGGCTGGACTGACTTCAGTAAGGTTATGAGGTGTTGTTCGATATTTTAACAAAAAATTATCTATTTGATGTTGAAACTTTGTTGTTGACTACTGCCTCTGTAAATCAAACACATTTTTTTCGAAGGTTTTGGTTAATTGTATATACTTGTTTTCAGCCATCCCATTGGACGGTGGATGAAACGGAAATGATAATATATACTTACTTTACACCATTTGTTTTACAAAAATTTTTGTACTGTTGACTATTGAACGGGGATCCATTGTCACTTTCTATTTCTTTAGGTAATGCAATATAAGTAAACGAACTTCTCAATTTCTCAATAGTTCTCTCAGCATTCATTCCTTGCATCATGTAAATATCCAGCCATTTGGAAAAACTATCAACAAATAAAAGTAAATAATGACCGTTTAATTCTAGGAAATTAATGTGAATTCAATTCTAACATCAAATATTTTTTAGGTTAGGGAACAAGTGGTACTCAACAACTTTCATTCTGGTATATTTGACAAGCCTCACATTTTCCTTCTGATTACAAAAAAAAAAAATAGTTTGCAAAGATTTCAATAATGGTTTAGAAGTAATCTAGGGAGGCTGTGCATTTTTTGTAACTTTTTTCTCTCAAATTTCTTTTCAATTTTTTTTTCTGCGAAACTTCCTCAATCAGTACTGATAGTCATACTGATACCTTAAAATATTGCTTAGGTTCCATGCTCCAATATTAAGATATTATATAACCCAAATCCAACAACCACCACTGTAAGGTAGGTATATTTTTTGATGGACTAAATATAGTTTTTAGTGGCTGGTGATCCATGACCAATAAAAATTTACGACCATAAATTAACTTGTGAAATTTCCTTATAGCAAAAATTATTGCAGTACCTCCCTCCAGATTTGGGCATAATTTTGTTGACTACTGGTTAATGTACTTGGAGCAATACTGGATATCATTTACCATCAATGATGTGACTCATTATTGCATCAATACCATACGGCGATGCATCACTGGCTATTACAAATGTTTTTTTTTGATTAGCATGGATTTACAATTTTTAAAAACTGCATGGCAATCTTCATCCCAGACAAACGGAACATTTTTTCTTCTCCTATTCGTATTGGCATTTTATTTCACTAGGTAAAAATTTGTTATAGTAATTAATCAGTACAAGAAATGATCTCCACTGTTGCAAAACTTTTGGTGGTGGTGCATTTTCTATGGCTTCTAACTTATATATGAGGTCTAATTCCGTTACAATCTAATTGATAATCAAGAAAGTCGACTGTTTCTTCAAAAAACTTACATTTGTCAATGTTTACTCTTACATTATATTCTAATGATCTCTAACTCATTTTCCATATTATTCATACATTCTTCAAGTGTTTTCTCAGAAATGATTACATCATCAATATTAAACGCACGGAAGGCAATCCTCTTAAAATTGTATCCATTGTAAGTTGAAATATGGCCTGCGCAGACGTGACTTCAAATGGTAGAACAGAAAACGATATAACTCCAAATAAGTATTCATAGTAAGTAGCTTTTGAGATTCCGGACTGACTTCTAATTGCAAGTATGGAGTTGCCAAATCTAACAACGTGAAAAATTTGCCATGTGAAACTGTATGGAAAATATCTTCCGTTAAGCGTAACGGGTAGTTCTCAATTCTCAGCATTGGATTTAGCGTGACCTTAAAATCAATATATTATATTCTTATTGAGCCTCCGCTTTTACGTGGATCAATTACAGCTGTACTGGCCCATTTATAGTGACGGACTGGAAATATCATTCCTGCTGTTTCCACTTTTTTCAATTCTTTCTCTACCCTATCCCGAAAGTGTATGGAACATTATCGGGTTTATGAAACACAGGGATAGCCTTATCCGTCAGAAGTATAGTTGCCCTTACATTCTTTATACTTTGTGACCTATCACCAGTAAAACTATTACTGAAGCTTACACATTTGATTTCAAAATTGCTTCTTCAATTTGGTATCAACGTTTCTTTTAAGAAAAAATATGATAGTACCATTTGAGACATCTGTGTGATGACACTCAACTATTTTCTATCTATACAGGGTGAGTCAGTTTTTTGTAGACAAACTTTAACAGGAGATAGAACACATGTTTTTAAAAAAAAGTTCCTATAAACATATGTCGTAGAACGCTTCGATTTTTTTTTTTTCGAATTTTCATTATAACTTATAAACGAATGCTTAGATTTTTCCCATGTTTGGGGGATAATGCCTATTAATTAAGGGGCATAAAATAAGCGATAAGAATGTTCAAAAACTTGCACAGTGGCGGAGTGGAGGGGGTGCTCAACCCTTTTCTTAAACAGAACTTCTACACCAATGACTATTTTTAAAAAAACTGTTATTTTCATTATCTACATACAGTTTAACAAAAACAATGTCCCTTCTTCTGTTTAGAAATTCCTGTGCGTTTCCGAGTTATTTTGATTTTTAGTGTTTGATGTGGTACTAAATTAAGTAATTTATTCAGGGTGTCAGTTTTTTGTAGACAAACTTTAACAGAAGATATAACACATGTTTTTTTAAAAAGAAAAGTTCCTATAAACATATGTCGTAGAACGCTTCGTTTCGAGATACAGGGTGTTGAATATAATTTTTTTTTCCCGAATTTTTTTGAGTATGTATTTGTATGTATTATATTTGAGTATGGCTTGATATAACAAATATTTATTTTGACTACATTGAAAAGAGATAAAGAATAAGAGATTTCGGCGTTTTAGAATCCTTAACAAACCATATTTAGGTAGCTTTCGTTGAAAGAATTAAATATTTAGCCGATAATTGATAATAAATAAATTACTTAATTTAGTACCACATCAAACGCTAAAAATCAAAATAACTTGGAAACGCACAGGAATTTCTAAACAGAAGAAGGGACATTGTTTTTGTTAAACTGTATGTAGATAATGAAAATAACAGTTTTTTTTTAAATAGTCATTGGTGTAGAAGTTCTGTTTAAGGAAAGGGTTGAGCATCCCCTCCACTCCGCCACTGTGCAAGTTTTTGAACATTCTCATCGCTTATTCTATGCCCCTTAATTAATAGGCATTATCCCCCAAATATGGAAAAAATCTAAACATTTGTTTATAAGTTGTAATGAAAATTCGAGAAAAAAAAATTATATTCAACACCCTATATATCGGAAACGAAGCCTTCTATGACATATGTTTATAGGAACTTTTCTTTTTAAAAACATGTGTTCTATCTCCTGTTAAAGTTTGTCTACAAAAAACTGACTCACCCTGTATACGCTAAAGGCAAGCAGAAACACGTGTCGGTAGATATTTTAAAGTTTTTTACAGTGAGTGTCAACTGGTGAGTACCTTGTGTTTTATTTATTTCTGGTTTTATTACACAGAATAGTTGAAATTAAAAATAACATTATTGAGTCAGTAGTACTGAACATAATGTGTATATTATCTTTTTTTGTAATCCAAGTTTAAGCGTTTTGGCAAATAGCCGGGAAAATAATTGTTTAAAAAGATATATGTTATACTCATCTGTGATAAGATTTGTAAAAGTTAGTAAATAATAATTAACAAAAAAATTTTCAGTTAATATTATTTTTTCATTCCACTTTAAATAAATTATATAAATAAAATAAAATAAAGTAAAAATTATACAAGCAGAACAGTACTTTGTAGTCATTTAATTTTAAAATACGTATATTTCATTTCTAAATAAAAATGGTTAAAAATGTTACTTAATTAAACTACTGTATATATTTAAAATATTAAACATGTCGTTGCTTTAATGTTACGATTATATAAAGTTTTAAATATTGCACTTTGTTCATGACACAAATAATATAACTACCAACTGCAAACCTCTTAAAGTACCTTATCCTATTCAATGTATCTTTATTGCACAGTTTTACGAGACAAAAGGGGAACATTGTAGTTTGTTCGGATTATTTTTTCAGTGCGCAAGTAATTTTAACGCTGCTATTATCACAATCCATCTAAATTACTCTAAAGGAAACCGTTTCTTTCAAACTAAAGTTAATTCTTTAAAGTTTTTACCAAGTAAACTTTATTTAATAGTATATTAATAGAAACATAATTTAACAAAAATTTAGACTTATTTGTAGGTGTCAAATAATAACTACTATTTGACTACACAATGTGTCCCAATTGGAGGTGGATGTATAGCTGTCTCGCTTATCAACGTAGATACAACGTTGTTAAATAGGGAATATTTGCAGATCTTTATGGCTAATTCGAATCTGTTTTCAAATTTTTTTACACAGCTTCATTACTTTCTAAATACTTTTTCAAAGATGCATTACAATCACAAATAATTCTATGATTAGACTAAAACAATTAGAAACACAGGTTTATCGATACGTATGCTATGAACAGAGTTGACACTTGTTCATTTCTAATGATTAGACAAACAGGGAAAATATTGAAAATAAAAATTTAATAAATTTACCCCCATTTTCCTGAACGCAACTCTTTGAGTACTGAAGAAGTTACCCATGATAGAGTATTTGCGTTAACCAAAGTTAATGCATCTAATACTCTTTCCTTCAACAGTTTGTGGTTTCGGGTGGTTCAAACTCTTAAACTTTAATTTTTACATGCCTCTAGAGCTAGACGTCCAAAGTTGTAATATCTGGTGACCTTGCTCACCATAGGATAGGTCCATAGTTTGATATGACCCCAGTCATTAAATTTTCTGTTAAAAATTGTTTCTCTATCTTTGTGTTGTGTGCAAGGCAACCATCTTGTTAGAACTAAACTTCATGGGTATTCCGTTGCATAACCTAACATATAACTGACATTATTCTTTTACGCAATTTCTCCAAAAGCCGTTCTCCGTTTAACATATAATAAAATACAAACTGTCCGTTCAATGGGTTTCCTAAATCGTTTTTTTATAAAATTTTTTTTTTTTAACCAATTTTTTTTTTTTTTCCCCCCCCGGGGGGCCCCGCCTCCCCCCGGCCCCGATTTTTTACATTTATTACATTTTTTTGATTCACCTTGCTGCACGCCACTGCCGCTTCGGATATTCTTCATTGGTTATATTTGGCAGCTGATGCCAGTGCGCACGAACGAATTATGGTTTTGCGTTAGTATGAATCGAGATATCAAAAACAGAAGTACATGTTGGCGGCATTCCGTATCGCAGTGCGCCCTGTCATGTAAGTATCTTGAATTTTTAATTTTTATTGACCCTAATTTTCTTTTGCATTGAATGTTTGTTGTATTGTGAGTATGTTATGATTTATTGAAATATTATTTTCATTTTAGGGATAGAAAAAATGTAAAAAAACCACTTAGCGAGAAAGAATTACAAGTTATTGCAGACCACTTATTTGATTTATCGGACCAGGAAGATATTGTCGATTTTACTGATGAAAGCGAAGGAAAAGATGAAGTGGTAGAGGAAAATAATTACATTAGTGAATCGGAACAGTCTGGTAATGAGAACTTTGAAAAAGTAGATGTAGAATTTCCGGAACAAGATGATGATCGTTTCTACATAGGTAGGGATGCAGAAACTATTTGGAAGTTCTCTCCGGTGGTTACCCTCTCTAAAACGAGAGCTAAAAATTTTATTCATGAGTCACCTTGCCACAAGGTCCTGCAAAAATTGTCTCAAGTAAATTAGATTCATTTTCTATATTTATTACCGAAGATATGATTGATCATATCGTAGCAAGTACAAACATATACATTGAAAACAAAAGGAACCACTTTTTATAAACGAGATAGAGACTGCAGATTAACTTCTTCCACTGAAATTAAGTCACTTCTTGGAGCACTGTACATAATTGTAGTAAAAAAAGGAAATCGCGTAAATGTTCAAGAACTGTGGGCCAAAGATGGGACTAGCATGATTAGAATTAGAGCCGCTTTTAGTTACAAACGATTTTTATTACTTTTACGTATTTTACGTCTTGATGACATTAGTATCAGAAAGAATCGTGAAAAGTCTGACAAGCTAGCAGCTATAAGAGTTATATATTCTTCTTTTGTTAACAATTGTATTAGTAATTACAAGTTGGGAGAATTTATCACTATAGACGAGTTGCTTCATCCATTCCGAGGGCGATGTGGATTCGTACAGTATATACCCCTTAAACCGGCAAAATACGGTATAGAAATATATGCCCTTTGTGATAGTCGCACGTACTATACATGGAAGTCTGAAATTTATTGTGGGAAGCAACCGAATGGCCCGTATCAGATCTCCAATAAACTTTTGATATAGTGCAAAGATTAGTGGATACACTAAAAAAGTCAAAAAGAAATCTAACCATCGATAACTACTATACGAGTTATCCTCTAACAGAATACCTTCTTCAAAATGGCCTTACCCTAATAGGAACGATGGAAAAAAAATAAAAAGGAAATACCTCCGAAATTTCTTCCTAATAAATCGCGTCAAGTTCAGTCTTCCTTATTCGGATTTCAATACGAAATTACTTTACTGTCATATGTGCCCAAAAAAAATAAAGCTGTGATATTACTATGTACCATAGACGATAAAGGTGAAATTAATGGTACAACAAATAAGCCTAATATTATTTTAGACTATAACAAGATCAAAGGTGGTGTCGATACGGTGGACCAAATGTGTGCGTCATATTCGACCCAAAGAATTACTAGAAGGTGGCCTCTAGCAATTTTCTTTCGCATCCTTGACATAGCAGGAATAAATTCTCAAATCATCTACAATAACACGCAACTGCTGGAGAAGACTCCTAGAAGAAGAAAATACCTAAACGAATTAGGTGTATCCCTAATGGAGGACCATATGAAAAAACGGGCTAAAATAAATACACTTCCAAAGGATATAAGATAATTTCTTTCCCAATACCGGGTTCTAGAAGAAGAACATAACGCCGAAAATCAAAATCACAGTGGTCGTTGTCGTATATGCAGTGCACATAAAAATAATAAGACTACAGTAGTTTCCTGTGACTTATTTCATCAATTTGTTTACAAAAAACATAGCACGAAAACATTTCATTGTAATACTTGCTTATACCCTCCAATGGAGGAAGACTGATTATAAAGGAGGGTTAGTTTAAATTTCTAATACGAGAAGAGACTAATGAACAAAGAAAAAAAAGAAATAACTCTTAACAATGAAACTCGACAACAATAAATAAAAAGCAACAAAAACAGCAATTATAACTCTTAAAACCACACCTTACAATGACGATGTACAAGTTTGTAATAACCACTTCGGATCAGGGAAAGTTAAAAACAAATAGAATTGTGTCCTTTTCACATTTTTATTGAGAAAAAACATCGTATTTTAAGTTATTAATTTCTAAAACCGACATATTTTTATTGAGAAAATATATCTTACTGGAGGTTATTATGTTTTAGAATGGAAGTTAAGCGAATACACGTTCAAGGTCAGTCATTGAACCATTTTACCATGACGTAACATATACCACATAATTTAGATAACCCCCAAATCCAAAGCCGGAGCCACACGGGTATGGGTTACAATGATGAAAAAAACTCGGCCACACAATCACTCCTCTCGACTTTGCCAGGGTCGAAGCTGAAATTTGAATCTGGGATTCGGTAGATAGAAAACCAGCTGCGCTTATCACTTAATGCTCTATCGATCTCGATCTACCTCTGCGCTGCCGATCTCGTTTTTTTTTATGGAAACATATTTTTAAAAGAAAAAAACTGCTGCCAATTATTTGAGGATCAGAACTTCCTCACCGTAGTAAAACTCGACGTGTGGTGGATAAAAGCAATTTTTGACGTTTCAAAAAAAGTCATATGTTGACGTTTAAAAAAAACTCGATGTGTGGTGGAGTTTGTAATAAGAGTAATTTTTGACGTTTCAAAAATGTCACATTGGTGGAATATCACTAATATTTTTTGTTGACAATTCAAATTGACGTTTCAAAAAGTCACATTGGTGGAATGTCACTAATATTTTAAAATTTGAAATGTAAAAAAAAATTTTACATTTCAAATTGACGTGTAAATGTAACTAATATTTTTTTTGACATTTCAAATTTTAAGAACCGATTTTGCTCATCAACGCACTCTAGAATGTGTGTACCAAATTTAAAAGCTTTATCTTAAAAACTGTTACTGCTATCGCAAACCACACAGACAGACAGACACACACACATACAGAACAATTTTTTGTCTAAAATTTTGTGTATCGTCATAATTCGTCGAGATTTGTCCAGAAATGCAATAAAAATTGTCAAAATTTTGTTCACAAATATATATCTTCTTCACTTTGAGGGGGTGAGGAAGTAGTTACTTAATTTTTCAAATTTTAAATTGAATCAAGAAAACTTATAAAGTGGCCAGCTAGGTCACCAGATTTAACACCCTTGAGTTTTATAATTGGAGTATTTGAAATCTGTATACTGATCCACTTACAAATCGTTTTAGATTATATTAGGTATCTCTACCAGTGGGGTAGAAATACCTTTCACAGTAGTCAACTGTATCATTATTGGATAAGTAACAAAAACGTTATGAACCGATATGTAATTTATATTATCTATTTATTTATTTAACAAACATTGCTCTACGGATTACAAAAATCCAATTACAGACCAGGAACCGTCTAAGCAAAGTATCTACAATAAACTTTATAATTAATACTCCATACTTAATAAAATACACTAGTTACAATGTAAACAGATAAAAAGAACATAAATTTATGAATTAATTTATTAGGAATGATTTTAACTCATTAGGATTATTGTGAAAAATATCTGTATCCGAAGAAACACTATCAAAATTGTGTCACATTTTAGATAATGGAGAAAAGTTCATGACATTCGTGCGAGCACTGGTCAAATAAAATTTTGCACGGTTGCGAGTTGACATCCACGGAACTATGAAATCAATTTAGTTTAAGATCTCTATAGAGTGTATTTTACTGTTGACGACATTGAAAAGAAAGGGATACGCTTATCACTCACTATGTCTGTCTTGCTTAGTCTGCTTTAGGCTAGCCTGGTTTGCTTTATTATTTAAAAATAAAAATAAATTAGGTTTCCTCTTCTTGGTAAAAGTTTAAAATATAGAGTGGGATGAAAAAATAATAACGTTGAAAAATTTTTTTTGCTAATTATTATTTACTACTTTTACAAAACTTATCATAGATAAGTACAACATATATCTTTTTAAACAATTGTAGAATTTCCACTATATAATTTGAATTATCCTGTTCTCTGAAACCATCAATGTTTATTATATTGGGGTTTACTAGTATTTAGTTACTTTGTATTATTTAAATGAGCTGTCCAGACGAAGCTAAAAGCAGAAACACGTGTCGGCAGATGTTTTAAAGTTTTTAAAATGATTGTTTAACTGGTGAGTACCTTCTGTTTTATTTATTTTTGATTTCACTGAACAGAACAGTTGGAATTAAAAATAACATTATTGAGTCAGTCACACTAAACATAATGTGCATATTATCTTTTTTGTAATCCAAGTTTCAGCGTTTTGGCAAATAGTCGGAAAAATAATTGTTTAAAAAGATATATGTTGTACATATCTATGATAAGTTTTGTAAAAGTAGGAAATAATAATTAGCACAAATCTTTTTCAATGTTATTATTTTTTCATTCCACTCAACAGGGTGAGTCAATAGTGTGTTCTCCTTCGATAACCTTTGAACCGTTAGTTATACAACAATTTATTAAATGCAAAAGATTTTTTGGGTCGATAAGATCTATCATTTAAAATTATTGTGAAATGTACAGGGCGCTAAAATTTTCTTTTACATACAAAAAATACTTTTTTTAAATGAAACACCATGTATATTTGTCACCATTTCATTAAATGAAAGAGTATTATACAGTGATATTTTGTTTTTTGGATTTGCATGCAACGTTGCCAAGTTATTTAACATTTTCTGGAAATTTAAGGATTTATAAGGGTCCGTTTAATAATTTTTATTTACCTATGAAAACAAGCTGGGTAAGCAAATATTATACTATTCTTAGTTCATATTATACGCTAAGTATTAGTACCTTTTATACATTATTCTATTTTACAGGTTATCTATAACGGCATGTCAATTAATGCGAATTTCAAATTGGAAAAACTCTGTTTTTTTTTAAATAAAACACCCTGTATTTTTTTACGTAGTTGGATTTCTCCTTCAAATTACTTTCTTTTTTGTATAACACTTCCTATACCTACCTGTTGTATTTTTTGGATATAATTAACGTTTTCTCTTTAACCTCACAATCATACCAAAAATTATTACAATTTTATCCAGAATAGCTTTGGCAAAACAAAAATTGTGCTGACAAACTGATATGTTGTGGTTTATACGTAATTAATTTTACTTGGTGGTGATTCTTCTGTATTTCCTAGTTGAGTTAATTATTTTTGTTAAATAAATTATGAATTTTTCATACGAAGAGTTGATCGACATGGTTTATGCATTGGGAGAAGCGGAGAAAAATCCACTATTGGCATCAAGAATTTATATTTAGTGTTATCTAGAACGAAGACATCCTCACCATTCTGCATTTGAAAGGTTGCGAGAAAGGTTTGAACGAACTGGACATGTAAATTATGAAAAACATGAACGTACAAAACTAGCAACAAATGAAGAAAAAGTGTTTCAAGTTACATTAAGTGTCGTTGAAGATCCACATAAAAGTACAAGAGAAATTAATAGACAACTTGATAGTCAATCCTCTGTAACAAGAATATTGAGGACACAAAACTTTCATCCTTATCATATTCAACTGCTTCAGGAACTAGAGTCAAATGATTTCGAACGTAGGGTAACATTTTGTGAGTGGACACTCAATAGATTCACCAACAGCCGCAATTTTTTGATTTCGTGCTATTCACTGATGAGGCCACATTTCATAAAGAAGGTTGTTAATAGACATAACTTACACTACTATGATATCATGAACCCTCATTTTACGAGAACTGTAGATAATCAACACCGATGGTCACTCAATGTGTGGGCAGGGATAGTAGTTGAAATGTAATTGGACTGCATTTCTTTAATGGTCACTTGACTGGGAATACGTACCTCGATTTTTTACAAAATATACTAGGAGGATTGTTAAACGGGTGTCCTCAAAATGTCTTACAGAGGCTGTGATTCCAGCACGACGGAGCTCCACCACATTATAGTATTGCCGTAAGAAGCTTTTTAAATGTTACATTTGGCGACAATTGGATAGGTCGAGGAGGACCAGTTCAATGGCCACCAAGGTCGCCAGATTTGACAAAATTGGACTTTTTTTAGTGGGGGTACATTAAAGGATTAGTGTACAAAACATCACCAACGTTGCATGCAAATCCAAAAAACAAAATATCACTGTATAATACTCTTTTCATTTAATAAAATGGTGACAAAATATACAGGTTGTTCCATTAAAAAAAAAAAGAAAGTATTTTTTGTGTGTAACAGTAAATTTAAGCACCCTGTAGATTTCACAATAAATTTAAATGATAGATCTTATCGACCTAAAAACTTCTCTATTTAATAAATTGTTGTATCGCTAACGGTTCAAAGATTATCGAAGGAGAATACACTATTGACTCACCCTGTATATTATTATTTGTCTTTGCCATTATTTATGGCCTACTGACGAGAACATAACAAGTTCTAAACCAGTCTGTGTCTAGTGAGGAACTGACAAATGGTCTTAGCTACCAAACAAGACTTGCAGGTTTAATTCAATGCAGGTCGGGTCTTTTGTTTAATGAGTAGTTGATTCCTGTCAATCTTATTCAGTATATAGTTTAACCCACCAGGGTTAGAAGTCGCAGCTCTTGATACCTGTTGTGCAGTTCGCTATCAGTCACTAAGACATCAGTGATGTCAGACTAGTAGTAGCACTGACCACTAGAGGGATACGCTTATTACGCACTATGTTTGATTGAAAAGAAATATACACGGGGACAAATTTCGTCGATGTACCAAAGATTTAAGAGAACATTTTTCCAATAGTTTTTCCTATAGTGTTCCAACAGCTAGGTAAAAACCATCAATTTTGAGGCTAAAAAATTTCGTTAAACGTCTCTGTATATTTTATATATTTATCACGTGAACTTCATATCCTGGGCTCCAAATTACAGGAGCATACTCTAATTTAGACCTTACGAATATATTAAATAGCAGTTTTATTGTGTCTCTGCTTGTAAAACTGCGGCCCGTTCTGCATATAAAACCTAATGTTTTATACGACTGTTAGATTATGTAATTCATGAGGAATAAAAGATAACTTGCTATCAAAAATCACGCCTAAATCTTAAAACGTTTCGGGTCTATGGAGTGATATATTATCAATTTGGTAATCAAAAATATAGTTATTTCAGAGCCTTTGGTAAAATTAAGAATATTACATTATATTAAAGCATTAAGTGGTAAACAATTGTTTACATACCAAATACTTAATCTATTAAGATTACTTTGTAATTTTAAGTAATCATTATTACCTTCAATACTTGCAAATAATTTCAGGTCGTGTGCAAATAGTAGACTGTTACAATTAAGATTTTTATAAATGTCATTTACAAATATATTGAAAAACTGGGGCCCCAATACTGATCTTTGTGATACTCGAGATTCGACATTTATCTCGAGACTTAAAGTCATTAAACCGCACAAATTGAGTTCTATCATTTATGTATTACTTAAATAATTGTAGCAATTGATCAGGGAAACCATTTAAATCCAGTTTGTGCAATAGGATCTCATGATCTAAATGGTCAAGTGCTTTAGAGAAATCTGTATAAATAATGTCTGTTTGGACTCCTGCATCAAATGATTGTGCCAAAAATTGCGTTATGCAAAATAAATTTGTTGTGGTAGATCTTTCGTTTGTGAATCCATATTGATGTGTTATTATGGTCGGTTTTACGTTATATGGTCATATAGTAAATATTGAATATTTTGGTATATTATTAAGGCATATCATTTTTATGGGTCTGTACTTCTCTTTATCAAAAACAGGACATATGTTAAAGCTCTTCGAGACATTAG
Source organism: Rhamnusium bicolor (assembly GCA_029963845.1). NCBI lineage: Eukaryota > Metazoa > Arthropoda > Insecta > Coleoptera > Cerambycidae > Rhamnusium > Rhamnusium bicolor. The sequence continues at coordinate 119,703 of JANEYF010002799.1, read as the reverse complement.
GAAAGCAGCTGGTACCTACTAATAGACTGATTAAATAGGATTGGAAGTGAGACGGCAAGAACCTGTAAACAGTCTCTTAAAATAAAGGCTAGAATAAGATCTGGACCCGCAATAATTTTGTTTGTGTCTTTGAATTATAAGCATATTATTATTATGCGGAATGTCGTCAGTGATTTTAACATTAAGTGCCTTTTCATAAGATTTTTAAAAAAAAAATTTTTAAACGCATTAGATATATCGGGGGATTGATAATAACAACAGTTTAATACGTTATGTAATTTGGCATTCCACGATCACTTTCTAACGAATTTACGGTTAACAGGTCTCGAAAGAAGTGCACTATTAAGAGTATATTTAATACATACTTATACTTCGAAGGAATCAAACTTATATTGACTTAAATACTTACGCTAATCAAACTCAAAAATATATCTGTTCTTTTGTTAATTGGTATATTATTGAAACAATAATAATTTATTATGCCAAGTAATATTTTTCTAGTGTCAAGTATAAAAATTCAAGAATAATCGATTACTTTGATATACAGGGATCGGCATAATAGACTTTACAATTTAAAATTGCTCTAAAATCAATACATGTTTTTTAAACGTAAGATGTTTCTAACCTTCAATTAAAGCATGCTTTGGAGTTTCTTTGACAGGTGTTCAACGAATTTTTTGTGTTGAAGATTTTATCAAAAATAATACTGTTATTCGTGCAACGTGATTTTAGAAGAACTTTTGGCGTGAGAAATGTTCCATTGCGTCCAACAATTATGTGTTGAGTCAAAAAATGGCGAACTGGAGGATCCATTGTCAACACTAAACATTCAGGTCGTCCGCAATCACTAAACACGCAAGAAAATCAAAGGCGAGTTCGTGATGCAATTACAGCGATTCTAACAAGACCAATTAAGCAATATGCCCAAGTCCTGGGTACATCCGATAGAAGTATTCGGAAAATGCTTCATAACATGAAATTTCACCTTTACAATGTAACTGAGCAAAAACTAAGTAATCGAGAAAAACTAAGTCGAATAGAGTTCTGAATAAGATTCCAAGAATTACGACAACAGCATCCACACATTGAACACCGTCTATTTATGTCCGTTGAAGCTCATTTTTATTTGGACGGATTTGTTAACAAACAAAATTGTCGACACTGGGCTACAGAAAATCCACTTGAACTCCATCAACCACCTCTACATTCGCAAAGGGTTACTGTTTGGTGTGCTTTATCTTCAACGAGAATAATTGGGCCATACTTTTTTTTTGGGAAGACGAACGTGCAGTGACTGTTACGTCTAGGAGATATTCAGATATGATAAGAACATTTTTTGAGCCTGAACTTCATGACGACGAACGCCAGTATTGGTTTCAACAGGGCGATGCTACCAGTCATGCCGCAGATGTAAGTTTAACTGCCTATAGAGAACTTTTTCCTACACGTCTAATCTCACGCCGTGGTGACATAAACTTGCTCGCCATGTCACCCGATTTGATTACACCCGATTATTTTTTTGTGGGGTTTTCTCAAAAGTGGGGTATTTCCACGAAAGCCACGAAACATTGACCAGTTAAAAGAAGCGACTCGCGATGATATTCATGGAATTCCTGGCGCGGTGCTACGAGCTGTAATGAATAATTTTGTTCACCAGTTAGAAGAGTGTATGGAGATGGAGTGGGCCATTTAACCCACACAACATTTTCTTAAAAATAACTTCTTCTTTTCTTCTTTTTCGTTGTAAAATTCTTTGTTAAATGTTGTTACCTTCGCAAATAAAAGATTTATTTCCAGTTTAAATTATAAAGTAAATTCTGCTTTATTTAATGGATAGAAACGTCTTACGTTTAAAAAATGTGTATTGATTTTAGAGCAATTTTAAATTGTAAAGTCTATTCTACCGATCCCTGTAGAATAGTTTTCGTTCCGTGTACTGTCATGCAGACTTGCATTATTTGCTCAATGAAAAATATATCTCGGTTTACTATTTATGTGTTTTTTGCTTCCATTGTTTTTAATAGGATGCTTGATTATTTCTAAAGATGGATGTAAATCGTTCTTAAGTAAAACAGCGACAGCTTTTATACTTCGCAATTATTTTTTGCAATAACATGGTCTAAGATATGATTATTTTGGTTTTTTATTAAGTTTAATTGTTTCCATTTAAAAAAGTTTATGAATTTTTTTAAAAAAAGACTGGTTGTATATGATGTTTAGCATATTAAAATCTTCTAGAATTAAGACATCGTAGTCAAAAATAATTTTAAGGGGTTATGTTATATTATATACACTTTCATACCTAGAAACAAATCGTTGTGCTCACCTCGTTTCGGTAGTATTTTTCGTTCCACAGATATCCAGGTTGCGGAGTTTTCAAATTTTCACGTTGCCTTTAGTAGCTCTCTTGAACTGAAATATCCTGTTCAGTTATTATTAAGGTACTGTTACACGGGCAATAAAAATTGCTTAATTGCCAGCAATATTTGCCGACTTTTACGTCACGACAACATCTAGCAACTACAACAACAATCAACTGTTCGTTAATAAGTTGCTGAATAATCCCCACCGATATTTGTGAATATTCAGCAATTAGACAATAGATGTGTACATGGCAAAATTCAGTAGAGCAACTATTCCCGGTGATGGATGAACTGTATCTCGTCGCTTCAAGTGCTTTTTATCATTATGCATGCAATAAATATAAGAAAAAAGAAAAGAAATAGACGAATGTGGGTACGACCATATTTAGCTCGACGACAAGTATTAACTTCTACATTGTGTAATGAATTACGTTTAGACGACTTTTTATTCCAAAAACTTCACCAGAATGTCCCGAAGTGATTTTGAATTACTTGTGAACAAATTGGGTCCCATAATTACAAAAGAAACCACTAATATGAGAGATCCGATTCCTGTGATGACAAAATTGGCAATAACTCTCAGATTTTTGGCTACTGGAGATTCATACAGAAGTTTAATGTATCAATTTCGAGTTTCCAATTCCTGTATTTCAAAGTTCATACCTACAGTGTGCAGGGCTATTGTTGAAGTTCTACGTGAATTTATAAAGGTAAGATATATATATGCAGTTATAAAGTAATAGAAAAGTTGAGGAAATACGCATTTATTTTACATTCATTTCATATAGATAAATTAGAATCGCTACAGGTTTCAGTATAGTTATCGGTAGTTATGTATTGCACGCGAGTTGAAGAAGTTTCAGATGTACTTCCAATAGTTCCAATTGTTCTAATCAACATAGCGTTGTTGTCATAGTCCTCATCCTGATTTTGAGAGGTGTCCGTGTTTATTGAGGAGGGTTCAACTGGCTGAGAAGAAATGGGATTAGCGTTATTGTTCGGAGTGATGGGCATTTGAGTATTTGATTCAATTTGAGAGTTATGAATGTGAGCCCATTGTGAATCGTATGTGCCTACAGGTGAAGGAAGAGAAAAAGAGGTGAATGTTGGTGCTGGAGAATACGAAGAATATGGGCCTGATGATCCCGACTATTTCTACTATGGGACAAAGGTCTATCGTAATATCCCATGTCAGCCTCGAATAAAATTGTGGAAATTTTATATTCCACTTGATTTCTCACAAATTCATTGTAAGTTAGTAATTTTTCGTTAACATGATCTCCAAATGCCAAGGTTTTTTTGCTCATTTTTTTCTTCACTTCCTGCATCACTTCACACGCACTTTCAAATTGTTTGTCGGCCTCTATTGTTCTTTTCTGGTGGCTTGCTTTTCGCATGAATGGCGGTGGTACTTGCTGTTTAGATGAAAATATATCATCATCCGAGTCGCCATCTCGGTCGCCATTCTGAAATCAAATTGTATATAATTAGTTTAACATAAATTATATGTTATAAAAGTAGAAATTCACTCTCTGTTTTTATGTTTTTTAGTTGCCAACAAGTCCAGAAGGTTGGAAAGAAGTAGCACACGATTACGAAGCAATTTGGAACTTTCCGCATTGTTTGGGTGCTATGGATGGAAAACACATAAGAATCAAAATGTCCTGAGAAAGCCGGCAGTCACTATTTCAATTATAAGAAGTTTCACAGTATTGTTTTATTCGCTGTTGTCGACGCTCACTACAGATTTCTGTATGTGAATGTCGGTTGTCAAGGAAGAATATCTGATGGAGGAGTAGTTGCACATACTTCATTTGGCAGAGCACTTGATGAAAAAAGGTTGTCTATTCCATCGCCAGAGCCATTATCATGTCGAAAAGAAAAAGCGACATACGTTTTTCTTGCAGATGACGCCTTTTCTCTTACAGAAAATATTTTAAAACCTTATACGTGCGATTTGTCCAAAGGATCTCCAAAAAGAGTTTGTAATTACAGAATATCAAGGGCCCGGCGTGTAGTAGAGAACGTTTTTGGGTTATTGTGTTCAGTATTTCGTATTTTCCATAGAAGCATGGAAATAGACGTTGAAACCGTGAAATGGGCAACTCTAGCTACAACTTACTTGCATAACTTCTTACGAAGAAATAAGTACGCGAGACAGACATATACGCCACCTGGGACTCTAGATATAGATGATACTGGATCTAATAGTACTATTCCAGAAACGTGGAGACAAGATACAATTGGTGACAGTTTCACTCCTTTACAAAAAGAAACCAAGAAGGTCACCCACGGCAGCTGAATTGAACAGAGACGAATTCATGCAATATTTTATGTCCAGTCCCGGAAGTATTTCGTGGCAAGATAAGTATTTATAAAATTTTACAATAATGTGTTCTTACAAATAACTATCACAAATTAATTAATAAATACGTAGATAATAAAATATATGTTTTTGCTTACCTTTTCTGATAGTGATTCACTGTCCTTCCCCGCGTCAGCCTCAACTGTAGTTCTTAAAAACGACATACTTTTAAAAGCAAACCAGCTACTGTTTTGAAAAGCGCCACTTCCACTTTTCTGTTTTTTCTCCATCTTCCTTATTTCGTTCATAAAATATGTACGCAAATTCTTAAACTTTTTCTGTGCCTCCTCTGCAAGTATTTCGAACTGTATACCAATGGCATTCCATTCGTCTTTCTTCAGATTCCGATTTTTATATTCTAAGTTATTGACATCCCATAAACAAGTTCGTAAATGAATTGCGTCGATAAAGCTTATTAATTTCTCGTTGCTCCACGAAGCACACAATTTTTACAATTTGCAATCTTTCACCGGCACAACACGAAGCAAATAGTCACAGAATATGACGGAGGTAGGTATATGGGCAAGCGAGATGGAAACAATAATCGCCCTTAATTTTCCAAACACGATGGATATACGGCAACTCGACCTAAAGATACAAGCAACTATAAACGATGTAGAACAATATGACAATAAGTTGCCGAAATACTTGTTGAAAATCGCACAATGTTGGGCAATATTGCTCCATTAATTGCTCCAGTGTGTCGTCCAGCAACTAATTGCTATAAAAATTGCTCGTGTAACAGTACCTTTAAATATACAACTCAGACGTAGCTACACTATTTTACTATTCATTTTGTTAATAATACAGACGTGAAGATAATTATTATCTTTGCATACAGTTTTCATTTAAATGAATTGAATTCAAAATTTCTGATGAAAGTTTCAAGCAGCTTTATATTACGTTGAAATGAATTTATCTATGTACCATTACTAAAATAACGGTTTTAAATTAAGTTTAGTGAACTTGCGTTCAATACGGCGCAGTGTGCTGACAGCAAGTGAAATTAATACTCCATTTACTTTAAATGAAATTCTTGATAATATCAAGGTTGATTACATTTTTAATAAATGAACAAATCAGTTTCACCGCCGGGAATATATGATATTTTTATTAAAGATTTAATAGTTTAAATCTAGGACACTTTAAATCTCATAGTAATATTCGAAATGTCAATTGTTAAAGAGACGTTAGAATAACGATTACCGATTTATTTAACAACTCTACCTCTTCTTCTAATCAAAAACACTTAAAAAGTTGTTAGGCGTGCGGGTTACTTTTATTTTTCGGATTTGACCAACTAATCGCATTCGGCAAGCCAGTTCAAATTGTAATTGATAATATACATTAAACGGAAGACAACTTGTAACGCCATTTCTTCGTTCTGCAAGGCAGATGAGCGTTGGTGAGGTCAGATCTTTTCTAAATAAGTACGTAAGCCACTGGGCACCAGCAGACAGTCAATAGAAGGGGGAATAGAGTACAAAATGAGAAAAAAAGTAATAAGAGCGGTAATCAAAACATACTTACTTTAATGATAGAATATGTGATATATTACAATAAAATATTAGGAATGAGGTACAGGGTTATTTATTATAAATTACCCACCCCTTTTCATCGTTATTATTGCCTACAGAAAAAAATGTTTTAAATAAAAGTTGTGTGGTTATGACTGAATTTTGTTACAATGCTATCAAAAGTACAGTAGCGTGCAGATTTCATGGGATACAAAAAAATAATATATTTTCTTAAATGGAATACCCTGTATGTTATTAAATTTTTTGAATGATCTTTTGTTCCTGATTTCAAAAATATACCACATATTACCCCTACCGTATACGATTTTTGAGTTGTTTAACGTTGAATATCTTAATTAAACTAGTTGCTGTAAATATGGAAAAGTTAATATTATTAATGTGAGCTATGAAAATGAAAACTATTATGTTTGATAAGTGACATTTCTTTAATGAAATAATCAAAATGGTTTACAATGAGGAAGAAAAAGTCCAAATATTAACTTGTTATATATAAAATAACAAAAATAAATGTGCAACAAAAAGAGCATATAGGGTGTTGTATCCAAATCGTTCAACACCATCAGAAAATACGTTCAAAAATATTTACCGAAAGGTGAATAATACCTCAAGTTTTAGTAGAAAAAAGCGTGTAGTTCAAGCAAACCAGGAAAGAACAACTGGATATACTGCTTCATTTCGAAGGTAAGCCCATCCATATTTATTCGCGAATAGACATTTTTTGAAATATTGTATTATTTTATAGAAAATTCTGAATGTAGTATGAATAATGCATTCGATCAATTAGGTAAAAGTTATTCCAAAATCCAACGTACGTTAAAAAATAGCAACTACAGCCATTTAAAATTTTACCCGTACAAGTTTTAACAGAGGCTCATAAAAAGAAAAGGGCTGGAATTTTGCCGCCAGATGATTCAAAAGCTGGATGAGGATCTCGATATTTTCACTAAAATATTAGGGACTGATGAATCATCCTTTTCTACGGCAGGACTTTTTAATAGAAAAAATCAAGGTGTGGGAAAATAAGCACAATAGAAAAATATTGGTAAAACAAATAAAAAAATGAGAAGAAAAACTGTTAGCATTTGGTGTGAAATTTTCAGAAACAAAATTGTTGGGCAATTGGGGTTATGATAATTTGTATCACTCCAGCCAACTATTTATTCACAAAAATTAACCCATACTAGGGTTGAACAGAATTACGTAAAGTTTTCTGCCGAACTTCACATCAAATTCTTTGAGCGGCGTAACATCTACGATATGGTCAGGCAATATTGAAAAGAAGATTAAGCAGAAAATAAAATACTATATTAAGAAACCTGAAAAGTTTTACCGCCTAAGGTTCTCCTTAAGGTAAGGACCTATTTCAATTATTAAATTTAATAATTATTAAATTTAATAATTACTAACTTCAGATCTTAATAGGTTTTTTCTTTAAATTTCAACTAAATTCTTGGAGACATATCTTAACATTCTAACTTTTTCTAACATGTCTAAATTTTTTGTTCTGTTCTCTTAAAAAACACAAATTTTACACCAATTATATTCACACTAGAAAATCATAAAAATCACTAACTATAACTATGACACAATATGACAATTTGATAAAAAAATAGAACATTTATATTTGTTACAATAAAATTTAGTTTTTAATATTTATATATTCTTTTTTTGTCTCAAAACCTACACAAGCACATCCAGGTTGCCTATATTGAATTAACTTTTGGTTTTCTATTCTTACTTAAGTAAATAAACAAACAACCCCTATTTTGTTTTTTTTTTGGAAATTATTTAAACATTGGTTAGGTTGGGTTAGGTTTTTGTGTGTGGGTCCTTCTGGACCTTCCACTGTGGCCATCAGCAGGCCTATTAGCCAGTCACACACGGAGACTTCGGAGCGCTGAATTGATGTGTGCCATTCAAAGGTCGCGCGCAAAAGTGTTGATTAGTAGAGTGTCACGACCACAAGATTTGGAGCAGTAGGTTCAAGAAATAACTTTGTAATGTGCTAAGTATAACTATTAGCAACTAGAATATAAAGCAGGCGTAAGAGGAAATCTCACGAATGCAACGGAAAAACGGTTGGTTTTACGTAGTATAGATTTTTTTCTGCGAATTAGTTTTTAATCTATAAATAGATATATTTTATAAATGGCTTAAACTGCAAAATAGCAACCTAATTCTATTTATCGCATACAAGCTTAAAAGTTAGGGATTTCTGTAAATTGACTTATAATATAGGTACATGAATTAGCTAGAGTTCATGAGTTTATTTTGAGATTCTGAGAGTTGCTCAATTGCATTTTTACTATTTCTTGTAAGGTTGGTATTTCCTCTCCGGATTCGCGCCGTTCCAGCCCTGAGCTTCGGAACACCACGAATTTACGTGTGTGGCTAGCTATTGTTGCTTTAAACAATGGCCAATACATAACCATGGTACTCTTTGGAATACTAAGGAAAGATCTCTGGTGAAGAGATACGCTGGTTGACAAAATAACAACGTATTTAGCGTAACAACATTGTTCTTTTTATAGGGTATTAATCAGAAACATATGCTAAAAAGACAAAGAGAAGATCGACCGGTTGAAAACTATTACGGACTTAGTTCGGTTCAAATTGAAATAGGTGAATCCAGGGGACTTAAAAGCAAGAACTGTCTATTCACTATTAATTAACACAGAGACAAGGAATCCCTATGTAAAGCTGGATAAAATATGCAACCCTCTTCTCTTGATAAGTGCATTGCGAATTGACTAATTGCCACTATCCAAGTAAATAGAGAGCCGATAATATCTTCGCACTGTGGGTGGTCTGTTGTTTACACCAAGGCTTACTGAAATAAATTTTGCACCGTTACAAACTAAGTATGCCTTATTTATTTTAAGCCGGAGAATTTTGGAATGATCCTCTATGAATATGACCCGCAAGAGAAATGGTAATGTTTTTGATTGTGTAAATTTAGAGGTCTCGTAAAATTCAAATTCATCCATATTATTTGAAAGTCATGTTCGAGATGTTTTCCGGTGTAAAATTTCAACGTGTTATAATTTTAATCGACTTTTTTAAGAAAAAAAACTACGTTAAAATACCATGTTTTCGTTGCGAAAGACACATCGTTTTGGATAGTTATCGTGATAGATAATGCAAAAACAATGCATCGTAGCCAAAAAAATTTGAAACTTGACTGGTAGTATATAATTGTCTGTTTAAAATCAATATTTTATAAATTCTCTGTATCAAAAATTACTAATTTTATAGCAAATTACGGTAGTAGTTGAAATAAATTTAAGGTTGTCGGCCTCAGCCTGACTGGGAAAATATATTATCCAACAACGAAAATAAATCCGATTTGACGAAATTTATATGCAGTTACATAAAAAATAATAATTTACCGAAAAGTAAAATTTTGTTAGAGAATCGAGACAAAATGGTAATTCTCGTTGATGGAATTGAACCACGAGAAAGCGCTATTTATCACTGCTGAGTCTTATTATATACATCCTGAATTTGAGTGAAATCATTTACACACAGACACCCATCTTATTTTTCAGTCGAGAGGTAACCCCTGAGAAAAATTTGTAAACCAGACATCCCCAGACATCTTCGGACAATTCTGGACATTCTCGGAAATCTCTGGATATCCACGGGCGTCCTCGAACCCTCCTAGATATCCCTGCACATCATCAAATTGTTCTCGAACATTCCTCAGACATGCATAGAAATATTTTACAAAGTCCTGAATACATCCCCACTTAATACTTTCAGTACCTATCTTGGTACCTGTTCAATAACTGCATAATCGCTCATGATCTTCAGGGTTGATTACAGATTATAAATACATACCTACCAGATTATCTGTGATTGTATGTATTCGAACAGGAAGTAGCTAAAAACTGGAAAATCTATTTCAAAAAAGAAATATTTATTGAAACAACAGAAAATGAAACCTATAAAGAACAAGAGATCAACAATTCTTTCCCGAGTTCTTTCCATTGAAAAATAACAAATATACATTAAACCAAATAGAACTTGAATCTCTATAAAGTGTTTTAATTTATTGGTTTTGGTCGAGACTTTAGTTGATTGTAATTTTTCTTTATAGAGTAATAAATAGTTTTGTTTTAACTTGTAGATGAAGAAACTGAAGTTATATCAGAAAACGTAGTGGATTGTTCTGATTCTATCGAGAATTCTGTCGAAATTAGGGGGCCAGAAAATATAAATTCTTTTTCAACATCTGTGATGTCTAGATGATATTTTTTTCAATACGTCCAATATACCACTCTCTCTTAAAAGACCCCATAAAGTTATCCCAGTCCGACAGAAATATTTTGAGAGTGAGATGTTTCATGTGATTGTGTGGAAGAATATATAAATTGCTCTTCCACAAAACTATTTTGTCTGGGGTTTAGTAAACTTAAAACTTTCTTTGTTTTTAATTATTTTTTCTAATTCTGTGTCAAAATTTTCATTTTCCTCATAATCGATTGCATCAAATGACTTGGTTCTATTATTGTCATAAGTTATTTTATCTTCAGCACTGTTGGAGAAGGAATATTCTGATGTCACCAAAAGTTTGATTATATTTAAAAATTTTGTTATTCCTTTTAATTGAAGTCTCTTCACAGATTTTTTAAACTTTTTTACGAGAATGATCAGGACTGACATTTTTCTTGACATTTTTCCTTTGGAAAAATCCTTAAGAGCCAAATCATCATCAGCTTCTATGTGTGAAATATTAGATGAATCTGAAGGAAGAACAGATTTTAAATTTCGGAAATCCTTTCTACTAATATCCTCTTCAAGTGATGTCAAATCATTCAAGACTTTAATTGTATTCTCATCACTATTCTCATTTTACTAACTTGTACATTGGATAATATAATATCTTGGTCATCATCATCTATTTTTGTTTCATCTTCGACTTCCTCAGCGAGTACAGTTTTTAATTTGCAAAGCAAGATTTCCATCTATACGGTTCAACTTCTATTCCCAAAATACATGTGTCTTCCAATGACTTTTCCAAAGTTTGTTACACGATGATTTCAATTCATTCAACATTAAATTCATTAATAGTATTATACCAGGTTTCCAATGGTTTTCACTATTTTTTTCACTTCTCTAGGAAATATGTCATGATCCTTAATATCATTAAGTATGTTACTTATTGCTTGTATTTGATCTAATCGTTGAATGATGTCTTTCATGCTGAAATTTACTTTAGTAGAGAACGTCGATGTCATAGACCTCCTACTTCTAATTGTTTGCCTGTAAACCTGGCTGCTAAACAATTAGGGAAGAAACATTTCTTCACAAATGTTTAAGTTTATTTGAAATGTTTTGATCACATCTATTAAGGCGTAAATGTTGAACTCAATGCATAAATATGAATTAGATATTATGAAGTTATTGCCTAGAGTATAAGCAGGGTGCCTTATTAACCACTGCCTCTAAATTCGCAGACAAAATACATTATGTCAAATGTCAATCTCATTTTAATATTTATGTATTTTTTTAATGAAAGGCGTCACCGTAGACTTAGTTGGTGAACATGATTCTAAGGATGGTTTTTATAGTCCAGAATGGTGAGATATAACTGAATTTCCACCTCAGCAAAACAATCCTCAATATTAGCCAGATTCTAATATTATGAGCTAGAAATTACAACGTTAAGAATGTAACTGAGCGAATACCTATATTTATTTGAAATGTAGTAACTTACCATTTCAATTTAAATTAATATTGTTACTGTCTTGTTAATAAACTTACATACAAATCATTCGACATAACCTAACTTCAAAATATAAGCTGCGTTTCTGCATGCTATTTCCTATTTCAAAAATTCCAGTATAATTCTTGAGACATTCGTGGAACATTCCCGGACATCCCAAGATATCCTCAAACATCCCCAAACTTGTACACCAGAAATCCCCAGCGGTTCTGTTAATTGAACACTTCGAAAACTTCGTATCAAAAACTAAATTACGGTTTTTTACTGGCAAAACAACATCTTCCATTGACCATCGTCGTTACATGTCAATAAGTGGCTTGGTAATTTAATTAGTACGGAAGCCACGCTATCTGCTGTACTTCTAGCTGTATATGGTCTTGCTGAAATTTATAATATATTTGAGAGGTTTTAGAATAAGTGTAATTTTATATCATATTATTATTATTATTACTATTACTACATATTAGGAATGTTTACGATATACATACTATAAGAAAATTACAGTTTTTTTTACCACCCTGTATATAAAAGTGTATTTCAGATGATAGTATTTTATACCATAACACAATATACACAAATTTTATTTTAAGGAACCTATATTTATCTAAAAAAAATAGACGAATTTGATGCAAATACATTTTATTTGTTCCATAAAAATTGTAAAATAATTATTTTGTTAATGCACCAACAGAAGTTATTATCGATAAATCCTTTCATGGAAAAATAAAAGATCTGTTATTGAACATAACTGACGTTATTCTTCGATAATACGGCCAAAGTGAAATTTATTTTCCTTTCAACGCGGACGATTACCCCTTATTATTGCATTCTGATTCACCAACTGTGGTCAATCATAGTTATTGTTGATTGCGAGCTATTGAACGGAGCTTTTAAGGCAAAAAGACGCAATTAAATTTAATGAATCATTCATCCAAAGCCATTAAATAGCCAGCTTTCGTATAAATTATTTAAATAGCATGGACGATACAAGGCAGAAATAGTTCTAGATTAGTAAATGGATCAAGGAACATTTTTTTTAACAATACAATTACTCCGGTGGAAGAAATTCCCGACAATTTCGGCAAATACTTTTTATCTGTTTATTCAGATATATCTATACTGATTATCATGATGACTTCTATTAAAATATTATGTCTCACTTAATTACTATAAGCGAAATGAATTATAACATGTCCATAAAAAAACTAGAGCCAAAGCAAACTTTCGGGTTCAGCGATATACCATGTGATAACAGGCTATATTGAATGCGTTAAAATACCACTACTATATAACTATAATTTAATTATAAAACAAAACGTTTCCCAAGCTAAGGAAAACATCATTTATTACCCATTTACAAGTCAGGAGATATAAATCAAATTTTCAGAATTATAACTCAACAGTCGTACTTCAGCACCTATTAAGGTTTTGGAACAAAAATATTATATAACTTTTTATAGAATCACTTTATTAAATTTATTGTAAGCCAACATATTTTGTTCCGAAACAATCGACCTCTAATAATATAATAATAGTAGGAGAAATCGCTTTAATGACGGGATGTGCAGGGCAATACGCGGCATAATAGCGTGAAGTGTCTAACGTGTGACAACTTCCGTCTTTTACACCGCTTAGATTAAAGCAAGAAAGATTATTGTTGTCTTTGTAGCCACACGACCGAGGCGGAGTTTAACTTACATTCTGTGATACTTCAGGTCCGCACTTTTGTTACCGATTTGTTTAGCAGTACGTTGTAGGAGAAAGTGTAATGTTATAAGTAATAATTATTTTATATCTGTTTATTTGGTGGTGTGTTTTTGAAAATAATTTAAGAAGGTTATCGTATTGCAGTGAGTTGTGTAATATATGGTAAGTGTAATATTATAAGCAATAGTTATTTTATATCTGTTTATTTGCTGGTGTGTTTTTGAAAATAATTTTAGAAGATTATCATATTTAATGTTAACGTGTTTCGACCGTGGGAGGCCTCTACGTCTACATCTTATTGTGTTTGTGAAAATGAAAGTGATAGTGATTAGAGTGATAAAGAAAATCAAAGTTCATCAGTGTTTTCAATAAGAAAAATCGGCTACATTTGAACTACCAAGCGAAACAAATTTGCTTTAATATTTACAATAATCTTTTGAAGTGAGCTAATGACCCTAATTTGTATGATTTAGATATACTAGGTGAAACAACACCTCTGAGTAACGTTCCCCGTCCCACAATAGACAAACTGGTGAAAGAAGGTGCCCTCCCAAGCAAACAACGATTTCACGCCGGTCAATCGAAAACTCTGGACCCATCGTTAGCAAAACTTTTAGGAACTTTAGTTTATGACGCGTATCAGAAAAATTAAATCCGCCTTTGACATGGTAGACAGAAAACTAAAAAAATGGATTATCCTCTAAAATATATCAAAACAACTTTAGGAAATTGGCCGAGATAAATTGGATTTTAAATATCAAACTATTATTAAATGCATGGCCATTATGGAAAGCAGACAAACAGTGGATTGGCGAGATTCATATCTACAAGTAATAAAGAATTCAGTAGGGAAAATAGATCAGATGGAACTTGGTATGATACTCATGACACCTTGAAAAAAGGATGGACTGATGGATCTAGGAAATGTCAACCAATCATGTTACACCGTGGATTACTTGATGGATGGGTTGATAATGCAATGAAACTCTGCGGAAAAAACATGGAAGACTAACGTGGATTACCACAAGAACATGGAGGTAGAAATATTTGAGGAATGGTTTGAAAATACTCTAATTTCAAAATTAAAACCAAATAGCAATATTGTTCTTGATAATGCGAAGTACAGGATGTTCACTACTGTATAAAATTCGTAACAAAAGTTCTACTAAGCTGCAATTAATTTTTTTTTTTTAATGGAACATGATTTCAATTATGAGGAAAATTATAATAAAGCACAATTCTTGGATGTCCTGCAAAAGAAAAATTATGAGAAGCATATTATAGACACTGTGGCGGAGAGATATGGCCACAAAATAGTATTGAAGAAAAATTTCAGAAAAGGAAATACTTTTCCAAAATTTGATAAAAATGTCGTAGAGTTAATTCAAAATGAAGTGCCGAAAATTAACAAGGAAGATTGGGAAAAAGAATTAGGAAAGTCATTATAATTTAGGATGATTATTTATAAATTGTTGAATATCATATAAATGGTGGAAACAAATTTATTATAAATTTGACGAGAATAGTAGTTCATATGAAAATGAGGAAGGGAGTAAGAAGGACAAGGATTCAGAGGAAGAAGCAATGTGAGGTGTGGTAAAGTGAAGTGATGTGAAGTGAAGGAGTGATAAATACAGATAAATGCGACTACTATACATGTATAAGCGGACGAAATATATATGGATATCCAAAGGGATTTTGGCAAAGTTGACCATTATTAATAATCGAGGGGTAAACCTGTTTTGAAGTTTGGTGTACAAGCAAATGAAATTCCATAGAATTACCTTGTAATTTCTTAGAAGTGTTTGGCATTACTCAGAATTTTTTAGAATTATTATTGTAGTCAATAATTAGTTATTTATTTTGATTTATAATTGCAATTTTGTTATTCGGACATAAAATATTAAATTTCCTTGTCCATGATTCAAATTTGTTATCTTTATTTATCTTGCAAATTCTTGATAGAAGTGTCAATTTACAATAGCTACTGTTTGTCTATGCTCGTAAAACCACATCCTATGCTCCACTAATTATTGTTATGTTTCGTTTATTAATAATAATGTCGATTGTTCATATCCAATCCGCCTATTTATAAAATGTATTAAAAATATGTTTTTTGTTAATAACGTAGCTCCATGCTTGTAAACTAATATTTTACTGTATATTTTTTTTAACTCGTTCTTTGGTTAGTAACCCAAGTGAATCTCGGCGACCTCGTTCCTTCTTCTAACTATGCAATGTTAAGTGAAGATTGTGTAGGCCATCATCCTTCATAAGGAATGAAAAGCAGTCGATCCCTTGTCTATTAGTTGTTAGGTAAGTAAAAAGTCTCTACTCTTTGATAGAGAAGAGATTTGGCAAAATTTATAGGTAGCTTGTCTCCTGACGTCGCCGCGTCGGTGATTGGCCCCGGTAGCGGAAATAGGGCGACATTAAATAAATTTATTAAAAAAATTGCATGATCTATTTGGTTTCGTAGAAGATCTAGCTGAATTTAATAAATCCTGACATCCTCTTCGTCTTATTATAACTGATTCACTATAATTTACGGCTTTCATGTAACTGCAGGTATTGCTTTATAGAAACAGCTCTAGAATATCCAATCCAGTCAGCTTTGTTAAAATTTGTTCTCCTGCATTTACTCAAAGAGTTTTCTGCCTTTACTCTATTAGAATGATTTGTTATTTTAACTTGGTGTTCAACTCATTTTTTGCCGCGTCATCATTGAAGATAGGATTTTTGCTTAAATGTATAATTTTATACAATATAGATTCAGTTTTTCAATCTGGATTGACTGTTAAAAATAATAGTTGAGTCCTAATATTGCTGGATCGTTGATAAATGATTGATTAAAAAATTCTTACAGGCTCGGTCTGGATCTTTTCTATTTGGAACTAACCATATAGATTTTACGCATTTTTGTCTCCTCCTTGTATAGCTTTTTGCTAGGGAGGTGGTGGCAATTTCGGTATATGGTTTGCTCGTTATTAGTAATGATAGGTAATAGAGTTTTGAAACTTATGAATATGGTAAGCAAGGTGGCAAGGTCAGGTGTCACTGCTTTTCCGAAAAAATAATTTTCAAAATTGCAAAAAATAAAATCTCTCCTAAATTATTTGCTCGTGTTTGCTATTTAGTTGTTATGTTAAGTTGACTATATAGATACTAAAAAAAACATTTGCTAGACGTCTAACTGCTTTTTTTTTTAATAATGAAAAATAGCTCCATTAAATTATTAACTCGTCATAATCGTTATTTTTTATTTGTTCGTTTTAGCTTCAGAACAAGAAAAAAAATAATGCCAGATGTGTATGTCGCCGATTTTAGAGGATATTCATAAAAATATATAAAAAATACGAAAATTTTATATTTCTAAGTATGAATTTGCATACAAAAATTACAAAATACAAAAATTAAATATTTTTAAATATTTACTGCATAAAAATGAAAAAAACACAATTAAATATTATTAAGTATTTTCTATACCACTTTCCTCAGATACACTATCTTCATCTACATCATTATTTATATTGAATTCGGCATCTTCATACATTACATTACTATATATTATAGTATAGTATAATGCTACACTTATTATAATATCTACATATTATATGTGACTAACTGATTTAAGAAAAAATATAGTATTAAGTATCTTAAAAGTTTTAAGAAAAAATTCCACAAAAAATTATGCGATATGATTATTTTCAGCAATAATTAATAAAAATCTTCTGGCTTTGGAAAATCAGTGATACTAATGTCTGGCATAGCAATATTCATAGTTTTAAGATACAGTAGAATAATTTAGCCCAGAGTTAGACACGAGCAAATAATTTAATGCTCCGTTCTTCTTTCAAATTTGAAATTCGCCTCTCATTATCGCAGTAATAATAAGATGGCAGACTATTGTTTTCTTACTAGCATTTCATGTAAACTTCATTGACGAGCAAATCATTTCAATTTTTAAACATCAAGAAATTAAAAAAAAGACTCATTAATGAAGGGACCATACACGTATGGTGATGAGATTTATCTGAAGGTATTGTTAAGGGTCATAAGTTAAAAAAAAGTGGTAGACGCGAGCAAATGATTTAGGGACACTTTTTCTTCTTTACATGTTTAATTATTTATTAATTAATAATGCAGCGATAATGGTTTTGCAGAAGTTGCCATTAGTGGTTTTTATAATCAGAACATCACTATTTTCAACTTTTGCAACACGAGCAAATGACTGAAGAATTTCTGCCACCACATCCCTAGATACTTGGAAAAGTCATGATTATATTTTGTGACCATCACTACTTAATTCAGCTTTAAGCTGTACAGTGGGAACGGATGCGAACGTGGTGAGGGACGAAAATACTTTGCAGGATATTGTAACATTTGCACCCAAACGATGTAATAATAATAAGTTTATTTACACAAATTAGTACAGGAGAAACCAGTCACCTAAAACCTTATATGAATGGTAATAAAATTCCGCAATGTACTTTCTTCCAGCATTGCGTTCGTTCCCGCTTCCATTGCATCGCATTGGTTTGGGGATCCTTTAAGATAAGATATTAACCCAGATACGGCCACTGTCCTTTAAAAAGGTCGCTTCAAAAACCTATGATTATTTACTGCTTTTACCTCTAAAGCACATGTTTGCAGCGCGTGTAGTCATTTATTTGTTTTCGTTCAGATATAGTGGTTGTTTACATTTGATGCGTCTTTTTTCGTCCCGCTATGAGTAATCTAAGGTAAGATATAATTCATTATTTCATAAAATTGCATTGACTAGCCAAGCAAAAACTAATTAGTGAAGTCCTAACTTTAGGATATAAATATCAAAAAAAGTTAATGATTGTCGTGTGTTTTGAAATAAGCTTATAAAAGTTAGTGTCCTTTTTAAAAGGCCAGTGGCATAATGTACTGTTTTTTTCAGTTATTGGAAGAAAACGCTCACTCTCAACGAGTTATTGGAAGAAGTGGAATATATTGATCATGAAAATAGGTTGCCAGATGCAGTAGTACTTTTTCCGCCAATCGACGCTAATGACGACGTCACTGATGAAGATTCTGGTGATGATGACAATGTTGTCATGGATAATTTACCGGGGTCCGTTTTGAATTCTCAAGCTGAGGCAACGTTTAGAACCGACAGCAAAATCATCAACATTTTACCTTCAGATAGTGATAGTGATGACAATGTTCCGTTGGCACAGTTTTGTAAATACAAAAAGAAACAAAAAAAGAATGATTGGGTGCAGGAAGACATTGTGCGTAAACTACCAGTGGAGGGTCTACTGAGACCCACTCACAACAAACCTAAACTACCGGACTGGCAAAAAAGAGCTTGGAGCGTAAAATCATCGAACACCTTTAGAGATTTTTTATCTTTTTTTTTGACGAATCTTTATGGCAAATGATTACAGACTATACCAACCTGTATGCGATCCAACATAACAGACAGGGTGATATAACTGTGGACAAAGTAAAATGTTTTTTTTTGGGGTGCTTATTTATAGTGGCTACACCAGTGTCTCAAGGCGATCCTTGTATTGAGAGAGCTCTTCCGATGCCAATCATAAGATTATAACAGAAGCCATTTCAAGAAACCGTTTCAACTACATCATGCAAAATTTGCATTGTAATGATAACAATAACTTGGTAATGAATGACAAATTTTCAAAAAATCAGACCCTTTTTGATACATCTAAATGAGAAATTCATAGAACATGCCCCATTACAAGAACACCATAGTATCGACGAATCAATGATCCCTTATTTTGGAAGACATGGTTCGAAGCAATTCATTAGAGGAAAACCGATTAGATGGAGGTACAAGTTTTGGATGGGTACGAACCAAAAAGGCTATATAGAATGGTTCGAACCGTATCAAGGTGCGTCGACTGTTTTGGAAGATATATACAAGGATTTGGGATTAGGTGCCAGCGTTGTTCTCACTTTTGCAGATAAAATTATTTCAGAAAAAGGCCGATTACCTTTTCACTTTTTTTTTGACAATTTTTTTCACGTCATGGGATTTGATCACAATACTTCGAGACAGATGAATAAAGGCAACCGGCACTGTCAGGGAGAATAGGATACCTGTACCTATAATAAAGAGTGGTCAAGATTTAAAAAAAACAAGAAAGAGGAACTTTTGAATTTGCAACACAAAGAGTGAAAACATCGTCGTCTGTCGTTGGAATGACAATAACATTGTGACCATTTGTTCAAATAATGAAGCAGTTCTACCAACAGTAAATGTGTCTAGGTTTTCACAAAATGAAAATAAGAAAGTTGCCGTCCCTCAACCACAGCTGATAAAAAAATATAATCAAAATATGAGGGGGGTTGATCGTGCAGATCAAAACATAAGCTTATACCGAGTGAGCGTAAGAGGGAAAAAATGGTATTTTCCATGTTTTAGCCAAGGATTGGATATGGCAATAAATAACTCATGGAATCTTCATCGTCTGGATGGTGGTAAAAACGACCAGTATACTTTTCGTCGGGCGCTCGCAATGGGTATATTAGAAATTCATAAAAAAACTACAAAGCGAGGACCTATGCGAGCAAGTGCTCATGATAAGGAACATTCAAGATATGATGGTAGAGGTCATTTAGTTGTTTACCAAGATAACCAGATCAGGTGTAGGCAATGTCACAAGAAAGTTCAATTCCGCTGTAGCAAATGTGATGTAAGTCTTCATCCTAAATACTGTTTTCTGGAATATCATACGAGTTTATTTATATGGTTACTACAATAAAATAAAATTTATATATGTACAAAAGGTTATCTTTTATTTCGCAATTAACGTTTAATTAATTCCCTTTATTATACCACTGTCCTTTATAAAGGACGGTGACTACTACAAAAACCGTTGAGAAATCAAAAAAAATTTTCTTAGTAAAAGTTGATCATGAATGTGTCAAGAATCTAGCTTAAGACAAAAAAATAGCATTTTCAAAAAAAAAAAAATAATTTCGGCTGTATCTGGGTTAACCAATTCGCTGCTTTTACTCCACGCTGCGGAAACTTGCATTTTTATTTACAATTTTTTTCGTAATAATAAAAATAACGAAATTCGGAGGGAGGGATGTGCCAGTTCTCACAAAATCACCCTGTACATAAAATCTTCAAATTTTATTTGTGAATTAATTTATAATATACTGTCTATGTTATTTGTAAACGATTGTAAAAAAGAAATAATTACAATGCAATTATATTTTAATGAATCAATAAACACTAGGAAAACTTTTTTCCATTTCTACTTTTCACATGACAATTACATTTATATTAAGTACTAATTTACTTTCATTTCAATGAATTCTATAACTACTGTTTATGTAGCGACCATACTAAAGGCTCCCTTTAATAATGGAAAATCTGTGCATAAAGTACTTTGTATGTAGTGTTGCGTGCTAGATAAAATAAACATGATTGTTTTTATCCGCCATGTATTTTAGAATCGCATTTTGATAAATGCTGTCGTAAATTACATGGCTTTATTCTTCTGCATTTCAGTAGCATTGGTTCTATTGATTTTGCGATTAATATGGTACATACAACAAATTGTTTAAAATTGAAATTGGAAAAATTTGCAGTTTATGATTTCTAAAAAAAGTAGATACAGATAAAATAAAATAAAAATTTGGTAAATTAAATAAATTAGTTTATAGAAGTTATCAGATGTAATTTAGATGTAGTTTATTATATTGGTTTCTAATTTCTCAAATGAATGGAAAAATTTTTTTTTATTTATTTTTAGGCAAATCTTGACTATTTATAACTAAAGTTACTGACGTTTTCTATTACTGTATCTACAATTAAATGGTGCTTTCTAGTATTTATGATGTTGATTTCGTTTCGAATTCTATATTTTAATAGTTAAATACTCGGTTAAATATATTAGCGTTTGTCATAATATACCTTATTCTTTAACTAACCCTACAAAAAATAACTATAGGAGCAAGATCTGAGGTATTAGCCGGCCATCTAAATGTGACGTGCCTTCCAATCCAAAAATCGTATCTTCTATCTAAATAGGCAGTAACTTGTTGACTTTTTCTTGGTGATACCTCACATTATTACCAAATGAGGCTATTCTTAGGTATCGGATATAAGTGCCATTTTTCAGAGCCGGCAGTTATATAAAAAATTCTATTTTTTAAAGAGCCTTCATATAATTGAAATTAATTGATGTATCATTGATATGTATGTGTTTATATACCTATAATATATGCAATCAGCTCGGTAAAACTATTGAGGCAGGAAGGCAGGATAGACGTACATAATATTACACGTACTTAACCTTTTGTCCTCAATTAGCAATACAACCGCGTAGTTACTTTCGCGCAGCAGTGTTTGGCATATAGTTAGCTAACCTGGCATACAAAACAATGTGTAAAATTCGTGAAAATTACACAGGCCTGCAAAATAAAACTTATGGTGGGGGGTTCTATATTTCAATGTAATTCTGTATGACTGTTTCATGCCGAATCCAAAAATGATTTGCATTTTGCTCTATCACGCAAGGTTTTTTCACAAAGTAAAAATACATGACGGTTTTTTAATAAAATGTATTAAAATAATACATTACAGTAAAATACTTCTCATTTTTAATGACAAAATTTAAATAAAAATTTACAAGAACCTACAAGAAAATAATATTACAAAAAAGTTGTTAACATTTTTACATGTCTCATTGCGAATGAAAACGCTTTCTTTTACTTTCAAATGAACGCTTAGTTGAAGCCCGTTTATGTGAAGTTTCACCTTCAGAAGATTCTCTCTTTAAACACCAACAATAGTCAACCATCATGGCGACGTTCCATCTTCCTTGATATCTCATCTCCATCTGTTGTCCTGGTGAAACCTTTCACCTTGTTCTTCACTCACCACCCCGAGATTTTCTGGAAAATAGTCAAGATGGGAATGAAGAACATGAAATTTCAAACTCATATTGCACCCCAATGTTTTATAATTTTCTAACATATCGTTGACTATATTCTTGAAATCAGGATGTCTGTTATTAACTAAGAACTTTTGAACTACATTTTTGAAGTCAGCCCATGCAGCCTTTTGTTTATCATTCATTGTTGAGTCAAACACTCTGTCTTTCATTAACTCTCTAATTTGTGGCCCAACAAAAATACCTTCCTTAAGCTTGGCTTCTGATAAACTAGGAAACTTTGAACATAAATACTTGAAGCAGTTACAGTTTTTGTCGAGAGTTTTAACAAATTGCTTCATTAGCCCCAACTTAATGTGTAACGGAGGCAGAAGAACTTTTTTCGGATCGACCAAACTTTCTTGTACAATATTTTTTGAACCAGGTACTAAATTAATTCTACGTGGCCATTCTTTCTTTTGCCAATATTCACCTCGTGCTCTACTGTCCCATTCGCATAAGAAACTGGGCATTTTAGTATAGCCAGATTGTTGGCCTAAGAGCATACCTAAGATTTTAAAATCTCCACATAACATCCAGTTGTGGTCTGCATATTTCACCTTTTCAAGTAGGAGTTTCAAATCTTCATATCTTTCTTTCAAATCAACAGAGTGTGCAACCGGGACTGATGCATATATATTACCATTATGCAACAATACACCCTTTAAACTAAGGCTGGGAATTTTCCAGATTTTAGTATTCGAATATTCGTTCGAAAAAATATTCGAATATTCAAACTATTTGAATAATTCGAATTATTCGAATACTCGAATAATCTGAATTATTCGAATAGGTATCCGAATAATCCAAATCCTCGAATATTCATTATTAATAGGTATAGCACTGAATACTAGTGAATAGTGAATACTCTATTTGAGTATTTGGTTGGATAGACCACAATAATAGTCGTGACGTAAATCACTAAGCAGGCAATTTGATTTGCTTTCCATACCCACAATAGGGTATGTCTCCTGTACATGTACTTTAAGGGTCACAATTATTCAGTTAGTATTTTATTTTAGGATTGAGGCGCTATTGTTCACATTTAACTATTGAAGCTTAACTAAAACAAAAAATAGAGCTAGTTTATTATACTTCTGTGTCATAACTATTTTTCCTTTTCGAAGAAAATAAACGTGCTCTAAAATTAGAATGTTTTTAAAAAATACTCAGATTGTGAAGGTAAAACAAATACATGAAAAGTCAATAGTTAAATATTTACAGATTTTCTAAAAATTTAAAATTTAATTTTAACCCCTGTCTTAGTACAGTAAGAATAAGGTCGAGGCGAGAAAGAGATGGAATAGTTTGACTGGGAGTAAAACGTGCCACTAATGTGGTCTATTTATATATTTGGATTTTAGAATAGGTACCTACCTATACCTACTATCTACCTACTTTGCTTGGATGCAAACTGCATACCTGTTCGTACATAATTTAATAATATATTTTAATATTCAAATTTACTCAGATATAATCGAATATTCGAATACTCGAATATATTCGAATATTCGAGTACCTATTCGAATATTCGAATAATTTTTCATTAGAATAATTCGTATTCGAATACTCGAATATTCGAATACTCGAATTATTCGTATTCGATCCCCAGCCTTACTTTAAACTCCTTTTAGATGAGTCTATGAACAACCTCCAGTCATTTGATTGATAAATGGATGCTCCTAACATGATAACCAATCCTGGAACATCATGGCAGTAAACAAGGGATCCCTCTTGATCAAAGTATTCTAAAAATTCAGTTTCACGTTTACTGTACCATGAAAATGTCGTTCCTGGAAGATGTAAATTCTTTTCACTCAGTCTAGGTCCCAAAAGTTCAGCAGACTCTTTTGAAAGTCCTAAGTCACGAATTAAATCGTTTTTTCATTCTGAGTAAAAAGCTGAGGCTGTGTAATTTGTAATGAAAAGTCTTCATCTGAATCTTCAATTTCTAATTGCAAATCAGAATCAGATGACAAAAGAGTATAATTCTTTGGTACAGCAGGTACAGGTACATCTGGCCCATGCGTTACTGGCCTTATTGCTGATGGAAGGTTCGGAAAAAATATTTCTTTCTTATTTTTAGTATTAAAGCCACTTACGTCACACAAGCAAAAGTAACAATCTTCTGCATGATTGCTGGGTTCCCGCCATACCATTGGTTTGCCGAAAGGTAAGGATTTCTTTTTATTTTGAGTCCACTTCCGTAACTATTCAACACATGTATGACAAGCTCTGTGTGGCGCCCATGTTTTGTCTTGGTCTCCAAGCTTTACACCAAAGTACGCGTGATAACTTCTTTTCACGAATTCCGTAATATTTCTTTGTCTTTTTTTAACTGTATATGAATCACAAATGTAACAAAACACATCGACGCTGTTTTTACAATGTCTTGAGGACATGACGAATTTTTAATAACTTTATCACGCTATTATATACTGTAAGCACACGTTCAACCACAGTTAACTTACTACTGACTGCTGTATGTGCTTCTCGAATACTATGTGTATATTCTGGTTCTAACTAGAAACGTCTAGATTAAAAGGCAATGGTCCTTAACACTTTTATTTTAAAAAGATATGTATTAATTACTAATAATGTCGTTATGTATGTTTAGAGTAAACAGTGCGTGATACACGAAAACTAATAATACTGCAGAGTTCAGAACAACTTACTTACTCTAAAAATGTAAAGAAATTGTAGACCCCTAAAACCACGCAGGCCTGTGTTATTAGTGATGGGAATAGTCGAGATATTTCAATAATTGATTATTATTAATCGAGATCTTTTAATAATCTAATATCAGTAGTAACAATTTTAGTAATTTCAGCCTCCTATATTAATTGTTACTTTTGTATCATATTGTGTGCATTTATTTTCAACAAACAGTATTATGTACCAATTTTCGGAGATTTTATGTTTTATTTACTTTAAAAATAGGTAACAATAACTACTTAATTAAAACTTAAACAACTACTTTTAAATTATTTCACACCATGTCCCTATTTATAAAAAAGTGCTACGTTTCAGTAATTATTGTACCTGCTTTGCTAAATCGAACCTATGGGATTACTGTACTCTGTTGTTGCAACTAACTAATTACCTACTTTATACTTTATCGTTTTTATCGATCGAGGGTTCTAATTTCGAAACCAAAGAATAATCGAATCGGACGCCATGTATTCATCGTGCAATAATTATTTACGACTAATTTATTTAACTGCTAATATTAGTTCTACTACTTTCTAGAAGTAGTAACCGATTATTTCGAAATAGGTATATAAATGATCGACTAATTCGATTATCGTATCTGGATTATTTCCATCACAACTACCTGTCCATGTGAATATTTAAAATTTGCACTGTTAATATCGGTAGATGAGGAACATTCATTTTCTTTGTACAAACATGTGTATAGACCAAAAGGCTTAAATTTAACAACCACGAATGCAGAATGAATGTTAGTTGTGTATGCTGATCAGGTAGAAGACTTCAGTCATTCTGTATATCACACTGTATCAATTATATCAAGCGGTATGTCTTTCATTATTCCCTTTATACATTTGTTTTTATCTGACTACGTATGTCCTTCTGCCAACCTCGACACAGTAGTAGCTACCGGTCTTGAACCAGTTTCTTTCCCTGGTTATTATACTGGAGAATCTATAGTTCTTCTAATTGTTCATAAACTATCAATTGGTCATCAACTATTGGATTTTCGATGGCCCAATTATGTTCGTTTCTGCGGTTATCAGTATTGGAAAAAGTTTTCTTAGAGTGCCTGTTTCTGTGTGTGCATAAAGGATAAAAATAGCAAAGTCATGCATGGGAAAGGAAGAGCATTATGTATCAATGTTGCCTCATTGTACGCTGTCTTTGTGAAGTAAAGATCGTATCCCTTTTTTCCACACATAGTTTATTGTACAGATATTAGGTGTTTAGGAAAATTCTATGCAAATATTCTCTTTATCTAAAGATAATAAGAAAAACAAAGACAGAGATAGTGAATTGGCCACTCGGGGGTAAATTCCCCTAAAGCCCCCAAAAACTACGAAGTTGCAAGCACGACCATTGGTATGCGTAATTAGTAGCGGGGCAAGTACTGCCAATAAATTATTCATCTTTATGTCATGCGCTGCGATGGCCCATCCTTCATTAAATCAGGTAGCCGATGACACTGTTGGTAATGTTTTGGTTAGTAAATTTCAAAATGTTGTGGGGTATAGTTGTTATTTCTGTAAATAACTATGAATATCTGTTTATTTCGAGAATTTCTAGTTATTTGGTGCATAATTATTTTTAAAATGCATCAAAAAACTCAATGGCAATTCTTTCAGTAATTTTTGACCATTTGGCGTGAAGGTAAACTGGCATTCTGCTATTAAATAAAAATAAATTAACAAATATTCTATCGAAAATAAAATGAAAAAATTCTAAAATGAAACAGATTTAAAAAAACGTATTAAAATGAAACAAAACAATTTCTTTTCTGAATGTTATTTTATAATGGGCTCAAAAATGTCGCCTGGCAATATCCTAATCGGTGGAAAAATTCATTCCTGGCATTTATAAGCATGTCAGGAGTCACTCTGTAGGGTGGCAACAATTTCAGCACGTAACTCTTGCAAGTCACGCGCTCGCTCGTGTTCATGTTTATTGCGATGTTGCATATCCCCACAAAAAAAATTATTAGGCGCCAAGTCGGGGGGATCTTGGTGGCCATTTTATTGTGCCTCTTCCACTTATAAGACGATCGGGAAAAGTGTCTAAAAACTCTTGCACCCTTCTTGCATTATGAGCAGAACAACCATCTTGCTGATTCCAAATCTCCCCGAAGTTAACGTCAAGAGCTTAAAATAAATATTTGTCGGCATTTAAGTTAACGTCAATGAAATTAGGACCAATGACATGATCACCTAAAACGCCGACTTAAACATTTACTTTTTGTGGATATTGAGTACGCATTGACACACTCACATGTTTATTATCCCTGGACCAATATCGAACTACAGAAGGATTATGCCGGCCATACGGTGTGGAAATTAAGTAACGCATAAATTCAGTAATTCCGTTGATATTAATTTTCTGGAAAAAAAATCTCAAAGGAGTATAGCGATTTTAACTTCAGCAAACATTTTCAGTCTATCTTCAGTTTCTTATGTCATTTATTTTTTTAAGTTATGACGTCATCAACTTTATTTTTAAATGACAACCTATATTTTTATTATTGATTTTGGTAGTAGTTTTTATTCCGGTTCTGACCGTATAAAATTTTCAATATGTTATATTTGAAAAAAATCGAGAAAAACAGTCGTAAAGTTCAAATAACAAAAATTCATTAAATTGGGAAAATTTATCTAGTTGCCTAAGTTTGACGGAAAGTAATCGGCGGCACATTCGTTTTTATTTTGAAATTATACAAATAGTTGCAAAATCGAACTAATGTGATACACCGGCAACTAGATAAATTTTCCCAATTTAATGATTTTTTGTTATTTGAACTTTAAAACTGTTATTCTCGATTTTTTTTCAAATAATAACATATTGAAAATTTTACACGGTCGGAACCGGAATAAAAACTACTACCAAAATCAATAATAAAAAATATAGGTTATCATTTAAAAAATAAATGATATAAGAAACTGAAAATAGACCGAAAATATTTGCTGAAGTTAAAATCGCGATACCCCTTCGAGATTTTTTCCAAAAAATTAATATCAGCGGAATTACTGAATTTATGCGTTACTTAATTTCCACACTGTATATGGAAAAAGATGTTTCATCAGTGAATAAAATATTTTTGATGAAATTTTCGTTTTCATTAGCCTTTTCCATGGTGGTTTCACAAAAAATTCCTTCGTTTCGTACGGTCGTCAGGAAAAATTTCTTGGGTAGTCATAATTTTGTAGCAGTGGTACTTATTTCTTTTCAGAATATTCCGCACTTTTCGCTCTTGTACACCAACTTCTTGCGAGATTTGTCTACTCGAACAAGGTGCATTTACCTCGACGAAACTACAGACATTAGTTTCCTGCCTTTCTCGATCTTCCCTTAAGTAAACTATAGGCTCGTCTTCGTCATTTAAATGACTACATTTTCTGCATTTTGTCGCACATCTCATAGACTCAAACTTATGAATGATGTTTAATACAGTTTGAACCGTCGGGGCAGGCCGGTTTCCAAAAGTAAAAGTGAATCGCCCGATAAATCCCTCAGCAGTATTATGGTCGTAATACCACTTGATCATTTGCACTATTTCTTCACTTGTATAAATATACATTTTTAAGTTAAAGAGAAATGCCAATTTAACTTACCACGCTAACGGCTGACGGAATAATAATAGAAATGAGACAACAGCAACGTGAGAGCAGTTCACCACGTGATCACAAAATTGTTTATTGCAGTGTTGCCAGATTGTGAAAGTGTGATTCAGATTTTAGGAAAAATTACCAGATACCTCAAATAATACGACATGTGAAAGGGATACGATGAGACGGAGAAGGTACCCTTGTTACTTCGTAAACACAATAGCGCAGAAAAAGGCAACAGTAATACACAGTCTTATTCTGTCGCATACATGACTTTGCTATTTTTATCCTTTATGCACACACACAAAGCAGGCACTCTAAGTCAATTTTTCCAATGCTGTATATCCCCGCTTTAATAAAAGTTGTTTCGTCTGCAGGGATTATATTATACAAAATTTTTTTTGTCTGAAATTTTGTGTACCGTCATAATTCCTCGAGATTCGTCCAAATATTCAATAAAAATTTTCAACATTTTTTTCACGAATACATACGTTCCTCACTTTGAGGGTGAGGAAGTAATACATTCAAAATAAAGTAATATGGCTAAATTTTCATATACAATTCTCACAACCTTTTTTAGGTCTCATCTCATCTGATTTGATTTCTTGGAATAATTTTACAATGTTTTTTATTGTGGCACATATTTCCCAGAATGAAACTAACAAATGAAGTATTTAAATGTTTAGAATAATATAAACGAATAACATCATGTTTCTCTACATCTGAAAACCCGTTTTAGTTTTTGGAATTTGAAATAAAAATCTGGTGGTAAACTGTCAGATCAACTGTAAGAAATATTTTCAAATATGCAAAAAATGTATAGGATCATCCATTTAAAAAGCAACTTGTATTATTTTCTCTACTTCTCGTCGCCATTTTGTTTCATTTCTTATCACCAAAAGATAGCTCACACCAAATCTACAACTTTTAAATTTACACTATTTTCATATCTCCAAATGTAAAGGATGTAGATAGGTGTAAAAATATATGAAACTACTCTATGTACAGGGTTATTCATTATTATTTACCCACCCCTTATCATCGTTATTATTGCCCATAGAAAAAAAGTTTTAAATTAAAGTTTTGTGGTTATGCCTGAATTTTGTTAAAATGCTATCAAAAGTACAGTAGCGTGCAGATTTCAGGAGATACAAAAAAATAATGTATTTTTTTAAATGTGATACCATGTATATTATTAAATTTTTGGAATTACGCTTTGTTCCTGATTTCAAAAATGAACCATATGTTACCCCTACCATATACCGTTATTAAACGTCGAATATCATAGTTGAACTAGTTACTGTAAATATGGAAAAGTTAACATCATTAAAGTGAACTATGAAAATGACAACTATTATGTTTGATAAGTGACATTTCTTTAATAAAATAATCAAAATGGATTACAGTGAGGAAGCAAAAAACCAAATATTTATACAAAATAGATAACAGAGATTTATTTAGAAAATTTAAATATAAATAAATGATAAATCATAAAAGATGTTCTATGTGTCCACCATTATTTTCAATGCATAATTGATAATGTATTGTTATATTTATAATTGCACCGGAAATGGCTTTATTATTTACATTCAGATTGTTTATTTCAAGTCGAATTCTGTCTTTAACGACTTGAGTACTATTATTTATTATTATTATTGACAATCTCACTTAGAAATCCCGCAAAAATGAATCAATAGCAGTCAAATCCAGACTGTTAGGTGGCTATCTAATGGGTCCATTATTTCCTACCCATATTGAGGATACATTATTCAAATGATCTCGAACGGGTAGAACACTATGTGGAGTTGCCCCATCCTGCATCCAAATCATATCGTCAAGTTCGGCTTCCGGAAATTTCTGCAAAAGAATATTTTCTGCTTCTGGGATAATTATTTCCAGATAGGTAACTCCAGTTAAAGTATAATAGAATATAGGCCCAACAATTCTGATTCTGAAAATTTCACACCAAACGCTAACAGTTTTTCTTCCTGATTTCTTTATTTGTTTTACCAATCTCTATCTGTTGTGGTTGTTTTCCCACGACCTTTGATTTTTCCTATTAAAAACTCCAGCCGTAGGAAAGGATGATTCATCGGTCCATAATATTTTAGTAAAAAAATCGGGATCTTCATCCAACTTTTGATTCATCTGGCGGTAAAAGTCCAGCCTTTTCCTTTTATGAGCCTCTGTTAAAACTTGTACGGGTAAAATTTTATATGGTCTGTAGCTGCTATTTATTAACGTACGTTGGATTTTGGAATAACTTTTACCTAATTGATCGACTGCATTATTTATACCATATTCAGAATTTTCTAAAAAATAATACAATGTTTTAAAAACGTCTATTCGCGAATAAATATGGATGGGCTTACCTTCGATATGACGCAGTAATCTAGCTGTTCTTCCTGGTTTGCTTGAACTACATGCTTTTTTCTACTAAAACTGGAGGTATTATTCGCCTTTCGGTGAATATTTTTGAACGTATTTTCTGATGGTCTTGGACGATTTAGATACAACACCCTATATGCTATTTTTGCTGCACGTTTATTTTTGTTATTTTGTATATAACAAGTAAATATTTGGACTTTTTCTTCCTCACTGTAACCATTTTGATTATTTCATTATAGAAATGTTACTTATCAAACATAATAGTTGTCATTTTCATAGCTCACTTTAATAATGTTAGCTTTTCCATATTTACAGTAACTAGTTTAACTAAGATATTCGACGTTTAATAACTCAAAAACGGTATATGGTAGGGGAAACATATGGTATATTTTGGAAATCAGAAACAAAGGATCATTCTAAAAATTTAATAATATATAGGGTATCCCATTTAAAAAATATATTATTTTTTTGTATCCCCTGAAATCTGCACGCTAATGTACTTTTAATAGCATTTTAACAAAATTCAGTCATAACCACACAACTTTTATTTAAAACTTTTTTCTCTATAGGCAATAATAACGATGATAAGAGGTGGGTAATTTATAATGAATAATCCTGTACATATGCATATCGCTCATATAAATTCATGGTAAAATAGAGCTGTGTTTATGTAAATACATGATTGAAAAAAAAAATAAAACTGATCTTTTGCTCATCTTTAAAGTATGTTCGATTATACACATCTATACGCCATATGCAGACTAGTAATTTAAATGTTGAGGAGGAACTTAATGCTTATGTTTCAGAAATTCTGATTTGCTCTTGAGGTAACAAGTAAATGTAAACACATTAAATATGTAAAATGAGGGGATGGATTTATGTAGATGCTGTGAATGAAGTATATTATATCTAATTAGATTTTAGATCTTTCGGGAATACGGACAGTAATATCACGAAAATGTGCAATGTCAACTGTTATCATCATATTTTACGCTAACCACCAAGAAAATTGTGTAAGCACTGAAAATAATCATGACAATGTAAATAGAAGAGAACTGCAGAGCAAAATATGCCTCGCTTGACAATGAATTTTTTAAAATGAACGTTTTGTTGATTTAACGAATTATTTCCCTAAGAGATTTACTAATTATTTTTACGTGTTTGTTTTTCCGGATTAAAAATATGTGGTAAGAGAGTTCAGAGAAAGTAACTGTGCTGGCTTTTATTTTAGGCACTATATAATTTACTTTGTGCCACTAAATGTCAAAAGAGTCAGAATAAATGATATATGGACCTAATGAAATATGGAATAATATTTACTTAAATGTTCAGCCCATAAAAAATTATGGATAATAATGTATTTAGCATGTAATAAATGGCAAACTTTTCATAAAATTTTGGAGAAATAAGGTACTACATCGTAGAATTATTACGTTATTGAAATTAAATCAGATTTTTTCCACAGATTAACACGGTTTTAGACTTTATCATTCAATCATTTCTTCTCTATTAGAAAAGTTTAGATATAGGCAATAAAATCATGATAGTTTTTGCACAATGTTATTCATTATAAATTACCCACCCCTTATCATGGTTATTATTGCCTATAGAAAAACAAGTTTAAATAAAGGTTGTGTGGTTATGACTGCAGTTTGTTAAAATGCTATCAAAGGTACAGTAGCTTGTAGATTTCAGGGGATGCAAAAGAAATAATATATTTTTTTATATATACTGTATATTATTCAATTTTTGGATTGATCCTTTGTTTCTGATTTCAAAAGTATAGCATATGTTACCCCTACCATATACCTTTTTTTGAGTATTTAACGTCGAATATCTTAGTTAAACTAGTTACTGTAAATATGGAAAAGTTAACATTATTAAAGTGAACTATGAAAATGACAACTATTATGTTTGATAAGTGACATTTCTTTAATGAAATATTCAAAATGGTTTACAGTGAGGAAGAAAAAAAACAAATATTTATACAAAATAGATACCAAAGCTTTATTTAGGAAATTTAAATATAAATAAATGATAACTCATAAAAGATGTTTGATTTCTCCACCATTATTGTCAATGCATAATTGATAATGTCTTCTTATATTTATAATTGCACTGGAAATGGCTTCATTATTTACATTCAGATTGTTTATTTCAAGTCGAATCCTGTCTTTAATGACTTGAATACTGTTATTTATTATTATTATTGACAATGTCTTTTAGAAATCCCCCAAAAATGAATCCATAGTAGTCAAATCTGGATTGTTAGGTGGCTAATTATTAGGTCCATTATTTCCTACCCATATTGAGGATACATTATTCAAATGATCTCGAACGGGTAGGACACTATGCGGAGTTGCCCCATCCTGCATCCAAATCATATCATCAAGTTCGGCTTCCGGATATTTCTGCAAAAGAATATTTTCTGCTTCTGGGATAATTATTTCCAGATAGGTAACTCCAGTTAAAGTATAATCATAAAATATAGGCCCAACAATTCTGATTCTGAATATTTCACACCAAACGCTAACAGTTTTTCTTCCTGATTTTTTTATTTGTTTCACCAATCTGTTTCTGTTGTGCTTGTTTTCCCACGACCTTTGATTTTTCCTATTAAAAACTCCTGCCGTAGAAAAGGATGATTCATCAGTCCATAATATTTTGGTAAAAAAATCGGATGACGAATAATTTTTTTTTTTGTCTGGAAGAGTACGACCTAATTCAATTTCTTTCAAATCCGCTGGATCTCGTTTGCATCTCTTAACTATTTTTTGTTGTTTTTCAGTCACAGAAATAAATCTAAAGTTTTGCTGACATTGTACAACTACTACAGTGTTTCTTCCTTTATTTTTAGCAGATTTTTGGATAAATATTCGCTTGTAGTCAGATATTTCCTCAATTTCTTTTTAATTATCTTGTAAACCTTTAACATCGTAGAGCTTTTCAGTCAATACCAAGTTGCCTTTCATTACCAAACTTAGAATATATCTTGACATATTCCTCCTTGCTGATAAGTGTGGTATGTTTCCGTAGAGACTTCTCAACCCGCCCAAAAACCCTAAGAAACTCTGACCTCGTACAGGGGAAAGGGAACTGAATTTTTTGGAATCCAGGGGGAGATTTTACTTTCAGCTAGTAGTAGAGGGTATGAATAAGATGTGAATTCTTATTCTGACCCCCACAATCGTTGTAGAATAATCTTAAGACCGTTACATCTTCATTGTTTAGGGAATCCAGGTGAGTAAGGAGTGCAGAACTTATAAACCTCGCCATCTTCTCCATGTGTAAAATGTTGGAGCATTGGAGCTCATCCCAACACAGCACATAATATTTCTTTGAAATTTATTTACAGAATTTACAGAATCTACAGAATTTACAGAAGAGAATAGAATAATTTACAGAATTGAATAATTTCCAAAATAATTTTACAGAATAATTACACAATTAAATAATAAATAACAATAACAGGATTTCTATGTTAATAAAATGGTATGTATATAGTATAAACTTCTATGAAAATAATAAACCCTAAATTTAATTAAATAAATTTCTCAGGCCTGCACCTAAGTGACCTAACACTTGATTTGTGCAGTAATATGATGACCATAATAGTAAATATCTTTATTCATTTTACATTGCCTATTCCTAAAACACATCACTAATTAGATACTACTTACTCCAACAGCTTAATAACTGAAGAATAGTTGTCATTTATATATATTTTACATCTATAGGAAAAAAATTATAGTTATTAATATTTCTAATATATAATGGTAACAAATTATAAGTTTTTGAGTCTAAATGGTATGCAAATCTTGAATTTATGTTTTTATGACTGGTAGGCATTGAAAGGGGGGGGGGTTTTTCGGGGTTTTTCCTTTGGGGGGGTGGTGGTTTTTTGAAGATTTTTTTTTTTTATATGTGTAAGTGGATAATGTGTGAAAATATAATGATCTTACAGTACATACATCTTTTCCATAAAGTAGTCTAGTTAAGTACGTGTTTTTTTGAAAATAATTTTTAATATATAGTTCTGTATTGTAGTCGGTGTTTTTAATGTGCTAATGTACAGAGCTCTAATATTCCATATCTTAAAAGAGATTCAACTAAAGATTTATATACTAAAATTAGTATACTTTTGCTTAGAATATCCCTTAACTGATAAAATTTGTGAAATAATTTTCTCTTTGTTAGATATGTTATATGCTCATTCCATTTTACAATTTTGTCTATAATAACACCTAAATATTTAGTATATTCGACCTCTTTTATTTCTGTTTCAGATTTATCAATATCGATTTTTTCAAAGTTGGGTCCATTTACATTAGTGATTGAAAAAGCTATATAATTTGTTTTATCTACATTTAGAGACAACTGATAGCCATCTAACCACATTTTTATAGCCTATATTCCATTCCGCACTTTTTCTTTAACCGATTCCCAGTCTACTCCATTAAATATAAATACAATATCATCAGCATATGATATTATTTGACTATCTATATCGAGAATTAATAGAAAATTGAGATAAATAGTGAAAAGAATAGGACCAAGGACTGTTCCTTGTGGCACTCCCAATTTCACCATTTGTGGTTCACTTAAACATCCATTAGCCTTGACATATTGCATGCGATTACTTAAATAACTCTTGAAGAGATTCAACATTGCACCACGAATTCCATAACGCTCCAATATGTGGAGTAGTTTTTCATGGTGAACCGTGTCAAATGCCTTTGCTAAATATAGAAACTTATTTGATGAAGGTAGAATGCATCAGCAATAGGGGTTCGTGGTAGAGGTTGTACCTACTGCATGTCGAAATAAAAGTTTATTGAATTTGGAGGATTTTCTTTTGCTAGCTGATAGAAAGCACTTGCTTTTTTTTATGAATTCTGAGTTCCATTATGAATTCAGTTTTTTTCGTAACATCTTTTTCATTTTTGATAGTACGCTTAAGACGAGAAAAAAGGGAACAACAATCTGAAGCAGGTGAGGAAAAGCCCACATTAAATTCTCGGCAAAAGATTTGTGACGTACTTCGATGCTTACCCAGAGCGAAAGTGTCACTTTGACGCCCAACACTACGGCGGTGCACCGGTACGGAGATCTCGGGCGCCAGTTTCTGTTTAGAGTGCAGAAACACTACTTTACTCTATCGGCGGGACGATAGAGGCCGGGCAACTGCATGAAGATACGGCTAAGCCAGGGGTCGGGAAAAAGGGAACTTACATACTACAGTTAAGGAACAGACTCTCATTCAATATATGTACATTTATTCCACACACGAATTATTATTTACACTTTATACACACCTTTAGTAACTACAACTAAGCTAAACGGTCTGAACCACAAGCGGTCTTATTCTAAAAACTTATACTACTACGGTCTTAACTCTGGACAAGCGCAGTAAGCCGGTCGCGGCGACACAGTACCCGGTGAACGGCGGTGAACGGTAAGCAGCGATGAATCCACGGTCACACACGACGGATACCAGGAGGGAAGCAAGCGCCAAACAAGCAAACACCTAACCTTACTATTTGGTTCCTTACATACCCGTTCGGCGCCTGCCAAAGAAAACGACTAGCGCCCTGGAGCACGCTTGACTGCGGTTACGGTAAGGGGGGGGGAAGATAACAAGCCTAACAGTCAAATAAGACGGGAGGTCAAATAAGACTACCCTAATTTTTACGCTAGTCCGGGACCCGCATAGGAAACCTCCAAGTCACCCCAGAATTTTTACGGCTAGGTCCAGAGAACACCGTAAATGAAGTACCTCCGTACCCCAGAATTTTTACGTGCTCAGGTGCCTGGAGACGTTACGGAAATCCTTAAATCACCTGCCAAAACGACAGGTCCTAGAGGACACGCAATCTCCTCACCCCAGAATTTTTAGTCTAGGTGCCTGGAGAACACGCGGTTACCGTGGATCGCGTTCTATTCCAACCTTCGCGCTCTCCTTTTGGATAGGCGGACAGTTTTAGCCTGCGGTTCATAACTCTAAATAAGCCCGGAAAGTACTCACCAGCCAAGTAACCGATTATTTACCAAACCTTCAAACCTTTACTAGGATCCTGTCTGCTTCCTCTTGGACGTCGGGGTGGCAGTTGGGACGGCGGCAAGGACTGGTCTAATGCAAAACCTCTCTCAACTTGCCAAAATACGAAAATCATAACTTAGAAACATTTATCTAACTAATTTTCTTACCCGTCTGTTAGGGGAATTTTATGTAAATCCTCACTACTCCTAATGCCTACTTAGAATAATTTCATAAATTTAAAACATTCTTACCCCGGAAACTAATTTATTTTTCGTTCGGCCTCCCTGGGTCGGGACACAAGGTTCTTTCGCTTATGCCGGCCATTCCTATTGGAATCATAAAAAAATCATACTACCTATATAATTAACAATTTACTGTTATTATTTAAGCGTAGACCATAGTAAATCAAAACCTAGTACCTAACTTCACTTCGTTATCTCGAAAACATGAACAAGCTGCACTTAAATTCCTCTTCATATTTCAAATTATACATTTTATGTAATTTTGCAATAATTAAATAAAGGCTTTACGTTCCTCTCAGTTCTCCAATAAATTCCCTAATTTTGTTTTTTTTATGTTCTGATTTTTTTGATACTCTATTGCCACCACTATATTCTTTAGGTGCTTTTCCTTGGTGAATTACATTCGCAACTATATTAATGCGATTTTTTCGCAATGCCCACAACTGCGGTGAAAAATTTCTGGCATACCCTTGTTGACTTATTCTCTTTGGTCTTTAGGTAGTATGTAATGTTAAGAGAACATTTTTTTTATTCCTCTTTACAGACCTATTCCTTGTTGCTGAGCAGATACCTAATATATGACATAGTTTAAGATCCTGTGTTGTTTTATTAGGAATGTTGTAAAATTTTTATCGATGTCACTCATCTTAACTTTATTGCACATATAGGTTTTGCCATCGTGATCAAAGGGTCGTTTAAATGCAATCAAAGATGGATCTCTATTAACATCTTTTTTTTTACTCAATTTTCGTTTTGCCGGTTTATGGACAATCTTTTTAGGGCTTTAACTACTGCCCGTTGAAGAAAGCAACATTCCAGTTAGAATTCTAATAGGTTACTAAGTTTAGTATAATAAAATATAGGATTACCGTCTTGATTACCTTCTTTCAAGGAAATATTCATATCCGTTTCATTCATATCCATAATGAGAAGCACAAACAATAACTTGTTTAGTAGATAACACAGGTAATGAGCACTGACTTCAAAAACATAAGAATAACAGCCACACATAGAGAAATACCTGTAACACGCTCTGTAAATGGTAATGACAGCTGTTAAACATTCCATTGAATCACAACAATGTCATTTAACGTTACTTATTTGTAACTTAGAAGTAAAGCCGACAAAGTTTTACTGATTTCTAAAAACGGATTTATCCTGTTTTGGCTGAAACAGGATACTAGGTTTTCCTTTTTTTTTAAGCCAAATAATATTGCTGGCTGATAGTGAATTCAGTTTTCAGTTTTTTTTTATACTGTATATCATAAAAAAAATACACATTATTGTTCTTGGTTACATTTGTTTGATGAGAAAAATAGAGTTATACATTTTTCTTATATTTGTTTAACCGTGTGTTTATTAACACCCCTACACCAACTTACTCATCCCACCGCCCATTGAGCTAGTCAGTGTCTCTTTTGCACTTTATTAATAAATTTGTTGTATAGGAAAGGGGCACTTTAAAAACTTTTTTTTTGTTACATCCTCTCGAAGAAGCTAAGCAACAAAGGTCTGTTGCCTTTAATCATCAAGGGCTAAAAATTATAGTGAAAATAGATAACTGATAACAATGGTTAATCGATAACTGGAGATAATCAGGTATGATATTTAGATATTTATCTATTTAAGATATTTATTTGTCAATTTACCATTCTTGCTCCCTATTTGTTGATTTATCTATTTATTTATTCATTACTTTGTTTTTCATATGTTTTTACCCCATAATAATGCATTTAAGTGTTTATTAATAAATGAAAATAATAGTAGACAAATAAATAAATAAATAAAAGTAGTTGAAGTAAAACTGTTTGGTCGCCTTTATTTACACATTTTGCTTTGTAAATTGTTGGGTAGTGGTCAAAACAAGAAGAAGAAAATCATATTTTAAATAGTCGACGTTTTGTCTTTATTTAAAGACATCCTCATAAATTTATGTTTTCCTCGTAATTATTAATAATTTTAACATATTTAAACACAAGTAAAATAAAAACAATTGAATGAAACAGTAACACTAAACAAATAAACTGAAATATTGACTAGACTCATATAACCAATAATTCTCTCAAAGTTTATATTTACGTAACTATATTTTGCTCGTTTTTTGGAACCAGTCCTTGCCTCAAACTCCTCGCCTCCATTGATTTTGGGCTTTTATGCATAATTCCATTGCCGTCACAGTTAATGTGTCATAGTTTTTCATCAAAAAGCTGAAAATTCGAAAAATGTACGCACTAACTGCACCCCACTACTTGTGGTAATGAAACGACAGAAATTTGTGACAAAGTTTGAAATGTTGAGGCTCTTGACTTACTTCAGACTTTTGTTCCAACTTGGCATGACAAGCCTAGCTGTCCCATTTACTTGAGTGTGTGTAGCGGCCATAAGATAACAAATTGTGACATGGCCCCTTTTAGTTCA
The DNA here is from genome assembly GCA_029963845.1 of Rhamnusium bicolor. Taxonomy (NCBI): domain Eukaryota; kingdom Metazoa; phylum Arthropoda; class Insecta; order Coleoptera; family Cerambycidae; genus Rhamnusium; species Rhamnusium bicolor. Next base: position 79,664 of record JANEYF010002799.1, on the reverse strand, counting down.
AAGGTAGAAAACTATATGAACTAAGTTCACTTATAGTAATTATTCATGATTAACCTACAGAATACAAATTGCTCCCTTACCAATAAGTAAACTATGACATATGAGGTAAAAAGTTCGTCTAGTTAACCCTTAATTGGTCTGGTACCATACTTGTCACGTAAATGGTCAGGCGTGTCTCAGAGTCTACTATTTTCAAAAATAATAATAAAAAACAAAACCAAAAATAAATTAAACATTTTATTAAACATGCATATTATGAACATCATTCAACTAGAATATATAAAGAAAAATACTTAAAGCATAAAAAAAAATACATAAAATACTAATCAAAAAAATATGTATGCTGACATTATTGAGAATACAACTTATTTGTATATTTTACCCTTAAAAAAGACGAATAAACAATATAAATCGGTTATTTGACTATACTAGGTTTTGGAACAATCAAGTGAACAAAATATTTAAGAAAAATAAAAATCTAAGAAAAATCTTGTCTTCCAGCAAGAACTAAACTTCATCGTTTTTCTGCACAGTCATTACAAACTGGTTTTGTGCATGTTAGACAAAAGAGCTTTTTTACATTGCATGCACAGATATTTTGTCATTCTGCGCTTTTTACTAGGACACAAGTGACAAATCTTACGTTTCTCCAAAATCAGATCTTCTTTGTTCATGTCTGTTCTTCTGAAATTCCAAGTATTCATCCAATGGTGGAACGTATTTCTCGTGGAATACTTGTAATCGCGAATCGTCTCTTCATATGATCTTGCACTAGTTGGCTGGCTAACTGGAAACCAAATTTACTATTTTCCTTTATTATTGGATTATTTTTAAAACATTGATGTAGAATATATGAATTTATAACGGAAATGTCCAAGAGGTGGAAAAAAATTGCCAAAGGCCGTCTACGAGTTCGGCGTTTGAGGTGCTTTTTGAACATTTTCGCCTAAAGAATCTCCGCCTCTATTTTCAATATAATAGGTAATGATTTCTGGCTTATTTGTAGTGAGATTGGTGAAACGTCTATCATGTATGGAAGATACTAGTATCGTAGCTTTTCCAACTTTTCCCACATGGGAAATCAAAGCGCATTCTTCTCTAAATCCATAGAGTGTTCTTCTCTTGTTGGGTTGAAAAGATGGTGGTATTTCGGCCTTGTTTCTTTCATTGTGCCCACGTATGTCAATTTCTTTTTCTTCAAAACATCCACTAGTATCGAAGTACACCAGTTGTCAGCTGTAATATTACTATTTCTGTTAAAATGAGGTGCAGCTAGACGTAATACAGCTTGAGTAGGCTTCAGAAGCTTTTGATCTTCACTACTGAGGCCACGTCCGTCTGAGTCCTTTCCGATATAGATGTAAGCATTATATAATAACTATTTCGCGCATCGGGAAAACATTGAATTTTGATTCCGTATTTTGTCGGTTTTTTTGGTATATACATTTTGAATCTACATCTTCCTCGAAAACTTACAAGCATTTCATCCACTGTAGCAGACTGACCAAGCCCATAGACACTTTGATAGTTTTCTATAAACGTGTTGAATATGAATGAAATTGCTACAACTGGATCATTTTTCTTGCGCTCCTCTCTAGTTTCATGATCATCGAATCGTATGGCGGCAAAGAAAACAGAAAATCTCTTCTTGCTCATGACTGATCTAAATATGTTTCACCCAGTTCCGTCGGTTGCAAATAAGCGGTCTATATTTTCGTGATTTGGATTGAATATTGCCGTGTACACTAGTCCTAAAAATGCCTTTAGTTCGATCATATTATTTCTCTAAGATGATATTTAGAATGAGCGGAATACCTCTCGCGCATCATATTTAATCTTTTGTTTGTATATATTACAATATTATGTAAGATATCATCACTGAAAAACAAATTCCAAACGTATAAAGCATCAGTAGTTTTACTGAGCATTTTTGCCTTTGCTTTTAGAGAGGGAACTTTTATAATTATATTGTGTTTTCGAGACGAAGGATAAACTTCTGAAGTAGACCATCTATATCTATTTTTACCATACACATACGTTTTTCCACTATTAGTTACGTCAACTTTATCTTCACCCTCAGAATAACCAGAATCAGATAATTCTGAACTAGTTCCATGTTCGGATTCAATATTATAATCCTCCGGCACATCAGCCACATCACTTTCACTGTCATATTGTTCGTTATACTATTTTTGAACAGTTTCTTCGTAATCCGCATCTTCTAAACGTACACGCTTCGATGGCCCAGCTATATGCACAACAATATCTAGCACGCGAAAAGAGTGACTGTAATGGTTTGACGTCGTCTGATTGACTACGATTGAACTAATTCTTGTCATAGCTTGTAAAAAATATCACATAATCACGGCGAATATGAGTACCTGTCATGCTCCAATATGAGAAGGATTAGATAGAAGAGGCAGTACGTGGGTGGTTCCAGTAACGAATAAGAAAAAAATTACTTTTATGGCGTAGGCTGTCAGATGAAGCCAGATCAGTTAAGAGTTAATATTCTCAGTCCAAAATTCCCGATAATTACTTTCAGTTTACCAATAATTTTGAACAGCAAAAATTATCTAATATTTTCTTAACTACACATTAATCAATCTGAATGTACATTCAAAGCAATTTAGAACAGATCTAACCACCCAATAAGTCTGTATTACATTAGATGAATTTACCACATTTTCTGTTATCGTACACGTCGTGGATACAGCCGAATAAAAGCCAAAATATATTTTTTCGCAAAAATTCAAATAAACTTTTAATAGGGGTATTATTCATTCCTTATTTAAACGTGGAATATTATTTTAGTAATATTTTAACATTACTTATTTTTCCAGTTATATAAAAGGGGATTAATTTGTGAATCTTTTTACGGTTCACCACAAAAGAAGGCATTTGTATCCTGTCCTCAGTAATATCGCTAAGAGATTTTCTTTTGAGGTTCTTTTTGGTTTCTTTCCGTTTATAAATCTTTTTATTAAGCGTAGTGTTTCCTTCGGCAATTCCAGCCTCTAAAACTATTTAGGAGGGATTTGGAAAACATTCGCATATATATCGGTCGACTGGCCTACATTTTATTTAGTTATACCATTCCGTGTACGCTAATATAACAATATCACTTTTTCATAAAAGTTTTTCAAGCATGAAACTTAAGTAGTGTGCGCATTTTGGTATTTTTGCTTATACTTATACAGGGTGTTTCATGATCATGAATTTTTCTCGAAAAGTAGGTCAAAAACATTATATACAGGATGTCCAGTTAGTGTTCCCTCGGAAGATTGTGCATAAACGGCTAACTTTATAAACAAACTTTCTTAACAAAACTTTCAATGTTTCATCTTTACTGCAACGTAAAATTATTTTCAATTATACAACGTGTCACAAAAATGAGTTACATAAGAAAGTATAATTTTTTAACTAGAACATCCTGTATTTTTTGGCGCTAGTTAAGCCTCCAAGGGTTCTGTATTACACCCTAAAATATTTTGTCAATCGGATGCAGCGTTGCCATGTTATGATTTTTTTCCTGTTCCTATTTGGTAATTTACAAACATTTTTCTTGGCTGTCATATCTCCTCGATTTATTAATTGTTTTTTTTTAAAAAAGGTAAGACATTATTTGATAATGACATATTTACTGAAAAACATTTTTGTAATAAATTATTATTTTACCGGGAGATATTTGTTTACATTCCTGACATTTAATTATCATTTTTCTCAATTTTCTTAAATGGAAAGCCTACAATTTTTTTACATGGATGAATAACGGATACAATTCCCCACATTTTAATATCATATACACTTTATTTTTATTTCAAACGGTTTTTTGAGATATCATTATTTCAAATAATTTTTGCCTAAATTAAGGTGCCCTTTATTTTAGGATTAAAATCTAGTACGACTTTGGTCTTTTGTTTTGCGTTTGTTTTTCACTTTATGACATTTCTGTCAGGTGTTCAAGATTATCGTGAACTTGAATTAATATTTTTAAGAAAAATAATATGAATTATAATTATTGTCAACAAGATTTGATATCCATGATGTATTTTATTGGTGAATGTTATGGAAATTGTTTATTGACATCAAGAGTGTATCGTCAAAAATTTCCCGATAGAAGTTGTTCTGATGTGAGGTTTCTAGAAAATTTAAGAAAACGTTTTGACCGTACTGGAAGTGTTGCATATGAAAAGAAGGAGAGACTACGAAATGCATTAAGTGAAGAAAATGAGCTGGCTATAACTTTAGCGGTAATTGAAAATCCTACGGCAAGTGTTCGCGAGTTAAGTAGGAATTTAGATGTCAGTAAATCTAGTGTTTCCCTATGTCTTCGTAAAATTAAGTTTGACCCCTATAGAGTACAACTATGTCAAGAACTTTTGGATGTGGATTTAAATTGTAGATTAAATTTTTGCCAGTGGGCTGAAAACCAAATTAGAGAAAATAAAGAATTTCTCTAATTTGTGTATTTCACGGATGAACCAACTTTTCATCGCAAATATTATTCCACAGAAAACCTTCATGTTGTACAGACATATCATTACCAGTACAACTGGAATTTAAATGTTTGCAGAGGAATTGTATATGATTATGTTATTCGTCCTTACTTTTTGAGGGAAATATGTGAATGGAGCAGTCTTCTTGGATTTTATGCAAAATACGTTATCAAAAATGATCGAGCATATTCCTGATTATATTACAAATAATATGTGGTTACAACTTGATGGTGCACCACCACACTTTAGTATAAATGTTCGTCAGATCAGCAGTAACTAGTTTCCTGAAAGGTGGATATGAAGATGAGGTCTAATATTTTAATAAGCTGCTAAATTATTCCTAATTTATTTTATTAAATTATGGCATGGCATGACCGCCTAGATCACCCGACCTGACTCCAATGGATGTTTTTCTTTGGGGATTTGTGAATTCAGACGTTTATAAATTAGAAGCAACGACTCGAGACGATATTGTCAGAAAATATTTTATATAGGGATGTATAAATATATATATATACTCGGTTTAGATTTAAATTAAACATTTCATTTAGGTATTATGAAACCTGCTCATGTAGTCTATCTAGCGGTAATTAGAAATTTTAATTTACCTATATAAGATATTTCCGACCAGAATAAAAACTGCTTTTCGCTGGAGTTTTGTGAGGGTCGGTGTACCAAGCATGGACTCTGATATCGCTGATTTCCACAAAACGTCTATTTATGTTATTGGGCAAAAGAAAAATTGGACCTGCCGAAGAGCGTGGCATAGCGTAGGTCCGGATTGGTTAGATTCGGATTCTAGAGCAAAAAAATGTAATCGGAGGTCGCCTCGTTCGGGGGAAGAAAAAAATCGACGGGCAGTGAGGTTTGGGGCTCTCCGAAAGGAAAGGCAGTTACATTTGAGACTACCCAGAAGGGAAGTACTTTGTTGAAAATAAAAGTGAGGACTGAAGTAAAGTCAAGTGACGGTCAAGCTAGGCTTTCCGAAAAAGGGAAGCAATAGTTGAATGTAAGGTTGGCCTCTCAAAAAAGGCACAGGTTGAAATTAAAGTAAATTGATATTTTCGGAAAGGGAAGGTTTGTTTTTTACTTGTCGGGGTCGGTTCGCTTTTTGCTGATTCGGGCACCGGGTAGCGTAAGAAGAGAAAAGTACCGAAAGGGTGAAGGTCAAGGGTGAGTGTACACAGTGGGAAAAGTTCCGATGGGGTGAATATTCGTTGTGTCAAGAGTGCCAGCCAGTTAGACAGCCAGCCGTAACCACCCAGATATGATGGCCGTAGAGCAAATTGTTTAAATAAATTCCTTGTTTGTCCTTTATTAACCCTACGTGCGACGTATAGTCAACCGTTAATTCTTTTCGTTTTGTCCTTTTGTTCATTGGTTAAATATATTTTCTCAAAATTTTTTAATTAGTTAGTTTTCATTTTGGAACCCACCCCCTTTGTTCGAAATAAAAAACCTCTCGCCCCATAACAACAAAGTCGTGCACCCAAGCAAGCACCACACAAAGTGGACCGCCCCCCTAGGTACGACAATATGATGGAAAGGATTCGTCAGTATTTCAATCGTATTTTTTTGTTGAAAATGGCTTTTAGAATGATTACGCCAGTCACACTTTTTATAGTATATTACTTACCTAGTAATAAAGTTTTAGTAAAATCTTACGAGATACAGGGTAGTTCTTTCGTCGCGTGTTTTTATTTTCCCTGGACATTTTAATTTATTAGATATAGTAGTATACTAAATATAAAGGTTTTTTATATTGATGAACATAAATTTTTTTGAACGGTGACTTATACTCGTTTAGCAATTACATTCTGTTGAGAAAAAATGCGTTCCACTTGCATCGAAGATTTCAATCGTATAAATATTGATATGTTATACAATGTAAGGCGTTCATTTATCAAGAGACTTCAGTGTTTCGTGAATCAAAATGGTGGACACTTAAGCAATTGTTAGGCTAGTTTCAATATCAATAACAATATGTATCAATATGTAGTTTCAATATTAATATCAAGAATGTAAACAAATATTTTGGACTCCCGTTATAATAATAATGTTTTTCAGTAAATACATCATTATCAAATAACGTCTTACATTTTTAGGAAAAATAATTAATAAATCGCGGGGATCTGGCAGTCAAAAAATTATTTGCAAATTACCAAAAAAGAACAGAAAAACAGAAGTAACTTGGCAACGCTGCATCCGATTGGCAAAATATATTAGGATGTAATACAGAACCCTTGGAGGCTCAACTGGCGCCAAAACATATAGGGTGTTCCATTTAAAAAAATTATACTTTCTTATGTAACTCATTTTGTGACACCTTGTATAATTGAAAATAATTTTACGTTGTAGTAAAGATGAATCATTGAAAGTTTTGTTAAGACGGTTTTTTTTATAAAGTTAGCCGTTTTTGCGTAATCTTCCAAGGAAGCACTAACTTGACGCCCTGTATATTTATGTTCCAAACGGCTTCGTTTCTAAGATACAGGGTGTCGAAAATTAAAAAAAAAAATAAATTGTTTTTGCTGAGAAAAATCAAAAATGCTTAGAATTATGATATTGAATTTTGGTACGTTACTTTCGTAAAGTTTTTACGTATAATCAGATTTTTTTACTTCCACTAGTGGCGTCTGCAGAACCAACATAAATAATATTTTTTACAGAAAAACATTATACGTAACCAACCAGTTCAGTGACAAATAATTTTCTAAAATTTTCAGGAAACGTCTAATATCATTAAGTGTTGAATCATCTTCAGGTGATGCTAACCTCGTTGACGAAACACCAGTCAATTGCAGTGTTTAATATTTTCGTATTTTTGGATATACCTCAATGTTATTTTATACTTTCAGTGTTTCTAATTTTGAAATGAAGTTTCTAATCTGTCTAGTTAATAAAATATGGTACGACCGTTTTAATAAGTTGATAATAATGTTGTTTTTGTAGAGATATTGCAAAAGCTTTTTTTAACCCTTAACTGATCTGGCGTCATCTGACAGTCTACGTTATAAAAGTAATTCTTTCTTATTCGTTACTGGAACCACCCACGTACTGCCCCTTCTATCTAATCGTTCTCATATTGGAGTATGACAGGTACTCATGTTCGCAGCAAAGATGCGATATTTTCTTATAAGATATGACATGAATTAGTTCAGTCGTAGTATAACAAACGACGCCAGACCGTTACAGTCATTCTTTCGCGTGTGAGATATTGTTGTGAATATAGTCGGGCCATGAGATCGGCCTGGTTGCTGGGACGGAGTCGTAAAACTCTGAATCTCTTAATCGGTTTCTCAGGCCTTTAGAATGATTAGACCCTATTCCAATAATAAGCACTTACCACTCCTGGGAGTTTACGCCTAGCCTTCTTTAGAAGGGGCCCCGAATGAGTGACATCCTGACCTTCATCAGAAGTCGAAAATTCGATGAGGGAGCAGAGAACACTGGGACCTGGGTTGAGGGCCCGTCCCTACTTGCCAGGCGTCCTCCCCCATACCATTACCATTATGGCCATCGAAACGTGTACGTTTAGAAGATAAAGATTACGAAGAAACTCTTCAAAAATGGTATGACGAACAATATGACAGTGAAAGTGATGTGGACGATGTGCCGGAGGATTATAATGTTGAATCCGAACATGGAACTAGTTCAGAATTATCTGATTCTGGGGATTCTGAGGGTGAAGATGAAGTTGACGTAACTAATAGTGGAAAAACGTATGTGTATGGTAAAAATAGATATAGATGGTCTACTTCAGAAGTTTATCCTTCGTCTAGAACTCGAAAACACAATATAATTATAAAAGTTCTCACTCTAAAAGCAAAGGCAAAAATGCTCGGTGAAACTGCCGATGCTTTATACGTTTGGAATTTGCTATTCAGTGATGACATCTTACAAAATATTGTAATATATACAAACAAAAAATTACCTATACATGATGTGCGAGAGGTATTCCGCTCATTGTAAATATCATCTTAGAGAAATGATATGACCGAACTAAAGGCATTTTTAGGATTGCTAGTGTACACGGCAATATTCAACTCAAATCTCGAAAATATAGACCCCTTATTTGCAACCGACGGAACTGGGTGAGACATATTTAGATCAGTCATGAGCAAGAAGAAATTTTCCATTTTCTTTGTCACCATACGATTGGATCATCATGAAACTACAGAGAAGCGCAAGAAAAATGATCCAGTTGTAGCAATTTCATTCATATTCAACAATTTTATACAAAACTGTCAAAGTGTCTATGGGCTAGGTCAGTCTGCTACAGTAGATGAAATGCTTGTAAGTTTCAAAGGGAGAATGTAGTTTCAAGATGTATATGCCAAACAAACCGGCAAAATACGAAATTAAAATTCAATGTCTTCCCGATGCGCGAAATAGTTATTATATAATGCTTACATCTAGGGCGGAAAGGACTCAGACGGACGTGGCCTCAGTAGTGAAAATCAACAGTTTCTGAAGCCTACTCAAGCTGTATTACGCCTAGCTGCACCTCTTTTCAACAGAAATAGTAATATTACAGCTAACTGGTATACTTCGATACTAGTGGATGTTTTGAGGAAAGATAATTGACATACGTGGGCACAATGGAAAAAAAACAAGGCCGAAATACCACCATCTTTTATACCCAACAAGAAAAAAACAGTAGTATCAACACTATGGATTTAGAGAAGAATCCACTTTTATTTCCCATGTGGAAAAAGTTAGAAAAGCTACGATACTAGTATCTTCCATGGATGATAGACGTTTCACCGATCCTACTACAAATAAGCCACAAATCATTACCTATTATAATGAAAATAAAGACGGAGATTCTTTAGGCGAAAAATGTTCAAAAAGCACCTCAAGTCGCCGAACTCGTAGATGGCCTTTGGCAATTTTTTTTCCGCCTTTTGGGCATTTCTGTTATAAATTCATAATATATTCTACATCAATGTTTTAAAAATAATTCAATAATAAAGGAAAAAAGTATATTTGGTTTGCAGTTAGCCAGCCAACTAGTGGAAGATCATATTAAGAGACGTTTCGCGATTACAAGGATTTCACGAGAAATACGTTCCACCATTGGATGAATACTTGGAATTTTAGAAGAACAGACATGAACAAAGAAGATTTGGAGTGGAATGAAAAATAATATTAACTAAAAATTTTTGTTAATTATTATTTACTAACTTTTACAAATCTTATCACAGATAAGTATAACATATATCTTTTTAAACAAATATTTCCCCGCCTATTTGCCAAAACGCTGAAACTTGGATTACAAAAAGATAATATGCACATTATGTTCAGTACTACTGACTCAATAATGTTATTTTTAATTTCAACTATTCTGTCTAATAAAACCAAAAATAAATAAAACACAAAGTACTCACCAGTTGACACTCACTTTAAAAAACTTTAAAATATCTACCGACACGTGTTTCTGCTGAAAAATTTTTATAATATTATTTTTCATTTCACTCTATATTTTAACTTTTATCAAGAAGAGGAACTTAATTTGTTTTTAAATTAAAGAAGATTTGATTTTGGAGAAACGTAAGATATGTCACTTGTGTCCTAGTAAAAAGCGCAGAACGACAAAGTACCTGTGCATGCAATGTAAAAAGCTCGTTTATCTAACATGCACAAAACTAGTTTGTAATGACTGTGCAGAAAAACGATAAAGTTTAGTTGTTGCTGGAAGACAAGATTTTTCTTAGATTCTTATTTTTCTTAAATATTTTGTTAACTTGATTGTTCCAAAACCTAGTACAGTCAAATAACCGATTTATATTGTTTATTCGTCTTTTTTTAAGATAAAATATACAAATAAGTTGTCTTCTCAATATTTTAGCATAATATTTTTTTGATTAGTATTTTATGTATTTTTTTTATGATTTAATTATTTTTCTTTATATATTCATGTTGAATAATGTTCATAGTATGCATGTTGAATAAAATGTACAGGGTGTCCCAGCCTCGCGTCGGCCAAATGTCCTGGCTCTCTTATAAGAGATATCGAAAAATTTCAAAAACGGGGTGATAGAGGGCGCAAATGTACATATTCTAAAAATATTTTGAAATATACAGGGTGATCCATTTAGGCGTGACGACATAAACTTTTGTTTTTTTTAAATGGAACACTACGTATATTATTACATATTTGAATTATCCTTTTAAAGACGACTCAAACGATATGCCACTTGATGGGTCTGCGATGGGTCGGTACCATGATATGAGTGAATTTGTACCAAAAACATGCCAACTTTGTGAGCTCACTGTGATGTAATAGAAGAACATTTTGAGAACTAGATTGTGTCAAAAATTGTCAAACACCCTGTAGTTTATGCTGCTGTTATCGGATCTAACAAAATCGGTCATTTTATACCGGGTGAGTCAGGAAACGCCAAAACTACTTTTCTCATTTTTTTCAAATGGAACGCCTTTATATTATGACACCAAAGGAAAGCCCTTTGAACGAGGTTTTCACTGATATAAAGGTTCAAGGGTATATCTATCATGGCTGCCAAGAATTTGATGGCAAAGTGGCACAATTCGAGGTTTATTAAAAAATTACGCTCAATTTTCAATTGTTTTGTGAATTTTCGCTGAAATCGGCGCTTTCCAGTAAGAAAATTTCAAAAATAATTATTCTTATACTCGGAGAAAAATACCGTACTTCAGTGCAGAAAAATACTTAAGTATAAAATAGTCAACGCCTGATAAATTTATTTTTTTTTCTGAAATGCGTGTATAAATTCATGTCATTTTCTAGCCCGACGTAATTTTGTCGCGAAATGATTTATTATTTTAGAACAGTGCTTAATAAAACGTAACTTTTCGTAGTATTTTTTTTCTCAGCTTTAAAATGGTGTAATTCATTCTTCTAAAATAAGACCAAAAAATACTTTTATTTTCAATTCAATGAAAGATAGTAAAATTTTTCTTAAGTTTGGGAATCTGTTGTTCCACGTACTATCATCGAAAGAATAAATAAAAAAAATGTAGAGAATTTCAAATTGCTTCTAACTTTCAATTTATGGAAATAAATTCAAAAAAAATCAAGTAGGTACCTGTCTTAAAAGCACCAGTCTTGTGAATAGTTTACTTTATTGTTGTAAAATTTCGAGTGTTGATATTTTTCTAAGTATAAACGAACGAGTAACAATGAAATTCACCCAATAAAAGTTAACTGATATGATATATTGTTTGGGAGAAGCTGATAGGAATTGCTTATTGGCATCAAGGATTTATGGAATGAAATACCCCGAGAGACGAACTCCTGATCCCAACTCATTCAAAAACTTGAAAGAAAGATTTGAGGACACTGGTAATGTGTGTTATACCAAAAGAAAATTGAGGAACATAGTTGTAAATAATGAAGAACACGAATTGACAGTTTTGCTTCATGTGCAAGAGAATCCTTACGTAAGTTGTCGTGAAATTGAACAACAAACCGATGTAAGTAAAACTTCTGTAAATCGTATCATCAATAAATACAAATATCACCCCTATCATATTCAATACACCAAGACCTTTATGGGGAAGATTTTCAAAATCGTATTAATTTCTGCAATATAATGCTAAATAAAATTAACGAAGATGCCCAATTTTTATCAAAGGTTTTATTTACCGATGAAGCTACCTTTCGCAGTAAATCGCTATAACATGCATTATTATGCGACAGAAAACCCGCACTGGGTCAGGCAAGTGGATCACCAAAATCGATGGTCAATTAATGTATTGGGTGTTATAATTAATAGACAACCATGTCATTGGATCATGGTTTTTTGAGGATGGGGCATTAAATGGCCGAAGATATCACAATTTCTTGAGTTTGAATTTAGAGGGGCTGCTTCAAGATGTAGATGAAGACGTCAGAGAGAACATGTGGTTCTAGCACGACGGTGCGCCCCCACATAAACTAATTGGAGAGGGGAATAATGGATTGGTCGTGGAGGACCCATAAGATGGCCGGCACGGTCTCCAGACCTAACTCCTTTGGATTTTTTCCTATGGGGTTATGTGAAGCAGGAGGTCTACAGGGTGAAGCCCACAACCAGGGAGGATATGCAGGAACGAATCGCTGCAACATTTCGCAATGTTTCAATAGCTACATTAGCCGATGTTCGAAGAACAACTGAAAATCGTTTACGGCTGTGTATCAGGGAGAATGGGAACATATTTGAACATTTAGTTTAATTTCCAGTACTTCCACCCAGTTTCTTTCCAAATAAAGTTTTCGTGTCCTCTTTTTCTTGATTTTCTTTTTGTCTGCAGAGAACTATCATGGTGCAGATAAGTTGATATCATTATTATCGAAATTGTCTTACTGAAAAGAGCCGATTTCAGCGAAAATTCACAAAACAATTGAAAATTGAGCGTAATTTTTTTAATAAACCTCGAATTGTGCCACTTTGCCATCAAATTCTTGGCACCCATGATAGATAGATCTTTGAACCTTTATATCCGTGGAAAGCTCTTTTAAAGGGCTTTCCTTTGGTGTCATAATATACAGGGCGCTCTATTTGAAAAAAATGAGAAAAAATAGTTTTGGCGCTTCCTGACTCACCCGGTATAAAATGACCGATTTCGTTAGATTCGATAACAGTAGCGTAAACTATAGGGTGTTTGACAATTTTTGAGGTAATCTAGATCTCAACACGTTCTTCCATTACGTCACAGTGAGCTCACAAAGTTGGCATCTTTTTGGTACAAACTCACCCATATCATGGTACCGACCCATCGCAGACCCATCAAGTGGCATATCGTTTGAGTCTTCTTTAAAAGGAGAATTCAAATATGTAATAATATACCTAGTGTTCCATTTAAAAAAACATAAGTTTATGTCGTCACGCCTAAATGGATCACCCTGTATATTTCAAAATATTTTTTTAACTATGCACCTTTGCTCCCTCTATCACCGCTTTTTGGGAATTTTTCGTTATCTCTTATAAGAGAGCCTGGACATTTGGCCGACGCGAGGCTGGGACACCCTGTATAATTTATTTTTAGTTTTGTTTTTTATTTTTATTTTTGAAAATAGTAGACTCTGAGACACGCCTTACCATTTACGTGACAAGTATGGTACCAGACCAGTTAAGGATTAAAGCTAATGTTCTTTTTAGAATTCAAATATTTATGCTGTTTCATTTATGTAAGTAATGGAAATATTCAATGAGTAAGTCATTGTTCTTTTCGATTTTTATTGCAAATTTATTTCATAGTTCTTTTGACAACATAAATGTTCCTTTAAAGCCTTTATGTCAAATAAATCCGTAAATTGCTTTTGAGTTGTCATCATTTAAATAAATAAATAAGTACATATAATAATTACACAATTACAATGATGCTGCTTATTTAAAATTCAAAATTTAGTAGAAAAGAAGTTTCTCAAAACTTTTCATTTACGAGTCAGTCAATAATTTTTCTGGCTCATCCCCTAATTTTAAATTACACAATTTGCATTTTTTGATATTTCAATTACCCACATTTGTAGCAATGAACTGTCTAGACATAAGTAATTAAAATATACAGATTTAGTAAGTCTAATTAGAGTCCAATTTTCCACAATTCAGTTCGCCTGATTTACCAGTTAATGAACATTAAATATTCAAACAGCTAACCGTTTGACCATATCATAATTGATTACACTTTGCCAACGAAGCAGATGTGCATATACTTGTACTTAGGTTACCTTTTACTTGCCACGATATTTTATCCACATGTGTACATGATGGGGTATTCTCGATGGAATTGAAGTATATTTCGTTTGTTATTAGAGTTAGAAAGAACTAAAAGTGTGTGATGTTTTGACGAGTATGCTTTTATCTTAATTTTCTGACACAGTAAAAGAAAGAAAGAAATTTATTGAATAGAAATCACAGTGTTTACAATTAGATAACTGCACAAATAATTCACAAGGAAAATAATATGTTAAGCAACTCACCTAAGTTACATACGTAACTTGCGTTGTGAGAATGCTCACAATAGTGATCTGTACTAATTGTAAAATTATCATGAATAGCCATACACAATAATATTATACAAACAATGTTTAATGCAATTGAAAATTGATAAGATATTAAATGTTATTTGCGAAACAAATGAGGAGAAGGAACAGGTAGCAAGTAGGCTTAGGTGGTACATATATTTATCGATAATGTACGTACGGACATATATTTACGTAATAGTGAGAGAATGAAGAACTGAAGAGATGTTAGGTAAGTTAATTTAAAATATTGTTAGTTTTTAAATATGTTTTGCATGTTAATGTAATTCTCATTTATAAATTTTTTTAAACATTCTTTGAAGATATGTAAACTTCTAATTTCTTTTATCATTACAGGTAGCAGATTATATAACTTCGGTCCATAGTAAAATATAAACCTCTGGGTATGAGATTTTCGATAAAGAGGTACCTGAACTGCCATTTCAGTCTGGCTCCTGGTTTGATACTCATGTTTGACAACGTCCGGCTGTAATTTGTGCACCCATAGCATAGTGTGGTATGTATATAGCTTTCTTACGTTAAACATATTTAATTATATGTAAAGAAGTGCTGATGAATGTCGGTTGCTTTCTTTAAATAAGATTTTTAATAGTGTGTTTTGAATTACTTGCAAACTTTTTATTTTGTTCTCGTATAAGCCACCCCATATTGTTATGCAGTATCTTAGCGTAAACTCAGCCAAAGCATAGTACACAGTATATAGATTTTTTATATGAAGAGTGTCCCTTAGTTGACAGAATTTGTATGTTAATCTTCTGAGTCTTTTTTACGAGATAATCTACGTGTTCACTCCACCGAAGATACTGATCAATCATCACTCCTAAGTATTTAACGTGTTTTATTTTATCTAGTGTATCACACTTACAGTAAGCTGCATCATTACAATCATTTCTATGAATTTTTAGATAGGATGTTTGTGGTTGATCAGTATCGGTGGTTGTAAACGTTATAAATTTGGATTTGCCAATATTGAGACTCAGCAGACAGTAAGTAAAAAATATTTGTGAAAACCGTTTATTTTATTAGAATTAAATGATAATACCTCTGTGGTCGGCACTTAAAAGGTCATAAGTCAATTTTAGGCGATTTTTTAGATTTCAATATCATAGTTTTCGTTATAATCAAATCTTTAATGAGGTAAAAAGAAATAAGTCGATATAAACTTAGAAATATGTGAAATAAAATGTCTAAAAATTCATGATTTTCAAAAACCTTCAACGCTTAAAATGTAATAACTATACATAGAATCAATAATAAGAATATAATACTGGTAAAAAAGTGATATGTATACTTACGCATCTTTTTAAAAAACCAAAAAACGACACATGTACAAAATGCAATACTTTAAACGCTCAGCTGAAGTACGCTGCAAGTGACGATCAAAAACGAAACGTAAACAATAACCTGTTCCGTCATCAAGTGTCTGCTGATTTCGCATATCAATGCAAAGCTAATGATAAACAAAAGGGTCTGGAAGACTCTTCTTATATAACATACACGTTTGACTTACAACAGGTACTTGAAACGCCGCATCTCTCAATAAATAAGATGTTTTATTTGAAACAGCTTTCCACATACAACCTAACTGTCCACAACTGTATCTCTGGTGAATCTGCCCATTATATGTGGCCAGAATCAACAGCTGGTAGAGGAGCTAACGAAGTAGCATCCTGTTTATTTCGATTCATTGAATCTAGGTATACCAAGTGGCGTGATGATTGCAAATTTCTACTCCGATACATGTGGAGGGCAAAATAAAAATTTTATTGTGACTTTTATGTTTCAGTATATCTTAAATAAACACGACTCTTTGGAAGAAATTAACCATAAATTTTTGGTACCGGGGCACACCCACATAGAGTGTGATGTGGACCACTCTGTTATAGAACGTGCCAAAAGAAAATCGCTATTTGGCATTGAAGTACCTAGAGACTGGTACCAGTTAAGGTCAGCTAGCAAAAAAAATATTCAAGTCTTCGTAATGGAAAACGAACACATTTTTGCCTTTTCAGATATGCAGAAGGAACCATTCCAAAAAAACTCTTTTTAAAATGCGAGACGTATGTTGGCTTCGTTACACTAAAGGCAATGAAAAGGTCCGGGACAAAGGGGTATAGCCGGATAAGCATAGTGAAAAATGCCCCAGAGCCAAATTGGACTTTCAATACATGGCTTGTTAGCTCTATATTAATAAACAATTTCTGCCGAGTTTTAAATTCGTACCCCTACAGTGGGGCCAGTTATGGAGGGGAAATGTGATTTTCAGTTTTTATTTAATTTCGCTTTTTCTGATGCACTGAAAATTCTGAAAAAAAATCAAGGTCCATATAGTCTCAAGGCTGCACGTCAGGAATTTTTTTTCATATTTTTTGGCTTAAAATTCAGCTTGCCTAAAATTTTTGAAATATTGAATTTTCTTTTTTTTTATGATTTTATCAAATGACTATCTTTATTTTTTTACAGTAATAACTACTTCATATGCTTGTTGGCTTGTAATTTTTTTCAGATTTTTTAAAATGGTGGGCCATGGTGTAAAAAATTAAAACTCGATTTTGGGGTGTTTGGGGTCTTAATCTTTATTCTTGAATATATTGTAATTTATAATATTATTAATAGTGAATAGTGCATAAGTATTGTAGTAAGTATGTATGTATACAATGGTATTACGTCTTCAATCTTCATCGCTATCATTGTTGATTACTGGATTTATTTGTTCAACATCGAAAAGTTTACTTAATATCTCTGCAGGTCTTACAATTTTGGAAATATATCGAGCGTGAGATAAGTAGTAAATTATTGCAGCAATGTGTGAACAACACCCGACTGTGCGTCTACCATTTGCACACTCGCAGTAATATCGCCTCACTCCTCGGAAACCAACGGAATTTGGCTCATAATCTATAAAACATTTATAAGTTTTACTATTAATATGTCGCGACCTCACTTCTACTTTAATTATATTATTATTGTCTTTAACATAGGCCATATTGATGTTATTATCGGAGTCCATCAGTTCTGCTAAGTATGATACTGCTTGTGATAATTGATACGATCCAGTGAATAAAATTTTTAAGTCCTTCTGTGTAATTTCTGGGAAATCAAGGAGGTCTGAGGATTTCAACTGTTGAAATGGAACTTTTCGCCTAGTCCAATGTTTCGTCTCGATCTCTAAAGCTAAAGTATTCTCCACAGTTTGCTGCGATGTCATTTGGGACAGAATTTCTTCGGAAAGATTAATATCTGAAAAACGTTTGCTAAATCTATTTTGTAAAAAACAAGCTATCTGAAAATATGCACGGACTCTAGGAAGTAATTTGTTATCCAACTGCTGATGAAGCAGTCGGTATTTCTGTCCGATTACACCGTGAATTGCTTCAACGACCCAGCGAACTTTTGTTACTATATACTTAGCAGAACTGATGGACTCCGATAATAATATCAATATGGCCTATATTAAAGACAATAATAATATAATTAAAGTAGAAGTGAGGTCGCAACATATTAATAGTAAAACTTATAAATGTTTTATAGATTATGAGCCAAATTCCGTTGGTTTCCGAGGAGTGAGGCGATATTACTGCGAGTGTGCAAATGGTAGACGCACAGTCGGGTGTTGTTCACACATTGCTGCAATAATTTACTACTTATCTCACGCTCGATATATTTCCAAAATTGTAAGACCTGCAGAGATATTAAGTAAACTTTTCGATGTTGAACAAATAAATCCAGTAATCAACAATGATAGCGATGAAGATTGAAGACGTAATACCATTGTATACATATATACTTACTACAATACTTATGCACTATTCACTATTGATAATATTATAAATTACAATATATTCAAGAATAAAGATTAAGACCCCAAACACCCCAAAATGGAGTTTTAATTTTTTACACCATGGCCCACCATTTTAAAAAATCTGAAAAAATTACAAGCCAACAAGCATATTAAGTAGTTATTACTGTAAAAAAATAAAGATAGTCACTTGATAAAATCATAAAAAAAAGAAAATTCAATATTTCAAAAATTTTAGGCAAGCTGAATTTTTAAGCCAAAAAAATATGAAAAAAATTCCTGACGTGCAGCCTTGAGACTATATGGACCTTGATTTTTTTTCAGAATTTTCAGTGCATCAGGAAAAGCGAAATTAAATAAAAACTGAAAATCACATTTCCCTCCATAACTGGCCCCACTGTAGGGGTACGAATTTAAAACTCGGCAGAAATTGTTTATTAATATAGAGCTAACAAGCCATGTATTGAAAGTCCAATTTGGCTCTGGGGCATTTTTCACTATGCTTATCCGGCTATACCCTTTAGCCTTTCAGAAGAAGAAAATTTTAAAGAATTAAGCTTTTTTTTTAAAAGAACACAAACTAGATAATTTAAAATTATACAAATTGACCCTTTTATATAATGATCATTAACCCATTAAACCAAAGAAAAAAGCAAATTTGCTTGAAATTGTTCATCTGCTAGATAAAGATGTGCAAGAATTTTATAAAAGTCTTAAAGTTGAAAAAACTATCGGTAAAGATACAGACCCAGATATCGATAGATACTTTTCAGATGATAATACTGAATAGAAATTATACAGATTTATATAGTTTTCTTTTGTTGAAAACATTGTTTAACTGCTGTTTAATAATAAATATAAAAAAGTTTTTGTTTTAGTGTTACTACAATCCATAATATTTAGCAACTTAACATCAATATGTTTACTTACATCATTAGAGGAAAGTAATCGATACAAAATAGTATAATATGTACACATATTATTTTGATGAAAAAAGAACTGACGATTTGAAGCGCCTAGGTAGATTTATGCCGTTTTAATTTCAACAGTTAAATGAATACAAATAAATTATGTTTATATATAACCTTTTGTGCGTTTTCCAACGATATGCTCATATATCATAAATATACATATGTCTCTTTGTTAGTGCTTTGAGTTGCTGATACTGGCACGTAAAAGGATATAAATATCGATTTAGATTAAAAATTGAATATTCTTTACCAATTTTGTTCAGTAATCATAAAGACAATTAAGCATAATATTGTTTAAATAAAAATATGGACAGTTACTACATAAATAGATTTCACAAGACAAATTAAAACTTTAAAGCAGTTTTCTGGAAAAAGCCTAAATCAGACTTACAGCCTTTTAAGTGCCGACCACAGACTTATAACAGGTGTATTATTTTTTTCACATAATGTGTAATTTGATTATCTATTTTAAAAACGAGTTAAGGTGTAATTTTATTTCTAAATAGTGTAGGGTATAAACTACACTATAATTATAATTGGTAGCACAAACGAGACACTTGTCACTGATGCGCAGTATAAATAAAGACCATAACATAAACATCACAAAAAATAAACAACCCCAAAATCCAAAGGCGAGGCTGCATGGGCGGATGTTACACGGTTGAAAAAACGACAGATAACCATATGTTAAACAATAAGTACAGAACATTACAACAAAATTGTTTCTGACATCACCTTCTGTCAAATATCTTAAAGTATTAGGTAGCATGATTTACATCACATCTACAACATCTCCCTTCTTTTAAAAGAACTAAAAACGTGAACTTGCTAATTATTCTTGTACAGTTTCGGTCTTTAAACCTATCAGATATTTGTCTTACTGTTCTTTGGTTATTACTGTTTTCATTACCCACTTCTGTATTATTATCATTATCTAAGTAATTATCTAAGTAACAATTGGTTTCCAAATTTACAAATATAGGTTCATTAAGTGAGTTCCTTACAAATACACTGTCTCTTCTATATACATTATAATGTTAATCTTTGACTAAGTAAGATCTAGGACTTTCTCTCTAACTTTCTTTCTATTTCTGCCAGTATCCAAAAATCTTACCGACATAATATTACATTCTCTCCCTCTCGAAAATCTAAGCTACTTTTTATCTATCATAAAAATGTTTATCTACATTTCTCTTATTTTAATTTTTTTTGTTTAAAGAAGTTTTTTAAAATTATTATATTAAATAATTCATTACCATAACGGTTAGGAATAAATGTATTGCTCGTAGTAAGCTTGGATTTCAGCATTTTACTCATCAAAATTTGTGCAAGTCATCAAATTCAAACCAGTGACTGATGTATTCCTATATTCTAATAAACTTGACTTATTACCGTCTGATTTTTTCATAAAATGTTTTGCTATACCTACCACTTTTTTCTGCAAAACCATGACTTTTTATAATGAGGACTACTAGTTGTTAACAAAAACCCTCATTCTAGTGCAAACTGTCTAAAAGCATGCGAGTTATATGGCATATTACCCGTCATAAACTCAGCTGGTCTGCCATATGTGACAAACATATTCTTTAAATTTTCAATGACATTTTATTTCGTAATGATAAAACCTCTAACCGTCTGGAATAATTAATAGTCAGCAACAACTATGAATCATTTGCCATCAAAATCAAATATATCGCCATCAATTATTTCAAACTATGTGGAAACACAGGTTTTTAAAATTATTATTTCTAAACTTTTCACATACCTACACACTAATAACTATTTGTTCAATATCATGATGCATATCAGACCAATAAAATTGAATTTTGCTCTCAATTTTATTTTTCCCATACTCATGTGATTCTCATGTAATAACTTAAGCATATCATTTACCAACCCTTGAGGAACTAATAATCTTTCCTTAAAAATAATAATTTACTTTCATAATTTAAATTATTTTTAAATGCCCCGTGCGGTTTTAATGAATTCGGAATTGTTCTACGAGTAAAATTGTTAGGCCAAGCATTTTTTAATATTATTTACAATTTTACATAAATCTGTGTCACGAGATCATGCATTTTGAAATTCTACTTTCTTTGCGGAATTATTGACAAATTCCTTTAAACTGAATATAAAATTTCAAGTAATTCGAGATCATCTTCAACTGTATCTTTGATAAATGAACGTGACAGCAAATCTGCTAAAAACATCCTTTCCAGAACAAAATTCTAATTTTTTATTATATTAACACAACTTTAATTTAATATGTGAAAGTCGAGGAGAAACTATATGTGCCATATTTTTATTCATAATTCCTAATAAGGGTTTATGATCTGTTATTATTTTAATTTTGGGCTTTCCGTTACTGCCGTGCTAAGCAAGAAGGTCGTATGAGTTGTTGTGTCTACGAGGTAAACAATCATATTTCCCATCTTTTGTGCTAGGATATAAGGTCGCAGCTGCAGAATTACTATAATAAAAACGTCAAAGAAAATTGTCATATCTGCAAAATATAGGGATGTTGGTAATAAACATGGTCGTATGTAACATCTACTAAAGTAAAATGTCGTATCTGTAAAATAATTTGTTGGATACGACTCTTTCTCTTAGTACCAGTGCATGGTTCTAATTTCGTGTACGACTATTTTCGTTCTAAACATAACCTAAAAATTCTCCGCGCGCATTGTGTGATCTGTAGTGTTTATTGGTTAAGTGGTATTATTTATTGTTAAATAACAACGTAACTAATGTACCTATTTGGTTTACTAGATAAAGGTAAGCCCCAGTAACCATTTAGATTACATCATATTTATGTTATTTTGTTAAAAAGGGTAATAAATATGGATAGAGGGAAGCGAATTTTACATTTGGCTTTGTTGAACTTCAAGAAATCTGGGGATAGTTGTAATGATAGCCATAAAAATCATGTACAAGCAGAAGTAGTGATTGATTCAGACCAATTTCTGAGGATGACGATGATTCTGTTAAAGATATGGACTATCTTCCTTCAGAAGAAAAGGTTGGAAGTTCAGGACAGGAGAGCGAAAGTCAGACTGAACCTTTAGCCAAGACAACAACAAATGAAGGAAATGGAATAGATTTAATGCCTGCTGGTTCGCCTTTGACCAAAAAAGGTACAGTCAGGAAGCGAAAGCGATATAAGGCATCGTTGCCTGAAAGAAAACGAACAAAATTTGAAAAACATTGTGTCAAAACATGGTGTAAAAAGAAAATTGCAATGAAAGATGCCCTAAGAAGTGTTGTGAAAACATTACTACAGCTAGATAGTTGGATATTAATAGTCAATATTGGTCAATGGATCCACAAGGAAGAAAATCTTATATGTATAGCAATACGACAAGACAGGCCATCAAGAGACGAACTGTAATGGTAACAGCTGAGGGATCAAGAAGGAATTATTCTGTGAAATATTTTTTATCACAATGAGACTCGCGTAAAACACTCCGTCTGCAAGAAGTTCTTTTTGTCAACGTTAGGCTACTATAATAAAATTGACCGTGTCCTTCGAGACTTAAAAGTATATATCTATTTGATCTTCATTTTTAGGTCGTAATGTTGCCGAGATGCAACATGTTTAAGGAAATTATATTTGTGCCCCGCGTGATTGCATTTAATAAATGTTTTGTGCTGCTTGGCAAGTCGGAAAATAAGTCATACGAGTTTGTTTGGCATGAGGCCATATCAGGACGAAGCAATCGCGATATAATTTCAACATTTTACAACTTTATTTTAGAGTTAAGAGATGCAGAATCTATAACTATCTGGCTTGACAATTGTGCTGCACAAAATAAGAATTGGGCTCTGTTATCATTTTTTATTTACATTATTAACAGTGATTTTGTAACTTTAAAAACATTAACAGTAAAGTATTTTCAACCAGGGCACACATTTATGTACAGCGATGCATTTCACCATCAAGTTGAGCTTTGCTTAAGAAGAATTAAGAAAGTATATGACTTCACTGACTTTAAACAGTGCGTACAAATGCTAATTCTGGAAAACCAAAGGTTTTTGAAATGAAAGTGGAACATTTTTTATACTTTTGCGGATTACACATCGTAATACAGACTAAAAAATATTGTACCAAGACCATATCTTAGTGATATGGTGTGTGTTAGGTTCGAAAGAGATCAGAGATACATGAAATATAAGTCCAGCTTTAGTTCCGAATTTATAGAAGTAAATTTTCTACTCACTAAATTTATAACAGGGACATTGCTACCCCCAGTGAGTAAACCACATGAAAGAGGAATTTCACAAGAATGGAAGCAAAACTTGTTGGCCAAGTTGAAGGACATTATCCCAAAAAATTGATTAGTGTTTTGGGAAAATATCTGAAGTTGAAAATGAAGACAATTTGGATTAGAATTATTATTATTGTCTGTTTGAATCATTTACTAATTCAAATTTTCCTCAGATTGAACTTCCGCTCAACTTAGTTTTGCATTAAAATTTAGTTGTTTTAGCAGAATCAGGTACCGTCGTTTTATTTTTAATAGATTTTTAAGTTTTAAGTAGAATTTGACATTTTTGTATCTGTGTTTGATGTAATAATAAACTTGTGTTTTGTAGATACGACCATTTATTTTCGTATATTTTAAAAATAAATTAGTAAAAAAAGTCATAACTGCCGTTTCTTTTGTGGTTACTGCCATTTCCCAACGTTGTATCTTTCAAAAAATAGAACTTAAGTTGATAAAAAATGTCCCGCAACTTGCTTAAAAATTCAACTCAAAATAAGAAAAAAATGGTAAAAGTCATAAAACCCTCCTTTACTCAAAAACAAGTAAAGCGTAGTTACAACCCTCTTGCTTAGCAAGTCTTGACTTGAAAAGTCTATTCCAAGAAGCTCCTTTTATATTTGGAAATATTTTTTTTCTGTTTCTGTTAAACTTGAAGTATAACAAACCGGACGATCCTGCTGCAGTAAAGTACACCCTAAACTATTCTGGGATGCATCTGCTTGTATAGCCACTTCTTTATTTGAATTATAATTCTCTAACTCGCTAATTAATACATCCTTAATTTTTTTCTAATACATTTTCAAGAACTGACAACCACTGAAATTTAACATCCTTTTTTTTAACAACTCCCTTAAAAGACTTGCTAGTTCTGCAAAATTCAGAATACACCTATGCAAGTTGCTTATTATACCTAGTGTACGTTGTAGTTCCTCGAAACTTTTCGGACATTCAGAAGTTTTATTGCTTGCACTCAAGTTTAGCACCATCAGCTCTGAAAGCTAAACCAGCATATTTAACATTATTTTGTTTGAATTGAAATTTGGTTTTATTAAATTTTATTCAATAATTTGGCTCTTTTAACTTTTTCAATATTTCATCATGCTCATCTTTAGTCTCAGCCGCTATAAGTGTGTAAAAAAATGCAGTACTAAACCGGTTATTTCTCCAAAATTATTTTCTATTATATTTTGAAATAGTTCAGGGCATTTGATATACCAAAAAGCATCCTTTTAAATTTGTAACAACCAAATTTTATTAATCGTGGAGTAGTCACTTGAGTTACTGTTCAGTTATATTTGGTAGAATTTACCTTTTTATTTTAGCACAGAAAAATTTTGTTTCACTGATAATTTTGCAGAAATATCTTCTACGGTTGAAATTTCATGATAATTTCTCTGAATTGCTTTGTCTAGGTCATGTGACAGACATATTATCACACTACCATTTGGTTTCTCAGTAATTAATAAACTGTTGACCCAGTCATCTGGATTATTTACTTTAATTATAATATTTAGTTCTTCTAATTCATTTAATTTTTCTTTTATTTTATTTCGCATATGTAAAGGTGCGTGCCTAGGATAAGCCTCCTATGTATTATAATTAATTGTTTTTTTAATTACAATCGTTAAGAAATAAGAGTTAAATCGTGTTGTCTGTGAAGGCAAAAGATAGACAACCCCAATTATAACCCACCACGGCTAGTCAGCTATTCTAGGAGGCAAGAGTCGTGGGTAAGAGTTCTAGCACTGCTAAATTTGAGAATTATTTGTTAAAATTCGGTGTTATTATAACAAAATATTATTTAAGAATGGGAACGATTTCAAAGGACTGTGGGCGCCATAAGTTAAAGAAACTCAAGAAAGCAAACAGAATAAAATTGAAACTAGTTTAATTAAATCTACGTGTAGCAAAATTTACAAAATATCACAACACTACTAGCCCAAAAGATAGGCTTAGTAACGGCAACTATACTAATGAGATATGCAAAAAGTTAAGGATAACAAATCAAAATATTAACTAGAGCAGCAGCTCAAGCTCTGACAGCGGTAAGATAAAACAAGAAATATGTACAAGGTACAAAATGAGTTAAAAATATTCAAGAATATATCAACTTAATAACTTACTCTACTCTCTACAAAGCGGTAAGCACAAGCTAAAATTGCACAAGAAAACAAACATCTAAAGCCCGATAAGTGTAGGCAACTAACTTATAAAGTTACTTACCCCTACGTGAGGTAAAAAAAGGTATTACGACTGTACTACGGATTATTGGCAAAGGGCCACCAAAATCAATCATAGTAAGCAAAAAGTACAAACACACGCGCACCAAATTGTAAGCAAAAGGCAATTACAACAGCTGTGCTAGCGATTTTAGGCTAAACGCAACTCAAATCAGGTAACCGTGGTTAACATAACCTAGTAAGCACCAAATATATAATTCGTAAGCAACAACATGTCCTGCAAGCAGTAAATTTCAAACTACATAAGGTCCTACGCCTTACACATTTAAACAGACACTAACACTGGATGATGGTCATAAAAATAGAACAAATAAAAGGTAATGGCGTGTCCGCTTAAATGCAAACGAGCACAAAACAACACGTCTTAAAATAACTTCAACGGCTACAAGCGAACCACAAGTAATTAAAAAAATGCAAACTAAGGTCGGCTACAGGCCTTAACGGTAAGCAATCTATATCCTGACTGGCAGAAAAATGTAAAAAGTACTTATCTTAAGCAATCGGGCTGAACAACAGCTCCTTCGGAATTCCGCATGCGTTGGCTAGATCGTCATCAAGCCGTTAGTACCATCCCATAGGTAAATTAATCTCACAAGCTTCAGTAATACGTCCAAGGCACAGTTAACCACGTGCGTAGTTTTTCAGATAATCCAGTTAATGCTCAAAAAAACTCCTTGGCCAACATCAAGCTAGGAAAATATCGCTATCCCAGTTAGAGGGTACTAAAAACGGGTTGTATTACCATAAAAACGAAAATACACCGAAAAAGGTGCATCAAGAGTAATGCATAAAAAATGCCTCAAAAAATGATGGAAGAAAATCACAGTAATAAATCAATCAGGAAAGTCTGCAACTAACATCCAATAAAGCGATTGAATAATTCAAGCCACGAGGTGTTTCAAGAAAGTCCAAAAGCCGACCGCGGCTTGTGGTTGCCTCGTTGGAAAATGCCTGAGTCGGAAGCGAGTTAATCTAAATTCCCCATCGCGACCGCGCAAAGGGTACCACGCAATTGTTGAGTAGTTAAATTAAATGAATTATCACCACGGACTGATAGTCGTAAAAATACAAAAAAATAAAAGGTATGTATATTAAGTTTCAGACTTTACTGGTAATCATTTTCAAATTCAACGTATTACATGAATTAACATGTGGTTAACAATTTGTCAGTTGACTAGCCTCGTGCCGCCGTAATATTCTGGAGACGGAACCTCAAGAGGGTGTTCCGAATCGAAAATAGGTAATAAACTTAATTGTGACAGAAATTGAAAATGTACTGTTACAATATGACTTGGCTTTGATTTAATTTTTCTTTAAACTTACCACAACCTGTAAAATTTACTGCAAATTCCTCTGTAATTTTTCTTCTTTCATCTACTCTATTTCACTTACGTTTCTTATAAATTCTTGCTCTATACAAACCTGTAGGTCCAGTATTGGATTTGACTCTACAGAAGCTATTAAAAATTTGAAAACTTTTTCTGAATTTGACACCTTAACTCAAGATCTAACCTGCCTATGGGCTTCAACTTAAAGCCACCAAACATCTGTAATGTCATATTAGTTTTACTATAATGTTCATTTTGAAACTACTTATTATATAAGTTTATTTGCAAAATGTTCACCACTGATCCTGATTGAAGCTTAAATTTAAGTTAATATTTTTTACCGTAATGGTTTAGTACCATGCAGATACTGAATTTACATTTTTAACATTTTCATTCAGTACACATACTTGTCTTTCATTCTGACGGTTTAAGGTTAGAATTACGTGATTACTGATTGATTGTTTAAAAATAAATAGAATACAATGAATGCGATGGAAAATAGTATGATGTTTATTAAACTTTCGGCAGCCATTGTGTGCGCATTGAAATTTAAAAATATAAAAAAGAAATATTGAAAACCTAGAAGACGGTAGGTTGCAATTGCGTAGAAAATTCTAAATCAGATTGGATTGTGTTTAATAAATAGTGCAGGAAGCTTGGATCTTGCAAACTTCTACAGTAAGTCATGTTGTTAATTTTCGATGTAAATGTTCGCATTCAAATGAATGCAACAAGTTTTCACACTACAAATACAACCGCACTAATTTTACCGTTAATCTCTATGTAAATGAGCCTTTACGTGCCCTCGCAACTTGATTTTAATAACGATTTATAAATTTAAATTGGATACCTGGGGAAAACGCTGCCTTCACTAACATTACAACTTAGATCTTTATATTTTCCGAAATGCTTAAAGATGTAAGACGCAAGTATTAAACTAACACGCCGTTGCATTGCTATTTTTATCAGTTTATACAGTCGCAACGAAATACTAAAGCAAACTGGAATTGAGCTCGCAAAGATTTCAATTATTATATCTGCTACATGCATGCACATAGTGTTTGTTTCCTACGTACATACGTCTATGACCAGCGTTAGATTTGCCACACTGTAGTTATGATTTATCTCAGCCTTAGAATGTGGGAAATTTTTGGTAATGCATGGAAATAATCAATCTATATTATTTTTATCTGACAGCTAGAACGGTCTGTTTTTTAAATAAATAGTTTGGACTACATTCTATATAAACTATATGGATATCATCTGAATTATAAGTTAAATTCCAAATTCGATTAAAATAGTTTTACTAAACCTTATTGTACGAGCTATTTAGTGCGCCGCTACTGTGCGGGAGAAAAAGTTGTTTATGAAGAGGTTCCGTCTCGCGCGCTCAGAGACGAATTCGGGGGTATGTTTAGCGGCAGACAGGCTAGAACTAGACAGGCCATTGAGAC
This sequence comes from Rhamnusium bicolor, assembly GCA_029963845.1. Taxonomy (NCBI): domain Eukaryota; kingdom Metazoa; phylum Arthropoda; class Insecta; order Coleoptera; family Cerambycidae; genus Rhamnusium; species Rhamnusium bicolor. The sequence goes on along the minus strand of JANEYF010002799.1, from coordinate 51,099 downwards.
AGCAGGATTAAAGTTGTTGGTGTGTGGAATTTTGATGACCTGAGACGGTGGTTTAAATTGTTAACTTTGTGAGTGGAATATGTTGGCAAGGCGATGTCGACTTGTGGAAAGATTTGAGCTGTTGTGAGTGTTATTAAACCCAGGCCATATGGCCTGGGCCTTATAACACCCACAACAGCGGGTGTATACCCGACAAAAGGGGAAAGAAATAAAAATGTCTACTTTTATTGGTGTCTCTACGACCAAAAAGATACATAACTTGAGAAAATCTTAACTTTTAAAAGTTAATGGGTAGTGTCTAGGTACCTAGAGGTTAGCCTCTAGGTATCTAGACACTACCCATTAATTTGTTCTGACCGTAAGTGCCTTGCGAGCAAACAGTAAATTGTTGACATATATTTCTATAAGATTTGCGAATCCGCCCTGTGCTGTACAACTAGATTCGTGTAAAGATTTTACCTTTATCTGTGCTTGATTATCATTGATTGTTTAAGTAGCTATACATTTTTTCCATCTTTCAATAGTAGCCTGTTGTTTTTAAGTTAAGGAAAAACCTTGTGTATTTTAAACATAAAAGATGGTGGGTGCCAATGCTAATTAACTGAGTTGGTTTGATATTATGTACTATTTGAATTGGCGATTGCCGTGGATGACTTTTTTTGCTTTATTTAGTTGTAAGTTTGATTTGATTTATCTGGTTAATCGCTTTGTTTCCCCGTCCCGACATAACAGTAGTAAATGTTGAATTTTATGAATAAATGTATTTTGTGCTAAGATTTGTATTATTCAATTAACTTAAACTACTTTTAATGATATGGTGACCCATGTTATAAACAAACGACTCACTAGATAATTAGATAAAGTGTAACATTCAATTCATTAAATAATCTATCATCTATCAAATAAACATTTGGTTAAACGTAAAAATAAAGATGATATAATCAACGATTGTATTATATGTATTGATTAAAATGTGAAATTTCTAGCACTATTAGACAAACTTGATGATCAGATTTCACAGAGTGAAGTGACGAACCTCGAATGCTTCTGAAGTTAGCACATTTTATGTAAAACATATGAGTCAACTATAGCAATGGTTGGTGACTTAATTCATGACAATTCAATTGCATCTCTCGAAAGTGGATCAAATTTTCCATACGTGTTTCTAATGTTTTGTGGTAAAAAGTCTCAGGCAACCTAATCTTACTGTACCTTTTTTGAATTTACCTCGGAATTTACAGTTGATAATTTTTTTCTCAGTCCCATATGTTAAATTCATCAAGTCAAGCATTTATTGTACAGGGTGATAATTAAGTACGTGGACATACTTTAAACGGTAATTCCTTGTATGATTTTACGACAAAAAGTTCATATAAATATATGTTTTACACGTATAGGTTTTTGAGATACATGGTGATATATATATTTTTTTTAGTTTTTAAAATTGTTTTTATACGTTTTTAAGGATGATTAATTTATATTCAGTACGTATAATACTTTTAACAGTATCTATAAAACGTTATTATGTTTTGAAACACTCGACAGGGTCAAATTTTCTTGGGGTCGTCCCTCCTTTAAGCCCCCAAGTTTTTTTACGACGACACCAAGTTTGAAAATAAAATGTAATTTATTATTTTGTTCTTATACTGTTCACCCTCTTGATGGTTTTCATTATCTTGTACAGTTTAGAAATTATTTGACAAAAAAATAAAATAAGGCTATGTTTTAACGATAATGTATTAAAATTCAGCATATTCCTATAATACTTTTAACAACACCCATGTATCAACGTCATTAACACTTGGAATAATCTACAGAGAGTCCTAATTAAAACTAAAATTACGGTAATCTAAAGAAAAATGTAACAGTTACTGTAGTACATAGTAGTCAAATAATAACAAGGAAAATTCTCATAAAAATAACAAAATAGGCCCTGATAAACAATATCAAATCATTTATTTAATAATGTAAGCAACATGGAAGTTGTTAGAACTAGTTAGAAACATGTCCTTTTGTAGTTTTTGGATAGTGTAAGCAACAGATTTATTGAGTCTTCTTTTGGTTAAAATAGGTGAATTCACAAACTCTGAAATGGCAAACATGCAGTTTGTGTATGAATAGTATGGAAAATTTAGAAGAATATCAACTGCATCCCTATCACATACACCGTGTACAACCCCTTTTGCCGAGGGAATATCCCTAGAGATTAGCTTTTGCTCTTGGACACAAAATAAATTATTGATAAATCCAAGGTTTTTGTCCCAAGTGCTGTTTACTGATGGAGCATGTTTTCTCCATAAATTTTCACAACAATCATATGTGGGCTGAGGAGAGCCCACATGTTATAATAGTAAACAATTTCCAAGAGCAGTTTTCAGTAAACTATTGGGCTAGAATTGTTGAGGATTTTCTTATTAGGCCTTACTTTTTGCGTTCCAAGCATAATAGCAATAGATACAGACAATTTATAGAATATGTCTTGCCCGATCTCATTCCCAAGAAGGAAAAAACGTCGAATTTGGTTTATGCATGATAGTACTCCACCACACTTCAGCTTAGTTGTACGTGACTATTTAGATCAAAATTAGGCAGATCGGTGGATCGGGAGTGCTGGACTAAAATCTTGGACATCCAGGTCGCCCGATATTAACCCTGTAGATTTCTTTCCTTGGGGACACCTAAAACCGTTAGTCTACATAACTCCAGTTCAAAGCGAGGAAGACCTGAGAAACAGAATACAAGAGTCATACGAAATTATAAGAAATACTTCTGGTATTTTTGAGCGGGTCCGCCAATCGATGATAAGGTGCATAAATGAATGCATTTAAGTCGGGGGTGGCCATTTCCAGCAGTTATTCTAATATAAGTGTAAATTGGAAATATAGCAAATTAGATTTTATTCTCAAACTTAATCGGTGTCGTCGTAAAAAAATTTGAGGGGCTTAAAGTGGGTATGTCCCCAAAAAAATCAGAACCGTGTAGATTGTTTGAAAAGTTAATAACGTCGCTTCATGGGTACTGTTAAAAATACTGTACGTACTGATTTGAATTAATTATCGTCAAGCTGTAAAGGTATAACAAAATTAAAATAAAACAAACCCTGTATCACGAAAACCTAGACGTTTAGGACATATGTTAATATGAACTTCTTGTCTTAAAATTATACAAGGAATTACCGCTTAAAATTTGTCCACTTACATAATTAACACCCTGTATAAGCATTTTTTTTAATTTTTAAATGGCAGCCAGAAACACAGACTGGTTTCCTCAGCCAATCATACGATTTATATGTAAATATTTTATCTTATTATGAGCTGAATATATATATATATATATATATATATATATATATATATATATATATATATATATATATATATATATATATATATATATATATATATATATATAAAATTGACCAGAATTACATGGACACAAAGATGTGAGTATAGGAAGAGGGGAAGGTTTGCCGAGGGGTCCGTCAACGGCATAGTTTTCACAATTTTTTACTAACATTAATTAGGAATTAGACCACGGAAAGGATTACAATAGAGAAGACATGTTATTTAAGTTAATATTTTACCCCTTAGAATCTTGCACACGTATTTTTTATAAATGTTATGACTGGATTATAAAATTTTTCAGATAGTGATAGAATTTCATTTTCATTCACCGCAAATATAACTCCCTTGTCGGTTAGTCCTTTAAACAATTCTGTTCTGTCAGTTTGATACTTGCTGCAGTTAAATAAATAGTGGTTGACGTCACCAATTGATATGTTATCGCAGTCACAGAAAGAATAGTCTAGTACACCAATTTTATCAAGATGGCTAGGGAAGGTACCATGATTAAATCGTATTCGACATATAGTAGAGATGACTTTTTTGTTTTGTTTACATTTATAAAACCAAGACCTTTTTCTTATAGCAGGTTGTTTGAGCGAATATGAATGGCCTCTGGTAGCACTAGTTTCTTCCCAAAGATTTTGCCATTCGTCAATAATTTTTGATTTACATAAAGAGAATACATCAAACGGGCAAAGAGATAGGCTGACTGGCTCACCTTCTGTTGTGACTCTTTTTGCTAGCAAATCAGCAACAATATTACCAATATTACTTTCATGAGCTTTTACCCAGATTAAAGTTGCAGTTTTGTTTCCTGAAATTAAAGCATAATATTCTTCTAAAATTTTTAATATAAGAAAATTAGTTTTAGGAGACCAGGAGGGCTACGAAAGTTTCTGCATTATGCTTAAGCTGTCAGTGATAATAACAATATTAGAAAATTGTGCTTTATTTTTAGCAAATCCCAACGCTTTGTATATCGCAAATGCTTCAGCCATATTATTAGAAGTATTCTCTGGTAGTTTATACATAGCCTCTTCTTGAAAGTAAGGACAGTAGTATGAACATCCGACTAACTCAGAACTCATTTTCGATCCATGTGTGTATATTTTCGGGCAATTAGGATACAGTGAATTGACATTTGCCTCATATTCAATATTATTGAGGGAGTTTTTCTGTATTTGTGTATTGATGATTGGTTTGTTGATATAAAGGTGATATGGAAAATGAAAAGCCGGAATAATGTTGACTGATGGGTGAATTACATCCTTATAATTGAGCATATCAGTGAAGCAATCTATAAACGTAGGAGTCTTCTTATGAATCCAGTATGAAAAAGTGAGTGTTTTCATAGTTAATTTGAAAATGTTATCCATCATATAATCATTTTTGACTGCCAGCCTAATTGACAAAAATGTATAACACAACATTTTTCTTCTTAGAGGTAACGGCATTTCTGCAGACTCTACTAGTAGTGCATTAGTGGGTGTCGACTTCATCGCTCCCAGGCATATACGTAAAGCTTTATATTTAATTTTATTTAATTTTTCTAGTTGAGTGCTAGAGGCATTGCCAGGTTGAAGATATGCTCCTTAGAAGATTAATATTTTTTTCGCATCTCTGAATTAACTAGTTTATGTACGGAATCCAGCTCATCTTTTTGTCTAGGATTAGGCCTAAGAATTTCACTTGAGACTAAACTGTAAATTTGTAGCTGGACGTATGAATGTGATCATCCAGTTGAAGTTTTTTTTCTAGTAAAAATACAACTGACGATTTGTTGTCCGACATTTCTAACACTTTTGAAATGAACCATTGATCTAAGCTCTAGATGGTGTTGTGCAAACATTTTTGGATGGTCTTACAAGTATAAATGCATATGTCGTCGGCATATTGAATTATTTGGACTTCTGTCGAAAGATAATCCTTTATATTTGCAATATAAATAATAAATAAAATTGGACTCAAGACTGAGCCCTGTGGAAGTCCACGTTGAGTTACTCTGGATCCTAGAGGTCCCTTATCTAATCTAAGATATAAAATCCGGTCACAAAAAAAGATTTTTTTTATGATTAATATAAATTTCAAAGGCAATTTTAAATTTACCAGTTTTTTTAATAATATATGTATATTAACATTGTCAAATGCTGATCTAAGGCTGTATAAGCAATTAAAGCTACTTAGAAACCAACATTCCGAGAAAACAAAGATTAATGCTGTATTATAAATAAATTTCGTGGTTTATGTTAATCTTGGATTAGTTAAAACCGGCACTTCTCTAAGGTTATATTATAAGCTGTAAATAAGTGCGTATATGAATTGTTAGGAGAAGTAGACGTGTTTAAAGGTTTCCATAATCCATGAGATGAGATACACGCGTTAACCCCGTTATAATTAAATTTGAGGATCAGTATCTTGTAACTGACTGTTATTGTTAATTAAAGATAAACCACTAAGACCAACCCGCCATTAGGTTTGATCGATGGAAACCATATTTTATTACTGGATCTGACCAGTGATACGGCCAATGAAGTTTCGAATACGTTGGTAAATTAGTTTTATGAAATAAAACTGAAAATAATGCGTAATTCTAAATATCTTCAAACGCTCAGTTATCTATTTAAAAAGATATGTAAAACGTTTATTTTTAAATTCAAAGAAAGTGCAATGGACTGTTATACAGTGTGGTCCATATGTATGGATTAAATTCAGTTTAAGCGTGTTTATGAACTTTTAGGAAAAATTCCCAAACAAGTCGAGTTTTGATTTAAAATTGACATTTTTGTCATGAAAATAATAGTCCCCGCGTTCACCCAAAAAAATTTTAAATTAGGAAGGAAGTCGTGCTGCACCTCATTCAAAACAGATTTTGGTTCTCTGTTTAGCAGCAGTATAAAGTATTTTAAATTTGGGGCATTAATTACTGAGAAAATTAATTTTTAAAACATGAAATTTTGTGAATGTCTTGTCAACTCAATTGAGGTATTTTTTTGCTAAATTATTAGTTTTGAGGAAAAGTTTAAACTGGTTTGTTATTGTTTTTAAAATTTTTAATACAAAATTGTACCCAACAGAAAAAATTAGTAAAAAATCCTAAAGAAATAACATCATTAACTGTGCCTTAAAAACTATCAAGTTGGCCATGGAAAGTCTGTTTTCAATTACTGTCACTTTATTCTAAGTCACTCACAGGCAGCATTGTATTTAATACGATTTCTTTATTTTTTCAACTTTATTATGGCTCATTTATCCGAAACTCAAAGAACAGATGTTCTAATATGATTGGATGCGGTAATAAAACAAGAACTCAAATTGAGGTTTGTGAAATATTTAATAATAAATACCCTGGTCAGCAATTATCATAGTCTACAGTCACTAAAAGAAAAAAATAAATTTCGGGAAACTGGACAAACAAGAAATATTCAAAAACCAGGTAGAACACCTCGATATGATGAGGAAAAATAATCAGATGCACTAATAGAGATTGAGGAAAATCCGCATAATGTTTTCTTTCTCAAAATGTTTTCTTAACCGCCTCTCAAGTCACCGAAGTAACTCCCAGAAAATCCTAGGATTTTGTGTTAAGTAAAGAGAGACGAGGCCCTATGAAAGAAATATTGACGAAAGATGATGAAAGAAATATTGAGGAAAATAAAGCAAATCCGAACTGATGTTGAAAAACTTAAAAGACGTAGTTGGAAATAAGAAAGGTGAACATATCTTTCAAAGTTTGATTTGCGATGGAGTAATATATAATGCCAATATGGCGGGCGTATTGAATCAGTATTACTTAGGTAGTATTGAAAGTATTGTTATTAGCATAAGAACAGTAGTTCATGTAGATATTGATAGAATCACTGACACTATACCGCTTGTAAACTGGTCCATGACATCGTTTTGTGTAATAATATTACAAGATCTGAAAAAGTAATTAACAATCAAAGAAAAAAATATAGCACTGATGAAATCGGTCTTGATGTTATAAAAAATCTGTTCCATATACTAGGCTATCCTTTTCTAAATCTGATTAATTTAAGTTTAGAAAAGGGTGTTATGCCTGAATGTTGTAAAAAATCTGTAGTGGTACCAATACCAAAAATACCTAATACAAATTTAGCTGAACAGTTGAGACCAGCAAATATGTTGCCATTTTGCGAAAAAAATTTTGGAATTAGTAGTTTACAATCAAGTAAGTAGTTACATAAACTCAAATAACATCCTATGTACATACCATTCGGGTTTTCGTGGCAAACATTCGTGTGAAACGGCATTAAAATTGGTGATTTCTGAGTGGAAGGAGTCGTTGGATAAAGCAGGGGTCGGAATTTGCGCTGTTTTCGTAGATCTTAAGCGAGCTTTTGAAATAATCGACCGTAAAATACTACTATTAAAGCTAAAAAGATACGGATTTGATCACACCGTCTTAAGTTGGATTGAAAGTTATATAACTAATAGGTACCAAATAACAAAAATGAATGGGAGTTTATCGAAATAAATACTAAATAACTTTGGAGTCCCTCAAGGCAGTGTTCTTGGTCCCTTATTAATTATTCTCTATATAAATGACCTTAGGAATGTGTTGAGGAAATGTAAAATCCATCTATTTGCTGACGACACCCTTATCTATTATGAAAATACTAATTTTGGAGAGATGGTAGCTACTGTAAACTTAGAATTGAAGGTTTTGACAGAACAATTTAAAATCAATAAACCTAAGGTAAATGAATTGAAATCTAAATGTATGTTTGTGGGTAATAATTATTTGTACAACAAATTTATCAGTTTAAGTCTTGTTCTAATAAATAATGAAAAAGTTGAGCCTGTTCAGGAAATAATATCAAATAATATCTAGTAATTGACCGGGAATTGAAATTTAATAAGCACATTGAACACATATCAAAAAAAATTGGTAAAAAGATAGGATTCTTCAGTAGAGTTGCTCCTTTGATATCAATGTCCACAAAGTTAACAGTTTATAATACACTAATATTGCCTCACTTTCTCTATTGCAGTTCAGTGTTATATGTAAGTTGTACAAATTTTAGTAGGTTGCAGGTTTTTCAAAATAAGGCTATGCGAGTAATATTAAGATGCAACAAGTTCTCAAGTAGTCAAATGATGCTAGATACATTGAACTGGCTTAACATTGAACAATTTCTTTATTTCCAAACTATGGCCTTTATTTTTAAGATGATTAATAATATTTTACCGGATTATCTAGTACGACAGTTATTGCCTGTTACTGAGGTACGCCTACGTAATACTCGTACGGCAATTACAAATAATTTTTATGTTAAGAGAACAACTAAGAGTAGTACTATGAAAAGTTAGTTCCACAAGGGAATTGTACGGTTCAATCTTTTTTCTCATGAAATTAAGGCCAGTAAAACTGTTCAACAATTTAAATCTCAACTTTTATACTTATAGAAAAATACTGCTTAGTAATCTACGAGTAGTTAAGTTTTTCTCAATGAAATTTTTGTTTAGTTGTTATTTTCAATGCTATTTTGATTTACTATTGTATCTTTTTTGTATTATCATATTATTCCATCTTGTTGAAACCATACGTCTACTATGTCACTATGTGTATTAGTAGTATTTGCTATCTTCTTTAGATAAATAAATGAATTTATTATTATTATTATTATATAGTTTATTGTGGAGTCCAAACCACATCTAGGGCATCGACAGTTCCCTTTCCATCTTAATCCGAAACAAATTACAAATAAAATTTCTAACTTGCTCCGGGATGGATTCGAACCATCGATAATCGGTACCAAGTAATTAGCTATAGGCGCTTTACCCACTCGGCTACTAGGCCCCCATAATCCAACTAGACAACTTGCTGCCGACAACGATGTAAGTAAATCATCGATTCTGCGAGTTTTGAAGAATGAGAAATACTATCCCTATAAAGTTAAGTTGGTTTAGGAGTTAAATGAGGATGATTCTGTGCGAAGGTAAGAAATCTGTGAATTAATGATGAACAGAATGCTAGCAGTTTATAAACAAAATTGGTTTTTCTGATGAAGCCACACCTCAATTAAACGAAGCGGTAACCACCAGAACTGTCGATATTGGAGCAAAGAAAACCCTCATTGGATGATTGAGGCTCACACACAATTTTCTTAAAAAGTGAACGTTTAAGCTGGTATCATTAAAACTAATTATTAGCCCTTACTTTTTTGAAGGCACAGTTAACGGTGATGTTTATCTAGAATTTTGACGAACTTTTTAGTATCTACACTTTTTCCTTATGTTAATTATCAAAATGAAATAGACAGGTCTATTTGGTACCAACAAGACGGAGCTTCACCGCATTATTCACGTAGAATGAGAAATTATTTAAACGAAGTTTTCCCTAACGAGTGGATTGGAAGACGTGGAACTATTGAACAGCCACATCGATCTCCTGATTTAACCCCTCTTGATTACTTTCTGTGGGGCTATTTAAAATCAAAAGTGTACGTTAATCGACCAGGCAATGTTGCAGATTTTAAAAATAGGCTACCTCTAGAAATTTACGAAATAAGCCCTAAGGTCATACAAAATATCATCCGAGAATTCAAAAAATCGCCTTGCTTATTGTCGAAAGGTGACTGGCAGGCATTTTGAACATTTAATTTAATTATAAAAATAATTGGAAATACATTCAAATAAATTGGAAATACATTCTCAATATTATGCGAGATTCATTTAATGTAAAGTGTTGGACGGGTACAATTTTGTATTAAAAACTTTAAAAATAACAACAGATTAGTTTTAATTTTTCTTCAAAACTAATAATTCAGCAAACAATACCTCAACTGGTTTACAAGACATTCACAAAATTTAACACGGACATTTTAAAAAACCTTATACTGCTTAATAGAGAATCAAAATCTCTTTCGAACGAGGTGTCGCAAGATTATCATGCTAAAATGTCAAATTCAAATTAAAATTTATTCCTTACATATGGACCGCACTGTATACTTCACTGATTAATTTTTAACATCAATCGTTGCCTGTTTTACAAATAAGTATATTTCCGACATTTTAGAGTCATTTTTTTTATCTGAATGTTATTTGCTGCACCAATTTTCCTGACTTTATTTTTTGAAATATAAAAGAAATTCAAAAATACGGCTTGTAATAATTGTTTCCCAGGAGAATGGAAACAGAGAATCAATAGCACATCAAGTAAAGAAAATATCGGCGAGAACCAAATTCTTCAAAAGAATGTTTTTTTTGTTATTACTTAAATTAAGAATTGTCATACTATTATAATAGATTATTACACTTTCGGTTCAGACGGACATCGCAATAACTTATTTCCTCAGAAAATTAATAAGCACTTTTAGAATCATAATCTTTTCCAAATTCATCAATATGTGATACTCTACGCTTATCTTAAACCATTGAGCAACGGGTACTACAAGAACTCGTTTGCACTGTTAGCCTGTCTGGATGTATAATAATAAGCAAATTTTTCAAGCTCCCACTCATATCATTAATAGTCCTACTCACATTTTACCGTCTTTCACTATTCCTAATCCTCCTTCCAGTTCACTACTGCAATGGTTTATTCCCTTCGTCTTTGAATTCCTATTTAATAATATGCCCCACGTTAGGCGCCAAATTCCATGGTTCTCCACTTACTCAACTTTATAGGTGTTTTAATATTTTTAACTGACATCAAATAATTTAATTTTCATGAGTAGTATGTTTGGATAGCCAGAAAAGGCGCTAAATCAATTCTAACAGGTTCCGAACCGAGGGACCACTTTTAACCCCGGAAGAGATAGCCAGAACTCCCATAAACTGTATACTCGCCTTCTGGAATAGAACGGGTCTTATGGAGTAATGAGACTATGGGGTACAATAAGCTTAAGCTTCAGTACAGCGGGTAGTTTAAACCGCAACCCGTAAGGAAAAAAAATGTTTGGATATCTGACAGAATATAAAAAATGTATTAATTAATTATGTGTTATCTTTTCATCACTACCATCATAAGCAACTCTTTTAAGTAAGTGATAATGCAACGCTTTACACAGACTTTATAACCACATAGACTTTATGAGCATCCCCATCATGTTTTTTCTCATAAGTGGCGGTGCTTATACAATAAAATTTTATTTAAAATATTTTCCCAGATGTTGACTTTTTATCAAGTTTAATTCATCTAAAACAATGTGTTATATTATTACAATACCGAGTTGTCTTAAGTTACATAAAAATATTTTACTTAAGGTGTGGCGTGTCTTTAAAAATTCGTTATTTATCAATAAAATATATATAATATATTATGCATACATAGTAAAAATTATATATATGCCTACTACAGCAAAATGTGACAAAATCATAAATATGTATAAGTTCCTTCTTTTCCAATATTCAATTTTATTTGGACATTGTTAAGCAAGCCAGCGTAAAACCCTATTTATTTTATACTAAAGGATTTGTACTTCGTTCAGTTGTTGTCAAACAGAAATCACCCTTTAAGATTAAGATTAAGATGTAGCCAGGGGTGAAAGCCGGTTTCTCCTAACCATTAGATGCAATCAAAGAAAAGATCAATCATTGTATTAGTGTAACAGCTTGCTAGAAAAATAGGCTCACACCTGAGGGCATTCTTTTAATCAATTTTAGGATGGCATCTTACTGTTTTTACGTGTTTCATAGCGATTACACTTTTATTTTGTAACTACATATTGAATTTAATAAATAAAATTATTTATGTTAAAATAGTTAAGTTTTTCTACCACTGAAACAAAAAGTAAGCCATATTAAAACGGTATTCAATATGTAAGATATACCTTTTTTGATTAAAAGAATATTCAAACATCTTTATTATTGTGCCTCTAATAAATTTATGTGTACTTACCTTTGTGAACTATTACTAACATTATTATCATTTATACCAGCAGGTAAAAGATAGCGATGACAACTCATAATAATCTAACATTACTAATGTTAATCTGTGGAAACTTGTATTCTGATTTACCCATACAAATTCAGTTGGCAATTTTAACTTTTTTCAGTTTACTTTTTTTACTTCACCTTCTACCCCGTTGAAAGGCTTTCAATCCCCGTGTCGTTTCAGTTCTAAAATGTCATCTATAGAACCAACTAATAACGAAATTAAAGATCTACAGCTTTAGCCTGTATAATTTTCGGGATTGGACACTATCAAATATATAACCCTCAGGCTAATTATTTTGGAAAATTAATTGTTTCCATTTTCCAACTCTGTATAAACAAAAAAATTATAAGATTTTGAGCGGTGTTGCATATTTTTTGCATTTGTTCCGGATTAAATCTATTTTTTATCTTGTTCAGAATAATCATTGACTGATAATTTTTTTGTGTGGAATCAGTATTTCATCAATTATCATTCTATTAACTTCATCTCGACTACATGCCTCAACCTCATTATAAAAACCACTTTCATCATGAGAAAATTTGCATAAGGTGCTTCTAAATAACGTAGAATATAGTCGATTGATGGAATGGAGGGAAGTTAGTGAGTCTGAACAGATGATATAGTTGTGTTCACTATAATCATCCAAAATATTTAAGAGCTTGGTGAAATGCAAACAGTTCTTCTGTAAATGCGCTACTCCTTTTTGAGAGATGAAAAATCAAGTTGAAGCTAGATGATGTTGATAGTTCATGGATGTCTTGGTATAACTGAGTTCATGAAAATATCAGTAAGTCGAAAAAGAGCATTCAGAGGTGCTTTATGCAGGAGTGTATCTTTTGTTATATTTCGAAAATTCAGTGTTAAGTTTGACCAGTGGAGAATCTATGGGTCTGTGAGAGGATGGAAAAGTTTAATTGATATGGGAGGGTTGATGTTAGGGTTACGGTCATAAATAAATTTAAAACGATTTCAAAAGTTGCTGGTGTAATTGATATTGTTCGTAGAAACATATTTTTATTACATCGAAAAGTAAAGTTGATATTACATGTTCGTGCAGTTATTTTGCCAAATAAAGAGAGAAGATATTTTATAAATGTTATTGGGAAAGCTCAAGTTATTATTCGGAAAGACCTGTTTTCTATGTATTTCGCTGCCTTTTCCTGGGTGTTCCAAACGATGTCCATAATCAATTCTTAAATATGTTATGGATCGATATAATATGGTTAACAGACTTGTCCCAGCTATGGTGTGATAATATATTTCGAAAGTTGATGTCATTGCGCAGTTCTGCATTAGAAAGTTAAGACGGTTTCTATAATTCAATGTCGTGTTGAAGACGACTCCCAGAAATTTTACAGTATTTGAGAAATTTTCGTATTCTACTGTTTTAAATTTTACACCTTGAACTATTAATTACTTGTTAATCTTTCGTTGGTGAAGTTGAGAATAGTTATACCGTTAGTAGTGTGCGGTGTACGATATCCCACCCCTAATTTTACACGCACCTGCCAAGGATTTTAAAATTATACAATTTTGTTATTAAAACAATTTTTTTCTAATCCCTACATAGAAAATACTATTTTGCTTCCTCATTTTAGGGAGCAAAGTAGTTCTTTTCCTCCCTTGGGAGGAAAATACTTTGCTTCCCTAGGGAGGAAAATACTTTGGCTCCCTCTGGAAGCAAACAAGTAAAAACTTCAAATAGCTGTAATAGTAGTGTATAGACTTCTTTTATTGATACACAAACTTCCTGAAAATTAATGCTTTTCTTTGAAACAGATTTTTATTACTTATTTTTATTTATAAAAATAGTGTAGATCGCAACATGCTGTATTTGCTCCATAATGTTGAAGGCTTCAAATCGGCGCATTTTTTTGGAAAAGTAAAATAGTACCACTTCTTCACATATTTTTCTTATTTGCCTAGTCTCCATCCAACAATTAAATAGCTGGTACTCTATTTCATATTTTTCACGAGACTTTTAACGGTAATAGATTTAACGAAACCACGTTTGCTTCTTCCAGAATATCTTGAGGAACTTCATCTTCACATTCGAAATACATTATTATAAACTTTTTGGAAGTTTGTTTATTTTGAAAACAAGAAGCAACCTTAGCAATGTTCCATGTACTTTGATTTTTAACAATATTTACTTATCTAAATACCTATTATGACATTTTGACATATTTGGTTTTTTGATTGTCATGCATAAGAAAATATAATAAAATATATGTAAAATCAATGTAAAACACTGTAAATGGTCGTAGAAAAAATCGTATATATTACACAGGAGCAAAGTGCCATTTCTTCCCTTGAAACTATCCGCGGGAGGAAATTATGCACTTTTCACCCTTGTCATACAAATAGCTATTGTTTCATTTATAGGCCAAATAAAACAAGCAAATGTTAATAAGCAATGTTTATTATAGAAATATTAACATTTATTACCAAACGGAGACAGTCATTATCGAACAAGAGATGGTTCAATATTATGATACATAAGAAAGTATTGATTGTAATGTTTATAAAATTTGGGATAACAGTTATGAAAAAAAGACAAGCAAACAAAGTAAAGATTTTCAAAATATTGCTTAAAATGTAAGTTATCGGGCCTCCAAATTGGCAGATTTTTCGCAGGTGAAAGAAGCCATGTTTCATGCATATTGCAATGCATATAGTCAGAAGAAGTTTATTTGTCGGACAACTAGAACATGTACTCGTTCTACTTCACTTGGATGCCAGTTCATTTCTTGTTACTTGTGACTGGTGTAATACCCGACGCACGCGACGGGAGCTTTTCCCCAAAAATGAAGGGTATAGAAATTGACTTCTCTGATTAGATAAAATAGCTAGGTGTAATTCTGGACCAAACAGTCACCTGGAACAAGCACCGGACAATATATTTATAAACTACTCACATAGAAAGCTAGAGAGCTATTCAAACTGAGCAAACCAGAGTTAAAAATATTAATAGAGGAGCAGATTTTTAATCGAGTTTTGTCCATTTTTTCACATATTCAGCAACTGACAGTGTTGGGTAATTTATCGGCTCACTAATGAATTTATGTATATATATACAACTTAAATGCACTATTTTAGTTAAAATTCAGAATGGAAGATAAAAATAAATTCATTAGTGAGCCGATAAAGTACTCAAGACTATTTAGCTGAATAAGTGAAAAAATTGACAAAACTCAGTTAGAAAGTCCGCTCATCCAGGCCTTCGTGTGATTTCTTCCTATATAAAATTTTCTGGGTCATCACCTCGAATGTTTTTTTATGAATTGGATTGAAAAGATCAGTCAGAAGTGTGTTTTTTGACAACAAATATGAAACAAAAATATATGATGTGGCCAGCACATAAATTTCTTATACCAGTATATATTATCATGATCTAAAAAAAAACATTCTGTTATATTCTTTACTTACCTCAAATAAATTTTAATAGCGTACCTTGAAATTTATAAATAATTAATTTTCAGCGTCGTTCGATATTGTCAATAATAATTCATGTCATAAATTCTAATGATTTCTTCTTATTGACATTGACATTTTTGTAAATAAATTAGACATTCCAAATGTCAAACTGCAAAATTTTCCTAACCATATTTTATGAAGTCAAATGTGTAAAAAATTCAGTTTACATCAGCTCTATTTAAGTACTTTGAAAATATATTTTATTAGCTTGAGTAGACATGATTTAAAATCTTTTAAGAATATATTTTTTTGTAAAGAAAAATACAAAAAGGTTTGGGTCCCGTGGACCTCCTTCAGTTGGCCAGTTTTGCTCATCACCGAATTTTTCATTGTCTATGGCCTATAGAATATGTGTACCAAATTTGAGAGTTTTATCTCAAAAACTATGGCTGTTATTGCGATACTACAGACATACAGATAGATTTTTCTCCATAAAGTTATGTTTTTTTTATTATAATTCGTCGAGATTCGTCCAGTAATGCAATAAAAAAATTTTTAGTTTTTTCCCCGAAATTGTACCTTTTTTTCTACTTTTGTTTATTATGTATCTTCTAGTGGTACCACATTCACCAAATTTAACACACACACATACGCATACATGCACGCACGCACGCACTCACGCACTCACGCGCACACGCGTACGCACACGCACAAACACACGCACACGCACACGCACAAGCATATGCACATTATTCATTATTCGGAAAATAGTCAGAATGGATTCAGAGGGTTCAAAACGTATATATCAGTCAAAATCTCGAAGTCGAAAAAAAATTACGATTACTATACTGCCTTATATTAGGTATAAGAAAGTAAAAATAACAATATATTTCCTAACGTTTCGGAAACGATTCTGTTTCCATTTTAACGTTATGTATTTTTCTTTTTGTACAGTATCTCAAGAGTGAAACTTGACACAGAAGCTATGCGTAGAAAATTAAAGAAAATTACTTTTTAAATATATTTTACTCTCGATACAGTAGTCAATAAAGTATCTTTTGAAAACATAAGTTAAACTGATCTGTAATGTAAAACAATGAAAATAATTTTTTGACAGCAAAAACATGAAAAAAGCTTGACAAGATTATTTGAAGTAGCATATACTTGAATGTCCGACTTAACGTGAATATCGTTTAGTCGGTTTCTGTCTTTTGGCTATATGTCACCAATTATACTAAATACACATTCACATACTGTATTTGACACAGGTATAGAAAGTACGAATGACACACTTTTTTTAACTCGTTATCGGCTCCTTCATTCAAATTAGAACAAAAAATTGCACTATCTTACATCTACCCGTTTTGTATTTGCAATAATGGTTTCTCTAACTTCTCCAAATAGACAAAAATCTTCATTTACACGATCCTCGGTAACATCGGTCTTTTTTCAAATTTAAAATAAGGTACCTCAACTGCTAACATCTTATTTATTTTTCCATTGATAACAAATTCATTGGTTTAAATTCAGAATTATTAAAATCATACCACTTATCCTAATGCATCATGCTCATTGCTAAAAAGTTATCCTCATCTTGTATAAAATTCTGTTTATCTTCATCCTTAAATTTATTCAGTGTACTACATGTCAGTAGCTGTCCATAGAACTTATCTTCTTTTCGGTTTGCAATTTTTTGTCGCACTTCAACGATTATGGTATGCAAGTCAGTGCAAATTATATAATTACTCACTAAGAGATTGGCACTGATCAAAAATCTGCATGATATTAGGTAATAAATATATGCAACAAAGAGCAACAGAATTTGTTTCTGTAAAGGCTTTCCATATTATTTGGAAACAATCCTTTCCGCCTTCATTTAAAAAATATTTTCTCAGAGCTGCCCAATTAGATGTAATTGTCAATACCAGGAAGTAGGGATAACCATCTTGTAGGTTCATGTTGAAGAATGTCTCTATATTATGTCCACAAAGTGGAAAAACTCTTTAAGCTTTGCTGTACCTTTAGCATAGGCAGAGAACTCACTATAAATTTCTAAAACCAATGACTCTACATCAAAAGGTAAATTTGATGGCATTATGTAAAATATGGCACATACTGTTAGCTTTTAAAATTTTATTATTATCCTAAACAAGTTTTTGATACAAAGAATTGTATACACCGTAATTAACTAATTGTCTGCAGATAACGAGGACAAGTTATGTATATTTAAATTAATTTCTTTTAGAACACAGCAAAAATGATGTTTGATAGCATCGCTTGTTTCATGAGGATCTTGATAGAAATCCAGAAGACCCTGTTTTAATCCCTTTTTGTAAAAAAATATTGAACTGTTACAGGAGACATTTTCAGATTAGCTATATTTAAAGAATCAGTCCTGATAGAAAAATTACTGGCTTCGTTTAATTCCTCTGATAGGATTTCTTGAGCAGCTGGAGTCAAGATGCTTTCACAAATGCTTGTACATTTTGTTCTTCCACATGCTATTTTGAATCCTTTTTTCGAAAGAAATTGGAAACAGCTTGAAAAATGCGTTTAGAATTAATAACATTTTTATGTTTGTTCCTACTTGCGTTGCTTAATAATGCACGCTTTCCTCCATAGTTGACAGAAATATTTTTTTACGCATTCGCCAATATGTATGTCGATTTTCACAAGCCATCCCAAATGTTCCGTATCATCCAGCCATTTGTTGTTAAATGTGATGGCATATTTCGGTTTTTTCTTTTATGTTGCCGTTTATGTTCTGTTTGATGAATGCGATTGAAGCTCAATATCACTATCAGAATCGGAAGACATTGTAAAATATATAATTAGCAATAGCTCGCAAGCACCTGAGTAAAATTTAACACAATCACTAATAATTATCATTCACAAACGTAGTTTATTTAACGTAACAATACTCAAACACACAAAATCTTGGAAACAAAGACTGACAACAACTCAATAAGTGAGCAAGTGACAAAATTCAGAGACGACTAGTAGGTAACCGTTCGCAGATTGTTCTCGTGACGTCAAACCATACATGTCATCGTTAGTGATGAGTCGTTAGAGATGGGTGCTGTAATATTTAATGCATATAATTTTGTTTTATCACAATTTCCTGGATATCTAAACTGAAATCCGGGAGACGGGAGAAGTGGTTTTAAAAATAGACGAATCTGGGAGAATCCCGGAATTCCGGGTTAGTTAGCAACCCTAAGCTAGAGGCAGCTAACTTGTCTAATTTTAAATTCACAGTTGTAAATACAAATTCACTAACCTAGGGTTAAATTGGAATATTATTTTTTTGAATTTAATTTGAGAAAAATAAAAGCATGTTTATGTATATAAATGTGTCTTACTCTACTTATTACCCTTACATTCCTATTATTTTCATTTTAAAACAACGTCAAATAGAATAGGTATATTATAATGAAATATAATTTTTGCTAACCTTTTTTACCTCAACCATAATAAAATTTGTAATTTGGGTTAATTATGGAATTGACAGCTACGAATTCGCTGCCTGATATTCACAGTATTATTTGAAATACATAGAAAAGTAATTAATATTTTCATTATATAATTTAATTAGATTTTATTATATAACGGACGTGCCATAATATGTCATCTGTATATGCATTCATTATGTTTTACCAAATTAAGCAAAACAAATATCAAATACGAGGCAATCCCCTCACTCACATCTCAATAAAATAAACAGTTATATTGAGTCCGAATTTGTTGACAACAAGGTAAACAGCAATCATCAATAGAGGTTGCACAGCGACCAAACGATGACAAACTCGGCTATTGTTGTCGCAAACAACGGAGCGGTCTTGGTATGAATACGATCTGTTTCCGCGGTGACAGATCCAATCTCCGCCACAACACATGCAAAACAATGAAACACTGATTGAAACATGGCCGAACTATTCTACAAAAATCGAGGAAAGAATGTACAAATGATCTTTTATCTTGGCCTTTTTGTATTCAGTTTTATATTAGTAATACTTTTCAAATATAGGTTGATCTTTTACAAATAGGGAAAACACAATGAAATATTTGGGTGTATTAATTTATATTCTGTATTATATTTTTCCTTCATATGAAAATATGTGCTAATAATAATTATTTTATTTTTAAAGTTTGTTACTATTAAAAAAACTTTATACAAAGTAGAAAAATCAGTAAATAATTAGTCTATGTACCAAGTAATATGTATCGACTATAAATAATTTGGGAAACTGAATTATCTTTAAATTTCAGTTGTACTGGCATGTAAGTATGACAAAGTAGCATAATTACCATCATTTCAAAATGGTGGACCCTCTAATTTTCCACTAATAGATATAGGCCCCTGATTAAATTGCCAAAATATGTCCGAATTAAAAATAGCCAATTCCTAGTAATTTTGTCATGCTATGTAACAATATAATAAACAAAAGTTCAAGTTGACTATGGTTTTCTTGATACAGGTGATAAAGTGTAATACGGGTACATCTCGTATACCCTAATTACAGATGATCCTATCAGTAATGAAGGCATATTTACTATTCTAGGAATGCTTGGTGTGTTAATAACTGTTGTTAGTATCTAAAAATTTTACTAGTTGTTAGTTATTTATGTTTGTATCTTTGTGCGATTCACAAGTGTTAATTTCTCTGGCCAATATGCCATGAGATTGTACAAATAAACCAGATAACGTTTATTATGTTTATGGTGAAGTGACTTTTGTGAGTCAAAAACTTAGTATTACTTCTATAATTAAGAAGTTGTAATTTGAGACCAAGACAATAGATGGGCCACTCATGTATGTTGCAACAATTGTGCAAACCATCTTCGTAGTTGGATAAGTGGAAGAGGGCGTTCAATAGATTTTGCTGTGATGATCTGGCGAGAACCTAATGACCATGATACAGATTGCTATTTTTGTCTGTTATCTTCAATGAACCAGGATATTACCAAGAAGAAAATGATGGTAATACAACATTATAATTTACCATCTTTCATTCGTCCGGTTCCTTATGGTAATGAACTGCCTATTCCTAATCCAATACAAGAATATACCCTTGATTCTCACAAGGAGTTAGATAATAATGTAGATGACGATAGAGAACAGCTATCAATCTCACGAAATCCCGATATTTTTCCCGAAGTGCCCGATGTGGAGATCTACATAAAATTAATCAAAGCGAATTAAGGGTTCTAGACTTATTCAAGGAAAAGGCGAGGTTTTCAACATCTCGGTTGTAATAGTACAATTTACTCCAACAAAATTTAAAAGTTTCCACGTATTAAAGACATCAGAAAGATTAGACATCTTTTTGAAAATGAAAGATAATTTGGTAGTCTGCAGGGACATTGACAGTTTAATAAGCGCCTTAAACATTCATCATGATTCTAGTGACTGGAGATCCTTTATAGATTCCTCGGAACTTAGTTTAAAAGCTGTGTTGTTCCAATTATTTCAGGAGTGGGTAGGAACCTTTGAGATGAAGATAACACTGACGTAGTTCTCCAAGAAACACTAAAACACTATATACTGCACTCGACGTGCATTTCGCCAACCAAGTTGGCATCATCTGGAGATAATTAAAACTAAACTTATGCTAACAATTTACCCTATTTATACCTAAACTATTTTCACGGTTCACGAACCGTGGACCCACTAACCAATAAAGCTAACTATTTAGAACAGGCCCTCTGTCACTATTCATACTATTTTTACACTTTACGATTTCTAAGCTTTCAAATGCATCCAGCTGTCTATTATTTGTTACATTCCTATTTAATCTTAAATTGCTAATATCTGTTTTATGGTTGTTATCAAACGCATGTTGGGCAACACTAGATTTGTCTGTCCTACCATATTTGAGATGGGCCATATATTCTTTGAACCTAGGTTATATTGATCCTATAGTCTTTTCAACATATTTTCACTTGATAATTACTCCAGGGAAATAAGATAAAAATAAAGGCCATCTGCGGAATGAGGCCGAACAAGCTGAATTTTTGCAGAGACCTTCGTTTTGATGTTCCAATGAAGCACAAAAAAAATCTCGTATGCCTACCCTTGTGCGTCTTGAGATATCGAAGGTCAAAGGTCATGAAAATCGGTTTTTCGCGAAAATCTCGCTTCCAGTGCATCTGACGTCGTAAGAACTCATAACAAAACTTAGGTAAAATAGTATTCTCTACAAAATTGTTCATATACATTTTTTTTCGTACGACCAACCGTTTAAGAAACGTCCCGATTTGAGTCACTCGGCTCAAATATTTCAAGCAGAAAACTGCCCGCCAGATACAGTATTTCAGAACGGAAAGCGTTTTCTGTTAGCTATGTATGGTGCTCCAAAAGATGAAGTGAACCTTGGCAAATTTAGATACACCCAATTCATTAAGGCTACACGACTTAATAGACCTGTTAAATTGTCATCCCTTCCACCTACCAGTGAAGCAGCTCGACAGCATATTTATCGGGTCTACTACCAAGTACAGATTTGGCTAGGGAAAAATCTACAACCCGAAGAATGGGGTTGGGATTTAAAAAACGACATATTACAGCCGAAAACAACACTACTGCCACCTGCTCAAGACGAACTATTAAATACAATATTCTGTAATTGTAAAAAGGGGTGTGGTGCGCAGTGCGGGTGTAGAAAAGTTGTGCTGCCATGCTCCAAAGTTTGTGGTCAGTGTCACGGACAGGCATGCCTGAACCCGTCAACAGAGTTGCAAAACATCGAAGACTTCAGTGACCTTGAGCCTGAAGAGGTTTTGCCAACAGACATAGAGCCAACAGATATAGAGGAAGCGTCTGACGAAGATAATGTGTTGATCGAGGTGCTAGTGGAACCCGACGAAGACAAGGAGGAAGGCAAGGAAACATAAGGAGTGGTGTGGAAAAGAATGTATTTTTTGATATTAATTATTTATTATATATTTTTTTATAAATAAACAAATTTTTAACGGCTTTGATAATGGGAATTTAATTTTCCAGTCTAACAGATTAAGAAAAGTGCTTTTATATTTATAGCTCTGCAGTATAATACAGTATTACCTATTACGAATGCGTGCTCCCGCTTTATCATGCTATATCTCGAAAACGGTTGGTCGTACGAAAAAATTGTATATGAACAATTTTGTAGAGAATACTATTTTACGTAAGTTTTGTTACAAGTTCTTATGACGTCAGATGCACCGGAAGCGATATTTTCGCGAAAAACCGATTTTCATGACCTTTGACCTTCGATATCTCAAGACGCACAAGGGTAGACATATGAGATTTTTTTGTGCTTCATTAGAACATCAAAACGAAGGTCTCTGGAAAAATTCAGCTTGTTCGGCCTCATTCCGCAGAGGAAGTTTTATTTCTCTGGAGTAAATGGCGGCTTTTATTAAAATTATACAAATACTCTAAAGCAGCTCCTTTAATTGATGCTTAGCATCCACGAAGTCGCTGAACGTTTGAATTTTCTTCAATCCAGTGTCCACAGTTCAGTTACTCACTTTCGAGAAATCGACCAATACTGCACCAGGATAGGATCTGGAAGAAATCGAAACACAACTCCTCGCGATGATCGATTCATCATGATTTATATCTTGTAAGACCGACATATGGCTGCCGTTCAAATACGGAATGGACTGCAAGAAGTGCGCCAGGTCGACGTCAGTGATAGAACTGTTAGGAGAAGGCTAGTTGAAGCAAAATAATCTGCCAGAAGACTAGCAACAGGCTCCGGACTTCTCCGGAATCATCATGTGGCAAGGTTCAATTTCGGACGAGAACATCTCAATTGGAATATCGGGCAGTGGAGCAACGTAATTTTCTCCGTGTACCGATTTGTCCTAAAGTCTCCAGATGGTCGAGACAGAGAAGAAAACGCGGCGAGAAAAATACGCGCAATGCAACTTTAATGAGAGGGTGAGCTTCTGTGGTGGGTCTGTGATGGTGTGGGTTGGCATATTTTACGCGGTTCGCACAGAGCTTGTGTTTGCAAGTGACCGTAATTGTTAGAAACTACCTCCATGACGTCGGTATTGAGGCCCTAGACTGGCCAGCAAATAGTTTCACCGAACCGTGACAATAGTTTAGGTATAAATTGTAACGAAGTGGTTTTTCCGGTATCCATTTTCGGATGTAATAAGACTTAATTGGGTTCATCTTTCACTTTGGTACACCCTGTACACTATAACTCGTATGAATGTTTCCGTTAAAACCGTTTTGAACTAGGGTTCAGGTTCTTTAAGAAGTCTAGTATGTGGAATAATAATTATTTACTAAACATAATTGTTGCAAACTGGTTTATTTTCAGGGTAATCTTAAGTTTTTTATTATCTCAATGATAAACCACTTGTGTTTTTACTAAGCAGCCGCCAAGTACGACGTTGAAAATTGAATTTAATTTAGTTTGATTCAAAGCCAAGTTGAGAGTAGTTGTTAATGACTTTTTGTTTAAATAATTTATACAATAAATTATTGTTGGATTTATGGTAAAATATTAATTCATGATCGGTTTTAAAGATTTATTTTTGTAAATATAGTTTTAAAATGATGAGAAAGCGATTCCCGGCATCAGAATATTTTATTAACGCTTGTTTATGTTAAATAACGCAGGGAATTTATTTATGCACAGTTCGCCAAGCTTGCTTGGACTATATTTAGGACGCGCCAATTTACTCAGAATCCTTTGCAACACGTAGGCACGTGACTTTCGGGTGGGGGATCTGTGAATAAAACCGCACGCACGAGCCAAGAATATCGTCTTCTCACAACTGGTCAGACACTCCGGCCGTACCGTAAAAGCCGCTTTCGAACTCCAGGGTGCTCCGACGAATCCTCCAGTAGTAAGAATTTTTTTTCGCTAATTTATTGCTTTATTGTTGATTTTGGTGCATTTCCGTTATTTACCGTTTGTGTCCGCAATTTTGCTATAATCTATTGTCCGTTAATTGTCTACAAATACCGTACGACCCGAGATATCCGGAAAATATCATGTTTCAACAAGTAAATTCGGGTTATCTATTTTAGCTTCGCGCATAACGGAATTTCATTGATAAATACCGCACGAGTGAGGTTTTTTTCTGGAACTAAGAAAGGAACCTCACCGTGCCCGTGGCGTAATTATCAATCCGTAGCCACTACATCTAAGTGGTGAAACAAGAAGGCTCGCAGATAAATGTGATAACTCCTCGGTCTATCGATATCTAGTGCAAAAATGCGCTTTAACACCGCCCGCATGTTTCTGGTCTGGTTAGCTCAAGAGACAGTGTGCCTTAAAACGCAAATTAGTACATTGGAGCTTAGTGCTATATCACAAGGCCAAGCGCATAGGGATTTCATTAGTAGATTCAGCACGAGTAAGGTTTTTCTCAGGATCTAAGAAAGGAACCTCACCGTGCCGTGTGAAGTATTAACCAATCTATTCAGCACGAGTAAGGTTTTTCTCTGGAACTAAGAAAGAAACCTCACCGTGCCGCGTGGTGTAATATCGTAACCATATCGTTTGATATTTGTGTTCACTAGCGACATAAGCCGCTGGTCTACCGATATGGCACGTCCGCGAGTAGCCAGTCAAATATACCGTCTGTCCCTGGATTGACATCCTCCCGTTGCGGCACGTCTGAACTCCGTAACCACTAGCACCTGGATTGCCTGCTTATAATAAATATCGTAGATGTAGTTTCCGAAACTTCGATATATCATAAACCTCTTGCTTGGTTCCTAGGCTGATTGCTTGTAGATAAAAACTAATATTTACCTTTTTTTTCTAAATTTCTTAAAAAAAGTCATAAATAGATATTATTTTCTTTTGTCTGTGTATTTCATTTTTTTTATTTTTCGATGAAATCAATCGTAAATAAATAGGATAAGTACAGTTTAAGTTCTGACTTTTATTTAAAGACTCAGGGATAAGTAATAAATTTGTTGGTACACCGAGAATCATTTTCGGCAAGTAAGGTGAAGTTGTCCATTGCTATGCAAACGACAACAACATGTACAGACCACCTGGCATACCGTATCTTCACTGAGTTACTCTAGCTTCTATCATACCGCTGATAGAATAAAGTGGTGTTCCTCCACTTCAAAACAGGAATTGGCGCTCTAGACTGTTACTGAAATAAAAAAGTTCAAAAGCTACTGTACTGAAGGGTGCCAAAGTGACACGACACCCACGCAAAATAAGCATTTTGGTGGTTGGTGGGTGGGTAGCCACGTCACAAAATAGGATACATTGTTAGCATAAGGTTAGTTTTAATCATCTCCAGATGATACCAACTTGGTTGGTGAAACGCAAATCGAGTGCAGTATGGTGGTTTGGTGTTTTGTGGAAAACTACGTCAGTATTACATATTACAAAAAAAAACTATTTGGCGTGTCGTCACTAGCAGCATGAAAAATATCTGATTCTTCTTAACGGTCGTAGATTATGTACTTCTGTGGTACGCTTATATTACTTTATGACGCGTGTGTCACTTCTTTACAATCTAGTCTTAAAAATCTTATTTTTTGTACCCAACTAAGATATAAAAAAAATTTCAAACTGTTATTACAGTTTCTAGAGATATTATTAAGTAAATCTACTTCGATTTTAGTTAATATTGTTCTCAACTAACAGTGGAGTCATTTTAAATTCTTCTGCTCCACTTTCTATGATATTAAGTTTTTTAATATAAACCAGCCTTTTTTGGATGTAGCAAAAGTTTCCATTATTTAATTTAATGAAGCACGACAAGAGTTTTACACATGTGACAGGTAATTCCCTCGGAAACATTAGCTTCCAATTTATTTAAACTAGTGGAAATTTTACAGTCGTACTAATTATGATAATGAATTTTGAAAGTTTAGGCATTTCCATGGAAACGGAAATGTAATGTATGAATGTACTTTAGATCTTTGTTTGTGACCTAATTTATACTAAAGCAGGCAAAGGAAAATAATTGAGTTAATGGCTTTCAATATAATATGAACTACGGTTTAATTTAGGTGAGTTTCTGGAAATCAATGAAGTACTTTAAATTAAAAGTGCTCTGTACTGTGTGTTTTTTCTTATAAAAACCAAAATTATTAGTAAAAGTGGTTATTTATTATTATTCCAATACTTACATATTTTCAATTAATTTAAAAATATACTTGTTGTCTCATTTTGTTATATTCGTAATCTCAAAAATAAAATGCTCCAATGCAGTTAAGAATGTTGCAAGTGATCATATGTCGCAAAGTTAAAAACAGTAATAAATTAACATCGTGTGGGATCACCTCTTGAATGCACCACCTCATGCATGGTGTTGGGGCATGCTTCTTACTATACTGTTAATAATTAGTTGCAGAATTTGTTTCCACTCTTCTAACAAAGTATTCCCTAAATCTTGTAACTAGTCTTTATGGTATATTGTAACATCTAGAAATTCTAATTTGTAGTATATTCAGATGTGTTTGTAGGGTTGAGATCGGGAGCTCTTGCAGGTCAGTGCATATGGTGATATCTTCTGTTTCTAAGAATTCTTTGAAGATAAATTGGACCTGTGTAATGTAGAGTAAAAATAAAATTAGACCAAACAGTTTCCGAAAGCGGCAAAAGAGTTGGTAGTACAATTTTTTCCAAGTAAATTCTAGCCATGACTGCACTTAATTATTAATCTTTTGCATATAATACTGACTCCGACGTGCGGTCGTTAACCGCTGAAAATAACATTGGCACCGAATAGTGGCCGAGTTTTATATATATTATATATATATATATATATATATATATATATATATATATATATATATATATAATATATATATATATATATATATATATATATATATATATATATATATATATATATATATATATATATATATATATATATATATATATATATATATATATATATATATATATATATATATATATATATTTCCCTCTCTGAACTTATATATATATATATATATAGGACGAACATCTTTTTGCGCTCTAAAGCTACCTGCTACATTGACTTTCTATTTAGTTTACATTTTCTCACTATACAGTTTGTAATTTGTTCAGTACGTGAACACTCTAGCTAGCGATCTGTTAGATATACGGCGAGTATGAAGACTTTTTTATTTATTCGTTATTTTCAGTTTAGTGTAGTGTGTTGGTGGACGCAAAAAATGGCGAGGCAGTCTGCGTCTTTAGAAACAGTGATTGATGTGTTGTGTGTTGTTGTTTAACATGTGGGACGTTGTACTGTCATACGGAAATCCAGTCCAATCATTAGTAAGTCCGCTGTGACAAAATGTGTGTCGTCGAAAAACACCAAATATTGATTGGCAAAGACAAACAAAGACGATGAAAGAGGGAGGCGCTGTTATGTAAAGAAGTTTGCAATGTAAATATTATCTACTGCACGTCAGCCGTTGTTTTGCAGTCTGCATCTGTTATTTAAATGTTCGCTTTAAAATGTTTCCTTAATCGCCTTTCAAGTCACCGAAGTAACTCCCGGAAAATTCTAAGATTTTGTGTTAGGTAAAGATAGACGAGGCCCTATAGTTTATTGTGGAGCCCAAAACACATCTAGGGCATCTACAATTGCCTCTCCCATCTTAGCGAAAAACAAGTTACAAATAAAATTTCTAGGTTGCTCCAGAATGGAATCAAACCATCGACCTACGGTACCGAATAAATAGCTATAAGCGCTTTACCTACTCTGCTATCTATTTACGTCATGATATTAACTAGCATTTATTCTACTCCAGATTATCCCAATTTCTTCGATTTTTTTCTATTCTTCCTTGTCCAGCGCGGGTCTCTAGCCAGACGCCTACTGGGTAGAATTTTCTCCTGGAGTCTTTGATGATGTAGACGGAAAAGTACATCCTTTATCTGTTGAAGCTTTATTTCAACACGATAGAATTAATTGTCTTTTCTACAAGAACTATCCTTATCAAAATCACTAGCAGCTGTTGTAACGCACTTTTTACCGCCAGCGCGTGTATAATTAGGAAAATTATTTGGTGGGTATCTCACCACAAATTCTATTGATATAACCGACTGACTGTAGGATACATAACACTTATGTTCGATCTAAGCTTGAATATGCAGCTATTATTTGGTGTTCTTATTATAACATACATGTTAGCAGTATTGAAAAGGTACAGCGGAATTTTTTAAAACATGCTTGTTTCAGAGGATGGAATATACCCAGCTATTGGATTTCCAAATGCATATATGCTGGAAAGATTTTCTTTAGATAGCCTCGAAAATAGACGGGTGAAATCTCAGTTAACCTTCTTGAACAAAATAATAACTAACGACATTGACTGTCCCGATATATTACTAATGTAAAATTTTCGTGTTCCCAGAATAACCGCAAGGCAACATATGACCTTTACTTTGAGTATACCTCGTACAAATATTGGTAAATTTTCGCTTTTATATCAAATGTGCAATAATTATAATGAGGACCAACATACTCTTGATATTTTCTTCTGCAATGTAGCTACAGTTAAAAAATCGTAAAACAACATTTTTTTTCTTTAAAAATTTGCATGTGTTAGTTATAGATATGTATAATAAATTTGCATATGTTAATTGTAGAAAAGTATATGGATATGTGTGTATATGTGTATATATGTATATGTGTATATATATGTATACATGTATATTTTTTTTTTTTTTTTTTTTTTTTTTTTTTTTTTTTTTTTTTTTTTTTTTTTTTTTTTTTTTTTTTTTTTTTTTTTTTTTTTTTTTTTTTTTTTTTTTTTTTTTTTTTTTTTTTTTTTTTTTTTTTTTTTTTTTTTTTTTTTTTTTTTTTTTTTTTTTTATATAGAAGGGAAAGGAATTTTATATATAAATATATAAATATTATATTTTAAAAACGCGCTTTAAAAAATCACTTTATTTACAAAATGAGATAAAATATAAATATACATAGTGGTGTTTTTTTGTGCCATTCACTCACTAAAGTATTAAACCAAATAACTATATAACCCTCTCTACGAAGGTATCTCTACAAACATATTCGACATCAACGGTGAAAGTGAGTGAAAGTGGAATAATTTCTCTTTAAATGGTATAGTCTACTTAAAATCCGGTAATTTTTAAGCATTTTACAGCAATTTGAAATAGATAAAATTTGTAAGTGACCCCTTTAAATTTTGTCGAATGCACCTCAATTGAATATTTGTAAAATACCTAGTTACATTTTCGTCTAAAGTTAAAAGAGAATATCATCGGGAAATGTCGAAAACAAATACGATGTTTTAAAACACACAAACCCTACAAAATCCTCCCATCTTAAAAAGATATAAAAATGTAACGTAAAATAATTTGTCTACAGTCGGCATGTAATAAAATCCACGATTGTGTCTCACTAATCCAAGAGCATTCCGCCTTGGTCTGCTGTGATGTGATTAATGACGCTTGTAGAGCTTAACTTCCAACATTCGCAAATCCTCTTACCGGTTTGATATTTTTAACTAATATTTGATATTGTAGCGGCAGGAAAATCCACAGAATAAATACTATGTGTCAATGAGAGACCACTCATAGACTTATCATCCTTGCTCGAATTAACTACATGTATCCGTATTCAAAGATTTGCGGCTTAGTAAAAAAAGGGTTTATTTTTGTTTTCAAAATAATTTTAAATTCTGTATGACCAACATTACCTTATACATAAATAACACTGATCAACAGTAAAAATGTTTTGGTGGCAAAATCAGCCAATTTAGTTTAGATTGCTTTTTGTATGAACGAGAATAAAACAGTATTTTACTGCCTCAAGATAGGGAGTAAATCGGGCGTTTATTCCATGAGGGATTTGAACTTGCCATGGAAACCAATGAACAATACAATCATAACGTAAAATCAACATTTCTATTATGTCAAACTTTTGATGATAGAAAATAACAAAAATTAATAATCAAATATATAAACCATAAAAAACAACTAATTTCAAATCAAAATTAATACTAATAAGGTAATTTTACAGTTCATAATATTTGGTAATTAATAATATTTAAATTTCGTAATCTAAACGTCAAACAGAAATAAATAAAAAACTGTCAATCGGGCAATTATACACAAGGATACCTAAATACATTCGGAATAAAATACAAGAGCTTCGTATTATTTTTTTTTTTAATAATTGTGTTCATTTGTATAAAATATATTAAGTAATCTGGAGAAAGTGTGTTTAAGTTCCTGCATGAATGTTTCCCTCGCTGTGTTCGGGAAACACCATTCATGCCGAGACTAAAACACTCACTTTACTTCCATGGTACATAAACAACTATTATTTGATACAAATATGGCCTTCAAATCGGTAACTTGCTCTAACGTGAGGTATGGTATTCAGAGCTCTTGTATTTTCATTTTGTGAATTCTGTAGTTAAAATATTTTTTGCATAGCGACATTGTGAAAGTGTGGACAATTATACATTGTAAGTCATCGTTATAACTAGAGCTGGAACTTTGGTATTAATTTCATTGGAGTTACAATAGTGGTATAAAATAAGTAACTTGGTTAAAGATGATAATAATAATAATAATAATAATAACAACAACAAGAGAGGTTGACCTCTCTCTTCCCCCGTGCCACAGACATTTTGAAGATAAAGAAGAAGTGTGCACGGAGAAGTCTTAACAAGCACTTGTTGGTACCAAGAACTTCGCCACCGGTTCTGGTCTCCTCTTCGGATTAGTAAAGTGGACAGCAGAGGAGCTCGCGCCAACTAAAATCGAGATAATTTCGCAAGGGGTGATGAATATCACGAGAAGTATTCATCCCAGATCGTCCGTTCCTCGTGTGTATCTCCCATGTCAAGGCCGAGGACACTTGAGCCTGAGTGTACGCATACAGAGTAGTACTGAGTATGGCATATAACATCATACTCAGGAGCTCAGTTCCCCCTCTTGCGGTTTGTGAAACATCACGAAACTGTAGAGTGGGAGCAGGATTGTTCAAGGGAAAAAGAGCCGCAGATGAACTCGGTCTCGCATTTGACATCAGGCGAGGAGGCCGGCGAGTTGCTGATGTTGAGTCAGTCACCGAACTTCAGCCAAATCGTCTGAAAGCTCGAATCAGAGCCGAACAGAAGAATCTGTTTCTGCAGTACGTCGATAAACCCCAGCATGGTGTCTTTTATAAGAACATAGGAACGCCGGGCTTAGGTCAACCAGGGTGACATTCACCTTCTAAGGTCAGCCGGGCTTAAGTCAGAGACCGAGGGATTCATTATGGTTTGCCAATATGGTGTTATCAACACCTTGTATCAACACCTTGGTCAAAATGGTCGTCCTAAAAATCGGTGTACTCTGGAGGAATAAAGCCAACGCTGCTTTCGGAACTGAAGAACATGCCCGTCTGCCAAAAATCAGTTGAGTGGCTGGCAGGCCAAATGCAGAAGGCCGTCATTGTGGGTTCTCTCCGTCTGCTTAGGGCACACGATTCTGAAATCTACAGTCACTAACCCTTCAAAATATGGGGAGTGGCTGTAGTTAATGTGCTGGTGCGACTCCCGTGAGGTGTCGGAGTCCACGGGAGGATTGTCCAGCGTCATGAAACTGGGAAATAATAATAATAATAATATTTATTCACATAAATCTAATTTACAATCAGTTTACAATTAGCTTACTATATATTAATTACAAACCTGTGATCCTTAATATATTTCAAACATTTGTTTTTAAATAAATTTATATTATGAATTTCCTTTAAATAATTTGGAAGACAATTAAATTTGACCAACGCCCTATCGAAAATTATTTCTTGTTCTTATGTTATAATTATGAACGTCCTCATTATATTTAATTTTCTGTTCATGATAATTAGGCACTTGCGTATTATATAATTTATAAATAAAAACCTGAATTATAATACGGTGTTTCATTAACCGAGAGCCAGTTTAAACAATAAATCATATCTATTATTAGTGTATACCTACTACATTTTAATATTACCCTCATAGCTCGATTTTCTAACTTTTGAAGAGTGCTTATATTTACATTGGAGCAATAAATAATTGATTCACAATATGCAAAATGAGGTGAAATAATAGTATTATAAACAGTTGTTTTTGTTGATTATGATAAATGAAAACATATCCTTTAAAAAAAAATTATTTTTTCAGGTTTTTTTTTTGTTATGTATTTCATGTGGTAACTAAATTTCAGATTTCTGTCTATGATCAAACCTAGATATTTAATTTTATAAACATATTCAACAGAGTTACCATTTAAAGTAATTTTTAATTGTGTTTGCATAAATGAATTATGTAAAATATTACTACCTAAGACCATGCATTTTGATTTATTATGATTCAATGACAGCTTATTGACTTGTAACCATTTTGTTATTTGATTTAGTTCTTTATTTTATGTCTCTACTAAATCATACATGCCAGTGTTATCGAAATAAATTAAGTGTCATCGGCAAAAAGATGTATAGAACATTTTTTTACCACATTAGTAATGTCATTAATGTATAATAAGAACAATAAAGGGCCAATCTAGCTGCCTTACGAACCCCTTATTGTTTCTTATTGGTTTAGAAAGCGATTCATTTATTTTAAGAATTTGACTTCTATTTGATAAATAACTTTCTATCCACGTCAATACGCAGCCTCTAAATCCCATTATTTTGAGTATTTTTAACAAGATGTTTCGATCAATAGTCTCAAATGCACGCCTTAATTCCAAAAATACAGCACATATTATGTTATTTTTCTTATCTAACATACTTTCCAGCTATTAATAATTAGTTGTAAAGCTGCTTCATTTTTCCTAAAGCCTGACTGATTAATGCTTAAAATTTTATGTTGGTCGATATATTCCATTAGCTTGTTCCCTTACAATATTTTCCATAATTTTTTCACAAAAGGATAACATGTTAATTGGCCACAATTGTTCAGCTTTTATGGTGTGCTCTACTTTTGGAACAGGGACAACAGTTGAAGTTTGAAGTAAATCGGGAGAAACACCTTTTCTCAGACACAAATTAATTAAATTCAATAAAGGGTATCCAAGAACTACAAAAGTGGATTTACTGAAATCTAGGTCAATATCATCTACGCTTCCCCGTTTGTTTTTACTATAAATAACTTTACTTAGTTGAGATAATTATATTTCGTTAAATTCTGCATTTCACACTACATTGTACAGGGTTATTCATTATAAATTACCCACCCCCTTATCATCATTATTATTGCCTATAGAAAAAAAAGTTTTAAATAAAAGTTGTGTGGCTATGACTGAATTTTGTTAAAATGCTATCAAAAGAACAGTAGCGTGCAGATTTCAGGGGATACAAAACAATAATATTTTTTAAAGGGTATATCATTAAATTTTTTGGAATGATCCTTTGTTCCTGACTTCAAAAATATACCATATGTTGCCCCTACCATATACCGTTTTTGAGTTATTAAACGTCGAATATCTTAGTTAAACTACTTACTGTAAATATGGAAAAGTTAACATTATTAAAGTGAGCTATGCAAATGACAACTATTATGTTTGATAAGTGACATTTCTTTAATGAAATAACCAAAATGGTTTACAGTGAGGAAGAAAAAGTCCAAATATTTACTTGTTATATACAAAATAACAAAAATAAACGTGCAGCAAAGATATCATATAGGGTGTTGTATCCAACTCGTCCAACACCATCAGAAAATACGTTCAAAAATATTTAGCGGAAGGTGAATGATACCTCCAGTTTTAGTAGAAAAGAACATGTAGTTTAAGCAAACCAGGAAGAACAGCTAGATATACTGCTTCATTTCGAAGGTAAGCCTATCCATAATTATTCACGAATAGACTTTTCTGAAACATTGTATTATCTTTTAGAACATTCTGAATGTAGTATAAATAATGCAGTCGATCAATTAGGTAAAAGTTATTCCAAAATCCAACTTACGTTAAAAAATAACAGCTACAGACCATATGTAATTTTACCCGTACAAGTTTTGACATCGGGTCATAAAAGGAAATGGCTGGACTTTTGCTGCCAGATGATTCAAAAAGTTAGATGAAGATTTTGATATTTTTACTAAAATATTATGGACTGATGAATCATTCTTTTCTACGGCAGGAGTTTTTAATAGGAAAAATCGAATGTCCTGGAAAAACAAGAACAACAGAAAAAAATTGGCAAAACAAATAAAAAAATCGGGAAGAGAAACTGTTAGCGTTTGGTGTGAAATTTTCAGAAACAAATTTGTTGGGTCTGTATTTTATGATTATACTTTAATTGGAGTTACCTATCTGGAAATAATTATCCTAGAAGCAGAAAATATTCTTTTGCAGAATTTTCCGGAAGTCGAACTTGATGATATGATTTTGATGCAGGATGGGGAAACTCCGCATAGTATCCTACCCGTTCAAGATCATATGAATAATGTGTTTCCAATATGGATACGGAATAATGGACTATAAAATGGCCACCTAACAGTCCGGCTTTGACCCCTATGAATTCTTTTTTTTTGCGATTTCCAAAGAAATTGTCAATAATAATAATAATAATAGTATTCAAGTCATTAAAGACAGGTTCGACTTGAAATAAGCAATCTGAATGTAAATAATGAAGCCATTTCCGGTGCAATTATAAATATAGGAAGACGTTATCAATTATGCATTGATAATAATGATGGCCACATCGTACATATTTTATGAGTTATCATTTTTTATTAATATTTAAATTTCCTAAATAAATCTTTGTTATCTATTTTGTATAAACATTTAGTTTTTTTCTCCCTCACTGTCAACCATTTTGATTATTTCATTAAAGAAATGTCACTTATCAAACACGATAGTTGTCATTTTCATAGCTCACTTTAATAATGTTAACTTTTCCATATTTACAGTAACTGTTTTAACTAAGATATTCGACGTTTAATAACTCAAAAACGGTATATGGTAGGGGTAACATATTTTATACTTTTGAAATCAGGAACAATGGATCATTCCAAAAATTTAATAATTTAAAAATAATATAATTTTTTGTATCCCCTGAAATCTGCACGCTGCTGTACTTTTGATAGCATTTTAAAGTCATTTTCACACTGTAGATTTGGAATACAATTGTAGAAAATACTTTTGAGAAAATATTTTTAACTCATTTGCCATATCTTCTCCCACGTACGTTTCAATATTAATTGTTATTTCGTTTAGATTATACTTATTTTTTTGTTGATATTAAATCTTTAAGAGTTCTTCACAATATTTTAGAAATACCTTTATTTACATCAATTTGAACCTCGTAATAACTCTTTTTTACATTTCTTATAACATCAACCAATTTGTTCCTACATAATTTATATTGTTCCCAGTTTACTCGTAGACCAGTTTGTGACCACTGGTCGTTAGCATGGTTTTTTTCTTAAATGAATATTTTAATATCATTGGTATGCCATGAATTTATATTAGTACATGTAATTATTTTTAAAGGTGCAACTTCGTTTAAACAGCTTGTAATATTTTCAAAAAACACATTTGTTAATACATTTACATTTGTACAATCGTAAATCCAACTTTGTCCAATAAGCATGGATATCAATAAATCATAATCAATTTTAGTTCTTATTGTTCTAGTGCATTTTGTAATATTGTCTTCCCCATTTATTAAATTTACATGGAGTTTTGAATGGTCTGTCATGTGATAATTACTTATTGCGTCAGCACTAACAGCATTAAAACTATTTTTGTTAAAACCAAATTAATTAGTGTTTTACCTATATTCGTGACTCTGGTGCATGTATCGAATTTGTGTTTAAAACCTAACATTTGCACGCAATTTTTTGAGTTTTACAGAGTCAAATTATCATATAACCAATTAATATTAAAATCCCCTACAACTATATATATCTTTGAAATTGTCATTATGTTTTAACCACTGGCTAATTCAATCAATAAACTCATTGTGATTTTCATTTGGAGAATGATACACAGGAGAAATTATAAATACCTTATTTTTTACTTTTAACGTAAGAGCAAGAAACCAATAATTTATAGTTATATGCTGTTGATTCTAAAACACGTACAGATTTTACATCGTTTCTTATGAATATTAGTACTTCCCCGGTATATCTGCTAGTCGAGTCGCACCGAAAACACTTGTAGCCTTTTATCTCCCATTCACTGTCACTAAAATCTTTCGTTACGTGGGTCTCACTCAAACATATAATCTTAGGATTCATCTGCTCTACGTAGACAATAATTTCATCTTTATGTTTAACATAGCTTTGGGCATTTAAAGAAACAATAAATACCGTTTTGCTTAAATTTCTAGGTAGGCGTTTTGGTTGCCATATATTAGTATTTTTAATTTTATTTAACATCCTTTTATATGAGGAGAGCTCACGGTCTCTTGAGGAATGAGGAATAACCTCCACATTCATTTTGTAATTTTCATTACATTTTATACAATTTAAGCACTTTTGGTTTTATAATTCTCACCACATTCAGCACATACATATTTTTTTTCTACAGTTCTTTTCGATAACACCGGCACACAAAAAAAAAGCTGTTTGTACATTTGACGCCACCTATCTCCCGACATGTATTTCGACCCGCTGAATCCGAATTTGAAATCAGTTTGGAACGTACACCCTCAAATGTCGAGTAAATTGAAAAACCGTAAAAAATAGCGAAAATTGGGTGTTTCGGTAATAGAAAAAATTTTGTGGATCTAAACCAAGCCTAATTTTTATGTATTTCGATCCGCTGAATACGAATCTAAAGTATATTTAGACCATAAGCCGTTTTAAATCTAAGTAAATTGTAAAAAAACCCTCGAAAATTGCTAAAAATGGCAAAAAATTGTGATTATGTTGATGAAAAAATATACCCACATTTTATTTAATACGACGAATTTCGTTGCAGTTTGAACATCAGGGGCCTCCGTTAAATCATTTC
Organism: Rhamnusium bicolor; assembly: GCA_029963845.1. Classification (NCBI taxonomy): domain Eukaryota; kingdom Metazoa; phylum Arthropoda; class Insecta; order Coleoptera; family Cerambycidae; genus Rhamnusium; species Rhamnusium bicolor. The sequence continues at coordinate 13,549 of JANEYF010002799.1, read as the reverse complement.
AAACGATTGACCTAAGGGAGCAGAACTATCTTACAATTATTAATTAATAGCATTTGCTAATTTAATACTGTAGTTGTCCATAAATCTGCTTCAACTTGTGGATTTTCAATCTGCTGTTGACTTTTTATGATAGATTTGGACTTCTTTGGGTCGAATTTGAAAACTATAATTTTAACTGCGTGGAAGTGTTTGTTATAATAAAAAGACGCTTCCAGGTGAAGGTTCCCGAATTTTGGGCATGCTTTGTGATATTCTTTAATGCGTTGTTGAGATAAAAAAACCATTTCTGTATTTGCTATTAATTTATCGACATCCCAATAACTGCATCGAATATTTTCTGTCACACGGTGAAAGCCATGAAATAGACAGGTTATGTGCAATAAATAATCCCAAGCCTCTTTTAGCGATGAAGCTAGTGCCTTTAATCATTAAAGAAGGACCGTTGTAATGCAGCTTCAATGTACTGAGACCAGATCGCATTAGAAGGTAGCATTATTACTCGGTGGTGTACTCTGGTGGGCGAACGCAGCCCGTTAGGAGCAGACCAGTGAACAGAGTTGAACCTAAGGACGAACGCCTGATGCAAAGAGAGGCATGACCGGCTGATTGCGTTGTAATGGTATTTGGTGTTTTTTCGAGCCATTATTCCCCATAATAAACCTGTGTTGTCGTGAAAATCCTCAAAGGTTTGGCTATTAGCTACGGCTAATTTGTACCTGCTTTTGTAGGAAAGTGTCAATTGTTATTTTTTCAGCATTCCTAACTGTTTTTTTGTGTGGATAATTTCGTACTTCCTAGTGAGAAGTTACGATGGCATGTTAGAGGGATGATCCCCGATAAATGTTCTATGTTTTTTTGTGATGATAGTATGCTCTAATTATGTAGTTTTGCAATGTGAAATTATAAATTATTAATATAATATGATTTTTTGTAGGCAATTTGACACTATTACTTATCATACCTACGTTTTAGACGATTATGAGAAACCAGAAAACAAAACAAATCTTTCGAAGAAACAGTAGATCCTGTGGTAATTGAGAGTACTAATGATAAGTAAAATAATCAGACCGTAAGATGTAAAATTGATAAGAGAGAAAGAAAACCAGTTGAAAGACTGAAAGATTATTGCCTGGATGACAACTCGAGGACATGTTGAGCAAAAAGATGGTCAAATATTAGTAAAAAAAACAAGAAGAAGAAGAAGATGAGAAGAGAGTGAATGCGTGTAAATGTCAACACTGATATTTTTTGTATTTTCACAATATTAATCCTTTTCATATCATAAAGTGCGTATAAGTCCAGACCTAAGAATAAACCTTAAAATTTTTATAACTGTCATAATTCCTGTTAATTTGTAATTAAAATTAAAACGAAATTTTAATTCGATGTGCATAATTTATCTGAATGAAAATTATTTGAAAAACACTGATACATTTAAACGACTAGTTACACGTAAAATGTACAGAAGAATGAAAGAGGGAGAAAATAATTACGTAATATACTATGGTCTTCTATTGCATCCCTTAGTGCTTAATCTGAATTTGACGCCACGCTTTAATCAAGTGCAGTAATGTACAGCTCGATCCCTATTATATATTTTCTTTCTTTATGTGCACTTAAAGTTAATGAGTTAGAATGAAATAGATTTCGGCTGTCGTAAAACGGTTATAGGAAAATACTTAGGGAGGACAGATCTTATCCTTTTATCCGGCTTAGAGTCGATAAGTAAATTTGCCGTTCTAAAATCGTTTTAGATATTTAAACACAACATTAATTATTGCAGATAAAACTATTTTACAGATACACAGGTACGCTAATGCCCAGCAAACATGATGGTACTTGAGATAACATATATCATAGTAATATCAGTTTAAAACGTTACTTGGATTTTTATTCATAAATACTTTTTTTACCTGTGCGAATTTTGAATTATCAAAGAAACTTGCAAAAACATAAATTCTTAACTTCAAACAACCACCAAGCAAAAAAGTGTCCACAGCCGTACAAATGAGTGTAAGATAAATTTATATTGCTTGTTGATGGCAAAGTCAATCGAATTACGGCATTATAACAAAGGCGACTCTGTCTATTTATAGAGTAATATTTTGCATGCTCCATTTTTATGTCTTTTAACGGTCCATTCTTAGAAATAATTAATTAGGATCGCATTCGTTGTAACTTAAATAAAATGGTTCGAATATATCTTAAACTCCAGACTCGATTAAAATATTTTCGAAAAACCTTGTTGCATTACCCCTGTAGCGTGGTGCTACTGGACCATCATATTGTGCCCGGCGTTCTTGTAACTAGTGCGCGAATTGGTGGAACGATGTTTTCGGGCAGGTGTTGAGCGCGAAAAAGGGACCTCGGCTGAGCCGCGATCTGAGGTGGACCATTTCGTGGTATCTTGGAAATAATGCTGAGCCTCGCTCGAGAGAGGTGGTGTGAGTTTTTTGGTATGTTGTCGTGTCCTGTGGGAGATAGATTGTCTTGCATTTTATGCAGTTGAGATGAGCTAATGCCTTGAAGATTTCTGAAGTTTTGAGAGTAAGAAATAAATAGATGTGTGAGCTGTGCCCTATAAATAGCCTATAAATTAACTAGGTACCTAGCAACGAGTGCTCCCACTGTTGCCTGCTGGAGTTGCAGCTAAGGAGCGGCTAATAACTGTATATCTGTCGGTGTTCGTGAACTTCACGAATAAAGTTTATTTGACTTTTTTCCGTGGGCGTAAATAATTGATATAATGCAAAGTTGTTTGAAATGGTTTTTCCTTTTTTTTTAACCTGTAACAGTGGCTTTTGAGCTAGCCAGAACTTTGAAAAAACACATAAAAAAAGGTGACGCCTAACAAAATTCCTTCAGTGTACTGAATGTTTAATAATGATATTGGCGAAGGCCAAGTGATTATGAATTTGTTTAGTTTTAAGTTTGATTTGAACCTTATTCTAGTTAATCACTCACTTCCCCCACCCGGAGAGAAAGAGTCCGAGTTTGTATTGATTTAATATATGTATTTGTTTATAAATTTTGTTTTATTACTTTAAATAATTTGTGATCTATTAAAATAAATAACAGGGCTGGAAAACCCCTTGTTGTAATCTTAGTGAAGCATTCGACTGCGTTTCTCATGACATTAATAAACAGGTTAAGATTTTAAAAATTTTTCTTAAACTGATTGTATCTTGAAGACAAATAATAAATTTTGGGAACCTCAGGGATTCGTATTAGATCCAACTCTTTTTCTTATTTTTATTAATGATTTATCCAATAACACTACTTTAGTACGACCTATTCTTTCTGCAGATAATACACCATTGATATGTTATAACAAGGATATTCTCATTGTGTTCTAGAATGAGCACTACTCATCCGACCTTAGAAGACTGGTTCTTGGCAAATGAATTATAATTAAACGTGAATGAACAGAATCAAAAGATTTTAGTTTAAGATAACATAAAATAGACGGGGTGTTATCGTTTAATTCACTAGTCACCTATGGAATTCCGGCCTGGAGCCTCTCCTTATATGCTGCAAATATCTTTGTTACACGAAGGACAAATATACGTCCTCTGCTAAATTCAATTTCAGTCCTCACAAATCATGAGCGATTTTGGATAGTGATGTATGTACAGCAAATAATACTAAAAACTAATACCTACCTAGGAGAATACAGTAATTTATAATAAAATTATTTTAAGCGAGTCTGGAAGTTAAGGCATAATTCAAACCATTTTAGTTAATTAATAACGAATGTGGTACAAATTACTAATTCAAAAAAATGGACTGTTCCAATGTGTAATATTCTTTGCGAAAATGGTAAATAGGGCGCCACGTAACTTAAACATTTTCTTTGATGTTTTTTATATCCCGATAATTTACGGAAAACAGGATATTGTTCTACTGATGTTAGATGAAATTAATAAAATATGATATTACCTACTAGCAGCAGTAGTGGCTTAAAATATGAAAAAAAAGTATATATAAAAAAACGTTTATTTTCACGAAAAATACAACAATGGAAAATTATATGCTGCAAATATCTTTGTTACACGAAGGACAAATATACGTCCTCTGCTAAATTCAATTTCAGTCCTCACAAATCATGAGCGATTTTGGATAGTGATGTATGTACAGCAAATAATACTAAAAACTAATACCTACCTAGGAGAATACAGTAATTTATAATAAAATTATTTTAAGCGAGTCTGGAAGTTAAGGCATAATTCAAACCATTTTAGTTAATCAATAACGAATGTGGTACAAATTACTAATTCAAAAAAATGGACTGTTCCAATGTGTAATATTCTTTGCGAAAATGGTAAATAGGGCGCCACGTAACTTAAACATTTTCTTTGATGTTTTTTATATCCCGATAATTTACGGAAAACAGGATATTGTTCTACTGATGTTAGATGAAATTAATAAAATATGATATTACCTACTAGCAGCAGTAGTGGCTTAAAATATGAAAAAAAAGTATATATAAAAAAAAAACGTTTATTTTCACGAAAAAATACAACAATGGAAAATTATAACTTATTGAAAGTTTTGATGAATAATCAATCTGAGGGGCTCAATTTAAACAAAGCTTCACAATGTATGGCCAGGCATCTTACTATGGAAACTTTTATGTAAGGCATATATCCCACTGACTATTTTAGTTAATGATCAATAAAAAGAAATATAAGTTAAACATGGATTAAATGCACCTCCATAGTATACTATTCTGTTGCTTCGCATTAATAATATATTGATGTAAAATATTTATAAATATTGTTAACTAGTGATAATTATTGTAAACCAAAATTATTGGATATCAAAATATGAATATTTAGTTATACGAAAAAAAATTAAAAGTATTGAAAATATATCCACAAAATATACAAATGAGATATTTCGATAAAATACCTCTTAAATTAGGTATATCATTACGGCTACCTTAAATCTATCGTTACGTTTATCCTTACAACCCTAAGATAAAATAAGTGCTAAGTACCTAGCAACTTGCAAAAAAAACTAAAAAACTTAACTTACCTTCTATAGAATGTATCGATATACAAGACGATAAGATATCGGATATAACGACTAAAGTAAGTTCGGAAAATTCGCTAAACTTAGAAGTCTTGTGTAGATACTGTAGTAATTTTTCAAATCCCTAAACGGAAATTATGTGGAAATTCATTAAACACACAGGACATTTTCACACTCTAGAACTTCAGCCTGGAATGTTCTCAAAATAAAAAAAAAAAAAAAAAAAATTCCAAATAGTTACTTTTCATTTACTCGATTGACAAACCTAATCTATCAAGGATCTGTCAAGGAAGTAAACGAGAAATACAACACAGGTACCATAGAAAAGAACAAAAAACAAGAAAAGTACAGAAAACTACAAAGGAAATGTACAGGTTCCGAAAACAGAAAAAAAAATAATATTGGAGAATAAAGAATTTCACTAAATAACAAGGTAAGCATTTTTTAGACTACTTAGTCAGTTTTAATTCAGATTTGATTATGGATTTTTCCAATTCATGGATACTACCTAAGAAAATAAGGGCAGAACAACATAGTATACTATATTAATTAGGACGATAAATGTCTTGAAGAACTAAGCCTGAATTTATAGAATATAGGTTTGACTATTACGCAGACAGCTCTAAAACATCGCCAGTTATAACGTGATTAAGTAAATTCTATACAGTGTGTTCTCGATTAGGTAATGTGATTAATTATGCATATTAATTAAGTTAGAATTAATATGTTGGGTTCAGAAATAAAACACAAAAAAATAAAATTTTGCCTCATAAAAAACTCCAACATATGTTTTATTTTTAAGCAACCAATAATATATGTGGACGTGATGTGAGTGGTATTTTAATTTAATTTGTATTTAAATAGGAATATGAATATATTCAAAATTTATTCTAGTTTGTGATGTTTAGTGAAATTACAATACTAGTAGCATTTTTGTATGCTACAGGATGAAACATTGTCAAAGTCAATTTCGATCTGATTTCTCACAGAAGATCTCTATTCGACGAAACATCAACAAAACGAATTCTAATTCAATCTCTTTTATTTTGCAAAAACAACACTGATAGTAGTGAATATTTATAATTTATATTAAAATATTAGTAATGAGTGCAAAATTTCCACTTCATGCTTTAAATGCATTACATTTGGTTGTCGATTTACTATGGACATTCCATCTTAATAGACCTTCCTTTAATTATGCACCAGTAAAATCGAAGACTCATAAAATAGAGTATTTCTATTATGCTGATGATACTGCAACCCAAACATAAACCGAGGATTCCACCCACTTGTACTGAAATCAGAAAAAAAAAATTTTGTACCAATAGGCTCATTTAGTGAAATATTATTTTTTCCTATTTATTTTCAATTTTTATAAACTCTTTCGTGTATAAATGCCTAAAAAAAAATTCAAGTAGGTCGAAATAAAATTATTGAGGGGAGATTTGCATTTGAATAATCAAATGCATTGTCCAGTCGAACACGTCAATGTGACATCAGCAGGTCCTATTAGTTAAATTCGCCGGCAAAAATTACAAGGGATTAGGTATATGACAAACACATTTAACCTTTCTTTCAGTAGGCACATCAATTTTTGGTTTAGTAGAGGTACATACGGACCAAGAGACCGTCCAAAATTCTAGAAATTAGCAGCATTTCTTCTAAATATTCAGGGAGTTAACTTTTGACGTCTGTTAATCAAAATACACATATATATATATATATATATATATATATATATATATATATATATATATATATATATATATATATATATATATATATATATATATATATATATATATATATATATATATATATATATATATATATATATATATATATATATATATATATATATATATATATATATATTATTAGGGTAGTTAAAAAACCGACTATTTTTTTTTTTACTTTATACTCTGAAAAATCGGTTTGCTAGACACCTCTAGAAAATTCTCACCAAATATGAGCTCTTAATTTTGATAGAAAGGTTCTCCGCTTTACAGTTTTCCATTTTTTCCCTCAGTATTAGAAACGAAAATTCATATCTTTGTATCAACTGTTCGTTAAAAAATATCTCTCCTCATATTTTTGTAGGAAATGGAACGCTCTACAAAAAAGGTCTCTTAGAATGTTTTCGTAAACCTCACCGTTTAAAAGATATCAAAGGTTGAAGTTTGGTTATTTTGAGACAAATTTCTGTTTTGTTTATGAATTTTATAACTCGTTAACAAAAAATTTTTATGAAATGCACAATTCATAGCTTTTAGGAAATTACCTGCTCTACAAAAATGGTCTCTTATGATTTGTCGATTAAATTAAGCGTTTAAAAGATATTCATCGTCAAACTTCGATGCACATAATTTTAACAGTTTTTGATTAATAATTCGGAAAATTTCAATTCAGTGTATGAGTTTCAGGAAAATTTATACAAATTTGAGTTTCTATCGTAAAAGTAACCATTATAAAGAAGTTCTTTGTTCGAAAATGTATTTGAAACTTTTTATTCGGATATTTTTATAAATTTTATATTTAATAATTTAAAATCCCGATCGTGTTGTTATTTTTTTTTGAGAGTGTGTTCTAAACGTATTTCAAATTTTTTTCCCCCACAAAATATACATAAAATTGTTCTTTCTAGGGGATTATTGTAGGGGTATTCATTTAACATCGATATATCGAATGTACTCGTGAAGGTACAGATTCTGAAGCTAGAAGATTTATAATTGATAAAAATGATTTGAATTCATTTACGCAAAAAAATTTGAATGACTTTGTCTCTAAAAAGTCTTTGAATCTCTTTAAAATCTTCGATCTACCGTATGATTTTCTTGATATAGACATTAAATTATGGCCTACTAATGACAATTATAATGAAAATAAAGAATACTTTGAACAATTAAAAGTTGTTAATGATGCAGCAGAGCGAGTAGTCGCATTAGTAACTGAATATAATCAATGCTTGACAAAAAATGAAGAGCAGTTTCAATTTTTATTGCAAATTCTAAAAGAACATCGCAAAAAATACCCGAACTGCAATAAAGAAAATTTTTTACAGTGGAAGTGTACGAATATTTTATAAATGTTTGAAATTTTATAACTCACTTAATAATTAAATAAAAAAACTTTCTAATAACCAATTGAACATTTTTTCTCTTTAACATTAATACTTTTCATTATAAATTTCTAACAAGAACATTATTTTTTCACGATTTAATGAATCATTGACTCTCAGTCAGAAATAATGCACTAATTTTTCTTTTTAGATGTAACTAAACATGCTTACGACTAAAAGAAAAACTAGAAAAATAGTTTAAAATATTTCTCTGTTCATAGAAACTCAAATTTGTATAAATTTCCCTGAAACTCATAGACTGAATTGAAATTTTCCCAATTATTAATCAAAAAATTGTTAAAATTGGCGTGCATCGAAGTTTGACGATGAATATCTTTTAAACGCTTAATTTAATCGACAAATCATAAGAGACCATTTTTGTAGAGCAGTTAATTTCCTACAAAACTATGAATTGCGCATTTCATAAAAACTTTTTGTTAACGAGTTATAAAATTCATAAGCAAAACAGAAATTTGTCTCAAAATAACCAAACTTCAACCTTTGATATCTTTTAAACGGTGAGGTTTACGAAAACATTCTAAGAGACCTTTTTTGTAGAGCGTTCCATTTCCTACAAAAATATGAGGAGAGATATTTTTTAACGAACAGTTGATACAAAGATATGAATTTTCGTTTCTAATACTGAGGAAAAAATGGAAAACTGTAAAGCGGAGAACCTTTTCTATCAAAATTAAGAGCTCATATTTGGTGAGAATTTTCTAGAGGTGTCTAGCAACCGATTTTTCAGAGTATAAAGTAAAAAAAAATTAGTCGGTTTTTTTTGACTCACTCTTAATATATATATATATATATATACCGGGTGGCCCAGGGACTAGGGAACCCCCAAATTTTTCTACAATTTTTGAGATAGAAATTTGAAATTTGTAGGGATGAATCAAGGCAAAAATTGTAATTTTTTTATCCACCCGCGCCAAAAAAGTCACTTCCGGTTTAACCGGAAGTGACTCCAACTTTCTTATTTTAAATAGCACCCTGTATATTTAGGTGATTTTTCTGATGAATATTTAATTTCCCTTTATAAAGCTTTTTTCAGATTTAAAATCCGTTCATAAATAACCCAGACAATTACATTTGTTTGCTTCTTTTAAGAAGGCCATGAATCTAATAAACGAAATACATTATAAATAAAATAATTGTCAACACTCGTTGTAGGGGTGTCTACCATCATTACTAGTATGTAATTGTAATTATTTCTCATATCGTTTATTTCTTTATTTACTTTTGTTTATTTTTTTTTTCGATATGTTTATTTTTTACATTTCGTACTACCATAACTTGCTTATTTTGAATAGCATCCTGTGTGTTTTATGTGGTGTTTTTCTTCTCATCAAATTATTCTCTCCGATGATGTATGTATTTGTTATAATAATAACGTTATTAATGCACAAAATGTCGAACATAAAATATTCCTGATACTGTTTTCACTCTTTTCCATGAGTAGGCTGTGTACTCGTATACCTAGGTACGTGAAAATGTAATTTTTAAGTGATCCAATTATTTACACTTATCAAATTATACCTATTGTAGTATAATAATAATAGTAATAACAAAAAGCATAAATTTATTTAATAATTAAAGATGTACATCTACCCTTCCCGACAAAATGAACTATTCATTGCAAATAAAGAAACTAGGAAGTAAGTTTTGGAACACCAGAGTTATAAACTAGAAAATAATGAAGAAATAGTGAGTTACTATACATTGAACTAAAGTACAGAAACTTATAAAAACTGAACTAAATTAAATGTTAAATAACATTTTCTGTAAATTTCACTTAATTATTTGCAAAATACGTTTTACTTTAGAGAATTTACGTATTGCTCGAGAAAGAATGTTATTTTTTCCAACAGAATGGAGCTCCGCCCCATAATACACTTGAGGTTAGAAGATATTTAAATAATCGTTTTGGAGATCACTGGATAGGTACTCACGATCCAACTAGATGGTGCGAGATCACCGGACTTGAGTCCATTAGACTATTATTTGTGGGGATATTTAAAAAATAATGTATATTCTCAGCAGCCGACTACTAGAGAAGATCTCGAGGATAGAGTGAGACAGGCAATTAATAACATAAATCCTCAAAACTTACGAAATGTAATGAGAGAACGTTCAGAAAGAATTCGTGCTTGTATTCAAGCAAACCGAGGCCATTTTGAACAAAATTAATAAGGTTTTAGTTATTTAACATTTAATTTAGTTCAGTTTTTATAAGTTTCTGTACTTTACTTCAATGTATAGTACTCACTATTTCTTCATTATTTTCTAGTTTATAACTCTGGTCTTCCAAAACTTACTTCCTAGTTTCTTTATTTGCAATGAATAGTTCATTTTGTCGGGTAGGGTAGATGTATGTTTAATTATTAAATAAATTTATGCTTTTTGTTATTACTATTATTATTATACTATGTAACGATCCATTTTTAGATGCAATTAACTTACGTTTTGTTTAATGCTAATTGCATAGTTTGGTTTGAGGTAAACCTTATAAATTCTAGAACCGACTTTATTAATTTGTAAATTTATAAATCTTTGATAATGTGTGCGACACTGGACCTCTAGTGCACCCGCGCGAACACCGCTGTGTGAGGGACGAGGGGGGACGCTAGAACGAGAACAGTAAGGTTTCGGGAGCGGAAGCTCGGAGGCCTCGTCACCGAGTGGTTGTGTGTATATTTTTGTTACGTTGTATTTAAGTACGTTACCTTATGTTTTATATGGAGAGCAGACTTGGTTTGACTTTTGAACGAGGCAGTACCCAGTTTACGTTGCTGAATGTGTGTTCCCGACTTTGTCTGTTTAAGCTGTGGTATAGTAGTAATGAAGTTACGGAGTAAGTGACAGAGGAAAGCTGTGTGAGAAGGTAGGATCCCTTCTTATTATTGTTAAAATAGGTACCTATTAGAAATTAACTAGTTCCGCTCTGAATTGAAGTTAAAAATCTGCAGATTAACATTTGGATCAAAAGGCTGATTTGGCCTATTTTCCTAGAGGTGGAGAAAGCCCCCTAGGGTTTTAGTTTTGCTTTTGAACTGTGTGATAAACTTTGAGTGAAGAATAGCCCGTTCTTTCCCCCTTTCTACGGCATTAGTGCTTTATAACTTTTTTAGACCATAGATATAAACGATAAAGAAAGGAGGGTGGCGCCCTTTTATATGAAAAAACTGTTCAAGGAACTATATATAATTGCAGTGTTTTAGTTTTAAGGTGTTGACAGGTCTATTACTTGCTAACCGCCCCTGAAAGAGCCGGTGTTTTTTTGTATATTAAATTATAAATATATGTATTTTTTTTGAGTTGATTGTTTCATTAGAGAATCAAAGAAAAGTTAATAAATAAAATAGCGAGGGAAAGCCCGTCGTTATAACTACAATAGGTATAATTTGATAAGTGTAAATAATTGGATCACTTAAAAATTACATTTTCACGTACCTAGGTATACGAGTACACAGCCTACTCATGGAAAAGAGTGAAAACAGTATCAGGAATATTTTATGTTCGACATTTTGTGCATTAATAATGTTATTATTATAACAAATACATACATCATCGGAGAGAATAATTTGATGAGAAGAAAAACACCACATAAAACACACAGGATGCTATTCAAAATAAGCAAGTTATGGTAGTACGAAATGTAAAAAAATAAACATATCGAAAAAAAAATAAACAAACCTAAATAAAGAAATAAACGATATGAGAAATAATTACAATTACATAATAGTAATGATGGTAGACACCCTTACAACGAGTGTTGACAATTATTTTATTTATAATGTATTTCGTTTATTAGATTCATGGCCTTCTTAAAAGAAACAAACAAATGTAATTGTCTGGGTTATTTATGAACCGATTTTAAATCTGAAAAAAGCTTTATAAAGGGGAAATTAAATATTCATCAGAAAAATCACCTAAATATACAGAGTGCTATTTAAAATAAGAAAGTTGGAGTCACTTCCGGTTAAACCGGAAGTGACTTTTTTTACGTGGTGGATAAAAAAATTACAATTTTTGTCTTGATTCATCCCTACAAATTTCAAATTTCTATCTCAAAAATTGTGGAAAAATTTGGGGGTTCCCTAGTCCCTGGGCCACCCGGTATATATATATATATATATATATATATATATATATATATATATATATATATATATATATATATATATATATATATATGTATACATATATATATATATATGTATATATATATATATATATGTATACATATATATATATATATATATATATATATATATATATATATATATATATATATATATATATATATATATATATATATATATATATATATATATATATACATATATACAAAAATTCTTTTAAAATATCCAATAGACATTAAATATATCAAGCGCTGATAATGGAGTAAAGTTGTTTAGATTACTGTAATGTGTTTCAAGTTGAATCCTCACAACAATATTTAATCGTTTTGATGCTTAATAGATCAACTTTACGCATAGTTTTTTGCCACAATTAAAATGAAGCATTTTATTCTAATCTAATGGTGTTTGTTTTTAGTGTTTTTGATTATATTTACTTACTGTTCATACATAAATTTTTATAAACTATTATAAACGGACCATCGACTAATTAAAACTCGGTTCTCTCCTTTCTGACGACCTTACCCAAACTAATTTAAAAAATTAATAAATATTTTATCTGGCACTGTCACAGTAGTAGTTTTCCACTCGGGAATTGGTAACTATACAATATTCATAGTTTTTCCTTTCATTGTCCATTTTACAATGAGTATTACCACTAACAAAATAGTAAACAAAAATATGGAAACAGCCGCTAAATATTGTAATATTTTAATATATTTCACAACTATGTGCCCGTATTCCCGTTTTTCAAGCGGCATCGCCTAGCATCTGTAGGGTACATGGGACCTGATCACGTCACATTCGACAACGAAGCGTTGTTCAGCTCGCTGAATTTATAATTTTTTTACATATGTGAAGGGATGTTTGATAAATAAAATGTTTGCACACTTGCTAAACACAGTGCAAACTTTAGAATATGCAGTAAAAACAATAATGCTAAGTGAACCTATTCTGAAGTAATAGTTATCTTCTGAAATAGTTTCAACACTTACCTAATAAATCGGCTTTTGAATAAACCAATTTCTGACGTACCTGATACGACTAACCTCATTTATTTCAAGGACCAACTTAGTATTCATCATCCAATTTGCGCTGTCAAATTTAACTACGGAAACCAAATCAGTGTTGCAGCTTTGTAAACAATTACAAATAGGTAAATTAGTTTTACTCTCACGCAAGTATATCAGCTCCTCTAAAATTTTTATAACAATGTTAATAATTTTATTTAAATGCAATAATTATTGAAAAAGAT